>JAZHEH010001670.1:2733312-4099969 GCA_036589455.1 Ateles fusciceps | reverse complement strand
CAACTGATTTTCTAACACTTTGTTTAGAATTTTTGAATCTGTATCCATGAGTGAGATTTGCTTGAAATTCTTTCTGGTTCTGCAGTTGTCAGGTTTTGATATTAAGGATTATGTTAGCCTTATAAAATAGGTTGAGCTCATCCAAATATAAATACTCCCCAAGGTTCGCTCTCAAGTCTTTCTATTGTCATCTTTCTCAGTTGTTACCATCTGCTTTCCCTGCTGGGATGACTCTCTCTATTCCTTCACTCCCATTTCATATTTCAAGCTCTGATTTTTGGTTCCACAATTTCACTATTTGTTACGTTCTTTTGTTTGTTTGTTTGTTTTTTGTTTTTTCTTTTCAGTGTCTTTATTGAGATATAATTCACATATTGTACAATTAACTCATTTTAAATGTACAATCCAATGGTTTTTAGTATGGTCACAGAGCTCTGCAACCATTACCATAATCAAATTTAGAAGATTTTAATCATCTAATAAAGAAACTCCATAACTATTAGTAGTCATTCCTCATTTCTAACCAATCCATTCTGTCCTCTCCCCTCTGACCCCCAACCTCAGTCAGTCACTTGTCTAGTTTCTGTTTCTGTACATTTTTTACTCCTTGTAACTGTGATTATATATCCTTTGACCAAAAATTCCCCCTAACCCATAATCACCCAAGCCCCTAATAACCACCATTCTACTTTCCTCTTCTATGAAATCAGCTTTATTAGATTCCACATATAAGTGAGATCATGCCGTATTTATCTTCTTGTGCTTGGCTTATTTTACTTACATTATATCTTCCAGTTTCCTTCATGTTGTTATAAATGACAGGATTTCCTTCTTTTTTATGACTGGATAGTATTCCATTGTGTGTGTGTGTGTGTGTGTGTGTGTGTGTGTGTGTGTGTATACATGTGTATATTTCACTTTTTTAATCCACTCACCTGTTGATGGGCACTTAGGTTGATTCCATGTCTTCATGTCTTGGCTATTGTGAATAGTGGTAAACATGAGAGTACAGATGTCTCTTTGATATATTGATATTATTTACTTTAGATATATACCCAGTGGTGGGATTGCTGGATCATATAGTAGTTCTATTTTTAGTTTTTTATTTATTTTTTATTGCATTTTAGGTTCTGGGGTACATGTAAAGAACATGCAAGATTGTTGTATAGGTACACACATGGCAGTGTGATGTGCTGCCTTCCTCCCCCATCACCTATATCTGGCATTTCTGCCCATGCTATCTCTCCCCCAACTCCCCACCCCTTGCTATCCCTCCTCTATTTCCCCCCAACAGACCCCAGTGTGTGATGCTCCCCCTCCCCTGTGTCCATGTGTTCTCACTGTTCAACATCCACCTATGAGTGAGAACATGCGGTGTTTGCTTTTCTGTTCTTGTGTCAGTTTGCTGAGAATGATGGTTTCCAGGTTCATCCATGTCCCTACAAAGGACACGAACTCATCGTTTTTGATGGCTGCATAGTGTTCCATGGTGTATATGTGCCACATTTTTCGCTGTCCAGTCTATCATCAATGGGCATTTGGGTTGGTTCCAGGTCTAAGCTATTGTAAACAGTGCTGCTGCAGTGAACATTCGTGTGCATGTGTCCCTATAGTACAACAATTTACAATTCCTTGGATATATACCCAGTAATGGAATTGCTGGGTCAAATGGAATTTCTATTTCTAGGTCCTTGAGGAATCACCACACTGTCTTCCACAATGGTTGAACTAATTTACACTCCCACCAACAGTGTAAAAGTGTTCCTATTTCTTCACATCCTCTCCAGCATCTGTTGTCTCCAGATTTTTAATGATCGCCCTTCTAACTGGCGTGAGATGGTATCTCAATGTAGTTTTGATTTTCATTCCTCTAATGACCAGTGATGATGAGTATTTTTTCATATGTTTGTTGGCCTCATGTATGTCTTCTTTTGTAAAGTATCTGTTCATATCCTTCGCCCACTTTTAAAAGGGGTTGTTTGTTTTTCTTGTAAATCTGTTTTAGTTCTTTGTAGATCCTGGATATCAGCCCTTTGTCAGATGGGTAGACTGCAAAAATTTTTTCCCATTCTGTTGGTTGCCGATTCACTCTAATGACTGTTTCTTTTGCTGTGCAGAAGCTGTGGAGTTTGATTAGGTCCCATTTGTCTATTTTGGCTTTTGTTGCCAGTGCTTTTGGTGTTTTGGTCATGAAGTCCTTGCCTATGCCTATGTCCTGAATGGTTTTGCCTAGGTTTTATTCTAGGGTTTTTATGGTGTTAGGTCTTATGTTTAAGTCTTTAATCCATCTGGAGTTAATTTTAGTGTAAGGTGTCAGGAAGGGGTCCAGTTTCTGCTTTCTGCACATGGCTAGCCAGTTTTCCCAACACCATTTATTATTATTTTTTTTTAGTCCTCACTTTGACTGCGTGTATTTATTTTTTATTTTTTTTTCTTAAGTTTTCTTTTTTTTACTGCATTTTAAGTTTTGGGGTGTATGTGAAGAACATGCAAGATTGTTGCTTAGGTACACACATGGCAGTGTGATGTACTGCCTTCCTCCCCCATCACCTATATCTAGCATTTCTCCCCATGCTATCTCTCCCCAACTCCCCACCCCCCTGCTGTCCCTCCCCTGTTTCCCACCCAAGAGACCCCAGTGTGTGATGCTCCCCTCCCTCTGTCCATGCATTCTCATTGTTCAACACCCACCTATGAGTGAGCCAACAACATTTATTAAACAAGGAATCCTTTCCCCATTGCTTGTTTTTGTCAGGTTTGTCAAAGATCAGATGGTTGTAGATGTGTGGTATTGCCTCCAGAGCCCTCTGTTCTGTTCCATTGGTCTATATCTCTGTTTTGGTACCAGTACCATGCTGTTTTGATTACTGTCGCCTTGTAGTATAGTTTGAAGTCCGGTAGTGCGATGCCTCCAGCTGTGTTCTTTTTGCTTAGAATTGACGTGGCTATGCGGGCTCTCTTTTGGTTCCATATGAAGTTTAAGGTGGTTTTTTCTAGTTCTGTGAAGAAGGTTATTGGTGGCTTGATGGGGGATAGCATTGAATCTGTAAATTACTTTGGGCAGTATGGCCATTTTCACGATATTGATTCTTCCTAACCATGAACATGGAATGTTTCTCCATCTGTTTGTGTCCTCTTTTATTTCATTGAGCAGTGGTTTGTAGTTCTCCTTGAAGAGGTCCTTTACGTTCCTTGTTAGTTGTATTCCAAGGTATTTTATTCTCTTTGTAGCAATTGTGAATGGCAATTTGTTCTTGATTTGGCTCTCTTTAAGTCTGTTATTGGTGTATAGGAATGCTCGTGATTTCTGCACATTGATTTTGTATCCTGAGACTGCTGAAGTTGCTTATCAGTTTCAGAAGATTTTGGGCTGAGATGATGGGGTCTCCTAAATACACAATCATGTCATCTGCAAATAGAGACAATTTGACTTCCTCCTTTCCTATTTGAATACCCTTTATTTCTTTTTCTTGCCTGATTACTCTGGCTAGAACTTCCAATACTATATTGAATAGGAGTGGTGAGAGAGGGCATCCTTGTCTAGTGCTGGATTTCAAAGGGAATGCTTTCAGTTTTTGCCCATTCAGTATGATATTGGCTGTTGGTTTGTCGTTGTAGCTTTTATTATTTTGAGATACGTTCTATCAATACCTAGTTTATTGAGGGTTTTTAGCATAAAGGGCTGTTGAATTTTGTCAAAGACCTTCTCTGCATCAGTTGAGTTAATCATGTGGTTTTTGTCTGTGGTTCTGTTTATGTGGTGAATTATGTTTACAGGCTTGAGTATGTTGAACCAGCCTTGTATCCCCAGGATGAATCCTACTTGATCATGGTGGATAAACTTTTTGATGTGCTCTTGCAATTGGTTTGCCAGTATATTATTGAAGATTTTTGCATCTATGTTCATCATGGATATTGGCCTGAAGTTTTCTTTTCTTGCTGAGTCTCTGCCAGGTTTTGGTATCAGAATGATGTTGGTCTCAAAAAGTGATTTGGGAAGGATTCCCTCTTTTTGGATTGTTTGGAATAGTTTCAGAAGTAATGGTACCAGCTCCTCTTTGTATGTCTGGTAGAATTCGGCTGTGAACCCATCTGGACCTGGGCTTTTTTTGGGTTGTAGTCTATTAATTGCTGTCTCAACTTCTGCCCTTGTTTTGGTGTATTCAGGGTTTCGACTTCTTCCTGGTTTTGGCTTGGGAGGATGCAAGTGTCCAGGAATTTATCCATTTCTTCCAGATTTACTAGTTTATGTGCATAGAGTTGTTTGTAATGATCTCTGTTGATGGTTTGTATTTCTGTGGAATCTGTGGTGATATCCCCTTTATCAGTTTTTATTGCATCTGTGTGATTATTCTCTCTTTTCTTTTTTATTAATCTGGCTAGTGGTCTATTTTGTTGGTCTTTTCAAAAAACCAGCTCCTGGATTTATTGATTTTTTTGAAGGATTTTTTGTGTCTCTATCTCCTTCAGTTCTGCTCTGATCTTAGCTATTTCTTGTCTTCTGCTAGGTTTTGAGTTTTTGATCTTGCTCCTCTAGCTCTTTCAACTTCGATGATAGGGTGTTGATTTTAGTTATTTCCTTGCTTCTCATGTGGGCATTTATTGCTATATATTTTCCTCTGGAGACTGCTTTAAATGTCTCCCAGAGATTCTGGTATGCTGTGTCTTTGTTCTCATTGGTTTTGAAGAACATCTTTATTTCTGCCTTCATTTCATTGTTTTTCCAGTCAACATTCAAGAGCCAGTTGTTCAGTTTCCATGAAGCTGTGCGGTTCTGAGTTAGTTTCTAAATTCTGAGTTCTAACTTGATTGCACTGTGGTCTGAGAGACTGTTTGTTATGATTTCCGTTCTTTTGCATTTGCTGAGGAGTGATTTACTTCCAGTTATGTGGTCAATTTTAGAGTAGGTGTGATGTGGTGCTGAGAAGAATGTATATTCTGTGTATTTGGGGTGGAGAGTTCTGTAAATGTCTATTAGGTTTGCTTGGTCCAGGCTTGAGTTCAAGTCCTGGATATCCTTGTTAATTTTCTGTCTTGTTGATCTAATATTCACAATGGGATGTTAAAGTCTCCCCACTATTATTGTGTGGGAGTCTAAGTCTCTTTGTAAGTCATTAAGAACTTGCCTTATGTATCTGGGTGCTCCTGTGTTGGGTGCGTATATATTTAGGATCGTTAGCTCTTCTTGTTGCATTGATGTTTTTACCATTATGTAATGTCCTTCTTTGTCTCTTTTGATCTTTGTTGGTTTAAAGTCTATTTTATTAGAGACAAGAATTGCAACTCCTGCTTTTTTTTGCTCTCCATTTGCTTGGTAAATCTTCCTCCATCCCTTTATTTTGAGCCTTTGTATATCTTTGCATGTGAGATAGGTTTCCTGGATACAGCACACCGATGGGTTTTGGCTTTTTATCCAATTTGCCAGTCTCTGTCTTCTGATTGGGGTGTTTAGCCCATTTACATTTAGGATTAATATTGTTATGTGTGAATTTGATCCTGCCATTTTGATGCTAACTGGCTGTTTTGCCCGTTAGTTGATGCAGTTTCTTCATCGTGTTGATGCTCTTTACCATTTGGTATGTTTTTGGAGTGGCTGGTACTGGTTGTTCCTTTCTATGTTTAGTGATTCTTTCAGGAGCTCTTGTAAAGCAGGCTTGGTGGTGATGAAATCTCTGAGTACTTGCTTGTTCATAAAAGATTTTATTTCTCCTTCACTTATGAAGCTTAGTTTGGCTGGATATGAAATTCTGGGTTGAAAGTTCTTTTCTTTAAGGATGTTGAATATTGGCCCCCACTCTCTTCTGGCCTATAGGGTTTCTGCTGAGAGATCTGCTGTGAGTCTGATGGGCTTCCCTTTGTGGGTAACCCGACCTTCTCTCTGGCTGCCCTTAGCATTTTTTCCTTCATTTCAACCCTGGTGAATCTGACGACTGTGTGCCTTGGGGGTTGCTCTTCTTGAGGAATATCTTTGTGGTGTTCTCTGTATTTCCTGGACTTGAGTATTGGCCTGCCTTGCTAGGTTGGGGAAGTTTTCCTGGATAATATCCTGAAGAGTATTTTCCAGCTTGGGTTCATTCTCTCTGTCACATTCAGGTACACTTATCAAACATAGATTAGGTCTTTTCATATAGTCCCATATTTCTTGGAGACTTTGTTCATTCCTTTTTACCCCTTTTTCTCTAATCTTGCCTTCTCGTTTTTATTTCATTGAGTTGATCTTCAACATCTGATATCCTTTCTCCTGCTTGGTCAATTTGGCTGTTGAAACTTGTGTATGCTTTGTGAAGTTCTCATGTTGCATTTTTCAGCTCCATCAATTCACTTATATTCCTCTAAGTTGTTTATTCTCGTTAACATTTCATCAAATCTTTTTTCAAGGTTCTTAATTTCTTTGCATTAGGTTAGAACATGTTCTTTTAGCTCACAGAGGTTTCTTATTACCCACCTTCTGAAGCCTGATTCTGTCAATTCATCACACTCATTCTCCATCCAGCCTTGTTCCCTTGCTGGTGAGGAGTTGTGATCCCTTGTAGGAGGAGAGGCGTTCTGGTTTCGAGTGTTTTCATCCTTTTTGCACTGGTTTCTTCCCATCTCTGTGGATTTATCCACCTGTTGTCTTTGTAGTTGTTGACTTTCAGATTGGGTCTCTGAGTGGACGTCCGGTTTGTTTATGTTGAAGTTATTTCTTTCTGTTTCTTAGTTTTTCTTCTAACATTCAGGTCCCTCTGCTGTAGGACTGCTGAGGTCCACTCCAAGCCCTGCTTGCCTAGGGATCACCTGCAGCGGCTGCAGAACAGTAAGGGTTGTTGCCAGTTTCTTCTGCTATCTTTGTCCCAGAAGGATACCCGCCAGATGTCAGTCTGAGCTCTCCTTTATGAGGTGACTCTTTGGATATATGGGGGTCAGGGGAGCTGCTTGAGGAGACAGTCTGTCCTTTATAGAAGCTCAAGTGCTGAGCTGTGAGCTCTGTTGTTCTTTCAGAGCTGGTGGGCAGGTACGTTTAAGTCTGCTGCAGCAGAACTCATAAACCCCCTTTTTTTCTCAGGTGCTCTATCCCGGGGAGTTAGGGCTTTATTTATAAGTTTCTGTCATGCTGGTGCCTTTTTTCAGGGCTGCGCTGCCCAGCGAGGAGGCAGCCTAGTCACTGTCTGCCTGCAGAGGCTTTGCTGATCTGCTGTGGGCTCCGCCCAGCTGCTGTGTGAACTTCCCTGCAGTCCTGTTTACACGAGTATAGTTAGAACTGCCTTGGCAATGGCGGTCCACCTCTGTAGTGGCGGACTCTCTCTGTAGTGGTGGACTGCCTCAGTAATGGCAGACATCCCTCTCCCACAGAGCTGGACTGTCCCAGTTCAGCTGTGCTTGCTGTGAAACTCTCAATCCAGAGCATTTCAGATTGCTGTTTTTTTGTGGGGGTGGGACCAGCCGAGTCTGGTCACCTGGCTCCCTGCCTCAGACCCCTTTTTTTTTTTTCAGTTGAACGGGCGACTCTGTCTCCCCCCCAGGTGTTCCAGTCGCCTGTTCAAAAGGCGCTGGGGTCTGTGTGGTTTCCTGTGCAGTGACCCACTGCGCTGGCTCAAACAGCCGCTCTGAGATTCGTGGCACTTTTTTTGTCCAGGAGTCTCCTGGCCTGGCTCCCCTGTTTCAGTCCCCTTCTTTATCGGTTGAATGGGCAACTCCGTCTCCCAGGAGCTCCAATCTCCAGCTAAAACAGCGCCTGGACCCATGTATTTGTACAGAGATCCGCCATGCTCGAGCATCAGCCAGAACAGCTGCACCAGCCAAAACAGACACACTGGCGACCCGTGGGGCTCTTCCGCCTGGGATTCTCCTGGTCTGTGGGCAATAAAAATCTGTCTGGAAATGTGGCGTCCACTCACCCTCTGTGCTTTCGCTGGGAGCTACAATCCTGAGCTGCTCCTAATCGGCCATCTTGGATCCATCCTCCTGCATGCTATTTTTTAATGACTTTTGTACATAACAGCAGGGCTTTAGCCTCTGTGTTTTCGTTTTTTTTAATTTCTCCTTTTATCATGTGGGTATTACAGAGGTAGGTGTTAAAAGTATTTTTTAATTTAAATATGAAGAAAATCCTTAAAATATAGTTTCTACTCTCCAGAAATGTACAGTGTAGTAAAGGAGGCAAGGTACATCTACAAAAGAGTTAAGTAACAATATTAAATTAATAAGACTGTAAATAATTAGTTGCCTGTGAGACCACTTGTTAGCTATATAAGTGGGCAAGATGGCTAATGTCTCTAAACATCAGTTTCCTTATCTGTGTAATGAAGATAGTTATACTTGTCCTCCTTAGAGTGTTCTATTGATAATCAGGTGAGATACTGTATGTTTGTACAATTAAAGGTTGTAAAGTGATAAATATGAGTTTATTATGATTTCTAGTATTAAAGCTTATGATCTAATAGAGAAGAAGGAACATCCTACTTAAAATATTTATAAGGTTTTTCTGGGGTGATATTTCTTTACCAGTTATCAAAAAAATCACTTTGGCCTTTGGGTTGTTAGACTCCTGGAGTTACTTTTCAATTATTAATTTGTTCTCCTTGTTCATCCTTTGAAAAGTCTTCTGAGTTTCAGAAACTGTTTTCCTTTTTTTTTTTAGATTTGCTACCACATACTGTCCTTGGTTTTTGTACCCAAAGACCAGCCAAAATGTAGGAATATAATTTTCTCTGCTTAGTTTTTGTTAGCTATCTCTCCAGAATAAGCATAGGTTGTCCATTTTTTAAGGTTTTACAACTAAAGGGGAACTAGAGTATAATCAATATGGGAACTTGTCTTCTAAAATCTTAAATGGTTTCCAAAGAGTTCTGTGATAGCTCTGATTTCTTTTTCTTAGGTGGGGGCCCAAAAGCACATACCCTCATCTCTCTTGTAATTCTTAAGTTTATAAAATTTTCCCTCTTCCCATTTCTCTACCTTTTTCTAGTTTACTTAGATTTCTTTTTCCTTAGCCTTTTACCTTTTGTGACAACAAAGTCAGATTTTCTTTCTTAGAAATTTAGGTCATCCTTTGTAATTCATCTTCTTCCCTTGTTACTACAAAATCTAGAACTTCATTTAAATTTGCAGAGAGAATCTCACTAAAAAGGATTGTGGAAATTACCTCATGAGCTTAGGTCTCTTCTTTTGGCATAGGTACATTCAGAATATAAGAAGAGAAAATAAACTAACATATAAAAACTCTTCTGGAATGATGTCTTTTATTCTTGTTTTATAATTATTGCTAAAAAAATTTATAATCTAGATGTTAATATTTGTAATCATTTCTAGAGTTAATTAAAATTTTTCTATTTGTGTATACTTAGTGGTAAGACTATGTGAAATTCAAGAAGACCTCAGTTTATTTTCTTAAGGTACTTAAAACCATAAGGTTAGAGCTGCAGAGAGATCTGTACAAGAAGGGCCTGTTACTGTTTACTTGTTTGGGCAGGTCATGTCTTTTATATTAGTTCCTACTTAGGGACTGCTTATTTTATTCTAATTCTTTGTTACATATTAGGAGCCAGGAAATAAATTTAAATGAGGAAAAGAACAGAATAAAAAGAATATAGAGATCTTTTAGGGACCTCTGAGGCTCTCTCCAGCAATCATTGAAGACTATATAAATTCCCTTTTGATGGAATTTTGAAAATATTACCACAAATAGGCCCCAGCTCTAGGTCCTCTAGCACTGATACATTCATTTTTTGGTTTATTTTCATTGTTGAAATATGTGAGATATGGCTATATTTTGGTTTCAGTTATTTAAACTTCATGATAGAAGTGAAATGATCATCAGTAACTTTTAAAAATAATGTTACTAGGTATTCTTATTATCTAGTCATGAATTTACATAATCATAAACAAATTAATCTCTACTTGAGATTTTCTTTTAAATTCACTCTTTAAATGTTATAAATTAATGAAGTACAAGGCAATGCATAAATTGCATGCTGGTAAAGTGTAAGTTTTTTAGGATATTTATCACCCAAATAATGTATATTGAACCCATTATTTGTCATCATCTACCTTTCCCACACCCTCTAACCCTTCCGACCTAAACTAATGTCCAAAGAAGTTTTCTGAAGGTTTTCTTCTAGTATTTTTAGTTTCCAGTCTTAGGATTAAGTCTTTAGTGTATCTTGAGTTGATTTTTGTGTATGGTAAGAGATAGGGGTCCAGTTTCATTCCCCTGCATATGGCCATCCAGTTTTTCCAGCACCATTTTTTGAAAATTGTGTCCTTTTCCCAAAGTATGTTTTTATCAACTTTGTCAAAGATTAATAACTATGTATGTGGTTTTATTAAATTCATCTTACTCTTTTTTTTTTCAGCTACGTTAACAAGCTATTCTGAAAACATGGAACGTACAAAATATGCTGGGGAAAGCAGTAAAGAATTAGGATCTGGAGGAAACATAAAACCGTGGCAATCTCAAAAATCCAGCATGGACTCCTGTTTGTATCGAGTAGATGAAAACATGACTGCTTCCACCTACAGTCTGAATAAGATCCCAGAGAGAAATTTGGAAACAGTGTTATCTCAGTCAGTACAGTCTATTCCTTTGTATCTTATGCCACGGCCAAATTCAGTAGCAGGTAAGGTTTTTGTTGTTGTTGTTGTTGTTGTTTTATTGTTGTTGTTATTATCATTTTATTCCAGTATATATTGAAATGAAAATAAATGCTGCACTGATAGCATTTAAATTTTCCATTCATGTTTTTTGACTAAGCTGTTCTTTTGTGTTTGAGTAATATACATGTATATATTATTTAAATCTGGGGGAACGTTCATGACTGCTTAGTTCTGCTCCCAAAATATACAAAAACATATAAATTAGAAACAGCCTATAAAATATATTGTCAAACTACTGAAAGTCTTTTCTCTCAATCAAAAGTCTTGGAAGGATTTTAGTTTGAGGTTTTAGTTGTTTTCTTAAAATCTTAGTTTCAAAAAACATTACTAAGATGGGCATATCTCAGTGTAATTTATATTATCAGAAATCATCATCCATAGTTTGAGAAAGTGGAAGGCAGGCAAAAATTCAGCTTTTCCTTATCCCGTGAGTTCAGTATTTTCACAGTATCCTGGCTATCATTTCATGGAAGAATCACCAGGTGGCTGTATTTCTAAAGAATAACTCTGGCTGGGCATGGTGGCTCACACGTGTAATCCTAGCACTTTGGGAGGTCGAAGTGGGCAGATGACAAGGTCAATAGATCGAGACCATCCTGGCCAACATGGTGAAACCGCTCTCTACTAAAAATACAAAAATTAGTTGGGCTTGGTGGTATGCTCCTATAGTCCTAGCTACTCGGCAGGCTGAGGCAGGAAAATCACTTGAACCCATGAGGCAGAGGTTGCAGTGAGCCAAGATTGCACCACTGCACTTCAGCCTGGCAACAGAGCAAGACTGTCTCAAAAAAAAAAAAAAAGGAAGAATAACTCTGCGACACCACTAGCAAAGTCAGTGATTAAAAAAAAATGTATCAGTCCATTTTCACACTGCTGTCAAGATACTACCCAAGACTGGCAGGTGATAGTGTAATGTTTCTTGCCATTCCCATTTCCCTTCCTACCTCTTCTTTGTTCTCTGGGAGACCCACTCGGCATCTGTCATCAGGTGTGATTATAGGGAAATGGCTCATCTTAAAGATGACTAACTACAGAAGATTTTAATACTAATTTCTAAAGATTATTCACTTTTATATAGTGACAGGAAATTTTTTATCCTAGGACATTTTTAATATGTTGATCCCCAACTACCATGTCATATTGGAATCCTAGAATGCTGTTGTATTAGTCCATTTTTACACTGTCCTAAAGAAATACCTGAAACGAAGTAATTTTTAAAGAAAAGAGGTTGAATTGGCTCACGGTTCTGCATGCTGTACAGGAAGCAAAGCAGCTCCTGCTTGGCTTCTGAGGAGGCCTCAGAGAGCTTTCAATAATGGCAGAGGCGTGGTCGGGGGGTAGGTAGGGGGCGGAACAAGCACTTCACATGACCAGAGCAGGAGGAAGAGCGGGAGGGGGGGGGGGAGATTCCACACACTTTTAAATGAACAGTTCTCTTGAGAACTCACTATTACAAGAACAGCAAAGGGGAAATCCACCCCATGAGCCAGTCACTTCCAACACTGGGGGATTACAATTCAACATGAGATTTGGGAAGGAACACAGTCCAAACCATATCAGGTATAAATTATGAGAAGTTCCAGGCAAGTTGAGTCTTTTCCAGAAAGAAGTATATAAATCCTTGCTCATATATAAATAAGGAAATGTAACTACCAACCATAATAGTACGTCCCAACTTACTTCCTAAGTTCCAATGATTTCTAAGAAAATTCTGGCTCTATTATTTGAGAAAGGCACTGAACACTTAATAGAAGACAGAGAAGCTTTGTTTCAGTGAGTGGGACTACATAGTCAGGCTGAATGAACAGTGTTAATTCAGGGTATGAGTCTTGATCACTACTTAACATTAACATTCTGTGTTACTGTCTTCTTCCTACTTACTCCCGATGATACTTTATGTGTATCCCTTAGAACCTTTTTTAACTGTGTTAATCAAGGACCTTCTCATTTGTTTAAAAGTGACTCAGCTCTTCCTCAGGCTTCCCTTAGCCCCAAGTGTACCCAGAAACTGTTCTACTTCCCTGTTAACCAAGTGCTCTCTCCCTAGTTGTATCCTATACCTCAGAGCAGTGCCAGAACTGAACAGACCATGGGAAGAGAATGGAAAAAGCAAGCTGGTTAATGTAATATTTTGCTGTTGGTCTCAGAAAGCCATCAGGACCACATGTTAACTAACCACCAGACAGTAATAAGCTCTGAGGCAACTACCAAACCATCTCCATCTAATTCCTAGCCACCTTCCCAGGCTGAACTCAAATACTTTCTCCAATCATCTCCCAGCCACAAGTAATTGCTTCTTCTTCTATACTCTCCTAGTACTTCGTATGTTTCTCTTTTTGTGTTGGCAACAGTCTACTTTGTGTTATGTGCAGCTGTTGTGTATATGTGTTGGTCTGACTACTAGAATCGAAACTTTTTGACATTAGCAACTGAGAAGAGTCCAGTAGAGGCTCCATAGTTGCTGGTTGAGTGAACTAATGAATGAATATATGCATGAGGCAACCAATCTGTGATATGAGCTTTAAACAAAAATAACAATGTGGTTAGTAAATCTAATGGTAGTTTTCTTCATCTTACTATAGAATATAGTCTTCTCACAGGAGAAATTACCCAGAAAAAGGTGGGGGGGTGGGGCTTATTTAGAGAAAGAAAGCTCGGAGATGATAGTATGAGCTAGTCACAAAACAATTTTGGACTTATTAGTATCTCAGAATCTTATTTCTTCCAAAATTATAAACTGTAGTTCTCTTTAATATATGGAACATATAAACAACATTTATCACTATCTGCTAACAGCTGGCAATATATATTTTTCAGTGGTTAATCAGAAGCCTTTATTCAATTAGCAATGTAATAGTGTTGGGGGAAAAAAAAAATGGAGATCTTAAGATATTTCTATTTCTCTAACATAGTAGTCAGCAAACCAGGGCCCATGGGCCAAATTTGGCACACTCTGTTTTTGTAAATAAAGTTTCATAGCAGCAAAACCACACGCTTTACTTACGGCTGCTTTGCTCTACCACAACAGAGTTCAGTAGCTGCAACAGAGATCGTAAGTTCTACAGTTACATTGTAGTGGCCTACAAAGCCTGTTAAAAAGGGCAATCCCAACCTTCATTCTAAAATCTTATCCTGGCACTGGATTCATTTGACCCAAGTCACCCCTCAGCTATACATCTCAGCTGTACAGGTCATAAACTGTGTTAGCTGTGCATAGGGACAGAAACTGTTTTAGACTTTATGGAAAGTTTCATGATGTTTTTCACATGACTTCATGAATTACATAGAGAATCAGAAATGTGTCAAAATTCCATGAGAGGACATTGTTACTCAGCTATACTGATACTAGGTAACAAAGGCACTAAAAGGATTTGAAAGAGGCAAAAAAGCTGAAATTTGCCCTTACATTTTGTTTTGTTTTTAAGATTTTGTAATATGCACTTAGCTAGACTCGTCTTCAGTGTGGGACATAGTCAATTGGTCACCTACTTGAGTCTGGAGCCCTCATTTCCAAATTTAGGAATTTTCATTTCGGTGGTGGTGAAGTCTCTTAGTGCATTTGTTCTCATCTTCTCTTGACCTCTTTTGAATTTATTGAAAAGAATATAAGATTGCTCTTCTTGGACAGACCTATCTCGAGATTCATTATTTTACCCTATAAAAATGCTAACTGTAGAGCTTATGAAATGATGTCTAGGACTCCTGTACTCCTATAAAAGCCAGATACGCTTTTCCTCTCACTGTCTGTAAGGCTAACACTACTATAAACAAAAAATATGGAAGGAAAAGTAAGAGCCACTCTCTTTCTACACCTCATATCTCTCTCCAAAGATTAATATTTCTTATGATTCTTCATATCTATATATAAATCTATACATTTAACATTATATCTATATGTGATATATGATCATATATATACCTATACCGTCAACCCTCTGTATCTGTGGTTCCACATCCACAGATATGGATGGCCAACTAAAAGGGACTTGAGCATTTGCAGATTGTGGTATCCAGGTAGGGGTTCTGGAGCTAACTCCCTGCAGATACCAAGAGATGACTATATTTAATTATAATATATGTAAGAGAGTTCTGAGGTCGAAAAATCGATGGGATTTATTCAAAAGAAATGAAAGCATATGTTCTTAAAAATACATACATAAATGATCATAACTTTATTTGTAATAACCAAAAATTGTGAACATCCCAAATGCCCATCAACAGGTAAATAAATAAAAAAATTAATTATGTATCCATGCAATGGAATCCTACTCAGCTATAGAGGAAAAGGAATTATGGATACCACAGCAACATATATGAATCTCTAAATATGCTATTTCAATGAAGCCAGATTTTTAAAAATATACTATATGATTCCATTTGTATAAAATCCTAGAAAATGCAAACTAATCTGTAGGCACAGATGCCTCTCTTATAATGCAACCATCTACAAGTACCGGTGTCACCTAGATCTCTTATGTTGCCCTGTGCGAATTAGGGCTCAGGGAAGTGGCACAAATGTTGATCCTCTGGCTCTTGCTGTTGCTCTGAGTAATAACTGTCTTTCATCTCTGACCCAGAGGTTTCATATCTTTTCCAGCATCGAAGCTTGTTAGTTTACAGATTCTTCACAGTTCTTTACAATGAGGTATTGCTATACCCAAACCCACAAAATTAAAAGACATGGCAATGCCGAACAACAGTAAAAATGTTGCAATTTAAATTATACATTGATGGTGGGAGTGTGTTAATAAGTCGATACTCCATTTTGTAAAGTCATGTGATAATATCTATTAAAGGTTTATAAAGCTATATATGCATGTTATCTAAAACCTAGCAATTCTATTCCTGGATAGAATGCCCATGAGAAATAAGTGCTTTTGTTTACAAGAACACAGATAAAGTTTTATCAGTCTTTTTTTTTTTTTACTCTGTTTTTTTTTTTTTTTTTAATTGCATTTTAGGTTTGGGGTACATGTGAAGAACATGGAAGATTGTTGCATAGGTACACACATGGCAGTGTGATTTGCTGCCTTCCTCCCCCATCACCTATATCTGGCATTTCTCCCCCATGCTATCCCTCCCCAACTCCCCACCCCCCACTATCCCTCCCCTTTTTCCCCCCGACAGACCCCAGTGTGTGATACTCCCCTCCCTGTGTCCATGTGTTCGCATTGTTCAACACCCGCCTATGAGTGAGAACATGCGGTGTTTGATTTTCTGTTCTTGTGTCAGTTTGCTGAGAATGATGGTTTCCAGGTTCATCCATGTCCCTACAAAGGACACGAACTCATCGTTTTTGATGGCTGCATAATATTCCATGGTGTATATGTGCCACATTTTCCCTGTCCAGTCTATCATCGATGGGCATTTGGGTTGGTTCCAGGTCTTTGCTATTGTAAACTGTGCTGCAGTGAACATTCGTGTGCATGTGTCCTTATAGTAGAGCAATTTATAGCCTTTTGGATATATACCCAGTAATGGGATTGCTGGATCAAATGGAATTTCTATTTCTAGGTCCTTGAGGAATCGCCACACCGTCTTCCACAATGGTTGAACTAATTTACACTCCCACCAACAGTGTAAAAGCGTTCCTATTTCTCCACATCCTCTCCAGCATCTGTTGTCTCCAGATTTTTTAATGATCGCCATTCTAACTGGCGTGAGATGGTATCTCAATGTAGTTTTGATTTTCATTTCTCTAATGACCAGTGATGATGAGCATTTTTTCATATGTTTGTTGGCTTCATGTATGTCTTCTTTTGTAAAATGTCTGTTCATATCCTTCGCCCACTTTTGAATGGGCTTGTTTGTTTTTTTCTTGTAAATCTGTTTCAGTTCTTTGTAGATTCTGGTTATCAGCCCTTTGTCAGATGGGTAGACTGCAAAAATTTTTTCCCATTCTGTTGGTTGCCGATTCACTCTAATGGCTGTTTCTTTTGCTGTGTAGAAGAGTTTTATCAGTCTTATTCATAATACCTAAAAACTGAAAACCATTCACATGTCCATCACCAGTGGAACTGATAAATAAATTGTATACAGCAATGAAAAGAACATACTACTCTTATAACATCATGGATACATTTTACAGATGTGATATTGAACATAAGTCAGACTCAAAAGAGTGCCTACTGTATAAAGTTTGTACATTTATACAAAGTTTATAGAAACAAAATGATCACTTCTATGATTATAGAACTAAAGTAATGATTACCTTTGGTAGGATTGTTGACTAAAGGAGCTTTCTGTATCTTTGTCTGGATGGTAGTTAATGGATTTATACTCATGAGAAGACTTCAAAAAGTCCCTGAAAAAAACATAATTAAAAGATAAAAATAAAAAATATAAACTTTATTTCTTAACATACGCTCCATCAAGTTTAACACTTTTGTAAGTGATGATACCAGCCATTTAGTCCATCCCTGAAGAACTGAGTGAGTGTCCTGGGAATCTAACCATGTCAATGAAGCCTTTTTCACATTATTAACTGAAGAAGAATGTATGGCTTTTACAGATTTTTTTAAGATTAAAAAACAAAAAGAAGTCAGACAAAGCCAAATCAGGACTGTAAGATGGTTTCTCATCTAAACTTGCAAAATCGCCTTTGTTTGATGAGAGGAATGAGCAGGAGTATTGTGGTGGAAAAGGATTCTCTGGTGGAGCTTTCCCAGGTGTTTTTCTGCTCAAGCTTTGGCTTGCTCAAAACACTTCCATAGTAAGCAGGCGTTACCATTTTTGGCCCTCCAAAAAGTCAACAAGCAAAATGCTTTGATCATCCCAAAAAACTGTTGCCATGACCCTTGTTCTTTACTGGTCCACTTTTGTTGTGACTGGGCTATTTCCACCTCTTGATAGCCCTTGCTTTGGTTGTTCTTTGTCTTCGGGATTGTACTGATAAAGCCATGTTTCATCCTGTTATGGTTCTTTGAAGAAATGCTCCAGGATCCTAATCCTACTTGCTTTAAATTTTCATTGGAAGTTCTGCTCTTTTCTGCAGCTGATCTGGGCACAATGGTTTTGGCACACATTTAGTGGAAAGTTTGCCCCCACTTTAATTTTTCAGTCTTAATTGTGTAAGCAGAACCCATTGAGACATCTGTGGTGCTGGCTATTGTTTGTGCTGTTAATCATTTGTCCTTTTCAGTTAGGATACAAACAAGATGAATTTTTGTGGATGGTCTGCCACTGTGGGCTTCTTCTTCAACACTGTCTCATCCCTTCTTTAAACAAGTTACCCATTTGTAAACTGCTGATTTCTGTAGGATATTGTCTCTGACATGGTTTGGCTGTGTTCCCACCTAAAACTCATTTTGAATCATAGCTCCCACAGTTCCCACGTGCTGTAGGAGGGACCCAGTGGGAGGTAATTGAATCATGGAAGTGGGTCTTTCCTGTGCCGTTCTCATGATAGTGAATAAGTCTCATGAGATCTCTATAAGGGGGGAGTTTCCCTGCGCAAGCTCTCTTTGCTTGCTGCCATCCATGTAAGACTTGATTTGCTCCTTTTTGCCTTCTGCCATGACTGTGAGGCCTCACCAGCTATGTGGAACTGTGAGTCCACTGAACCTCTTTCCTGTATAAATTACCCAGTCTCAGGTATGTCTTTATTAGCAGTGTGAAAATGAACTAATACAGTTTCCATAAATGTTTTGTAAAACATTGATGATTTTTACCATTCTTCCACCCCATGCTTTACCATAACTTTGCTGTTTGTCCTTGCTTCAATTTTAGCAGAATTTATGTTGCTCTGATAAGGGCTCTTTTCAAACTAATGTCTTGTTCTTAATGCCTCAAACTATATCCCATTCAGACATCTTACAACAAGTTAGTATGAATTTATTTTGATGAAAAAATTTTTGAATTTCATCCACAGTTTTTTCATAAGATGAATTTTCGATGAACTTTTTGAAGACTCCCACATGTATAAAAATAATTAAGCTATACACCAAAGATTTATACTTTATATATGTAAATTATACCAGTTTTTAAAATATATAAAATGTGACAGGGCGCAGTAGCTTATACCTGTAATCTCAGCAATTTAGGAGGATGAGATGGGTGGATCACTTGAGGTCAGGAGTTCGAGACTAGCCTGACCAACATGGTGAAACCTCATCTTTACTAAAAATACAAAAATTAGCTGGGCATGGTAGTGCACACCTGTAATCCTAACTACTCAGCAGGCTGAGGCATGAGGATTGCTTGAACCTGGGTGGCAGAGGTTGCAGTGAGCCAAGATCGCACCACTGCACTCCAGTCTGGGCTACAGAGTAAGGCTGTCTCAAAAAAAATTATGCCTGTTGTCTTTCCAGGAGAATTTTCTCTTCTCTTTGGTATAGAAATAGCAGTCCTAGGAAACATAACAAGATCTTTGTCTGAAATACTTACTTTTAGAATTGTTTAATAAAACATAATAACTACAACAGATGGATAATTTATTTTAAATATTGACTGTATAAATCTAAGATGAGTGCCCAAACTGGCCAGAAAATTTTTTTTCCCCACCTTAGTTCAGAGGGACACTAGGTGAAATCTAAAGCATCAGTCTGTGTGTAGATTTTTAAAATATTTTTTTAAAAAAGCAAGTATATTTAGTCATATTTTATATATTATAAAATTCACCCGTTTCTAGTGTACAGTTCAGTAATGCTTAGTAAATGTAGCAAGTTGTATAACCCTTGCAATGAATGAGTTTTAGGACATTTTCATCACCTCAGAAAGATTTCTGTATCTGTTTAACATTAATCCCATCCCCTCTCCCAGTTCCCAGGCAACCACTAATTGACAGACTCAATAAATTTTTATTTTCTGGAAATGTCACATAAATGGAGTCATATGGTATGTCATCTCTCGTCTCTGGCTTCTTTCACTCAGCATAATGTTTTTGAGGTTTATCTATGGCATATATGTATCAGTAGTTTCTTCCTTTTTATTTAAAGTAGGATTCCACTTATGACTATACCACATAATGTCTATTCATTTACCATTTGGTAGACATTGTTTCCAGTTTTGGCCTGTTGTGAATAGTGCTGCTGTGAACATTTGTTTGCAAGTGTTTGGGTGGACATATGTTTTCATTTCTCTTAGATAGATACCTAAGAGTGGAATTGCTGAATCTTATGGTAAGCTTATGTTTAACTTTTTAAGAAACTGCAAAACTATTTTCCAAAGTAGCTGTACCATTTTTCATTCCCACTAGCAGTGTACCAGGATTCCTGTTTCTCCATATCTCCTTTGTTATTCAATTACCTTTAGCTGGTGTGAAATGCTATCTCATTGTGGTTTTAATTTGCATTTTCCTAATGACTACTAATGTTGAGCTTAATTTGTATATTGTTATCTATTCATTTATTCTTTAGTGGAATATCTATTCAAACTTTAGCACATTTTGATATTGGATTATTTTCTTCTTGATTTGTAAGAATTTTTGTATATTCTGGATACAAGCCATATCAGACATGTATTTGCAAATACTTTCATACTTTCAGTCTGTTGCTTATCTTTTTTGTTTTCTTACTGGTGTAAGAAATACAAAATTATGAAATACAAAAATGTTGAATTTTGATCAGGTCAGTTTATCAGTTTTTTTCTAATAGACCATGGTTTTCATATCATTTTTCTCTTTTTAATAGAAGACATACTGTTTATATCATGTATTACAAAACACTGACTTCTCTGTGATATTGGAGTTTGTTTTAACTCAAGTATTGGAACATACTTACTGAACATACTTAATACTTTTTCCCTCTTGTCCCTCCTCTTCTCCTACTCATGTTAAAAAAAAATAGAAACAATTAAATCATCCTAAATTGTTACATCTATAGACCTTAATTGTGAATTTTTTTTTTTTATTTACCGCAATTGTCTTCCCATAATGTTAGTCTTTCTGGCTAGCAGAGTGCTTTAGATTCTTAAGCAGTACTAACCATGCATCCTTAAAGGAAGGATAAAAGGTAAATGTACCATCAGAGATCAGTTAGATCTGTCCTGGAAAACAAGATTTTATACAATTGGAGTAGTGCATATTGACTGTGTGGAGCAAAATGCTTCATCAGAAAATTATTTCTTGTCAGTGTTGAACATAATACAAACAGACCTACTGTGGCCTACAGGGCAAGTCATAGGTCATGGAGTAGTCTGTTTTATGTTGTTTTCTGTATCTGGAAACCATGATTTCAGAGTGCTCACAAAGAGGCAGGAAAGGAAGCTATAAACCAGTTATTTTCAACACTTAGTAGACTGTAGAGTGAAAATGTGTCCAGAATGTAGGGAAATAAAATTACTTTCATAGGGAATTGCCCTGCTAAATGTATAATGTATGTAAATATTTGATAAAACCACAACCTTTGGTGGCTTAAATGATTAGATATCTAAATCATTTTTTAAATTAAATGTTATCTCAGGAGGGTCTGCTCTTTTCATTTAGCTCTAGATGCACATACTTGCCTTGTACTTTCTAATGTATATAGAAGTGGTTCCCCAAACTGGGGAGAATCAAATACTTAAATCTCTGGTGAACAGAATAATTGAGGATTTCAAATATGAAATGAGCTTGAAATAGGAAAAAAAATTCAGTATATTCACACTTACTAAATTGTTCTTAAGCATCTGAACATTAAGGGCATGATGGGGATGGGGATGATGAATGCCAGTAATAAAAAACCTTATGCAGATTCAACTTTTTTTTTTTTTTTTTTGAGATGGAATCTCACTTTGTTGCCAGGCTGGAGTGCAGTGGCGCCATCTCAGCTCACTGCAACCTCTGCCTCCCGGGCTCAAGTGATTCTCCTGCCTCAGCCTCCCAAGTAGCTGGGACTACAAGCATGCGCCACCACACCCAGCTAATTTTTGTAAGTTTTTTCAGCAGAGACGGGGTTTCACTGTGGTGGCCAGGATGGTCTTGATCTCCTGACCTCGTGATCCGCCTGCCTCGGCCTCCCAAAGTGCTGAGATTACAGGCATGAGCCACCATACCTGGCCAGATCCAACTTTTATGCTTCTTTTCTTTTTAAAACTGAATTTCAGTGTGACTAATATAATTATGTATTTTAGAGACCAAATGATGTTGAATATTGGTGTGAAAAATAACATTTGAATAACTTCAAAAAACTTGGGTAAAGAATTGTTTAAATGGTCCTTGCCATGATAGAGACTTCTCTCCATTTTGGAAAGAGAATCACTTTCTGTCGCTTAAGCTTCTTGGCATCTTTTTAGGACCACATCTTCTGGTATGACCAGGAAATTGTTACAGGATTATTTAAAATCCTCGAGGCTGCTGCTGGATTGAACTGTAATGAATAAAACTGTATATATTATTCCATAAGGCCAAGATTCTTGATTTTTAAAAGAACGGAAATGACTTGTAGCTTTTGTGACACTTTTGTGGGGAGAATGGAGTCAGCACATGTGCAAATATTTATGGTGAATTATTTTTAAAAATATTTTTCTGAGCTTTTAACTTACTATGACAAATGGAAGAAATATATATAATGAAAATTTTAAATATCATCATGTATATTTTATTTACTGTATTAAAATAGAGGTTTGACTAATATAAATATGTTGGTCAAATAGATTCAGCTGTGTACTTTTAAAAACTTAAAGACTCCAGCAAGTAAAGTTCATAGTTATAATAGATATTCCAGTTTACACTCCATGTTCCACATATGATGATAGTACTATTTGCTGAAAACATAAAAGCTCTTAACTCAAATGATAAAGTGATTAGAGTTTTGACAGTAATGCAACATTAAGGCTTGGATTTTTCTGGAGTAGCTCAGTTTTCTGAATATAAACTTAGCTGTTCATACACCTTTGAATTAAAATTCTAAAATATGAAAAAAATTGACAATGTGTTTTGTTTTCTAAATGTAAATTGTTATTGCATATTTCGTTTTTAAGCCTGTGTGTTGGAAGGAAGTAGAAGACTCTTGTGGACTTGCGGTTACATGGCAGAAATTATCAGAGTAGGCAGTCTACGGTCATCCTTGATGTCCAAAAATGAGATTGGCAATGAATTGGAGGGATGTGGGAAGCAGGAAATGTTTGCTTGCAACAGCTGTTGTCAGTGCTTTGTGTAAGAATGAGGAGTTTATCAGGGAAGCATACAAACAACAGAAGTCAGCTAAAATATAAATTCTCACCATCTACTTGTTAATGCTTGGAGTTTCACGTTTTCCTAAGAAAAGGATCTTAAGAATCAGGTAAATGCAGAATGGGAATCTAGGGGAATTTAAGCAAATCCAATCAGAAACTTTAATAGAAATTTTACAAAAATAATAAATGGGCTTTTCAGGAGTCAGAATGTTGGCTTTATGTATCAAGTGTATAAGGACAGCAGAGTGGCTTCTTGCCCAGTCAGGAGCAGTAGTGTCATTCCAGGCTCCTTGCTCAAGTCAGCTAGAATGACAATTGTGCTACTATAATCTCTTTGCATTAGTGGCAATTGATATAAGAAGAAACAATTCAAACTGTCTTCCAAACGCAGTATAGAGTTGTCTCTAAAATGTTGTATACCAAATGTTGTCTGCTAGATTTTTTCCACCCACTTTTAGTGCATTTAAATTATTTTAACTTCAAAAATGCATGTCAGTTAAATGCTCTGTGAGTGATTTGTACTCAGCTGTTACAATCTGATGAAATCTCAGAAAAAAAAAGTTTTTTATTGTTCCCTCTTCCTTCTCTAAAAACAAGTCTTTTAAATGACAAACCTTGTGGATTTACTTTTTAAAGCTTTTTCTTTACATAAAACCCTTTTATTACAGATTTGTTTTTCTATTTTCTCCATTCACCTGAACTCACCTAATCATATCTTATACTTGTATCTGAAAAGTGTTATTTAAATATTATAGTATGTATTTATTTATGAATGGGATGGATGAATGAGGCAGAGTCTCACAATGTTGCCTAGACTGTTCTCAAGCCCTGGGTTCAAGCAACCCTCCTACCTATAATCTTTCCAGTATAATATTAATTTAAGCTGACAGAACTATCTCAAAAATTTGTGCAGTACAATGGCATAGTAAGGCTAGCACTGTAAGGTAAGAACATATGTGTCCCTATAGAGTCGTCATTCTTGTTTGTATGGGATGATGTATGATGTACAAGGCATTGTTGGTGTAGCCAGCTCCTTCAAAATAACTCAGTAAGACAAAAGTTATTTTGTCGTTTGCTCATTGTTAAAATGTAGCTGAAACATGAAATGTGCATATAATATAGTTATTCGTTCATTAGACAAGTATTTATTGAGCAGGTACTATATATCAGGCACTGTTCAAAGCACTTAAGTATAATCATCAATAAACAAAACAAAGATTCCCATTTTTCATGTAGTTTACATTATTGTTGGGAAAAGTAATGTTAATAAGTAATGTTACCCAGACTAGTAATTTGTATAGTATGCTAGAAGGTGGTGTATGCTGTGGAAAAGAAGGAAAAGGGGGAATCATGAATATCTGAAGGAAGATAGTAGAAACATTGTTGAAGCCAAGCATATTATGGTAGTGATATCTGTTAAGCATTAAGAAAGCAAAACTGAGGAGGAGGAGGAGGATCGTGCCAAAAGGATTATGAAATCTAAGTAGGACCAATCTGAAGTTCAGTTCTACATTGAGCATCATGTGCAGGGTACTCCAATTTACTCTGAAGTGGTAGAGTAATGAAAGATGAATTGGGCATTACCTCTTGTTCTTGAGAACCTACTATAGTCAGTGAGGGAAGGCAGCCATGTAAACAACTGCCTGAATAGCACAAGTTCTAAAGGCAATATATATGTATGTGGTGGCTGAGAGGGAGAAGCAATTAATTCTGACTGGGAGATTGATTAGGAAAGTAAAGAAAGTGCAGCCTAAGCAGAGTTTTGGCAAAGGGAAAGGTAAGTTTGATGCAGTATGACAAAGCCTTTTTATCAGAAAATGATGTGAAAATGGGAGAGATAAATGACTATGAGGAAGAGTATAACAGGTACAACTAGAAGAACAAAGGGAAACGGCTAACAAATTCTGTGTCTCCTGGCTCATCTTTCCAATATTTGTCTCATATGCCTTTAAGTAATGTTTGAAAGGAGAAGAATTTTGAAAATGAAGCAAAGAGAAACTAAAGAGGACTAGGGACAATAATCATAAAAAGACAGTGGAAAATGATAGATTCAGGTAACACCAACCACAATTTTATTGTAGTCCCAGATTAAAGCCATAGTTCCCTATTTACTGATTGGAAAGCTGTCTGAGCCCAAAATCAGGACCTCAGAGCTATTGCATTTGATAATGAATATCACTGTTTTTTTTTTAAGATCATTGTACCTCTGTTTGGATTTTTGAAGGAATAAACTATTCATTCAGTTCAGTGATGGCAGTATTTGTCTTTTTATGTTAATGTCATTTGGCTGAAATTGAGAAATGTGCTCATGCCACGTATGTTTACTGTATTTCTTGATTTTCTGAAATAAGTGAAGGTGATAGATCAGTGATGTTCATCGTCCTAGGTATTTCAGTAGTAAGGACTAGCTTAACCTGTTAAGAAGACCACACAAAACATTTATGTTTTACAAACCAGCAGCTTTTATTAAATATAAGAAGCTAAACATGAGAAACTAAACCTGTAGCTAAAAGTACTTGCCAGATTTTTTGATATAAAAATTAAAATGAATTACATGACTGTAATTTAATTGGAATATGTACTCCACAGTATAAGATCTCTCATAGTTTAATCTTCAAAAGATTAGATGGGTATAATTTCTTTTAAATATATCAGTGTTAGGCATTTTTCTTTTTAATTTTTATGGGTCATATATAATTTTCATGTATATATTTATAGGGTAGATGAGATATTTTGATACAGGCATGCAATGTGTAATAATCACATCAGAGGAAGTGACATAACCATCACCTCAAGTGATGATTATTTCTTTTTATTGCAAACATTCCAACTATTCTCTTTAGTTATTTTTAAATGTACAGTAATTTATTGTGGACTATAGCCCACCCTGTTTTGCTATCAAATACTAGATCTTATTCATTCTAACTATATTTTTGTATCTTTTAACCATCCCCACTACCCCTACCCCAGCTACCCTTCCCAGCCTCTGGTAACCATCATTCTACTATCTGTCTCCATGAGTTCAGTTGTTTTAATTTTTAGCTCTCACATATGACTGAGAACATACGTAGTTTGTCTTTCTGTGCTTGGCTTATTTCACTTAACATAATGACTTGAAGTTCTATCCATGTTGCTAGAAATGACAGGATCTCATTCTTTTTTATATCTGAATAGTACTTCATTGTATATATGTACCACATTTTCTTTACTTAGTCCTCTGGTTTTGGTTTTTGTTTTTGAGAAGGAGTCTCGCTCTGTTGCCCAGGCTGGAGTGCAGTGGCGCTATTACCCAGTCTTCTGTTGATGGACACTTAGGTTACTTCCAAATCTTGGCTATTATTAATTGTGCTGCAACAAACATGGAACTGCAGATACTAATTTTCCTTTTTTGGGGTGTATACTTAGCAGTGGATCATATAGTAGTTGTATTTTCAGTTTTTTGAGGAACCTCTGTACTATTGTCCATAGTAGCTGACCTAATTTACATTCCCACTGACAGTGAACAAAGGTTCCCTTTTCTCCACATCTTTGCCAGCATAAATTATTGCTTGTCTCTTGGATAAAAGCCATTTGATAATATCTTGCTGAAGTTTTGATTTGCATTTCTCTGATGTCAGTGATGTTGAACACCTTTTCATTCGCGTGTTTGCCATTTGTATGTCTTTTGATAAATGTCTATTCAATAGATCTTTGTCCATTTGAAAATTGTATTATTAGATTTTTTTTTCCCCTATAGAGTTATTTGAGCTCCTTATATATCCTGGTTATTAAACCTTCATCAGATGGATAGTTTGCATGTATTTTTTCACATTCTGTGGGTTGCTCTTCACTTGATTGATTGTTCCTCCCTTGTACAGGGCTTTTTAACTTGATATGATCCTATTTGTTCATTTTTGTTTTGGTTGCCTTTTCTTTTAAGATATTACTCAAGAAACCTTTGACCAGACCAATGTTCTGGAAAATTTCTTCAGTGTTTTATTTTAGTAGTTTCATAGTTTGGGCTCTTAAACTTAAGTCTTTAATCCATTTTGATTTGATTTTTGGTTTTTGGTTTTTGGGTTTTTTTGAGATAGGATCTCACTCTGTTACCCAGGCTGGAATGCGGTGGCACAATTATGGCTTACTGCAGCTTTGACCTCCCTGGACCTCAACCTCAAATGATTCTCCCACCTCAGACTTTGAGTAGCTGGGACTGCAGGTGTGTATCACCATACCCGACTAATTTTCGGTTTGCGGGTTGTTGTTGTTTGGTAGAGACAGGATTTTGCCATGTTACCCAGGCTGGTCCCAAACTCCTGGGCTCAAGCAGTCAACCTGCCTAGGCTTCTCAAAGTGCTGGGATTATAAGCGTGAGCACTGTGCCTGGTGCTCAGGATGGCTTTGACTATTTGGGGTCTTTTGTGGTTTCGTATAAATTTTAGGGTTAATTTTTCTGTTTCTGTAAAGAATGTCATTGGTATTTTGATAGGATTGCTTTGAATCTGTAGATTGCTTTGGGCAGTATGGACATTTTAACAATATTGATTGATTCCAGTCAATGAACATAAAATGTCTTTCCATTCCTTTGTGTCCTCTTTAATTTCTTACATCATTGTTTCATAGTTTTCATTGTAGAGATCTTTCACTGTTTTGGTTAAGTATATTCCTAATTATTTATTTGTGGCTATTATAAATGAGATTACTTTCTTGATTACTTTTTCAGCTTGGTGGCTGTTGGCATGTTAAATGGTACTGTGTTTTGTATGTTGATTTTGTATCCTGCAACTTTACTGAATTTGTTTATTAGTTCTGTTTTTTATAGAATATTTTTAAAATATAAGATCATATCATCTGCAAACAAGGATAATTTGACTTCTTTCTTTCCAATTTGGATGCACTTTCTTTCTCTCTCTTGTATGATTGCTCTAGGTGAGACCTCCAGAAGTATGTTGAATAGCAGTCCTGAAAGTGGGCATCCTTCTCTTTTTCTAGATCTTGGAGGAAAGGCTTTTAGTTTTTTCCCATTTGTTATGATACTGTGAGTCTGTTGCATATGGCTTTTATTGTGTTTAGGTATGTTCCTTCTGTACCCAGTTTTTTGAGGATTTTTATCATGAAGGGATGTCAAACTTCATCAAATGCTTTTTCAGCGTCAATTGAAATGATTGTATTATTTTTGCCCTTCGTTCTATTGATATGACAATTGACAGGACGTATCACGGTGATTTGTTTGTGTTGAACCATCCTTGCATCTCCAGGATAAATCCCACTTGGTCACGATGAATGATCTTTTTAATGTGTTGAATTTGTTTTGCTAGTATTTTGTTGAGGATTTTTGTATCAGTGTTCATCAGGAATATTGGCCTGTGGTTTTCCTTTTTTCATGTGTCTTTATTTGGTTTTAGAATCAGTATAATCTGGCATCATAGAATAAGTTTGAAAATATTCTTTTCTTCTCTACTTTTTTGAATGGTTTGAGTAGGACTGGCATTAGTTCTTTTTTAAATGTTTGGTAGAATCCAGCGGTGATGCCACTGGGTCCCGGGCTTTTCTTTGCTGGGAGTCTTTTTCATTATGGCTTTGATCTCATTACTTTGTTTATTCAAGTTTTGCATTTCTTCATAGTTCATTCTTGGTGAGTTGTGTGTGTTGAGGAATTTATTCATTTCTTCAAGGTTTTCCAATTTATTGGTATATAGTTGCTCATAGTAGTCTCTATGGGAGTCTCACAGTAGACTTCTAGTCAAGAAGGAAATTAACAAATTTCTTAAAACAAATTAAAATGGAAACACAGCATACCAAAACCTATAAGATACAGTAAAAGCGGTACTAAGAGGAAAGTTTATAGCAATAAGTACCTACATAAAAAGGGCAGAGGCTGGGTACAGTGGCTCATGCCTGTAATCCCAGTACTTTGGGAGGCTGAGATGGGTGGAACACCTGAGGTCAGGAGTTTGAGACCAGCCTGGCCAACATCTTTTTCATCTTTCTCATCTCTGATTTAATTTACTTGGGTCTTCTCTCTTTTTTTCTTAGTCTGACTAAAAGTTTGTCAATTCTGTTTATCTTCTCAAAAAAAACTTTTTATTTCATTGATCTTTTGTGTGTTTTGTTTCAATTTTATTTATTTCTACTCGAATCTTTCTTTCCTTCTACTAAATTTGGGTTTAGTTTACTTTGTTCTTTAAGATGTATCATTTAGTTGTTTATTTGACATTTTTCTACCCTTTTTTTTTTTTTCTGACACACAGTCTCACTCTGTTGCCCAGGCTGGAGTACAGTGGTGTGATCTTGGCTTACTGCAACCTCTGCCTCCCGGGTTCAAGTGATTCTCCTGCCTCAGCCTCCTGAATAGCTGGAATTACAGATGCCCACCACCATGACTGGCTAATTTTTGTATTTTAAGTAGAGACGGGTTTCACCATGTTGGCCAGGCTGGTCTCAAACTTCTGACCTCAGGTGATCCACCCATCTTGGCCTTCCAAAGTACTGGGATTACAGGCATGAGCCACTGTGCCCAGCCTCTGCCTTTTTTATGTAGGCGCTTATTGCTATAAACTTTCCTCTTAGTCCTGCTTTTACTGTATCGTATAGGTTTTGGTATGTTGTCTTTCCATTTTAATTTGTTTTAAGAAATTTGTTAACTTCCTTCTTAACTTCTTCATTGACCCACTACTAGTCATGAGGAGCATATTGTTTAATTTCCATGTGTTTGTATAGTATCCAGAGTTCCTCTTGTTACTCATTTTATTTTATTCCATTGTGGTCAGAGAAGATACTTCATATAATTTCTTAATATGATTTCTTTTTATTTATTTATTTTTAATTATTTAAGATTTGTTTTGTGATCTAACATATGGTCTGTCCTTGAGAACGATCCATGTGCTGAGGAGAATGTGTATTCTGCAGCCATTGGATGAAATGTTCTGTAAATATCTATTAAATCTATTTGGTCTATAATGCAGATTAAGTCAAATGTTTCTTTTGATTTTCTGTCTGGATGATCTGTCCAATGCAAAAGTGGGGTGTTGAGGTCTCCAGATATTATTGTCTCCAGATACTCAAGTCTGTCTGTCTCTTTAGCTCTAATAATAATTTGGTGTTCCAGTGTTGGGTGCATATATATTTACAATTGTTATATCCTCTTGCTGGATTGACCCCTTTATCATAATGTAGTGACCTTGTCTCTTTTTTATGGTTTTGTCTTGAAATCTATTTTTTCTGATGTAGATACTCCTGTTCTTTTAATATTTCCGTTTGCATGGAATATCTTTTTTATCCCTTTATTTTTAGTCTGTATATATCTTTGTTGGTTAAGGGTGTTTCTTGTAGGCCACAGATAATTGGGTCTTTTTTTTTTTGTCCATTCAGCCACCCTGTGTCTTTTGATTGCAAAGTTTATTCCTTTTACATTCAGTGTTGTTATTGATAAGGAAAGACTTACTCCTGCCATTTTGTTATTTGTTTTCTCATTGTTTTGTGGTCTTCCTTCTTTCTTTCCTTCCTGTCCTCTTTTTTGTGAAAGTGTTTTTTTTTTTTTTTCTGATGGTATGTTTTAATTTCTTGCTTTTTATTTTTTGTGTATCTGTTGTTGGATTTTTGATTTGAGATTACCATGAAGCTTGCAAATAACATCTGTTTTTTGTTTTTGTTTTTGAAATAGGGTCTCACTTTGTCACCCTGGCTGGAGTACAGTGGCGTGATCTCAGCACACTGCAACTCCCACCTCCTGGGCTCAGGTGATCCTCCCACCTCAGCCTCTGGAGTAGCTGAGACAACAGGTGCAGCTAACTTTTTGTAGTGTTTTGTAGAGATGGAGTTTCACCATGTTGCCCTGGCTGGTCTTGAACTCCTGGGCTCAAGCAATCCACCTACCATAGCCACCCAAAGTGCTGGGATTGCAGGTGTGAGCCACCATGTCCAGCCACAGCCAATATCTTGTAACCCACTTATTTCAAACTCATAACAACTTAACACTGATTGCAAAAACAAACCAACTAATAAGCAAAGAGAAAACTAATAAAAATCGCTACACTTTAACTTCATGTCCACTTTAATCTCCTCTGCTTTTTAACTTTTTATTGTTTCTATTTATATCTTACTATACTGTCTGTGTCTTGAAAAGTTGTTGTCATTATTATATTTGAAAGGTTTGACTTTTAGGCTCTCTACTCAAGATATGAGTAGTTTATAAACCACAGTTACAGTGGTCTGTGAACTATATTAGAGTGAGTTTTGTACCTAATATAATTTTTCTTATTGCTCATTAATGTCTTTTTCTTTCAGATTGAAGAACTCTGTTTAGCATTTCTTATAGCACAGGTCTGGTGTTGATGAAATCCCTTAGCTTTTGTTTGTCTTGGAAAGCCTTTGTTTCTCCTTCATGTTTGAAGAATATTTTTTCTGGATACGCTATTCTACAATAGAATTTTTTTTTTCCCTTCAGCACTTTAAATATGTCATGCCACTCTCTACTGGCCTGTAAGATTTCCACTGAGAAGTCTGTTGCCAGACGTAGTGGAGCTCCTTTGTATGTTGTTTCTTTTCTCTTGTTCCTTTTAGGATCCTTTCTTTATCCTTCACCTTTGGGAAAGCACCTTGAGATAATTTTATTTGGGTTAAATCTGTTTGGTGTTCTATTACCTTCTTTTACTTGAATATTGATATCTTTCTCTAGGTTTGGAAAGTTCTCTATTATTATCCCTTTGAATAAACATTCTACCCGAGTCTTTCTCTACCTCCTCTTTAATGCCCAAGGCAGGTCCAGAAATATGGTCCAGGAGCCAGGGCCTGGAGTCAACCTTGGCTCCTGGACAGCATTTCTGGACCTGCCTTGGGCATTAAAGAGCTCTTCATTCAGCTTGCAGTGAATGCTGCTAGGCCTGGGTCTCTCCCTTCAGAGTAGGAGGCTCTCTTTTGGCCCAAGGCAGGTCCAGAAATGCCATTTAGGAACCAAGGCCTCGAATTGGGGAACCCAGAAGCCCTCTTGGTGCTTTACCCCACTGTAGCCAAGCTGGTACTCCATAATACAAAGTCCCCTTCACTCCTCCCTCTCCTTTCTCAAGCAGGAGTCTTGCCTCAAACAGGGAATACGCAGGGTCACACCTAAAGTCAGCATGGTCCTGGTTCTCATCCAAGGCCTGTGGCAAGTGCTGCATGGGTACTGCTGATGTTTATTCAAGGCTCAAGGGCTCTTTAGTCAACAAGTAATGAATCCTGCCAGTACTGGGTCCTTCCTTTCAAGGTAGCAGGTTCCGTTCTGGCCCAGGGTGTGTCTAGAAATGTATTCTTGGAGATAGGGCCTGATATAGGGGCCCTGTAACTCTTCCTGCGGCCCTATTCTGCTGTGGCTGAGCTGGTATCCAACTTGCAAGACAGTCTTCTTTACTTGCTCTTCTCTTCAAATGAAAGAAAGGAGTCTCCCAGAGCTGTGAGCTGCAGTGCTGGGGGTTAGTGGAGGGGTGATGTTAGGAAGCCCTTGGCCACCCCAGCTGGTGTCTTACTAGGTCACATGCACCCAGAGTTTTAATATGATGTTAAAACCAGGTACTATGATTGCTCACCTGATTTTTGGGTCTTATGAAGGTGCTTTCTTATGTGAATAGTTGTTCACTTTGGTGTTCCTGCAGGAGGACAGGGGAACGATCATTGAAGGGTATGATTTGGACTTCTTGTTCGGCCTCCCCCTCCTAGGCTTTTTTTTCTTAATGCAGCATTTCACTCCACCCCTTTTTACACATTTCTATTATCATTTTTACTCACTATTAATGAAAAATATATTCTCTTTTAAGTAAAACGTCTCAAACCATTTTAGTGTGAGCCATTTTAGTAAATGAACTCTCCTAGAACCTTGCTTTGAAATGATATACTGTGCCATTAATATTGCTATAATGGTAACCAAAAATTTCTGTCACTCATCTAGCTGTTAAGATTTTGAGTTTTGTTTTAATGTGAATAGAAGATACTTATTTTCATTAATCTTCTATTCAAATTACTCTTCACTTTATCAGCTTAAAAAGTCCCCTATAATTATTTTTATTTTCTTATGAAAATAATATTTTGGCAGAAACTATTTCAAGTGCAGAGAGCTGTGATTTATTAGTATATGATATGCAAGGTACATTACTTTACATTAGCAAGATCTCTTACTGCTTTTGAAGCCATAAAACAGAATTAAAAGAAAGTGACAAAGATGAATAAGAAATGAAAAATAAGCTTTTAAAAAGAGATTTGAAGCTGTTTAGCTTTAAAGTGGGAAGGAAGGATTGCTCACTGTACTGAGAGTTGGGGTACCTGGCTTCATGGTCACTCTGTTGTCAGTGAGGGAATCACTTTAGACAAGTCACTCCACCGTTTTCTAATCATAAAATGAGAGGATTTTAATAAATCAGGAGTCAGCAAACTTTTTATTAAAAGGCAGCTAGTAAATATTTTAGGCTTTGCAGGCCACATGGCCTGTATCGCTACTTAGCTCTGATATAAAAGATACTGTATTTAAATGAATAAGCAGGGTTCTGTTCAAGTAAAACTTTATTAACAAAAAAGGTAGCAGGCCATATTTGGTCTGCAGATTATAGCTAGCTGGTATTTACACTAGGTGATCTTTTAAGATTTCTCAGCTGGGTGCAATGGCCCACGTCAGTAGTCCCAGCACTTTGGGAGACCAAGGCGGGCTGATCACTTTGAGCTCAGGAGTTCAAGACCAGCCTGGCAACATGGTGAAACCCTGCATCTACAGAAAATTAGCCAGGAGTGGTGGCACATGCCTACTCGGAAGGCTAAGATGGGAGAATCGCTTGAGCCTGGGGAGCAGAGGTTGCAGTGAGCCAAGATTGCACCACTGCACTCCAGCCTGGGTGACAAAATGAGACCCTGTCTCAAAAAAAAAAAAAAAAAAAAGGTGTTTTTTTTTTACATCTACATTTTGTGATTTTGCTTTATTATCTTCATCACATATACGAAAGGAACTGGTATTCAATTCTTTTCTATCCTGTATCATTTAGGGGCCAGTCAGGAGACAAGAAACCACATACTTATTTTAACAGAATAAGGGTTGAGTTTGATAATATAAATGATTGTTGGCTGGTTATGGTGGCTTATGCCTGTAATCCCAGCACTTTGGGAGGCCAAGGTAGATGGATCACTTGAGGCCAGGAGTCCGAGACTAGCCTGGGCTACGTGGCAAGGCCCTATCTCCACAAAACAAATTGTTTTTAAATATTAGCCAGGTACAGTGGTGTGCCCCTCCCAACTACTTGGGAGGCTGAGGCAGGAGAATGGCTTGAGCCCAGGAGATTGAGGCTGCAGTGAGCTGTGATTGTGCCACTGTACTCCAGCCTGGATGACAGAGTGACTAGCTTATCTCAGAAAAGAAAAAATCATTAACTAGGTTTAAAGAATTGAAAAAGTAAAAAGAAAACATTGAGGTATCATGGATTTAGCAACTGCAGGAAGTAGTTACCACCTGTGGGCCTAAGGAAACAAAAAGAGGTGATAATTATTAAACCGTACAAGCTTGGAAGAAAGGCCTCACAAAGCTGACACTTACATCTCCATGAAGGGGATCCTGCTCAGCTGATGCTGACAGAAGGGCTCCAAGAAGGGCTCTGTGGAGATTAGGCTCAGACCTCTGAGGACAACGCACTGGGCACTGGTCACCCAGTGCCAGTATCTCTGAAGTGGTAAGATGAGGCTAGTCCCACCTCACTTGGAAAAACTGCAAGGTAGATTCAGCTTCTCCTGCTGGAATGAACTGCCAATGCTTGGCTGAACAAGTAAGACCTGTTTCTGACAGGAACAGGAAGGGGTAAATTACTTCTCCAATAACCATAATAATTAACCAAGTCCATCTTTTTGGCTAACCAGCATCCATACTCACCCTTCTATATGTATTGGAACTTCCAAACTACACATGTTTGAAACTCCAAACATTTTCAGCACAACAAACTCTGTATTTTAACCTAACAAGATGCAAGTATCTTTCATGTAATTGAAGACATGTTTACCTCTCCAAAATGAGGTTGGTTGCAACAGTCACTTTAACTATGTTTAGATGATATAACACTATCCATCTCTGGCTATGTTAATTATTCCTCAAACTCTGGCACAGTCCTATCTGAATAGTTTGTTATCTAAAAACTAAATTGGAAAGTTAATTTACACCAAAACTTATTTATAAAATAAGGGAAGAGAGATGAGAAAGAGAATAAATTAGTATCATACACACATAAATATAACAAAAGCAAAGAACAAAATATGCATAGCTGCTATAGTCTTCATTTCTGTAGCTAGTTATGAAACTGAGATTGATTTTTTTTCTTTAAGAGACAGAGTTTCACTCTGTTGCCTAGGCTGGAGTTCAGTGACGCAGTCATAGCTCACTTCAGACTCAAACTCCTGGGCTCAAGTATTTCTCTCACCTCAGCCTCTCAGGTAGCTGACACTACGGGCATACTCACTGCACCCAGCCAATTTTTTTTTTTTAAATTTTCAGAGATGAGATCTTGCTTTGATGTACAGGCTGGTCTTAAACTCCTGGCCTCAAGAGATCCTCCCACCTCCGCCTCCTTAGTAGCTGGGATTACAGGCACAAGCCACCGCATCCAGCTGATATTTGTAACTTTTTTCATCTACTGTCTATTCCATGTGTCCTTTGCCCTAAGCCAGGACCACATCTAGTCAGGGTTCTTCCCCCTGGTAGGATGTCCTAAATCTTCATTCTTGATGGGTCTGAATCCCTAGTAGTCCTCTTTTTTTTTTAGTAGCTGCATACATATCAATAAAGAAACAAACAAAAAAAATAGACTTTGGTTAAAGCAAGAGGCACTGGATTAAACATAAGAAATGACTATAGGCTAGGGCCAGTCCTGAGTCTTGGCCTAAGCTCCTCTCAACCCCTCAAAAATAAAGAAGGAATTCACGGAAACATTAGAATACCAATAGGGATGGTTTTAGTCATTGTCCCTAGTGTTGTAAAATAAGAGATTAGATACTTATCTCTTCTGGGTACATTCTTCTAGTGTACATGTGCAGAATGTACAGGTTTGTTACATAGGTAGACACATGCCATGGTGGTTTGCTGCACCCATTAACCCATCATCTACATTAGATATTTCTCCTGTTGCCAACATCACTCCCAAATATATTTACCATACCCTAAATATCATGATATCAGGAGTTTACTATGTTAGAATAGTTGCAACAATTTCTGAGCTCTATGTAGTCCTTGTGCAGAGAAAGGTTTTTGGTAACAGCTTCTGCTTAGAATCAGTTACAGGTTGAGTATCCCTAATCTGAAATGCTCCAAATTCATAACTTTTTGAGTGCTGACATGATGTTCAAAGGAAATGCTCATGGGAGCCTTTCATATTTCAGATTTTTGGATTAGGGATGCTGAACCAGTAAGCATAATGTAAATATTTCAAAATTTCTCCCAAAATTCAAAATTTAAAACACTTATAGTCCCAGGTATTTCAGATAAGGGATACTCAACCTATATCATCTTAATCAACTGACTTGTCTCCCTGTGACCTCTGTTTGGTATTAATGATCCATTTTCAGAGCTGCTATGGAATACATATGAATTGGAATCTATATCTTTAAGAAAAGTGGGATATCCTAATACAAAGGATTCATGTCATGACTAATGTGTTGTAACTATGTAGTAAGTTTTAGGTAATATTTATGTTCAAAATATCCAGGAAGGTGAGGGAAATGATGCTTGTAGTAGTTTTAGTAAAATTAGGGGAATAATTGTGCTCAGAATATCCTAATATTATTCTCCTAATATGAGAGAGGCCAAAAATTACCCATAGGAATTCTTAGCAAAGACATACGAATCTTCCAAGCATCTCTCCAGGCAAGAAGCCCATGCATTTCTCTTAAAAGAATAGATAGAATGTGTTCATTGTTACACTTTCTGATTTTTTTGTTTCTCTTTAAAATGAAAGACATAATTCAAGAAAAGCACGTTGCACACTACACAGCACAAGTGTTTAATAAATGCATGTTCATTCCTTTTAGTTCTTTTCACCTTAGTAATAAACTTTTAAAAAGATTATTCTTTCTTCTTTTGGTTATAAACAGAAGAATCATCTATACCATCAAGAGAAAGAAAGGGTAAGAGGTAAAGAAAGAGAACCAAATTGCTAATAACAAGAGTTACACAAAGTTGAAATATGATGTATCAAGAGATAATGTGCTCCTGCCATTGTGCATGTTCAGGCAAAAGCTGTACAACTACTTTGAAAGAGATAAAGAGTTGAGCATTACACAGGTGTTAGATGAGACAACCTTTAAGATCCATTCCATTCCTGTAGTTTTAATAAAATATTCTTTTGACTGCTATCTGCTGCATTCTTTAGTAAAATGTTTCCTTACTCAATTTTATTTCCTATAGACTAGAAACTGTGGTAAAAGTATTGTTACGACACAATGCTGAAATTTTTTTACTAACAATTTGTTATATTTGTTGAATGAATGAATGAACGAATTAACAAATGAGTATCAGTACCCAATGTCAATCATCATAAACAACTTATATATGAGGTTGGAGATGTAAGTTTACTTACTGTCATCATTCTTGTTTCCTTATGCTGAGGGAATTCTGAGCTGTCTCCCCTTCCTCTTTTGCTTCTTAGTTTATATTGAAGAGCTTATTTATAAATAGCTATTTGGTAAGGTAGTATATATCATTAGTGGCAAAATTAGATTTCTTGGTTAAAATTTTGGATTATAAAGTCCACGAGCCAAATGACCTGTAATCTCAACACATCATACAATTTCTCATATACAGAAATATACTCCCCAAGTATTTGGTGGCAAAACTTTTGAGGCCCAGCAGCCATAAAAAGATAACCTTAGGGGTTTTTTTCTCCCTCTCACCAACTCAAACCAGTTGTTAGTAATAAGTTGATAGCTAATATTTTCTTCCTTTTTTTGTCTTGTTGTTGTTGTTGTTGTTTTTATACAGGGTCTCTCTCTGTTGCCCAGGATGTGGTGCAGTGGCATGATCACTGCAGCCTTGACCTCCCAGGCTCAAATCAGTCCTCCCGCCTCAGCCTCCTGATTAGCTGAGACCATGCCTGGCTAATTTTTTTGTACGTTTTTGTAGAGATGGGGCTTTGCCATGTTGCCCAGGCTGGTCTAGAACTCCTCAGCTCAAGCAGTCCATCCTCACCCTCCCAAAGGCCTGAGATTACAAGCATGAGCTGTAATAACTGAGTGACTTAGAAGGAATGCGCCACACACTGAGTTCCAGATTAAGAGTCCTTTTTATTAGCCAGCAACCAAGAGATGGCTAATGCTCAAGTTCTCTCGGCCCAAGGAAGGGACTTGATTTCCCTTTATACCTTCCTTGATTTAGGTAGGGGAGGGGGAAGCCTAGCTGAAGCGGAATTTTAGAGAAGCAGAACAGGCAAGTTAGCTAGTAACCTAGGCGGGAGGAGGTTCCCAGGATTATTGGTTACTAAGAGTATTTCCAAACAATCACCAAGGGGGGTTCAGAGAGAGTTACACACCATAGCAGGTGTGCTTGCCAAGCAGGATATAGTTACATTAGTTATATGGTAGGATAAGCACAGAGTCAGCGCGGCATAAGCACAGCGTCAGTGTGGCCCAGTTATGCACCCACAGGGGCTGTGGTAGGGAGGGGGAAGCTAGGTTGGAGTTTACAGCTAAGATGGAGTCAGTGATGCTAGCCCAGGGTAGGTTATTACAGAGCCACTGGTAGCTAATATTTTCAAACAATAAAGTGGATACTCTAGTATTTCTTATAATCTGAACATTAGTGCAAAACGAATTTTTCTTTCACTCATTTTTTTTTAGTAAAAACCCATTTACTATTTCTTGTGATAACATGAAATATCTCCCTTTTGTTGCTTTCACTGCAGCTTTCGTGAGCCAGACATTCAGAGGCAAGATGGCATTTTAAGCTTTTGGACTAGCATTTTGTTTTTCGTTTTAAATCTCACATCTACAATTATCTATTTCTCTTATGAAGTAGGGTTTTACGTTTATTTGCTTAGTTTGTTTCTCTTTTTGAATAGGAAATATTTAATTTCCCTGTTTAAGGTTATAGAATCTCTTAGCAATTACAGATTTATTATGTACTGTCTTAAACTAGCAAGTGAAATGAATGGTTAATATTTTTTAAAAACCACTTACTTGGATTTTCAAAGACATAAAATATATGTATTTTATATGTATTACATATTTTGCGTATATATTTTTGGCTGAGTAAGCCCTGATTCCAAAGTTTGGGAGATACAGACTAGCTGAAAGATGTTTTCTAAACTTAAATATTCTAACTAAACTTTTCTTTCTTGTCAGCCACCAGCTCTGCCCACTTGGAAGACCTTGCTTACCTGGATGAGCAGAGACATACACCTTTGAGAACTTCTCTACGAATGCCAAGACAGACTATGGGTGGTGCTCGCACGCAGCAGGATTTAAGAGGTTAGAACCACCGAAGGGCTTTAAGGATGCCCAGGAACAGATGGAAATGGGCAAAGCCAAAAAGTTCCTTTGTTTACTATTTCCATACTTATTTAAACCTCCTTTAAGAAGTGAAATGAAAAAACTCAAAAAGTTTTGGATTTTGAAGCATGCTAAAAGGTTAGCATGTGACCAGTTTATTTCTGCTGAGTCTAGAGAAAGATAAACACAAATACATTGTACTCCTCGTAGACAGGTATCGTATAGTTATCAACAGTTGAAAGCATTGGTTCCTTGAAATTCTAAAAGAAACAACAAATGGTAATGGGCTGTGGTAATGAGGGAAATAACCTTAAAATCTTGGATTTCAGAAGTGACTGTGGAGCAGATTCAGCCCTAGCCAAATTGCAGGTGAACTATGCTGATCATCATGTGTAAGTTGAGCATCCCTAATCTGAAAATCCAAAATCTAAAATGCTTCAAAATCCAAAACTTTTTGAGTGTCATCATGACACCACAAGCGGAAAATTCCACACCTGACCTCATGTGATGGTTTGCAGTCAAAACTTTGTTTTACCTTCAGGCTATGTGTATAAGGTGTGTATGAAACATACGTATTTCTTGTTTAGACTCAAGTCCTGTCTCCAAGATCTTTCATTACATATGTGCAAATACTCCAAAGTTCAAAAAAATCTGAAATTCAAAACACTTCTGATCCCAAGCATTTTAGATAAGGGATACTCAAGCTGTATTTTTCTAGGGAATTTTTTTTGTTTTTGTTTCAGTGGCCATTTCTAGTAACATGCAATACTTTTATTATCTTGGTCTTTTAGAAAGTGCCTTTAATCCTGGCCTAGCAAGATCTACACAACCTATCCTTTTCCCACTCAGGTACCTGTTGTCTTACCTTCTTTGTGGCATGCTACATGCTTCTGCAAGCTGGCACCTGATCTTTTTAAAGATTTTCATTTTATTATAATGATGGTTTGGTTGAGGAGCCTCTTATTGGTATTTCTGTGCCTCTTGTTTCCTCAAAATTAACCAAACTGTCTCTGATAGCTTTTAACAGATAGTCTTTCTCTGGTATTTTAGCAGTCTCTAGCTTTACCACAGTGTGTTTTTAATTTTATCTTACAGATTATTTTCATCTTTCCTTAGCTCTCTTCCTCACCCCTTGTCCTATTACCTACTTTAAGCTGTATAGTGCCACGTGCATAATTCCCATGGGAAGGAATTTATACATGCCTGCTCCCTACTCTAGACCTCATTATGCTAACAGTTTTTCAGCGATGGGTAAGCAAATAGGAGCATAAAATAATGGATTGTATTGCAACAATTACCATACCTCCCATCAACAGCGATTAGTTGACAGCCTCAATCATACATGTAGTTCCCAGTCCTTTTGTCCGTCCTGCTTGCCAGTTTTTCAGTTTGCCATATGCCAGTTGGATGGCCTATGCATCTGTGATGGAAATACATCAAGCACTATTTTAGATTGATTATATCTAAAGCCTGAATAAATTTGATCAAAAGACCAGATAAGTTCTTTGTAGATTCTGGATATTAGCCCTTTGTCAGAAAAATAGATTACAAAAATTTTCTCCATTCTGTAGATTGCTTGCTCACTCTGATGATAGTTTCTTTTGCTGTTTAGAAGCTCTTTAGTTTAATTAGATCCTATTTGTCAATTTTGGCTTTCGTTACCATTGCTTTTGGTGTTTTAGTCGTGAAGTCTTTGCCCATACCTTTGTCCTGAATGGTATTGCCCAGGTTTCCTTCTAGGGTTTTTATGGTTCCAGGTCTTTTTGTATAAGGTGTAAGGAAGGGATCCAGTTTCAGCTTTCTGCATGTGGCTAGCAAATTTTCCTAGCATCATTTATTAAATAGGGAATCCTTTCCCCAATACTTGTTTTTGTGAGGTTTGTCAAAGATCAGATGGTTGTAGATGTGTGGTATCATTTCTGAGGCCTCTGTTCTGTTCCATTGGTCTATATATCTGTTGTGGTACCAGTACCATGCTGTTTATGTTACTGTAGCCTTGTTGTATAGTTTGAAGTCAGATAGTGTGATGCCTCCAGCTTTGTTCTTTTTACTTAGGATTGTCTTGGCTATGCAGGCTCTTTTTTGGTTTCATATAAAATTTAAAGCAGTTTTTTCCAATTCTGTGAAGAAAGTCAGTGGTAGCTGGATGGGGATAGCATTGAGTCTATAAATTACTTTGGATGGTATGGCCATTTTCACAATATTGATTCTTCCTATCCGTGAGCATGGAATGGTTTTCCATTTGTTTGTGTCCTCTCTTATTTGCTTGAGCAGTGGTTTGTAGTTCTCCTTGAAGAGGTCCTTCACATCCCTTGTAAGTTATATTCCTAGGTATTTTATTCTCTTTGTAGCAATTGTGAATGGGAGTTCACTCATGATTTGTCTTTCTGTCTGTTATTAGTGTATAGGAATGCTTGTGAGTTTTGCACATTGATTTTGTGTCCTTAGACTTTGCTGAATCAAAAAGCAGGTGAAGGTATGAACAGACACTTCTCAAAAGAAGATATTTCTGCAGCCAACAAACATGAAAAAAATGCTCATCATCACTGGTCATTAGAGAAATGCAAATCAAAACCACATTGAGATACCATCTCACACCAGTTAGAATGGTGATCATTAAAAAGTCAGGAACAACAGATGCTGGAGAGGATGTGGAGAAATAGGAACACTTTTACACTGTTGGTGGGAGTGTAAATTAATTCAACCATTGTGGAAGACAGTGTGATGATTCCTCAAGGATCTAGAACTAGAAATACCATTTGACCCAGCAATCTCATTACTGGGTATAAACCCAAAGGATTATAAATTATTCTATAAAGACACATGCACACATATGTTTATTGCAGCAGTGTTCAAAATAGCAAAGACTTGGAACCAACCCAAATGCCCATGAAAGATAGACTGGATAAAGAAAATGTGGCGCATATACACCATCGAATACTATGCAGCCTTAAAAAAGGATGAGTTCATGTCCTTTTCAGGGGCATGGATGAAACTGGAAACCATCATTTTCAGCAAAGAAACACAAGAACAGAAAACCAAACACCACGTGTTCTCACTCATAAGTGGGAGTTGAACAATGAGAACACATGGACACAGGGAAGGGGGAGCATCATACACTGGGGCCTGTTGGGGCTGAAGGAGTAGGGAGGGATAGCATTAGGAGAAAAACTCAATGTAGATAACAAGTTAATGGGGTGCAGCAAATCACCATGGCACATGTATACCTATGTAACAAACCTGCACATTCTGCCCATGTACCCCAGAACTTTAAGTATAATAAAAAGAGAGAGAGAGACCAAATAATTGATTTGTGCCCAGACCAGAATGCACGCCTTAATAAAGATTGGACAGAACTGCTGATCCATATGGATCTTCAGATTTGATGGAAAATCTGCCACACTGGCATCATCTTGCATCTCACTACTAAAACACGTACATTGTTGACTTTATTTTCTGCTTTACTAATCATTGAATAATAGGTGTTCTACTATATAGAAAACAAAATTAATTGACCGATTTTAGCAGTGTAATTTTGGGGAAACATTTATGTTGAGTTCTGTTGATATGTGATAGCACTTATCTGCTTCTAGCATCTGAAGATTTAATAAAGTCTTTAACAGATACATTCTAGTGAGCTTGATTTTACACACAGGTACCAGTTTTACCCGGAACGCAACAAAGATCTTTTCCATTGCATTGATCTTCAGCTGAAATCTTCAGTGAAAGAACAAAAGGACATTCAGAGATTTTTCCAAAGCTTACCTAAATCTTTAGGAAGGGCTTTGCCTAAATAATAAATTTCTAAAAATACTAATTTCCATATCCCTTGCAAATAGTGTCTTAACTTATTGTTTACAATGATACTTAAAGTTGGAGTTTGTTCATTGACAAAGGTGCTATGATATTAGTGTTTCAGTTCCTTGAGGTCATCTTTATTTTTTAAGAGCTTTCCTTTTAGCAGTCTAAATGGTTAGAACATGCCATCCGGCTGGGTGCATTGATCCATAAGAAGCAGGGTGGGATTTACTTAGCAGTATAAAACTAGTAATACTTCAGTTCAGAATTCTTCTCTCAAAAAGTAACATGTTATCTTGAATATTGTTTACAGATGAATTACATGCCTTATGATACAACTTAAAACACATTATCAAGAAAGGAAAGCAAACTTGGGCAGATAAACTTCCCTTATGTTTCTGCAGACCTGCTTGGCAAGCCTTTATAATTTGTGATTATTATATCCACAATGTTGTACTTTATTTCAGAAAAAGAATCAAATTTGTTTTCCTGGAATAATTTTTAAAAACATGTCACATCATGCTTTCTAATTTTATTTAAAGGAATATGCAAATTGCAGTTATATTTTAGTTTGACATCTTTTCCTTCTGATGATGATTAAATGAAACTACCCCCAAAAAAGTAATAAAATGATTGAAAACCTTTTTTAGTCTGCATTAAGATATATCTTTCCACTTCAGAATAGAGGTATCTCTTTCTACATTTTAAAGGATACTCTAACAAGTTCTATGAAATAGGTTTTTTTTTAACTTTTATTTTAAGTTTAGGGGTACATGTGTAGGTTTGTTACATAGGTAAACTTGTATCATGGGGGTTTCTTGTACAGATTATTTCATCACCCTGGTATCCATTCATTATTTTTCCTAATCCTCTCCCTCTTATACTTCCTCCCACCAGCAGGCCCCAGTGTTTGTTGTTCCCTTTTATGTGTCCATGTGTTCTCATTATTTAGTTCCCACTTGTAAATGAGAACATGTGGCATTTGGTTTTCTGTTCCTGCATTAGTTCGCCAAGAATAACAGCCTTCAGCGCCATCCGTGTTCCTGCAAAAGACATGATCTCGTTCTTTTTTATGGCTTTATAGTATTCCATGGTGTATATGTATCACATTTTCTTTAACCAGTCTACCATCAATGGGCATTGAAGTTGATTGCAGGTCTTTGCTATTGTGAACAGTGCTGCAGTGAACATACATGTGCATGTGTCTTTGGGCATATACCCAGTTTATATTCCTTTGGGCATATACCCACTTACGGGATTGTGGAGTTGAATGGCAGTTCTATTTTTAGGTCTTTGAGGAATTGCCACACTGTTTTCCACAATAATTGAACTGATTGTGGAAAACGCCTACCAACTGTGTATAAGTGTTCCTTTTTCTCCACAACTTCACCAGCATCGGTTATATTTTGGCTTTTTATTAATAGTGTTTGTCATTGGTATGAGACAGCATCTCACTGTGCTTTTGATTGGCTTTTCTCTAATGATCAGTGACATTAAGCTCTTTTTCTTTTTTTAAAAAATTTTACTTTAACTTCTGGGATACATGTACAGAACATGCAGGTTTGTTACATAGGTGTACATGTGCCATGGTGGTTTGCTGCACCCATCAACCTGTCACCTGGGTTTTAAGCCCCACATGCATTAGGTATTTGTTATAATGCTCTCTCTCCCTTTGCACCCTACCCCCCAACAGGCCCCAGTGTGTGCTGTTGCCCTCCCTGTGTCCGTGTGTTCTGACAGTGAGCTCTTCTTCATATGCTTGTTGGCTGCATGTATGTTTTCTTTTGAAAAGTGATTATTTGTGTCCTTTGTCAATTTTTTTTAATGATGTGGTCTCTTTTTTTCTTATAAATGTGTTTAAGTTCCTTGTAGATTCTGGGTGTTAGACATTTGTCAGAGACATAGTTTGCAAAATTTTCTCTCATTCTTTAGGTTGTCTGTTGACTCTGTTGATAGTTTCTTTTGCTGTACAGAAGCTCTTTAGTTTAATTGGATCCTGCTTGTCAGTTTTTGCTCATGTTGGAATTGCTTTCAATGTCTTCATCGTGAAATCTTTCCCATTTCTGTGTCCAGAATGGTATTGCCTAGGTTGTCTTCCAGGGTTTTTATAGTTTGGGATTTTACATTTAAGTTGTTAATCCATCTTGAGTTAATTTTTATATTTGGTGTAAGGAAGGAATGCAGTTTCAGTCCTCTGCATATGGCTAACCAGTTGTCCCAGCACCATTTTATTAAATAGGGATCCTTTCCCCTATTGCTTGTTTTTGTCAGTTTTGTTGAGGACCAGGTAGTTGTAGGTGTGCAGTCTTGTTTCCTGGTTCTCCATTCTGTTCCATTGGTCTATGTGTCTATTTGTACCAGTACCATGCTGTTTTGGTTACCGCAGTCCTGTAGTATAATTCAAAATCGGGTAGTGTGGTACTTCCAGCATTGTTCTTTTTGCTTAGGATTGCCTTGGCTATTTGGGCTCTTTTTTTGGTTCCATATAAATTTTAAAATAGTTTCTTCTGGTTCTGGGAAGAATGTCATTGGTAGTTTGATAGGAATAGCATTGAATCTTATCAATTACTTTTGGCAGTATGGCCATTTTAATGATACTGATTCTTCCTGTTCATCAGCATAAAATATTTTTTCATATGTTTGTGTCATCTCTGATTTCTTTTGAGCAGTGTTTTGTAGTTCTCCTTGTAGAGATAATTCACCTACCTGGTTAGCTGTATTCCTAAGTATTTTGTTCTGAAATAGTTTTTTAATCACAGTTCTGGTTTTAAATGATCCTAGAGATGGTAGTCAATGCTCATATACACTGTAGTGTACCCAGTAGATAACTAAGTTTATTGACTGACTGATTCCAAGTATAGAGACTGTCTGAAATAATATCCCTCTGGATATGTATCTAAAGAACATTTGAGGTGGCAAGCATTGATTGGGAACTTCATATAAGCAGAATTTTGTAGTATTCTATTAAGAGCAGCATTTCTCAAACTTTTTGGTCCCAGAACCCTTTTATACTCATTTTAAAAAGGTAGGCTTCTGGCTTACCTTTGGAGACTAAGCAGGGTAAAACAGGTTCATACTTTGACAGGAAATCACCTAGAAATACCTGGTGTTGTAGGCTTTTGGCTTCTGGCTCAGAAGCTTAGCAGGGACAGTTGTGCTAGGCAACATAGCAAGACCCTATCTCTACAAAAAAAGTTTGAAAATTAACCATGCATGGTGGTATGCACCTGTAGTCCTAGCTACTCAGGAGGCAGAGGTGGGAGGATCACTTGAGCCTGGGAGGCCAAAGCTGCAGTGAGCCATGAGCCATGATTGCTCTCCTGCACTTCAGTCTGGGTGATAGCATGAGACCCTGTCTCATTTAAAAAGAAAAAATTGAGCTTTTACTTATATGGGATAAGTTGATATTATCATATTAGAAATGAAAACTAATATGTTAAATATTACTCTTTTTAAAATAGATTTTTTAAAATAATAGGGATTATTGAAATATTCACTTATTCATTTTTTATAAATGATAGACCCATTACATGTTAAAGTCATGTAAGCTATGGAAAATTCCACTGTACACTTGTGAAAGAATGATAGTGGAAAGAGGCAAATAACCTCTTAGTACTATAAATATAGTTTTGACTTTGCAAACTCCAGGAACATCTCAAGAATCTAGGGATCCCCCAGATGACACTTTTATTTTAGAATCATGATGTTTAAAAACTTGTTTTGTTTGCTCTACCTCTCCAAAGGGCTTACAAATCCAGCTACTTTTCACCCCCTTCAATACTGCCTCTCACTGAGACTATTGCAGTAGAGGAGCTCGGTGGCTCTCCCTGTGTGGTCATGGGACCAGCAGGAGTGGACTTAACTAGGAAGTTTTCAGAAATGCAGATTCTTAGCCCTATTTTACACCTACTGAATCAGAAATTCTGAGAGAGGGGCTGGCAAGCCATGTCTTAACAAACCTTCCAGGTAATTTTGCAGATCACACTTTTAAAACCACTAGTTTAGAGGATGTCATTGTAATTGAAGATAAGCTTTATGCCTCAAGGTCCATATAATTTGTTTACAGAAATGCAAAAATATGTAGTTTGAAAGCTGGTTATATGTTATTCATGAACATGGTTTAAGAGTACACACGTAATTAATTTAACAGTTGCCTTAATAGTAACTGCAGTTGTTTGATAATAATGGTCTTTTGACTGCTGAAGCAGAAGTTGTTGGGATAACATCTCCAAGTGAGATATTGACATCAACATTGCTTCATTAGTAAAAAGTTTTGTTTTTTTTGTTTTTTTTTTTACTATTCAGAACAGCTGTTTTGAACAAATGTTCTACCAAAATTGATGTTTCCAGAAACCCATCCCAACAAGGGAGAGGTCATGTGAGTCTACTGGCCAAGGTTTCCTTACAGCATGTTAGTAGATTCCTAGCTGTCAACCATCCAAGAGCTTGAATGCTAATGATAAAAGTCATAGAAGATTGTATACTAGTACACATTATATAGCTAGCTAACCTACCACAAGTGCCTTTTCTAATCCCAAAGCCTAAGGTCTTTGATAGATATTAATTTGAATTAATTTAACAAATAAAGTTTTTAACTTAAAATTTTAAAATTAAGCTGGGTGCGGTAGCTCATGCCTATAATACCAGCACTTTGGGAGGCCAAGGTAGGTGGATCACCTGAGGTCAGGAGTTTGAGACCACCTTGGGCAACATGGTACAATCCCATCTCTACTAAAAAAATATAAAAATTAGCCGGTCATGGTGGCACAGGCCCATAGTCCCAGCTACTCAGGAGGCTGAGGCATAAGAATCGCTTGAACCGGGAGGCAGAGGTTGCAGTGAGCCCATATCGCACCACTGCACTCCAGCCTGGGAAACAGAGTCTCAAAAAAAATTTTTTTAAATTATTTTGGGGTTCATATTTTTTAATTTAATCACCATTATATTAATGTGGAGTTATGCTAGAAATTATCCTCCTGAAAATGTCCACTCTTTCTTATCATCTTAATGGAAGCTCTCATTCCACAGAGAAAGATAGAAACTAAGTTTGCTGCCTATTACAAGGAAGGAAGAAATAGTTTATTTTTATGGATAAATGTAATAAATCTTATAATGGGTTATATAAAGAGAACCAGGAGGAGTTAAAATATACAAAGCAAATTCTAGCATAGTGACTTTGAATAGTAGTTACTTGGGGTAAATTAATGTTGAGACCCTAACCCGCCTGGTCTTAAATTATAACCACACTCTTCTACTTGAAGAAATTATACATTGTTAATTAAAACTTCATTTCTCAATATATGCTGGTTTCCTTAGAACTTTTACTAAATCTCATTACATAAAAGGCCATTCAGAGGCTTTGTGTTTAGTTATTAGCTACTTTAATAGACACTAGGTTGGAGGGCGTGTGTACAAATGATAATCTGATTCATTGGCAGAATTTATGTGAAATTGGCCCTGCTGCAGTTAACTTGGTTTTATCAAAGCAATAAATTTCATTTTTATAAAATCCGTACTTGACACCATTTATGAGTCCCGTACTCTTCTGAAACAATGAATCCTTTATGAAGATGACTAAGATGCATGTCATGAAACTAAATGTTCTTCTTACATTAGCCTACTGAGTCACACATCCCTGGGGTTGCTTAGTCATCTCGATCGTTGCCTGGCTGGCTTTCACATTTACAAGGGAATATTTCCATCAGTCTTTTCTACCTCATTGTTCATTATTTCATCTCTACAAGTAGATTAAATTTTCTTCTTAAGTAGATTCAAAATCCAAGGATAAGGTTGCATGCACATAACTTCCTGTAGTAAATATTATATGGGTAGATTATAAGTTTCAGTTGTACGAGGTTGTTCCCCCTCACCCCAACCAGCTCTTCTGCAGAGTACCTGAAAGTCTGAAAATGTCTTTGAATGTCTGCTAGATACTAGTCTGTGCTTTTTGGAGTAGTCTGGTTGTGATTTTTTTAAAGCAAACCTCTACTTATTAAAGTCACTCTATAAGAAAATAATAATTAAAAATAAATAAAGTCACTCTAGATATGTGCACAAATCTAATAAACCAGGCTTATTTGGTAAATTATGTCTTAAAGTTTGAAAACCTTAACAATAGCTAATACGTGACAAATTTTTCACAAGACCTGCAAGAGAAAAGTAACCTTTGAGAAAGAGAAGTCTATAAACCAGTTAATCTTCTAATATTCACATACTCACTTTAAAAAAAGACTGTGGAGTAACGTGAATGAAACGCTAATCATGACATCTAACTCTGCAAGATGTATCACTGGAAATATTTTTAAATGCCTTAAGTGCAGTAAAGAAAAATAACATACTCCTAAGCCATTTTGATGCTTTGAATCTAAATTAGATTTAAAGAATAAGCTTCCCAATTAATCTTATTATTTTCCCTAAAAGTGACTAGATCTACTAAAGTAACCATAATGCCAATAAATTTGCTTAGATAACACTTCACAAAAATTTTTGTAGTTCAGTAAAATGATCTAAGTTTTTCAATCTTGTAGCATATAAAAGGTTTGTTGTGGAATAACTTCCCCAGATACTCATAAAATTAAAGAACTAGATGATTTCATTTGTAGGACCATAAATGAAAGGCTGTTTCATCAATGAGAGTTCACTTTAGAATATTTTATCTTAAATGTCAACTAATTAAAATAGCCAGTTTTGATATTCCCAAAAATAAATGTATATCACCTTAAAAGCCAACACTCTAAGAGTGCAAAACTAAAAAAAAAAAAAAAACCTGTATTGACATAGTTATAAATATTTTATTAAATATTTCCTATTTTAAAAGCTTTACTGTTTTTATGTTTTCTCTACATTTTGAGGTATTAAATGTGAGGACACATGTAAAAAAAGCAATAACCTTTGGGGAGAACTGGGTTTTCTCTCTTTTTTTTTTTTTAACTGTTCTCCAAAGATCTTTGTTCTCTTTCTGAAAATTCCACCCAGCAGTGACTCCAGATTTTTCTCAACAAATGTTTTCCCATAAGACCAATGTCAGAAAGCTGAAATTTAATATGCAAGTTATTCAAAGATTCTAAGTAAGGTTTTTTTCAGAGTAAAATAAGCCTTCCCCCCTTTTTATCCCCACATTAATAGAATGCAGTGGACTTTTTAAAACATTAAGACAAATGTTAAGTGAGACACTGTATAAAAATGATAGCTTACATTTACTGGAATTCTTACTCTTTGTGACCACGGTGTTTAGAGCTTTAAACGTATTCTTAATCCTCACAACTCTTTGATGTAAGTAGTGGTAATAAGGAAACTGAGACTTAGATTAAATAACTTGCTTGTGGTTGTATGTCTAGTAATTGGCAGTGCTGGGATTCCATTTACATCTGGCCAACTCCAGAGCCTGTACTTTTAACCACCACTCTATACGATGTAGTAGACAACATAATATTAAAAGCAATCGGTAATACAGTAATAGCAGTATGTTGGCTTGTGGTAGATACTCTGTACTCTGCGGTATTGGAGATGGCAAACACTGTTGAATATTTCAGCAGGAGCTGTGGTCAGAGAGGATACCTCATGATTCATTTACCCAAACCAGCTTCGATTCCTCTATTTCTTACTACTATCTCAGTTTTCCTCTCACTTGAGCTTTAAATCTTGGAGTCAGCTTTGAATCACCATCTACATTATCTCCTATATCTAGTCAGGAACAGACCCTAAGGGTTCAGCTCTTACAGAGTTTCTCCCATTCTCTCCATTCTCAATATTGCTAATTAACTTGTCTCCCCTCCTCTAGTCTATCTTCTTTTTTTTTTTTTTAACTTTTATTTTAGGTTCCAGGGTTTGTTACATAGGTAAACTTGTATCATGGTAGTTTGTTGTACATATTATTTCATCACTCAGGTATTAAGCCGAGGACACATTAGTTATCTTTTCTCTTTCTGGTCTTTCTGTCATCTAATCAGTTTAATGACTGGCTGCCAAAGTATCTTTCTAAAATGCAGCTCAGAATCATGTCATTTCTCTGTCTTATTGTTATCATTGCCGGCATCCTTGTTCAGTTAGTGTGCAGGAATAGAAATTAGCAACATTTAAAAGCAATTTTGAAGAAAACAAGTTACAGTTTATTACCTTTAAAATTGTCTCTGTTGATACTTAAGAAAAGCCAAAAAAAAATTTTTAAAGAGTATGCACTGCCAGATGGACAATGAAATACATAGAACATGTGATGGAAAAGAACTAAAGGAGCAGAGATAGTAAGATAATGTATAAGAACATGCCAACACAATGCTTAATGAATTTTATTAATTCAGTAAAACACAAAGACTAAAATTATTTATATGCCAGATGAGTCATCAGTATTTGGCATCAGTATTTTTAGTACTTAAAAAGAGATAACAGGCTGGGTACAGTGGATCATTCCTAAGTTCCCAACACTTTGAGAGGCTGAGGTAGGAGGATCACTTGAGGCCAGGAATTCTCGACCAGCCTGGGCAACATAGTGAGACCTGTCTTTACAAAAACTTTAAAAATTAGCCAGGCATGGGGGTACACGCCTGTAGTTCCAACTCAGGAGGATCACTTGAGTCCAAGGCTGCAGCTTCAGTGAGCTATGATTGTGTCACTACACTCCAGCATGGGTGACAGAATGAGGACCTGTCTGAAAAAAAAAAAAGAGAAATAATGAGTGAAAAGGCAACCTATGGAATAGGAGAAAATATTTCCAAACCATATATCTGATAGGGGTTAATATCCAGAATATATAAGAAACTCTTACAACTCAATAACAAGAAAACAATGTTTAAAAATGGGCAAAGGGCTTAAATCGACATTTCTTAAAAGAAGACATCCAAATGGCCAATAGGTATATGAAAAAATGCTTAATATCGCTAATCGTCAGGGAAATGCAAATCAAAACCATAATGAGATAGTACCTCACACCTGTTAACATGGCCCTTATTAAAAAAAAAAAAAACAGGCAATAACAAGTGTTGATGAGGATGTAGAGAAATTGCAAGCCCATACACTGTTGGTGGAAATGTAAAAGGGTACAGTTGCTATGGAAAAGAGCATGGAGGTTCATCAGATATTTAAAATAGAACTACCTTATGGTCCAGCAATCCCACTCCTGGGTATTAATCTAAAAGAACTGAAATCAGGTTCTCAAAGATATATTTGCACTCCTATGTTTATTGCAGCATCATTCACAATTGCCAAGAGAAAGAAACGACCTAAATGTTAAAGAATGAATAGATCAAGAAAATGAAACTTGAGAACATTCTGCTAAATGAAGTAAGCCAGTCACAAAAGGACAAATACGATATGATTCCACTTATATGAGGATCTAAAGTAGTCATCAGAATAGAAAGTAGAATAGTGGTTGCCAGGAGCTGGGGGAAGGAGCAAATGGGGAGTTGCTGTTCAATGGGTATAAAGAATCAGGCATGAAAGATGAAAAAGTTCTGGAGGTCTGCTGTACAACATTGTGCTTATAGTTAACCATGCTGTTCTATTCACTTAAACATTTAAGAGGGTAGATTTGTGTTTTAATTAGCCTGTCCCCTTATGGAAGAACAAACATCAGGAGTAGGCAACAGATGGCGCTGAAATGTGAAGGTAATGATGCTGCCAAGACTCCTGAAAGTGATTAAGAAATGTGTGAAGTGAAATGACTTGAACAGTTCGTCGTAAGAATGGGAAGGACAGGATGAAAGCATGATCATCACTAGTATTTACCGAGCATTTACTGTGTACCAGATTTCATGCTGATAACTACATTATCATGGCAGCCCCATGAGGTATATGTATCCCCTTTTTACAGAGTAAGAAATCGAGATGGAGAGAGGAGTTAAGTAATTTGCAAAAGGTCGCACAGTGGTATGTCTGAGCACATAACCTACCATGATATAATGCCTGTGGTTAAATGATCCCAGTGGCTATAAATGAGAAACAGGATTGTGACCCAAAGGAGAGGTAAATTAAGATATTTAGAGAGTGGAGCTGATCTAGTAAAAGGAAAAAGCTCTAAGTCCTGCTAGGAAATACTAAACTCATGAAACCCCATGCTTTTATATAGCACATGTCATATCACATAATGTTTTCAAAGGACTGAAAGTCTTAGACTGGGTACAGCAGTCCTCATTGGTGAGCACTATACAGAAAGGACACCTTAAGAAGGAACATAGTGTTCTCAAAAATAAACTAATTGTTTCCAAGGAGTCCCCCCATTTTTAACAGTTTTTCCCCTATGTCTTACGAGTCAGATAAAGATTTTAGATTAAGTTCTAGAAAGGTCTTAGATTGAGAATCTTCAGCTCTAGAGATTTCTTTTCAGAAACATGCCTGACTTCATTGACCCTGTTTTTTACAAAAGATTATGGGGAAGTCAGGGGAAATGAAATGGCAAAGGGAGGGAGCAAGGGAAATAACATTTGAGTTATTGTTAGTTTGTAGTCAGTATCAATTCTCATATGTCCAAAATCTGATTCTTGTAAAGCTTTTTTTAGCACTAAGAATCTTAAAGATTTCATCCAAGTCCTTTGTTTCACATTTAATGAAACTGCCTCCAAAAGCAGTTAATTTCACTTGCCCAGGGTCATATAATAATAAACCTGAACTAGAATCGAGATCTGACTTAGTTCATTTCTCTTTTACCCTCTCCACAATTCTCTGTGACACTCTCAAATTTCAAAGATTTGCCAAACCTCAGGATGAAATGTACTTTTCAGTCTAAATCATTAAAATAAAAACTAAATCCCAGATATGTTTTTTTAATTGTTGGATGAAAACGTAAAACCTATTAAAAAAAAAATCAGTTTAGGTATAGATCTAATCTCTATATAGAATAGAGTATAGGCTGCCAAGTAAATATCACATCTTCTTAATTATTGAGGAAGTCTGCTAATAGTGAAGATTGTTCCTTTCCCTCCTCTTTTTAAAAGAGTTGCTTTTTTAAGAATCCTTCCCACAATTTTTTGTGGTAATTAATTACTAAGATATGATGAAAATATCTATCTCCTTGCTTAGTCTCTTTTGTTCTTGTTTTCTCCCTTTTTTCTTTTCGCTATAAAAGACTTGTTTAAATACCTCTGTTACTTCTTTGTCTGATTCTCTTTATTAGCAGAAATCTGATAGGGTTAGAAAAATTGCTAGGTAGATTTTATGTAATACTGATCTATAGGGACATGTTGCTCGCTGAATGCTGCTGGAACTTTAGTAGGTCTTTTTACCTTGGCTAACACCTACGTATAAATAGGTAGTTGTACTGGCTGTACTGTAAGAACTAGTTGCTGAGAATTTTTAAGCTAAAAATATTCCTATCAGAGTTAATGAGGTAAAATCATTATCTGGCACCTATGCCCTGACAAATGAATGTGCACTTTACTAAAGCATTTTAAAGCCATAATAAAAACATGTCTGAATTCCAGCTTTTGTTAATAGAAGAATTTCTGGGTTGGACTAAGCCTTCCATGGATAACAATTATAAAATATGAACAAAGTACAGAACAGAACTATTTGAAGGCACTGGAGAGTGGCAAAAAGCAGATGGAAGTGGGAAGTAAGTTTACATTTGGAATATAGGGACCAAAACCAGTGTATTTTCGAGTTTGTGGCATTTTGCTTAAGGACTCTTTCCAATCTGTGGATGGCTTCAGGTGGCAGAAAGCCATAGCTTTACTTACCTGAAGTATCAAAGGACAGAATCCCAAAGCTGGCAGAACACTGGAAATTTAGCAAGGAAATTCTAAAAGAAAGGGAGCTGCAGAGGCGGTGGATCCCAAAATGTGTGTGTAAATCCTGCCCCAAATCCTTGGCTGACTACTGAACCATATATATATATAGAAGAAATCCTAATACACTCTGCAAATAAAGAAGCACCCCAGAAGCTGAAATAACTTAGGTATTTCAGCTGCTTATTATCACCAAAGAGAATTTGAGCCCAACTAAGTTAACGGGAACAAAAATCAGCATACTTGGGAGGAATATAACAGAATCCAGAGGTTCTAAAATATAACCGTTAAACCCAGTGTAATCACATAATGTATCCCAAAAATTCATGTCCATTCAGAATCTAAGAACATGACCTTTTTGGAAATAAGGCCTTGCAGGTGTAATTAAGTTAAAATGAGATCGTGCTAAATTAGGATGAGCCCTAAATCCAATGACTGGTATCTTTTTAAAAAGAAAAGAAGTCACACAGAAGTACATAAGGAAGAGGGCCATGTCACTTTGGAGGCAGAAGTTGGAGTGATGCAGCTATAAGCCAAAGAACACCATGAATTGCTGGGAGCCACCAGAAACTAGGAAAGGGAGAAACTTCCTTGAGCCTCAGAGGGAGCATAGACCTGGGGGACACCTTGATTTTGGACTTCTAGCATCCAGAACTATGAGAAAATAAAATTTGGTTGTTTTAAGCCACAAAGTTTGTGGTAATTTGTTATGGCAGCCCTGAGAAACTACTATACCCAAGAATGTTAATAAAAAGAAGGAAATATTATAATAAAGGTAAGAGCAGAAATCAGTAGAGTAGGAAATAGACAAACATTAGCAATAATTACCAAAGCCAAAATTAGTTATTTGAAAAACAAAATTTATAAACCCCATAAATAAAATTTATGAATCTTAATATTGCTTAAGAAAAATGGGAGAAAACACAAAAATTATTAATATCAGAAATGAAAGAGGAGATAGCACTGCACATTTTACTGACATCGAAAGCATAATAAAAAAATATTATAAATGCCAATAACTGCAACAACTTAGATGAAAATAACAAATTTCTTGGAAAGCACAAAGTGGGGTATTTCCCCTTCTCCAACATGGAATGCTGGAGCTGACTAGAGTTGCTTGCTTTCCTTCAGTTAGGCACTGATAGTACTCCAACAGGTTGGGCTCTGGTGAACTAGGTTCCCCTGAGGGCAGGCCTTGTTAAGAGCATTATTCTTTGGCATATTTCAAAATGCCTACTTTTTTCCTTCTGCCGGAAGCTTAAGGGGATTTTTCTTCAGTATTTCCTATGAAAACCTGGTTGGGCTCCTAGAGGTAAGTCACACAAAATGGTGGCAGCCACCATCCCTGAGTGCCCTTGGAGTTTTTAACTCTAGACTTCTCCATATGGAGCCTCCAGCAATTTGTCAATAGCAAGTCAGGTTTTCCTACCCTGGCTCTGGTTCCCACTGCATTTTCCACTCTGGTAAGCTGTGACTCCCTGACTATACTCAGTGGTTCCCCCTGTGCCCTCACCTCTTACGGATCCTGGAAGAATTGTTGATTTTTTGGTCTGTTCAGGTTTTTACTTGTTGTTAGGATGAAATGGAGACTTCCAAGCTCCTTACATGTGAAACTGGAAACTGGAAATCTCCCTCCTTACATTATAGCCTGGACATGCTTGCAGGGCAAGAAGTGGGCAATCAGGATTTGCCTCATTTGTTTTCCATCTCTTAGGAATCACTTTTTCATTGCCTTATGTCTATTGTCTTAAAACCTATTGTTTCATGTATTTTGTGTAAGGGTTTGTTTTGTTTATTGTTTTAGGTGCGAGGGTTAATCTAGACCCGGTTACTCCATGTTGGCCAGAAATGGAAATTCATGTCAAATTTTTAAAAAGAATATTATAGATGAAATAGACCAAAACATAAACCAATGTCTCATTAGAAAGTAACTGTCTTGGTAGTTAGAATTAGGTTCTCTATAAGCAGAGTAGGGGTGTACATCATCATGTCACATACAGATATTTGGTGCATATTGTACTTAAAATAATGAAGAATTAAATGAGTCATTGTTTACATAACAATAAACTCCGCATGTAGCATTAGCAAGACTTTAGTTACTAAATGGATGGATGTGGATCCAGCCTTCTCAATAACTTTTCTAAAGGAAAGTGATTCTTTAAAAAAAAAAATTCATACTGTCCTCTCTAAATACTAATTCTGAGACATTTTTCTCCTTCCCCCAGCTTCCTATAGGAAATACTACTCATTAATTAACAGTGCCTTGGCTAGTATCCAGGTCTTGTCTGTGACATGCACAGAGCTTGGAAAATTATTTTTCTTCCCTCTCTTGTTATTTAATGGTCTTCTTGTTTATGATAGAAGCCTTTAAACAGGGGAATGTATTCCTGAAAGATGGCAAACAAATGATTCATTTTCTATTATTATTACCTTATAGAGCAGTGATTTTCAAAGGCTGGATTTGCACCCTTAACTGTCTTCCCTTAGCCTTCCTGTTCTACCAAAACCAAGTCTGTACACATTTCTCTGCAGTTGAGAGTGGAAATCATATTAGCTTTATTCACAGATTCGTTTACTAAACATTATTAAATGTACATACCCTGTGACAAGAACTGTAATGATACATTACTAGGTTGGGTGATTATGGTGGGGTGAATTAATGAGATACAAGCGTAGCAGTGTAGGGGGTGGACATCGTCATGTCAGATACAGATATTTGGTGGCTTTATACAAAAGGAATGTGAGAAATGCAAGATTATTCATTAAAATAAAAGCAGAACATCTTGAGAACCTAAATTATATAGCTGTCATTTCACTGAGAATTCATTAGGTTCTGAGCTAAGGACTTAGCATACATTTTCTCATTTAACCTTATCAGGTAGATGCTCTTATTATCCTCATTCTATAGATGACAAAACTGAGACTAAGAGTGAACCAGCAACCCCTCCAAGGTTATAGCTCTATAAATAGTAGTGGAATGGGAAAAGAGGAAAGGGATTGTATGTAAGAGATGTTCCTCAAAAATAATTGTTAACACCTGTGACAAATTAGTTGTAATGATTAAGGAAGAAGAAATTGTGGGTAAGTCCCACCTTTCTATCTTGGAAGACCAGACAGATGGTGATAACAAATGGAAGAGAAAGAATAAATTAAGGTAAGAGAGATAAATTTAGTTTTAAACATTTTAAGTTTGAGCTTTCTATTGGATATCCAAGTAGACAACTCTTCTAAGTTGTCTGAAGCGCTGTACAGGAATGTGGTCTAGAATAGAATATAAACTTGGACACTATAACCACTTACATTATTATGAAAGCCACTAGTCTGTTCCTTTGAGATTGAGAAGAAAAAAACCATTAAAATATAGAACCTAGGATTGGCAGTATTTTAAAGATGGGCAGAAAGCAGGAATCATTGAGGCTGTATCAGGAGGAGAAGACAAGAACTAGCAGAAAATGTTGTCATGATTAAACCCAAGAAAGGAGACTATTTCAAAAAGTAGGGATGGGTAAACAGTGTGAAATACTAAAAAGTGAGTAAGAAGCATAAAGAGTGAGAATAAATAATTTGATTTAACAAAGTCTTTAGTGGCTTTAACCAAAACAATTAGAGCAGAGTATTTTGGGTGGAGGCCAGGCTACAAATTATTGCTATGAAAGTGAAAATTGCAAACATGGTTCTTTCCAAAAGTTGGGTGGTAAAAGGAAGAATGGAAGTGAATAAGCAGCATCAAAGGAAAGATGGCCCAAAAAGGGCCAGTGTGTTTTGGTATCCTTTTTGTTTAGTTTTGTTTTAAATAAGTGTATGTGGGAGGAGGCAATTACGACTACACTGGATGTCTCTGTTGGCTTCATGATATGGACGGTGATAACAGCCACCCCGTCTCAAGTATATTACATGTATTAACTCATTTTATCTACACACTATCATTAACCCTATTTTAAACATGAAGAAGCTGAGATATCAATGACATAAACAACTAGCCTAAGCTTGCACAGAGATAGGATACAAACTGAGGCAGCCTGACTCTGAGTCTATAGTTTTACCTTCCTTGCTGTGTGTTTCCCTGTTCACCCAAAAAAAGTGATTCTGCTTTATTTTTTCTCATTTTCTTAACAGAATTTATCTAGAATGAACATTTTTCAGACCATTATCTTTAGACTGTGTTTTAGGACCTGATTCAAATTGCTTTATATTCTTCAAAAATTTATTTCCTGGGATAGGAATAACTGCCTACTCTAGTCCTATTCCTGAGCACCAAGAATAAACAGACTTGACTCTTACAAATGGAAGAATGAGCTTCTATCATGGTTTAAGTATTAAGAAAAAGTAAGTGTGTGTTTTGCCTTATGTTTGGTGCTAATGTGATACCAGGTTTTGTCTGAAGCACATGTGTTTTCCCTGTTTTATGTAGAGAATAGCATGCATAGTGTGAACCCCAAAAATAAGCCCCAAATTAAGGAAGAGGTACTTACAGGCTGGACTTTATGGTCATTATAGAAGAATGTGAGGAAATACAGCTCTGCTTTTATTTGCACAAGACTTTGGCTGTGTTACACACACTTTCTTCTGCCAGTCCTGTGACTGACTTCTTTTAAATGATTCATGGTTGTTTTCCATGAATAAATATGCGTTAGTCAAAATCCAGTTAGAGTCCCCCACTTCCCCTTCCCCCTCTTCCCCCTAGCTGCAGCTGTTTATATTTGCGTTTGACTGGACAGATCTGTTAGCCTTAATGCGTTTTTCTTTGTTTTTTAAAGGTTTGCTCTTTGCCTTAGTTGAAAAAAGGTAACGTTTTTTTGTTGTTGGGTTTTTCCCACCCGCAGAGTACAGTGGCATAATCATAGCTCATTACAGCCTCCACCTCTTGGAGTCAAGCTATCCTCCCACCTCAGGCTCGGACTACAGGCACATGCCACCACACCCAGCTAATTTTTGTATTTTTTGTAGAGACGGGGTTTTGCCATGTTGCCCAGGCTCGTCTTGAACTACTGGGCTCAAGCAATCTTCCCACTTTAGCCTCCCAGAGTGGGGGATTATAGGCATGAGCCACTGCACCCAGCCCCTACATTTTCTTTCTAAGCCTAGATGTATCATTATAATTATTGATGGTCTCACAGAAACTTTCCTAGAAAGAATTCATTTGTCTACCACAAGCCTAATTTACATTGAAGAGATAGACACAGTGATTAAAGACTGGAGGAGTTCTTAAATCCCTTAAAGAAACTACTAGGCCAGGCATGTTGGCTCACGGCTATAATCCCAGCACTTTGCACTTTGGGAGGCCAAGGCTGGCAGATTGCTTCAGTTCAGGAGTTCGAGACCAGCCTGGAACATGGTGAAACCCTGTCTCTACAAGGAAATACAAAAAATTAGGCCGGCATGGTAGCATGTACCTGTAGTCCCAGCTATAGGAGGCTGAGATGGGAAGATTGTTTGAGCCCAGGAGGTCAAGACTGCAGTGAACTCTGATCACATCACTGCACTCCAGCCTAGACGACAGAGTGAGACCCTGTCTCTTAAAAAAAAAAAAAAAACAACAAACTGCTTTCCCAAGTTTGTCTTATTTGTGTGCCATATTAGAATGCTTTTCCATTTTATGTTTTTCCTCAAACATTTTGTTAGAAAAATTTCCGGCTATACAAAATGGAAGAATTTTACAACAAACACTGTTATGCCCATCATCTTGATTTTATCATAAACATTGTACTGTCTTATTTTATCACATCTGTTCATCTACCTATCTCTTTATGCACCTATCATTTTTTATGCATTTCAAAGTAAACTGCAGGTATCAGTATACTTTACGGGAATGCTTCTAGAAGGATGGAGTGGTCTTCCTGCTCTGTTGCTGCATTGGTTTTACCATTTTCTGGATACTGTGGTTAAGAAAGTCACATTCTGTTGCTAAATGGTACGAGATCGGTTCATCTTTTTTCCTTAGCTCAGCTATAGTTGCAATGGCAACTTGTCACTGAATTACTTCAGTGGTTCTGCCTTAGAAAATCTCTTGGAAACCAGCACTCGAAATAAAGAAACATTTATTTAGGAATGTGAACCCCACAGAGAATACTCATTACATCCATGTCCATGATGCAGGCCAACAGTGCTTTCTTGTTCATATGTTCTAAATTTATAGCTGAGCACGTAGAAGGTATGGCTTTCTTTTATCATATTGATCTGATAAAAGCCCTAGGTTTTGAGGTACAGAAACCATCCATTTCTGGGTTGTTCTTGGTGTCTCCAGTTGTTTAGCCATATGGTACTGGGCTAATTTTGTCTGTGTTCTTCTCTTGAAGCTTTTGTGAATTAATTACATTTTTAGAAAATTTTTAAAATAACTTTTTAAAATGTCAGAGCTTTCTCAGAATAAAATATGATGAGGCATTATGTCAACATGAGAACAAGTTATCTGAATAGACTATTTCTCAAAAACTGAGGCCTCTGAGTCTATAATTCCCTTTTATAAATTAGCATTAGTCATATTTGTAAAAGCCTCCTTTGAAATAACATGTAAAGTAATCTTGGACCTGAAGAGAGGTAAGTCTATTTAGAAAGCAACTAAGTCTCTGAATAGCTCTCCACTCTGGAAAGGCTGTCTCTGGCCAAGCATGCAATTCCTAAAGGGAAGTATAAGAAGAGGTAAGGGGAAAGAAGCTGGCTTAGCCAGTCATATAAGCCTAATCAATTCTGGTCATCAGTGGGATAACTCATGCACATTCAGATTTAATAATCAAATCCTGTAGAACAAACAGATACAACATAATATAACAGAAAAGGTCTGGATTTTAGAGTGGGAACTAGGTTTTGGGTCTAGTTCTTTAACTATGTGGCCTTACATCTCTATAGGCCTAATTAGACTCATCTATAAAAATGCTATAAGAATTTTATGAGGGGCCCATAGTTCCTCTCTCAGGAGAGCCCACAACTGAGGCAGTCATGGGTGAGGTTTATCTTCCCTTCCTTTTCATCTCCCCAAGTCATGGGGCCAGCTGATCTTTCTATTTCCTTTTTCCTGCCATAAATTTCAGCATTTAAGGAAATCTGTCAGATCACTGGCTGACCACTGAGATAATAGAAGAGAGACTTCAGTGATCACACACAATAAGGAGTAGAGTCATTGCAAAAATAGTTTGGAAAAGTTGTTAAATAAAGGGACAACAGTAGGACCAAAATAAGCAACAACAGCAAACCCTGTGAAGGAGGCAGAATCTGATATACAGAGTTACCACATCATAATATTCAGAAGGCACTGTTTTTGTTAAAAAATAACAAGGCATACAAAGAAATAGGAAAGTATGGCCTATTCAGTGGAAAAAAATAAATTGACAGAAACCATCCCTGAGGAAGCTGAGAAATTGGACTTATCACACAAAGACTTTAAATCAGCTTTATTAAATAGGCTCAAAGAGCTAAAGGAAACCATGGATGAAAGGATACCAGGAGAACAGTGTATGAGCAAATAGAGTATATCAACAAAGGCAAAAATTATGAAAAGGAAACAAATAGAAATTCTGGAGTTGAAAAGTACAATAGATAAAATTTAAAATTCACCAGAGAAGTTCAACAGATTTGAGTAGGCAGAAGAATAGTGAACTTGAAGATAAATTGTTGACATTATTCAGTCTAAAGAAGAGAAAGAAAAAAGAATATAGAAAAATGAACAGAGCCTACAAGACCTGTGGAACATCATCAAGTTTACCAGTGTGCATTTGGGAGTCTCAAAAGGAGAAGAGAAAGTGAAAGGGTCAGAAAAAAATCTACAAAAAGCAAATAAACAAACGAGCTAATAATATGAATTCAGCAAAATTTCAGGATATAATATCAGCTCACAAAAAGCAGTTATGTTTCTTCTGTATACTCTATTTAAAGGTTTATTGTTAAGATGTTGGTACTACCCAAAGCAATCTATAAATACAGCATAATCCCTAACATACAGCACAATCTCTAGCAAAAATTCCAACAGCCTTTTGGGAAGAAATGGAAAAGGCAGTTCTCAAATTCACATGGACTTGCAAGGGGCCCTGAATAGCCAAAATGATATTGAAAAAGAAGAACAAAGTTGGAAGTGTCAAACTTCCCAATTTCAAAATTTATCATAAAGCTATATTAATCAAAACAGTGTGATACTGGCACAGGAATATACATGAAAACCCATGTAGTACAATTGAAAGTCCAGAAATAAACCCCATATATCTATAGCTAATTGCTTTTTAACAAGGGTGCCAAGTCTAGGAAAGAATAGTCTCTTCGGCAAATAATGCTGGGACAACTGGATATCTACCTGCAAAAGAATGAAGTTGGACCCTATCTCACACCATACAGAAAAATCAGCTCAAACTGAATCAACAACCTAACCTACAGATAAGAGCTACAACTATAAGACTCTTAGAAAAAAAGCATAGGAAAAAGGCTCATGACCTTAGATTGGGCAAAAGATTCTTAGCATGACACCAAAAGCATGAGAAACAACAGTAACCAAAAAATAAGGTATTTTGCACTTCATTAAGATTATCTTTGTACATCAAAGGACACTATGAAGAAAATGAAAAGACATCCACAAAATGGGAGATAATATTTGCAAATCATACATCTGATAAAGGTCTAGTATCCAGAGTATATAAAGAACTCCTACAATTCAGCAACAAAAAGACAGCCCAATTTAAAAATGGATAAATTAGTTGAATAGACATTTTTCAAGGAAGATATACAGATGACTAGCTTATGGAAAGATGTTCAGCATAATCGGTCATTAGGGAATGCAAATTAAAATCACAATGAGATACTATTTTACACCCACTAGGATGGCTGTAATAAAAAAAAAGTAAAAAAGCTAACATGTGTTAATGAGGATTTGGAAAAATAGGAACTCTTGTACATTGCTGGTGGGAATGTAAAATAGTATAGCCCCTGTGGAAAACAGTTTAATGGTTCCTCAAATAGCTAAACATAGAATTGCTCTATGATCCAGTAATTTTAAGTATTTACCCAAAAGAATTGAAAACAGGGGCTCAAATACATACACACGAATGTATACAGCATCACTATTCATAGTACCAAAGGTAGAAACAGTCCAAATATCCATCAGTGGATGAATGGATAAGCATCATGGTATATACATACAATGTATGCTATTCAACCATCAAAAGGAATGAAGTACTGATACAAGCTGCAACATGAATGAACCTTAATTATGCTAAGTGAGAGATGCCAGACACAAAATGTTACATCTCATGTGTGAGATATCTAAATAGGTAAATCCACAGACACAGAAAGCAGATTGTTGTTTGCCAGAGACTTGGGGAGGGAGCAATGGAGAATAACTCTTTAGTAATATAGGGTTTTCTTTTGGAGCAACAAAAATGTTTTGGAACTAGATAGAAGTGGCGGTTGTGCAACATTGTGAATGTACTAGATGCCATTGTACACTTGAAAGTGGTTATGTTATTTTCACCTTGACTTTAAAAAATTTTGTGAAGAATATATATATAAACCTACAATCAAGATTTCCTTTTTTATTGATTTATTTTATTTTATTTTACTTTAAGTTCCAGGATACACTTGCAGAACGTGTAGGTTTGTCACATAGGTATACATGTGTCATGGTGGTTTGCTTCACCTATCAACCCGTCATCTAGGTTTTAAGCTCTGCATGTATTAGTTATTTGTCCTAATGCTCTTCCTTCCCTTGTCCCCCAACCCCCAACTGGCCCTTGTGTATGTTGTTCCCCTTCCTGTGTCTATGTGTTCTCATAGTTCAACTCCCACTTACGAGTAAGAACATGCAGTGTTTGGTTTTCTGTCCCTGTGTTAGTTTACTGAGGATGATGTCTTCCACCTTCATCCATGTCCCTGCAAAGGACATGATCTCATTTCTTTTTATGGCTGCATAGTATCCCATGGTGTATATATACCACATTTTCTTTATCCAGTGTATCATTGATGGGCATTTGGGTTGGTTTCATGTTTTTGCTATTGTAAATAGTACTGCAGTAAACATATGTGTGCATATGTCTTTATAGTAGAATGATTTATATTTCTTTAGGTATATACCCAGTAACGGGGTTGCTGGATTAAATGGTATTTGTGGTTCTAGATTCTTGAGAAATTGCCACACCGACTTCCACAATGATTGAACTAGTTTACATTCCTACCCACAGTATAAAAGCATTCCTATTTCTCCACAGTCTCACCAGCATCTAGTGTTTCTTGACTTTTTCATAATTGCCATTCTGACTGGTGTGAGATGGTGTCTCATTGTGGTTTTGATTTGCATTTCTCTAATGGTCAGTGATGTTGAGCTTTTTTTGGCATGTTTGTTGGCTGCATGAATGTCTTCTTTTGAGAAGTGTCTGTTCATATCCTTTGCCCACTTTTAGATGGGGTTGTTTTTTCCTTGTAAATTTGTTTAAGTTCTTTGTAGATTCTGGATATTAGACCTTTGTCATATGGGTAGATTGAAAAAAATGTCCTCCCATTCTGTAGGTTGCCTGTTCACTGTGATGATGGTTTTTTATTGTTGTTATTGAGATAGAGTCTCACACTGTCACCCAGGCCGTAGTGCAGTGGCGTGATCTCAGCTCACTACAGTCTCCGCCTCCTGGGTTCAAGCAATTCTCCTGCCTCAGCCTCAAGAGTAGCTGGGACTACAGGTGTGCACCACCATGACCAGCTAATTTTTTTGTATTTTTAGTAGAGATGGGGTTTCACCATCTTGGCCAGGATGGTCTCAATCTCCTGACCTCGTGATCCACCTGCCTCAGCCTCCCAGAGTGCTGGTATTACAGGCATGAGCCACTGTGCCCGGCCCAATGATGGTTTCTTTTGCTGTGCAAATGCTCTTAGTTTAATTAGATCCCATTTGTCAATTTTGGCTTTTGTTGCAATTGCTTTTGGAGTTTTTGTCATGAAGTCTTTGCCCATGTCTATGTACTGAATGGTACTGTCTAAATTTTCTTCTAGGGTTTTTATGGTTTGGGGTTTTACATTTAAGTCTTTAATCTGTCTTGAGTTAATTTTTGTATAAAGTGTAAGGAAGGGGTCCAGTTTCAGTTTGTTGCATATGACTAGCCAGTTTTCCCAGCACCATTTATTAAATAAGGAATCCTTTCCCCATTATTTGTTTTTGTCAGGTTTGTCAAAGATCAGATGGTTATAGATGTGGTATTATTTCTGAGGCCTCTGTTCTGTTCCATTGGTCTATATGTATGTTTTGGTACCAGGACCATGCTGTTTTGGTTACTGTAGCCTTATAGCATAGTTTGAAGTCAGGTGGCATGTTGCCTCCAGCTTTCTTCTTTTTGCTTAGGATTGTCTTGGCTATATGGGCTCTTTTTCAGTTCCATATGAAATTTAAAGTAGTTTTTTTCTAATTCTGTGAAGAATGTCAATGGTAGTTTGATGAGAATAGCATCGAATCTATAAATTACTGTGGGTAGTATGGCCATTTTCATGATATTGATTCTTCCTATCCATGAGCATGGAATGTTTTTCCATTTGTTTGTGTCTTCTCTTATTTCCTTGAGCAGTGCTTTGTAGTTCTCCTTGAAGAGGTCCTTCACATCCCTTGTTAGCTGTCTTCCTAGGTATTTTATTCTCTTCATAGTAATTGCAAATGGAAGTTCATCCATGATTTGGCTCTCTGCTTGTCTCTTGTTGATATATAGGAATGCTTGTGATTTTTGCACATCGATTTTGTATCCTGAGACTTTGTTGAAGTTGTTTATCAGCTTAAGTAGTTTTGGGGGCTGAGATGATGGGATTTTCTAAATATAGAATCATGTCATCTGCAAACAGAAACAACTTGACTTCCTCTCTTCCTATATGAATACCCTTTATTTCTTTCTTTTGCCTGATTGCCCTGGCCGAAACTTCAGTACTTTGTTGAATAGAATTTACTGATTCCAGCTTTTGCCTATTCAGTATGATATTGGCTGTGGGTTTGTCATAAATAACTCTTATTGTTTTGAGATATGTTTTCATCAATACCTAGTTTATTGAGAGGTTTTAACATGAAGGCATATTGAATTTTATGAAAGGCCTTTTCTGCATCTATTGAGATGATCATGTGGTTTTTCTCATTGGTTCTCTTTATGTAATGGATTATGTTTATTTATTTGCATATGTTGAGCCAGCCTTGCATCCCAGGGACGAAGCCAACTTGATTGTGGTGGGTAAGCTTTTTGATGTGCTGCTGGATTCGGTTTGCCAGTATTTAATTGAGGATCTTCGCATTGATGTTCATCAGGGATATTGGCCTAATGTTTTCTTTTTTTGTTGTGTCTCTGCCAGGTTTTGGTATAAGGATGACGCTGGCCTCATAAAATGAGTTCGGGAGGAGTCCTTCCTTTTCAATTGTTTGGAATAGTTTGAGAAGGAATGGTACCACCTTCTCTTTGTATTTCTGGTAGAATTCAGCTGTGAATGCATCTGGTCCTGGGCTTTTTTCGGTTGGTAGGCTATTAATTACTATCTCAATTTCATAACTTGTTACTGGTCTATTCAGGGATTCTACTTCTTCCTGGTTTAGTCTTGCGAGGGTGTATTTGTCCACGAGTTTATCCATTTCTTCTAGATTTTCTAGTTTATTTGCATAGAGGTGTTTATAATATTCTCTGATCGTAGTTTGTATTTCCTTGGGGTCAGTTTTGATATCTCTTTTGTCATTTTTTATTGTGTCTATTTGATTCTTCTCTCTTTCTTTTTATTTATTTTTTATTGCATTTTAGGTTTTGGGGTACATGTGAAGAACATGCAAGATTGTTGCATAGGTACACACATGGCAGTGTGATTTGCTGCCTTCTTCCCCATCACCTATATCTGGCATTTCTCCCAATACTATCTCTCCCCAACTCCCACCCCCTGCTGTCCCCTCCCCTTTTCCCCCGACATACCCCAGTGTGTGATGCTCCCCTCCCTGTGTCCATGTGTTCGCATTGTTCAACACCCGGCTATGAGTGAGAACATGCAGTGTTTGATTTTCTGTTCTTGTGTCAGTTTGCTGAGAATGATGGTTTCCAGGTTCATCCATGTTCCTACAAAGGACACGAACTCATCGTTTTTTATAGCTGCATAATATTCCATGGTGTATATGTGTCACATTTTCTCTGTCCAGTCTATCATCGATGGGCATTTGGGTTGGTTCCAGGTCTTTGCTATTGTAAACTGTGCTGCAGTGAACATTCGTGTGCATGTATCCTTATAGTAGAACGATTTATGATCCTTTGGATATATACCCAGTAATGGGATTGCTGGGTCAAATGGAATTTCTATTTCTAGGTCCTTGAGGAATCGCCACACTGTCTTCCACAATGGTTGAATTAATTTACACTCCCACCAACAGTGTAAAAGTGTTCCTGTTTCTCCACATCCTCTCCAGCATCTGTTGTCTCTAGATTTTTTAATGATCGCCATTCTAACTGGCGTGAGATGATATCTCAATGTAGTTTTGATTTGCATTTCTCTAATGACCAGTGATGATGAGCATTTTTTCATATGTTTGTTGGCTTCATGTATGTCTTCTTTTGTAAAGTGTCTGTTCATTTCCTTTGCCCACTTTTGAATGGGCTTGTTTGCTTTTTTCTTGTAAATCTGTTTTAGTTCTTTGTAGATTCTGATTATCAGCCCTTTGTCAGATGGGTAGGCTGCAAAAATTTTTTCCCATTCTGTTGGTTGCCGATTCACTCTAATGACTGTTTCTTTTGCTGTGCAGAAGCTGTGAAGTTTGATTAGGTCCCATTTGTCTATTTTGCCTTTTGTTGCCAATGCTTTTGGTGTTTTGGTCACGAAGTCCTTGCCTACGCCTATGTCCCGAATGGTTTTGCCTAGATTTTCTTCTAAGGTTTTTATGGTGTTAGGTCTTATGTTTAAGTCTTTAATCCATCTGGAGTTAATTTTAGTGTAGGGTGTCAGGAAGGGGTCCAGTTTCTGCTTTCTGCACATGGCTAGCCAGTTTTCCCAACACCATTTATTAAACAGGGACTCCTTCCCCATTGCTTGTTTTTGTCAGGTTTGTCAAAGATCGGATGGTTGTAGGTGTGTTGTGTTGCCTCCGAGGTCTCTGTTCTGTTCCATTGGTCTATATCTCTGTTTTGGTACCAGCACCATGCTGTTTTGATTACTGTAGCCTTGTAGTATAGTTTGAAGTCTGGTAGTGTGATGCCTCCAGCTGTGTTCTTTTTGCTTAGAATTGACTTGGCTATGCGGGCTCTCTTTTGGTTCCATATGAATTTTAAGGTGATTTTTTCCAGTTCTGCAAAGAAGGTCATTGGTAGCTTGATAGGGATAGTGTTGAATCTGTAAATTACTTTGGGCAGTATGGCCATTTTCACGATATTGATTCTTCCTAGCCATGAACGTGGAATGTTTCTCCATCTGTTTGTGTCCTCTCTTATTTCGTTGAGCAGTGGTTTGTAGTTCTCCTTGAAGAGGTCCTTTACGTTCCTTGTTAGTTGTATTCCTAGGTATTTTATTCTCTTTGTAGCAATTGTGAATGGCAGTTGGTTCTTGATTTGGCTGCCTTTAAGTCTGTTACTGGTGTATAGGAATGCTTGTGATTTTTGCACATTGATTTTGTATCCTGAGACTTTGCTGAAGTTGCTTATCAGTTTCAGGAGATTTTGAGCTGAGACGATGGGGTCTTCTAAATATACAATCATGTCGTCTGCAAATAGAGACAATTTGACTTCTTCCTTTCCTATTTGAATACCCTTTATTTCTTTTTCTTGCCTGATTGCTCTAGCTAGAACTTCCAGCACTATATTGAATAGGAGTGGTGAGAGAGGACATCCTTGTCTAGTGCCAGATTTCAAATGGAATGCTTCTAGTTTTTGCCCATTTAGTATGATATTGGCTGTTGGTTTGTCATAAATAGCTTTTATTGTTTTGAGATACGTTCCATCAATACCTAGTTTATTGAGGGTTTTTAGCATAAAGGGCTGTTCAATTTTGTCAAAGGCCTTCTCTGCATCAATTCAGATAATCATGTGGTTTTTGTCTGTGGTTCTGTTTATGTGGTGAATTACATTTATAGACTTGCGTATGTTGAACCAGCCTTGCATCCCCCGGGATGAATCCTACTTGATCATGGTGGATAAGCTTTTCGATGTGCTGTTGCAGTCCGTTTGCCAGTATTTTATTGAAGATTTTTGCATCTATGTTCATCATGGATATTGGCCTGAAGTTTTCTTTTCTTGCTGAGTCTCTGCCGGGTTTTGGTATCAGGATGATGTTGGTCTCATAAAATGATTTGGGAAGGATTCCCCTCTTTTGGATTGTTTGGAATAGTTTCAGAAGGAATGGTACCAGCTCCTCTTTGTATGTCTGGTAGAATTCGGCTGTGAACCCATTTGGACCTGGACTTTTTTTGGGTGGTAGGCTCTTAATTGCTGTCTCAACTTCAGACCTTGTTATTGGTCTATTCAGGGTTTTGCCTTCTTCCTGGTTTAGGCTTGGGAGGATGCAAGTGTCCAGGAAGTTATCCATTTCTTCCAGGTTTACTAGTTTATGTGCATAGAGTTGTTTGTAATAATCTCTGATGATGGTTTGAATTTCTGTGGAATCTGTGGTGATATCCCCTTTATCAGTTTTTATTGCATCTATTTGATTATTTTCTCTTTTCTTTTTTATTAATCTGGCTAGTGGTCTGTCTATTTTGTTGACCTTTTTGAAAAACCAACTCCTGGATTTATTGATTTTTTTGAAGGGTTTTTTGTGTCTCTATCTCCTTCAGTTCTGCTCTGATCTTAGTTATTTCTTGTCTTCTGCTAGGTTTTGAGTTCTTTTGGTCTTGCTCCTCTAGCTCTTTCAATTTTGACGATAGGGTGTCAATTTTAGATCTCTCCTTGCTTCTCATGTGGGCATTTATTGCTATATATTTTCCTCTAGAGACTGCTTTAAATGTGTCCCAGAGATTCTGGTATGTTGTGTCTTCGTTCTCGTTGGTTTTGAAGAACATCTTTATTTCTGCCTTCATTTCATTGTTTATCCAGTCAACATTCAAGAGCCAGTTGTTCAGTTTCCATGAAGCTGTGCAGTTCTGAGTTAGTTTCTGAATTCTGAGTTCTAACTTGATTGCACTGTGGTCTGAGAGACTGTTTGTTATGATTTCCGTTCTTTTGCATTTGCTGAGGAGTGATTTACTTCCAATTATGTGGTCAATTTTAGAGTAGGTGTGATGTGGTGCTGAGAAGAATATATTCTGTGGATTTGGGGTGGAGAGTTCTGTAAATGTCTATTAGGTTTGCTTGGTCCAGGTCTGAGTTCAGGTCCTGGATATCCTTGTTAATTTTCTGTCTTGTTGATCTGTCTAATATTGACAATGGGGTGTTAAAGTCTCCCACTATTATTGTGTGGGAGTCTAAGTCTCTTTGTAAGTCATTAGGAACTTGCCTTATGTATCTGGGTGCTCCTGTATTGGGTGTGTATATATTTAGGATCGTTAGCTCTTCTTGTTGCATTGATCCTTTTACCATTATGTAATGTCTTTCTTTGTCTCTTTTGATCTTTGTTGCTTTAAAGTCTGTTTTATCAGAGATGAGAATTGCAACTCCTGCTTTTTTTTGCTCTCCATTTGCTTGGTAAATCTTCCTCCATCCCTTTATTTTGAGGCTTTGGGTATCCTTGCATGTGAGATGGGTTTCCTAGATACAGCACACCGACGGGTTTTGGCTTTTTATCTAATTTGCCAGTCTGTGTCTTTTGATTGGGGCATTTAGCCCATTTACATTTAGGGTTAATATTGTTATGTGTGAATTTGATCCTGCCATTTTGGTGCTAGCTGGCTGTTTTGTCCGTTAGTTGATGCAGTTTCTTCACTGTGTTGATGCTCTTTACCATTTGGTATGTTTTTGGAGTGGCTGGCACTGGTTGTTCCTTTCTATGTTTAGTGCCTCTTTCAGGAGCTCTTGTAAAGCAGGCCTGGTGGTGATGAAATCTCTGAGTACTTGCTTGTTTGCAAAGGATTTTATTTTTCCTTCACTTATGAAGCTTAGTTTGGCTGGATATGAAATTCTGGGTTGAAAGTTCTTTTCTTTAAGGATGTTGAATATTGGCCCCCACTCTCTTCTGGCCTATAGGGTTTCTGCTGAGAGATCTGCTGTGAGTCTGATGGGCTTCCCTTTGTGGGTAACCCGACCTTTCTCTCTGGCTGCCCTTAGCATTTTCTCCTTCATTTCAACCCTGGTGAATCTGACGACTATGTGCCTTGGGGTTGCTCTTCTTGAGAAGTATCTTTGTGGTGTTCTCTGTATTTCCTGGACTTGAATATTGTCCTGCCTTGCTAGGTTGGGGAAGTTTTCCTGGATAATATCCTGAAGAGTATTTTCCAGCTTGGATTCATTCTCTTCATCACATTCAGGTACACCTATCAAACGTAGATTAGGTCTTTTCACATAGTCCCATATTTCTTGGAGACTTTGTTCATTCCTTTTTACTCTTTTTTCTCTAATCCTGCCTTCTTGTTTTATTTCATTGAGTTGATCTTCAACCTCTGATATCCTTTCTTCTGCTTGGTCAATTTGGCTGTTGAAACTTGTGTATGCTTCGTGAAGTTCTCGTGTTGCGTTTTTCAGCTCCATCAATTCACTTATATTCCTCTCTAAGTTGTTTATTCTCGTTAGCATTTTGTCAAATAGTTTTTCAAGGTTCTTAGTTTCTTTGCATTGGGTTAGAACATGTTCTTTTAGCTCACACAAGTTTCTTATTACCCACCTTCTGAAGCCTGATTCTGTCAGTTCATCACACTCATTCTCCACCCAGCCTTGTTCCCTTGCTGGTGAGGAGTTGTGATCCCTTGTAGGAGGAGAGGCATTCTGGTTTCGGGTGTTTTCCTCCTTTTTGCGCTGGTTTCTTCCCATCTTTGTGGATTTATCTACTGTGTGGTCTTTGTGGTTGGTGACTTTCAGATTGGGTCTCTGAGTGGACGTCCGGTTTGTTGATGATGAAGTTATTTCTTTCTGTTTCTTAGTTTTCCTTCTAACAGTCTGGCCCCTCTGCTGTAGGCCTGCTGAGGTCCACTCCCGGCCCTGCTTGCCTGGGGGATCACCTGCAGCGGCTGCAGAACAGTAAGGGTTGCTGCCAGATTCTTCTTCTGCTATCTTTGCCCCAGAAGGATACCCACCAGATGTCAGTCTGAACTCTCCTTTATGAGGTGACTCGTTGGTTATACGGGGGTCAGGGAGCTGCTTGAGGAGAGAATCTGTCCTTATAGGAGCTCAAGTGCTGAGCTGTGAGCTCCGTTGTTCATTCAGAGTTGGTGGGCAGGTATGTTTAAGTCTGCTGCAGCAGAACTCATAAACCCCTTTTTTCCCCCAGGTGCTCTGTCCCGGGGGAGTTAGGGCTTTATTTATGAGTTTCCCTTGTGCTGCTGCCTTTTTCCTCAGGGCTGCCTTGCCGAGCAAGGAGGCAACCTAGTCACTGTCTGCCTGCAGAGGCTTTGCTGAGCTGCTGTGGGCTCCGCCCAGCTGCCGTGTGAACTTCCCCTGCAGTCCAGTTTATACCGGTGTAGTTAGAACTGCCTGGGCAATGATGGGCTGCCTCTGCAATGGCAAACTACCTCCGTAGTGGTGGATCGACTCAGTAATGGCAGACACCCCTCCGCCACAGAGCTGGACCGTCCCGGGTTCAGCTGTGCTTGCTGTGAAACTCTCAATCCAGAGCGTCTCCGATTGGTGTTTTTTTGTGGGGGGTGGGACCAGCCGAGCCTGATCACCTGGCTCCCTGCCTCAGAGCTTTTTTTTATTTTTTTAGTTGAATGGTCGACTGTCTCCCAGGTGTTCCAGTCACCTGTTGAAAAGGCGCCGGGATCTGTGTGATTTCCCGTGCGGCGACCCCACTGCACCGGCTGAAACAGTGGGCTCTGAGGTTCGTGGCGCTTTTTTGCCCGGGAAATCTCCTGGCCTGGCTGCCTGTTTCAGTCCCCTTTTTTAATCAGATGAATGGGCGACTCAGCCTTCCCGGAGTTCCAATTGCCAGCTAAAACGGCACCCGGACCCATGTATATTGTATGGGGAACCGCCGCGCCGGGGTGCCAGCCAAAACAGTGGCACCGCCGCGCCAGCGAAAATAGATGCACCGGCCAAACCAGCCCCGCTGGCGACCTGTGGGGCTCCTCTGCCTGGGAATCTCCTGGTCTGTGGGCAATAAAAATCAGTCTGGGAATGCGGCGTCCACTCACCGTGCTCCGCGCTTTCACTGGGAGCTGCAATCCTGAGCTGCTCCTAATCGGCCATCTTGGATCCTCCCTTCTCTCTTTTCTTCTTTATTAGTCTAGCTAAAGGTCATCTGTTTAGTTTAGTTTAGTTTTGTTTTGTTTCAAAAAGCCAGCTCCTGGATTCATTGATTTTTTGAAGGGTTTTTCATGTCTCTGTATCCTTCAGTTCTGCTCTGATCTTAGTTATTTCTTGTCTTCTACTAGCTTTTGGATTCGTTTGCTCTTGCTTCTCTAGCTCTTTCAATTGTGATGTTAGGGTGTCGATTGGAGATCTTTCTAGCTTTCTTATGTGGGTGTTTAGTGCTATAAATTTCCCACTTGACACTGCTTTAGCTGTGTCCCAGAGATTCTGATAAGTTGTCTCTTTGTCCTCACTGGTTTCAAAAAACTTCTTGATTTCTGACTTAATTTCATTATTTGTCCAGGAGTCATTCAGGAGCAGGTCATTTAATTTCCGTGTAGTTGTGTGGTTTTGAGTGAGTTTCTTAAGCCTGAGTTCTAATTTGATTGCACTGTTGTCTGAGAGACTGTTTGTTATGATTTCAGTTATTTTGCATTTGTTGAGGAGTGTTTTACTTCCAATTATGTGGTCAATTTTAGAATAAGTGCCATGTGGCACTGAGAGGAATGTATATTCTGTTGATTTGGGATGGAGAGTTCTGTAGATGTCTATCTCCACTTGATCCAGAGCTGGATTCAAGTCCTGAATATCCTTGTTAATTTTCTGTCTTGTTGATCTGCCTAATATTGACAATGGGATGTTAAAGTCTCCCACTATTACTGTGTGGGAGTCTAAGCCTCTTTGTAGGTCTCTAAGAACTTATTTTATGAATCTGGATGCTCCTGTATTGGGTGCATAAATATTTAGGATAGTTAACTCTTCTTGTTGCATTGATCCCTTTACCGTTATAAAGAGATCCCCTTACCGCTTTGTCTTTTTTGATCTTTGTGGTTTAAAGGCTGTTTTGTCAAAGACTAAGATTGCAACCCCTACTTTTTTTTTTTTTTAACCTTTCATTTGCTTGGTAAATTTTCCTCCATCCCTTTATTTTAAGCCTGTGTGTGTCTTTGCATGTCAGATGGGTCTCCTGAATACTGATGGATCTTGACTCTTTATCCAATTTGCCAGTCTGTGTCTTTTTTTTTTCTTGAAATGGACTCTCACTCTGTTGCCCAGGCTGGAGTGCAGTTGCATGATCTTGGCTCACTGCAACCTCTGCTTCCCAGGTTCAAGCGATCCTCCTGCCTCAGCCCCCTTACTAGCTGGGATTACAGGCACTCGCCACCATACCTGGCTAATTTTGTATTTTTCGTAGAGACAAGGTTTCGCTATGTTGGGCAGGCTGGTCTCAAACTCCTGACCTCAGGTGATCCACCCACTCCAGCCTCCCAAAGTTCTGGGCTTACTATGAGCCACTGCAGCTGCCATCTGTGTCTTTTAATTGGAGCATTTAGTCCATTTACATTTAAGGTTAATATTGTTATATGTGAATTTGGTTCTGTCATCATGATGCTATCTGGTTATTTCACACACTAGTTGATGCAGTTTCTTCATAGTGTCATTGGTCTTTATATTTTGGTGTGTTTTTGCAGTAGCTGGTACTGGTTTTTCCTTTCCATGGTTAGTGCTTCCTTCAGGAGCTCTTGGAAGGCAGGCCAGGTGGTGACAAAATCCCTCAGCATTTGCTTATCTGGAAAGGATTTTATTTCTCCTTCTCTAATGAAGCTTAGTTTGGCTGGATATGAAATCCTGGGTTGAAAATTCTTTAGGAATGTTGACTGTTGGCCCCCACTGTCTTCTGGCTTGTAGGGTTTCTGCTGAGAGGTCTGCTGTTAGTCTGATGGGCTTCCCTTTGTAGATGACCTGACCTTTCTCTCTGGCTGCTGTTAAAATTTTTTCTTTCATTTCAACCTTGGAGAATCTGATGATTATGTTTCTTGGGGTTGATCTTGTGGATTGTCTTAGTGATGTTCTCTGTATTTCCTGAATTTGAATGTTGGCTTCTCTTGTTAGGTTGGGAAGGGTTCTCCTGGATAATATCCTGAAGTGTTTGTTTCCAACTTGGTTCCATTCTCCTCATCTCTTTCAGGTACTCCAGTCAATCATAGGTTTGGTTTTTTTACATAGTCCTATATTTCTCTGAGGTTTTGTTCATTCCTTTTCATTCTTTTTTCTCTAATCTTGTCTGCCTGCCTTATTTCAGCAAGATAGTCTTAAACTCTGATACCCTTTCTTCTGCTTGATCTATTTGGCTCTTGATACTTGTGTATGCTTCACGAAGTTCTCAATGCTGTGGCTTTCAGCTCCATCAGGTCATTTATGTTTCTCTCTAAAGTGATTATTCTAGTTAGAAGCTCCTATATTCTTTTATCAAGGTTCTCAGTGTCTTTGCATTGGGTTAGAACATGCTACTTTAGCTCAGCAGAGTTCGTTATTACCCACCTTCTGAACCCCACTTCTATCAATTCATTCATCTCATCCTCCATCCAGTTCTGTGCCCTTGTAGAAGAAGCATTGCGATCATTTGGAGAAGAGGCACTCTGGCCTTTTGGGTTTTCACCGTTGATCACTGCTTCTTTCTCATCTTCATGAGTCTGTCTAGTATTGATCTTTGAGGCTGTTGACCCTTGGATGGGGTTTTTATGGGTACTTTTTTTGTTGATGCTGTTGTTGCTTTCTGTTTGTTTATTTTTCTTGCAATGGTCAGGTCCCTCTCCTGTAGGGCTGCTGTGGTTTGCTGGGGGTTCCCTTCAGGCTCTGTTCATCTGGTTCGCTCCCACGCCTGGAGATGTCACTCAAGAAGGCAGGAGAGCAGCAAAGACGGGTGTCTGCTCCTTCCTCTGGGATCTCTGACTTCAAAAGGCGCTGACTTGATGCCAGTAGGAACACTCCTGTATAGGGTGTCTTACAACCCCTGTTGGAGGGTCTCACCCAGTTGGGTGGCACGGGGGAGCAGGACCCATTTAACAAAGCACTTTAACTGTCCCTTGGTGGACAGGGTGTGCTTTGCTAGGGGGGGGACACTGTTGTCTGAGCTGCCTGGATTCCTCACAACTAGCAGGAGGAAAGACTAAGTGCTAGTCCAAAGAGACTATGGCCACTTCTCCCCCCTAGGGGCTCAGGCCCAGGGAGTTCAGAGTTCTGTCCCTGAGCCCCTGGCTGGAGTTGCTGGAGTTCTTTCAGGGAGGCCCCGCTCAGTGAGGAGGGATGGGTCAGAGTCAGGCCTGAAGAGGCACTCGGTCCGCAGTCTGCCACAGCCAGTGCATTCAGCTGTGGGGGACACCTTGGGACCAAGCTGTCCAGCCTCCCTTGCTCCAGCAGGGGAAAAGCACAGGCCTGGAGCTGTAGAGATAGCTGCCACCCTTCCCCCACCCAGGGAGCTTAGTGTGTCAGGTAGCTATCAGTGCCAGTGTTCAGTTGCTCCTTCCCCAAGGAGCTCAAACGGCTTAGACAGCAGGCAGCTGCAGCTGTGGTGCTGGTGCTTCTCCCCTGGGAGCTCAGCAGGCTTAAGCACATTCTAGCTGAGTGGCTGCTGAGAATCTGTGTGGCTCTGTGGTTGGGACCCTAGGCCCTGGTGGCATGGGCTTATGAGTAAGATCTTCTGATCCATGGGTTGCACACTTCTGTGGAAAAGCATGTTTTCCCAGACTGAGTAGCACACTCACTCACTGCCTACCTTGGCTGGGGGTGGGGCTCCCCTACCCCATATGGCTGTCAGGTGGGCCACTGTACCACACTGCTCTTCCTTCCTCTCTGTGGGTCACATGAGCCACCTAGTCAGTGCTGATGACAGAACCTGGATACCTCGGTTGCTGGTGCAGGATTCACAGAGTGTTATGGTTCTTTTAGATGGGAGCTGATTGCTTCTGCTTCTAGTCGGCCGTCTTGGCCCCACCCCCTATCATTTCCCTTTTTTCTTCTTTCACCTGTGGTCTGTATTTAAAACTGTGCTAGACATTATCCTTTCTTTAAGAGCTTGCAATCTGGTTGGACAGACAAGATTTTAAAATGTTAAGTAGTGTAAATTAAAAACTAAATTATATGGAGTAAACTTAGTTTGGGAAGAGGAAAATAAATGAGGACTGCATTGATTAAGGAAGATATTATGTAGAAGATGAAAATTAACCTTGACCATAATATATGGACATGATTTGAAGAGAAGAAGAAGGGCATTTCAGGTAAAAGGAACAACCTGCACTGAGGCACAGGAACTGGAATGGAGCAGTTTGTCAGGGTACTCTGCGAAGACTGCATTGTCTGCCTCAGATAGAATGGTGGTGGGCTGTGAGGAGTGGACACAACAGAATTGAGCCATGTTACAGGGAGCCATCAGAACCTGGGGAGGAGCATAGCCTAGATTTGATATGGCAGAAAACTGCATCTTCGGAGGCACTAGAAGGGAAAAGACACAATGCAATCGTTGTAATAAAGAGTTGGTCTGGTAGAATATCTAAAATGGATTGACTGAGGCAGAAAGTAAGGGAAACCAGGTAGGAAGCAAGGAGAGTAAACATAGCAAAATGAGCTAGGTGGGAGCAGTTGGAAATGAACGAAGGTGACTGATATAAGAGATCCTTCTAAGGAAAAATTCGTAAGACTTGAAGACAGACTGGGATTGCCTGGTTAAGTTTAATTCTTAGTTAAATAGCAGGAACTTTCATTTTATTTATACTCAAGTTGTGTGTGGGCTCTGATATAATGACAGAATACTTCACTCTTCTTCTCTACTAATATATAAAAATTATTTCAATAAAATTCTTTGATTCCTTTCTTCAATATTCATTCATTCAACAAATATTTACTGAGCCTTTACTATGTACCCCAGACTATATACTGATGGAATGATTGTGATATGTGATAAGAAAAGAAAATAATTAGTATTTTTGATAAATTCTCCAAGAGAAACAAGCCCTCTGGCTAAAAGAAAATGATGGGGGCTGGGCATGGTGGCTTACCCAGGTAATCCCAGCACTTTGGAAGGCCAAAGCAAGAAGATTGCTTGAGGCTAGTTCAAAACTAGCCTAAGCAGCAAACACGACCCCGTTTCTACAAAAAGTTTTTTTAAAAATAGCCGGGTATGGTGGCACATGCCTGTAGTCCCAGCTACTTGGGAGGCTAAGGCAAGAGGATTGCTTGAGCCCGGGAATTCGAGGCTGCAGTGAACTATGATTGCCACTGCATTCCAGCCTGTGCAACAGAACAAGACCCTGTCTCTTAAAAAAAATGATGAACAGTAGGGAATCCAACTTTAAAATATTATCATGGGAAGCCCCTCTAACTAGCAGCATTTAAGCTAAAACAAGAAACTGAAAGCCCAGAAGAGCTGGGGCATAGATTGAGGGGGAAGTGATTTGAGATGCCTGCAGGGGGGTAGGTAGGCAAGTCCAGATCATCTAAGCCTGGAGCACTAAGGTAGTGAGTTTAGATTTTATTCTAATGCAATAAGGAACCACTGGAGGGTTTTGTGTAGGGAAGTGATACGGTCCTTTTAATCATTAGACAGCCCCAGTGCCAGCACTGGTTATTCCAGCCTCAGTCAGGGGTAGCAATAGGAGTACTTAATGAGAAGGTCCCTTTCTTTTCTACTACTTCTAGTTTGTTTGTTCTTATTTTATGAGCTCCTTACTTTTCTCAGCCTACTGCCCTTTCCTATGTTAGCAAGTGCTTATATCAGTTCATGTAAGTTTCTTTCCCCTTGATGTAATCTAAAAATATTATCAGCTAACTTGTCTAAGATATTCAGACCTTCATCCTATACATATTCCTCATTTCAGTGGCCTGCATAAAATAAAAGCCTTAAATAAAGAGGATTTCTGCTACATTTTTATATTCTGTAGAATTCAAACTCAGAGTTTCAGGGCTTGTATGAGTGTAGAACTGTCACATAATCACAGAAGAATATTGGTGTGGTTCTTTGATTTCCTATAGAGATTGACCCTGTAACAATTTTGTTTACTGCAGTTGAAATTTAAATTTGAGCATACTCTAATGTATCTAAAGTTTTAATTCTTTCCTCCCAGATGTTGAGGCTTTATCTCTAATTCATAGTTAGTGGGGGAAGGCCTTCACATAACAGAAAGAAAACAGGAAAGCTGTTTCTATCCCATAGTAATTCTCTTCATATATTTTTATTTTGGTGCTCTTCAGCTCCATAATCCCACAGACTTGAAACTGTGGGAAAATCTTTGGTTTCTCTCCCCTCCCTATCCTTCTACATCTAATTTTTTGACAGGTCCTACACATTTCTTCACTCTTTCCAGTTTCATTGGTATCTCCCTGGTTCAGGCCTTCATCACATTTTCTGGGACTATTGCTGTGAGTAGTCTTCACGGTATCTCTGGTCTACCTTCCCTCTCCAGTGAGCCTGCCTTAGTATTAGGTCCACTTAAATGGGTCATCACTGCCTATCAATCAAAGGAAGTATAAACCAAGTACTCAGCCTGACATTCAGACTGCCCTGGCAGAAATAGCTGATTTTATATATTCTTTTATTTTTAAAATCATTCTATATTAGCTACAATAGTTAAAAATTTTAACTACATATACTTTGTTTTAATTTTCTAAAAATGTATACACAATAAAAGTGGGAGTGAGATAGCCAGGTTATATATGTTTGTTTCAACTGATGTAGTTTAATTAGTTGTTGGATTTGGCAGTAGTTATATTCACCCATGCATGACAGAATAATTTGTGATTTTGATAAAATATTTGCTTATTTTGTCTTTGGGTAAAATAACCAATTCATTTTGCAGCTTTTAAAAAATATAGCTCATATTACTATTGAAAAGTTTTCTTTAAAAAATTCTAATTAAATATATCATTAATCATATCATAGCTTCACTATTTTTGCTTTGGAGTATTATCTTCCATCTGTATATACTGTAAATTGTAACTTAATATATATTCTGTTTTTTATTCTGTTTGACTAAATTTTATTTCATAAATACTTCCACATTTCCATGATTCTGCATAGTACTACTTTCTATTTTAATGTCTATGTAATTTTTGGTAGGCATGCCATAGTTTACTAAATCATCTTTACTAACACCATACATGCTGCAAAAAACATGTAAGTGTGTGTGTTTGCACTTTTCTTATGAATCATTTCCTTCGAATAAGTTCCCAGAACAGGATTTTAAGGTCAAATTGGCATTTGCAAAATGTCAGTTCACTAAAAGTTGGACAAATTTACAGTGCTATCGGTAACTAAAGAAACTAACATTTTTTTAAAAGATGGTTTTGAATATGATTATATACCAAAAAAAACCCTATTTTTTCTAATAGTAGATATAGTTTGCTTTAATTTGTATTTATTCGTTTATTTCAAAGATAAACATTTTTAAATATTTGCTTTCTAAATTGTCATTTGAATTATCTGGGTTTTTAAAATACGACATCAAAACTAAATCATTATTTTCAAATGTATATGTGCTAACATGAAATAATTATCTATCTTTGGTTTAAGAAAATGTTTTACCATTATTTCAAAAAAATCTACTATGTATTGAAACTTAAATGGAATATTTCTGATTAACCATCAGAACTGAGTGAATAAAATGGAAAAGATTTCTTATGGTAAATTTCAAACAAATTCTGGAAATTATTTTTGAAACTATGTATTTTTCAAAGTCTATTGAAAAAATAAGAATAATGAGAGATTCACAATTACCTAATACATAATAACAACTAAATCAGATGACATGGATACAGTAGTAATAGACTTACAGATAAGTGGAACAAACTAGATAACTTAGAAACAAACCCAATATAAATAAGGTGAAGTAAGATTATAAATTAGTGATAATTTAAATTGTCAGTGAGAAAATGTGTTAACCATTTGAGGAAAAAAAATAACGTTAGATCCCTACTCTCTACCAGACTCAAAAAAGCACTAGACAAAAAAATGTTAATGTTTTTATACTTTTGGATTAAGAAGGAACTTTCAAAGAACAGCACTGAAGGCAGAACCCACAAAGAAAAGGACTGATAAGTTTGGCCATATAAACTTTTTGAACTTTTACAAATTAAAAGGAAGAGGCAAGTCACCATGGCTCATTCCTGTTATCCTAGCACTTTGGGAGGCAAAGGTGGGCGGATCACCTGAGGTCAGGAGTTGGAGACCAGCCTGGCCAATGTGGTGAAACCCCATCTCTACTAAAAATACAAAAATTAGCCTGGTGTGGTGGCACACGCCTGTAGTCCCAGCTACTCAGGAGGCTGAGGCAGGAGAATCACTTGAACCTGGGAGGCAGAGATTACAGTGAGCCGAGATTGTGCCACTGCACTCCAGCCAGAGTGACAAAGCAAGATTTTGTCTCAAAAAAAAAAAAAAAAAAAAAAAAAAAACTTCTAAAATAAAAAGAAGAAAGAAAAATTTTAAAGGCAAAGAACTGAATAAATTATTTGCAAACAATAAATATGAAAGGCAAAGGATTAATGTCCTCAGGGTTAAAAATGTTCTCACAAATTCAGTAAGACAAACAGGCATTCCAATAGAAATGTGAGTAAAAGCCATGAACAGGCAATTCACAAAGGATGCAGAAGAGCCAATACAAATGTTTTTTAAAAAGCACCTTTCACACACAAAAATCACTTTTCATAATCAAAATATATATTAAAAATAATGAGATGCCATTCTTAACTAGATTAACAGAGATTAAGAATAATAATACTACCCCATGACGATGAGACTGTAAGGGATGTGGTGGTCATTGTCACATAACCAGTATAATCTTTCTGGAGAACAATTTGGTAAGGTCTATCCAAAACACAACCCATTGACCCTGAAATTTCACTTCTAGCATTTTGTTTCAAGTAAATAAGGAAGGTGTGCCAAGGTGAATATATGATGATGTTTATTGTACAACTGCTTGTAGTACTGCTTTTCATGAGAGGAACTAGAGCATAGTAGATAAGATTCAAATTGGTAAAAGACCTTAGGCAAATAATCTCTTTTTGCCTCCATTTTGTATATAAAATGAAAGTAGTAATAACTGCATCTTCAGACTGTTGTGCAAGTTAGCATGCTTAGAAACAGTTTCTGGCATATAGTAAAGACTATTTCATTGTTAGCTATGATTATAACAGTGGAAAACCAAAGTAATCCAAACATACAACAGTAAGATACTGGCTAAGTAAGTTATGATTTAGTCATATAATGGAAGAGTCTACTCATACTAAAAATGTTAACGTAGATTTATGTTTTATCATGTAGAGAAATGTTCACATTATATTGCTAAATGAAAAAAGTAAATGATGAGACAGTAGTATGATCCCAGTTTTGTTTTTAAAATAAGTATATATGGTACAGACAAAACTCAGACTACATGTTAATAGCATTTCTTTCTAGCTAATGGAAACAGTTATTATTTTATCTACCTACTATTTCAAAGTTTTCTATAGTGAAAATATATTGAATAAAAATATAGTAAAAGCCAAATAGAGAAAACAATTGAGCAGTTTCTCAAAAAGGTGAACCTGAGGAGAGGGATCCAAGATGGCCTATTAGGAGCAGCTCAGGATTGCAGCCCCCAGTGAAAGTGCGGAGGGTGAGTGGACGCCACATTTCCAGACAGATTTTTATTGCCCACAGACCAGGAGATTCCCAGGCAGAGGGAGCCCCACGGGTCGCCAGCGTGGCTGGCTTGGCTGGCGCGGCTGTTTTCCCCCAGCGTGGCTGTTTTGGCCGGCACAGCTGTTTTGCCAGCACCCCGGCACGGCGGTTCTCCGTACAAAATAGACGGGTCTGTGTGCCGTTTTAGCTGGCGATTTGAGCTCCAGGAAGGCAGAGTCACCCATTCATCTGATTAAAAAGGGGACTGAAACAGGGAGCCAGGCCAGGAGATTCCCCGGGCAAAAAGCGCCACGAATCTCAGTGCCTCTGTTTCAGCCGGCGCAGTGGGTCACCGCATGGGAAATCACACAGATCCCGGCGCCTTTTCAACAGGCGACTGGAACACCTGGGAGACAGTCAACCGTTCAACTAAAAAAAAAAAAAAGTCTCTGAGGCAGGGAGCCAGGTGATCAGGCTCAGCTGGTCCCACCCCCCACAAAAAAGCAGCAATTGGAAATGCTCTGGATTGAGAGTTTCACAGCAAGCACAGCTGAACCCGGAACGGTCCAGCTCTGTGGTGGAGGGACGTCCACCATTGCCGAGGCAGTCCACCACTACGGAGGTAGTTTGCCATTGCCGAGGCAGCCCACCATTACAGAGAGAGTCTGCCATTATAGGGGTGGGCCGCCATTGCCGAGGCAGTTCTAACTACACCCGTGTAAACAGGACTGCAGGGAAGTTCACACGGCAGCTGGGTGGAGCCCACAGCAGCTCAGCAAAGCCTCTGCAGGCAGACAGTGACTAGGCTGCCTCCTCGCTGGGCAGGGCAGCCCTGATAAAAAGGCAGCAGCACAACAGAAACTCATAAATAAAGCCCTAACTTCCCAGGACAGAGCACCTGGGAAAAGAAAAAGGGGGTTGGTTTATGAGTTCTGCTGCAGCAGACTTAAACATACCTGCCCACCAGCTCTGAATGAACAACGGAGCTCACAGCTCAGCACTTGAGCCCCTATAAAGGACAGACTGTCTCCTCAAGCAGCTCCCTGACCCCCCATATATCCAAAGAGTCACCTCATAAAGGAGAGCTCAGACTGACATCTGGCAGGTATCCTTCTGGGACAAAGATAGCAAAAGAAACTGGCAGCAACCCTTACCGTTCTGCAGCCGCTGCACGTGATCCCCAGGCAAGCAGGGCCGAGAGTAGACCTCAGCAGGCCTACAGCAGAGGGGCCAGACTGTTAGAAGGAAAACTAAGAAACAGAAAGAAATAACTTCATCATCAACAAACCGGACGTCCACTCAGAGACCCAATCTGAAAGTCAACAACTACAAAGACGACAGGTGGATAAATCCACAAAGATGGGAAGAAACCAGCGCAAAAAGGAGGAAAACACCCGAAACCAGAATGCCTCTCCTCCTACAAGGGATCACAGCTCCTCACCAGCAAGGGAACAAGGCTGGGTGGAGAATGAGTGTGATGAACTGACAGAATCAGGCTTCAGAAGGTGGGTAATAAGAAACTTCTGTGAGCTAAAAGAACATGTTCTAACCCAATGCAAAGAAACTAAGAACCTTGAAAAACTATTTGACAAAATGCTAACGAGAATAAACAACTTAGAGAGGAATATAAGTGAATTGATGGAGCTGAAAAATGCAACACGAGAACTTCACGAAGCATACACAAGTTTCAACAGCCAAATTGACCAAGCAGAAGAAAGGATATCAGAGGTTGAAGATCAACTCAATGAAATAAAACAAGAAGGCAGGATTAGAGAAAAAAGAGTAAAAAGGAATGAACAAAGTCTCCAAGAAATATGGGACTATGTGAAAAGACCTAATCTACGTTTGATAGGTGTACCTGAATGTGATGAAGAGAATGAATCCAAGCTGGAAAATACTCTTCAGGATATTATCCAGGAAAACTTCCCCAACCTAGCAAGGCAGGACAATATTCAAGTCCAGGAAATACAGAGAACACCACAAAGATACTCCTCAAGAAGAGCAACCCCAAGGCACATAGTCGTCAGATTCACCAGGGTTGAAATGAAGGAGAAAATGCTAAGGGCAGCCAGAGAGAAAGGTCGGGTTACCCACAAAGGGAAGCCCATCAGACTCACAGCAGATCTCTCAGCAGAAACCCTATAGGCCAGAAGAGAGTGGGGGCCAATATTCAACATCCTTAAAGAAAAGAACTTTCAACCCAGAATTTCATATCCAGCCAAACTAAGCTTCATAAGTGAAGGAAAAATAAAATCCTTTGCAAACAAGCAAGTACTCAGAGATTTCATCACCACCAGGCCTGCTTTACAAGAGCTCCTGAAAGAGGCACTAAACATAGAAAGGAACAACCAGTGCCAGCCACTCCAAAAACATACCAAATGGTAAAGAGCATCAACACAGTGAAGAAACTGCATCAACTAACGGACAAAACAGCCAGCTAGCACCAAAATGGCAGGATCAAATTCACACATAACAATATTAACCCTAAATGTAAATGGGCTAAATGCCCCAATCAAAAGACACAGACTGGCAAATTAGATAAAAAGCCAAAACCCGTCGGTGTGCTGTATCTAGGAAACCCATCTCACATGCAAGGATACCCAAAGCCTCAAAATAAAGGGATGGAGGAAGATTTACCAAGCAAATGGAGAGCAAAAAAAAGCAGGAGTTGCAATTCTCATCTCTGATAAAACAGACTTTAAAGCAACAAAGATCAAAAGAGACAAAGAAAGACATTACATAATGGTAAAAGGATCAATGCAACAAGAAGAGCTAACGATCCTAAATATATACACACCCAATACAGGAGAACCCAGATACATAAGGCAAGTTCCTAATGACTTACAAAGAGACTTAGACTCCCACACAATAATAGTGGGAGACTTTAACACCCCATTGTCAATATTAGACAATCAACGAGACAGAAAATTAACAAGGATATCCAGGACCTGAACTCAGACCTGGACCAAGCAAACCTAATAGACATTTACAGAACTCTCCACCCCAAATCCACAGAATATACATTCTTCTCAGCACCACATCACACCTACTCTAAAATTGACCACATAATTGGAAGTAAATCACTCCTCAGCAAATGCAAAAGAACGGAAATCATAACAAACAGTCTCTCAGACCACAGTGCAATCAAGTTAGAACTCAGAATTCAGAAACTAACTCAGAACCGCACAGCTTCATGGAAACTGAACAACTGGCTCTTGAATGTTGACTGGATAAACAATGAAATGAAGGCAGAAATAAAGATGTTCTTCAAAACCAACGAGAACAAAGACACAACATACCAGAATCTCTGGGACACGTTTAAAGCAGTCTCCAGAGGAAAATATATAGCAATAAATGCCCACATGAGAAGCAAGGAGAGATCTAAAATCGACACCCTATCGTCAAAATTGAAAGAGCTAGAGGAGCAAGATCAAAAAACTCAAAACCTAGCAGAAGACAAGAAATAACTAAGATCAGAGCAGAACTGAAGGAGATAGAGACACAAAAAACCCTTCAAAAAAATCAATAAAAGCAGGAGCTGGTTTTTCGAAAAGATCAATAAAATAGACCACTAGCCAGATTAATAAAAAAGAAAAGAGAGAATAATCAAATATATGCAATAAAAAACGATAAAGGGATTATCACCACAGATTCCACAGGAATACAAACCATCATCAGAGATTATTACAGACAACTCTATGCACATAAACTAGTAAACCTGGAAGAAATGGATAACTTCCTGGACACTTGCATCCTCTCAAGCCTGAACAAGGAAGAAGCTGAAACCCCGAGTAGACCAATAACAAGGTCTGAAGTTGAGGCAGCAAATAAGAGCCTACCACCCAAAAAAAGTCCAGGTCCAGATGGGTTCACAGCTGAATTCTACCAGACATACAAAGAGGAGCTGGTACCATTCCTTCTGAAACTATTCCAAACAATCCAAAAGAGGGAATCCTTCCCAAATCATCTTATGAGACCAACATCTTCCTGATACCAAAACCCAGCAGAGACTCAGCAAGAAAAGAAAACTTCAGGCCAATATCCATGATGAACATAGATGCAAAAATCTTCAATAAAATACTGGCAAACGGACTGCAACAGCACATCAAAAAGCTTATCCACCATGATCAAGTAGGATTCATCCCAGGGGATGCAAGGCTGGTTCAACATACACAAGTCTATAAATGTAATTCAACACATAAACAGAACCACAGACAAAAACCACATGATTATCTGAATTGATGCAGAGAAGGCCTTTGACAAAATTGAACAGCCCTTTATGCTAAAAACCCTCAATAAACTAGGTATTGACGGAACGTATCTCAAAATAATAAAAGCTATGACAACAAACCAACAGCCAATATCATACTAAATGGGCAAAAACTGGAAGCATTCCCTTTGAAATCTGGCACTAGACAAGGATGCCCCCTCTCTCACCACTCCTATTCAATATAGTATTGGAAGTTCCAGCCAGGGCAGTCAGGCAAGAAAAAGAAATAAAGGGTATTCAAATAGGAAAGGAGGAAGTCAAATTGTCTCTATTTGCAGACGACATGATTGTATATCTAGAAGACCCCATTGTCTCAGCCCAAAATCTCCTAAAACTGATAAGCAACTTCAGCAAAGTCTCAGGATACAAAATCAATGTGCAGAAATCACAAGCATTCCTATACACCAATAACAGACTTAAAGAGAGCCAAATGAAGAACGAACTGCCATTCAGAATTGAATTCTCTACAAAGAGAATAAAATACCTAGGAATACAACTAACAAGGAACATAAAGGACCTCTTCAAGGAGAACTACAAACCACTGCTCAACGAAATAAGAGAGGACACAAACAGATGAAGAAGCATTCCATGTTCATGGCTAGGAAGAATCGATATCGTGAAAATGGCCATACTGCCCAAAGTAATTTACAGATTCAATGCTATCCCTATCAAGCTACCAATGACCTTCTTTGCAGAACTGGAAAAAACCACCTTAAACTTCATATGGAACCAAAAGAGAGCCTGCATAGCCAAGTCAATTCTAAGCAAAAAGAACACAGCTGGAGGCATCACACTACCAGACTTCAAACTATACTACAAGGCTACAGTAATCAAAACAGCATGGTGCTGGTACCAAAACAGAGATATAGACCAATGGAACAGAACAGAGACCTCGGAGGCAACACAACACATCTACAACCATCCGATCTTTGACAAACCTGACAAAAACAAGCAATGGGGGAAAGGAGTCCCTGTTTAATAAATGGTGTTGGGAAAACTGGCTAGCCATGTGCAGAAAGCAGAAACTGGACCCCTTCCTGACACCTTACGTTAAAATTAACTCCAGATGGATTAAAGACTTAAACATAAGACCTAACACCATAAAAACCTTAGAAGAAAATCTAGGCAAAACCATTCAGGACATAGGCGTAGGCAAGGACTTCATGACCAAAACACCAAAAGCATTGGCAGCAAAAGTCAAAATAGACAAATGGGACCTAATCAAACTCCACAGCTTCTGCACAGCAAAAGAAACAGTCATTAGAGTGAATCGGTAACCAACAGAATGGGAAAAAATTTTTGCAGTCTACCCATCTGACAAAGGGCTGATAACCAGAATCTACAAAGAGCTAAAACAAATTTTCAAGAAAAAAACAAGCCCATTCAAAAGTGGGTGAAGGATATGAACAGACACTTTACAAAAGAAGACATATATGAGGCCAACAAACATATGAAAAATCATCATCACTGGTCATTAGAGAAATGCAAATCAAAACTACATTGAGATATCATCTCACGCCAGTTAGAATGGCGATCATTAAAAAATCTAGAGACAACAGATGCTGGAGAGGATGTGAAGAAATAGGAGCACTTTTACACTGTTGGTGGGAGTGTAAATTAATTCAACCATTGTGGAAGACAGTGTGGTCCTCATGGACCTAGAAATAGAAATTCCATTTGACCCAGCAATCCCATTACTGGGGTATATATCCAAAGGATTATAAATTATTCTACTATAGGGACACATGCACACGAATGTTCACTGCAGCAGCACTGTTTACAATAGCAAAGACCTGGAACTAACCCAAATGCCCATCGATGATAGACTGGACAGGGAAAATGTGGCACATATACACCATGGAATACTATGCAGCCATCAAAAACGATGAGCTCGTGTCCTTTGTAGGGACATGGATGAACCTGGAATCCATCATTCTCAGCAAACTGACACAAGAACAGAAAATCAAACACCGCATGTTTTCACTCATAGGAGGTTATTGAACAATGAGAACACATGGACACAGGGAGGGGGAGCATCACACGCTGGGGTCTGTCGGGGGGAAATAGGGGAGGGACAGCGGGGGGGTGGGGGAGTTGGGGAGAGAGAGCATGGGGAGAAATGCCAGATATAAGTGATGGGGAGGAAGGCAGCAAATCACACTGCCATGTGTGTACCTATGCAACAATCTTGCATGTTCTTCACATGTACCGCAAAACCTAAAATGCAATAAAAAAATTAAATTAAATTAAAAAGGGTGAACCTAAGAGTTTCCATGTGAACCAGAAATTCCACTCCTAGATATATAGCCAAGAGAATTGAAAGGATATGTTCACAAAAAAGCTTGTACGTGAATGTTCATAGCAGCATTAATCAGCCAAAAAGTGGAAGCAGTTCAAATGTTTATTAACTGATAAATAAACAAAATATGATATATCCATACAATGGAATATTATTCAGCAATAAAAATAAAAAATAATATTAAGCCAAGTAAAAGAAGTCAGAAGTAAAAGACCACATACTCTTTGGTTCCATTTATATGAAATGTCCAGAATACGCAAACCTATACAGACAGAAAGTAGATTACTGGTTGCCAGGGATAGGGAGGAATGAGGAATAGGGAGTGACAGCTAATTGATATAGGTTTTCTTTGGGGTTGATGAAAGTGTTCAGGGATATCTAGTGGTGATGGTTGCAGAACTTAGTAAATATACTAAAAACCACTGAATTGTATATTTTTAAAGAGTGAATTTTATGGCTTGTGAATTATATCTCAGTAAAATAATGTTTAAGAAAAGTAAAATAGAATCTATTAGCTATAAGACAGCAGATTTTAAAAGGATTTTTGGCAAATTAAAGTCTAATTTTTCATTGAATCCTATAACTACAGGTATGGATTTTAAAATAATAGATTTTTTTTGTTCTACCAAAAGACATACGCGTGCATATGTTCATCAAAGTACTAGTCACAGTAGTAAAGACATGGAATCTCCCTAGGGGCCCATCAGTGGTGGATTGGATAAAGAAAATGCGGTACATATACACCATGGAATACCACACAGCCATAAGAAAGAATGAAGTTATGTCCTTTGCAGCATCATGGATGCAGCTAAAGACCATTATCCCAAGTGAATTAACACAGGATGGAATGAAAAAACAAATTCTACATGTTCTAACTTATAAGTGGGAGCTAAACAATGAGTGCCCATGGCTCGTTGACATAAAGATGGTAACAACAGAGGTTGGGGACTGCTAGACTGGGGAAGAGGTGGAGGGGCAAGGGTCAAAAAACTTACTAGTAGGTACTATGCTTGGTACCTGAGGGACAGAATCATTTGTACCCAAACCTCAGCATCACACAGTATACCCAGATAACAAATCTGTGTGTGTGCCCCCTGAATCTAACATAAAAGTTGAAATTATTAATTTTTTATTTTATTTTAGATTAAGGGGGACATGTACAGATTCAGGGGACAGAATCATTCATACCCCAAACCTCAGCATCACACAATATACCCAGATAACAAATCTGTATGTGTGCCCCCGAATCTAAAATAAAAGTTGAAATTATTAATAGATAAATAAAAGTAAATTTTGTGGCAGAAATGTGAATCAGGAAATTATAAGTGATCCTGTAGCTGTATCTCCACAGCTTCCCCTAACCCCCACAACCCCGCTTTAGTTATTGAAAACTTGAGGCATTTAAAAACTGATATAGGAAACTATTTGCGTCTGTTGTCAGAACTTGGCTTTATATCTTAAATTATTTGCACTACTTTTGGAATTTTTGTCCTTTTTTAAATTCTAGTGGCTTTTTAAAATTCTAGTGGCTCTCAGGCAGTTTTAAGTGAGTGCACACATGTATGTATGTGTGTGTCTGTGTTTTCTCATGTAAGCTGCCGTCTCTATATCTCACCTTATGGTGCATAAGTGGTTCAAGTATGTTCTAGAATAATGTGCCAAGTATAAATTATCTCATTTTCCCCTTTGTGATTTCTCTTTCTCCTTTTCCATTCCCTTCCCACTCTTGGCCTGTCTTGTGCTCCAAAATATTTGAAAAATTGAGTTAGGATATAGTACCTTATTTTTAATTAATTCTTTCCTTAAGCATTTTTTGAACACCTAATATGTATCAAGGCAGTGTGCTAAAGTTAACAAAATAAAAATGAAATACCTGGTTTCAGACAGATAAAGTAATACATCTTAGAACTGCTCTGGGAACAGTTTAGGAGGCCATTTAACCCAGATATGGACCATCAGGCAGGACTTCTTTTACCATCAATACAGTTAGTAGATCTTCTTTTAAAGCACATCACATCAATTCTGCATTTTTAGAAAACTGTTCACAGTATAGCTTATTCTTGATACTTAGCAAATCCTATAATTGTATAAGTACAGAAAAAAAAATTTGAGAAAAGCAGTGGGGATCTATCCCCAAGCTATGTATATAAGCCAAAAATTATTTTTTAATTGTCATCAATATAAGCAGTGCAGGCGCAGTGACACTGAGTGAAGGCCTGCTTTCTGCTCAACTGCTTAGAGTGTTTAAGATCTTTTAAACCATCAGAGCTTTTAGTGGCTTTGCTTCCCCTAATAATAATACCTACTAGATTTTTTTAAACGCCATCATGAGCTTAAAGGAATTACTATTCTCATTGGTGTTTTTAAAGAAACAATCTCTCTATACTGCTTTGTTCAGGACTGATTTTCAACTGATATATACCGGTATAGCCATATTGGTTATTAGATATTGAAATATCTTCTTATTGGTTGGTAAAGAGCTGCTGTTGTAAGCTGTCTGGATGCCCCGCCACAGCCTGGCCTTTCCAACAGGAACTTCACTCCTGCAGCTCCCCCACAATCCAACAATTAAAAGGTTATCCAAGGCATAGCAGGAGGCCTCAGGACCCTCTGCTTCACCAGGCTTGCATCCGTACTGATTGCTGGTGCTTGGGCCATCCCTTTCCTTTAATAATTTTGAATATCATCCCGACTTTCTGACTGATTGAGTAAATCATTACTGATTTTTATCAGTGTTTGTGTTCTGCAATCTAGAGTATCAAATAGCCCTAGTTCACCTGTGTTGCTTGTCTGTATAGAATCAATATTCAGAGTTACATTCTCTCTGAATAAGCCTAGAATGTCATCATACTATAACTCAAGTCTCTTAAACCACACTGTGTTTTTTTCTTTATTTCTCTCAATGTTGACAGTTTGACCTAAGTTCTGTGTTCTCTCGTTCCTTTCAGTTCGCTTTGCACCTTATAGGCCTCCAGATATCTCCTTGAAGCCTCTGCTCTTTGAAGTGCCCAGCATCACTACAGAGTCAGTGTTTGTTGGCCGAGATTGGGTTTTCCACGAAATAGATGCTCAACTTCAAAGTTCAAATACCAGCGTGAACCAAGGAGTAGTGATTGTGGGAAACATTGGCTTTGGCAAAACTGCCATCATCTCCAGACTGGTGGCCCTCAGCTGCCATGGTACAAGGATGAGACAGATCGCCTCAGACAGCCCACATGCCTCCCCCCAAACGTATGTATTCCTTTTTAAAGAACTCCCTCCTTCATTGGTGCTGAAGCTTTTCTGACATATTTATATTAGGTCATATATCCTTTTATTTTCTCATCTGCAAAACCTGACTTCCACGTGAGGACTATTCATTCAGAGTTGAGAGAAAGAATGTAATACTCTATTTACATGTAACCCCCATACTCAATAGTCGCCTAAGCGTTACTGAGAAAAAAAAGCCTTCTCATGGAATAAATTTTTGACTCTTCCATGCTGGCTGTACGGTTGGTCCGTCCTTTAGATAATGACTGCAGCAGTTGCCAGTAGAGTGATTTACATTCATCACTGTCGGATTTTGCTCAGTCTGTGCCCAGTTCTTCTTGTGATTTGCCAGCACGATCTGTTTGCATCCTTCGTTTCTTTGCTGTTGACATCAGTGTTGTACTGCTTGGACTTGAGCTGCCTTGTGTCCTTGAAGGGGTTCTCCTCCTTCCTTGTGAAAAGGTGCTGAGCTCTCATATGTATTCAGGCTTCTTTCATCACAGGCAGGGGGCAGCTTAATAATCACCACCGGGATCTTACTGATTTATTTTTTAAACACTCATATGGTACTTACTATGTGCCAGACACTCTCTAAGCTCTTTACAAATATTAATTCATTGAATTCTGCTGTCAGCTTAGTGAGGTTGTCTTCATTTCACAGGTAAGTAATCTGAGGCTCAGAGAGGTTAAGTAAGTTCTCCCAGGTTTTACAACCAATAAATGGTAGAACTAAGCAGTCCGATTTCAGAGGCCATTCTCTTACCCATTTTGTTATGCTGTTTCTCCTTATTGGTGAAACTCACTTTAGTAAAGAAAATAAATAGAAATGTATCAATGTTCTTCTTATACATACTATATGTATAGAACCTGTCTACCTGGTTTCTGTTAGAAGAAAACCAAAAAAAGAAACTACTGCTCTGCCAGTCCAAATCAATAATCTTGCCCACCACAGACTTTCAGACAGCAACCACTAGAAACGGTTTGTGTGAGATGATAGTAGTTACAGGATCTAGCACAGTGCTAGAAACATAACAGGAACTCACGGAAGACCCTCCAAACTTCTTGGCTTCCTATTGAAGCTAGTTAGCAGCCTTGTATCATTAAGGAAGCAGATTGCCTCTGGTAAACTTAATGGATGTCTAACGTGGAAGAACTAGTGTCTTAGAAGAAAACTGATTGAATCAAAATACCACTTACCAGGGTATGCTAAGAATTGTTATGGAAGAATTCTTCAGAGGCATATATTGCCAGTTTCTAAATGAAGCTCTTATGAGGTAGACTGGCATAGTATTGTAGGAGTCAGGAGCCCAGGGTTTGTGCCCCAGCACTCAAATTGACTAGATTTTGTGAACTTGAGAATTTTACTTTAATTCTTTAGAGCTCAGTTTTCTTATTTGTAAAATGAAGAAGTGTGACTAGTTGATCTTTCAGAATTGTGTCTGCTGAAATTTTGATTCTGAGAACGTATTTTCATGGTTAAAAGTAACTTTCCATACTATTCCAGTATTTTCCTTTGAGTACTTAAGTATTTATCACTCCAAACTGCTGTTTATCTGAGTAGTCCAAGTGGCTTGCTATTTGAGTGTGTCAGAAAGGAAACCAGAAAGCTCAAGGTCTCTGTGACTCCTCTGTGTATCAGAGTTGCAGGTAACAGAGTGTTAGAATCATGCATGACAGAAAATAAATCCCAAAGACAAAAAGAGCTGCTTTCACAGAAAGGAAAGGTACCTGGGGGATGTCCCTATAAGCCTGGGGGAGGGGCAGGGAGAGCAAGAGTTTATTATAAACAGCCCATTTGCATCCCAAAGCAGAGATTCTTTAAAGGTAGTTCACTAAGTTATTCTCTAACATCCATTGCCTTCTGGAGAATCTCCAGAAACACCAGGACACTCCCCATTCATGAGATAAACATCGATTGTTGAGACTGTAGATTTGGCCTGACACTTAACTTTCAGAATTTGAAAGGGGTCAAGAGAGCTAAATAAAGCATGTGGCTCTGTACATCAAAATTACTCAGAACCAATGTTACTTTATACAAAATCATTTTTGTTACGATTTGTTGACAGCCAAACTATACTCTACCTCTGCCATCTCAACAAAACCAAAGAAGGGTCAAGAAGAAGGGACTGATAAAATGCAAGCTGTTTTTTGGCACAATTCTGTTACCTGTATGAACTGGTGCTGAATATGTTACTGGCAGCAGCAGAAGTTTTTTTCACTAATAAGAATAAGAATGATGTCTGTATACGGAGGGTTGGCTTAATTTTTTACAGAGTTTAACTTACATTAAGTTTGGATGGATTTATTTGGAACCTCACTGGCTTTCTTAATCCTTGAGTGATGGTACCAATTATATAGTTGTAGTGATAATAAAAATACATGAGAAATTATTGGAGTTCCCAACTTCTATCTCTGCATCATATGTCATTCTTTCTTCTGCCCCTGCCTTCTTTCTGTTTGGTATTCAGACAAACGTAGAAAGAAAAGCTGAGCACTACTGCTGTGGAAAATGGGAGCAGTTTAGCCTGCAGTACTGCCTTGCTTGGCTGTCCTTCCCCCACAGAAACTCAGCCCCCTAGCCCACCCACTCCTTGTCATTTCCCTGGAAGAATGTAGAAAAGCTGTCAAGGCAGGCACTAGCCTGTCATCCTGCTTTCCACCTCCTCTCCCAAACCTGACACCCCCTGTCAGTCTCTACCACCACCTCTATTATCCACCCCCCCAACACACACACACAGAGAACAAAAATATTTTTGTGAAAACAGACCTGTTGTATAATTCAGGATTATTACATTAACTACAGGTATTCTCAGTATAGTAGTTGGGGAAGCTCTAATACAAGACTGTATGTTCCTATCACTAAAAGTCTCAATGTAGTTAATTTGGATTTGACATTTGCCAACAGCTGCCAAGCCCCCAAACAGCTGTCAAGTAAATAAATCCTACCCTCCCTACTCTGCTTATATCAGCAGTCTCTTTTGCCAGTTTGCTATGCACATTGACTACAGCCTACATATTAACTTTTATTTCTACTGTTGTCTGAATACCAAACAGAAAGTAAGGCATTCAGACAAAAAGGAGGGTATTTACAAAAGGAAATAGCTAGAAGACAGAGGGTATTTGAACGGTAATTACCCACAAAATCAAATACCAGATAAAGGGGAATAGAGCAGGGGGGAGGAAGTGAACATCAGAAATAATACAGTGACATGCAATCACTGAACTTCACCTCAACTGTGATTAAAAAAAAAAAAAAGTCACATATTTCTTTAATTTCTTTAGCCTTTTTTTATTGCCATCTCCCATACCCACCCCCTGCAGTTATCCAGGACTCTATCCAGTGACCAAGAAATTTATTGCACCAGTTGAATGAAAGAAGTCTGAATTCCCTCCTACTGGTAGGGAGTTAAATGAGGACTACTTTTTCCTATTCCTTCTTTTCAATGGCTATTGGCCATCAAATAACAACTTCTAATATTTACTTTGGTATCCATTTTTAAAGTATGATTTTATTCATAAATATAGTCTATAATTTCTACTAATATATTTTCTAAATAAGAACAAATTGAATTTTTAAAATCTTAAACAGTTTTATTGAGCTGTAATTCACATACCATGTAATTCACCCATTTAAAGTGTTCAATTCAGTATTTTTAGTATAATTCACAGGGTTGTACAGCAATCATTATAATCAAACTTTAGGCCATTTTCATCTCCCTAAGAGAAACTCATGCCTGTTAGCAGTCAATCCCCATTCTCCTCTTAACCCTCCTATTTCCAGCCCTAGGTAACTACTAATTTACTTTCTGTCTCTATGGATTTTCCTATTCAGGGCATTTTATGTAAATAAAATCGAACAATATATGGTCCTTTTTTTTTTTTTTTTTTTTTTTTTACTGACTTATTTTGAGTTAGCATAACATTTTCAAGGTTTATCCCCATTCTTGCATGTATCGGTATCTCATTTCTTTTTTATTGTTGGGTTGTTTTACTGTTACTATTGTCTATTGAATGGTTATACTGTGTTTTATCTGTTCGTCGGTTGATGGGTATTTAGGTTGTTTCCACTTTGGGCTACTATGAATCACTGTTCTGTGAACATTTTTGTACAAGTTTTTGGGGTGGAGATGTGTTTTTATTTTTCTTAGGTATGTACTTAGGAACGGAATTGTTAGATCATAGAACAAATAGAATTTGGCCATTTTTCCTTTAAAGTTTTATGATGATCTGATGCAAACATCTAAATCTTTTTAATACAGATGTGGATGCCAACAGAGAGCTGCCACTCACACAGCCACCTTCAGCCCACTCAGCTATCACCAGTGGGAGCTGCCCAGGAACCCCGGAAATGCGCAGGCGGCAGGAGGAGGCAATGCGAAGACTAGCCTCACAGGTACAATACAATTCCCAAGTTGGGGACATGGTAGTTCCATTATGATATCAAGGAAGCAAAGATAGGGAGATCTTTGGCAAAGTGAACAAAAACGCATAAAGGTATACCATGAGAACGTGGAGAAAAGTTTCTTCTTTGCTATTCCTAGAAGAAAACTTTGTTATGATGGGATCAGAACCTTAGAGTTGGAAAGACCCTTAGAAATAAAGTCTTCTAGTGAATACATAAAAAAGTTGAGAACCAAAGAAGTGGGTTGGTTGGTTGGTTGGTTGGTTTTGAGACAGAATTTTGCTCTGTTTCCCAGGCTAGAGTGCAGTGGTGCAGCCTCGGTTCACTGCAACCTCTGCTTCCCAGGTTCAAATGACTATCATTCCTCAGCTTCCCGAGTAGCTGTAGCTGAGACTACAGGTGCATGCCACCATGCCAGACTAATTTTTGTATTTTTAGTAGAGACGTGTTTTTGCCATGTTGGCTGGACTTCTCTCAAACCCTTTACCTCAGGTGATCCACCTGCCTCAGCCTCCCAGAGTGCTGGGATTACAGGCGTGAGCCACTGCACCCAACCAGAAGTGATATGTTTTACCCAACATGAGGGTATAAGTAATCAACAGTTTTTAATTTTTATAGCTTAAAACTCTTATACTATGCTGTCCATAATATTTTTTATACATTTGGGTTTGAAATTTCTATTTTTCTCAAAGTAAGCACATAGAAAAATAATGCTCAAAACCAGCAATTCTCTTCCTCTACCCCACCCATCTTCCCACAGGCAGCCACTTTCACCTCTTAAGGAAGTTTCTCTGATTTGCACCTCCATATTTCTAAATACTACTCGTATACTGCTAAAATTTTTATTAGTTTACAAATTATCTATTGCTTCTTATTATGGATGATGGGAATTACAGCTCTTTCACCTTCTTTCTTCCCACCACCAGCCCAATACAATTATTGCATGATTTTTGGCTGTATCCATATTATAGTATTTTCATTATTAATACTATGCAAATGGGTCACTCTGGAGCCAAGGATAACATTTCCTTCTTGAACAATTTTGTTTTTCCTTGGGATTTATGAAATGCCTCATTTTAAAATTTGCTTATTTTTCTTCAAACCTTTGGCTAAGTTATTCCATAACCCTTAATGTAGTTTCATAAAACATCTCTCAATACAGTTTTCCACACTTACCAGTTACATTTTTTACCCGGGAGGCCTTCGTCCTAGAGCCCTCCATGGAGCTCAGTCTGGACCAGTGACGCTCTGAAAGCTTACCACCTTGTTCTTTCTCCTGGGAGTTCCTGTCGCTTCTCTTTGTGTTTCATCTCATGTCATATTCTTTCTCAATTTTCTTCTTCATTTTAGTGGAGCATATCCTCCAGTAGCTTTCTAACCAAAAATGCATAGGACATAAATTTTTTGAGACTTACTGTTTCAAAAAGCACCATTATTCTATGTTCATACTTGCTTATTTGTTTGACACAGTATTATCATTCTAGGGTAAAAATTATTTCTTCTCAGTTTTGAAGGCATTGCTCCTTCCAATATTACTGTTAAATACTCTGATACTATTCTTATTCCTAATCCTTCATATATACCTTGTTTTCTCTCCAAAAGCTTTTGGAATCTTCTTTTTATCACCCTTCTTCTTGGATCTTTTTCATTTATTCTGTTGGTACCTAGCAAGCTCTGGAGATATTCTCTAATTCTGAATAATGCTTTTGTATTATTTATGATAATTTCCTCACCACCATTTCCTCTATTTCCTCCTTCTACAACTCGTATTAATCAAAAGTTAGATTTCCAGGTGGGGCACAGTGGCTTTTGCCTATAATCCCAGCACTTTGGGAAGCCAAGGTGGGTAGATCATCTGAGGTCAGGAGTTTGAGACCAGCCTGACCAACATGGCGAAGCCCCATCTCCAAAAATATACAAAAATTACCCAGGCATGGTGGCACATGCCTGTAGTCCGAGCTACTCAGGAGGCTGAGGCGGGAGAATCGCTTGAACCCAGGAGGCGAAGGTTGCAATGAGCCGAGTTACGCCGCTGCACTTCAGTCTGGGCAACAGAGCAAGATTCTGTCTCAAAAAAAAAAAAAATTAGATTTCCCATACTGATAGGATAGTCCTCATTTTCTTAATCTTTCTCTTCTGTTTTCTATACTTTTGTTTTTTGGCTTTTTTTTTTTTAGTGAACAATTTGGAAACAAGTTCACTGTTTATTAAATACATGAAAATGATCCAGCATGCTTAAACACATTACACATTTTACATTTTCTTACCGGAAGTGAAACATCCACATTTACATAATTGCCCAAAGTTATGTTGTATGTTAAGATGGAAAATTTATAATATCTAAAATGCTATATCATCATAGAATGGTTTTAATGGTTCAACAATTGGGAATGATAGAGCCCTTCTATGAGCAACTTTTAGAAGAATGTCTGCTTAGAACACATTCTCATATATGAAATTAGCTTTCCAGTTGCCCAAGGATATTTATTAATTATGTGTTTGTTTTAGTCCTAGTTTTAATATTAGAGCTATGATGTAGACTTTATTAAAACACACATACATGCACACACTCTCTCCATCAAAGTTGGAACAAATTATTCTCAGTCTTGTAACAAGTTCCCTTCATCCATCTTTTCAAAATTAAAGTTTATTAAAAAGGAGGATATTAAAAATTACCTGTTTTTTGGCTTTTTAATCCACCTTTGAGAGATTTTGTTAATATTACTTCCCAATCCTTTTACAAAAAGTTTTATTTCAGCTCTCATAGTTTTAATTTCTAATAGTTATTTCTTTTTCTCCGGCATCTCCTCCTTTTTTTAGCATCCTGTTCTTGTTTTGTGGATACAATGTATTATTTACTTAGGCACTGAAAAACTGATTAGAAGCTTGTGTGTGGAGAGCTTGACTATGGAACATTAAGATAATCCACCTTTTTTGGAAATACCTGAAAGTCAGTATTTCTAAGGTTTTTCCTGGGCTGTTCATATTCTGTAGCAAAGAATCCGCCAATCTTCTGACTGGAGGGTGTATGTCTTGGGTGCCAGCATTTTGGAGCTGGGCAGGAAAAGAGGGCTGGAGTTTCACTGTTCAATATCAGATATTGTTTTCAGTCCTGCACCTGATCTCTGGCTTGCTCAATGTGTGGTATCCCTAAGTCTAGATTATCTCTTGTTTATTTTCTCTGGTTCTCTTTCCTGTGGTTGTTGGGGAAGGTAGTCACCTGGCTGGGCAGGGCAGGGATGGGAATCTGGGGATCTAACTTTTTCTTATATAAACTTCAAATAAGCTCTGTGTTTTCAGGTCCCTTCTTCACCCTCATCTTCCACAGTACCTGGTGCTTCTAGTTTCTAAGCTTTGCTGAAGTTTTACAGATGATCTATAATATTGTAAGGTTCTAATTTCTTCATAGAAACACAGTCCAGCTCCAAGCCAGATGCAGCATATTTTCCCAGACACATTATTGATTATCCCAACTCATTAGTACACCCTCATCTGTAAACTGGCTTCTGCAAAGTCTGAGATTTCCCTCAATTCATTACTAAGTCATTGTAACTTTAAAAGACCTCTCTGTTTTTTCCTAAATATCCCCCGTGTAAATGGGCTCTAGCCTTTTCCTTAGAACAGTTAGACCAAATATCTGTCTTAGAAATAGACAAATGTTGAAGTGCTTCCAGCACTTTAATTATTCACTTTAGATATACATTTGGAGGGCCTGTAATCCAGGACTGAAGATAAATCAGTGAACAAAACAGACACAATTCCTGCTGTTACATAGCCCACATTCTCACGAGAGGAAGACGATAAACAAATAAATATGTAATATGTCAGATGGTGATAAGTGCTAAGATCACAGAGAATTAATTCTCCTCACTTTGTTACATCTTATTCTTTCTCTCATCGAGAGAAGTCCCAAGATGTTCATGTTCAATATTTGGAAAATGTTACATGTCATAAGTAGGAAATTAGTCACTGTTTATACTTATTTGAGGAGTGATTACATGTTAAATTTCATGATTGTGTCTTCCCTAGACAAAACATAAATTGATCTATTTGCACCTAGAGATGGAATACTGTTCAGCTTATACCATTGTATCAGAAGTGGCCACTTAGCTTAAAACTGAATGTTATCCCAGTTATTGTACCACAGGTTACAGTTCAGCTACACAAAAGTGTTCTCTAGAAGCATGGAGCAGAAGCCCAAAATCTCGCTTCTCACCTAAAACAAACCAGTAAGCAGAAATGATCCTTTAAATAGGATTTTCAGATTAATGTTTTGATGAGGTAGACTAATACATGAAAATTTTAAGTGTACTTGAAAAATCTCTTAATTTGACGAATTCTTGGTGTCAGTTCTTGTATATCAGTAATTATCATTGGTATTTCATAATATTCTTGCTCTTTCCTTTGCTTCTAGTTAACTGAGAACACTGGAGAGTTTTTGTCACAACTTTAGAACTATTTTATTTATTGAGGGAATACTTTCCATTTGAAGCAACAGATTTTGGTAGGTTAGCATCTCTCGAGCGTGTCTCTACTTAACATTGCATATTTCTTCTAAAGTGTAATCACAGGAGAGGGGCAGGGAGATCTCATTCAGGGCGTTTCCTGGATATGTGAATTTTCATTCCAACAGTGGTTTCTCTAGGTTTTGAATCTCTTGCACCCCCTGTAGTAAAGAATTCACAAGACAAGGAGAAGTTGGCTTCCCTTTACAGGAGGCTTAATGTGTGTTGTGGCTTAGTGCTTTTTACGTTATATTTGCTGTCATTTCTTATTTTTACCTTAACCCTATGAGGTACATCATTATTTCATTTTACAGGTGAAGAAACAGTTGCTTCAGTGATTAATGTTTTCAAAGTCATACTGTTAATAAATGACCAAGCAAGGATTCAGAGTCAGTACCCTCCCCTATAAGGTGAATGCTATGGTTATCCCCATTTTACAAATGAGGAAACAGTGGCTTTCAGGTTAAATAACTGCTTGAGACTATAAGCTAGTACATGACTGAGTCAAGATTAAACTGAGGCAGGGAGCCTCCAGAGTCTTTACTTTTACCCACTACACAATGCTGCCTCTGTAGTGTGGCAGGAAGGATTTTAGTTTAGTGCTATTTTGGAAAATCCATCCTTCATTTAATGTGGCTTCACAGCAAGAAAATTATAATGAAGATGTACCTTTCAGTCATTTTGCTGACCTAAAATTCTTCTTCATGCAACTGGAATCTCCCAAAACATAAAGCAAGTTGTCACTGACTTAGTCCTTAGATTAAGAAGCTAATATATCTGAAGTGAGTTCATTAGAGAAAACAGCTAATTTTAAGAAGTGTCACAGAGGTACAAAAAGCAAAGGTTTTCTTTCCTAAGGAAATTTATGTAAGAAGAAAATTAAATGTCATCCTTGCCAAGAGACAAGTTCTGTGCTATCCTAGGGGCTGTCAAATGATCATCGTTCCTGAAATTGTTGCAGTCACTGTTAAAGCTGTCAGCCAAAGAAGTAATCATTTCAGTAATCCTATAATATTGAGCATTTTGAACATAATATGAAAATGTAAGCCAGAAACACACACACACAGAAAGTGAAAAACAATAATGAAGAACAAGATTTTGTTTGTGTTATGGTGATTCTTTTTTAAAAATATTTACATTTAGGAGAAATGAGATCCAAACTAAACAACAAATACGCCATAGATGATGTTTATAAATTTGTCCAGGGCTTTTCTCCTCTAAAAATTAATAGTGAAGTTTTATTGCCAGACCCAGATTTCATCTACATTTGGGATACTGAATATGGGAAAACAGTCTTATTGTTTATTGTTAATTTCCATGTTGTTTTTATTTTCTACCTCTTCCACTAAAATGGGTCAGTGTTTAAATGTTCAGCACTGTATCTCCAGCTCCTACACAATGCGTAGCACATAAATATTTGGATGAAGAAATTCTAGTCAATTCTCTGTATTAAAACATTTGTTTGCTAAAATATTTGTTTTTGCTACTTAAAGCCATCAAATAGCTCCTCCTTTTCCTTGAATGAAATCCAAATTCCCTTCTTACAATATCACATGAATTGTAATGAAAGGACCTTTGCTTTTTCCAGGACCAGATATTTTTAGACCACATAATTCTTTGTGTGGTGTGTGGGGTTGGGGCGGGCAGGGGCAAGGCGGTTGTTGTCCCATATACTGTAGGATATTTAGAAGAAGTGTCCTTGACCTCTGTCTACTACCAGTAGTACTTCCTCAGTCCCTAATTAAGACAACTAGAAATGTCTCCAGAAATTGGCAAATGTTTCCTAGGGAACAAAACCACTGCCAGTGGAAAACCCCTGCCATGCCCTGTCTTCCACCATTCCCCCACTCACTGAAACACTAGCTACACTAAAATCGATTTCAGTTCCTTGAAAGCAAAAAGCTATGTCTTGCCTTAGGGCCTTTGCACATACTGTTTTCCCCTGCCTGGAAAACTACTACCACACCTTGGTTCAGCCCTTGTCCTCCTTTATGTCTCAGCTTAAATATTGCTTCTTCTAAGAAGCTTTTCTGGCTCTCCTAAATTACCTTAAGGTACCAGCTGGGTGTTCCCCCTAGCACCCTATATTTCCTTTATGCTGTACTTATGCAGTTGTTACTACTTGTTTAATTACCTATGTTTCCTACTAAACTGTGGAGGACAGACAGGGGTCATAGCTATATTGCTTATTTTTATAGCTCCAGAACCTAGTACAGTGCCTAGCATACAATGGAAGTTCAATTAATATTTATGAATGAATGAAAATGTTAGTATTTTCCGTTAGGAAATTTTGGAGCATTCAGCTGGGTGCTTATACATAATAGTGGTTCCCAGCCAATTTATAAGGTCAAATCAGAATCAGATTCATGTGTCCAGGGAATGAATCTTGTTAGAGAATATGGAATTCCACCAATCCTCTGAGACAGAGTTTCATAAACTGTCAATTGAATGTACTTAGACTTTTTATATTGTGCCAGATCCGCATTTCTAGGAATTCCAGATGAACGAAATAAGCCACTTTTCTTTAAAATTTGTATTTGGTATCGGCCCTAACCTCCTTTGGCTCAAGTAATCAGTAATCTATAATTGAATAGTAACAATCTGCAGGATACAGCTATTTAGATATAGAATTATAACAAAGATAAATATTACCCTGAACTCAGCTACAGCTAATTAAACAGCAGGGCTCTCTGATTACCAGCCATTGACACACACTATAAAACCTAAATCAAAACATGTGAATAGTCAATAGACAAGTGGAATAGAATAAAAAGTTCAGAATTAGACCCAAGGACATGCGGACACTTAGTGTATGACAGAGGTGGTATTTCAGATCATTGGGATAAAGGTGGACTTTTTAATTAAATGGGCTGAGACAACTAAATAACCATACAGATAGCTCATATCTCACACCATGCACAAGAATAAACAAATGGATTAAGGATCTAAATATTTTAAAATGAAACCATGCAACTAATGGAAGAAAACTTAGTAACTTTAACTTTGGTGAAGAGAAAGGCCTTCTAAGATCTAAAGCTAGAGGAATAAAAGACAAGACTGACAAATATGGCCACATGAAAAAAATTTTACCAGCCTGGGCAACACAGTGAGACCCTGTTTCGACCACCAAAAAAAAAAAAAAAAAAAAAAATTAGCGTAGTGGCACATGCATATAGTCTCAGCTACGCAGGAGATTGAGGTGGAAGGATTCTTTGAGTCCAAGAGGCTTGGGCTGCAGTGAGTCACAATCATACCACTGCACTCCAGCCTGGGTGATAGAGTGAGACCCTGTCTGAAAAAATAAAAAAAACTTTTAATGTTGCATGACCAAAAAAATGCCAGAAACAAAGTCAAAAGACAACTGATAAACTGAGAGAAAATATTGACAAAATACCTCAAAAGTATAGGCAACAAAAGGAAAAACAGACAAATGGGATGGCATCTAAACTGAAAACCTTTTGCACAGCAAAAGAAACAATTAACAAAGTGAGGAGACAACTCACAGAATGGAACAAAATCTTTGCAAACCATACATCTGATAAGGAGTTAATATTCAAAATATAAAAGGAACTCAGAACAATTCAATGGCAAGAAAACAACCTGATGAAAAAATGGGCAAAAGACCTGAACAGACGTTTCTCAAAAGAAGGCATACAAATGGCCAACAGGTGCATGAAAAAATACTCGGCTTAACTAATCATTAGGAAAATGCAAATTAAAACCACAGTGAGATGTCATCTCACACCAATTAGAATGGCTTTTACCAAAAACATGAAAGACAAGTGTTGGCAAAGATGTAGAGAAAAGGACATTCTTTACTTTGTTGTTGGGAATGTAAATTAGTACAGCCATTATGGAAAATAGCATGGAGGTTCCTCAAAAAACAAAATAGAACCATCGCATGATCCAGTAATCCTGCTTCGAGGTATATATCCAAAGAAACTGAAATCAATGTCAAAGGGATATCCACACTCCCATATTCATTCCAGAATTATTAACAATAGCCAAGATATGGAACCAAGCTGAATGGTTTTTTTAAATGTGTTATTTTTTAAAAATCAGTTTGGAAATTTCTCAAAGTACTTAAAACACAGTTATCATTCAACCCAGCAATCCCATTACTGGGTATATACCCAAAGAAATATAATTTGTTCTGTACATAAATATAAAGACATGTATGCATGTGTTATTGCAGCACTTTTCACAATAGCAAAGCCATGAAATCAACCTAAATGCCCATCAGTGGTGGCCTGGATAAAGAAAATGTGGTACATATACACCATGGAATACTGTGTAGCCATAAAAAAAAGAATGAAATCATTCATGTCTTTTGCAGCAACATGGATGCAGCCAGAGGCCATCATCCTTAGCAAATTGATGCAGGAACACAAAACCAAATACTGCATGTTCTTACTAATAAACGAGAGCTAAGCACTGAAACGAGAGCTAAGCAAGAAAGTACCTGATAGGTAGTTTCTTGATCCTCACCTTCCTCCTACTCTCCACCCTCAAGTGAGCCCTGGTGTCTGCTGCTCTCTTCTTTGTGTCCATGAAAGTCAGTAGCTACATTAGTCCCTAACAAGAGTCAGTCTGTCTTTTGAAGCTCTCAAGGCAGGCACTGACTTCTCTCTAGCTATAAAAGTCCTAGATGGCACCAGCTTTCCACAGAAGGCTATTTTGTCTACACTGAAAATCTATTGTTGCTCTTGGGTGGCCCTGGCCAGGGAAGATGAGTTGCATGTGTCAGTTCAACTGGCCATAGTGGTAGGAGTAGAGGCGGTGGGACCTGTGTGACCACCTGGGTTTGTGAAATGGCTGCTGGCACTTCTGAATCCAGTGGGGCTGATTGCAAAGAAGACCCAAGGAACAGCGCCAAGTTAGATGCTGATTACTCACTTTGAGTCCTTTATTGCGGAGTCTGTTCATTACCAACAGGGTACTGTGAATATATATGCCTGATGCTGCTAAATATAAACAACGGATAGAGAGAAGGATTTTCCAAATGAATTTGAAAAACTTACTGTAGAAAATTCACCCAATCAAGAAGCTGGAATTAGTATGAGTCAAGGAAGAGCAGGGGAAGGAGAGAAGAAAAACAGAAGAGAGGTGGAAGTGGTCAAATAAAACAAAACAAAGAAAAGACTGTACCATAAGAGGTTATTATAGCCAAAATTGCCAGAGCAAAGAAGAAGTATGTAAAAACAGTGTGTGGCCTTGCAACTTTTGAAATTGATCTTAAAGAAGCACAAAGATTTTTTTGCTCAATAATTCTGTGGTACCTCAGTAACAGGGGAGGATGAAATTATTCAGAAGACTCTACAAATGACATAATTGATGTCATTCAGAAAAAAAACAGCCAGAGATGGATGATGACAGCATGAAAGATCTTGAAGAAGTAGTTTAAAAAATATGTCTGTATTTAATGGCCGGAACTGAGAGCTGATACCGTCAAAGGGAGAGAAGCCTGTTCAATAAACACACACACACACACACTCTCTTATCTTACAGTAAAACTGTAGACTGCATTCATTCCTGGCATTTTCACTGTTCTGTACAAGGCTGTTTGGTTTTTTATTGCCAAAGTCAAATAAATAGGACAGACTGTCATGCTTATGCATGAAACAGAATTTAGTCAAATAAAAAATTTTGGTCATTTGTTACTGACTTTTGCCTTTCTGTCTTTTTACTTAATTTTTTTTTTTTTTAAAAACCCAGTAGATTTTTTGTGGGAAGCATTTCTGTTGATTATTTTACTAATCTAATGCTGAGTGATTTTTAAAAAGAATTTGAATTTGGCTTCCTCATCTGTAATATGTCTCCTTGCTTCTTTGATGTGATAGTTTAGAGATGGGTGAGAATCTAATAGATTTGTGGTTGAATTTGCTTCCTGTTATCAAGTCCACTTGTGGGCACAATAACATACTGTTCAAGCTATTCTGGAATTTATTTGGTAAAGTATACTAAAAGCCTTAAGACCATTTGTACTATTTGAACTAGTAAGCCAATTCTTTGACATCATTCTAAAGAAATAATCAGCCTTGCATTAAACTTATGAAGGAAGGTGTTCATCACAATGTTATTTATAATATCAAAAAACTGCAAATAATATAAACAATTGGGAAATGGTTAAAGAAGTGATAATGCAGCATGAGGCAGAATATTATGCATGTGTTTAAAAACCGTGTTTTCTAAGAATATCTGGAAACACATTTGGCAGTGTCAAGTTGGGGGAGACCCCAGATACATTATTATTATTTGGGACGGAGTTTCGTTGCCCAGGCTGGAGTGCGATGGCGCCATCTTGGCTCACTGCCACTTTTGCCTCCTGGGTTCCAGCAGTTCTACTGCCTCAGCCTCCCAAGTAGCTGGAATTACAGGCACGCCCAGCTAATTCTTGTATTTTTAGTAAAGATGGGGGTTTCACCATGTTGACCAGGCTGGTCTCAAGCTCCTGACCTCAGGTTATCCACTCACCTTGGCCTCCCAAAGTGCTAGGATTACAGGCGTGAGGTACCACACCCAGCCTACATTTTAGATGTTTATTATCATCATTGTTTTCAGTCGAAGTCCATTCAGAAAGGCTAGAGGCTCTTGTTCTTCTATAAATTATGTGAGTAAAATTCTGCTAACCAATAAAATAATATACACTCATGTTTAATAGAGAGTCTGGAAAATACCAATTGAAACATATCTTCTCACAAAAGAACGAACACTTTTAATGACTGCATTGGATGAATTTAAACTTTAAGTCAGGTGCTGCAAATGGAAAAGATGACTCTGTATTTTAAATTGCTGTGGTCACCTTTAAGAAACTTAGAACCCATGAAACCATTGTTTACTGCCATGCAAATTATGATCTTGAATAATTAAAAAAATAAAGTGTTAGAAAAATGTATAATAAAGATGTAAAGTAAAACAATGAAGAAAAAAAGGAAAATCTATTGTTTAAGGGCAGCCACCTTCCTCAATTATCTTAGCTAGATCTTCTGGATAACTTGCTGCAGCTTCTCTATCAGCACTGACTGCTTCACCTTGTACGTTTATGTTATGGAGATGGCTTCTTTCCTTGAACCTCAGGAACCAACAACCTCTGTTACCTTCCAACTCTTTTTCTGAAGTTTCCTCACCTCTCTCAGGCTTCACAGAATTGAAGAGAGTTAGGGCCTTACTCTGGATTAGGCTCTGGCTTATAGAAAATTTTGTGGTTTGTTTGATTTTCTATCTAGACCACTAAAATTTTCTCCGTATCAGCAAAAAGCTTGTTGTGCTTTCTTACCTTTCCTGTGTTCACTGAAGTAGCACTTTTAATTTCCTTCAAGAACCTTTCCTTTATACTCAAAACTTGATTACCTGTTTGGTGCAAAGGCCTAGCTTTTAGCCTATTTTGGGTTTTTGACATGTCTTCCTCACTAAGTTTAATCATTTCTTGCTTTTGATTTAAGTGAGAGATGTGTGGTTCTTCTTTTCACTTGAATGCTTAGAGGCCATTATGGTGTTATTCTCTGGCCTAATTTCAATATTGTATCTCAGAGAACAGGGAGGCCCAAGGAGACAGAGAGATGGGGGAATGGCTAGTCTGTAGAGTCGTCAGAACACATAAAACATTTATTAAATTTGCTGTCTTCATGGTGTCTCAAACCAATTACAATGGTGACATCAAAGACCACTGATCACAGACTACCATAACAAATATAATAATAATTAAAAAGTTTGAAATATCACAAGGATTAACAAATACAACATGGAGAACACATGCTGTCAGAAAAATGGTGTTCATAGGCTTGCTCCAGTATGAGACAGTCTGTCTTCCCACAGCCTTGACAAAAGAATGTTGTTGTCATGTTTTAAAATTTTTTCTAGTTGAAAGGTAAAAACCAGTATCTCAGTATTGATTTAGTCTGCATTTCTTTAGTTGTGAGTCTGAACATGTTTTCAAAATGTTTCAGGGCCATTTTAATCTCTTTTTTGTGAATTGTCTGTTTATATCTTTTTCCCACTTTTCCATGTTTTGGTCCTTTTTTCCCCTCAATTTTTAAGAGTTCTTCAAATAGAAGAGATATTAACTCTTTATCTGTAGTATATGCTATATATGTATTTTTAAAATTTTTATTGATTCATTAAAAAAATAATAAACCTATTACATGCTGACATCTAAGAATATATTTTATGAAAAGAACTATTTTCAAAGCAAACATTTCAGAAAGTGGCACTGTTTTACATTTTTGCAATAGACTCCCAAATCTGCCTCTGCATTCAGTATGCTGTAAGAAACTGTTTTGGATACAAGTATAAGAGGAAATGCCAGTCATATGTTGGAGAAGGGAAGGTGGATATTTTTCTTTGATACTATGCTAAAAGTTGACAAGTGGTAGGTTTTTAAATTATTATGTTTGATTGACTAATCATAATTGTATCTATTTATGGGGCAAAATGTGATGTTTTGATATATGTATACAATGTAGAATGATGAAATCAAGCTAATTAACATGTATCACCTCCCTAATCTATCATCTTTTATGGTGAAACATTTAAAAGTTAGTTATTTTGAAATATATTATTGTAGTTACCCTGCTTTGTAACATATCTTAAAATTTATTCCCCCTATCTATCTAAAAATCTGTACCCTTTGATCAACAACTTCTCCCATCCTTCTTCACACTCCCAGTCTCTGCTATCTTTCCACTATCTACTTCTATTTTAACTTTTTTAGATTCCACATATGAGAAAGATCATGCAGTATTTGTCTTTCTGATTCTGGCTTATTTAACTTAGCATAATGTCCTCTAGTTTTATCCATGTTCTTGCAAAGGACAGGATTTCCTTCTTTTTAAAGGCTAAGTAGTATTCCATTATACAAACACACAGACACAATTAAATACACACACACACACACACACACACACACACCATGTTTTAAAATTCTGTTTATTTTTTCTTCCAACTTTTATTTTAGGTTCAGGGAGTACATGGGCAGGTTTGTTCCATGGGTAAATTGTGTGGGTACAAAATTTGGTGTACAAATCACTGTCACCCACAGAGTGAGCATAGTACCTGATAGGTAGTTTCTCTGATCCTCACCTTCCTCCTACTCTCCACCCTCAAGTGAGCCCTTTGTGTCCGTGAAAGCCAGTGCTCATTTATCATTCCAGAAATTCTAGGGCCCTTAAGAATGATGCTAAATCTACTCTACTTGTGCTCTGTAAATGAAGCAACAAGGCCTGGATGACAACACATCTGTTTACAGCATGGTTTACTGAATATTTTAAGCCCACTGTTGATATCTACGCAGAAAAAAAAGATAACTTTCAAAATACTACTGCTCATGGACAATACATCTAGTTACCTAAGAACTCTGATAGTGATATACAAGAAGATTATTGTTGTCATGCCTGCTAACACAACATTCATTGTTTAGCCCATGGATCAAGGATAATTTTGACTTTTAAGTCTTATAATTTAAGAAATACATTTCATAGGCTAGAACTGCCATACATAGTGATTATTCTAATGGAACTGGGCAAAGTAAATTGAAAAGGATTTTCAAGATTTTCATCTGGAAAGGATTCACCATTCTAGATGCCGTAAAGAACATTTGTGATTCATAGGAGGTCAATATCAGCATTACTAGGAGTTTGGAAGAAATTGATTTCAGCCATCATAGATGACCTCAAGAGGTTCAAGACTTCAGTGGAGGAAGTAACTGCAGATGTGGCAGAAGCAGTAAGAGAACTAGAATTGTAAGTGGAGCCTGAAAATGTGACTGGATTGCTATAATCTCATGACAGAACTTGAATGGATATGGAGTTGCTTCCTGTGGAAGAGCAAAGAAAGTGGTTTCTTAAGATGGAATCTATACTTGGTGAAGATGCTGTGAGCATTGTAAAAATAACAATAAAGGATTTAGAATATTACATATACTTAGCTGATAAAGTAGTGCCAGGGTTTGAGAGGATCGACTGCAATTTTGAAAGCAGTTCTGTGGATAAAATGCTATCAAACAGTATCACATACTACAGAGAAGTCTTTCATGAAAGGAAGAGTCAATGCAGCAGAGTTTATTGTTGTCTTATTTTAGCAATTGCCACAGTCACCCCATCCTTCAGCAATCACCACCCTAATCTGTCAGCAGCCATCAGCATCGAGATGAGAAACCCCCCCACACAAGCAAAAACATTATGACTCACTGGAGCCTCATGTGATCATTAGCATTTTTAACAATAAAGTATTTTTAAATTAGGGTATGTACCTTGGGTTTTTTTAGACAATACTATTGCACACTTAATAGATTATAGTGTAAACATAACTTTTATTTGCACAGGGAAACCAAAAAAATTGAGTGACTCACCTCATTGCACTGTTTTATTGTGGTGGTGTGGAACAAAACCTGCAGTATCTCCGAGGTACTGCCTTTATACATACTTGTATTTCTCAGCTCCATTCAGTGAGAGCCCTAAAGCGTGACACCTCAATAACAATAATCACAAGTGGCACCCAGATCTTTTTTCTAAATATCATTCTTCAATAAAAAGAACAGAGGCTTTTTAGAGAAGTAGGTGATCCCAGAGGCAGGGAAAATACAAAATAAGTCCAGAACATCTTGTGATGCCAAAAAGCAAGAACTTGCTCAAAAAAAAAAAGATAGAGACTTACTCAAAGAATACAGCAGTCAACCTGAAGGAGATCCTAGTGACTAAAGCTGGAACAAATTGAGCAACAAAATCAATATAGTATTGAATTATAACCGACAGGATCAAATTAGCCCATACTTACAAAAAAACAATAATTAATAAATAAATAAATAAATAAATGGGAGATAAGGGAGAACTCTTTCTTCCAATAGGATTCAAATTAATAAATGTAGAAAGAAAGAAAGGAATAGGAAATTATTAGGCAAACACCACAGTAATTACTGCTGCAGACAAGATCCACTGATAGATACTAAAATTAATGGGCAAAAGTTTGAGGAGAAAAAGGATTTGAATATCCTCAAAAGTATCTCCCTTAAGATATTTATTAACTACAAAGGGAAAGATGACAGTAGAAGAACCTAGCAGAACCTTAACAAAGTGATCAAGGGCAACATTACCAGTTGTGTTAGGCCATTCTTGCATTGCTGTAAAGAAATACCTGAGACTGGGTAATTTCTAAAGAAAAGAGGTTTGATTGAATAGTCTTGCAAGCTGTTTGAGCATGGCACTGGCATCTATCCAGCTTCTGAGGAGGCCTTAGGGAGCTTTCACCCATGGTGGAAGGTAAGGTGCTAGCAGGCACATCACATGGCCAGAGCAGGAGGTGGGTTGGGGAGGTGCTACACACTTTTAAATGACCAAATCTTGTGAGAATTCACTCACTGTGGTGAGGACAGCACCAAGCCTTGAAAGATCTGCCCCCATGACTGAAACACCTCCCTCCAGGCCCTCCCTCCAATATCGGGAATTACATTTCAACATGAGATTTGGGCAGGAACAAATACCCAAACTATATCACCAGTAAAAAACATGTCACCATCATAAACCCTGTGATATGATCCATGAAGAGGGATACAACACAGTTTTTCTGATATTCTTCACAAAAACTCTCAGTTACATCATGAGAAAACATCAAACCAAAATTGACAGTCATTCAACAAATAAGTCATCAGTATCCCTCAAAAGTGTCGAGGTGGTGGGGCGTGGTGGACCACGAAGTCAGGAGTTTGAGACCAGCCTGGCCAACATGGTGAAACCCTGTCTCTACTAAAAATACAAAAAAATTAGCTAGGTGTGGTGGTGTACGCCTGTAATCCCAGCTGCTCAGGAGGCTAAAGCAGGAGAATCGCTTGAACCCGGGAGGCAGAGGTTGCAGTGAGCTGAGATTGCATCATTGCACTCCAGCCCAGGCAACAGTGCAAGACTCCATCTCAAAAAAAAAAAAAAAGTGTCAAGGTAATAGAAGACAAAGACTAAGGATCTCTTTTAGACTCCAGAAGACTAAAGAGAAATAACCAAATACAGTATGGGGTCCTGGATAGAATCCAGGAACAAGAAAAGATACAGTGGAAAAACTGTACAATTTGAATAATGTCTGTAGGTAATAATATTGCCAATGTTAATTTCCTGGTTTTGATAATTCTGCTATTGTTATATAAGATGTTAATAATAAGGGAAGCTGGATGAGAGATAAATAGAAACTCTGTGTACTGCTTTTGCAACATTTCCGTAAGTCTGAAGTTAGTTGAAAATAAAAAGTTAAAAAATAATAAAAGTCTTACTGCCAAAATATATATATATGGTAGGGCTCCAAGCTGGAAAATTACTGAGGCAGAACTCTAGTCTGGGGTCTATTTTTAGCTTCTAGTCCCAGCATGAGGATTAGAGTCAGAATTGAGGGACTAAGAGAAAAGGAAGAGAGAGTTGTTATTTATGGTGAGTCATCAAGTCCCAAAACTATTAAAAATCAGACTTTAGAGTTGCAAGGTTGTGCTGATTAGGAAGTCAATCAGTGGTAGTGAGGAAGAAGACATTCACAAGGAGTGATGAAAAGGAGGCATGGAGTAAGTGTGTGACAGCTGACCTGGGGGAGGGGCAGTCGCAATATTGGTTTTAATGATACAAATGCCAGTCAGTATGGAAATTAGAATTTTATGTCCAAACAAACTTGAGATATTCACAGCTGCCTTCTCTTTATTTGAGATTAGCTTAATTCTGTCACCAGTCCTTCATTTGAAGTAGAAAATGGTCTATAGAGAGTGCAGGCCTGTGACTTAACACAACTGTGACATTTTTGCTGCCACTCAGTTCCTTTGATGAAGTTTATGACTAGTTTTATCATTTTTTATACACAGCATTAAATCCAGAGATTTTATACACAAAGCTGTTATTGACCTCCAGTCTTTTCTTTCTGTATATAGCCCATAGGCCTGCACTTTTCTTTCTTCCCTCACAAGAGTCACCTAAAACTTACTAGCTGTCTTCCTCCAAAGAAACAATACAGCTCTTCTCATATCAGACATGCTGTGGATGAAATTGTTTTAATAAAAGTTTAGGAATTTAATGGAAGGAAAACTTGAAAAAATAATATAAGAAAGACATGGCTAAAAAAATGAAATTTAAACAAGTTATTTTGGGAGATAAGAATTCACCAAGGAGAAAGGTTTCATAAATCATTATTATGGGTGGACTAATCCTGAACCATTCCCAAGGAGTTGTAATAATAGTGACTGTGTATGGTTGGGCATGATGACTTTGTCAAAGGTACAGGGAATGATCTAGTATCTGTTACTGAGCACTGGTACTAATGAAAAACTGAAGGAAAAAAAATGGCATTTTCAGGCTTGTTTTCTATTTTTATGCATAGGGAAAGTTATAGATAATATTTTTTTGTTTTGTTTTGTTTTCCCCTGGAAAATTAAAGCAATTAATTCAAGTTATAGATAATATTAATAGAAAATTTGGAGGAAGTAACAGATGTATTTGACAGATTATATGTATATATATCTACTATGTAGCTACTTTAAAATGTCTAGTAAATAATGTATTTTGAGCCACAGTGCAAATCTCTTGAAGATGTTGCCTGAATTTTGCAAAGGCATCAGAGACTTTATATTTGGAATGCCAAGAAATATCTAAAATTAAAAGAAAGAGAGGCAGCCACAGAAGGTGAAACTTTATTTTTAATATTCTTAGGTAAATTTTCTACCTCATACCTTTGTGGATATCGTATTTTTTACTATAATTCTAAGTAGTTATTGCTGGAGTCAAAAACGTTAATAATTTTTACAAGATCTTGTACCAAAAATCTTGAACTCTGTTAATTCTAATAGCTTGCTTTTCTCTATATAGATTACTATACATTTTAATAATAAAAACTATCCCCTTCCATTTAAGTCTCTGCTCTTCTTATTTCTTTTCTTTTCTTTATAGCGCCACCCAGAATCTCTCATATTATGTTGGAGGGTAGTGGTGAAACTGGGCGTCTTTGGCTTCTTTCCAGTCTCTCTTTTTCTTTAGTTTTTTTAACTTTTATTTTAAGGTCAGAGGCACACGTGCAGGTTTGTTACATAGGTAAACTCATGTCACAGGGGTTTGTTACACAGAGTATTTCATCACCTAGGTATTAAGCCTAGTACTCATTAGTTATTCTTCCTGATCCTCTCCATCCTCCCACCCTCCGCCCTCCCAGTAGGCCTCAGTTTGTGTTGTTCCTCTCTCTGTGTCCATGTGTTCTCAGTTTTTGCTCCCACTTATAAGTGAGAACGTACAGTATTTGGTTTTCTGTTCTTGCATTAGTTTGCTAAAGATAATGGCCTCCAGCTCTATCCATGTTCCTGCAGAGGACATGATCTCATTCTTTTTTATAGCTGCGTAGTATTCTGTGGTGTATATGTACCACATTTGTTTTTTAATCCAGTCTGCCATTGATGGGCATTGAGGTTGATTCCATGTCTTTCCTATTGTGAATAGTCCTGCAATGAACATAAATGTGCATGTGTCTTTATGATAAAATGATTTGTATTTCTTTGAGTGTTTACCCAGTAATGGGACTGCTGAGTTGAATGGTAGTTCTGTTTTTAGGTCTTTGAGTAATCACTATACTTTTCAGTAGTGATTGAACTAATTTACACTCCCACCAACAGTGTGTAAGCGTTCCTTTTGATCCACAACCTCGCCAGCACAGAAGGTGCAACTTCAGCATTGTCTTTTGTTAGATGAAACCTTCAGCCAAGAGTACAGATGGTTTCTTTAAATGAAATCAGGAAAAGAATGCTGTTTCTAAATATCACAATTTTTATCTTTAAAATGATATCTTCTTATTTTAGGATGTTACAGTTGATTTTTCTCAGCTGTGCTTAGCCTCAACATGTGGAATCAATTGAAATGAAATCTGATGAAAGTTTATATTGATTTAGAGGTTTGCTATTTGCTTTTTATCAAGTGGAGATTTGTAGCCATGTAGACATAACCACTGGCATTCACTCTTCTTTGAAAGGACAGATCAATTGCTGACAAGTTTTCTCTTTAGGTTCCTTAGATTGTGTTTAAGATAGGTAAAATAAAATAGGTAAAATAACCACCAATCTATCTGAAGAAAGAGTGGAGGATTTTCAAAATACAACCTCTGATTTCCAGTTTCCATATTGTGCTCAGACTTCATTGCTTCACTGACAAGCAATTCCTATCTTCAGCTTTATGTATTTAGTAACATTTCGTGTGTTGTTTGGGGGTTATGTTTAATGAGAAGGATTTCAGGTGTTTAAAATATATTGGCATTTCCAACATGTTAAAAGAGCTAGAATGACCATACCAGTAGATTAGGAGTCTTTTCAGAAAAGAACTCTTTAGTAGATGACTGAGAGACGCCTGATGAATTAGAGATGATGCTCTCTCTCTGAGAGATGCCTGAAGAGCTGGAATTCCAGTAGTATGTCTACGGATGCCCCAGGACAGATTTCAGTTGCCAGTATATAGGCACAAAGCTAGTAGCTGAAAAAGATAGTATACAGATCCTTAAGAATGGTGGTTGTGATGATGATGGTAGTGAGGAGGATGAAGATGGTAATGATAATGGTGACATCAGCTGACATTGCTATGATTTACTAGATGCCGAGCGTCATGCTGAGTGCTTTCTCTACATTCAAGCTGGATCTCCCCCTTCCAGTTTTGTATTTTATACACAATTTCCAATCTCTTTTCTGGGCAGTAATGAGCCAGAAAAGTGGTCTAGATTAAAATCACCCTTTGTACTTGCCCTGGAAGCAAAGAGAACAGCCAGAAGACATGGGGTGACTGCTGTGCAGATTCTAACAAACAAAAAAACAGAGCCTGAAACTCTCCAGATCCTAGACAGTCAGCCCAGACCCTGGATGACATTAAGGCATATAAATTTTCTATGTTCTTTGAATTTAAGACCTACGTCTAACAAAAATCTCACTCCTTCTTCCTTTTATCTAATTCTGATACTCTTTTTCTGTCTCTGCCTGGGTGCTTAGAAAACATTTAATGTTAAAATCTGAATTATTTTATTTTTATAAGGCTTAGTTTATAGCACACCTGTAATCCAAAAATTGACAAGAAGTATATGTGTTTGTTGAGACTAACATAATTTTTCTTGGATTGTTTTATTCCTAATGCTTTGTTTAAAGATTAGTCTCTTTCCTATACTGCTCCATGCTGAATAAATGTCAGTCATATCAGTGTTTTCAGGCTTGCTTCCTATTTATAATCCAGAGGAAAACTCAATTTTTATTTATAAATTTTATTCTGGGTTATGATATCATATGTATACAACAGAAGTAATGTATCAAATTTCTGATCTTACATACATCAGACATTTTCTGAGTTAGCAGCTTTTATGTTTACTTGAAAAAGTTGAGGAATGAAGAGACAAAGTATTAAGTAATACTGAGATATTAAGTGATTTCTAGTGTAATCACTCAATAGCTGATAATCATAGCTATTGCTCTTACTACTGATAAGCCTGTTTGCATTCTCGTCTTTCTTTTGTAGGTGGTTGCCTATCACTATTGTCAAGCAGATAATGCCTATACCTGCTTGGTGCCAGAATTTGTCCACAATGTTGCTGCCTTGCTCTGCCGCTCACCTCAGCTGACAGCCTATCGGGAGCAGCTCTTCGGGGAACCTCACCTGCAGAGCATGCTGAGTCTTCGGTCCTGTGTTCAAGACCCCATGGCCTCCTTCCGGAGGGGGAGTCCTGGAGCCACTAGAGAATCTCCATAAAGGTACAGATAAGGTCCAAAAGAGGTGAAAGATGGAGGTTTGGAGCCCAAAGTCACCTGGGTCATGCTGTAAAAATGATTAATTTTATCACATTGCCAAAACGAAATGTTCCATAGCTGGATATCCTGTAGGGTACAGCTAACAGACAAAAGATTTTACTTGCAAAAAAAAAAAAAAATTCCAGCAGTAACTACTACTTCTTTTCTTTATAAATATTCTCAGTCTTATTTCCAAATAGAATGCCATTTCCTTGTCCTGAAGATAGTAGAGCTTTCAGTCCTTTCTGTGAAGTTTAAATAAGTCAGTATATTTGTGGCTCCAGCTCAGTGCTGTGAAGTTTCTATGGTTCGAAATCGCCCCTGTAATATGTAATATATTAATAAAAAACATAATATTTTTATTACCCCATCAGTTCACGTGAAGTGGAATGGCATCCCTGGTTGCACAGCTCTGTGTATATACTAAAAATCACTTAATTGTACACTTTAAAAGCTACTTAAGGGGCAGAGGGGTATTTTATGGTACATAAATTGTATCATAGGAGAGCTGTTATTTTTTTTAAGTGAAAAAAATTAAATAGAATCCATCTCCCCACTCATACTCATGCCTGTCCTCCCTTTTTCCTCTGCAGTTCTAGTGTTAGCAGTGGCCTAAGTGCAGCCATTTCCTTGAAAATGGTGTGTGCCTTCCTAAGTCTTTCTGCCCCATACCCTTAACAATATTTTGTTAGTGCCGGAAGCCAAAGAAAAGGATGTGAGTATGCATAAAATTCCTGAGCAATCCTGTTTATTCCTAAGAGACTTATACACCTTTCCCAAGGGCTTTGGAGGTACTAATAAGGAAAGATGGTTATAATTTTTCCTGGCCATCATCTTTAGTTGTTTCAGCTTCCATGCTGGTTACTTGAATATCAGAATTTCTCTTTCTCCTCAACTCTGATGACCTCTGTCACTACCTTTGCTACCTGTTACCTTTTTAAACCTTACCGTTTCTCTACAAGTATTTTTAAGCCTATTTCAGTCTCTAAAACCTGTTAATTCTGCCTTCATGATGTTTCTCACACCCACTTGTCTCCAACTGTTTCTAGCATCATTACCATAAGGACTGTTTGACTGCCCATAACATCATATTTATAATTACTCCATCCTAGTCTTTCCTGGTTCTCTAGTTTAGTGCTTTTTCCACATCATGACACACTTATAAAATAATAAAACTTTGTATAGCATACTGGGATAAAAATTTATAACTCCTTATTGCTGGACGAGACTGGCCCTGAGAAGACAGCTCTGCCAAGCCTCAGATGTCCTGAGGGCTGAATTTTAAACCATTCATGGCGTAGTTGGTGGGGAAGTTCTTCCCCCAGTCTCTCCAGTGTTCTAGACTTTATGTATTTCTTCCAGATAAAGTTTTGTAAAGCATTTCTCTGATCACATAATTCCCCAATTGATAATCCACTGATTGCCTATTGCCTTCTGAATTAACTTTCAGTTCCTTGTTCTGACATTCAAGATGCTTGATGGGGCCAGCATCCAACCTACTTTTCAGCCTTATTCACTGTTATCCTTAGGAACCCTATGTTTACATGTAAACTGAAATATTCACTAGTCCTCAAATACTCCCCTGGATTTTCCCACCTCCATATATTTACTCATTATTTCTTTTCTTGATACACCTTCTTCTCACATCTTTGCCTGTCAGAATTCCAGCCATCTGTCAAGGAACAACTTAAATGCCACCTCATTTGTGAAATACCTTCTGATCTACCTGCCCTGCTTCAATCATAAATGATATCCTTCCAAATGACATTAGATCTTTTTAAAAATATATATGTATTTATGGTACATAACACATAATGTATAACAAGAATTTAAATTTTTATCATTAACATTTATTAAATATTTACCATATGCCAGATACACTTTGCAGTTTATAAAAATTGCTTTTGTACTTATCCCTTTAAGTAAATTGTATGTTACTGAAATAGGAACTTTTTTAAATTCAAGTTTTATCCTTCATAGTGGTTACCTCACCTTGAACATAGTAGGCATTTTAGGAAATACGTTTTGAACAGATAAGTGAATGTAGAAACTGCTCACATGTAGGAGTACCTTGAAGGAAGCACAGTGATACAAGGATCTACACCTTACAGCTGATTCAAGACGACTATCCAAATGCTTGCAGAGTCAGCTTCAGAGTCTCAATCATAATTCATGTTTTATAATTTTGTTACAAGATATATCTGCTTCTCATTTAGATCTCCATAACCAGTTTTAGCAGTCTCTATTGACAAATACTGCTCTAAGTGAATTTAATTACTTCATTTTATTTCCGTGTTTTTAACTCAGCCTTAAATCACCATTGTGAGCAATAGCTGGAAACACAATTTTCCAGCTGGAAATACTAAAACTTATTTGAGTGACCCAAAAAAGGTCAGAAAATAAAGAATTTTTTCTAGAGATAGAACAAGCAAAATGGTAGGTGTATAAGCAGTAATATCAATAATTACATTACATATAAATGGACTAAACACTTATATTAAAAGGCAAAAACTGTCAGACTGGATAAAAAGCAAGACTCAACCATATGCAGTTTTTTAAATATAAAGACACAGATTGAAAGTAAAAGGACAGAAAAATATACCATGTAAACATGGAGTATAAGAAAACTGGAGTGACTATAGTAATCTCAGGCAGAGTAGACTTCAAGACGAGTATTTCTAAAGAGTCATTTGATAAACATAAAAGTGCCAATTCATTAGGAACATGTATTAGATGTATACATCTAATAACAGAGATTCAAAATACATGAATCAAAAATAGACCAAATTAAAGAGATAAATAGTAAAGAGATAAATAGCTGTAGTCCCAGCTACTCTGGTGGGTGAGACAGAACAATGTAATTAATAACTGGTTATTTAATGTTTAGCATATTTTTACCCCAATACACTATAAAAGCTACATAACCATTGAAGACATAGCAGCTAGTATGGTAACTGGAACATAAAAGGAATTTAGGCTAGGCTTGTGTCTGTAATCCCAATGCTTTGGGAGACCAAGGCAGGAGGCTCACTTGAGCCTAGACCAGCCTGGGCAACACAGCAAGTACACATCTCTGCAACAACAATGCCAGGCATAGTTGTGCACAACTGTAGTCTCAACTACTCAGGAGGCTGAAGCGGGAGGATCACTTGAGCCCAGGAGGTCAAGGCTGCAGTGAACCAAGATTACACCACTGCACTCCAGCTTGGGTAACAGAATGAGACCTTGTCTCAAAAAAAAAAAAAAAAGAAGAAAGTTAATCAGTGTAATTCATCATATTAACAGAATAAAGGAAAACATCCACCTAATCATTTCTATAAATGTAGAAAAGCATTTGGCAAACTACTACGTCAGAGGTCCCCAACCCCTGGGCCATGGATTGATATAGATCTGTGGCCTGTTAGGAAGCAGGAGGTGAGCGACAGGTACCACCTGAGCTCCACCTTCTGTCAGATAAGTGGCAGCATTAGATTCTCATAGGAACACCAACTCTATTGTGAACTGTGCATTCAAGGGATCTAGGTTGCACACTTCATCTAATGCCTGATAATCTGAGGTGGAACAGTTTCATCCCTAAACCATCCTCTCCACCCCCTGCCCCAGAATAATTCTCTTCCATGAAACCAGTCCCTCTGAACTACACCAATTAGCAATAAAAACTACACAAACTACGAATAGAAGGAAGTTTAGTCTGATACCAGGCATCTCCAAAAATACACATAGTGAAATGTTGAATGTTTTTCCCCTTACGGTCAAGAGCAAGACAAGAATGTTCCTCACTCTCACCGCTTATATTCATCATTCCACTGGTGGTCCAGTCTAGAACAATAAGAAAATAAACAAGCATTCAAATAATATAAAGATTGGAAAGGAAGAAGTAAAACTATCTTTTATTTGTAGACAACATAATTGTTTACCTTAGAAAACTCTAAGAAATCCACCCAGAAAAAGAAAGCTGACTAAAACTAATAAGTGCTAACCTTTAGGCTATAAAGTCAACATACAGATATTTCTATACTAACAACAAAATACTGAAAATGAAATTTTAAAAGTACATGGCAGTTTTAAAACACAGCTACAAATTATTTGACATTACTTTTACTAATAGTTCGACCTGGGTCCCCTCCCTTTGTAACTGAGCAGGCTTGCAACTGCTTCAACTAATAGAATACTACCAAGTGATGCTATGTGACAGCTGAGGGAGGTCATAAATAGCACACAGTTTCCATCTTGTTCACCAAAACACTTGGTTTGGGAGGCATGTATTGCCATGTTGAAGCCATACTACCTGAGTTCACCATGCTGCAAAGCACAAACCACAGGGAGAATCTAGTTGACTGTCCCAGTGTTCATTCCTGCTCTGCCAAAAAGCATATGAATGAATAAGCCTCCAAATGATTCCCAGCTTCCAACCCCCAACATTCAAGTAACCCCTTGCTATTCAATATAGCAACAAATAAGTAGAACAAGTACAATTTTCAGTAGCACCAAAAAAAAAACATACTTAAATGTACGAAAGATGTGTAAGTCATAGTGAAAGCACAGTGAAAATACTGTAGAGTGAAATTAAAGAACTTAGTAAGTGGAAGAGATATGCCATACATGTGGATTGGAAGATGTCAGTTTTTCCTTAAACTACTCTATAGATTGAACATAATCCCAGCAGAATTTTTCTGTAAAAATTGACAACTTTTAGAAATGCAAAGGACCAAAAATAGCCAAAACATTCTTGAAGAAGAAAGTTGAAAGATAGGATCTGGTTTCAAGATGTGCAGAATTACGGATTACTGTAGTAGTCATGACAGTGCTAGTAAATGTTTAACAACCAAGCTCAGGGATGAGGGGCTGATTTGATGCTTAAAAATTTAGCAATCAGCTCTCATCATCCAGCTTGAGTCAGGTCCAAAATTCCACAGACAGGATTGTATTCATGCAAGGATAGAAAATAGATCAATGGAACAGAATAGAGAATCCAGAAATAGACCCACATATGCAGTCAATTGATCTTCTCAAAGGTGCCAAAACAATCAGAGAAAGACAATTCTTGTCATCAGATGGTGCTGGAACAACTGGATAAATGTTTGTGGAGGGAAATGAATCTCAGTCCTTACCTCACACTATACACCAAAATTAGTATGAGATGGATCACAGACCTAAATAGAAAAGTTTTATCTCTAAAGCTAATAGAAAAAACATAGAATATATTCACAAACTTGGAGAAAGTAAAGATTTCTTAAGGACATAAAGTATCATTAATCATGTAAAAACAATGACAAATTAGACTTCATCAAACTTAAAAATATTTGCTCAACAGAAAAATACCACTAAGAAAAAGGAAAAGCAAGTCACCAAAGGGGAGGAAATATTCACTATGTTTCTGTGTGTGAGAGACAAAGTACTTGTATCTACGATACGTGTAGTATGCAAACAGTTCAGTTTTTAAATGGACAAGCGATTTAGACACTTTATGAAAGAAGATACTTCAACAGCCTACAAGCACATGAAAAAGTGTTTAAACATGAGTAATCAGGGAGATGCAAATTAAAATTACAATGAGAATACCACTTTACACACATTAGAATGGTTAAAATTAAAAAGAATGAACATCCTGTGTTGGTTAGGATGAGAAACAGCTGGAACTCTCAGACATTGCTGGAGGGACTATGCAACAGTACACTACTTTGGAAAACTATTTGTCAGTTTCTCTTTTTTTTTTTTTTGAGACAAGGTCTCTCGCTCTGTTGCCCAGGCTAGAGTGCTGTGGCATGATCACACTGCAGCCTCGACCCCCTCAGCTCAAGCAGTTCTCCCACCTCAGCCTCCTGAGTAGCTGGGGCTACAGGTACACACCACCACACCTGGCTATTTTTTTTTTTTAGAGATGGGGTCTTGCCATGTTGCCCAGGCCAGTCTCATACTCCTGGGCTCAAGCAGTTTTCCCATCTCAGCCTCTCAAAGTACTGGGATAATAGGCATGAGCCACCACAGCCAGCCAACAGTTTCTTATAAAGTTAAATGTACATCTACTTTATCACCAAGCAAATGTATTCCTACGTATTTACCCAAGAGAAATGAAAACATACATCTACAAAAAGACTTGAACAAGAATGTTTCTAGCAGCTTTATTCATAGTTGTCAAAAACTGGAAACAGCCCAAATGTCCATCAGCAGAATAGATAAATAAATTTTAGTACATTTATTCAATTGAATACTTCTTAGTATTAAAAAGGGACAAAATAATAGTACACTCAATGTAGAAGAGTCTCAGAAACATGTTAAGCAAAAGAAGCACATGTCTGCAGTGATAGAAATCAGAACAGTGGTTTCCTATTGAGGACTGACTGGAGGGGAACCTAACAGAAATTTCCGGAATGATAGAAATGTTCTATATTTTGATCACAGTGTTGTGTACATGAGTACATATATCTGTCAAAAGTTATCAAAGTGTATAGTTAAGATATTTGTAATTCACCATATATAAATTTTTTTGCAATAATTTTTAAAATAGAGTTATTTTTTAAAGATAGCTGGAGTTTTTGCATTGGAAAACACTTTGAATTTAGAGTCAGAAGCTAGATTTCAAATTATGTATTTTTCTTTGAAAATTGAGTCAGTATTTTTCACAGTACTTTATAGTTCTGCAAGTACAGTGATTAAAATACATACACTCACACCCACATGCTCATATAAAACAAATGAAAAAGTTTTGCTTTAGCTACCAATATGAAATGAAAGGAGACACAAATTGTTTTGTTTTGTTTTGTTTTGTTTCGTTTCGTTTCGTTCGTTGGGACAGGGTCTCACTCTGTCACCCAGGCTGGAATACAGTGGCAAGATTATAGCTCACTGCAGCCTTGACCTCTTGAGCCCAGGCGATCCTCCTGCCTTACCTCCTGAGTAACTAGGACTACAGAAGCACACCATCATACCTGGCTAATTTTTTTCTATTTTTTGAAAAGATAGTGTCTCATTATGTTGCCCAGGCTAGTCTGGAACTCCTGGACTCAAGCCATCCTCCCACCTCATCCTCCCAAAGTGTTGGGATTACGGGTGTGAGCCACCATGCTCAGCTGAGATACTAATTTGTTACCACACTGAAGGAAAGATAACTCAGATGTTACATGAAGCTTTTCTGAACAAAGATATTGTCTGATACGAGTCTTCTTTTTCACTTTGAACAGTTCCTGTATACACCAGGAATAGAATCTCATGTACTAAGATTCAATTCTGACTTCAGTACTAGCTATTGTCTCTTCTTTTGCAGTCTTTGTAATTCTTATTTCTCTCAGACACCTAGGTAGAGTCTTAGAATGGAACTACTAAGGAAGGAAGTTCACGTATTGTTAGGTACACATGTAAATGGAGGCAGTGGGGAATCCCTGGTGAATGTATAGTTACAAGGAATTAAAAATAAGGATTTTAAAGGGCTTGGGAAGCCTTTTTGTGACTTGTCACCTAGAGCAGTAGCTTCTAAGCACCAGTCCATTTAAAGTTTTTAGTTAGTCCATGATGAAATAAGAAAATAGCAACAGCTCAGAATTTGTATGGATGTAGATATAATGTAGTTTTCCATATATATGTATGCAAAGATTAGATAATGTCCCTCCTTTTTTAATGTTAAAATACTTTTTATTCTATGAAATAATGGTGATCATGGATGGTAATTATATTTTACATGTTCTTACATGGCAAAATATGAAGTAACAATCCTTTATTAGTCCCCAATTTATTTTTATTTGTAAAAATTTGTAAGCTACTGATTTAAAGTACTACTCTAATCTACAGAAGTTCGAATGAGTGAACATACTGAAGCATTCTTGTAGGCTGGTTGCATTTGAAAGGCAAAATCTAAAGATCATTAATATCTCACCTCTTAAATTTATAATTGAGAAACCTTATTTAGCAAAGGAAAATGAATTATTTTAGAAACAGTTCTCACTGTTTTCTAGTATTAGTAGCATTAGGAAATTATTTGCATTTATTGTTCTGAATCCTAAAAACTGAGATATTTTTAGATATGCCCTCCTTCCTCAATGATGAAATGTTTTTTGACGCCTACATTAGTAGATGACTTATAAGTAATTCCTTCAAAACAGGGAAAATCTCAAAAAAATAATAACCAGAATTTAGAAGAATTCGTTTTACTAAGCGGGAAGGCAAGTACTCCCTTTTAAAAAAATAAGAAATGATACATTACTTTACTCATGAGATTAATCTACTAAGAATTTATGCAAATGAAAATGTAATTTATTAGAAAATGAATTATTCATTCATTAAAATGTCTAGACCATAATTTAGTACACATTACAGATCTTCATGCTTGAGAATGTGTTTGCAGTGACTTCCCAAATCTCAAATTATGCGTTATCGTCAGCTGTTTTCTCTGCTTGAAGGTTGTGACTTTCTTATGAATGAACCTGGTTGAAGTGATTAAAGGAGGTATAATTGAAGGGTGGGGACAGTGGTGCCCTGGTAAATTTTTAACAGCCACCTGGGAGAGGAGGGCTGATCTGTAATATTTGCGAATTTTTATTATGAAAATATTCCCACCATAGACAATTTCAAGCTACCAGCTGTTTAACAAGCAGAACTTGAAAATATGGCAGTAGGCTCTCCTGAACCAGTACAGGGATAGATAGCTCCAGCACACCAAGTGATACTAGCTGATGGTACTTAGAGAGGCAGAATGCAACTAGAAAATTCCTCTGTGGAAATTAAAGGCACAGTTAAGCTTAAGGGAACCAGAGCCTTCAAAATCAAGAACATAACAGACCCCATGGGTTGTTCAGGTAAATCCTAGTTAGTTCCAAGCAACTCCTTTTTCTTCCTTAATACTTTGCACTCCCTAGAGGAATTTCATGTTTTCTTAGTGCTTCATCATCTAGAACACATTCCATTAGTACTGATTTTTAATAGAGCTGGAATCCAGAGTTCATTTTGCTCCCTAAAAAGTTGGCAGATGAAAGTAATTATTAAAACTCTTAATAATTTGAAAACTGACTTACAGTATTTTGGATATTGAAATTAAATCTCTTTTACAAAGTTTATGCTTTAGGAAAAAACTAATAAAGGCTTATTAATCATTGCAAAAGACTTATATATTTTCAAATATGAAAACAAAATAGCATGTTCAGTTTCAACTGGTCTTGACTTTAAAAGGCAAAAGAGCCAGTTTTGTACACAAGTCCACAGACATTTTCTTCTTTCCTCAGCTTCATCTTCTTTTTCCTCCTCAGATAAAACCTGTTTCTCACTCCAGGTATCTGAAGACTGTGGCCCTCTTCCCTCTGCTTTCCCCTCTTCAGAGCCTGTGAGGTCCTGCTAACTAATAACTTTTACTTGTTACTCGCAATTTACTTAGAATAAAATGTTCTTTCAGTGTGGAGATTTTTAAATCTCTAATTGTTTAATCAAGAATCAGTAAGCATTTAGCGAGTGCAAAAGCCTGAAATCTTACCAAGCTGCTCCTTCAGCATAGCCCTAAGGTTCTAAACTGATTTTGTCAGTATAGGATCATGTGGAGTCCAAGAGAGAACTGGATACAAACATAGCTGATGTTTGTCTTTCCCACTTGACTCCTCCACCTTTGGGAAGATCATGCAAGGGACTGGTCTTGTTGCGGCTGCATTAGGTATAGTCTAGGAAGCTGCTAGGGTGTTGGGATCTAGCCCACGTCGTTCAGCTCTTGTCTATTGCCTGGGATTCCTTTTTCTCTGTTCCTCTGTCTCTTCCTTCCCACTGCATATTCACATGCAGTCTTATATACTGCTTTAGACTTTACATAAACCTTTTTGGGGACATTCCCAAAAGAACATATGATACCATTCTCTTTAATGCTATCAAATAGGAAAAAAAAAAAACAGAACACATTCTACTCAGCTTTTTTATATGCAAGGGAAAAATCACTTCTCGTGCAAATTTTCTTAACTCCAATACTCAGGCTGTCTCACAACTATATGGATATTTCTGAAAATGGTGATATATATACTAATATGTGACAAAAGCTTTCACACTTGATTAAAAGCAAAATGAATTTACTAAGTGTGTTTTTCCAGACCTGTAGAATAAATTATGTACCCTGAGCATTCACTAAACACATGCAAGCCTTTTCTAATGTTTTGTTCCAAAGAGATATGTGACCAAAGATCCAATAAGAACTCATTTATCCACTTGGTAATTATTAAGTAATTTGTTTCTTTCTATCTCAGAGAGAAAAATCCCAGATGAAGATTTCATCATTTTAATTGATGGATTAAATGAAGCAGAATTTCACAAACCGGATTATGGGGATACAATTGTATCATTTCTGAGTAAAATGATTGGAAAGTTTCCTTCTTGGCTCAAACTAATTGTAACAGTTAGGACCAGTTTACAGGTATGTGTTTGTTTGCTTTTAAACCATAAATGACTCCTCTTGGAAAGAGCTTAGACTGAAAAATTCTAGGTCCTAGTTCCCTAAACCTCTACTATGTCCTAGAGCCTTAGGAAGAATAATTCCCAAAGAATTAATGTAATATTTTGAGAGATATGATCTAGAAGGAACATTTTTTGTACATGATTCTCAGAGTCCCATTCCTCTTGCTCTGGATGAGGTTTGATAAAATGTCCCTCAAAATAGCATGAAAAGAAAATCAATTTTTCCAGACTGTTCTGGCGACAGCAGTGTAAAGACAATCTCTAACACTTGGACTTTTGTTTAACATTTTTTAATCATTTAATGCTCTGCAAAGTTCAGTTCAGTCTACACCCGAGAATCAGATTTTCTGGGTCCTCTCTCTGCTCCTACTTAAACAACTCTTCTGTAGCATGAAGATGGACTTTCTTATCTATCCGCCCTCTTCTAACAAAAATTGGCAATATTAGGGCTTTAGATTAAATTTACTACAACTGGGAGATAAGTTGTTTTGTTTTGTTGTTTTCTAATTACTTTCCCCTGCTCACTCACTGGTCATTTAATGGCCTGGAAGAGGACCAGGAATGTGAGACTGAGCCTGTAAAAATATATGAGCTAAAGATAAATGACTATACTTTCCCCAACATTCTCATTGTAGCTGAGTCAGTATCCCATTCTGTACATATTCACACTTGGTTTAGAAAAATGTTTCTCATTCTTTTTATAAAAATCATTCCCTCCTTTGATAAATATTAGAATCTCAAATGTTGTACACTCATCTCACTATTTGGATGCAGCCCCCCTCTTGTCATAAGTGTTAATGTACAGAAAAGAGTCTATGCATTTAAGTCCCTCCTTTCCCCCCACCAGGCACTTAGCATTATTCCTATATATTGACCCCTTAACATTACTGTATTCCATGATGAGAAACTATATTTCTAATCCTGGCCACCACCTTACAGATGTTTATTGTTAATTTCAAAGTAATTTGAGCTAAAGGATATGGATAAATCAATATAAATCCATCTTTACAACTAAAAATTATATAACCTATGGTAGCTTGATTGTTAAAAATGAAAGATGAATGAAAGGAACCTCCGGGAATGCAATCTCTGACTACTTGACCAAATGTATGCTACGTATTCTCATATATTATCATGGGTAGTCTCAAAAGAAATTTTAAGTGTTTCTGGATAGAGTAGGTGACTAATTTTTCAACTATGCCAACAGAAAAAGTACTTCAACTAAGCATTTTTAAAAATTATTTCATTTCTGACAGTAAAAGAATTCATAGGTTTTAGAAAATGAACATTTATATTTGATCATCATTATTTCCACAAACATTTCTTAAGTCTTTAGAGTATTTCAGGGACTGTTTTAGGGGCTAGAGATTCAAAATGAACAAGACAGGCAATATGCCCATCCTTCCTCCTAAAGCTTATATTTTAGTAAGAAACTCACCAAAAAATAGGCAAAAGAATATATACTCAAATTATATGTAATGTTAAGTGCTATGAAGAAAAACAAAATAGGGAGAAGGGATACCTGGATAGTAGTTGTTTTAGATAGGATATACAGGAAAGGCCTCTCCTTTAAAAGTGATGAAATCTGATCTGTCTTTTTAAAAGATCTCTGTCAGTGGCTATCTACATAAAAAATGTAGGAGATAAAGAGTCGAAGTATAGGTGAAAGGTAATGGTGGCTTAGACCAGAGTGGTAATGATGGAAACCATGTGAAATGGTCATATTTCGATGGACTGCACTTTGAAGGAGAATCAGACTTGATGATGGGCTGAATGTGGGTATGAGCAAGAGAGAAGACTCAAGAATAAATCCCGGGTTTTTTGTGAGCAAATGGGTGAATGATGATTTGAGGACAATAGAAAGATCACAGATATCCTCTAGGGTCTGGTGGTAGGGTCAGTGGTAATGCTATTTATTGACATGGGATGAGTTCTGTGGTGAGGGGACAAAATTAAGTAGTTCTGATTTGGTCACATTGTCTGTGAAATATCCAAATGTAAATGTTGAGTAGACAGAGATATAAGATGGGCCTCAGGGGAGATGACTAGGCTAGAAACATAAAGTTAGGCATGAGCTACAGATAGATGATATTTAGATCCATGGGACTAAAGAATCTATTGATGGGAGTGAGAATGGCTAGAGAAGAAGAAAGAACAGAGCCCAGAGCCCTAAGTGAGCTGGGAAATAAAAAAGGAGCCAGCAAAAAAGGAAGGGTAAGAATGGCCGGCATGCTAAGAGAGAAAAGAGCATTCTTTCTCTGGGAGCAAGCTGCAGAAAGTGACTCCAAAACAAGTGCAGAGAGGTGAGATCCGTCGTGTCAGACACTGCTGAGAGATTGAGCAAGGTGACAACTGGAACTTTGTTACTGGATTTGGCAAAGTGAAAGTTACTGATGCCCTTGACAAAAACCATTTCAGTGAGGGTGGTGGGGGTGCAGCCTGATTGGAACAAATGAAGGAGAGAATGGGAAGGAAAAAATTGTAACTAGCAAATAGAGAAAACGTTTGCTAAAAATGGGAGGAGAGATACAGGGTAGTAGCTGGAAGGAATAATATGGAGTTTGTCTGTGTGTCCCAGCTGAGAAAGTCAGGATGCAGGAGAGAGAATGGGTACTCATAGGAGCAAAGTCCATAAGTAGGTAAGAAAGGATGGAATTCAGTGCGTAGGAGTAGCCACAAAGCGGTATCACTTTCCCCCAATAGCACTTACAACAGATTACCAAGGTGCCAAGCTTCCTACTGTTAGAAGTGTTCATTTCAGCTAAAGTATCTCCAGAAGGCCTGCATTTAAATGTAGTCATTTTATACATCTGTGTTGTATGGGAATTTTTTTAATCGTCATTTTATTAGGAGGGTTAGAAAGCCAAGTTTTTCTAAGACATTCTTTGAATCCTGTACATTTCTGTTGCTGACTTGTACTTGGCATTATGCCCTGGTTTACACTGAGAAAAATTACAACAAAAGAGTTATACAGCACTCTATTTTCTGTTTATTTCAGGAGTGTTGTTTAGAATAACGATCATGAAATCACTCGTAAAGCACCCTTTACAAAGACACATTAAAAAATTATCATAAGTCTCAATATTAGGAGAAGTCATGTCCCTTCTATGCAACTAATTTGTTTTACTTTATGGATACTAATACTTGATCATGTTTCCCTCTTTGGCCATTTCAAAGTTCAGAATAAATTTGTGTGAACCTCATAGTTTATCACAAGAGTTAGGGGAAACTGAAGGTCTTTCTGTCTCTTTCTTTCTCTCCATCTGTTTTAGGAAATTACCAAGCTGCTGCCTTTCCATAGGATTTTTTTGGATCGACTAGAAGAGAATGAAGCCATAGACCAGGACCTGCAGGCTTACATCCTGCACCGGATACACAGCAGCTCAGAGATCCAGAATAACATTTCACTAAATGGCAAAATGGACAATACTACATTTGGCAAACTCAGTTCTCATCTCAAGACCCTCAGTCAAGGGTCCTATCTATATCTGAAACTCACATTTGACCTCATAGAGAAAGGCTATCTAGTGTTAAAGAGCTCTAGCTACAAAGTAGTTCCAGTTTCACTCTCAGAGGTTTATTTACTCCAGTGCAATATGAAGTTCCCAACCCAGCTCTTCCTTTGACCGGGTGATGCCTCTCCTGAATGTGGCAGTGGCCTCTCTCCACCCACTGACTGATGAGCATATCTTCCAGGCCATCAATGCTGGGAGCATTGAAGGCACACTAGAATGGGAGGATTTTCAGCAGAGAATGGAGAACCTCTCCATGTTCCTAATCAAGCGCAGAGACATGACTCGCATGTTTGTACATCCTTCTTTTCGAGAATGGCTTATCTGGAGAGAAGAAGGAGAGAAAACCAAATTTCTCTGTGATCCCAGGTAAGACATTGATCTGTGATACGCAATTTGGAGTCTATTTTCTGTACATTGCATGGAGTATGAGTATTGAAAGCAGAAGTGTTCTTCATTGAGCATTTCATGAAGAAAAGACATCATCTCTGTTTATCCTCAAGGCAAGATTATAATGAGGTTAACTAATTTATTGTTTCACAATGTTATTTCCTTAAGAGTCAGCATCTGCGTAGATATTTAGACGGCTACCCTACATTCCTGTGTTTTTCTAAATAATTTTCACTGACTGCACAGGGTTCACAGGCTGTAGTTAAGTTAGCCATTTAATTGACTTCCTCAGTGTTATTATTCTGATATGAAGAAAGAATTTATATACTGTTCATCTCTTTGACCTAGAGCAGAATCATTTCAAAATTTCAAAATTTCAAAATTTTTATTGCCCTTTTAAAAACCTTATTATTATTAAGTTTCCAATGACTAAATCCATTAAAGTCCAGCCAGTGCTAAGCTTCATATTGGAAAATAGAATTTTAAACCTTATAGCTAAAAAAGATTTAAAGAGATCAGCTGGTCTATCCATACTGACTTTAGATAAATAAGGTGTCATTATCCTCATTTTGCTATAAAGGCCTTAAGATGCTGGATCATAAACTTGCACAGTCATAAAGTTAGTATGTGGGAGGGAGGAGGCATGTGCTAGAATAGGGATGGCAAGTGCATGGTAGATACCACCACTTCCCATCCCACATGCATGGCAGGATCACTGACTTACTCCAGCACTCTCCCAGTGAGCTTGAACCTGACTTGAGAATCTTTCCCAACTCAAACCAGACTAGATGTGAAACTGTTTCCCTTTTTATTGCATAAAACCTAGTTCTCTGGCATCCTGATGGGGTTTGCTTTTTACTCCTTCATACTAACATTTTTAAAGAAGTATTCCTTTAATAAAGTTGGTGTTTTCAGAAGCCAATATTACTGACTTCGCAGAAACAAAGATGACACCAACAACATAGCTGGCAAATGCAGAGCTTATTTTGGCTCAAAAAGAAGAGGCCAGATTTGACTATGCCTCACGTGACTCATCAGAAAGAATAAAACTCTGTGTTCATGCTGGGGTTTTATTGCCCTTTACCGTGTCCTTCACCAGGCCTTATTAGAGACAACTGTACTGTGGGCATGCTGCTCAGCCTACTCCATGCTGATTCACCAGAAAATTAGTTCTAGATTATGATGAAGATATTAAGCTAGGCAATAGACTTTGTAGTATTTTTCCTGAGAGGGAAACTTTTTAAAGAAGCATGCTGTAGTGGAAAGAACATAATCTCTTGAGTCAAATTACCTGCATATAAATCCTGCCTCTTCTAGGAACTGTGACCTCTGGAAAAAGTTACATAGTGTTACTAAGACTTAGTTTTCTTATCTACATAAGAGCAATAATAATGCCTTTTTTCTAGAGTTGTTGAGAAGTTAAGTGAGGTCATATAGTATCATGCCTAGAATAGTACCGAGTACAAATAAACATTCAGGGTATGTTCTTTTTCTGCCCCCTCCCTCTACAGTAATAGACCCTTCCGGTGTACCTTAGTTAAGTCCTGTGGCTAATCGGATAGCGACAGCAATCTTCTGCTGTTATCATTTTGTAGCACAGAATTTTAAAAAGAAACAAACAAAAACAGTCTGAGTCTCTTCTGTGAATTGTATGATGTTCCCAAAAGGATTTTACCATGAATCCTACTAGTACTGTTGTCAATATGTAATATGTAGAACTGGCAGCTACCTATATAGGAAAAAGAAACTAATCTAGAATTACCCAATAGACACTTTGAGATCAGTTCCCAGAGAAACTTTGCTAGCTGGTCTGAGACCTTAGATCCTGGGACATCTCAGAGGATTGAAAGCTGAGGTCCAAGGCAACTAGAATACCACTGAATCAATAATATCCTTACAACAGATGAAATCCTCAGGGGCTCTCAAAGGAGAAAATATGGCTTTTATACAGCCATATCTTGACTGTGCAGGCTTGCCTTCTTAACATTGTCTATTAACTAGGAGTTTTGCAGCAACTGGCTGATGCACTGGGACAAGAGGAGCAGGTACTTCCAACTTCAAATCCTGTATAGTCTGTGCCTTGGTGATTGAATAACATGGCTGCTGAGAGATCATCCTATTTCTCTTAATGGCAGAGAGTAAAATTGTAAACAGGATGAGGAGTTATCGAAAAAAGCTTTGTTAGATTTCATTTCAGTTGGAATTCAGCCCCCTTCCCAGCATTGGCTGGCACCAACTTTGTTACAAAGTACTGAAGTGTTGATCTCAGTGCTTAAGGCTCCCTAGGTCAATGAGATGGAAATTCACTAAGAATTTAATGCTGTTGGCAAAGCCCAAGCTGATCTTTCAAAGAAGCTGGCTGCAGTTGTTTTCCATTTCAGGCGGGTCTGGTTAGCAGTACTCTCTCCAGGCAGGGTTTGTCTTTGTGGCCTTCGGCGTCCACTTCTTGCACATTGTTTTCCCTTCTGTTCTCCACTTTCTCTTCAACTTGTCTCTAAAGCATCTAATGTATTTTAGTAGATCAGGGAAAACAAATTCAGTGCCTCTAAAATCACACCAGGTAAGGCAGTGCCTGATATGTATATCTCTGTGGTGTAAGGAGAAATTCAGAGGCAACACAATATCATCATCCCTTCTAGTCCATTTTCCTGGGCTTTCAACACTCAGTTGTTTACCCTGAACTTGACCTTATTAGGAAGTTAGACATAAATGCAGATATTCCACTGATGCCAAAAAGTGGTTGATCTTCTTCAGAAATAGGCTACCCAATGAGGTAGCTTCTGTCTGAACTGAAAAAAGTCAGTAATCTGAGGATGGTGCTGGAAGCAGGAAGTAGCAGAGCCAGAGGTTAATGCTACAGCTGACACTGAGTTTCCCTTATTTTGAATACCAAACTGCCTATTGTCTCTGAATCTGGGCAAGGACTTGACCTATCAGAGAGAATGACCTAATGTTACATAGACATACCATTGTCACAGAAATAAATGAGTAACAAGGTGAGTAGTGTGTGTGTGTGTGCGTGTGTGTATCAAACTGTAAGCAGAGTATCACTGAAGAATCTTTTAGATTTGCAGTTTAGGTAAACTATGCCCTTTGAAGCAATCACAAACCTTAGACCACACCACCTCGTTGTGCTCTCTGTTTGCCACTTTTCATCACTGTCAGCCTTCTGTCATACACCGAACTTAAATCTGTCTTATGTTTTATTCCCTTGGGCACTGAGATATCAGATTAACTCACTAACTTAATAAATGAATCCCTGCTATTATGCTAATAGTAGAGAGATGGAAACCGTATTTCAGGCAACTTGTGCATTTAAAATAAGACATTTGAGAGAAATAGTCATCAGCCTTTGTTATGCAACCTTTTAGTGACTCTGATAGTAGAAATTGAAGGCTGATAGAGTAGACAGTCGGGGGCTGCCAGCCTTGTAGTGCTGTCCAGTTACTGCTTGATATTTCTACATCGCTTTAGCCTCGCCCGGAATAAATCTCCACTCTTTGTTCTGTTTCCATTCCTCATTATCTCAATTCTCATGGTATCTAGCTTTCCATTCCATAGGAACAGCTCTCCAGATTTTTGTATTTATGTATGTGTGTGTGTGTGTGTGTGTGTGTGTGTGTGTTACAAGATTTTGACATAGAGATTAAAAGACTCTACTGCCTTATTATGTTTGGATTTTTGTGGGGGTTTTTTGATTTGTTTGTTTTATTTTTTTGAGACAGTATCACTCAGGCTGGAGTGCAGTGGCGCAATCATGGCTCACTGAAGTCTCAACCTCCTGGGCTCTGGCAGTCCTCGTGCCTTAGCCTCCTGAGTAGCTGTGACCACAGACACATGGCACCATGCCTAATTTTTTTTTATTATTTGTAGAGGCAGGGTCTTTTTTTTTTTTTTTTTTTTGAGATGGAGTTTTGCTGTTGTTGCCCAGGCTGGAGTATAATGGTGCTATCTCAGCTCACTGCAACCTCCACCTCCTGGGTTCAAGCAGTGCTTCTGCCTCAGCCTCCCAAGTAGCTGGGATTACAGGCATGCACCACTACCCATGGCTAATTTTGTATTTTTAGTAGAGACGTTTCTCCATGTTGCACAGACTGGTCTCAAACTCAGGTTCAAGCGATCTACCCACCTTGTCCTCCTAAAGTTCTGGTATTACAGAGATGAGCCACTGCACCTAGTGTTTTTGTTTTTGTTTTTTTTTTTTTGGTTTTTTGGTTTTTTTCCTCAAGACAGAGTCTCACTCTGTTGCCCAGGCTGGAGTGAAATGGCACGATCTCTACTGACTGTAACCTCTGCCTCCCAGGTTAAAGGAATTCTCCTGCCTCAGCCTCCCGAGTAGCTGTGATTACAGGTGCCTCACATCACACCCAGCTAACTTTTTTTTTTATTTTTAATAGAGACAGGGTTTCACCATGTTCGAGCCAGGCTGGTCTCGAACTCATGACCCAGGTGAACTGCCTACCTTGGCCTCCCAGAGTGCTGGGATTACAGGCGTGAGCCACCACTCCTGGCCCACCCAGCCTTATTTTTAAATGTTTGAATAAGACATAGGAAGCTTGTTTTGAACTTCATGTAATGAGTATTGAGTTGATACAACCTAATGAGGTTGTGATGTGGGGAGCCTAATTTGGTTTGACCTGATTTCCTCAAATTAAAGGCAGCAAATCCTGTGATGAACGGAAGGGAAAAGGTGACACAAATCCTACCTATACCATGGGATAGTTGAGCACTTACTTGATTCTTTTTTTTTTTTTTACTTTATTTATTTTTTTTTCTTTTTTCTTTTTTTTTTTTATTGCAGTTTAGGTTTGGGGGTACATGTGAAGAACATGGAAGATTGTTGCATAGGTACACACATGGCAGTGTGATTTGCTGCCTTCCTCCCCCATCACCTATATCTGGCATTTCTCCCCATGCTATCCCTCCCCAACTCCCCACCCCCCCACTATCCCTCCCCTTTTTCCCCCCAAAAGACCCCAGTGTGTGATGCTCCCCTCCCTGTGTCCATGTGTTCGCATTGTTCAACACCCACCTATGAGTGAGAACATGCGGTGTTTGATTTTCTGTTCTTGTGTCAGTTTGCTGAGAATGATGGTTTCCAGGTTCATCCATGTCCCTACAAAGGACACGAACTCATCGTTTTTGATGGCTGCATAATATTCCATGGTGTATATGTGCCACATTTTCCCCGTCCAGTCTATCATCGATGGGCATTTGGGTTGGTTCCAGGTCTTTGCTATTGTAAACTGTGCTGCAATGAACATTCGTGTGCATGTGTCCTTATAGTAGAACGATTTATAGTCTTTTGGATATATACCCAGTAATGGGATTGCTGGGTCAAATGGAATTTCTATTTCTAGGTCCTTGAGGAATCGCCACACCGTCTTCCACAATGGTTGAACTAATTTACACTCCCACCAACAGTGTAAAAGCGTTCCTATTTCTCCACATCCTCTCCAGCATCTGTTGTCTCCAGATTTTTTAATGATCGCCATTCTAACTGGCGTGAGATGGTATCTCAATGTAGTTTTGATTTGCATTTCTCTAATGACCAGTGATGATGAGCATTTTTTCATATGTTTGTTGGCTTCATGTATGTCTTCTTTTGTAAAGTGTCTGTTCATATCCTTTGCCAACTTTTGAATGGGCGTGTTTGTTTTTCTCTTGTAAATCTGTTTCAGTTCTTTGTAGATTCTGGTTATCAGCCCTTTGTCAGATGGGTAGACTGCAAAAATTTTTTCCCATTCTGTTGGTTGCCGATTCACTCTAATGACTGTTTCTTTTGCTGTGCAGAAGCTGTGGAGTTTGATTAGGTCCCATTTGTCTATTTTGGCTTTTGTTGCCACTGCTTTTGGTGTTTTGGTCATGAAGTCCTTGCCTACGCCTATGTCCTGAATGGTTTTGCCTAGATTTTCTTCTAGGGTTTTTATGGTGTTAGGTCTTATGTTTAAGTCTTTAATCCATCTGGAGTTAATTTTAGTGTAAGGTGTCAGGAAGGGGTCCAGCTTCTGCTTTCTGCTCATGGCTAGCCAGTTTTCCCAACACCATTTATTAAACAGGGACTCGCTTCCACATTGTTTGTTTTTGTCAGGTTTGTCAAAGATCGGGTGGTTGTAGATGTGTTGTGTTGCGTCGGAGGTCTCTGTCCTATTCCATTGGTCTATATCTCTGTTTTGGTACCAGTACCATGCTGTTTTGATTACTGTAGCTTTGTAGTATAGTTTGAAGTCCGGGAGTGTGATGCCTCCAGCTTTGTTCTTTTTGCTTAGAATTGACTTGGCTATGCGGGCTCTCTTTTGGTTCCATATGAAGTTTAAGGTGGTTTTTCCCAGTTCTTCAAAGAAGGTCATTGGTAGCTTGATAGGGATAGCGTTGAATCTGTAAATTACTTTGGGCAGTATGGCCATTTTGACAATATTGATTCTTCCTAGCCATGAACATGGAATATTTCTCCATCTGTTTGTGTCCTCTCTTATTTCATTGAGCAGTGGTTTGTAGTTCTCCTTGAAGAGGTCCTTTACGTTCCTTGTTAGTTGTATTCCTAGGTATTTTATTCTCTTTGTAGCAATTGTGAATGGCAGTTGGTTCTTAATTTGGTTGTCTTTAAGTCTGTTATTGGTGTATAGGAATGGTTGTGATTTTTGCACATTGATTTTATATCCTGAGACTTTGCTGAAGTTGCTTATCAGTTTCAGGAGATTTTGGGCTGAGACGATGGGGTCTTAGAGTTGATTGCTTGTAATAATGGTTTGTTGAGATTTTTTCTAACTAACTTATTTGACCATATTAGTAAGTGAATTACACATTGGAGACCTGATGCTCCAAAATCCATGTCGCAAAGCAGTGTCAGAGAAGAAGCAGTTTGTCTAAGGAAAAAGAGAGGGTGTCCTCCGCAAAATGAAAAATAACTGTGCCAGAGATCTGCATAACAGGGTTTCTTACAGAATAGATGGGTCTGAAATGACCACAAAATCAATGGTGAGTTGAGGTTTGTGTTTGTTTTTTAATCCAAACATGAGCCTCTAGGCAAGATGACATTTAATCTTAGCCTCCCTGAAGCACAAACTCAAGGTCACTGCTCCTGCTAGCCATTGCAGGCTCCCAGAGCAGACCCTTAAACTGGAGGATGGGTTCTGCTTTCTCAAAGCATTAGGAGAGAATTCAGCAAAATGATAAAGCATGGGATAAGAAAAAGAGCCTCTTAGAACTAAATCAACCCTTAGGAGGCTTGGAAGAGTTAAAGGAGAGAGAAGAGAGTATCAGACATCATTTATTCACACTTTCAAATTTTTTTAATTTTTAATTTTTGTGAGTACATGGTGTATGTATTTATGGTTACATGAGATATTTTAATATAGGCATGCAATGTGTAATAATCACATCAGGGTAAATAATGTATCCATCACCTCAAGCAGTTATCGTTTGTGTTTCACACAATCCAATTATACTCTTTTAGTTATTTTTAAATGTATGATTAAATTACTCTTTACTGTAGTCACCCTGTTGTGCTAGCAAATACTAGGTCTTACTATTCTTTCTATGTTTTGTACTCATTAGGCATGCCCCACTTTCCACCAGCCCCACCCCTACCACTGACTACCCTTCTTAGCTTCTGGTAACCATCCTTCTACTCTCTATCTCTATGAGTTTAGTTATTTTAATGTTTAGCTCCAGTGAGAGCACGCAGAGTTTGTCTTTCTGTACCTGGCTCATTTCACTTAACATAATGGCCTCCAGTTCCATTCATGTTGTTGCAAATAACAAGATCTCATTTTTTTTATGGCTGAATAGTACTCCACTGTGTATATGCTCCACATTTTGTTTATCCATTTGTCTATTGGTGGACACTTAGGTTACTTCCAAATCTTGGCTGTTGTGAGTAGTGCTGCAAAAACACATGAAACTTCAGATATCTCTTCAATATACTGATTTCATTTCTTTTGGGTATATACATAGGACTAGGATTGCTGGATCATATGGTAGTGTCACAGGATCCTTGGGGTGTTGCTTCACCAGCCAGAAACCTCTGTGGCTGGTGGCGCCTTCTGCCTGAGTATTGCTCACACCCTTTGGACTCATTCTGCCCACTCAGCTCAGCAGGCTGCACTCAGCTTGTGCTACTGGCCCAGATTCCACATCTCCCAAGGGCTAGCCAGGCACAGAGCCGTGAGAGGTGTGTGGGCAAGAGAGCATGGGGTCCTGCCACTGTGCACAACCAGCACACTGGCTGCTGCAGTGGGGCAGGCAACTCCAGGCACTAGCACAGGTGCTGGCTGCATGCGAGGCTGCGGCTGGACCAGATGTATTACCTGCAGCTTCCACTGTGGGCACCCATGTCTGGACAAGGGGAATGTAGAGGTGCCTGGAAGCTCAGAGACATCAGGAATCGCAGAGCCCCAAAGAGGGTCTCACAGCCCTGGCTAGGGGAGTCCCTAGGTTTGAGATCTCCAAAGGACTCTAGCTCTTCTCTCCTTCTTACCATCCACATATGGGGAGTAGGGGGGCATGTTTCAGCCCTGGTTTGTGTTACAGCTCTTTCAGTCCCACCATTCAGCAGGTCCTGAGGTCTTGTCCTGCATCCAGGAAGAATGAGGTACATGGACAACTGGAGAGTGAGCAACACAGAGAGGAACTTATTGAGCAACAGAACACCTCACAAGAGACCAAAAGTGGGAAGCTCCTTTCTGCAAGCAGGTCATCCCTACAAGTGTCCAGCTCTCAGCAGACAGGAGACCCAGATTGGGTAGCTCCTATGCATAGACAGGTTGTCCTGACAAGTGTGCAACCCTCAGCAGAGAGGAGACCTGGAATGGGTAGCTCCTGTCTGCAAGCAGGTTGTCCCAGTGTCTCCGTGAGTTTGGCTGAGTCTGGGGATTTTATGGGCTCCAGAAGGGAGGACTTGCAGGCTAATTGGTCCATGGGCAGGCCTGGAAAAAGCTCCCTAAGTTCTCACTCAGGGCCATGGACTCCACGCAGCACTGACAGCCCGCCCCCATGCTTCAGGCCATTGCTGGCCTGAAGGTGTCCTGAAGGTCACTGGGGACCCACCCCTTTCCACCCAGGAGCCTGTCTGCCTCCTGCCACCATCACTCATGTCATCCATGGCATGGTGCCCACCTGCAGGCCTGCACCGAGCCACTCTCAGCCTACCCCCAGCCTCCTTCCCATGCTCATCAGCACCCAAACTCTAGAAGGGCTGAGGCGGCATGGGGCTGACATGTCAGTACTGCCCTGAGCACACATACACCTGGCTGGGTCACAACAGCGCCCAGCCTTAGGCTGAACTTTGCTCTGAAATCAGAGTGGGCCGTGGGAGCAGGGAGAGGCCAGATAGAGAAAGCAGGCACTTCTGAGTCTGGAGCAGTAGGGAGGTCTTCCCAGATCCCCAAAAGCACAGGGATGCCCAGGTCCACAGCTGTGGCTGGGCAGGGCTTCTGCCCTGCCAACACAGGAGTGGGCATAGCTCCTGCCTGTTTACATTTCCCGCTAAACTCTATTTTTAGTTTTTTTGGGAACCTTCAAAGTGTTCTCCATAGTGTTTGTACTATTGCATTCCCACCAACAGTGTACAAGGGTTACCTTTCTCCATATGCTTCCCAGCATTTGTTATTGCCTGTCTTTTGGATAAAAGACACTTTAACTGGGATGAGACGATATCTCATTGTAGTTTTTATTTGCATTTCTCTGATGATCAGTGATCATATACCCGTTTGCCATTTGTATGTCTTCTTTTGAGAAATGTCTATTCAGATCTTTTGCCCGTTTTTAAATCATAGTATTAGATTTTTTCCTATAGAGTTGTTTGAGCTCTTTATATATTCTGGTTATTAATCCCTTGTCAGATGGGTAGTTTGCAAATATTTTATTCCATTCTATGGGTTGTCTCTTCACTTTGTTGTTTACTTCCTTTGCTGTGCAGAAGCTTTTTAACTTGATGAGATCCCATTTGTCCATTTTTGCTTTGCTTGTCTGTGCCTTTGGGGTATTTCTCAAGAAGTCTTTGCCCAGACCAATGTCCTGAAAAGTTTCCCTAATATTTTCTTTTAATAGTTTCATAGTTTCCAGTCTTAGATTTAAGTTTGCAGTCCATTTTGATTTGATTTTTGTATATGGTGAGAGATAGGGATCTAGTTTCATTCTTCTGCATATGGATATTCAATTTTCCCAGCACCATTTATTGAAGGGACTGTCCTTTCCCCAAAGTATGTTCTTAGAATCTTTTTTAAAAATGAGTTCACTATAGATGTATGAATTTATTTCTGGGTTCTGTATTCTGTTCTACTGGTCTACATGTCTGTTTTTATGCCAGTACCATGCTGTTTGGGTCTACAGTATAATTTGAAGTCAGGCAGTGTGATTCCTCCAGTTTTGTTCTTCTTGCTTAGGATAGCTTTGGCTATTCTGGGTCTTTCACTAACACTTGACTATTAGTAGATGAGCTTACCTCCCTGGAAATATTAGTGCTTTATCTCTTCTCAGAGTCTAGACATGCTTCACTTCTAATTCTTCTCTATCTTCCACTAAGGGGTAATCAGTCTTGTGATGTCATAGTTTAGTTATATGATTTCCAAGAAGATATTTCATTGACCTGTAATATTATTGGGGATTTATCTAATTTGCCAATGAGTTTTTTTTCCTATTATCCACTTTCTATCCCCCTATTGGCATCAAGAATAAATATGAGACTCAGATCTGAAGTAGTGACGCAATGTCATGGTTTTGTGATATGATGAAAGGGAGGAATTACATGAAATCTAATATATATTTTGGAATATTTTCAGTTTGCCAACACATGAATGTCTTTCAGATTTACAAGTTTGTTTCTCTCAGCATAAATCATGGGATCAACATCTATTAGTCAAACAAGCAAACTGTTCCCATCTTTAACCCTGTCAGACCATTAAAAGATGGGCCACAGCAACCCTTTTTTCTTTTCCAAATCCAAAATGAAATTTGGAAAAAGCTGCTAATTAGAATTCTTCCGCAAACCCAGTTAAAACTGAGAACTACTTATTCTGTCATAAAAACTTACAAGAAATTTCCTAAGTCTGTGTACATACAGAGATATAGTTCTGCTTATGATAAGGTGGAAAGAGTGCATCATTTTATGACTTGGCAAGAATACTCTTGATCTTAGCCAAAGGCCCAGAAGTGATGACTTGGCAAGAATAAATGCTTAGCATTTATTTATTCATGAAGCATTTACAAGCCAGGCAAGGTGGTTCATGCCTGTAATCCCAGGGCTTTGGGAAGCCAAAGTGGGAGAATCACTTGAGGCCAGGAGTTCAAGGTTACAGTGAGGTATGTCATGTCACTGCACTCTAGCCTGGCATGACAGGCGTGACAGAGTGAGACCCTGACTTTAAAAAAAAAAATTATAGAACAGCCAACTAATGAAAACACAGAGAAGACTTATATTCCATATTGTTTGTAAAAGGTAATACTGCTTTATGTGTTTAAGTATACATATAGAGCTTTTTTAAGGTGGATATGTTCAGTATAGCAAATACTGGTTACAATAACTTAACCTAAAATGAAGTGGAAGTAGGGCAGGCGATTAAGGGAAATTTCTTTTTTTTTTTTTTTTTTTTGGAGACGGAGTTTCACTCTTGTTACCCAGGCTGGAGTGCAATGGCATGATCTTGGCTCACCGCAACCTCCGCCTCCTGGGTTCAAGCAATTCTCCTGCCTCAGCCTCCCAAGTAGCTGGGACTACAGGCGTGCATCACCATGCCCAGCTAATTTTTGTATTTTTAGTAGAGACAGGGTTTCACCATGTTGACCAGGATGGTCTCAATCTGTTGACCTCATGATCCACCCGCCTCAGCCTCCCAAAGTGCTGGGATTATAGGCGTGAGCCACCACGCCCGGCCGGGAAATTTCTTATACTGAAAGTAGCACAGGAAATAGATGCTAATTCGTCCTATTAATGAGTCTCTGAAGCAACACTGCCCTGGATCAAAAGATAAGAACCCTGCAAGTTTTCCTGGGTTATCAAGCCAAGATTAATGGCACAGCAGTGAGAAGAAGCTGTTGCCAGTATAGTGGAACAGGACAGCACATTCCTTTTTTGTGTGAGTAAAGCAGTTCACTTGGTCATGCCCAGAGACTTTCAAAAGCAGATAGATCTCCACATTTAGTAAAATCACCACTAATAGCCTTCCATCCTCTCAGCCATAAGAACCACAGCTGTGAGACATGAATTTACTGTAGCCATCCACATATCCAGTTGATTCTACCACCCAAATTTTACTTGCAAGTATCTGTTTGTTTCCATCTCTCATGACCGTAATGACCACATCCTGGGATCTCACATGGATTACTTTAGCCTCCTAATTAGTCTCCCTTCTTGCCCTCTTCCAGTCCATTCTCCACCAGCAGCCAGAGCAATCTTATAAAAACAAAATCAGACCATGTAACTTCTTGCTGAAAATCCTTCAGTGGCTTTCTATGATTAGAGTAAAATCAAAGCCAGATTGTTGAAAGCCCTGTATTTATAGATAGCTTCTGCCTACCTCCCTGAATTAAGCTCATTCTTTCTCCGTCTTACTCACAATTTTCTGCCAGTTCCTAGAACTTGCACTTTCCCACCTCTGGGCCTTTGCACTAAACAGTTCCCCTCCATCTGGAGCTCACTTTCCCAGACATCTCATCACATAGCAAGATCTCTCACTCCTCCTTCAGATCTCAGCTTAAATGCCACTTCTTCAGAAAGGCTTCTGCTTGTCCCCTTATCTAAGTAAGTGCCTCCTGGTTTGTATCTTAATCATAACATCCTTTTTACCTCCTTTCTAACACATCACAATTTATTATTAATTGTAGGTGAATACTCATTTTTGTACACTTTTCTCTCTAGAATGAATGAACTCAGTGAGGACAAGAACCTCTTCTATATTGCTTACTGTGTCTTTCTAATGATTTGTAGAGTGCCTGGCACACAGTAAGCACACAGTAAATTTTTTTTTGATGACGAACTAATGAGCGAACAAAGGAATGATAAGTGGTACTAATTTTAAGCTAGCAATTAAAAATATTTGAGAAACTCTTCTCACAACTCAACAGACAGTATCTTTTGTTCACTTTATTATCTCCTACCATGCCTCAGGAGTTAAGTGAAGACATGCATTTCAGCAAGTATTCAGTGAATATTTATTAAGTAATATATTTAAGGCTGTCTTAAGCACTGCTGGGAATACAAATACAAGTAAGATCTGTCTACCCAAACTTACAGGGTAGTGTTTTTAACAGACACTTTTATAGCTATAATTCAAGGCAGTGCTATGATAGAGGTATAAACAAGAGCTGAGGGGCATGGAAGAAGAAGAGAGAAGTGATAACTTTTCCTATGCCTACCGTTGGTGTTTCAAACTGTGACATTTCAGTGGAGTCATAGCTCTTCTGCCTCATGAAGCCCTGCCAACTACCTAAAGACTTCACTGTTGGAACAGAAAAAAGGTGACCATTTTCCTAGAGCTGGTGATGCATTAACAGAACAGAAAGGCAGTAGGAAGATGTGAGGCAAAGTGGGAGAAAGCAGCATATTCCTGTTCAGAGTCGAAGGAAATAATGCTTTTCCACTCAATTCTACAAAGGTAGCTTTTGGTCATACTTATAATTTACTTTCACGAGGGTTATACATTTCCATATTGAATATAAAACAGTAGCACAAGGGAACCAGAAATATATTTTGAATTCAGCTTCCATGAGAAAGCCATGAAAAGAATATGCCGAAGCAATTACTGACTGATAAGAGAAAAATGAAAGAAAGAATTTTCGCAAAGAAGCGTGGGTATCATTTGCTGAGAATGGATAGCAACCAGCAGACTATAAGACAGCAACAACTAAAGTTTAACTGTTGGCAGAATTATTAAGAAAAAGGGAGGAAAAGATCAGGATTGTTAACCTATTCTTAATATTCGAGTCATATTCCCACCCATTTCACAGTCTAACAGCAACAGCAGAAATACCTGCAAATTCAAAGTCAAATTGAGTACTGAATTGGAAAGTGAATCTGGAAGTCCATTGCTCTTCCTTGCACCCATCAGCTCAGTTTTATGCATTCAAGAAACACTTATTGAGCTGCTCCTCTACACCAAGAACTGTGCTAACCACCAGAGAAACTTAGGTGACTGAAGACACCCCCTGACACTAAAGCCATTATCTAAAGCAAGCTTGTCCAGCCCACGGGCCATGGGCCACATGTGTCCCCCGGGCAGCTTTGAATGTGGCCCAACACAAATTCATATACTTTCTCAAAACATTATGAGATTTTTTTTTTTGCAATTTTTTTTTAGCTCATCTGGTATCTTTAGTGTTAGTATATTTTATGTGTGGCTCAAGACAGTTCTTTTCCCAGTGTGGCCCCAGGATGCCAAAAGATTGGACACCCTTGCTCTAAAGGGAAGTCAGACACAGCAACCAACAATAGTGCCATAGCAAAAAGTATTGTAGGAACCTTGACAAAAAGGAAATACTTTTCAGAAGAGTTAACATTCAGCCTTGAAGTATGGGTTGAATTCCATTAAGCAGCAAAGGAATGCAGGAGCACCGAAGGCAGAAAGGAAAAGGTAATGGCAGTAACAAAAACAAGGAGTGAGAATCTATGAAATGACTTTGGGAACTTTGAGCAGCTATGATAAGAGAATAACATGCATGATCAGGAAGACAGAATGATAGAAGGTGTCACTAGGAAAACCTTAAATGCCGTATTTAAGACTTTATAATTCTGTAGATAGCAGGGAGCCTCTATAACTTTTTGAGGAGGAAGAAACAAAGATCTGATAACTCTGATGATGTGGAAGATAGCTCTGAAAAGTGGTGTGTGGAAGACAAGTCAAAATGAAGGGCAGAGACTGCAAGTTGGGATACTGATTAAGAGGTTTATAGCAATAGTCTAGGTGAGAAATGGTAAGACCTATAACATGAGAATAGAGAGCAGGGTGTATTGGGAGAGATGTCTTGGTGATACTCAAAAGCACTTGGTCTTTTTTTATATGGTATATGAAAGGTAAGGACAGAGGGATCAAAAACGAGGAGATTTATCTTGAATGATGGATAATAGTGATGCCACTAACCAACACAGAACTTCCTGAATGCAGGAGGGTCTCTAACATGAGCAAAGGCAGAAGAAGAACAGGCTTGTAGGAGAAAATGACTCCTATTTTGGACATGTTCATAATGAACAGCTTCTGAGGAAACATGCACAGAATATATTTAGGAATGTGCCTTTAGAAAATAGACAAGGAGAAGACTCAAGACATGCAGTTATAAATTTGTGCATTATCAGCAAATAGCTGACAGTAGAAGCCATAGGACTAAATGAGATCACCCAAGAATATAAAGGAAGAAGTTTAGTTCCTGAGCAGGATGTCTCTTTATTGCAGGAAAAAAAAAAAAATATATATATATATATATATATATATTTACACACACACACACACACACACACACACACACACACACACACATATATATATATATATATATATATATATATATAAAAGAAGTTTAGAAGCAGAAACAGAATAGTTAGATTTAAATTCTAAGAGAAGATGATGAGCCAAATAGTAATTTAAAGGGGAATTAGAAAGATAAACAAGAGAAAATAAAGTCACGGAAGTTAAAGGAGAAGGCAGTTTCAAGGAAGGGATGCTCACTGTACATTGTACTGCAATAAGGCAAAGGGTCACAGGCCATATATGGCTTTTGCTAGAATACTTTGCATAGAATGGTTGGTAGCAGAAGTCCAATTTCTTTAAGTTAAAAACTACATGTGAAATGAAAAAATGGAGAACACTAACACAGACTCGACTTCCCAAAATTTTAGCACTGAAGGAAGGAAAAAGTTTGACCATGTTCGTTGACATTGGGGAATGGGAAGATAAAGAGTAAGAGACTAAACATAGAAGAGAGGCAAAGGGTGATGAGTTCTAGAAACCTGGTTATCAAAAGGGCAACTTAAAGTCCTTTTTTGAACAAACCTTTTTGAACTTTTGGAAACCCATATCTTTTTAATTGCCACACTGGTATTTCTACTAGGGCTCAGGAGCTACAGAATACTAAGAACCTGGCCAGAAGACACCTTTGTCCTTTTACCACTGGCAGAAAGGGAGATAGAGGCATGGGGATCTGTGGCAGAAACACTAACTTCTGCATGTCCTAAACGATGATTACCTGATGGCATCATCTGAATTCCTCAGAGGAATTAATCTTACTGAAAATACGATTTATCAGATCATCCTACAAGTTACTTTATTGCAAACACAAAGATCCCTAGTAACACAAGAGAAACATCCATTTCCCTCTTTCCTCTTTCCCCTTTATGGTGGGCTCTGGTAGGGAATCTATCGATGATACCACAGTTTGAATACTTTCAGTTAGCTGTGAATCTGAAAAATTACTGCATATTGGCTAGGAATGAGTGGCAGTTATTTGGGATAGTCAGGTCTTTATCCTGGATGGCTGATGAGGATAGAAGTGACTCATTACTGTCACAGAACACAAGGACTCCTCTTTCTTTTCTCTTCTCATGGAGTGTGCTTCGACAATCTTGTGGCAAGGAATAATAATTTCAGCTTTTTTTGGGACAGGGTCTCACTCTCTTGCCCAGGCTAGAGTGCAGTGGCACAGTCTCAGCTCATTGCAGCCTCTGCCTCCCAGGTTCAAGTGATTATCCTACCTCAGCCTCCTGAGGAGCTGGGATTACAGGCATGCACCACCATGCCGGGCTAATTTTTGTATTTTTAGCAGAGACGGGGTTTTATCATGTTGGCTGGGCTGGTCTCAAACTGGCCTCAAGTGATCCACCCACCTCTGCCTCCCAAAGTGCTGGGATTACAGGTGGGAGCCACCTCACCTGGCCTAATTTCAGCTTTTATCCCTCCATCCTTGCCTTCCCTACACAAAAAAAGACCAAGTGCTTTTGAGTATCACCAAAATGTCTTTCCCACATATACCCTGCTCTTTCTTCTCACATAATAGATCTTAGCGTTTCTCACCTAGACTGTTGCTATAAACCTCTAAATACTTCCTTAGTCCTCCTTTCTACTCTTTCTTTGTCTCTATCCATTCTCTGTTATCAGTCCTTCAAAAAGAATTGTCTTAAGATAATGCTAACTACTGAAATAAGTAAACCCTAAAACCTAAGTGATTTGTCACAATAGAAATTTATTTTTCACTCACATGAAGTCCAAAGGCACCACATGGTTTGGAAGAGATTTGCCCTGTACCCATTTTTCAGAGATCCAGGCTAATGGAGGCTCTGCCATCTTTCATACACTGCCTCCCAGAGTAATTGTTTTCATCAGCTGGCAGATGGGGGAAGACAGAAAACAGTGGAAGATTCTTCTGGGCCAGGTCTGAAGTGATGAGTCTTATTTCTGTCTGCATTTCATTAAGCAGAACTGAGTCACATAACCCCACTTGAATGCAAGGTCCCTGACAAGGGAGCCACCTGCCAACAAGAACTCTTGACTTGGAAGAGGGGAGCACAATCTTCAGAGGCAGCCAGCCATCTCTGCCTCATAATTCTCATCTCACTAGGTCTCTTTAAATAATCCCCACATTAACCTCTGTAATATAAAGACACATCATAGCAGCACATATTATTTCTGCCCAAATTATAAGATAGATAAGACAGGCTTCAGACTATAAGCATTTTCTTGCCAGCTAGCTGTAACTATACCACTGTGTCACATCGGACCCTCACACAGAATGTCAAAGCACCTAAGTGTTGTTTCACTGAAGCATTAGAAGGTTGTATATGAAGTTTGTCATAAGTTAAATGAAATCTGTGTGACTCCATAGTAGTGACTCTGACTAGAACAGTGAGAAAATATCTATGCTAGAAATATCCAAGTTTATTTGTTAGCATATTTCAGTACTACAAATAGAAACTTTAAGACAAGCTATCTCCTGGGGTGCTAAGTGAAAACCTATTAGAAAAACAAACATAAAGCCGTTGTATATTTTGTGTAAAACAACTGTTATCCAGCTTCCGTACTGTTAGATGAGGACAGAGGAAAGTGATTCTTGCTTTAGAAGGGTTTTTCTCTTCTTTTTTTTTTTTTTTTTTAACTTTGCTCTTGAGTTATGTGCGACTCTAGAAAGGGTTTTTCTCTAAAAGACTCCATAGGTCTGAACTCTTGAGGTACAGGATCATCAAGTGACAGTAGTTCCTTACTGCCTTGTAACCCTCGTTATCCAGAAGTGAGTAGCATTGGTCTCCAGTATCAAGGGATTACTCATGCCTACAAATGAGAATGCAAGTAGGATTTGCTCTCTGCTATTCTGGATACCACCTTCTCTGACTTTTGTCAAAACACACATATTTATCCAGCAAAGGGGAGAAGGAAGAGTGCTGGGGGAAGGACCCTCAACACTGACCTATGTTTATTCTCTCCTAAAATATCTAAAATAAAATATACCTTGAATATAAGATATACTATCTTCCTGAAAAGCTCTGGTCTACATGAGAAATTTATATTCTTCCTGTTAGCCCAACTTTTACCTTATTTCTTAGGGGCCAGTTAGCTCTGTCCTTACCCTACTCTCTCTGCCCGAAGTTACACTTCCAAGTTATGACATCTGTACCCCGGTAATTTTTCCCTGATCTGTGGACTTCTCTTCTGGCTGCAAAGGTAGTAGGGTAGGGTGTGGAAGAGTAAGGGTCAGGGTTAAGGACAGGATATCACATTTCACCCTGCTACACCCGTTAAAGACTAAAGTTCCATTTGAACCCACAGTCATCTTCCTATATGCTTAAAGTCATTTATGGTTACTGGTCATTCCTTTAGTTTAGCATACGCTAGTTACTCTGGAGAATACAAAAGAAATACAAAATACATGCGTTTAATATGTCTCACTTAATTCTTACCACAGTCCTGAGAGATAGATATTACTATCCCTGTCTCACAAAGAAGTTAAATATCTTCTCTTAAGTTATAAAGTATATAAATGGCAGAACTAAGATTTAAACATAGGTCTGTTTGACTTTTAGAGATGAAGAGGCAGTACTGTGAATGCCAGTAAGGAACTTTGTAAAGTCATTTTGAATCACAGGATGATATCATTATATAAGCTATGTGAAAATAATTCTCTTCTGTCTTCAGTCCCCCACCCCATGGCCTTTATGACCGTATCTGAACCCATATTAAAGTTGATTATGATTACCATCCTTTTTTTTTTTTTGGAGATAGGCTCTTGCTCTGTCACCAAGACTGGAGTACGGCGGTACGATCACAATTTGCTATGGCCTCAACCTCCCAGGCTCAAGTGATCCTCCCACCTCAGCCTCCCAAGTAGCTAGGAGCACAGGCATATGCCACCAGGCCCAGCTAATTTTTAAAATTTTTTTAAAGATAGGGTCTCGCTGTGGTGCCCAGGCTGGTCTCAAACTCCTGGACCCAAGCAGTCTTCCTGCCCCAGCCTCCCAAAGTGCCGAAACTGCAGGTGAGAGCCACTGTGCCTGGCCTTGTCATCTTATAAAGGGAAAGCATAGTTGTGCTCAGTCATGCTTTAAAACATGTCACACTTCCTAGAGCTGTCTCTACTTTATTTCTTACCTACTTTTTCTCAAAATGCCAATCAAAAACTGTCAAAATCATGGTTGCTGATCTTAATTACATTAAAATTAAATAATTCAGAGTTTATACTATACAAACAAGTATATTGTTCTTTACAGTGGTGGATTTTTTTCACACAAATGTGCTCTTAAACAAAAACCAAGTTGCTAATCTTGTCCGTGTGGTAATGGAACTAGGTTTCAGTAGAACTGGATTTCAGAAACACTGAAGTTCTCACTGTCACTTTTTTACTTCCTAGGCATACGAGCTGGAGTCTGTCCCTCAATCTTGCTTAGTCTCGGTCAATCCTCTACCATAATATTAAGAGTAGTATTTACTGCTATACCTATTATATAATGATTTTTTGAGAATCTAAAAATTATTAAAGTATTTCTCTGGGTGCAGTGACATAGGCCTGTAATCCCAACACTTTGGGAGGCTGGGGCAGGCAGATCACTTGAGGTCAGGAGTTCAAGACCAGTCTGGTCAACATGGTGAAACCCCATCTCTAATAAAAATACAAAAATTAGCCAGGCATGGTGGTGCATTCCTGGAATCCCAGCTACTTGGGAGGCTGAGGCAGGAGAATTGCTTGAACCCAGGAGATGGAGGTTGCAGTGAGCTGAGAGCGTGCCACTGCACTCCAGCCCAGACAAGAGTGAGACTCTGTCTCAAAAAAAATTGTTATTATTATTAAAGTATTTTGATTTTTCAGTTTTTTGTTTTTAATATGTTTTTTGAGACAAGATCTCACTGTGTTGCCCAGGCTGGAGTGCAACAGTGTGATCGTAGCTCACTACAACCTCCACATCAAGTTTAGGTGATCTTTCTGCTTCAGCCTCCCAAGTAACTGGAACTACAGGCACATACCAGCACAACTGGCTAACTTTTTTACTTTTTTGTAGAGACAGGGTCCTGCTTTGTTACCCAGGCTTGCCTTGGACTCCTGAACTCAAGCAGTTCTCCCATCTTGGCCTCCCAAAGTGCTGGGATTACAGGTGTGAGCCATCATGTCTGGCCCTAAGTATTTTGAAAACTATAAGATACACCGCTGTAAGATGTTATTACTTACCCATCCATTCTGCAAATATATACTCCTGTTACCTAGACTCTCTTGAGGATAGAAGCCATGCTTTTTCACATATGTGGAGTAGAGCGACACAGAAGAGTGTCCTGCAGTGGGTGCTGTAATGGAGATGTGTACCAGGTACAACAGGAACCTAAGGAAAAAAACCCTAAGTTTATCAGGGGGGCACCAGAGAAGGCTTCACAGAGGAGATGGTGTGAGTTGCATTTGAAGAATGAGAAATTGTTTTTCTGATTAAACAGGAAAGAGAATTCCAGGCAGAGGGAAAGCATGTTTGAAACCCTACAGATTAATTTACTCTGTCTAGAATTGAAAGGATAAGGTAAAGAGGTAAAGACAGACAAATAGGCAAGAGACAAATCATGGAAAGCCTTTGAATACCATGCTAAGGAGTTTAAATTTTGTATCAGAGGGAAAATAAAACTAGCAAAGAATTTTGAGCAGAAATTTGATCAGGTTTCTGCAGTGTAGATTATTGGGATGGCCAGGGAGTGAGCAGTAGAGAATATAATGTAGAGAATGAGATTCTTACGACTTTTCAGGAGAGAAAGTATAGGAGAGGGGGAAAATAGCTGCTACGTTTTATGCCTGAGTAACTGGCAATATTTTTTTAAAAAATAAATCTTAAAAAGGTATGCTTTTGAGGGAAAGCTGCAACTTCAAAAAGTGAGTTTCATAGTGATGGAGGTAGAAAGACCCAGCAGACTGAGAAGCAAAATGAAATCTTAGTGCTCAAGATGTCACCATGGGAGCCAATATCGAATGTCCACTGTTACTTCCCCTTGTGTCTTACATACCACAAGCTTTGAGTCTGGTGAACTGATCAGAACCATTCTTTTAGGAATAATGTAGCACACTTGTATTAAAAAAGAAATGAACTATAGTTGTCACCTTCATCTCACCCTTCACCTGTAATGTTTGCTGTTTCTCCTCAGTGCCTGATGCAAAAGCAGCCGTTGTCATCTCCAGCCAGCTGAAATGCAGAGTAGAGAAATGCACACATCTCATCAGCATTTCTTAGTTATGGTGGTAAAATGGAAACACCAGGGCAAAGTCAATTCTGTATCTAACTGAAAATTCACTTCCTTGTCAAGCACAAGCTTTTTTACATTAATCCCAATAGGTATGAATTCTCATTAACAGCCTAAAGTATAGATAGTGGATCAGAGGCTTATATTCAGGAGTTCTAGTCACAGAGGAACAGCCATGGATGAGTAACTTAAAGTAATAATTTTTACACCAGGGAGACTACAGTAATTTTACTATTAATAGCTGGACAGAATTTTGAGATCTTGAGAGTAAGATACTTCATAAATGTGTCTCATTGTTGTCTAACTTCCATATGCTCTGTTAAAATAACCTATCATTCAAAAAGAGTAATCTCTATTGGAAAAAATAAAACAGGCCAGGCATGGTGGCTGACGCCTGTAATCTCAGACACTTATAAAATCATCAGCTCTCATGAGAACTCACTGTCATTAGAACAGTATGGGGGGGAACTGCCCCTGTTATTCAAGTACCTCCCACCAGGTCCCTCTCACTACACGTGGGGATTATGGGGATTACAATTCAAGGTGTGATGTGGGTGGAGACACAGAGCCAAACCATATCATTCTGCCCCTGGCCCCTCCCAAATTCCATGTCCTCACATTTCAATACACAATCATGCCTTCCAACAGTCCCCTAAAGTCTTAACCCATTCCAGCATTAACCAAAAAGTCCAAGTCCAAAGTCTCATCTAAGACAAAGCAAGTCTCTTCTGCCTATGAGCCTGTAAAATCAAAAGCAAGTTAGTCATTTCCTAGATACAATGAGGGGTACAGGCATTGGGTAAATACGTCTATTCCAAATGGGAGAAATTGGCCAAAATAAAGGGGCTTTGGGCCCCATGCAGTTCCAAAATCCAATAGGACAATCATTAAACCTTAAAGTTCTAAAATGATCCCCTTTGACTCCATGTCTCACATCTAGGTCATGCTAATGCAAGAGGTGAGCTCCCACAGCCTTGGTCAACTCTGCCCCTGTCTTTGCAAAGTACCCTGCCTCCCCCAGCTGCTTTCACGGGCTGTCGTTGAGTGTCTGCAGCTTTTCCACATACACAGTGAAAGCTCTTGGTGGATCTACCATTCCGGAGTCTGGAGGATGATGACCCTCTTCCCACAGTTCCACTAGGCAGTGCCCCAGTGGAGACTCTGTATGGGGGTTCCAACCCCACACTTCCCTTCCACATTGCCCTAGCAGAGGTTTACCATGAGGACCCTGCCCCTGCAGCAAACTTCTGCCTGGACATTTAGGCATTTCCATATATCCTGTGGAATCTAGGCAGATGTTCCCAAACCTCAGTTCTTGACTTCTGTGCCCCCGCAGGCCCAACACCACATGTAAGCTGCCAAGGCTTTGGGCTTGCACCCTCTGAAGCAATGAGAGCTGTATATTGGCTCCTTTTAGCCACAGCAGAGATGGAGAGTACCAAGTCCAGAGACTGCACAAAGCAATAGGGCCCTGGGCCCAGCCCACTAAGCCACGTTTTCCTCCTAGGCCTCCGGGCCTGTGATGGAAAGGGCTGCCATGAAGACCTTTGACATGCCCTGGAGACATTTTCCCCATTGTCTTGGTGATTTAACATTTGACTCCTCATTAATTATGCAAATTTCTGCAGCTGGCTTGAATTTATCCCCAGAAAATGGGTTTTTCTTTTCTATTGCATTGTCAGACTGCAGTTTTTTCAAACTTTAATGCTCTGTCACCTCTTGAACGTTTTGCTACTTAGAAATTTCTTCCACTAGATACCCTAAATCATCTCTCTCAAGTTTAAAGTCCACATATCTCTAGGGCAGGGGCAAAATGCTGCCAGTCTCTTTGCTAAAGCATAGCAAGAGTCACCTTTACTCTAGTACCCAACAAGTACCTTATCTCTATCTGAGACCATCTCCTCCCAGAGTTCATTGTCTATATCACCATCAACATTTTGGTCAAAGCCATTCAACAAGTCTAGGAAGTTACACACTTTCCCACATTTTCCTATCTTCTTCTGAGCCCTCCAACACCTCTGCGTGTTAGCCAGTTCCAAAGCTGCTTCCACATTTTTGGGCAGTACCCTCCTCTCTGCAGTACCAATTTGCTGTATTAGTCCATTCTCACACTACTATAAAGAAATACCTAAGGTTGGGTAATTTATAAAGAAAAGCAGTTTCATTGACTCACATGACTGGGGAGGCCTCAGGAAACTTACAAGCATGGTGGAAGGCACCTCTTCACAAGGCAGCAAGAGAGAGAATGAGTGCCAGCAGGGGAAATGCCAGACATAAGACTATCAGATCTCATGAGAACTCACTATCACGAGAACAGCATGGGGGAAACTGCCCCCATGATTCAGTTACCTCCCACCAAGTCCCTCCCATAACACATGGGGATTATGGGGGTTACAGTTCAAGGTGAGATTTGGGTGGGGACACAGCCAAACCATATCAGCCATAAAGAGACAGTTCTAAGTGTCTGCAGTTCTTAGAGGCCATAACAAATATAGTAAGATAACATATCTCAAAACACAAAGGATCTAGTGTCCTTTCTTTAATGCCAAATTTTTTCTTCTAAAAAAATTTTATTGAGCATTTTCATATGCAGTAGGCTATGTTAGGCACTACGGAACATATAAGTAATTCAGATTTCTTTCATGAATGTAAATAGAAATACACACAACCCTAAATATACATACATGTCACACATACATATACACATACACTATCACTTAAAGAAGTATATCATTAGGATGCTTTGAGCTGGGGAAAAAAAAAACAGAAAACTCCAGATAAACGGTAAAGAAATTTATTACCTCATATAACAAGAAGTTCAGAATTAGGGCAGCTAATAGGGCTTAAGCTTTATTTTTCTGCAATTCTTTTAGCCTAGCCCTCCTGTTGGCTTTGTCCCGAGACCAGCTGAGCACATGATTTACAAGAGGACTGAGGCAGTTCTGGACATCATGGGCACATAAGACAATATCCAGAGGCAGACAAAAGAGCTTTCTCTTTTGTAAACAGGTTTGGGATCTGTTAGCAAGGAGATAATGGGGAATGGATGCTATCAGGAGCCTCAGTCTAGCGGAGGAGAGAGTACATGACAGTATGGCAAACACAGTACTAAAGGATATGCAGTCTATGCTGGTGGCAGCAGAAGAAAGCCCTCCATTCTCTTCAGCTGGAGGGAAAGGGTGAGGCCTTGGTAGAGGCTGACCAGAGAAGACATCACTTGGGGAATACGTTATAAGTTCAGTTTGGGCCATGTTGAGTGTGAGGTACTACAGGACCTCCAAATGGGGAAGTACAATAAATAGTTGGATGTATACTGGCCTAAAGCTGAGAAGAAAAGTCTAAATAAAAAGATACAGAACATAGGTGGTGGTGAAGGCTTTGAGGATGGATGAGCTAATCTAGAGCAGGGAAAGAATAGGACCAAGAATGAGATCCTGAGGAACACTCACATTTAAGCATGGGTGGAATAAGAGCTGCTGACAGAGACTGAAAATACTGTAATGCCATCTGTGTGTGGGATGGGTGTAAGCCAACTAGAACTAACATTTTGTGGTATTTATACATGTGATTTGGATAAGGGACTGCCTAAGAACCTTTCAGTACCCATTCTTTGCTCAGGAGCAGGTACCCTTCCCCAAGAAACCAGTTGAACGATATATTTTGTTGGGGGTATACTGGACCTGAACAGTCCCCTAACCAAAGCAGAATTGGGGCATTAAAATTTCTATTAAAATGAATCAGGCCAGGTACGGCGGCTCATGCCTGTAATCCCAGCACCTCGGGAAGCCAAGGCACGTGGATCACCTGAGGTCAGGAGTTTGAGAGCAGCCTGGCCAACATGGTGAAACCCTGTCTCTATGAAAATACAAAAATTAGCTGGACATGGTGGCAGGCACCTGTAATCCCAACTCCTCAGGAGGTTGAGTCAGGAGAATCACTCAAACCCCGGAGGTGGAGTTTGCAGTGAGTGGAGATTGTGCCACTGTACTCCAGCCTGGGTTACAGAGTGAGACCTCATTTCCGTCAGTCAATCAATCAATAAAATGAATCTCTCTCTTTTTTGCAGGAGTGGTCACACATTACTTGCCTTCTGGTTTTCCCGCCAAGAGGGAAAACTAAACCGACAGCAGACTATTGAACTGGGACATCACATCCTCAAAGCACACATTTTTAAGGTAATTAAAGAAGTTGGAACCTTTTTCCCCCATCTCTAGCAGACTTTTATATGCTACATGTAAGAAAATACTATTCAGTGAAGTCCCTGCCTTCTGAAGTTCTTTTGCTGCAGACTTGGTTCATTCATCTCCTAACACATATGGCCTATTCCTCCCTAGGCCTTTAGGAAGTGAACTACGTTGTACGTCTCCCCGTGTAACTAATTGATAGGCTTTTCAGGAAATCTATATGTATAATCATTGACAAGGCACATATACCCCTACAGATATGTGCTCCATACATGACCTATCATGTCCTGAGGACAGTCATATTCTACCAATTAGTTGCAGGTTTTCACAATGTCTAAAAAATCACTGAGGTCTCTTTCAATTTTTTAAAAATTGTTTTAGTGAAGATAACATTCCTGATGCTATGATTTTCAAACTATCTGGAATCAACACTAACCTTCCTTGGAGCTACTTCCTCCAGTCTCTCTTCAAATTGTATCCCAATTTTTCTCCCATTAGTTTGAAAACCTTTAAGACTCTATAACACCAGCTTCTCTCTCTCAGCCTTCAAAAGGCTGAAATGGAGGACCAAAAGGAGGACATATAATTAATTTATGTATGTATGCATTTATTTGTTTATTCATCAATTACTGAGGCATTAAACTAGGTACTAGGGATACAAAAACAAAAGAGATACAGTCCCTAATCTCAAGGAATTTGTAGTTCAGGTAACAGTTTTGGGTTAACCCACAAAAGCAGAGAAGGAAATTATTGTCCTAATTTTTCTGTCCCACAGTCTGAGAGTTCCAATCCCTACAGCCTTTTCAGAAGTCTTTTCCTGCCTCACAATGGAGAAATACGGGTATCTTAAACAGTTCTCTGGGTCAGGATTCCTCTAAAGGATATTGTTTAAAAATGAAACCATTATCTTAAAAGAGAGATGGCGTTAAGGACAACTCCAAGAGCCTAACAAATTCTTCCCAATATATAATAAACACGCATCCAGAGCAGCCTAGTCATCAGATGGACAGAAGTGAAACCCACAGTGACACATCTTTTATTTGAATCTTACTTGTCCTGTCTAACAAATCACTATACCAAAAATGACCTTACTTAGTAGGAGCAGAGTGGAGCTAAAATAAATCAAGGTATGTCATTCCAGTTTCAGGCAGACTAAAAAGTAGCTAATAATTTCATAAACTCTTAAGAGCATTGTCCTGCTGTTAGATAGTAACTGAAAGATAGTACCTTAAGTATTCATCTTTTAGCATCACCATCTGCCTAGAATCAGATGCAAAGATGAAGCTAATGCTTGCCTTTGCTGCACCATAAAATAAATACCACATTCACAGAGAAGTGGCATGAAGCTTCATTTGACCAAGTATTTTATCCCATACATGGAAACCTACATTGAAACATGCACTCCTGTCATTAGCACAGTTTTATCTTATATTGATGCAGACAGCATGGTTGCCGGAGATAAGACTGGCTCCATGTGTGATTCAAGCCATAAATACTCTAGTGTACAGCATATGGTGATGACGTGACTGCAAGCTGAAGAATGAAGACTTGGACATGATTTTCCTGGTGCTGCAGATTACAGAATCCTTTAAATGCAGAGTGTTCCCTGTTGATAGGCTTTAACTTCTCCCAAACTGCTAGAATTCTCAATCTGTACCAGCTGTGGGTCAAAGGCAAATATAGAATTTATGATTATAAATAGTTCCACTTGAAACTTCTGTTCAGCAGTGACACAATCCAATGTGTACTTTTTTCCAATTAATTTTACATTTCTGTGGTTTTAGCTTCATAAAGGCGATGTTTATAAATAACCTGCTTTAAAGAAGCTCATTGGATAAGCCCCCAAGGTTAGTTTTCTCCATGATCTTAAGATACCTGAGCCACAGCTAAAGATTCCTAAGATTACATTGCTCTTGTTTCTTCCTGCTTTCCCTGTTTTCTTAAAGTATTCAGAAATCTTGAGCAAGCTTATCACCAGCTGGTAAACAGTGTTGTAAGTTTAGATTCTAAGGAAGGGACTACACTACCATTTATTGCCGAAAAAAGATTTCTTACCTGAGCAATAGTTACAGATACTGAAGAGGCACTTTTTCAAGCTGTTTGAACATAAAATTCTCTTTAAGAAACCATGAGCTTAGAATTTAATTATGCATTATTTTTGGCTACGTCCTGGCTGATAATGGGATCACACTTCTCTGCCTGTCATCTTTGTTGAGTTGAACCAAACTGAAGCTCTTTCCTCCTGTACTTCACAGGAACAAAGGGTCAACTCCACTAACCAGAAGAAATCAAAAGTCCATGGTACATGTAAAGCTAACATTCCAAATCCAAAGCTCTGTATTTCAGGCTTATTTCTTATGTATTTACTCCAGCCTCAGTGGGGTTCCCAGTGCTGTTTTGTGGTCCATTTACTGGACCATTTAGATGACATTCATTTACCAAGGTCCATTCTTACTCAGCTTCTTTTCCCATTTCTTTTTCCTCTAGCTCTTAATAAAGCCAACTAATGCAACAAACAGCCTAACTTGTGAGTCACTGAAAAAGATCAAAGCTACCAAGTGTGACTTCCTTTAACTATTTTCCTCCCCTCACCAGCAAATCAATCTATATCATTATCAATTCTTACCTCCTTTTTCTTGTTTTAGAGGAAAAGATGTTCCTATTCCTCTTTAATTGTATTATGAAATATAGGAAAGCACAGATAATTGAATGTAATCAGATATTATCTAAAATATTTAATAAACATTAACATTTTTCCATGTTTGCTTCAAATCTTTTTATTTTTAAGAAACACATGTAACAAATAACGCTTTTGTGTTTCTCTCTAACACCATTTCTCTCTGTCCCCTAGAGATAACTCCTATTCTAAATGTTAGGATTTAGCACATGCTAACACCCCTAACATGTTCTTCTCATCTATATTTTATACTTTTGCAACATAGGTTCATATTCATAAACAACATATACAATTATTTTGCGTTTTTTTAATACTATAAGATTCTGTAACTTTTTTCTTTTTCACTCAACATTGTGTCTTTGAGATTTCTCTATAGATATAGGTCGGTGATTTTCAACTCTAGCTATACATTAGATTCTCTTGCAGAGTTTTTTTTAAAAATACACACACATTCCTGAGCCTTACTCCCAGAGATTATGAGTCATTGTTCTGGAGTAGAACCTAGAATTCATTTTTAAAATAGATTTTATTTCTTAGACCAATTTTAGGTTTACATAAAAATTGAACACAAAGTACAGAGTTGCCACATACTCCCCCAACCACAGTTTCCCTATTATTAACATCTTGTACTGATGTGATACATGTTACAATTGAGGAACCAATAGTGATACATTATTATTAGCTGCAGTCCATCCTTTACATTAGGGTCCACTCTATGTGTTGTACAGCTCTATAGATTTTGCCAAATGTGTAATGTCACGTATCCACCATTAAGTATCATACAGCATAGTTTCATTGCACTAAAATTCCTTTATCCACCACCTATTCATTCCTCTCCTCTTAGCCTCCTCAACCCCTGGCAACCACTGATCTTTTTACTGTTTCTGTAGATTAGCCTTTCCCAGAATGTCGCATAGTTGGAATCAGACAACATGCAGAATGTTCAGACTGGCTTCATTCACTTAGCAATATGCATTTAAGGTTCCTACGTGTCTTTTTTGGCTTGATAATCACATTTCTTTTTATTGCTGAATAATATTTCACTATATGGGTTCACTACATTTTATTTAGCCATTCATCTATTAAAGGACATCTTGGTTGCTTCCAGTTTTGGCAATTATGAATAAAGCTTCTGTAAACACTAAGATACCAGTTTTTATGTGAACATAATTTTCAACTCATTTGAGTAAATCCCTTAGTAATGCAATTACCAGATAGTATGGTAAGACTATGTTTAGCCTGTAAGACACTACCAAACTGTTTTCCAGAGTGGCTGTGCCATTTGGCATTCCCCACCAGCAATGACTGAGCACCAGTATTTTTGAGAAGCTCCCCCAGGTAATTCTAATGAGCAGCCCAGCTAGTTGAGAAACCACTATTCCTTTCTTTTCCTTTTTGAAAAAAAATCACTATTGATGGCAGTATAGCAAGCATGGTAGTTAAGAGATGAGACTCCAAAGCAGACTGATTTAAACCCTGTCTCTCTCACTTCCTGACTGTATGACCTTAAGCAAGTTGTTTAACTTTATTTTTTTGGAGACAAGGTCTTACTCTGTCACTCAGGCTTGGAGTATAGTGGCATAATCACAGCTCACTGCAGCCTTGAACTTCTGGGCTCGAGCAGTCTTCCACCCTCAGCCTCCCAAGTAGCTAGGATTACAGGCAAACACCACTACACCTGGCTAATTCTTTTTATTTTTTGTAGAGATGGGCAACCTCACCATGTTGCCCAGGCTAGTCTTGAACTGCTAGTCTAATGCAGTCCTCCCTCCTTGGCTTCCCAAAGTGCTGGGATTACCACCACTAATCTAATCTTTAAAATGGGAATAATATTAGCACTTATGTTGCAGTTGTGAGGATTTAACTCATTAACATATATAATGCTCAGAAAAGGGGCTAAGATCTCTAAGAGCTATACACATACCTATATTTGGGGTTAAGAGTCACCACAATGTAGGTGACTCTTACCTACATTTAATAGTTACATATATAAATGTTATATATATTAACAATTATAGTAGAATCCCCTTTATATCTCTCCCTTAACCTCATTCTCCACCCTCCCCAGAGATAACCCTTATCCTAAAGTCAGCATACATATGTCAACAGAAAGATAACTATTACAGGTCATAGACACAATTTTACTTTAAATTTAATAGTTGGAAAAAAGCATATAATGCTTAGTTTAATTCATAAGAGTAACGTCTTAGGAGTAGAGGAAATTGTCTGAGGTTAAAAAGGACAATTTTGGAGAAGAGGGCCAAGGATGGAAAATGGTATGTAATTAAAGGCAAAGGGAGAAAGCAGCAATCAGCTGTTTTGTCTGTTTTCGTCTATTGTAGTTGCTACTTTTTCAGCTAAGAATTCAGAAGTGAGGTCCTGAATCAGGTGCCAATTACTTTCCGTTTTTTTTAGTTGGTATAATGGAAGGAACATGAACTTTAGAGTAAAAACAGATTTGGCCTCTAATTCCAGCTCCAGTAATTGTGTGGCTTTAAGCAAATTACTTAACCTTCTCTAGATTGTTTCCTCCTATATAAAAATAGTGATAAATTCTACCTCCTAGGGCTGTTGTGGAGATTGGATTTCATTAGAGAAGCTAAATACGGAAAGCCCTAGCACAGAACCTGACACACTGTAGATCTGAATACTGTCAGGTTTCCTGCCTTTTTTTCCTTCAATCATACTATATAAGACATGTCTTCCATTGCTGAAAGTTTCCTCTGTTAGACTATGGGTATTTCTTAATGCTGATTTTTCTCTCTAAATTGGTTAATATAGTTTATTGTTCCTCAAAAGGTCTTGAGGCCCACACGTATTATAAATTAGGAGACTAAGGCCCAAATGGAGAGTCAGAACTAAGTTTCCTGGTCTTCCAGGATCTACAGTGGAGGCACACTCAAGAATCTAACTTGTCTGGACACCAACCCTGAGTAACATTTAGAATTCTTCGTAAAAGATCTGGAACTATTCTATTTCATATGTCAAAACAATAATCAGAACTACTTAGTGATATGTCTGCTTCAGTTCTGTTTACATGTAAACTGCTTAGCCAAATGAGAGTTTGTAATTGATATCCCTGTTATTTGCACAAATTAAAAGAGCTTCTGAAGTGATAATGAGCAATCAGAAGCTGCCCTTACCCACCTTTCCTACTGTTTTCTGTTTACCCAGGTCTGGTTGCCTACATGGTACAATAGTAGGCAGATTCAGAACAGAACCCAGGCTCCTCAAGGCCAGAGAGAATATGGACCATGTAGAAATTAGGTGGCCATTTTTAAATAATCAAGGAGGATGAAAAAGGAAATCATCTTGCGGCGTGAGGGTTAAACTGGATTCTGTTTCAGCCTCCCAGCATGGGATTGTGTTTCTGGGCACCCCAGAGGTCTATTCTGCTGGGATTTGGCCCAGCTTTTTGGCTCATGCTCTTGTCCATCATTTGTAATTAGGATAGAATGGAACGAGAGGATGCAGAAATAATTAACACCATCCTTCCTCGTTTTATCAAGCTGTGGATTTTATGTTGAGATTTTATCAGCCACTTTGATAAAGCCATGTCAAAATGTTACAAAATATAAATATATCAACTTCTTAAGGCATATTCTATAGATATATATATATGCATAGGTGTATAAAGATACATATACAGGGATGATTATTAAAAGTTATAATAGTGAGGGAGAAAAAAGCCTAGAACTACCTAATATGAAAGTGTTTTAAAGCCAGTAACAGTATGTGTACCTTATGTGAATCCCAATTCAAACAGAAAAAATTTTAGTTCCTTTTTTGAGCAAATCACGGCAATTTGAACACTCTTGGAATATTTCATATAGAATCCTTCTTAGTTTTAGATATGTTTTAAAGAGCTCGTATCTGTTTAGAGGCTCTTACTAAAAAAATTAAATATTAACCGATAAAATACCCGAGATTTTTCAAAATAATCCCATCAAGGGAAGGGGGATATGTGCAGGAGTGTAAATAATACAAGGTTGGTCATGAGTTGAAAATTATTGAAGTGAGGTGATGGGTACATGAGAGCTTTATTATACTATTCCTCTCTACTTTTGTAAGTAGGTTTGAAATTTTCCATAATAAAAAAATTTAATAAAATAAATTTTACATAGTTTATATGCACTTGTGTGTATTTTCCATATATATATATATATATTATATATATATAATGTCTTAAATAATAAACACTAATATATTAATAGGAGCCACCTCAGGATTGAGATGGGTGGTTGAAGCTACTTTTATTTTTAATACCATATTACTTTATTTGATTTTTATAACAAATTTGTATTATTTTTATAATTTTAAAACTTAAATGTAGAAGTCTTTTTTTCTTCTGTTTTTTGGTTGTTGTTTTTTGTTTTTTTTCTTTGAGACAGGGCCTCACTGTGTCGCTCAGGCTGGAGTGCAGTATCACAGTCACTGCTCACCACAGCCTCAACCTCCCACATTCAAGCAATCCTCCCACATTCAAGCAATCCTCCCACATCAGCCTCCCAAGTAGCTAGGACCACAGGCATGCACCAGCACACCTGACTAATATTTTAATTTTTTGTAGAGATGTAGTTTCCCTACAATTCCCTGGTCTTGAGCTCCTGAGTCCAAGCAATCATCCCACCACCACCTCCCAAAGTGCTGGTATTACAGACATGTACCACTGCACCTGGATGAAAATAAAATTTTTAATAGGAATGTTTAATGATTTAATTTTTGGTTGCATCAAAATATCCCCCACAGGGAGCAAAAGAAGTACCTGTGTCAGAAAAGCCTTTTAAAAATGTTCATGTGTCTAGCCTTCCCACAGCATTATTCACCTTTCAGCCTTTCCTCTAGTGTGAGAATTCCCTCCACAGGAAGTTTTTTCCTAACCCACTTTAGAGACCCTCAACCTTCTATGGGAAGGCCTTGACCACCATAACTAGAGGTCTTGTTAGATGAATTTATAACCCATAAATAACTTACATATTCCTCCTTTGTAGATGCCTCCCTAGTCTGCCAGGTAAACACCTTGCTGATTTTGGATACATGTAGGTATTCTAGGCAAGAACATTCTGCATTTCAAAGACAAAGAAAGCAGAAGTAGCTTAAGTTTTTCAAAGAAATACCTCCCTGTATCTCTTATTACAACCCAGATTTCATTGTTAATATCTTCCTGCCCTCAGGATTTCCTTCTTTAACTGATTTGATCCAGATATTAGCAGAAGAGTAAGATGATTGTCAGAGAGTGTCCAACGATTAGAAGACATGAAGAACAAATTATTCTAACTTCCTTCTGGAGAAGCGCATGTGAAATGGACGAACTTTAGTACATGTCATGGGACCTGTGCCAGTGATACTAGGAGAAAATTGGTTGTGGATGGCAATCAAGCCTGTATTGCTGTTTTTTTCCTGAGGATAAACATATGTAATCATTTTGGGGTGTCTTAGTTAGGGTGAAGAACACTAGCTGCTATGACAACCTGCAAAATCTCAATGACTTAACAGGCTTCTTTCTCCTTACATCACAAAACAGTGCAGATCTCTGGGCAGGCTCCTTCCATGTAGTAGTTTTAAAAATCACCTTGGGCTGGCCGGGCATGGTGGCTCACTCCTGTAATCCCAGCACTTTGGGAGGCAGAGGCAGGTGGATCACCTGAGGTTGGGAGTTCGAGACCAGCCTGACCAACATGCAGAAACCCTGTCTGTATAAAAACAATTAATAAATAAATAAAATAAAATCACCTTGGGTCCCAGAAGTCTCCACTGGATCTTCTACATCTGGCCTGCAATCAAAAGGAACAATAGAAAGTGTGGAAAAATACGCAGGAAGTTTTGGAGCCAAGCCTGGACACGACATAGTACTTAGGCCCTGATTTTATTTACCAGAATTCAGTCACATGGCCTCCCTAACTGTAAAGGAGGCTGGGAAATAGAGTTTTTCCAAGTGTTCAGGAAGAAAATGAAATGGAAATCAGTGATTACATTGCATTGTTTCTGCCACAGTGTGTAATTTAGTAACTTGAATTTAAGAGATTTATTAAAGAAGGCTAATAAAAAAGATACGGAAAAATAAATTCTATCCAGATATAACAGAAAAGAGAAGTGTTAAGTAGACACGTTGCTAAGGATTGCAGAGATAGAGACCATTTAAGTCAGCTTGTTCCTGCAGGACTGATCTTTGTCCCCCAGCCTAGGCTTTGCTTGGCATGAACGTTGTTAGGGTGAGACTCTACTCTCGTTCATTAGTACCAAAAACAAAGAGGCCACTAATTTACCACTGATGCTACTTTTTTTTTTTTTTTTTTTTTTTTGCTGGGCTAATAATTTAATTGTCTGTATTTCTTATTCAGGGTTTGAGTAAAAAAGTTGGTGTATCATCCTCCATCCTCCAAGGTCTCTGGATCTCCTATAGCACAGAAGGTCTTTCCATGGCACTGGCATCTTTACGAAATCTCTATACTCCGAATATAAAGGTACATGTATAGAGAAATTAATATGATGAAGAATTAACTGTGAAAAAATAAAACTAGAAGGACGGTATGTAGCTATGTAGTTGATTTTGGACTTGCCTTAGACTCTGTCTTACTTATTATTAGCCTTTTACTGATAATATATTTTAAATTGTTAAATTTTATTCTATAAATTAGAGACTAGCTCCATTGTCCTCTTACCTTCTATAAGCTGACTCTGACATATGGGATCAGCTCTTGCTGGCTCCAGAGAGTAAACTGATCTCAGGTAGCCTTGGTCTTGATAAGAGCTTTTCTGACCAAGAGCTCACTTCATAGAGACTATGTTCAGCACTGCAGTATGGGAGGCAATTGCTCTGGCTACTATACTTTGTATGTAAAGGAGATATTTTACATTATCTACCAAAGGAAAAGAAAAAGGAACAAATGAGATTATAAAATAAAGCAATTACTAAATGCTACTAGACACTGTTGTAGCATCTTAGATGGTTTAATAAAAGATGACTGAAAGGATGTGACTCCTGTCTGTCTAATGATTAGTTCTGTTTATTTATTTCTAGGTCAGCCGACTGCTGATTTTGGGAGGTGCCAATATTAATTACCGGACAGAGGTTTTAAATAATGCTCCAATTCTATGTGTTCAGTCCCATCTTGGTTACACAGAAATGGTAGCCCTGCTACTGGAGTTCGGGGGCCAACGTGGGATGCCTCTTCTGAAAGTGGCCTGACTCCGCTGGGATATGCTGCAGCAGCAGGGTACCTGAGCATTGTGGTGCTGCTGTGCAAGAACGGGCCAAGGTACTCTGCTTTTCTTCCCTTTTCTTTCTTTTCGGTGCATAGTCTCTCCTATCTCCAGTGTTATCTCATGAGTCTGGGGAGAGTATATCCAACCTTGATGGAGAGCAGACAGAGAGAGTGCTGGCTCTGCACATGTGCAGGGCCACTGCCATCCATCCTGCAGGAGCACACAGTTCTAAAACCTTTAAGAGGTACTTGGGAAACTGCATTTATCAGTAACCACAAGAAGTTCCTACCTAACAACCCAGAAATGTTCTTCTGAGCTCAGAAGCAGCCTCTTTTAACAAAGAGAGGAAGGAGAAATGAGGCAGTAAGGAGACTGCAATGCCAGATCTGGACTGAATGACACCTGCAGACTGCATAGAGAAAAAAACTTAGCCATGGAGATGAGAACAGGACCAGACACCCCTCATCCTGTCCTTGAAGACCACCACTCTAGAGATATGGGAAGGAGATGATTCTCCCTGTTTATACTCAGACTGACCAAGGGCACCTCAAAGTGCTTCTGTTAGTGCTGTTCAGTTCTCTGAAAACATTTCCAAAATATGTTTGCTTTATGTATAAAAAGAACTCGATTTCATGATATTAGTGAAAAGAAAAAGGCTGTTCTCACAAATGTAGGCCTCTGGGAAAAAAAGTTTTGGCTTCATAGTATTTGTTTCAGTCCTAAAACAAACTGAGGATGTTGGTGGTTTCACAGTGAAATATAAGTCATACGTATGACTTCATTCTAAGGTGTCCAGTGCTGTTACCAGGGAAGAAAGTGGGACTCCTCCTACTCCTTTGGGAACTGAGATGTAGGCCTCTCAGTGACATCCTGGAGCCTTAGAAGTTTACCGTAGCACAGTGATTGTCCACCTGTAACATCCCATTCATTTGAATGGGCCCCTCTAGAAACAATAACCAGGCCTCATTACTATTTTCGTTTTAGAGACAAAGTCTTGCTCTGTTGCCTAGGCCAGAGTGCAGTGGCATGATCATAGCTCACTGCAGTCTTCAGCCTCCCTAGTAGCCAGGAGTATAGGTACACGCCACCCACACTCAGCTGTATTTTTCTCCTATTTTGTAGAGACAGGATCTTGCTCTATTGTGCCGAGGTTTGCTAAAACTTCTTGGCTCAAGAGATCCTCCCACTGTGGCCTCCCAAAGCGCTAGGATTACAAGCATGAACCATGGTATCTGGCCCTTCTTACTATTGCTGTCACTTCATATTCGGATCTCAGCTGGGTCTTCCCTGCTGCTCAGCCCTTAAGCTGCCAAGCCATCCTTTTCTTCATCTTTCACTGTTTTCCTCAGAGCAGATACGCAAATCATATGTACTTTCAAGATCCTATCATGCCTCTTGTACTCTTCATCACTGTGACCAAGCTCATCTTAAGGTGCCTGTATCTCAAAACTCTATCAGTTCTTTGATTTTCTTCTCCCTTGCTAACCAGAAGCAGCATCCCATCTCTTCCCTTTCACATCTACCAAACCTGTCCTAAGAGTCCTCTATAATAGCTACATTCACTTCCTTATTACTCCTTAACTACTTGCATTCTGGCTTCCGTGAATGAGAAAGAAGGCAGGTCATTAAAATGGTAAGCTTTAGGATCAAACACAACCAGGTCAAATCCTGTGTCAATACTTAATTTATATGAGGGCTTGAACAAGTCACTTAACCTCTCTCAATCTCACTTTTCATCTATAAAAAGGGTATTAGATGAGTCAGTGTAAGGATTAAAAGAGATAAAGCCTTTTAAAGAGGTAAAGTCTCTTTAATCTTATACAGTGCCTAATAAATAGTATCCGTAAAAAAGAAAATAGCCCAACCTCCCTGTATTCTACCAAGCTACTCTTTTGAAAGTCACTAATGACTGCCAGTCACCAAATAAAGCAGCTTTGTCTCATTCCTCACCTCTCTGAGCCCCTTCATAGTATTGGCAATAGTAAAAAAAAATTTCTTTTCTTTGAGACAGAGCCTGGCTCTGTCGCCCAGACTGGAGTGCAGTGGCACATTCTCAGCTCACTACAGCCTCCACATCCCAGGTTCAAGCGATTCTCCTGCCTCAGCCTCCCAAGTAGGTGGTATTACAGGCACCCACCACCACACCCAGCCAATTTTTGTATTTTTAGTAGAGATGGGGCTTCACCGTGTTGGTCAGGCTGGTCTTGAACTCCTGACCCCAGGTGATCTGCCCGTCTCAGCCTCCCAAAGTGCTGGAATTACAGGTGTGAGCCACCGCACCCGGCCAATAGTAAACTTTTAATGTCATTCCCCCACTTCTCTGGCTGCTCCTCTCTCCTTCTAATGTAACTGTTCACTAAGAGTTTGTTCCTGGTCTTTCTTCCATCCTCATACTCTGCCGTGGCTTCAGCATTAAAGTCATGGGCTTTGGCATCAAACCCAATTTGGTTCTAGTTTTCCTGACTACATTTTGGTGACTCTTTATCCCCAGATTGCTAATTCCTGAAAATGTTTTTGAACTCTAGTTTCACGTTTGTAACTGCTTCCTTGGCAGACATGCCCAGATCCCTGACTAGTTCTTCAGATTCAACTTTCTAAAGTCACTCATCATCTTTACTCTCCTCTTTCTGGCTTTTCAAAATCTGCTAATGTAGCCTCCTTTTTTCTCAGAACTAGGGAATCATTGACATTTTTCTCTCATTTGCCCTTCCAAATTCATTTAGTAGCCAACCCTTTTCAATATTATCCTCAAAACAGCTTGAGAAGCTATTCGTTTATCTCTACCCCAACTGCCACCATCCTCCTGAATTATTCTTGGAGTCTTCTTGTGTAACAAACCCCTTTTTCACATTCTCATCTCATCTGTTACACACCGTGACCTTAGCTTTTGTAAATGTTTTATTTTGAAATAATTTTAGACTTCCAAAGATATTGCAAAAATAGTGCAGAGACCCAACACAAAGAAATTATACATGTTTGAGGTGATAAGCATGCTAATTACCCTAATTTGATCATTACGCATTGCATACATGTATCAAAATATCACACTGTACCCCATAAATAGGTACAATTATTACATGTCAACTAAATAAGAGCAAATAAAATAGTTCTCTTGTAGGCAAAAAAAAAAAAAAAGCGTAGTTTCTGTATATCTTTCACTCAGTTTCTCCTAATGTTAACAGCCTAGGTAATCGTAGTCTAATTATCAAAACCAGGAAATTAATTTGGTGATAATACTATTAACTAATCCACAGACCTTACTGAAATTTGTCCGGCTGTCCCACTGAGATCCTTTTTGCATTACAGAATCCAAGCCGGGATCCCACATTACATGCAGTGCTGTGTCTCCTTAGTCTCCTCCAGTCTGTGAGGGTTTCTCAGTCTTTCTTCATCTTTTATGAGCTTGACAGTTTTAAAGAATACCAACCAGTTTTTCTGTAGAATGTTCTTCAATTTTAGTTTGTTTATGATTTTCTCATGATGAGATTAAGTGTATATATTTTTGGCAAGAATACCACACCAGCAATGCTGTACCCTTATGAAAATGCAGCACTTGAGGTACCTGCTATTGATATGTCTTATTACAGGTGGTGTCAACTCAATCACTTGGCTAAGGTAGTGTCTTCCAGGTTTCTCAACTCTGAAGTTACTGTTTTTCCTTTTGTAATTAAGAAATATCTTTTAGGGATATGCTTTAAGACTAGGAAGATAGACATCCTAGTATTTATCGTACTTTTGTCCACTAATATTAGGATCCATCAGTGATTCTTGCTGCAGTAATTATCATCTTTTATTTTATTGAGAGGAGTTTCACTCGTGTTGCCCAGGCTGGTGTACAATGTCACCATCTCGGCTCACTGCAGCCTCCACCTCCCAGGTTCAAGCGGTTCTCTGCCTCACCCTCCAGAGCAGTTGGAATTACAGGCACCCACCACCACATCCAGCTGATTTTTGTATTTTTTAGTAGAAATGGGGTTTCACCATGTTGGCCAGGCTGGTCTTAAACTCCTGACCTCAGGCAATCCGGATACATACCTCAGCCTCCCAAAGTGCTGGGATTATAGGCATGAGCCACCGCGCCCAGCCACTGCAATAATTATTGCTTTGCTGTTTGCCTAACAGTGATTTTCTACTTCCATCATTCCCTCAGCATTTACTAATTGACATTTTACTGTAAGGAAAAGCGATCCCTTCTCTCCCGTGTATTTATTCAAGTATTTATTTATATTACTGTGAAGTCGTGGATATTTATTCTATAGCCTGAAATCCATTACCATTATTATTCATTTCATTGTTCACGTTGCCCTAGATGTTTTGACCATTGGGAACTCCTTCAGATTGATTCCTGTGTCCTTTCAACTTCCCTCTATTATTTTTTGAGCACTTTCTGACACAAGATGTTCTAATCTCATCTGTTATCCCAGTCCTGGAATTAACCATGTCTCCAAGGAGCCATGGTTTCTTTTATCCATTCCCTTAGTTTTTGAAAATACAGTTCTGAACATGAAAACATTCAATGACTCCACTACCTACTGGTTAAAATTCAGACCACTTAGCCTGGAATTAAAAAATATCCACGCTCTGTCCCAAAAGACCTTTTCAACCTTAGAGTTTAAACTTCCCTTTCATGTGTCCCACCCTTACAAAAACTAGAATACACGATTCATTTTCCATCTCAGCCAGTCAAAATATACCTTCTCTCTGAATCCGTTTCTGATTCTAGCCAGGAATTCATTTTTCCTTCCTCTGAAATGTTATTTCACTTTTACTTTTCTTTAAATTTATTGTATACTCCTTTGTTGGGCAGGCTCTTATCACATTGGTCACGGCTCCCCTACCTTGTTGGACAGTCCTTGAGAGCAGAACCTGTACATTACTGTCTTATTCACATAAATGGTACTTTGCACCTACTCTGTATTCAGTAAATACTCACTATGTGGATGGCTGGGTGGAACTGAAGTCAGCGGGAAAGCCAGAAACAGAACTTAGATTTTCAACTGATCTAACTACCACAGGACAAGTGCCACCTGCCTACCAGAAAAGGCTACTCATCTGTTGAAATGAAGGCCCTTCTGGTAAATCGATCTTGATCAGGGTCTTCTTTCAGCCTAAACTTGTAACCAACACTGAAATTATAAAGACTGCTATTGATGCTTAGTCTAGCAATAAGCCAAAAGTGCCTCTAGACATTTGGGGCAGATCTTTAAGATTCTTCCTTCCTACTGGAAGAGAGAAGCAGACTTTGCCAAAGCTTGGTGGTCAGGCAATTCATATGAGATGTTTTGCTTCTTTGGAAGAACAAAAAATTGTAGCTTCATAATGTTTTTCTTCCCTTTGTTGATTTCAAAGATAATTTTTTTTATGCCAGCAGAGCTACAAGTTTCTCAAATCTTGGTCTAAAAAGAACTATTTGAGGAGACAAAGAAGGATTTACCTCAGGAAGACAAAGTTCAAGCTGAGAGTTCTGGTTTTTGTTTTTCTTTGAATGCGAAAATGAAAGTCTGATCTTTTTTGAGGAAAAGAAGTTCTTCCCAGAGGGACATTTAGCATAGTTGTAGCTCAGTAATGATCTAGGCTGAGCAGAGTCTCCTGAACTTGCTCAGAGAGTGGTTCCAATAGTGGAAAGGATGATTCTTAGTAGTCTACACTTGTGCAATGGATGGATGTGTCTAGATTGCGAGTTCAGCCACAAGTCTGTGTTCACACAGATTTCCTGTCCTCTCCTCCTAGGTGGATCATTTGGATAAGAACGGGCAATGTGCTTTGGTTCATGCTGCACTCCGAGGTCATCTGGAGGTTGTCAAGTTTTTGATTCAGTGTGACTGGACAATGGCTGGCCAGCAGCAAGGAGTGTTTAAGAAGAGCCATGCCATCCAACAGGCCCTCATTGCTGCAGCCAGCATGGGTTACACTGAGGTAAGAAGTAGGCAATAGCATTGTTTCTCCAAGCTATGTATTGAAGGACCTAGGAAACCAGGAGAAAAGACTGCATGAGGACAGAATCGCCAGCCAAATTAATGTAAATTCGTGATCAATGCTCTGATTAATGAGATTAAACTCCATGAACACTTGACTCAAATTCCAAGGTCCCTCAAATTATAGGCATAGAAATGTGCCAGTTGGAAAGGACTATGGAAATGATCTAATTCTTCTCCATGTTTTCCTCCCTGTTTAACAGACAGTGGCACCAAGGCTCAAGGTGATGAATTACTGAGGTGTAGTCACATGGTTAGATAATGTGGCAGAGGAAGAGCATAACACCTAGAATCTCAGGACCAGATTTGAATCCCAGCCTCGCTACTCATTCACTCTAGACCTTGAACAATTTACCTAATCTCTTAGAAGCTTAGTTTCCCATCAGCAAAATGAAGTTAATAAACTCCTTTATACAAGGCTGTTACAAGGGATGCTTGGTAAACTGTTAAACATTCTATAGTTTATTAATGATAGTAACAATAATAGTGGCAAACGCATGGAATTGGTAGTGTGCTAGGAAATGTGTAACAACCAACCCTGAAGAAGGGTGTGGGGTGGAACAGGGGTGTGTGTTTGTACGTATGTTTATTATAAATTTTACTGATAGAAAGAATGTGTTTCCATGGTATACTGCACAGCCATAAAAAGAACAAAATCATGTCCTTTGCAGCAACATGGAGGCAGCTGGAGGCCACTATCCTAAGTGAATTAATACAGGAACAGTTAACTAAATACCATATGTTCTCACTTATAAGTGAGAGCTAAACAATGAGTACTCACGGACATAAAGAAGCAACAGTAGACACTGGGGACACCTGGAGGGGGGGAGAAGGGGAAAGCGCTGAAAAACTGTTGAGTATCATGCTCACTACCTGGTTGATAGAATCATTCATGTCCCAATTCTCAGCATCATGCAGCACACCCATGTAACAAACCTGTACATTCACTGCCCTTGAATCTACAATAAAAGTTGAAATTATTTTTTTAAAAAGAGGCCGAGGTACGGTGGCTCGTGTCTATAATCCCAGCACTTTGAGAGGCCAAGGCAGGCAGATCACCTGAAGTCAGGAGTTCAGGACCAGTCTGGCCAACAAGGTGAAACCCTGTCTCTATTAAAAATACAAAAATTAGCCAGGCATGGTGGTGGACACCTGTAATCCCAGCTACTTGGCAAGCTGAGACAGGAGAATTGCCTGAACCCGGGAGGCGGAGGTTGCAGTGAGCCAAGATTGCACCAGTGCACTCCAGCCTGGGCGACGAGCAAAACTCTGTTTCAAAAAACAAACAGATATGTTGCACACAACTTACAAATAATAATGAAGTATACAGTACTCTTAATTGAATGCTTTTGTTGATTTTTGCCAAATTTGTAGCTAACCTATGGTTGTAACTTATAACCACAATTTGACAAATGGAGCTGCATCCCACTTTGCCCTTTTCTCAATAACAGTATTACCATTAAATCTGATATGTGATCTGTTAAACTACTTCTCAACCTCATACAAATTATATTTATTAAACTGAAGCCACTTTCAGCTTTAATACTAAATGAAGCCCTGATTTATAGTGTTTGCCAGTTTCAAGGGTGTAAATACTCCCATCATAGCCAATTTCAATCTACCAGTGCGACAGCACTGAAACAAAGGCAGAGGAGATGCACAGGAGCACGTCGTTATATAATATTCCCACCATGCAGACATGCACAATCAGTATAGGTAACCCCAACAGCATAGATAATAGTAAGATATAGTCAAGTAATAGGAAGTTGTGAAATTTGAGTATTCTTTAACCTTTGTTTTTATGTTAATTTATTCAGTTGCTATTTGGTTTCTAATAAACAACTGGCTTTCAGCATTTCTGAGAATTTAACAGTCAGCTTTCATGGGCCAGTGCAAGCATGGGATAATCAGTAAAAGAGCTACCGTATCAACTGAGCTGACATGTCACCAAGGGAGTGTTAAGTAATACTAAAATTTGTATCATCTATGGGACGTTTTTTAACCCTGTGCAGTCAAATTCCCGGAAACAGAACTGTCAGTTTTCGTTGTGTTTAGAGATCATTCTCCCTTTACTAGTTCCAGAACAGTCCTTATACATCTGAGAGGGAAAAGGAAGTTAAACACTTTACTCTGAGGAAATACAGGGCCAGGTGCAGTGGCTCACACCTGTAATCCCAGCATGTTGGGAGACTGAGGCAGGAGAATCACTTGAGGCCAGGAATTCAAGACCAGCCTGGGCAGCGTAGCAAGACCCCACCTCTACCCCAAAAAAATTTTTTTTAATTAGCCAGGTGTGATGGTGCATGCCTATAGACCCAGCTAATCTGGAGGCTGCATAGCAAAGATTGCTTGAGCCTGGGAGGTCAAGACTGCAGTGAGCCATGATCACACTACTGCACTCCAGCCTGGGTGACCAAACGAGACTCTGACTCAAAAAAAAAAGAAAAGAAAAACGGGCCCGCAGTTTCCTATTATTTTCTGTGGCGTTTTTATAGGGAGGATGAATATTGCTTATTTAAATATGAAGAATATGTAATTTTTTAAAAAAATCTCATGCTAGATAAGTGAATTCTATTCTAGAGACATGAAAACTGTACCTGATAGGACAAATGCTCATCATGGAAGCTCTGGGTTTCTTTACTAGGACAGTCAGTTCTGATTCCTTTTGTGTGCAAGAGATTTAGTGATACTTGGATCATCCAGACCTCACAGGCTAGTGTCAGTAGCGTAGTTTTCCACCTGAAGTTTGAGCTGACACAACTTCTTGTTTCAGATTGTCTCCTACCTACTTGATCTTCCAGAAAAAGATGAAGAGGAAGTAGAGCGAGCACAGATCAACAGCTTTGACAGTCTCTGGGGGAGAGACAGGTACCTCTCATGGACATTGCTCTCAAGAATGTGTTGTTTGTGTGTGGACTCCCGTATCTCCAACCCTTATTTTTTTCCCTAGCATACATTTGGCAATCTTCTGTCTCAGGCTTTTGTATTGGAGACTGATTCAGCCAAACTAAACAGTCAAGCAATTTTTCTCTTTCAACCCTCCTTCCCTGTGGATTCTCTATACTCTTTGCACAGGTGTCTTCTTTCAAACAAAACTTTTTCCCTCTCGTTTCCAAATATTTTTAAAATATTGAAAGTTACCTTACAATGTGCCAAACCAGAGCAGAAAATAATTGTAGACTTGCTCCTTTTTATGTGATCCTTGTAGTAGTTAGGAATAAGTATTTCTCCCATCAAAATAACTTTTTCCCCTTGCATTTGTTAACCAGGATGTTAAGTTTTTACCCACACCTCTGATTTAACCAAATGTTACTGTGGCAGTGTGGTATCTGACACAATTAATCTAATACATTATGAGTAAAGTTGCTATCTGGATGCACAGTGAAGGCCCAGCCTCATGCAGCTCCTGGTGGTCTGTAGCAAAGCAGTTTGGTACTTAGGATGCACACAGAAGCCTCTTTCTTGTGGCCTTTGCAGGAAATGATTGTTGTCTTCCCCTCCAAGTCTAAACTGCAGCATCTGGGGAAACATGAGTAACTTTCGATGTGTTTTTATGAAACCAGGGCAATGAAAACTGTAGAGTAACCACAGATGTGTCTCATATTTTCCAGGAGAAGTAGACCAATATTGAGATGGCCAATTTAGGGAGAATATTTTACTAAATAAGAAGGGTATGCGTCTGGGTTAGGATAAGAGTGTTATTAAAAATAATAGATTCTTGAACCCATTTAAAATTTGTAAAGACTTATTGTGGCATTTCTTCTCGTGACAAAATCTCACACCGGTTTCCTGACTTCTTTAACATCATGTGGAATGGTCCAAAACTCAGGAATTTGCTTCTCAAATAATCCCTCCTTTTGTAAGATCCAAAGGGAGCAGATGCCTGGCAGCTGTAGCTTAAGAGTCCATGACAGATTAAAGGAAAGTGTCCAGCTGGAAACAGCTGCTGTCTCTGGAGCCCCACCCTGAGGGAAGCCAGAGGACAGGCTGAGGGGGAAAGAACTGGCCGGGACATCAGCCACTCTGGAGTACCCATGTGTGTGGGACGCAGAGCTGCAGGAGGGACACATTGGTGTGCTTTTGTCAGCACAGCCTTCCCCAACACTGTTGCCATATCTCCAGCAGACCCCTTATTGCCAAGGGCATGGCTGTGTAACCACTGACAGCAGCAAAAAGAGTCATGTCCCCATGGTGATAATGAATAGAAATTACAAGACTAACAGTGATGAATATCAAACACATTCTAATGCTGTACTTGAAAGAAATCCTTAACAACATTCAAGGAGGGCATGAATTAAATGAGGACTTATTTTTATTGACATGAATTTCTTATTAGGATAAAATTTTATGACATCAGAATTCTTAAAATATTTCATAAAGTATACAATAAATTTTTATAGTGAATTTTCTACATATATACCATATCGATTTTTAAAAAATCAAAGTTTTATGTCAGTTTGCTTATAATCAGAAATGTGTTGTGTCTGATGTCTATATGCAATATCATTAAAATTATTATAAACATAAAAAGCTTAAACATGAGTTAAGATGAAATGTGTCTTTTTTTTTTTTTTTTTAAGGCACAGTCTCACTCTGTCACCCAGGCTACAGTGCAGTGGCACAATCTCGGTTCACTGCAACCTCCGCCTCCTGGGTTCAGGTGATTCTCCTCCTGGAATTACAGGTGTGCACCACCATGCCCAGCTAATTTTTTTTTTTTTTTTTCGTATTTTTAGTAGAGACGGGGTTTCACCATGTTGGCCAGACTGGTCTAAAACCCCGGACCTCAGGTGATCTGCCCACCTCGGCCTCCGAAAGTGCTAGGATTACAGGCATGAGCCACCACGCCTGGCTATAATACAATTTCTGTATGAAAAATTATTTCAGAAAAAATTCTGGAAAATAATGTTGTCTTTATTATGTGACAGTGACCCTACAACTCATCACTAGTATAGAATGGACTTTGATTCACTTTCCTGTCTACAGTGATGTTTATTAAACATACATGTGCCTTTCTAACTTCAGCACATGATCATTTAAATTTAATAATGACCTGTTCAATTGTGATGCTTCCTCCCATGACAAAATCTTAAAGACACTTTTGCATATAAAAGTGGTCTGTGACCCAAAGCTAGTTGGTGGGGGCTCATATCTGCAACCAGGACCTAACTGACAATTTTTAACCTAAGGAAAATACAATGGTCATAATGTTTCCTAGAATGTGTATCACTTACTCTATCAAATCTAAGACACCGTTAACTTTAAGAAACTATATATCCATTATTTTATGTGCCACCACAAAAACAACTTCTGCCAGCTAAACTGACACAATTCTTTATTATCACATCATTTGTAAGATGCATCCCAATTTCAGAGATGTTACAATGTAGAGGGAGAAAATGAATCTTAGAATCAGTGAAATACATCCTAGTATACAATGAAATGTTAATTGGGATGTGATTTTTACGTATCAGATTTTCTAAAGGCAGATCACTAGAGCATCCTGGTTGCTTTCATCCTCCTTTTGCAGCCTCTTTATCCTTCCAGATGCCATCTTCTTACATCCAGCTTCCACCATCTGCTGACCCCTCCCATCTCATAGTGTTTTCACAGACTTCTTACGGAACAACACAGGAGAAAAGCAAACAAGGTGACAAGATCGTTCACCACATCAGCCTCTCCCTTGTGTTGTGGGCACAGACCAAGACCAGCACTGCGAGCTTCTAGCGACTCTGGAGGCCAACCCTGGAAATACATGGCCCTAAAAAGAAACCAGAGTTTACAAAACAAACTTATTAATTAGATTCCTTTAATTCCTGCTCTCATCTTCTTTTGCCTAGATTATTGCAACTACCTCCTAACTGAGCTCTGCCTCTAGCCTCACCCTTTTGTGATACATCTCTCAGACTTCAGCCAGTGATCTTTTTAAGCCATAGTCTGTGTCACTGACCTTCATTTACTACTTGTAGGATTAAGTCCTTTAATGTAGCATAAAAAGACCAGTAATGATCCAGCCTCATATACTGCCTGTCTTCTCCAGTAATTCCAATAACTAAACATGTTGTTTCCCCCCTCAGTGCCTTTATTCATGCTCTCCCTTTGCCTGTCATGTCCACCCCCCCACCTTCCATGCCTATAAATCTTCTGTTCATCTTCAGCATCTAGTTCACATTGTCATCTCTACTGGAGGCCATCTTAGACACTTCTCCCTCTGTGCCTTCCCTCATACCAAGGATGTATCTCCATTGTGCTTGTCACACTGTGTATTAAGGTATTTGTCTGTTTCCTTACTCAACCATGAGTTCCTTGAGAGCAGAGACTCTAGTGCCTGACATATAGTTCAATAAATGTTTTATTAGTGTTATTTTGATATCAGTGATCAGTTTATTTCTCCCCCAGCCACTTCCCCTCCTCCCCCCTCCCCCTTAATCTTACATGACCTGTCTGTGCTGGACTCTTCCAAGGTTGAAAGTAGATGAAAGAGTCATTTGCGTCTCTGCACTCTCTTTAGTGTCAGCATCCCATCCAAGCAGACTCTGGCTGTTTCCCCAACACTGAGCTACATCCTGTCTGCCTCTTCCAACTCTTTAGATGTTTCCCTTTCAAAAAAGACCATTTCTGTCAGATTATCTCATCAGATGCTGACAAGCTAGGGAACAAATTCTGTTACTGCTCTTTTAGGAAGAAAGTTGGCTCTAACTGCTCTGCAGTTTGGTGTTTTATAGAATTGGCTTTACCTTAATCTCCTTTCTTTTAGAAAGTTTTAACAGTTTTCGATAAATCTCAGATAAAATCCAGCTATACAACTCTTTGCTCTTGGATTTTGAAAAGCCCAGATTCCGTTCTACACAGTTGTGTTGTTCCGAGATGAAACTGGCCAGCTGTGCTAATAACCATGTCCAGCTATCAACTGAAGGTTGCTGCCAAATGACATCATAACCTAAACAATGGAGATAACACAACAAAGATAAAGGCCAAGTGGAACATTCCTTCTCATATAAATGTTATCCAGTAGGGAGAAATGGGGCAGCCAGAGCACTGGAACTGTCGGAGTGGACAGTGTGGCTTTCCAGATGGGCAGTGGTTGTGAATATTCAGACGTGTTTTGTGAACTAGCATCATCAGTGAGAGGCTTGATTCTGAAATACTGTCTGTATTCTCTCCAGGCTGCTGTAAGTTCTTTCGTGAAAAATAATGTATTTGGCCACGTCACATAGAGATGTTTGCTGCAACCTTATCAGCCTAGTAGCTGCTTTAAATGGGTTCAGAATGTGGGTGAGAAATTTTCCAAATGGTTTGTTTTATGCACCAAGAGAATTCTTATGGTTCCTAATAAGTGTCTATCCAGTCAAATTCTTTAAACTACTCTATGTTCTGACCCATATACAAAACTAACAATTTGTTTTCTGACCTGTTAGAAATATGAACTTGAGAAACAGGGGAACATCACTTACATTTAAAAAACAAGAGATAAAACTTATTTGTCCAGTAAATAATTATAGCCATTAACACCTGAGCTCATCCACTCAGGGCTTGGAAAGGACCCTCACCTCAAATGGGACCAAGCCACTGCCCTCCTGTAAGGAACTGGACAGAAATGCCAATATCAAGAGTTCCAAAATAAAATTGAAAATACACATAAGCCATAGATAGAACTGGTTTAAGAGTGCAGATATCTTCTAAAATTATCACATTTTACTACATAAGCCTTCTTATCCTTGTGGAAGGAAGGAAAATATTACTTGAAGGTTTATCTTTGTAGAAATTACAGGTAGTTTTGATTTTGCATATGACTCAGTAATGGATAAATGTGGCCATATCCAAAGATAAAATGCCATAATCTGTACTTAAGTGGAAAAGAATGCAAATGTCCATTTGAGGTAAATTGTATTTGCTTCTCTGAATAGACTTTAATGTTTGCAAACTCCAGTATCTGTGCCTGCTAACTAGTACCATTTTCTCATTTGTCACTGGAGTAGGAGGCTATCATAAAAGAAGGGTCTGCTGACCACTACATCCAATTTTAATTTGGAAAAAAAATCTTTATATTCTTTCTTTAAAATGAACTATAACTCTTACATGTTCTAACAGTGTTTTCCATCCTCCTTACCCTCATTATTTTTCTAAAACTATAGACCTATGCACCTGAGATCCCACGGTTAAATTAAACAAATACTTGTTAAAAGACAGACTTCGTTTCTCCAAATTCCTCTTTCTGCTGTTGAAATGATACTCTGAGGACACAACAGGCATTCGTAAAATCTCCTCTGTATCAGAGATCAGATTGTCAGTGGACAGTGGCACAAGAATAAGAATGTGTCTGTGTTTTTCCTGATGTGTCTCTTAAACTCGCTGTAGCTATTTTTACCTGTGACTTATTTTATATTCAGAAGAAAATAGTCTTTGTCATACCTCTTCTCCCATCTTTAAGACTGCTACCTTGAATAATTCTAATCCTTATATTTTAAAAAAAAGTGTTGCAAATGTGCCAGAAACTTCTATATCAACTCATGAAGAAAAAGAATGAAAACTGGCCCAAGACCTTGGGCTGCAATCCCTAACATTGATTCTCTAGGCTTAAGAGCCCAAGAGTAGAGCTTGGCTGGAGGTAGTTCCCAGCTAATTCTAAAAAAAAAAAAAAAAAAAAAAAAATTCTTTATCTCTGCAAAGACTCTTGTCTTTAGATTCCACCCATACAGAAAGTTTGTAGCTAGGAAGAGGTACCAAATGAAAGGTACACCAGAGCAGAGCAGACAGTCTGGTTAGGGAAAATGAAACCAAGTGAGTTTCATTAAAGGTGATTTTTCAATAGATTTATTATAATTGTCCCCAAATATTGTGAGGCAATTTAAATGTGTCTTTATTCATTATTTTTCTTTAGAACTTTTGTTTATGGAAAAGGTGGCGAAAATCATTATTCTTAGAAGTAAAGTAGCAATACATTAATGAAACACAGGGATATGTCACATTTAACATTGAGCACGAGAGAGGACAAGAAGCACCTTTCCTCAGTCTTTGTTGTCTGCCCTTAGCCCTAACAGCTGCAGCCGGAAGGGGCAAACTGGAGGTGTGCCGTCTGCTCTTGGAACAAGGGGCGGCAGTGGCCCAGCCAAACCGCCGAGGGGCAGTGCCACTATTCAGCACAGTGCGCCAGGGCCACTGGCAGGTAAGCAGGGTGGCCAGTTCCAGTCCCTCAGGCAGGACTGAGTTCTACGTCAGGACTTCTGATGCAGAGAGCAGAATGATCACAAGTAAAGTTTGGGTTACTCAGCAGTGATCAGGTTTGAGACTTGGACCTTTGTTATGAATATTCTGGTTAACTGAGCATGCGACAGTTAACATTCAAAACCATCACTTGATATAGATTGTATAGGACTAACTACTTTTGTCCAGGTAATAGAGTGATCTCCTTCTCACATTTCACACTATCCAAAGACTCTTTGGAAGGTTCATTTCTCAGCAGACTTCTGCTAGTCACTTACTTGCAAGTATCTGAGACTTACTAAAAGAAAATGCAGTGAATGCAAATTCTAGTGATACAGTCCTTTTAGATGTTTGGATTCTGGATAAATGTTAATTTATACACTTGGGATGGAAAAAAAAGCACACTAATAATAATCTTCGGAAGTATTTGAATAGAAAAAAAGCCGTAGAAGCCAAACAGCCCTAAAGAGTTACCAGAGACACTTTATTATGTTCTGTTCAGTCGGAAGTATTAACTGCAGGCAGATTTGCAACCACTAGAGGGCAATAAAGGAGTGATTTATGTTGGAATTTCCACCATGGAATTGTTAATCTACATCTTGACCTTTGTTAAGTTCTTTTTTACTTAGTGGCTGAGTCAAGACATTCAGAGTTGAATCCTTCTCATTTGGCTGTCCCTAAGAGAGTTAGATATTAAATCATATGGTACTGGGACTATACAGGTACTTATACGGGGTTCTTGCAGTGGAAAGATACATATAGAGGTGACGTATACAGCAGTAGGAATTCGTACAGAGTATGAGATAGTCCGCACATGTCTTCTCAGCAGCTCTTCTTTGGGCTAATTGGTTCCCGTTTCTCTGCACTTGCAGATTGTTGATCTTTTACTCACCCATGGAGCTGATGTCAACATGGCAGACAAGCAGGGCCGCACTCCCCTGATGATGGCTGCCTCCGAAGGCCATCTAGGAACTGTGGACTTCCTACTTGCACAAGGTTAGTCTTGGGATGCTAAAGCTGGCTGGCCAGTGCCCGTAATTACCTGCTGAACTCACGATTTCCAGCAATGGTTCCCAGGAGATACCAAGAACAGATATTAATCCAGTTAGTTGGAAAATGAAAGGCTATCTCCTCCCGTCTTGTATTCAGTGGAACGCTTCTAACTCTGACACTATTTCTTTATGACTTGAGGAATTTAAATGAGATTAACATATTGTAAATTCTCATTCAGATCAGTCGTCTCCAAACTTTGATTTTTAAAAAATATATACACAATACAGGGATTGTGTTTTGACTTTAACTTTATCAATTCTTTTGTAAGCCAGCACAACTAATATTTTTCTTGAATTCAAAGGAGGCAAATCGCAGTGAAGACCCCGGCTGACTGTGGGATCCTATTTGGGGAATCAAAATTATTACCCTGTTGTAATAAATTCCCTTTGACACTTACCAACATCCACAAATTCCTGGTGAATGGGAAATAAGTTAAAGGAGACAGTGTGGTCACACCACTATTGTAAAGCACATCAGGCTCCTGTTGCTTGCTGTGACCTGTGCCTAACGGTGGCTGCTGATAGTGGACCTCTGTAGTAGAAAAGCTCATCACTGGTGACTCTGCAGTGCCATCTAGTGGAGCTTGAGCATTTGCATGAAGCAAGAGGCAGAGGCAATCATTCTAGGTTTCTTCTAAGATTGCAAACTACAGCTCAGTCAGAGACTTTCTGGATCTTTAGCTGTATCCCTTAAGTAAGATTTGTTTCCTCAGACTCAAGGCTGGGTCAGAATCAGAGAGTTGCTCTTACAGGTTGTGAAGTGGCTCTTGGCTCCCCCATACAAGCTACCAGAGAAATTTGCCTTCATGATATCTATCTTCATTTCTACTGGGGAAGGCAGGAAAGAGGAAGGATTGCCTAGATTCTCAAGATAAGTTGTGTCAGGAGTAAATACTCCAGAACAAACCAAGTCCACTGAAAGAGGCAGGATGTCTTGAGCCACTGATAACCTTTAGATAGCTGCAAAGTACCTGTCATGTGCCAGTAGAGGCTCTGTAGCCACAGATTCCAGGTATTTCTTTCATTTACCAATGGAGAGATTTTCTTCTTTAGACTGTTTCATTTTTTTCTGCACTTAAATGAGAGGCTTTCACTAAATAATGAATTCAACAAAGATTTATTTAGGCTATGTTATTAGCATAAATAGTTCCTATACTAGGAACTATGAGTAGTGCTGATTTTTTTTTTAATTAATGCACTATAATCTGTGCCCTCAAAGGGTCTATAATGTGGTAAGGAAGAGATAAAGCAAAGATAAATACCTTAAAAAGCAGAGAATCCTGGGTGCTCTGATAAAGGGGTACTTTCAGTTAGACTAGGACAGGCTTTGAAATTCGAATAGGAAAAATGTCCTAGATTTAGGGAAAGGGCGTAACATAGATGAAAGGCCAAAGAGGAGTAACAGGTTTGGAGAAATACGCGAGCTGTGTAGTAAAGTGTAAGGACTACGGGAAGTAAAATTGCAAAGGTATATGGAAAGAAATGGAAAAGGACCACGTTAAAAGAATCTGGACTTAATTCTAAAAGAATCTGGGGAGGCTTTAAAATTTTTTAAATAAGGAATTGATGCCAGAGTTATGCTTTAAAAACAATCACTCTGGCAGTATGTGAGCAGTAGATTTGATAAAGGAGCCAGGAGATCAGTTAGGAAGCCATTGTAATGAAACAGATGAGGCATAAAGAGGTCCTAACCCAAGGACAGTAGCTTTCAGAATAGAACAGAAGGGCTTTCTGCAAGAGGTGTTTTGGATATGAAGTCTGAGTAGATGTAGGAAGTAAGGATAGAAGAGTTAAAGATAACTCCAGAGTTGTAAGATGGGTGTTTGGGGGAATTGTGATTTCATTCACTGCACGAGAGAGAAAAGAGGAAGATTGCAAATTGGATTTTGGAAGTATTTAACATATTATGGATTTGTTTCATATGTAACTCCTTTTAATTTCTTATCTTTGGAAAAATCAGTTTCTGTACTATACATCCAGAACTTTCTTATCCTACTTTTTCCACCATTGAAGACTTTGTCCAGGGAATTTATAGATGTTGAATCTGAAAAAACTCCTTGGATTCTCTTCCATATTTAAATGTATTCCATATTAGAGTCAATGTTTTAATTACAAACTGAACCATTACCTAATAGCTCTCATCAAGATTAAGGTATGATCCCTTCCAACTTTTCATCCTGCTGTGGGAAAACCACAAACTCTACTGACCTCCAGGAATGCAAAGGTGATAGGTTAGATGATTGCTGAGTAAACCCTGAGCCTGCTGTGGCAGGTCCTAAGCTTGAGCTGACATCTGAATCCTGTCCAGCTGAGGGGGAAGCCAAGTGTCCTGGTGCAGTAAGTTGATCTCTAATGTAGTTAAATAGGACACACCGACTGTATGAAAAGAGTTAGGTACTCTTCAAAACTAGCAAATAAATGATTGATAGGCTCCTTGTCATCGAAGGCCTTACAGTCTGGGCCTTAAGAACCAAACATATATTGGATTTTAGACTGATTACAAAGCAGCATGTCAGGTATGCTTGATTCTTTCAAGTGAAAATAGAAACGTTGAAACACGCACAATATGAAAGAGTGGGTGGAGAATTTAAAAAGGAGGGTGGAGTTACTGAATAAGGCTGAGGAGTTTAAACTCTGAATTTCTTGTTTATTGTATTTGTTTTTTGTTTTTGTTTTTGTCTTTTTTTAGAGGCAAGATCTCGCTCCATCACCCAGGCTGGAGTGCAGTGGCCTGATCATAGCTCACCAAAGCCTGGAACTCCTGGGCTCAAGCAATCCTCCCATCTCAGCCTTCCTAGTAGCTAAGACTATAGGCTCACACCACCACCACTGGCTAATTTTTTAGTTTTTTGTAGAGACAGAGTCTTACCATGTTGCTCAGGCTGATCTCAGATTTCTGGCCTCAAGCAATCCTCCCCACCTCAGCCTCCCAAAGTGCTGGGATTATAGAGAGTCACTCCACGCAGCCAAATATTTAATTGACAAGTAAAAATTGTATATGCAGTTATGTGTTGCTTAATCATAGGGATATGTTCAGAGAAATGCATTCTAAGAAATGTGTCCTTAGGTGATTTTGTCATTGTAAACACAGAATACACTTACACAAACCTAGATGGTATAGCCTACTACACACCTAGGCTACATAGTACAGCCTGTTGCTCCTAGGCTACAAACCTGTACAGCCTATTACTGCACTGAGTTACTGTAAACACTTGTAACACAGTGTGGGATTTGTGTAGCTAAACATGTCTAAACATAGAAAAGGAACGATATGTATGGTGAACAAATATTTATGGTGTATACAGGTTGTATATCCCTTATCTGAAATACTTGGTTGTATATTCTGTTTCAGAAGCGTTTTAGATTTGGGATTTTATTTTTGCATTTTGACTATTTGCATTATACTTACTGGTTGAACATTACTAATCCAAAAATGTGAAATCCAAAATGCTGCAATGTGTATTTCCTTTGAGTGTCATGTTGGCCCTCAAAAGGTTCAGATTGTGGAGTGTTTCAGATTTTAGATTTTCAGATTAGGGATACTCAAGCTGCATACGTATACACTGTGGAATGCTAAGCCAAGCTACGTAACGTGTGCATTACCTCACACACTTACCCATTTTTCTTCTGGTGAAAATGCTTAAAATGTACTTTCATAGCAATTTTCAAGTATATGTTATTAATAACTATCACTCTGACTATAGTTAAGAACTATAGAGTCGATTTAGTGTACTAGTTAGTAACTAATACAGTAGATCTCTTGAACTTATTTCTCCTAAGTGAATTTTGTGTCTTTGACCAATATCTCCCCAATCCCCCCTCATCTCCTAGTTTCTGGTGACCACCATTTTATTCTGTGATTCTATGAATTTAACTTTATTAAACTCTAGATTTCTTTCGTGGCCTGAGCTATGTCCTCTCACGTGTTTATTTTCCCCACCTGGGGAGGGAGAAATGGCCTGGCACTGTGATCAGTGACAAACATGTCCTGGGCTCCTATTTGAGGAGACTGTCTCAAGGAGTTATCAATGGAAAGCTGCTCAGTTCAGAAAACATTCACTGAGCTCCAGTATAGTGAGACCGAGGCAGGTGGATCACTTGAGGTCAGGAGTTCAAGACTAGCCTGGCAAACATGGTGAAACCCCGTCTCTACTAAAAATACAAAAATTAGCCAGAGCTGGTGGTGCATGCTACTTTGGAGGCTGAGGCAGGACGACTGTCCGAACCCGGGATGTGGAGGTTGCAGTGAGCCGAGATCGGGCCACTGCACTCCAGCCTGGGCAACAGAGCAAGACTGCATCTCAAGGAAAAATAAAAAAGAAAAAAGAAAATGCTTATTGAGAATTTATTACCTGCAAATAAATAAATAATGGAATAAGTTGACTTATGTTAAGCATATTTAAGATGAGGTAGCAGTGAACCATGAGAAGCTTCTTAGAGGCAGGAGGATGGAGATAGTTCCTAGAGAATGGGAAGAAGTGAGGCAAGTCTTGGGAGAAGAAGAGCTCTTCCACACAGGGAGCAACATGACCAAGAGTGAGGATGCAGGAGGATTTATGGGAGACTCAAGAGGCAGTAAGCACATCCATTTGGCCCAAGTGGAGGATTCTCACAGGGGAATAATAAAACTTAAGTATAAAGAGTAATTGGGAATAGATTGTGGATGACCTTGAATACCCAGTAAAACAACTGGAATCTGTGTTAGTAAAAGCTTGTAGGGTGAACTTTTAACAGTTTTACTGAGATATAATTGGCATACCAGGATCAGTCTTAACATGGAAGTAGTCCAGAAGCAAGCGGTGTTCTTTGGTGGAGCATGCCCCTTCAACACACTTCCCCGCCTGCTGTGCGTTTCTGTGTCTCCTCAGCCCTGTGCTATCACTTGCCTTTGCAGGTGCCTCCATTGCTCTCATGGACAAAGAAGGATTGACAGCCCTCAGCTGGGCTTGTTTGAAGGGCCATCTCTCAGTAGTACGTTCTCTGGTGGATAACGGAGCTGCCACAGACCATGCTGACAAGAACGGCCGTACCCCACTGGATCTGGCAGCTTTCTATGGTGATGCTGAGGTGGTGAGTTCCTTTAAACAAGCCTCGTGAGAGTAGGGAGAGGGGCTGTTCTCCATCCATACTAGCTGGGGTCGAAAGTGGAGTGAGGTATCGATTCCTGATACAGAGCTCTCAGGTCTATACCTGCCAGAGAACAGGAACATTCAAATTGCTACTAAAGATCAAGAATGTAGCTAAGACCTGAAATATCCTGGCTACATAGCCTGGTTCAGGCCAGCAGTCGAAGGGCAGGCAGCAGCCAGAGCCCTTGGTGGAACAGTGCTGAGCCATTACGCCTGTCCTAACTGCTCTGCTTGATCCGTGTCCTAGGTCCAGTTCCTGGTAGATCATGGGGCCATGATCGAGCATGTTGACTACAGTGGAATGCGCCCTTTGGATAGGGCAGTGGGGTGCCGGAACACTTCCGTGGTTGTCACTCTTCTGAAGAAAGGAGCCAAGATAGGTAGGAGAAGGGAACAGGGTGTTGGCCATCTGTGCCCAGGGGCCAGACTGGTCCAGTGGTCTGGCTGCCCTGGGTATTTGGTGTGAGCGTATATAGTTCCCCCTCCTTCCTGGCCCAATTATTGTCCAAGTGAACAGAGAGGCTCTTAGCCCAGAGAAAGCGCCATCCGAGCCATGGTCTGCAGTCCCCTGTGTCCAGAACCACATGGTTCTCTACCATGTCCCTTGTAGCCTTAGCCAGGAGGCTGCTCCGGCCTTAAGCACCTCTCAGCACTGCCTCTGTTCCAGCCCCACCCAGTCAGCATCCTGGATCTCTGCACTGCCGTGAGCCTTTGCTTTCCCTTGCTCTGAATGTGCTTCAGACTCAAGTCCCTGCTGCCGCTGTCCCAGCTGCTCCCCGAGCCCACAGACCTGTAGATGAGGGTTGGCTGATAAGCTGGCTTTGTGCTGCCTGCCTCTCACTGCTGCTTTTTCCTTCTTTTTTTTTTCACCTTCATCCATTTTTTTTTCCTCTCCTACAACTTTTTGTTTTCTCCTTTCTTTGAAGGTTGTCAGACGTTACCGAGTCGCCCACGAGGTATATTTCACCGCTGTCAGCATCAGGCGTGGTCTGATGGCTTGGTCAGCTTTGCCTTCTCCTCTTTGGTTTAGCCTGCATGAGTTCCCTACACCTCTAATCTTTAATTTACTTCACCTTAAAAGAAGATTTTTTAAAATGACTGTTGTAGAGAATAACTTGAACTTTTGATAACTAACCTTGAAAAGCATAGTTTGTAAATAATTCAGGCATTTGTAAACTAATCAATTTAACCTTTTCTTTCGTTTTGTGGGTAAAGTCAACCTCAGTAATGTTGGTTTGTTTCACGTCTGATTGACATTCGAACTGTGCTCCTGCTTCAAAGTGAATCCCAGGGAGTCCTAGTTGGTATTACTGTTTAAGGGAACCTTTAGAACTATTAATGGTTTCCCTTCTGCAAACTATATATTTTAAAGAGGCTAAACATCTGGGGGTTTTGAGTCCCAAACCCAAAATAAATTACCCTTTTTGAACTTTTCAAATCCTGCAGTAATGCTTAATATAAATCCTTTCTCCCAATTTCCTTATTTAAAATAATTCCAAACTAAGCCATTGCCTGCCCACATGCAGCATGCAGGCTTTGCTGCCCTTGCGTGGGGCAGGCTCCCATGGTTCCAATATTCTTATTTTAAGGTGAATACAAATCCAACGCAGCTTCTTGGCGGTGGGAGTCACTAAAATACTCCCAGGTCTAAAAGATGAGGTCACGATTGTGGAGCAAGTTGTTCTCTCAGCAGAAATTCCCCCCAGGGTATTTTTTTCACCTAGCTTCCTACCACCCTTACATTGTATGAGTTTTTTACCCATCATGCATCCTGTACACTACAGGTCCAGCCACATGGGCGATGGCCACCTCCAAGCCAGACATCATGATCATCCTGTTGAGCAAGCTGATGGAAGAGGGGGGACATGTTTTATAAGGTGAGGGGAGGGAGGGACACGGTTTCTTCAGAACAGCCACTCACTGTTTCCTACATGTAGAATCTTCCAAAGTCTTGATAATTCTCACCCTTGGTTGTAGAGGCAAAGGGAGAAAACTGTTCCTCAGCGATGGGCTCATGTGTTGGGGATCCTGGGGTTCTGCCTTACCAAGAGAGCAAGAATAGCCTGTAGCTGATCGACCTCAAGCCCTAGTTTCCCCCTGGTCACTAACTGGTGGTTATGTAGATTTTTACATGGAATCTGCTAGGTAGGATTTGGAGACTCATGGGACAAGTACAAGTAAAATTACATAGTATAGCTGTTTCTAGTATGTTGATCTTAGCTTTCATACGTCATAACATATATGTAGATTACAAAGTATATCGTAACAGTACCTTATCAGCATCCTTGGTTAAGATAAGGAAACCAAGACAAATAACAATTATAAGATTTGTTTTAAAGCATGCACTGAATGACAACAACAAAAAATGTGGAGTCTTTTTGTACTCACAGTTCAAGCTGAAGTCTCCATACCCTGACACAAATAAAATCCCTTGGTCTATTCCACGTCAAAGCCATTGCACTGTGTTGAGATCAGCTGGATTATCCCATCCTGAAGGTGCATACAAATCCAACCCAGTTTTTGGGAGCAGGCATCACTGATACATCCCCAGGCCTAAAAGATGAGGAAGAATAGTAGTGAAGCATATTATTCTCACCTGTGTCAGGAGTGTACAAGTTCCTAGGAGCAGAGTTCTGTCTTCTAAGTACCGTTTGAGTGAGTCTTGGTAATCTAGGACTCGCAGGCTTTCAGGAAGCTTGAGCCCTGGCCCAACCTTGATTCTACATGACTTCAAAGAAGGTCCTCATTACTCTAGATGTCATATTTATGGACTTCACAGTGGCATTGCTCTCAGGTTATGCCCTGTTTATAGCATAACTTCTGGTATTCTAAGGCAAGGAGTTCTCTTAATGAAAATATGCAGTGCCATTATTGTTCCCCCTCAGAATTCTACCTTGAAAGACTCCAAATCTCTCCTTAGTGAATGGTGCTAAGGGAAAAATACAAGACTGGGATCCCTGTGGAGCTGTAACTATAGAGAAGGAACAGAGTGGATAAAGATCAGCTAAAGGGGTGGGAGATGCCACCTGCATCTTTCTGGGCTCAGCTTATAGATTTTCAGATACAAAGTGGAAGAAAAGTTGGCCACTGTGGCCAGATGTCTAAATTGGTCATAGACGTACATCTTGGATAATCCCTCCTACAGTATCAGATGGAATCCCAGACTCTAAACTTCACTTCTCTACTGCCATCCTACTCCACGCCTTTTCTAAAAATGGGGAACGCTGAGTGCTATTCTTTTGTGCGATGAGATTAGGGAAGCATCCACTAGACTGCTTTAGCTCCCACATCCTTCATGAGGAAGAGAATGACTGCTAGAGGGCTGGCTAGGTGGTGTCAGACCAGCAAGAGAGTTCTCCAGACAAGCCAGAATGAAGGAAGAGTAAGTTAGGAGTGCTTGGGACTAGGAAGTCATATGTGTCCTAGAGCAGTTCAAGCAAAAGGAGCTCTGAAATGAGCATGGTCAGCCTTTTTGGAATCCAGTTAGGAAGCCAGGGCCCAGGGCCTTCCATTTCCAAGGCTTTGTCTCCCTGGCTTGTATCTTGGGTATTCCCTTAACCTTGCCTTTCCTGCCAGGTGAGTTTCCTTTAGAAAAGACTAGACCCTTCTGCTCTCATCATCAGGGCCAGAACTCCTCTCTAGGCTGGTGTTTGGGAGGGTTAGCCCTTAGTAACAGCTGCTGAGAAGAGGAAGGGAGTGGGGGACCACACTTCCTCAGCTGTTCAGCAGACCAACTGTGTGTTTCACCATCTTGTGCTCCCATTAGAAAGGTAAAGTAAAGGAAGCTGCCCAGCGCTACCAGTACGCCCTGAAGAAGTTCCCTAGAGAAGGGTTTGGTGAGGACTTGAAAACTTTCCGGGAACTAAAGGTGTCTCTCCTCCTCAACCTCTCTCGGTGTCGCAGGAAAATGAACGTAAGTCCCTGTCACCCCAACTCCTTTTTGCAGTCCTGGAAGCTGACAGCCCACGTCACTCACTAGCTTTTACCAGGCCCCTGAAATCCTCCTCTGCCCCGTTTGGAACTTGGTTGTCCTTCACAGAGCACTGACATTTGCAATTTGAAAGAAATCAAGTCTAAGTACAATCTGTATCTCAAACTGTAAAGAAGTCAATGCTGCGAGCACTTTGCAGCTTTCTGAATGTTCATAATTTCACTGAAAATGATGAGAATACCATCTTCCCCCGCCCCCATACCACCAAGTCAGTGTTCTGGTCTTCAGGAAAATGTGAGAGCAGTGGCCACTAGAATTCCAGTTGCAATTAGATAGGAATTTAGTCACTACTTTCAGTATATTCCCTTGTCATTTGAAGAAGGGCTAAGAGGAGGGCTCGGGACCATGGTCTTGAAGGTTAATTTCTGAGGCTATTCTTGAACTTTTTGCCTCTTTCCTCATCTTTGTATCCCAGCACGCCATGTCCCTTCTTGTCCTAGAGGAAATCTCAGAACTCCCCCTGGACCTTTATCATCTCCCTGGTAGGCCTCGGTCCTTCCTGCCTGCCTTACAGACCCATCTCGGATGCCTTCAGCCCCTGCCCCTTCACATAAAGACACTCCAAGCCAAGAACCCGTGCTCAGATTTTGGGAATAGCTAAGATTGTGTCAGGAGTCTCTGACATCCACCAGCCTGAGGTCTCATAGTTCTTCAGGAGATAAAAATAATCCAAGCCAAACAGATGTGTTGATCAATTAAAAACTCGGCTGGAAAGAAGCAAGATTTAAACCTCATGGCCAAGGGTCTTCCAGAAAGATGATTGGTTTGTGTAACCTTTAGATTATCCAGTCTAGACCCTAAACCTTGACACCGGAAGGAGCCCAAGATAAACCTGACTGTCTCAGAGAACACATCGATGGCCCTCAGGCAGAGTTGTCCCAGGGTGCTGAGGGAAGTGGGGACATGGAAGAGGCCCCCTGGGGAAGGGAGAGGGTGGTAGTCTTGGGAGACAGTGAGGTTCTCATGCCCATGGGGTCTCCTGTAAAATGGAAGGAACAGCACCAAGGCATCCCCCTGGCACCAGCCGGTGAGGACGAGGCACAGCTCAGAAGTTGCTGCCAACCCACTGATCTCTTTCCCCTACCAAATAACAGACTTTTTAAAAATGCCCTCATATTCTCAGGAATAACGATGGTCCCAAAAGAACAAATAAAAGGGTAAGGCTGGAAGCAGAGCAGGGACAGAAGGTAACCCATAAAAGATGAAATTCTTTCTAGCTCCACATTTCTTCAGAAGCGTTTAATAATCACCTCCTGGGCCAACACTGCACCCAGCACCAGACGTCTGTCTTCTTAGGTAGAGGATTTCCCATCAACTTTGTAAACTTTTTTTACCTATGCCCCAGGGCCTTTGTTCTGCCCAAGGCCTTGTTTTCTGCCTTAGGAATCATGACTGTAACCAGAGGCTACCAGTACATGCTGTACTGTGGCTTTGACAGTAAAAGAAGGGGGAAAACCTTCCCTTTTAGCTTAGTATTAAGGGAATGCTAAAAACCATAGACACTGCCTAGTCGGCATTGTTCCCCGCCCCACGGTCTCTGTTCCCAAGGTCCTCAAAGTAGGGATCAGCATCCCTGTGAACATCTTCCTCCAAGGATAGCACAGACCTCAGTCACAGCTGGGGCCTTCTCTTGTTTAAAGTGTTTCCTAAGTAAGGAACCAGTTAAGAAAAGGAACAGAGCAGAGAAGCCTCTGTGAAATAGAAAGTGATAATTAATGAGCACCTACTGTGTACCAGGAACTGTGCAATGCTTTTAAATGCTGTATCACACTTGATCCTGCCTCTGGAGTAGGTATAGACAAGAAAATACACAATACGCTCAGGAGTTACGAAGCCAGTCAGAGAACTGAACCCACGCCTGTCTGACATCCCCCTCTCCCTCTAGTTTTCCTTTACAGATGTCATCCTCCTGGACTTCACAGGACACCTTCTCACTTGGCCCTTAGAAAGCCAAAGTGCAGTGCATGTAGCAGGAAGGTGTGGGGCTCGGACGAGGGTCCACATGAGGTGTGGACATGGGTGTGTTTGCCTCCTACATGTGTGGATAACTTCAGGAGCTTCACTGGAAAGGGTTGGCGTTGGCTTCCAGGCTTAGAACTTTATTAGAAAGGCAAAAAGAGGGAAAATTAAAACTATTTTAATATTCTGGGCAGATAAAGTCCAGTGAAAAGTCACGGGGCTACACAGGGCAAAGGCAGAAGGAACTTTCAGCCCACAGGCCCGCGGCTAGAGCCATGTCAGGCCCATCTAGCGTCCCAGGTGTTCCATCCATAAATGTCAAAAAAATGTACAAATAATTTGTTGTATTCCCAAGTTGTCTATTTTTTATATGTCATCAATGACTCATTTGCACACCTATTGTAATGACAGGATTTTGGAATGGCGGAGGAATTTGCTACTAAGGCCCTGGAGCTGAAACCGAAATCTTATGAAGCTTACTATGCGAGAGCAAGGGCAAAACGCAGCAGCAGGTGAGGAGAGAGAGAGAGGGTGAAAGCAAGAGGTCTCTTCTCTGAAAATTTGGCCAAGGCAGTGTCGGCCACCCTGGGGCATATGTACCCAAACCCATCTCTGTCCTTGAGAACGCTCAGGGCCAGGCTTCGGGGATGGCTCCGATAGCCCAGTCCTCAGCTAGAGATCGGCCAATCTGCTGGGCTGCGGAGACCACAAATGTTTCCGTTTGGGGAGAAAACACTTTTTCACTGGAGAATGGCAGCTTCTTCCAGGAGGCCTCTGCCATATCTCAGGCACTTTCCAACCCCCAAAGCAGCTAGCTTAAAGAGACAGTGGTGACTGAAGGAGTCACTGAAGCAGAGCATCCCCACCGCCCCCTTTCACAGGGAAAAGTAGGATGGGTCACTTAACATCACAGGCTCCTCTTCCTCTTCCTTTAGGAACTTGGGGATCCCAGATTATTTAGTCTTCCTTCTGGGGCTCTCCTCAAGTCTGGTGGCATCAGACCTCCTTCTCACCTAAACCATCACCACACCACACACACACCGAGTCAGGAGGTCCTTGCTGCCAGGATTGAGAGGACCCAAGAGAACACCATTCCACATTCCTCATGCCCATCTGCTGTAGTTAGGATACTGGGTAGGAAAGCTCCCCAGAAGAACTTAGACCTGCTGTCAGTAATCTTTGTCACTGTCTCTTATGCCTCCTGCCCACACCCTCCTTCTCCCCAGCTGCATGGCAAAGAACTGCTTCAAGTTCACTGCTGTGACCAGGGGCATACAGTCCTGAATATCCCCACCCAGGATGAGGCTAGCGATGGTGGCAGCAGTCACACTGTTATCTAGCTGGGGTAACAAAGTCCTCACAGACGCCTGACTCAAATTCTCTTGCCCTCTGGATCTTTCCTTTTTCACAAGGCCAGTTGCCCCTCTCAGGTGATATTAGTAGAGAAGATGGGAATGTCTCTGACAGTTCATTTCTTCATTGGTAAATTAGAGTCTCCTTGGAGTCAGCTCAGCTCCAGCCCCGAGTGGCCTAGTCAGCAAGCCTAATGCCTGCCCCACTTTCATAAAGCAAATGGAGATGCTGCAATTCTGTGGGATGAAGGTTAGAAAGGGCGGAGGACAGGGTTCCTGCCTAGAATAGAATAGGCCTGAAATTTGGAGCTTAAATATTGAGAACGTAAAGAAAAATTTCTGCTGGATCAGCAAGATTTTTAAATATTGTAGTTATTTTTGTTCCTAAGCTACTTGACAGTGACCCTGTAAATGACAACCCCACCCAACTCTCATACTGCCTGGTGTGCGTTTGGGCTCTAAAACAACTTCCTGAAGGGCCTGGCTGGACTGGCACAATGGGGACATTTCTCCCACTATTCCCAGAGAGGCCAGAAGGAAGATGGAGGCTGAATGGGTTAGGGAATCGTTCGGACTCTTCCAGAATGAGTCTACCTATTTCCTTCCCTACAAATCAAACCAAACCAAAACACCCCAGACTCCCACAGACGCCACCACAGTTCTCTGAGATAGTGACCGTGTTCTCAGCTCTTGGTGAGTTCTCTGGATTCAGAATAACTCCAGTTCCTATGTTCACATTTTGTCAAGCAGACAGTTTGCAGCAGCCTTAGAGGACCTGAACGAGGCCATCAAGCTGTGTCCAAACAACCGTGAGATCCAGAGACTTCTGATGAGAGTGGAAGAAGAAGTGTAGACAGATGCAGCAGCCACAGCAGCCGCAGCCACAGCCGCCACCACCACAGCCTCAGCAGCAGTTGCCGGAAGAAGCAGAACCTGAACCACAGCATGAAGACATATACTCTGTACAGGATATATTTGAGGAGGAGTACCTGGAACAGGATGTTGAAAATGTTTCCATTGGCCTCCAGACAGACACCCGGCCCAGCCAGGGGCTCCCCAGTCATCCAGAGCCCACCCTCTTCTCCCCCCGCATCGGGACGCAGCCTACATCTCCAGCTCCCCTCTTGGCTCTCATCAGGTTTTTGACTTCCGGTCCAATAGTTCTGTAGGCTCTCCCACTAGACAGAGCTATCAGTCCACCTCACCTGCCCTTTCTCCAACTCATCAGAACTCACATTATAGGCCTAGCCCACCACATACTTCCCCAGCTCATCAGGGAGGATCTCACCGCTTCAGCCCCCCTCCTGTGGGAGGGCAGGGCAAAGAATACCCAAGCCCTCCCCCTTCTCCTCTCCGGAGAGGCCCTCAGTATCGGGCCAGCCCTCCAGCCGAAAGTATGAGTGTCTATAGATCCCAGTCTGGTTCACCCGTGCGCTATCAGCAGGAAACAAACGTCAGTCAGCTTCCTGGCAGACCCAAATCTCCATTATCCAAAATGGCCCAGCGGCCCTACCAGATGCCTCAGCTCCCTGTGGCAGTTCCCCCAGCAAGGGCTCAGGCTACAGCCTGCCAAGGCCCAGATTGTGAGAAGTAACCAGCCCAGCCCAGCCGTCCATTCAAGCACTGTCATCCCCACTGGAGCCTACAGCCAAGTAGCCCATTCAATGGCGAGTAAATACCAGTCTTCACAAGGAGACATAGGAGTCGGCCAGAGCCGGCTGGTTTATCAAGGGTCAATCGGGGGGAATTGTAGGGGATGGGAGGCCGGTGCAGCATGTCCAAGCCAGCCTGAGTGCAGGTGCCATCTGTCAGCACGGAGGCTTGACCAAAGAGGATCTTCCACAGCGACCTTCCTCCGCATACCGAGGTGGCGTGAGATACAGCCAGACACCACAGATCGGACGCAGCCAATCAGCATCCTATTACCCAGTCTGTCACTCAAAACTAGATCTGGAGCGTCTCCTCCAGCCAACTAGGTTCCCCTGATGTGTCACATTTAATCAGAAGACCTATTAGCGTCAACCCTAACGAAATCAAACCCCACCCGCCAACTCCCAGGCCGTTGCTGCACTCCCAGAGTGTAGGCCTTCGCTTCTCTCCATCTAGCAATAGTATCTCCTCCACCTCCAACCTAACTCCGACCTTCCGGCCATCTTCTTCCATCCAGCAAATGGAGATCCCACTGAAACCGGCATACGAGAGGTCATGTGACGAGCTGTCGCCAGTGTCTCCCACTCAAGGAGGTTACCCCAGTGAGCCCACCCGATCCAGGACCACACCATTCATGGGGATCATAAGATAAAACAGCACGGACTCAGCAGTACCCCCACCTCCACCAGCAGAATCGGACCTGGGCAGTGTCGTCCGTGGATACCGTCCTGAGTCCCCACGTCTCCAGGCAACCTGCCTCAGCCCGAGTCCTTCAGTCCACCATCATCCATCAGCAACATTGCCTTTTATAACAAAACCAACAATGCACAGAATGGCCATTTGCTAGAGGACGATTATTACAGCCCCCATGGGATGCTGGCTAACGGGTCTCGCGGAGACCTCTTGGAGCGAGTCAGCCAGGCCTCCTCCTATCCCGATGTGAAGGTAGCTCGGACTCTACCTGTGGCTCAGGCATACCAGGACAACCTGTACAGGCAGCTGTCCCGAGACTCTCGGCAAGGGCAGACATCCCCTATCAAACCAAAGAGACCATTTGTGGAGTCTAACGTTTAAAAGACGTTTTGTTGGAGTGAGACCCGTATGTTTTCACTGCACATTTTCAGGCTTGGTTTCCACATTTGAGGTAGTTCTCTGGCTCAATTTCTCATGTAGTTTCTGTGTGGTGTTCAGAGGTGGCAGCCCACATGCTGAAATCCTTTGCATGCAGCCGACTGGGAAGCTGGCCTCCAGTGAGCCAGGACTTCAGTTTCTCTTGTCTGTGCCCAGCCACATGCTCTCTCCCTCTCTTCAGATGCCAACGAGGAGATTTTTGTGCCGTGTGCTTTAACCCAGGGAGATCAGACACACTGGTCAGCTTTTTCCAGGAGACAATCGCTTTCACTGATGTTGTTGTGTAAATGTCTTTCCTTTTTTAAAAAATAAGGTGTTCTTGTTTGTTTTATTCTAGAAACTTTAGAAAGAGTGTGTTGCCCCTTTGCCTTCGCGTTCTTAGCCAGTGGCACCCACAGCCAGCCACAGCGCATTCTCCCCAGACCGCCAGTTCCCTGCAGCCACCAGGTCTACAGTCTGCATTAGGAAGATTGCTGGTCTTTCTAGCGGGGGTAAAAGAATGAGAGAGAGAGAGAAGTCGTCTGCTAAATTGGAAGAAAACCCCAATATAATTGTGTGAAATGTCACTACATTGATTTTCCAAGAGGCATTGTAGGAACATTTAAAAAACAACCAGCCCTTTAAGTATTGCAGTCAGACAAGGAAATTAGATGAGAATTGTGGCTATTTTAAAGGAATTCACTGAGAGTTGTTCTCTAGGTTTTTAGCCAACAGTTAACCACTAAAAGCTGCTGCTTTTTCAGGGGTAGGGGAGGGAATAAATACATAGAAAAACAAAAAGGACTGTTCTGGATTCTTGGTGAAAGGCTATGAGAAGTCCGTCCTGGACACATGTGTACTTGTTAGATCCTGATACGTCACTGTCACTCTCCACAAAAAGGAAACTCTCCCGAAGGCTGGCTGGTGCGACAGTCTCGTTAGCTGGATCTTCACCTAGAGCCAGATTTTGTCTGCTGACCCTCTTTCAACCCAGGTGGTATCATTACAAAAATTGGTTCTTTCAGAAGCAGATTGGAATCTCTTGGGACCAAAAAACTGATTCCCAGTGTTTCCACCCAGGGCCAGGCCAGTTGTTGTCTAATTCCGTTTTGAGGTGTGTGGTTTCATTATCTATTATTACAGGAACTGTTTATTTTCTTCTTCTAGGAGTATTCAAGTATGATATTTTAAAGTCAGACACAGCAAAAAGTGTTTCAGGGTGAAGAAAGACTCCTTTCAGCCCGTTTTCTAGCCCTGGGTGGGGACATGAGCTAGACCGCAAGCTTCTGATCTGGCCACTCTACACATCTTCTAGGTCTCATGGTCATTTGGTAGGCTGACCTTCGAGTAAGTGAGGCCACTGTTGAGAGGACAGCAGGAACATTGAAACCAAAGCCTTAGCACAGGCCTGGTACTGGCTGTGTATCAGCTCTTACAACTAAACAACTCAACCCAACAAACTAAGCAACTAAAGCGAAACAAAGGCATTAGTTCTCTGTTACAGGAATCATTCCGCTCTTGTTAGTAAAGGGCTGCAGGAAGGGCAGTTTCCTGAATAAACATCCAGCTGTGACCAGACCAGTTTGTAATAGTACGTGCCCTCTGAAGGGGTCATTAAGACACGGAGCATGAACCTGAGATCAGAACCATTTCTTTACTAATTCAGATACTGCCAAATAGACAGACCTCTTCACCCCCAAACCTAAAACAGGCTAGGACTTGTCTCTTTGTGCTGGAAGCAAACAGCTGGGCTAACTCAAGCCCCGGCCTCTCCCCACCCTCCCTGCTGCCTAAGGACCGTCTTCTCAGCTAGACCAGGGTGGGCCTCAGCATCCTCTCCCATCTCTCCAGCCCTCAGATCAGGAAGATGAAACGCGTAGCGCTAGTGGCAGCCTCTAGCTAGGAGCCCAGTGGCCTCGCAGATCCCATTTGGCCAGCTCTCAACACTGCTGGCCTCTGCAGCTTATTCCTTATATCCGCCTCTCACTGATGAGCCACTGCATTTCGAAGAATTTCTCAGTGTCTGTTAGAAAAGTGCCCCTGCTCATTTGGAACACCACATATCTACCCATCACATGTCCAGGCGAACGAGCAGGTCCTGTAGCTTTACAAATATGCCACTGATGCCACTTCTCCCCCGGGTCTCTCAGTTTTCCAGGACAAAAAGGAGATTTAGGGTCTATACCCTATTGGGCAAAACACCTAAAATGTCAACAGTCAGATGCACTTCTTTTTTGCCATCATAAGAGGAATATCATTTTTGCCATTATAAGAGGGAGTGTCACTGCTGCGTGCCCGTTGTTTTTGACTAGAAAATGCCAACCAGAGCTTGTTGGGGCAGGAGATGTTTTTCCTTATAAGCAGACTGTCTGTGCCCTGTTTGCTGCTTCACTGCCATGGGACGATCTGAGTACTGTATTTCAGAGCTGCCCCTTCCCCAGCAGCGAACACTCGCTGAGTCCTTGTCTGGCTTCAGGTGGGAGGAAATGTTTCAGATGAAACTGGTAAGTTCCACTCACTCAATTCCTATCACCCTGAGATGAGGACAGAGGTGACAGACTTGTACTTAATAGGTTTCTCACCAAATTGTGTTCCATTTGCCCAGAATTCTTGCACTAATGGGTTTCTATCACGTCATGTCTATAAATGGGTGCACTTTACTGTTTGAATTTGTAACTCTGATAAATACTGGATATTTAAGTGTGAGTAATGTCTTCATTAGAAAATAGCAGAACCGCTCTTGTCTTTTAGTGTATTTTTCAAGAAAAAAAAATAAGGAAAAGAAAGACATCAAGCAGTGGATCACAACATTTATAGCACAAGAAATAACTGTTGTATATAAGCATCAAAAAGATTAAGAATTTTTTAATACAAAAAATATTTGCAGTGATTTTAAAGTGCTTTTCCAGCAATGTTCTTAGGGACTCCTGAGACACGGTTACTTTATCTACTGGATCAGTAAGGCACACAATTAACAATTAACAATTCATGTTTATTTACAAAGTAAAGGGAAAACCTGTGTAACATGAGAATTTGGCATGACAAAATGGAGACCATTTTGTATCTGCTGTTGTATCTTGTCCGGATTGCAGATGTGCACTATTACAGTCCCAAGTTAATAGAGCACAAACCCTTCTCGTTCCTCTCCCACGCGCCCCTCTTTAGATGTGTATAACTTAAACTCGATGGCTCAGGAAAATCCCATTAATTAGAATCATGTACAGTACCCCAGGTTGTTGTCCAGATTTACAAGTTTGCTAATGTAGTTAAGCCTGGATTATTAAACACTTTTCCTAAATTATTGTAAACAGAACAGCTTAGAGAAAGGTATTCCCAGTCCTTATATTGTATAGTAGTTTATGAACCCCTCTCTAAATATTGGTATTTTTATATTCCAGAGATGTACCCAATAGAAAAATTAAAAAATAATCGGTATCTAATTTAATATCCATAAGTATTTTTCCTTAGATTTTAGTCATACAGTGGGCTATGTGGACGTCACTTGTGCTTCACCGTAGTTTACCACTAGGTGTCACTGTGGCTCTGCACGGCGCTTGTTTTGTAGCAAAGAACTGCAGCATCTCCTCAGGAGAGAGGAGCTGCTTCCAGGGCAAGAGGCAGGCAGGCTCAGAAGTTCAGGAGAAGGTAACAGAGGCCTGCAAGGGGTCTTCATGCATCTATGCCAGTTGTGCAAGGTGAACTCTTGAAACACGACATGCTTTGGACTTCAGCCAGGCAGAGGCTGGGAGAAGGTTGACCAGAGCTCCCTCGCTCTGGTGGAGGGATGGGTACATGGAGAAGCCCCTTCTTCCCCATGAGTCTCCCTCCTCTCAGTTCCTCTCAGCCTCCAGCTTTTATCACTACAGGAGCGTCACAGTTGGGTGGTTTGATTCAGAGATAGTTATTTTTCTACTGCAGAAATGCCTTGGACAAAACCAGTGCTCACTGAATCTTTGCCACAGAATGGAACAGGCTATCCCAAGGGGCAAGAGGTGCCCACCCCCTGTGCCCAGCAGCCTCACCCACCCTGCCTGTCAGTTCCTGGGCTGTCCTTTTCTCAAGAAGCGACCTACAAAGGCAGCCGGCTGCTGCCTCCACACCAAGAGCTGTGTGGTCCTGCTGCTTGCTCACTGGGAGGTGCGGCTCTTTCTTCTCTTCCTCTAGGAATTCCAGACCGACCATCCACCATGACTAACAACAGTGAACAAAGGGCTTAGGGGTAAGAGCTACCTACAAAGACGTGTCATGGAACCCTTCACCATGCAATGCCTTGAACTCAGCTCTGGCTGCTCCCAAGAAAAGGTGGCTGGCTGGGGGCCTGGACACAAGCACAATGGGGCTGGTGGAGCCACTGTGCAGAGCTACTTGAATAATCACTGGGTTTTCATCAACTCCTTTTGTCACACAGATCACTCAAGGGCTGAAGTGTTGGTAACCTTCATTTCGGTGTCCAAAGCCTCACAGCAGCTGAGCCACCCTCAGGTGGTGGCCACAGTCAGAGCTTTGAAAGTTAGTACCAAATGAACGCGTAATTGGACACCAAAAATCAAGTGTTACTTTCATGTTTCCTCACCCCTATCATCTCATTGCCTCCTGCTGACTCTGATTCCGACGCTGAGCTGACCTGCCAGGCTACCGCTGGATGCTAGAGATGCAGGCCAGCGCCACGCTCGTCTTTCCAGATAGACCTACTCTGTGGAACGGAAGTGCCCTAGCTGCTTTGTTTTTGTAGCACTTGCTGGCTGAATTTTTCTTTTGCTAATTGCTAAACAGAAAGTCTGGTTAGATGGGGCTCAACTCACTCCCTTTAGTCCCCAGAGCCAGACAAGAGTTAATTCTGGAAAATTCAGTACTTGAATGTACCTGCCTTATTGCATACCAATTTACTGGGGGGGGAAAAAAATAGTTAAGAGATGCCGGCTCCAGATCTCCACTTCATTCACAGGTTATTTTGGAAATCCTGTAAGTTACACTTCCTGTTCTGGTTTTGTTTTGGTTTTTGTTTCCTTTGGCTGATTCCCGCTGAGTGAGGCCAGTTCCTCCTCAGGCTCAGGGCAGGTGCCGTTTTCAGGCATGGCCTCCTTTCCATCTAGCACAGCATCTTTGTCTCTGTTCTGTCTCCTCCAAATCCAAGATGATTTTCATTAGTACAGACATGTACAGTCTACAGTTGAAGAGTGATTTGTACTAATATGATTTTGATTCTTCCTCCTCTTTGCTGTCCTTTCAAGACACTTGCTGGAAAAAGCTTTAATGCACTTAGTTTTCCTTTAGGTTTTCTATGACTCAGATGTAAAGGACTTTCTCTGTACAGTATATTACCCAATGCATGTTTGTTCTCTATCCTAATATATTGAACACCACACAGTTGTGAACTCGTGCAGTGGGGATGTCCCACGCCCAACAGAGGCATCTAGCCCCCTGTGTAAAAGGAAAGACATTTTCCTTTGCTGTACTTGCTTGAGCAGTTTTCTTGTCTGTACATGTGAGCTGTGTGAGATAGATGTGAAAAGTTCAAATGAATGCATTTTCCTGCCCCATGTATACAGATTATCATCTGTACAATGAACTGTATGTATGAAAGCAAATGTACTTATTTATAAATGGCTAACACTTGGAAAAACATGGTGTTGTGATGCTTTTCTCCTTCCGTTACAGTCTCTTCAGGGAGTTGGCTTTTACACTGGCCCTCCTAAGGATGCCACGATGGGGGCGCCTTCCCCCAGGAGGAATCGGGCAGGTTAGGGCTAAGGCCAAATTCCTGGTGATTTGGTCGGCCTCTTGTGGGACATTCAGAGTCACCCCTTTGTGCATTTATTTCCTCAGTCACATTACTGAGCGCCTCCTCTCCTCAGAGTTGGACACTGTGACAGGCCCTCAAGAGAGCTGTGGGCAAGAGACGCCATTCTAAGGACCTGTCAGCACAGGCTTGTGACATTTGTCGAGAAAGGGAGGCTTTTTCTTCATTGGAAGAGGTTTTTCTCCAGCTAAACCAAGGGAGCACTGAGCTTGTTTCATTTTGTAGCTGAAGCTGCACCTGATCAGCCACCCTACCAAAAGCCCAGGCTGAGGCGGGCTGCCAGCCTGAGTGGTGACATTTCAGACTGCATCCCCGAGAGGGTAGCCAGCAGGGGTACAGCTCCCACTGCAGACCCAAGGGCTTCGCCACAGCTGGAGGCCCACCGCTTCCAGTGGCTTTGTCTTTTCATCAGACATCTGGTCGAACTCTAGTCCTCACCGTGTAGAGAGCTAGGCAGCCGCATTGCGTGTGGAAAAGTGGCAGGTTTCTTGCAACTGGCTGGAGACTCAATACCTTCTAAAGGGGAGAGGAGGGAATAGCACTGAGCCTGCAGCCTTTCCTGCCTAACTGCTACCTCTGCATTTACTTCAGGGACAAGCAAGGAGGGAGACTACTTCCTCTAGACATCAGATTTGTGCTAAACAAACATTTCTGCTGTGCAACTACCTGCATTTCCCAAAGCCTGGGGAAGCAGAAAACCAGGCCACACACAGTCAGCCCAGCCTGGACGCCACAATTGCCTTCAAAGAGAAGGGGCGGGACTCTGGCAGCAGCCACCTGCACAATCTCAAAACCATTCCTAGGCTGCTCCAGTTATTTCATTTAAAAAAAAAAGTCATTGGCAAAATCTCAGATAGACAGCTAGCTAGATTTTTTTTTTTTTTTTTTTTTTTTTTAAGACGGAGTCTCTGTCACCCAGGCTAGAGTGCAGTGACACGATCTCAGTTCACTGCAACCTCTGCCTCCCGGGTTCAAGCGATTCTCCTCCTCAGCCTCCCTAGTAGCTGGGATTACAGGCACCCGCCACTGCACTTGGCTAATTTTTGTATTTTTAGTAGAGATGGGATTTTGCCATGTTGCCCAGGCTGGTCTCAAACTCCTGACCTCAAGTGATCGACCTCAAGTGATCCACCCACCTCGGCCTCCCAAAGTGCTAGGATTACAGGCATAAGCCATTGCGCCCAGCCTAGTTTGTTTTGTTTTGTCTTTAGATGGAGTGTTATGTCACTCTGTCACCCAGGCTGGAGTGCAGTGGTGATCATAGCTCACTGAAGCCTCGACCTGAGCTCAAGCATCCTCCCACCACAGCCTCCCAGGTACCTGGGACCACAGCGTGTGCCACCACGCCCTGCTAACTTTTGTTTTGTTTTGCAGAGATGGAGTCTTGCTGTGTTGCCCAGGCTGGTCTTGAATTCCTGGCCTCAAGCTATCCTCCTGCCTTGGCCTCCCAAAATGCTAGGATTACAGGTGTGAGCCACCACATCTGGCCAAACCCTCAGTTTTTTAAGAAGTCCTGAGACATTGAAGGAAAGGAAAAAGGGAATGATTCATTTTAAAAAACTATTAATACTTCTTAAAAAGAATTTACCCTCGACCTGAATAAAGCTACTCAAAGTAGAAACAAACAGCAAACTCAGCAGAAGCCTGTGTAGATCCTCAGAAGCACCAGGTCAGACATTCTTCCCCTGGGTATCTGCATCCCTCGTGGGTACCTTTTGGTAACTGCAGGCAGGTGCAGTACACGTGCATGTGGTGGCCAAACTCCCCTGTGGTCAGCTGGGAATGGGTAGGTGAACCAGTGGGGAATGGAGTCATCCTCTTTCAGCCTTAAAAACAGAAACTGGAGGACGAGCTTCGAGAGCCTTGGCAGCTGAGTGACTCCATTCTCAGGAATAAGATAGGGCATTGATAACAAGGGCGTCACGCCTGGAAGGCCGTGTGATAAAAAGAGAGGGTCCTCATAGAAGAGCAGGTGCTCAGAGTCCATTCTAACAGGCCGTTCTCGGGAGGTCCATTATGTCCCAGACACCATGATAAAAGCTTCACGTATATTCCCCAATGTATTTCTCACACCTCGACAGGCGACATTGCTGTCTCCAAAACACAAATGCGGAAACAGATCCTGAGAGCTGAAGTTGCTCAAGTCAGGCAAAGGCAGGACTGACTCAGAGCCGCACTGAGAGCTCTTCCCTCCACCATGCTGCTTCCTCTCTCTCAGAAGGGCTGGTCTGAAAAGAGAAAACCCGAATAATGCCCAGCAGAGCCCAGATGCTGGGTCCAGGAGGATGGCTTGGGAAATGCTATGTGCTCGTTTGGAGAAATAACTCTATGTTCAGTCAAGAGGAGTCACTTTGGGACTTCACAGAGTCCCAAACCCAGTAAGAAGGTGACATCCCTGCTGTTATCCAGCTGGAGATTAGTAGAGGAAGAGGTGAAGTGGCTCTCTGGAGAGGGAGGCATTATCCCCCTCAGTATTCAGAGCCCCTTTCAGAAAGCTGAAACTGGATCCCTTCCTTACACCTTATACAAAAATTAACTCTAGATGAATTAAAGATTTAAACATGAAGCCTAACACCATAAAAACTCTAAAAGAAAACCTAGGCAATACCATTCAGGACATAGGCCTGGGCAAGGACTTCATGACTAAAACACCAAAAGCAATGGCAACAAAAGCCAAACTAGACAAATGGGATCTAATTAAACTCCAGAGCTTCTGCACAGCAGAAGAAACTATCAATAGAGTGAACCAGCAACCAACAGAATGGGGAAAAAAACTGCAATCTACCCATCTGACAAAGGACTACTATCCAGAATCTACAGAGAACTTAATCAAATTTACAAGAAAAAACCCCATCAAAAAGTGGACAAAAGATATGAACGGACACTTTTCAAAAGAAGACATTTATGCAGCCAACAAACATATGAAAAACAGCTCGTCATCCCTGGTCATGAGAGAAATGTGAATCAAAACCACATTGAGATACCACCTCACGCCAGTTAGAATGGCGATCATTAAAAAATCAGGAGACAACAGATGTGGAGAAATAGGAACGCTTTTACTCTGTTGGTGGGAGTGTAAATTAGTTCAACCATTGTGGAAGACAGTGTGGTGATTGCTCAAGGATCTAGAAACAGAAATACCATTTGACCCAGCAATCCCATCACGGGGTATATATATACCCAAACGAGTATAAGTCATTCTGTTATAAAGACACACGTACACATATGTTTACTGCGGCACTGTTCACAATAGCAAAGACTTGGAACCAACCCAAATGCCCACCAATGATAGACTGGATAAAGAAAATGTGGCACATATACACCATGGAATACTATTCAGCCATAAAAAGGATGAGTTCATGTCCTTTGCAGGGACATGGATGAAACTGGAAACCATCATTCTCAGCAAACTAACACAAGAACAGAAAACCAAACACCACATGTTCTCACTCATAAGTGGGTGTGAACAATGAGAACACAGGGACACAGAGAGGGGAACATCACACTCTGGGGCCTGTCAGAGAGTAGTGGGGGCTGGGAGAGGAACAGCAGGGAGTGGGGGGATTGGGGAGGGATAGCATTAGGAGAAATACCTAATGTAGATGACAGGGCGGTGGATGCAGCAAACCACCATGGCACGTGTATACCTATGTAAGCTGCACGAACTGCACATGTACCCCAGAACTTAATTTAAAAGAAAAAGGGGAGGGGCCAGGCACGGTGGCTCACGCCTGTAATCCCAGCACTTTGGGAGGTAGAGGCAGGTGGACCATGAGGTTAGGAGTTTAAGACCAGCCTTGCAAAGATGGTGAAACCCCATGTCTACAAAAAAAAAAAAAAAATTAGCTGGGCACAGTGGCAGGCACCTGTAATCCCAGCTACTCCGGAAGCTGGTATATAAATAAATAAACAGGCAAGAAAAAAAGATGCAGAGGCTGGTGCAAAAAAAAAACAAAAAAAACAGAAATGAGATGCTCTTGACTGAGGAACCAGCTTGTGACAAGTATCAAGCCACATGCTTTGAATGCTTTTCAGTAAATAAAGGTCCCCCACGGAAGCCTTGATTCAAGAGGGGACTCTACCGGTGCCCTAAGGAAGGCCCTCTCCACTCTGGCTCCTACACGAGAGACCAGCTACAATACAGAAGGTAAAGTTGAGACAAATGCTGGGAAGCAGGGACTCCTGTTATCTTATTAGAGGATCTGCTGTTGGGTCCCTTTAAATAGTGAGCTCTGGTGAGTTTTTCAGTTGCTTTCAGTCAGGGGTCCCCAAGCCCAGGGCCCCAGGCCAGTATGGGTCCATGGCCTGTTAGGAACCTGGCCACAGGAGGAGGTGAGCAGCGGCCAGTGAGCATGACCGCCTGAGCTCCGCCTCCTGTCAGATCCCCGGAACCCTATTGTGAGCTACGCATGTGAGGGACCTAGGCTGCCCCCTCCTTAAGAGAATCCAATGCCTGATGGTCTGTCACTGTCTCCCAGCACCCCCAGAAGGGACTGTCTAGTTGCAGGAAACAAGCTCAGGGCTCCCACTGATTCCACATTATGGTGAGTTGTAAAATTATTTCATTATATATTACAATGTAATAATAATATAAATGCATAATAAATGTAATGTGCTTGAATCATCCCAAAACTATTCCCTGCCTCCAGCCTTGGTCTGTGGAAAAATTGTCTTCCACAAAACCTGTCCCCTGCTGCCAGAAAAGTTGGGGACCGCCGCGTTAAGTGACAAGGCACAGAGCGCACAGTGAGATTCCACCCAGATTTGCCAAAACACACCTTCTGCCTGAGCCACGTACTTGGATCAAAAGTGGAATCTTGGCTTGTTCCAAAACCTTTGCTCCTCCTCTTAAGGATCAAAATACCAATTTCAAAGGGAAAGGGTCCATTAAACACTGGGAGACACTCCTCCCTGAGGCTCTTATCAGGCACTTGCAGCCTCACCCTCCACCCTCCAGGCCACCCTCTCAGACTGAGAGCAAAGGGTTTATCTCTCCACGTGGAAACACTGCATCCTCTGGGTCGAGACTGGACAACTGGGGCCTTTTCAGACCCTAGGCCATGATCAATATCACTAATCACTTTACATTCTGTGCCCAGATATCTAATTTCTCTCAGGCCTAGAACTAACGTCATGTTTCTGGCTGCTAAAAGCTCTGGCTCCTTTTATTGCCCAGTAAAGGAAGGTAACAGGCGAGAGGTCTGCTGTAGACATTTATTGCATCATCTGTTGCACCAACAGCACATTGCATCTCACAGAAGATCGGCCGCAGGCAAAATGAAATAACCCACCGCAGAGCTGCTTCTGGGGGCCGTCTTTGGCTCCTCAGTCAGCCTTAGTCATCCAGCGTTCACGCCGGCAAACAGAGCAGTTTACAGACTTTTGTTGCAAATCTAAGGTTCCATTTCTCTGTAGCATTCGGGCTAGGGAGAGACAGGATTGTACTTTGGTAGTTTGTCTAAGGCAGAGTTTTCCGGCATGTAGACATTTCACTATGCAAGTGGGTGTCTGATTAAAGAACTCACAGTGCCACTACCCTTGAAGAGTATACAGTGTAAACAGGAGGCGAACACCGTCATCCCGGCAGGCTGAGAGGAGGCGGGAAAGGGGCTTGAAGGAGCCTGGGCAGCCCCTGCTGGGGAGGGGCCTGCACTATAACCATCTGCTCCCAGAAATGACATTGCCCGAGGCAGGACCGCAGCAAAAGCCAACTACGGGAGATCTGAGCATTAGAGGAGGCCGACCTGTTTCTCTAAGGCGGCATCAGGGAGGAAAGGGGCAACCATGACGAGAGTCGCCATCAGGTCTGGAACTGTTATCAACTTCTTCACTGAAGTAAAATGTGTCTGTCTCAAGCTAAGCCATGCTCCTCAAACCCCCAAAAAACAAGGAAAACAAGGAGAGAACAGTCACCAGATCCAAGAAGCATACGATCAATGTTCTAATCATGCCATCTCCAGGCCGAAGCCAAACCGTGACTCAGCTAACAGCATGACACTCATACAGAACATAAAGGGGCTGGAGGATCTGCAGACCGGTCTAGTTCTGACTCCATCCTGACTTCCTGCAAAGATGGGCACCAGGTCAGAGGGAGGCGGCTTGTCCTCCAGAACAGAGGCAGCAGCTCCAGCAGCCCAGGGGCTCCAGCCACAGCCAGCAGCAGTGGTTTTTCATTTTAAAAATGCTAAGGTTTGTGCCCTCCGCCTCTCCGCCTGAGCAGAGCCTGGGTGAGCCTGGGAAAGGAAACCAGGGCTGGGCTGTGAGGTCGGCGGAGGGGTGCTGCAGGGAGGGAGCCCCAGCAGAAAGGGGCTGTAGGGTGCCTCCCACCTTTGCCCCCCCATGTCTGGATCAGCCTGAGAGGAGGCTGCCCACAACTGCGAAGGGAACGTTTGTCTGAAGTCATGGGCTTCCACCCCCTCTCCCAGCAAAGCTGTCCTGGATAAAGGGTTAAAGAATAGGAGGGTCAGGACTGCAGCTGGACCACGGCCTCATCTCAGCCTCCGGGGCCTGGCCCGCCCCTCTACTGGGAACCTTGCTCTCAACACCAACATACTTGACACATCATCTCACTTGCTCCTCTGCCAAAGACTGGGCCCATCTGTGCCACGTGTTACTCGGGCTGGAGGGGCTCCTAGTTTGAATTCAGAAGCCATCATGGCCTTTCCAGGCCCGTCCCTGAGGCCCCCCCGTTTCCCCTGGCCTTGCCCAAGGCATCTGCTGCCGGGAGGGTGGGGCCCTCTCGCTGGCTCCTCTAAAGATCTGTGCTCTGCGACCAGGACTGACCACCAAAGCCTCTGCACTGAAGGGGGCAACAGAGACGCGGGAGCTGTAGCAGCGGAGAAAGGGAGAAGCGGAGGCGGCGGACCCCGCCCCAGAAAGCAGCACTCAGACGCAGCTGTACGCACTCGCCCGCCCGCCGCCGGAGCCTGCAGCCCTGAAGACACCCTGTGGACCCCCAGGGCCTGCTGGGCGCATCACTGGGAGCTGGGGCTGTCTCCCTCCGTCAGCGTCTTGAAGTCCATGGAGAGGGCCTGCTCCTCCGCCTGGGAGGGCCGCTCCAGCCGGGCCGGGTCAAGATGTACAGCACCACACCCCCGAAGCAGGCCAGCAGCAGGCCCAGCACGTTGGCCAGGACGCCCCTCGGGCTCAAACAAGCTGTACTTGGCCCTGCAGGGGTGAGAGGAAGGGAGGAGCTGCCCGAGGGGTCACAGGCCAAATGCCCTTCGTATCCTGGGCCTTAAAGATGGCACGGGGATGCCAGCACCAGCCCCTTCCTCCCTACCCTGCGCAACAGAACGACCACCCCACCCCCACCCCCCCCCAACCAGCCATCTCCAGCTGCGGCTCAGAGGAGGCAGAAAGAGATGGGGAATGTAAAAATCTAGATCATTCTTCCAGTTCTAAGCAGTTGTGCCGCAGATTCAGCTCCGTGATGCGAATGAATAGGGTGCCCATAGCCCCGAGGTTTCTCTGAAAGAATAAAGCCAACCAAAGCCAGGCCGCCAGGCCCCAAGCCCCCAAATCTTAGCAAGCGTAACTACAGGTGCCAGTTGTCTGAGTCCACGCGAGACGGCGCAGGAAGCCACGGCCGGGAAGCCGAGGGCAGGGTGAGCTCAGCGCGGGGCTGGCTCGGGCCCCGTCCCTCCCGCCCCGGACACTCACCCGAGCTTGAACAGCAGGGCCTCCTTCAGGCCCAGCAGGGCGGTGCCCACGGACAGGAGGAAGATGGTGGCGCCAAAGAAGATGTGTGACGCGCGGTAGCGGCTCCGCAGGGAAAACGAGGCTCCAGGGAAGAGGAAGAAGCTGAAGCCCACCAGCCACTGGGAGGAAAGGAGGGCGGTTCCGGGACGGGGCGGCGGCCAACCCGAGCAGCCGAGGTCGGCCCAGGCCCAAGCCGACGCGCCCGTGCGCCCACGCGCCCACGTGGCGACTGCAAGCCCCTCAGCCCCCACCTGGTTTCCTCCCTCCTCAGCACGGTGGTGGGAGGGGCACGACCCCAACGCTTGAGGCCTTAGCACACTCGCAGACTCGGAAAGCTGGGCTTGTGAGCCGCAGGGCGCCTGGGAGCTAGGCACTCTTGGCCTCCAATCTTAGCTTTGCACCCACCCAGGCCTAGGAAGGCAGCGTCCGGCTGTGCTAAGGCAGCTCTCTCCTCTGCGCGCACCCCAGGGACTAGGCCCTTCCATCAAGCACATTCGGCCCAGCTCCCCTCCCCCCTCCCACCTCCCTGGGAGGTGGCCCAGGCCCTGGGTGCTGGAAGGACTCACCTGCACTAGGTACAGGACAAAAACGAGGATCCCGCACCAGCTGTGCAGGCTGTACAGGTCAGCGTAGCCCTTCTTCCTGTGGTAGTCGAACACCGCCACCAAGCCTGGGCCAGAGACGGGTCACAGGAGGACAGGGTTGGATGTGGAAAAGGGAGGGGGTGAGATGACCCAAGGGAACCGGTTAGCGGGGACTTCTGGGCTTTAGTCCCAGCTCGATGGCTGCCAGCACCCAGCAGCCCTGCAGGGGATGTTTGGGGTGGGGTGGGCCCATCACAGCTGTGGGTATGGAACAGAGCAGATGAGGCGGGCATTTGCAACACCTGAAGAGGCAGAACTCACCAACCAGGGCGATGATGAGCGCAAAGACGTGCAGCAGCCCGTGCAGGACCTTGGTGGTGCGTTTGGCTTCATTCCTGAAGACACGGTAAACCAGCAGGGCTGTGGGAGACGAGAGGGGGACCATGAGTGCACCCGCCTGCAGTGAGGCCTCCTGCCCACAGCAAGGAGGCCCCTTGGTGCAGAGGCAGTGTGAGCTGGCGGCTTGTCACCAGAGTCCAGCCACAGGAACCCAGGACAAAGCCAGCCTCCCCCGGGGACCCTGGGCATCTCCTGGCCTTCTCCCAGAGCACCTAGGGCTGTGTGCAGCCTAACACCCCTCCCCCACCCTCCAACCTCCCCAAGCTGTGCACACTCAAAGAGGGCAGGGCAGGAGGCTGCGCCACGTCCCGTCACCAGGAGAGGCAGCAAAACCAGGAGAGGCAGGGCCTCTGCCCTCACCCCCCACCTGAAGGAGCTACCCGGCCCAGCAGACGCCCTGCCCCACCCGCCTTCTTGTCAGGTGTCCTGCACATTCCAGGCTGTGTTTGGGGTTCACTGTTGGTCACACTGAGGAAACCAGCAGCCACTGAGTTCACCTGTTAGCCACGTGGCTCCTCACGCAGCCCCACTGCAGCCTGGGCAGACGGTCCTATGCTTAGCAAGCAGTCCCCCGTCCCAGGCAGAACCTTGTGATCCCAGCCTGACCTCCTGCATCCAGAAGAGGTGAGCAAGGCCGGCTCACGTGAGGAATGCCTCTGAGCTTTCTGCCGCTTAGGGTGGCTGTCACCAGGACTGCCTCTAGGAAGGGCGGGATCAACTGGATGTAGATCCCGCTTCCTGGATTTCTGGCCTGGAGGCAGGTGGAGGCCACGCACTGCCTGGTTCTGTCCCAGAGGGAGGCACTCTAGCTCTGCCAAGTCGGAGACACACGCACATGCATGCGCACACACACTCTCACATATGCTTATTTTTTCCCTCAATTCAAACCACCCCTGCAGCCTGGCTCGGGGCCCCACCCCTTTCCCTCTGCTCCACGGAGCCCCCACCTTGGATGCTCTGTGTGGAAACAAGAGGTGCCAATGCCAGGCCAGGCTGGACAGGAGCTGCCACCCACCAGCCTCCATCTCCCCAGGCTCTGAGCCAGCTTCCATCTCTGTCTTTGTTAGAATCTTAGATTTGTCCAACCAGAAGAGATCACAGGGGTGACAGGACCCCTGCAAACTGCCTCTCAGGGACCCCTGCAAGCCCGGGCAGATAGGAGCGGCCATTGGACTCACCATCTCCTTGCAGGAAGATCAGGCCTATGGCCATGCAGAGCGGGTGCACGTTGAACTGCAGGTCGCTCTCCCAGGCAATGCCGCCTCGGTATAGACCAAGCCAAGCGCCAGTCATGGCCACCAAGGTCAGGCCCAGCAGCTGGGAGAAGGCCACGTAGTAAGGCAGCGCTGCAGGGGTGGACGCTGTGGCCCTGCCCTCCATGCTGAGGCCAAGACTGCAAGAAAAAGCAGAGCTCAGAGGAACAGCGCACCCTGAGATGCACAAAGCTGCCCCAGATGCACACAGCACCCCAAGATAAGCATGGGCCCCCCCAGATGTGCATGTCCCCTGAGATGTACACGCCTCCCCAAGATGCGCGTGGCTGCCCCAGATGGTGCACAGCCACCCCCGAGATGCGCACATGCCCCCCCCCACGAGATGCGCTCAGCCCCCGCCCACGAGAATGCACAGTCCCCCCCCAGATACGCACAGACATCTCAGATATGCACAGCCCCTCCAGATGTGCACGGGCCCCCCCAAGATGCGCACAGCCACCCCAGAGATACAGTCCCCCCCCCGAAATGCACACAGCCACCCCCCACTAGATGTGCGCAACAGCCCCTGGGGTTGTATATAGTCCCCCCCAGATGCACACAACCACTCCTGGAGATGCACACAGCACCCCCTGAGATGCGCATGTCCCCCCCCCCACAGATGCGCACAGCCACCACCCCCCGCCAAGATGTGGCCCCGATGCCCTCCACCGAGACTCCCAAGGGAACCAAGCCTCGTTCTCCCACCCACAAGCCCCTTCCCCACCCATCATCCTGGAGCAGAGGTCCCAAGTCTCAGAAATGACCTGGGGGCAGCTTCCCCACAGGAACAGGCGAGACCTGGGACATGACACCAGGACTTCCATATGCAGTGAGGATGCAAGGCAAGATACCCCAAATTCTGGTGAGCACAAGGGCCCAGTGCCTGGCTTTCTTTTCTGTTGCAAGAGGCCCTGGCTTTCCTCAGGTGGGCTTTGCAGGTGAGTTACACAGGTGAGCACACTCCTTGAAGGGATGGTGCTGGTCACACCTTTTCTCCAGACACATCATGAAGTACATCTTGGGGAGAAATGGGAAGTCTCTCTCCCCAGCCTGGTTTTTAACTCCACACTGGCGATGAGGAGGTCCCCCAACCCCACACCCAGGAGAGCCAGCCCAGCTTCCACGACCCGCCTGCCCCCCAACCTCGCAGCACCTGCAGAATAGAAGTGCCCGGACCCAGCTGCACACAGACCTGTCAGCACACAGGGACACTGCACTTCCCCTCCACACCTGGGGCAGGTGGACCCGTACTCTAGAGCAGTCCTCAGGTGAGGTTCCAAAACTGAAGGTCCCCAGAATCGAGGCCTGCAAGGGGGCCGGGTAGAGCTCAGCACGGCTGTGGAGGCGCTCGGCCCCACGTGGCCCTCCAGGGAGAACAGAGAGCAGGTGGTTCCTAGGGACATAGGAATGAGAAGGCCACACTAGGAGCCCATGGGAGTGCCCAGTGCCTGCACAGCCCTGTGCCAGACAGGAGAGTGCCCAGCAGCTGGGGATGGGAGGAGAGGCGGCCGGAGGAGAACAAGCGTGCCCTCACCTGCTCTCCCTTCACCCAGTGGCAGCAGCCCATGCGCCATGGAAAAGTGCTACCATGGCCCTCCACTGCCACTGTGACTGCTGCACCATGGCCACCACCTCGGCCACCACAAGCAGACACTGGAGCACCACTGCTGCCCCTACCACACCCCGGATGGTTGCCCACTGGCCCCTCACCATGGTCCAGCCTCTCCTGGCAGCAACTATATCAGAACTAGGAGGACAGGGGCACTGACCCCTTTCACACCCGCCACACACTGTGCCCTGCAGTGCCCAGGAGCTTGTTTTCAGTCCCTCCCAGGGATGGGCTCCTTCTCTGCTGTCCAGTTCTCTCTGCCACGTCGGACAACTGTTGGCAACTCCACCATTAAAAGCGGGATGTGTGTTGGCCGGGCTCGGTGGCTCACACCTGTAATCCCAGCACTTAGGGAGGCTAAGGCGAGTGGATCACCTGAGACCAGGAATTCAAGACCAGCTGCAATATGGTGAAGTCCCGTCTCTACTAAAAATACAAAAATTAGCCAGGACATGGGGGTGCACACCCAGCTACTTGGGACGCTGGGGCAGGAGAATCACTTGAGCCCAGGAGGCAGAGTTTGCAGTGGGCCAAGTTCATGCCACTGCATTCCAAGCTGGGTGACAGAGTGAGACTCTGTCTCAAAAAAAAAAAAAAAAAAAAAAAATTTTTAAATTAAAAAGGGGGAAGGTGTGTTAATAATCCACACGCACTGCAGTAGAATATGGATCAGCAGAAAAGGTAAAATGGCAGGCCATCAGCGTCTGCTCTGCATCCTCACACATACGCGTCCTCTAATGGAAGCAGGATCGTGCTGGTTCCTAACCTTTTCCACTCAGGGCGCAGCACGCATGGTTCGTGTCACTGAGTATGCAGCCACATCATCGTTCTCACGCTCTTACACTGCATGGCCATTTTTTAGCCAACGAGTCCCCACTGTTCAGCATTTAGCTAGCTGTCAGTTTTCCACCAAATAAACAACAGGATGTGGTCATCTTTGCAAACTCCTCTGCAGGGAGTCCTGAGACAAGGGCTAGGTTCTGTTTTAGATTTCTGACACATTCCGTCAAATCGTCTCCCAGAAACACAGCCCCAGGGTGGACAGGAATACGGGATTCCAGAAGCCCCAGCTGACAATAAATCCTATTTCTGGAATTCCTGCCTCTTCCTTATCTGTCACCTACATAGGTATCAGTTCTGTCCCCACAACCCCAAATTCAAGCCCCATTTCTGTCTGTTCACTGCTCATCTCTACTCATCTCTGGACATCCCACAGATGCTTCAAACCCAGCCCGTCCCTAGTCACCTCTCCCATCACCAAGTCCTCTCACGCCTTCCCCCACTCTAGCGGGACTGCCCTACTTTCGGGCCCAGGTAACACCTCGGCTCCTCCCCCAGAAGGCTGCCCAGGCCACCGCATGCTGGGCCCTCCCCCTCACTTCTCTCCCGACTGTCCTCATGCCACACCCAAGTCAGGGCCTGCAGCCTCTCCCTCTTCAACATGACAGACACTCCAGGGACTAAGCCAGCTCCCCAAGGTCATGCCGTCCCCTGCGAAAGAGGCCCCGAGTACCAGTAAAATGCCAACTTCGTGGCACGATCCTGTCCGTTTCCATCTGCAGCCCCCACTGTTCCCACCAGGCCCACTAGAGGAGACACCCAAGCTCATGGCCAAGGACATGGCCCAGCCTGGCTCCCTGCCTCGGGCCCCACACCCCTCCCTCCACTCCCCAGGCACCTCACGGGCAGGTCACTCTGTCCCCAGGCTCTCCTGGAGCCTCCTTACCCTGTTGCTTCTGTGTAGGTTAATCTCGACATGCCCTGTCTGCTCCTCGAAGGCAGGGACACTCTCGATCCTCCTTGGGAATTCTCAGGTCTCCAACTCCCCAAGTCTAACGGGAAAATGTACTGAAAGAAGTGCTGTCCCCCCAGTCACTTGTCATCTGTCCTCTCCAGGCCACCACCTCCTTTATTAGATTCATCCCCAGAGAGCCCGGCTGCAGGCAGAATCTGATTAGCTCCTATTAGAAAGAACAGACGGGACATCACCCCCTCCCTCCACCGACAACTTCCCCATGCCTCGTGGAATACAAAGGGCAGGAGAGGCCGGCAGAACAAGGAGCCGCTGCCCATTCCCTCCTTCCTAGCAGGCTCCCAGGGGACAGGCAGACACCAGAGCCAGGATCTCTCTCGGAGGGGCAACTGCCTATGCTGAAATGCCTGGCCTGGCCTCCTGGGGGAGTCGAAACCCTGAGTCTGTTTGCTCCCACTGTGTCGTGGTGGACACATGCTTGGTGTGTCAGGAGGGTGGGGACCCAACAGCCTGTGAGCCCCTGCTCTGTGCTGGGTGCTTCACGCCCTCTCTCATGTCACCCTTAAATGACACTGTGCAGATAATAAGAGCACTGACCCAACTTGACCCACCAGAAAATGGGGGCTCAACGAGGACAAGAGACATGCCCCCAAATTCCCATCAGCAAATAGCAGCTCAACTCAACCTGCAAGCAACCGCATTCGGCCAGGTGCTGGGGCCACACAGACAGGGCCTGGTCCCTGCCCCTCAAGGGGCTTTCAGATAAGCTTCTGTGTGATGCAAATTTTCAGGAAAGGGTGGTACAAGTTCAAGCCAAGAGCTGATTCGGGCCTCCAAGACCCGTCCTAATGCACACACGGAAGATGGCACCCCCGCTTTTATGTCTGTGGGCGGCAGCGTCTCCAGCTCTCCTGCCAAGCAGTGGCTGCCTGCTGCTGCTGTGGCTTTGGCCTTTCCAAGGCCCAGGAACTAGGGTGGTGCCATCAGGCTTTCCAGAGACTGAAGCCAGCCAGGGTCTGTGTCGGCGCTCACTGGGGAAGCTGCCTGGATGCAGGGCTCCTAGACGGTGTCCCCTCCTGTGCCAGTCCTCCCTGTATCCTCCCTGCCTCGGTTCCACCATGGCACTAAGCACTGGTGCGTGCAGACAGCAGGTCCTGACCACAGGCAAGAGGGAAGAGGTTCAAGGAGGCCAACAAGCCAAGGGAGCTGCATTTCCATTTGCTCCGAAGGTGGTTGTCCAGACTCCTGCGACCCAGGGACCCGGGGCATGCGCGCATCTGGGAGGAATCCAGAGATGAACAGTGGCCTCTGGAACGGCAGTAGCCCGTTCCCGACTGGAAGGCGAGGCTTCTTAGTCTAACTGTGAGGATGACAGGAAAGCCCCTGGCTGGCCTGCAGGTCACCGAGGTCCACAGGTTCTGAGTATGGCTCTGTGCTTTACAGGAGGTGCGTGGAAAATCCCTTCCGCAACAGGGCGCTCACAAGGCCATTCATTCGACATAATTGATAACCCATTTGTGTGCGAGGAGGGGCCGTGTCCTATGCCAGGGGTGGGATTTATAGGGATAGACATTCCAATGTCTCTGGACAGAATTGGACCCACCCACACACGTGTCTGCTGCATTTGCAAACCTGGACCTCGGGTAAGATTCACTCCCAAGGAAGCAAGGGCCTTTGAACCATGGCCCTCCTTTCCCAGTCTGGACAGCGAGAATTCTCTCTCACCCTTCCATCCTCACTGGGTGGCCCTGGGACTCCGGCTGTTCTTGGCCCCTCTGGGTTCTCAGAGCAGAACTGTGGGCAGCAGCTTCAAGGCCTGGAAGCAGCCACTCCCCCACCCCCCAAGGGCTCCGCTGCCCAGCAGACCAGAACCTGGCAACCAGAGGGAGCGCACATAGCCCTCACAGTCACTTGGCTTCCTCTGTGAGAGCTCAGGATGAGGGTGCCTGATCTCTGGCAGTTTCTGGAACTGAGAGCTGTGAGAGGCTCCCCACCCTCCTCCCCACCCACTCCCACCACCTGCAGTCAGAGTCCACCTAATGCAATCAGTGCGTTAAGGACAGAAGGACCCGCAAGGCTTAACCGAGCTGAGTATCAGTCTCCCTCCCTGCGTCCACTGCGTTTTATTAAAAGGTGACCAGGACTAATCTCATTATTGGGGACCAGACACTGCACATGGTGCACAGCCTGGGGGGGTGGAAGGCAGAGCAGGGAGACTGGGAAGCGGGCGGCCTTCGCTGGCCACAGCCCTCCTTATCAACAGCAGGGTTTGAATTGAGTTAGGAAAGATTGTGACTGAGGAAGGGACGACATCTCTTCTTGATGGGTGGAGAGGAAAACAGCTCAGTTGCCCCAGAACGTCCTAGAATGTGATGGAGGAGAAAGCAAAGTGTGGTGTGAGCTGTTAGGGTACTTTCTTAGCACCCCAGTCGCCCCAGGAAGAAGGGGCTTCCCGGGCGGTGCTCCTCCTTCCATGCCAGTCCTCCTGTGTCCTCCCTCCTCAGTACCAGCATGGCACTAAGCACGGGTGCCCTCAGAGACAACAGGCCCAGACCAGAGGGCAGGGTAAGAGAGAAGGCATCACAGGAGGGGCAGACAAGCTGAGAGAGCTGCATTTCCCTTTGCTCCCAGGGTGGCTGTCCTGGTCCATGCAGCCCAGAGACCGAGGGCATCCAGGCTTCCTGGACCAGGCACCAAGGAACCAGGTACCCGGGAAGCAGCAGAGCTTGAAGTCAAACACTGAGCTCCTTTCTCCCACCAGACAGGGGACTCCCAATGATTACAAACAAAAATGTTTCCATTTCCATGAAAATCACAAGGAAAAAAATGAACATTTAGGGTTGAGGAAAATGTTGCAATTTTTTTTTTTTTTTTTTGAGACAGAGTCTCATTCTGTTGCCCAGGCTAGAGTGGCGTGATCTGGGCTCACTGCAACCTCCGCCTCCTAGGTTCAAGCAATTCTCCTGCCTCAGTCTCCCAAGAAGCTGGGATTACAGATGTGCACCACCACACCTGGCTAACCTTGTATATTTAGTAGAGAGAGGGTTTCACCATGTTGGCCAGGCTGGTCTTGAACTCCTGACCTCAGGTGATCCACCTGCCTCAGCCTCCCAAAGTGATTTTTTTAAAACTTATTTTAATTATTATTTTATTTATTGATTAATTTATTTTTTTGGAGACAAGGTCTAACTCTGTCACCCAGGCTGGAGTACAGTGGCATGATCATAGCTCACTGCAGCCTCGGACTCCTGGGCTCCAGGGATCCTTCCATCTCAGCCTCCCAAGTAGCTAGAACTACAGGTATGCTAAAATGCCCAGTTAATTTTTTTTTTTTTTTCTGAGAGATAGGGTCTCACTATGTTTCGCAGGCTAGTCTCAAACTCCTGGTCTCAAGCAGTCCTCCGGCCTTGGCCTCCGAAAGCACTGGGATTACAGACAGACATAAGCCAGCCCTAAAATGTTCTGTTTTGTTATTGTAATCCAGTCTGGATTATACTTGCCTTTATACCAATGCAGTTGTAAAATATAATTTTTATTTTTATTTTTTTTAAGACGGAGTCTCACTCTGTCGCCCAGGCTAGTGTGCAGTGGCACGATCTCAGCTCACTGCAACCTCCACCTCCTGGGTTCAAGCAATTCTCCTGCCTCAGCCTCCTGAGTAGCTGGGACTACAGGCTTGTGCCACCATGCCCAGCTAAGTTTTGTATTTTTTAGTAGAGACGGGTTTTCACCATATTGGAAGGGCTGGTCTCAAACTCTTGACTTCGTGATCCAACCGCCTCAGCCTCCCAAAGTGCTGGGATTACAGGCCTGAGCCACGATGCTTGGCCCTGAATTTTTATTATATTTTTATGGAGGAAGGCGCCTATGAAGACCAGAAGGCCAATGGCTCATGAAAGGCCCAGTGCAGCCCAGGTTAGAGAGATGTGATTTCAAAGCAGGCTCACTATTTGCAACCGTCAGCTCCTGGACAAGCCAAGTCCCTTCTCCGAGCCTGCTTCCTAATCTATAAAGTGGGAGGATATCTGGATCCACCTTACTGACCACAGAAAGAGTTAGTGGATAAATGTTTTAGCGCCCAGCACAGTGTCTGCCATGCAGTCAGCACTCCATCAAAGAGCAATCTCACAAACACGAAATTTGTCCTAGGAGCACCTCAGGAGAATCGCACTGCGGACACAGGAAGTTTGGGGCCACAGAGAGCCAGATGGCAGCCGACGCTAATAAATCCACACTCCCTTTCTGTCCACCATCAGCCCCCCATACCGAGCAGAAACTCCTGGAGCTGGGAAGAACGCAGGATGGTCTGCTTTTAATCTGTGTTATTTTATATTCCTAAAATTCATTTATGAATTGCTCATACAGTAGAGTACTTTTTCCCAGTGAAACTATGCTTTTAGAGGGGGTTAATTTCTCATTCCCCTCCACCAATGCCATCTAATGCCACTGAACCACCTGGTATTAGCATGAGCCCAAGCTCTGCCTACCAAGGGAAGGTGGTGGGGACAGTAAAGTGGTAGGACAAGGCTGGGTGTGGTGGCTCACGTCTGTAATCCTCGCACTTTGGGAGGCCAAGACAGGCAGATTACTTGAGGTCAGGAATTCAAGACCAGCCAGGCCAACATGGTGAAACCCCGTCTCTACTAAAAATACAAAAATTAGCCAGGCATGGTGGTGCATGCCTGTAATCCTAGCTACTCGGGAGGCTGAGGCAGGAGAATCGCTTGAACCTGGAAAATAGAGGCTGCAGTGAGCTGAGATCATGCCAGCCTGGCGACAGAGCAAGACTCCATCTCAAAAAAAAAAAAAAAATTAAAGAAAGAAAGAAAAGGAGTGGGACAAGCAGGATGGTTCCACCTCCAGCTCTAGGAGGCCCCTCTTGCAAGGGGATGGGGCTGCAGCCACGTGGTATTTTCCTGCCTCCATCCAATTTCACAGGAGAAATCCAGGCATCTAGAGGAGGTGGCAAAGCTTTTCTTTTTTTCATTAGCTATGAAAACAAAGGGGCAAAATCTAGGTGCCCTAGATGTAACTTCATTTACGGATTCAGAAAATTCACAAAGGCTGCCAAGGTGGAATGAATGAGAGAAGGGGGCGACCAGAAGGGAGAAGTCTGGGAAGGGGACCCCAGATACACATGGACAATCCTCGCTCCGTCATGCAGTGGGGGACAGGGCAGGGAGTGGGGGAAGGTGGCCCTGCCATCTCCCAGGTGTCAAGGTGGCAGCAGCTCCACCCTCGGCGCAGTTGGCACCGGCCAGACCCACCACAGGCCCACCGAGGCCACTGAAGGAGTGGGGCTTTCCCACTCGGGAAACTCCTACCCTCGAGCTCTGAAGCTGGGGGCGTCGGGAGACCCAGGCGGGGACCTGCGGCTCCACGTTGCAGCCCAGGCCCTGCTCCAGGCAGGAGGCGGTGGCTCCGGTTTCAGGTTTCAAGAGGGCAGCCATGCCAAAGGCTGGTTGATCCACTTGCACCCTACCTCGCTCTAGAACGCGGCGCAGGAGCAAAGGTCCAACTCCGGGTCCCCGGCAAAAGGGTCTCGGTTCTAACTTCAGCAGACACCCGGCACCGGGGCAGGCCAGGGCGGAGGCCGCCCGCACCCGGAGAGGCAGCGGCTCCGAGAGGGCCCGGGGTGCGGGTCGGCGCCGGAGTCCGGTGCGCGGCCTCAGGGGGCAGGTGCGAGGCCGGCTACTGCTCGGGAGCCCGGCGCTGTCCCTCCTTGCGCAGTCGGGACTCACCTGGGCCGCCCCCGCCCCGCACCCCTGCGCGCCCCGCTCCCAGCCCCGGCCCGGCCGCCTACCTCGAGCGTCCCGCGAGCCTCCCCCGCGCCGCGCCCGAGTCGCTCAGCCGGTTCCGCGGGCCGTGGCGCTACGGCGTCGCCATGGCAACCGGGCGGCGGGCGGGGCGGGGTCCCGCGGCCGGAAGTGGCGCACGCAGCCCGCACCCCGGCTCGGGACGCGGCCCCGGGGCTGCCCCGCACGTGCCAGGTCCCCGCGGTGGCAGCGGCGCTCGGGACCCGGCCCTGCCAGCTCTGGGCTCGCACCTGGGCAAACCGCGGCCACCGTGAGCCCGGCCTCTGGACCCGAGTTCGGGAAACCTTCGCCATCAGGGCCTCGCGACCCTCCCTGCGGGGCCCCTACGTTCGGGGGTGCGTGGGGTCTGCGGCCCGCGGGGCTGCCTCGAGGGCCGCGGGGTTCGCCCGGGCTGGGGCGGGGCGGGTGGTCCGCGCAAACCCCGACTGCGCACGAAGGACCGGGGGTCTGCCAGGCCTGCGGGGCGGGATGGGCCCTGGGCTCAGAGGAGAGCGAGTGCCAGGGGCCAGACCCGCTGCCCTTCCCCGGCCTGGCCCCGCGCTTCCTGATTTTCTCGCTCCAGGCCTCCCCTTCTGCCCTCTACCTTCTTCCCTGCCCTGCCCTCTCCCTGCCCGGATCCAGGAGGCCACTAGGTGTCAGACCCGGCTCGGGCCTTAGTCACGCCGCTGCTCCGGGAGCCCTGTGGGCACCTCCCCAGCCCCCACGGGGGAGACCGACACTGTCGGGAAGGCCAGGACTAACCCCCGCCCCCGCTCCCACAGAGCAGCCTGCAGGGAACACCGGTGGGCGCAGAGGCCAAGACCAAGACCGGGAGCCAGCCCCTTCGGAGCCCGGTCCAGGCCCTGCGTCCAGGAAGTGCTGTGGGTAGATAAGGGGTCCAGCTCAAGATTTCCTACAAGCTGGGAACAAAGGGTTCTTTCCTGTCTGATGATGGGCCAGATGTAGCAAGCGCCTAGGGGTAGGAGGGAAATGGGGTTTCCTCCCCGCTGAGGGAAACGGGCCTCAGCGCAGGGACGCCCTCCCCCCACGTGCCCTGCCGGCACCAAGATTCTGGGAGGTGGGGGAGGGCGGGGGGCAGGGAGACCTGCTTACTTGGATGTACTTTGTGTAGACCGTGGGCTTCCCACAGGCAGTGGGCAAGGGAGGCCCTGGGGGATCCAGTACTCGCTTAGTACACAGAGAGCAGAGTCTCCAGCGCCATGCAAGACGCACAGGCATGTCCACAGCATGTGGCACACTTTCCCTTGGGCAGACACAGCGGAGCCCACCCCCTCAGAGGGACCAAACTTAAACCCTCCAGGAGCAGAAAATGTTTAGGGTATCTTTCAGTTGAAGGAAATGAGTGGGTAATTTAAGGTAAGAAGCAGCTTCCGTAGCGTGCTAACAGGCAGAATGCCTGTGGATTGAACATGGAACTGAGCCATGTCCTTTGTTTGGTCTGTGGGTTCGGACTTGGAGGAGGAGGAGTCGGGACAGGCTGAGCAAGTCTGAGTTCCCTGGTGACAGCCCTGGGCCTTCAGCCCCTTCCAAAGCCAGGAAAGACTCCCACTGAGGGATGATGGGGACGCTTTAGCTTCCCCCCATGCCCCGAGCCCCGGCAGCACTGGCCTGCAGGCCGTTCCCTTAGGAGGGAGAGCAGCCGTCTCCCTGCCAGCAGTGTTCTCAGGGGCCTGCTTCAGGTGGTTCGGGGTGGGTGAGGGTGTTCTGAGTGAGGGGAGAGGCCTGCACACCCGATGCATGGGGGGCTCATGGCTACACCCAACCCATTTTAAAGAACAGGCGATGCCACCAAACTGCTGCCCAGCACCGGGGCCTGGAGGCCTTGCCCCAGCTGCCAGATTCGCCAACCCAGGACAGCAGACACCCAGAATGACTGCCTTCCAACCCCATCCCTGCTGCCAAAGCTCCTGGCTTGGAAGCCCAAGAAGTGTGCACTCCTTCAGCTTGGGAAAGGTGGGAAAGGAGAGGACCTCTCCTGTCCTTTCTTGAGTGGCCCAAGATGAACTCAAGCCTCCTGAGTTGAAATGCTGTGTTTCTTGTGGAAACCCCCTCCCTCCCCACACCTTGGAGCCACGCTAGCCTCTCTGCTCTCAGACGCACCAAGTTCACTCCCATCTTTCCATGGAATGTTCTTTCCTGGATCATCACTGGACTCATTCTTTCAAATCCCAGCTCAAGCATCACCTCCTCAGAAGGCCTTCCCTGACCATCCAGAGGGCAGCTGGGGCAGGGTTTGGGAGGTAGGAGTGCTCCTGGATTCCACATGCTGGGAAGCCATGCCTAGAGTGCCCCCTAGTCTCTGACAGAAAGCATGTAAGGAGCAGGAAGCATCAAGGAAGCGGGCAGAATGTGAACAGAGCTGGAGACTCAGGCACAGACCCACCTGGCACCTGGCTGGTCACCTCCCCCTTGCTAGGGTTACCAGATTCAGAAAGTAGAGGAAAAAATAAGGATTCCCAGTTACATTCAAATTCAGACTGCGTGCATGGCTCACACCTGTAATCCCAGCACTTTGGGAGGCCAAAGTGGGTGGATCACCTAAGGTCAGGAGTTCGAGATTAGCCTGACCAATGAGGTGAAACCCCATCTCTACTACAAACACAAAAATTAGCCAGACGTGGTGACAGGCACCTGTAGTCCCAGCTACTCGGAGGGCTGAGACAGAATTGCTTGAACCCTGGAGGCGGAAGTGGCAGTGAGCCAAGATTGCACCACTGCACATCAGCCTGGGCAACGGAGCAAGACTGTCTCAAAAAAAAAAATTCAAAAAATTCATTTAGTTTTTTTTAGCATGAGCATGTCTCAGATATTACATGCAGTATACTAAAGATGTATTCCGGCTGGGTGCCATGGCTCACATCTGTAATCCCAGCACTTTGGGAGGCTGAGTAAGTCGGATCACTTGAGGTCAGGAGTTCAAGACCAGCCTGGCCAATGTGGCGAAACCCCATCTCTACTAAAAACACAATTAGCCGGGCACGGTGGTGGGCACTTGTAATCCCAGCTACTGGGGAGGCTAACACAGAATGACATAAACCCAGGAGGTGGAGGTGGAGGTTGAAATGAGCCAAAATCACACCACTGCACTCCCGCCTGGGTGACAGACAAGAATCTGTCTCAAAAAAAAAAAAAAAAAAAAAAGATGTATTCCTCACATGTGAGCAGACGTCCTGTGTTTCATCTGACAATCCTGCTCCTCTTGCTCAGGTGTGGGACAGATGGGGGTGGGACCTCTTGCAGTGCTAGCCCCTCCCAGCAATAGCTTCTCCCCTCATCTCTGAACCAGTTAACCTCATTCAGCAGGGACTTCAGGCAGAGGCCTTGACCTTCGGCAGCAGAGGATACAAAGGCATCAGAGATGGATCCCCAGTCCTCAGACACTGTAAGATTCAAACGCACACCATTCATTCTTGGGAAAGTTTTATTTTTGTACCTTCTCTGTGCCAGGGACAAGGTGAGATATTGGGGAACAGGGAACAAGACCAGCACCACTCCGTTCTCACAGGCCTTTACTCAGGGGGAGCTGCACAGAGACTTGGGGAGAGCCTTTGAAACACTCTGCCCAAGCCCATCTCTGACACCCTACAGAGGGGAAACCAGGATTAGGTACAGTGCGTAGGAGGGAACCTCAACCCAGATGTCAGGGTCAGGGAAGGCTTATTGGGCCACGACACAGAATTATCAAGCTAGAAGATGCTCAGGTGTTAACCCAGCAGAGACAGGCAGGAGCGTCCCTGGCTAGAGGAGCGAGGATGATGCGAGGGAAGGCTGTGAGGGCCTGACCTGCAATCCTTGGGGGCTCCTGGGCTTATTTTCATGAGGATTTGCTGGAGCCAGAGGAACAGTGCAGAGCTGAGCCACAGGTTGTAGAATCAGCACGCAGGAGCCAAGCCCTGTCCAGATCGGGAGGGGGCCTGCCCTGAGGGACCTCACAATTGACAGACACATCGCCCGGCGGTGGGGAGCAGCCTTAAGCCCGGGGGCATCATCTTCCGGGCCTGCTCCCTGAGAAACTTGAAAGTAGGGGATTACTTTGATAAGCTTAAAATAGACCAATTAGGCTGGGCTCGGTGGCTCACGCCTGTAATCCCAGCACTTTGGGAGGCCGAGGCAGGTGGATCCCGTGGTCAAGAGTTCAAGACCAGCCTGGCCAAGATGGTAAAGCCCCATCTCTACTAAAAATACAAAAATTAGCCAGGCATGGTAGCATGTTCCTGTAATCCCAGCTACTCAGGAGGCTAAGGCAGAGAATTGCTTGAACCTGGGAGGTGGAGGTTGCAGTGAGCTGAGATTGCACCACTGCACTCCAGCCTGTGCAACAGAGCTAGACTCCATCTCAAATAAATAAATAAATAAATAATAGACCAGTGAATCACTCAGGGAGAAAATCTATCTCCCAGCTTCAGGGGAAGGGATAGGAAAGCAGCAGCACCAGCAGAACCCATCAGAACAGCCAGCAACACCCACAAGGCTTCCAGAGCCATGGTGAACACCGTGAGCCACCTGCAGCCTCTGGAATGTGGCAGGAAGGAGGCTGAGGGACGTCACTGCCTGTGAGGTGTCCCCCTCCCTGGTTAACCCCAAGGCTGATCCAGTCTGTGAAAAACAAGTCAGACAAAAAGAGCCGAATACCACTGCAAGAGGGTTGGAGAAACCATGACAGCCAGGACGGTAAAGCCCCTTTTACCTCTGCTGGGCCCAAGGGAATGGGACATGGGACTGAGAAGCAGGGCTGGGGACCAGCTTCATGAAGGAGGTGGCACGACAGCCCTGGGCACCCGAGGCAAGAGGCGGCCAAGGAGTGGGCTTCCCCAGCTGTCCAGTTCATTCCCGGGCAGCCCTCTGGGGGAGGCTTACCCTTTCCACGGGGGATTCCCTCAAGCCGGAGGAGCAGCACAGAGCCTGGGTCACAGGCTGCAGATCAGCACGAGGGAGCCGAGGACCAATCCGGAGGAGGTCCATTTTCTCTCCTTCCTTTCTTCCAACAAAGGCTTACTGCCACCTGCTGTGTGCCAGGCACTGTCCTGGACAGACAGATATAGATCAGACAGACAAGGTCCCTGCTTTCATGTAACTTACAAGTGGGGAGACAAGGAGTTAAAAAGTAATCTAACGTTGGGGCGTGGTGGCTCACACCTATAATCCCAGCCCTTTGGGGGGCCAAGGCAGGCAGATCACTTGAAGCCAGGAGTTCCAGACCAGCCTGGCCAACATGGTGAAACCCATCTCCACTAAAAAAATGCAAAAAGAAAAAAAAATTAGCCGGGCGTGATGGCACGCCCCTGTAGTCCCAGCTATTCAAAAGGCGGAAGTACGAGAATTGCTTGAACCCGAGAGGCAGAGGTTGCAGTGAGCTGAGATTGCACCACTGCACTCTGGGTGACAGAGCAAGACTGTCCCAAAAAAAAAGGAACATACTACACATAATTACGATCCATATGTGTGCATGTGTCTACGTGTCTACACACACGCACAGAAACCTAACTGCATGTGTTTTGAAACACAGGTGTTATGTTTCAACCTAACAAGCAGCATGAAGAAAAAGCAGAAGGGGACTGAGCATCAAGCCAGGGCAGGCTCTTGTTGGGGGCACTAGGAAGGTTCTGGGGAGGGAGAACTGGAGGCATAGGCCCCATGAAGGTCTAGGGGGAGGCCACTCCCATGGAGGGCAGCGGGAGGGCAAAGGCCCTAAGCAGGAATGTGTGTGGTGTCTCCATCCTGCCCTGCCCTTGTCCACACCTGTCCCCATCAGAGGGGAAATTTGCTAAGTGTGCAGAGATAGGCAGGCAGGAGTGCCAGCGGGCCATCAGAGAGGGCAGAGTTTGAAAATGTGAGGTGTGTAGCAGGGGACGCCACCAGGGATTCCTGGAATCTAGGAAGCCTCCATAGACCTGTGGCTGTAGCTGTGCCTGACCATATCCATCACCTGCCATTGAACCTGGACATCAAGCCAAGCTCCCTCATCCGCCCCAAAGGTTTGCCTTGCGGCCAATGCTGCCGCTGAGTAGAGGGCATTGCAGCCCCAGCATTGCATTGCCCTGGTCGCCTCTCCCTTCCAGGAAGGAAATCACAAAGAGGTTGTGTCCCAGGCATGTCCTCAGTCCCCACCTCCCCACGTTTTCCCTTAAGTTGCTGGGTCAGTCAGCTGCTCTGTGAGCTTTGGGGGCAGTGAAGAGCAGGAACAGCCCCAGCCATCTAGGACAGGGAAGCAAGGGTGTGAGGCCTGGGGCGAGCGATGACCATGGCCTTGGGTGGTATCAGCAGACAAACATTTGGAGGGGGAAGACAAGGCGCTGCTGATAGTGACAGCCATCTGATCACCTCCAGGAACCCACCATAAACGGCAGGGCTGGGGCTCCTGCATGTCGTTCAAAGCCTGTGAGGCTCTGAGGTTTCATCTGGCTCCCAAAGCTGCCCCAGCTCTGGCCGCACACCCAGCCCCTGGTTCTCCACCCAGCTCCTCGTCCCGGGAGAGCAGCGAGGATGTGGTGGCTGCTCTGAGCCAAAACTGCAGGGCGACGGAGCCGAAGCCTGGAGGATGCCCCAGCTGGGCACACTGACCTTGGTGACTCCTCCAAGGTTGCAGCAAGTCAGCTGCACAGTTGTCCTGAGTGAGAGGTTTCACCTGACTCTGCTCCCTCCTCTACTCCAGCCTTTATGCTTCTCTTGACCTTGGCCCTGGCCGCTGCCTCCTGCCTTGAGCACTCCTATCAGGTCAGCTGATCCTTGTCGAGAGCAGATTAGATTCAAAGGGTACAGTGACTGTAACGCAGAGGCTCCCCCACCCAAGAAGCCACAGTCCTCTAACCCCTCCCAGCCACTGGGAGACTCTCAGAGGCGGCCTGGAGCCAGGGGAATCACACGCTGGCTGGTCTCCAGGTTCCAGCTGGTTTCAGTCTCTGGCTTCATTGCCCTATGGATCAGTCCGTGCTTGCTGCCTTCCAGGGATTCAGGGGCTGCTCCCGGAGCAGCAGCAGGGCCCTCCTACTCTTACAGCAAGAGGGAGCTCAGGGCTTCTGGGTAGGTTTGGCTCAAGGCCTGGCCTCAAAGCTCTCAGACCCAAGAATGTTCTCCAAAGGTGTGTTCTTAGGTTCCAGGGCCCACAGCTGTTGGAAGGAGACTCCAATAAGTCATTATTAGACTTAACAGCCTCGGGTGTGATGTCAGGTCCAGGTGGATGTGACTGAGTGCTCTCGTCTCTCTGGAGGATTTTTTTCTCCCCTTCCATATCCCCTTCAGCTGATAAGTCCAAGCACCCTGGGGGCTCATGCTGGCCGGGGGCTCATGCTGGCCCAGCGCTCAGTCCTGGCTACTTCCCGTCACCGTGGGGTCCAAGCCCAGCTGCTCCTCCTTGCCTGGACACAGCAGCAAATGTGATCGCCCCACACCAACTAGTCCAGGCTCCTAACCTCTTTGGTGCCCAGTGCTAAAGAAAGACCCCCCACGACACCCCCATGCTGTTCCCCCACTGCACCCCCATAGTGTCCAGGTGCCAGGTCAGCACCAGCCTCCCCCAGCCAAGGCCCATCCAGGCTCCTCTTGGGGTCTCTCCTTGGAGGCCCCCAAAGCCTTTCCTGCCAGCTGACCATCAGAGAGAAGGCATCGCCCCCACTTCTCTCCTCCCCGCACATCTGTCAACCTGGTCCTGAGGGGGACGGCATGTGGGGGACCTGACCTGGCCCCAGAAGTCCACTGCCATGTTCCCCAAAACATGAGACTTTTTGCCTATAACATCGGCATGAAAGGCCCTCTCGAGAGGTGCTTCTTAAAGCAAACGGCTCCGAGTGAGCTAAAAACTAAAGGTCATTTTCTCCCCCCAGGAACACCTCCCATGACCCGTCACTGATGTCTTCCACTGAAGTTATTTACTGAAAGCCTCTTGAGAAGGGCTTGGGGGACCACGCAGGGGGGCAGGAAGCTGCCAGGGGGCCAGAGGCCCCTTCAGAGGGCCTGGCCAGGCCCTAGACTTCTAGAGCATAGGGGTGGACCCAAAGATGAATTTCCCTCCTGTGTCCTCAGTCCCCTGATAGAGACAGGATGAGAAGCTAAGAGGAGGGTGCTTCTGCCCAGCCCAGGCTCCCATGGCCACTCAGATGGCAGCTGCCCCTCCTTCCCCTCCCTCCCTGTGGGTCCCCCATGTTTCTGTCTCTGCTCCCACAGCAGGCTGTTTTGTTCCTCTCCGACTCTGTCACCCTCCCCTGCTTCTTGGTCACAGTCTTTCTCCCTTCCCCTCCATCTCTGTCCTCCTCGCTGACCTGAAGTTCCCTGGGCTTCTAGAGGCAGATGATGGTCTCCAGCTCTTCAGACAGTGGCTGCCTTCATCCCATTTCCTGGCCCCTGTCTGGGAACGATGAGGAAGAAACACGTAGGCACAAATCAGTGTCGTGGGGCTTTAGGCCAAATCAGGTGCCCCAGTCCCTGAGCTCCCAGTGGAGGTGGAGAGGGTCCGTGGCACCCAGCTGGGGCCCTTGGAGCCCTCGGTGGTGCTGAGGCCCAGCAAGCAGGCAGCGCCTGGCGAGCCCAGTTCAGCTGCCCTGACACGGACAGGTGAGGCCAGCAGAGGCCTGAGTGCCCCACCCCCCACCTCCAGCTGCTGCTAAGGAGGAGGCTGGAGTCATGCATTCTCCATCAGGCTGTTTGCAAACCTGTACTGTGCATGGGCAATCAGGGCTGGGCTAGGCTCTGGAACAGCTAATGTGAGGGGGCCTGGTTTCCACCAACCAGAGGCCCACGGGGAGGCAGATGTGTGAATGGTCGCAGTGCCTCGGGCTGGGTGCTGCACTCTAGCGAGGACAGGTTTTTGGGGAAAGAAGGTCAGGGAAGGCTGAGCACGATGGCTCATGACTATAATCCCAATACTTTGGAGAGCAGGTAGATCACTTGAGGCCAGGAGTTCTAGACCAGCCTGGCCAACATGGTGAAACCTGGTCTCTACTAAAAATACAAAAAATTAGCCAGGTGTGATGGGAGGTACCTGTAATCCCAGCTGCTCTGGATGCTGTGGCATGAGAATCGCTTGAACCCGGGAGGCGGAGGTTGCAATGAGCCGAGGTCGCACCATTGCACTCCAGCCTGGGCAAAAGAGCGAAACCCCATCTCAAAAAAAAAAACAGTCAGGGAATACCTGCATTGAGGGACAGGGGGGATGAGCAAGACATGGGGGGGTATAGGGAGCACGTTCCGGGCAGAAGAGTGAACGGCCCAGGGAGCCACACCTGTGTGGACACTTTTGGGGCAGCCCTCGCAGACTACTGAGTTGGCAGGATGAAAATGGAGTCTAACTAGGGTTGCAAACATTTTTTAGTTTGCCAAGTAAGGACATTTAAAAAAAATAGTCTTTTATTCTCACCACCATTTTACAAAAGAAGTAATAATATCTCAACTACAAAAAATAAATCGAAAGGCTATTTGGAATAAAAGATATTGTAACCAAGAAAGGAGAGCTGGCAACTTGGCTGATACATCTGGTTGATTTCATGTCCATAAATCAGTATTGCTGTTTTTCCCTCATTATTGCTGACTACGGAACACTTTATCGGGATCAGCCCTGCCAGGGGAGCTGGCCTTTGGGAGTGCTGATTGAGGGACTTGTGCAGTAGAGCAAGGCCTGGGGAAACAGAGGAGGCAGGGGCCATGCCAGGAAGGACTTTGCACTCACACTCAGGAGCGTGCATTTTATCGCCAAGGTGAGGAGACACCAGGGCAGGGTGCTAAGTGAACAGACTGGAGCATCCTCAGAGCCGTGTATAAAAATGCACTAGGGAGGAGGACTGGGGGACCAGAGGAGGGGGTGCAGTGGGAATGACGAGGGTCTATACTCAGGTGGGGAGAGTGGAATCAGGCTGGAGAAGAGGGGTGTTGAGGAGGACTTGAGGAGCTGGGCAGTGATGGGCAGGGCCAGAGGGGCCACCCAGAGCTGGCGAGAGGCGTCATCGCTGTCCACTTTCCCATGAGGACAGCAGCGGATGGATCTTTGATTTCACTAGAGGCAGAAGCAGAAGACGCAGATTTAAGATTTGGAATAGGCCAGGCACGGTGGCTCATGCCTGTAATCCCAGCACTTTGAGAGGCCCAGGTGGGTGGACGACTTGAGGTCAGAAGTTCAAGACCAGCCTGGCCAACATAGTGAAACCCTATCTCTACAAAAAATACAAAACTTAGCCAGGCATGGTGGCACGCACCTGTAGGATGAGGCAGGAGAATCACTTGAACCTGGGAGGCAGAGGTTGCTGTGAGCTGAGATTGCACTGCCACTACACTCCAGCCTGGGTGACAGAGCGAGACTCTGTCTAAAAAAAAAAAGATTTGGGATTAAAGGACTGGAGGAACATCCTGGCTCTACAAAATGTGACACTTGATACTGTCCAGCCAGAGTAGCCCAAGGCCTCATGCAATCTGTGGGATGGAGAAGGAGGGGACAGCTGGTGACTCCCAGCGGAGACACGTGTCCTGCTTTGCCTCCACCCGTTGTGTGACCTTTGTCTACCTACCAACCACTCTGTGCCTTGATTTCCTTATCTAAAATGGGATAATGGCTAACTCACAGGGTTGCTAGGAGGTTTCACATCTCTGTGTAAAGCGCTAAGATGCCTGGCTCAGTAGATACGGCCTCACGTTGCCATTTCACATGCCACACTGCAGCGCCCACGAAGCACCGGGTAATGGAGGGCAGTTAATGTTGGTGACGCGGGGGAAGGAGGCACAATCATGGCAAATACCAGGCCTGGCTTCAAAGGAAGGCCCAGGTTCAGGGCCGCCTTCTAGGCTTGGGCGCCTTTTTTTTTCCTTTTTAAGAGGGAGTCTCGCTCTTTTTGTCCAGGCTGGCTGAAGTGCAATGGCACGATCTCGGCTCACTGCAACCTCTGCCTGCCGGGTTTGAGCGATTCTCTTGCCTCAGCCTCCCGAGTAGCTGGGACTGCAGGTGCGTGCCACCATGCCCGGCTAATTTTTGTTTTTTTAGTAGAGACAGGGTTTCACCGTTTTGGCCAGGCTGATCTTGAACTCCTGACCTTGTGATCCACCTGCCTCAGCCTCCCAAAGTGCTGGGATTACAGGCGTGAGCCACCACGCCCAGCCAGGTCAGCAAATCTTTCTAGACCTTCTGCTTGAAATGTGAGCCTTTAACAGCTCGCCTGCTGAACTCCCACCCCTCCTTTAAGGGCTCAGCCTAAGCGTCACCTGTGGCCAGGCTCAGAACCTGCCCCTGCACCTCCACATTGCCTCTCTGGGAATGACTCCTTTAAACATCCCGGGAGCTTGCAGAGGTGGTGTCAGAGGCCTTCGAACTGGAGTGACTCCATCTTGAGTGGGGGCTAGGAAAATGAAGCTGGGGCTTGCTGGGCTGCGTTCCCAGAAAGGTATTCCCAGCCTCTAGATGTTTACAGTTAAGGGAACAGACTAATAATGTTTACTAAACAAACCCAAACTTGGAAGTGTCCAGATATACCGGTATCTTGAGAATAAAAGCATTCCTAATTTTGCTTCAAAGATAATATTCAAATAATAATAATTCAAATATATAATTCAAATAATAATATTGATTCTTGCAAAATGTGGTAATTTAAAAAAGGAATCTTTTGTCACCAACCCTTGTAGCAGAGCACATCTCCCCAGGATCTTTTCTTATCTTATATATATACAAGCACTGTATCTAGAGTGGACGAGTTCCCTCCTCCTCTTACTTTTGGGAACGCCCTACTCTTCTCTATGGCGCAGCTATGCTTTCACCACTTCACTTTCTTAATAAACTTGCTTTTGCTTTGCACTGCAGACTCGCCCTGAATTCTTTCTTGAGAGAGATCCAAGAACCCTCTCTTGGGGTCTGGATCAGGACCCTTTCCTGTAACAGTGTGACCAGGCTGCCCCTGCTCACTGGGGTGTCCAGGCACAGGATCAGTGCCTGCTCTTCGAAGGTCTTGGTGAAAACCTGTGGAGGAATGAGTGAGTGTAAGAAAGAGAGGGAAGCATTTTTAATGAAGAACCAGGCAAGATTAGGCAATAGGAGAAAAGACAGATATGCATCAAAGCTTACTCACATGTTCCTGGCCTGGGAGGCAGAGATAGATTGTCACGGTTCATAGACCACTGCAGAGCTGGCTGTATCCTGGGCCTGGAATGATGAGGTACCTCCCTCTCCTCCCCTGCTTCCTGGGGTTCTGGGCCTGACATCCTATAGCAGAGTACACTGGAGACAGGGCTAGACAACACTGAACTGCCACATGGCATTGTCCCTGGCATGTCACCAATTTTTGTAATTTATTATTTTTTTTAGCGTGGTGAAATACACATAACAGCCAGACGCAGTGGCTGACACCTGTAATCCCAACACTTTGGGAGGCCGAGGCAGGTGGATCACTGGAGGTCAGGAGTTCAAGACCAGCCTGGCCAACATGGTGAAACCCCGTCTCTACTAAAAATACAAAAATTAGCTGGGTGTGGCGGCGCACACCTGTAATCTCAGTTACTTGGGAGGCTCAGCTACCGGAAGGCAAAGGTTGCAATGAGCTGAGACTGCGCCACTGCACTCCAGCCTGGGCAACAGTGAGACTCCATCTCAAATAAAAAAAAATACACATAACGTAAAACTTGCCATTTTAACCATTTTTAAATGTGCAGTGATATTAATGGTAGTAAATGTGTTCATAATGTGCAGCCGTGAACACCCTCCCTCTCCAGAACTCTATTTAGGTGTTAAACTGAAACTCTGCCCAGTGAACAATAACTCCCAGTTCCCTCCTCCCCCACAGGCATGTCAGCAACTGTTAAAAACAATGTCTTGCTTAGTAAATTTGTGCTCAACCAAAAACTGGGGGGAGAGCTAAAATAAGACGTGAAAGTTAAGATGGGATTGCTGAGTGAGTCAAAAGCAATTAAGATTGAATTGACAGTCAGCATTTAGAGGGAGATGTCACATGCATATTGACAAACTGGCCATTTTTCACCCGGAAGAGATCTGAGGGTCTGCACTGACTTTCAGTTTCTATATGAGCCACAGCAGGTGAGGAGGCTGCCGGAACCACCCAGCCCTCTTCGGCTGCACTGAGGGAAGAAATTGCATTAAGTGGACCAGGCTCCCTCTGCACTTGTTAGGCCAGCCCTGAGGCTTTACTTAAATAGGGCAGCACAGTTTAGGAGAGATGTGAAAAGTCTGCAGTCCATTCCCAAGAGGATGACAGAGCGTCAGGATACAGAGAACCTCTCTCCCCGGGAATCACTGAAGGCGCTGTGTTTCTCCTGCAGAAAGGGAGACGTGCTTAGACATGGTTGCTGCCTCCTATCTTGGAAAGTGTCCGTGTCAAAGAGGAAAGACTCATTGTTTCTCTAGAAAGTGAAAAACAAGCTTGGCCTGGCGCAAGACTAGCCTGGCCAACATGGAAAAACCCGTATCTACTAAAACTACAAAAATCAGCAGGGCATGGTGGCGCACACCTGTAATCCCAGGTACTCAGGAAGCTGAGACAGGAGAATTGCTTGAACCTGGGAGGCAGAGGTTGCAGTGAGCCGAGATCGCATCACTGCACTCCAGCCTGGGTGACAGAGCGAGACTGTCTCAAAAAAATAAAATAAAATAAGAAAAATAAGCCTAAAGATGAGGCAGGAGACACATTTAGCATAAGAAAGCAGTTTCTAACAACCACAGTGGCTCAGCCCACAGAAATAGCGAGATTCTGTCCTTGGAAACATTCAGATGTTGGGGGCAGGATGATTGATGTCAAGGACACCAGAGACACAACTGACCAGGAAGCAGGGTTTCCCCATCGTTGTCCCTTCCAAGCATCCCATTCTTAAGGAATCTCATTTTTTGAAATGTAAAATTAAGACTAAATAAATTTCACTTATTAAAAGTAGTGATTATCCCATTTATCTTTTTTTATTTTTATTGAGAGACTGTCATGCTCTGTTGCCTAAGGTGGAGTACAGTGGCATGATCTCGGCTCCTGCAACTTCCGCCCACTGCAAGCTCCGCCTTCTGGGTTCAATGATTCTCCTGCCTCAGCCTCCCAAGTAGCTGGGATTCAGGCGCTGGCCACCACACCCGGCTATTTTTTGTACTTTTAGTAGAGGTGGGTTTCACCATGTTGACCAGGCTGGTCTCGAACTCCTGACCTCAAGTGATCTGCTTGCCTCGGCCTCCCAAAGTACTGGGATTACAGGTGTGAGCCACCGCGCCTAGCCTAATTATCCCATTTTAGTAATCAAAAACCTACATACTATCAATCATCCGATGCCTAGCTTGGGGTTGACTGAATAGAATTGACTCAGCCTTGGGGATCTGGAAGAGTTTCTGAGAAGCAGAGGTGTGCCAGAGTGGGGTTTGAGAAATGACTCGGGGGGTTCGACAAGTAGACAAAGGAGGTCTTTGCAACAGAGAGACTCAGAGGTGAAAACATCAGCTCCGGAATAAACTACTAAGTATGAAGTGGGACTGAGAGGAAGCTGGAGGCAGCAGGGTGCAGATTAAAAAGGGCTTGTCAGTTTAATGAGGGCCACGCAACAGCTTTGCCCAGGAAAACAGCATGAGTGAAGAGGAGCTGGCCAAGAAAGAGGAAAGCGAATCCAACTGCATTCAAAGTAAGACCTTCTGTTTATCAAAAGACACCCCCACCACCAAGGAAATCCATACAAGTCACAAACAGGGAATGATATCTGCAACACATTTAAATGACAAAGGATTAATATAAAGAATATATAAAGAACTCTCAAGAATCATTATGGGAAAGAAAAGAAATGGGCAAAGGAAGCAAACAGGAATATTACAGAAGAGAAAGCAGACAGGTCCTATAAACACACACAGAGATATTTAACCTCACTGGCAACAAGGGAATGAAAATATATCACGCCCCTCAAATTGGCAAAAAATTAAAAATTGGACAATAGTCAGTGTTGGCGAAGCTGTGGAGCAATGTGGGAACTCTCATTCATGTGGACGGGAGTGCAAATCAGTGTAACTATTTTGAAAGCAATTTGACCTCTGGATACCCTTGAACTTTTGCATGCCTTTGAACACCTGCACATGCCTGGCCCGGTGACTTTACTCTCAGTGCATTCCCTGAGCAGTACTTCTCTCAAACTGTGGTGAAGGACCTGTCTTGTTTTTGTGTTAATTTTCAGTTTGTTGGGGAAATAATGCTTTTTGTAAATACATTAAAAATGAACCACTAAAAAAATGGAATGAAAAAATGACATGCAATTTACGAGCCCTGATATCTTGTCATTAGATTCAACAGACATAAAATCACTTACGTATACCAAGGAGACCTGTACAAAATGTTCCTGGCAAATCATTTTGCAATAGCAAAAAACAAAAAGTAACTCAAATGTCCATCGACAGGAGATCAGAGAAATAAATTGTGATATAATCACGTGACAGACTATTACAGAGTTGTGAAAATAAATGAACTACAACTGTACACAACAACAATAAAGTCTTAGAAACATAATTGAGAGAAAGAAGTTTCTGGTCGGGCGTGGTGGCTCACGCCTGTAATTCCAGCACTTTGGGAGGACAAGGTGGGCAGACCACCTGAGGCTGAGTTCAAGACCAGCCTGGCCAACATGGTGAAACCCCGTCTGTACTAAAAATACAAAAAGTTACCTGGGCATGGTGGCGGGCGCCTGTAATCCCAGCTACTCGGGAGGCTGAGGCAGGAGAATCACTTGAACCTGGGGGGAGTGGGTTGCAATGAGCCGAGATTGCCCCATTGCACTCCAGCCTGGGCAATAAGAGCAGAACTCCAGCTCATTAAAAAAAAAAGAAGAAGAAGTAGTTTCTGTCACTCAAAATGAACCTCGTGCCTATTTTCAGTTACTTCCCCTTCTTCTCACCCCCAGGCCCAGGCAACCACTCATCTACTTCTGTCTCCATAGATTTGACTTTTCTAGACATTTCCTATACATGGAATCTTACAATATGTAGTCTTTTGGGTCTGGCTTCTTTCACTTAGCACACTGTTTTTGGGGTTCGCCCTTTATTGTAGGATATATCAGAACTTCATTCCTTTTTATTGCCAAATAATCGCCTGTGTCAAGGGGCCGCGCTTTGCTCATCTGTTCACCAGCTGATGGCATTTGGGTGCGTCCACGTCTCAGCTACTTTGAAGGATGCTGCTTTGAGTGCAGGTGTTTGCACTGATGTGTTTTCGTTTCCCTTGAATTCAAACTTAGGTGATATTGTTATTATAAAGCTGGACAACAAGAAAAATTCATCAGTGTGACGTTTACAGGTACACACAAAGTACTGAAATTTTTTTCAAGGGAATAATAACAGCATTCAGGGCCGGACGCGATGGCTCATGCCTGTAACACCAGCACTTTGGGAGGCCAAGGCGGGCAGACCACCTGAGGTCAGGAGTTCAAGACCAGCCTGACCAACATGGCGAAACCCTGTCTCTACTAAAAAATACAAAAATTAGCTAGGCGTGGTGGCAGGCACCTGTAATCTCAGCTACTTGGGAGGCTGAGGCAGGAGAATTGCTTGAACGTGGGAGGCAGAGGTTGCAGTACGCCAAGATCGTGTCACTTCACTCCAGCATGGGTAACGGAGGAAGACTCCATCTCAAAAAACAAAACAAAACAATAACAGCAACAAAAACAGCATTCTGGGGAATAGATGGGGAGCACGGGGGTGGGAAGGGAAGGACGCAGCTGGAGGAAAGGGTGATGGCTGGTGGGTTTACAGGTGTTCAGTTTTTATTATGCTCCATAACTTACATATAGATTTTATTAGATATCATGTACACATATATATGCTATATAATAAGGCAAGGCCGGGCACGGTGGCTCACACCTGTAATCCCAGCACTTTGGGAGGCCGAGGTTGGTGGATTACTGGAGGTCAGGAGTTCAAGACCAGCCTGACCAACATGAGGAGATCCCATCTCCACCAAAAAACACAAAAATTAGCCCGGCGTGGTGGTGCACACCTGTAGTCCCAGCTACTCAGGAGGCTGAGGCACAAGAATCGCTTGAATCCGAGAGTCAGAGGCTGTGGTGAGCCGAGACAGTGCCACTGCACTCCAGCCTAGGCGACAGAGCTAGACTTCATCTCAAATAATAATAATAATAAGGCATTTAAAAAAATGAAAGCCTGTCTCCAATGCCCTAACAACCAAGATTCCAACTGCAGCGGCAGGTTGCACCCCTCTGTGCACCTCGCTGGCTCTTAGAGGGCCCTCAAAGGCCCAGGCACTCCCACGGGTGCCGCTGCCTGGCCTGAAAAGCCCAGTTCCAGAGGTCTGCAGAGCTCCTCCATGCTTCCCCTGGGGGCCTGGCTTCCTACTGGCCACCCTTGGTAGAACAAACAGCCCATCTGTGCACCCTTCTTCCTCCTCTCCTTGAACCTCTCCCCCTCGTGTACTCTTCCACGAAGCAGCAGCATCCCTGACTTGTATTTGTTTGTTTTGTCTGTTGCCTCCCAGATGTGTGTGCAGAATGTGGCTCCAGAAGTAGGACCCCGGCTGGCTCATAGCCCAAGCCCCGATGTGCACATACCTGGCAGCCAGGGGGGCTCAGGAAATAATGCAGAGTTAACAGAAGCAGCCAAGACTGTGATGTGATGGAGAGAACTAGGGCTATCAGCCTGAGCTGCTCTCGACAGCTGAAAGCACAGGCTGTGTTGCTGTTGTTACCCTGGGCAGACACACCTTTGGTAAATACACGATTTGTATTTTGAGGTCTGGAAAACAGTGATCAGACCCTCATGAGCTTTAGTAAGACTACATTTCACTCTGTTGAAAATTGAGTATCTGAATTGAGATATGTAAAATACACACCAGATTTTAAGACTTGGCACACACAAGAAGGTAAAATAGCTCATTAATAATTTTTGAACTGTGTCTGGTGGCTGCACACTTGTAGTCCCAGCTACATAGGAGGCTGAGGTGGGAGGATCACGTGAGCCCAGGGAGGCTACAGTGAGCTGTGATCACACCACTGCACTCCAGCATGGGCAACAGGAAAAGACCTTATTTCTTAAAAAAGGGGGAGGAGGGGGGTTAAATAAATAATTTTGATATTGATTACATGTCGAAATAATACTACTTTGGATATATTGGATTAAATAAAGTGTATTAAAATGAATATTACAAAAATATAAAATTATATATGCAGCTCTCATTATATTTATGTTGGACAGACATTTCCATCATGATATGGCCTGGTTTTGTGTGCTCACCCAAATCTCATCTCAAACTGTAATCCTCACCTGTCGAGGGAGGGGTCTTGTGGGAGGAAATTGAATCATGGGGGTGGACTTCCCCCTTGTTATCTTCATGATAGTGAGGGAGTTCTCACAAGATCTGATTTTTTTTTTGTTTTTGTTTTTGCTTTTATTTGGAGACGGACTTTCACTCTTGTTGCCCAGGCTGGAGTGCAATGGTGAGATCTCAGCTTACTGCAACCTCAGCCTTCCAGGTTCAAGTGATTATCCAGCCTCAGCCTCCCAGGTAGCTGGGATTATAGGTGCACACCATCACACCCAGCTAATTTTTTGTATTTTTAGTAGAGACGGGGTTTCACGATGTTGGCCAGGTTGGTCAACTCCTAAGTTCAAGTGATCCACCCACCTTGGCCTCCCAAAGTGCTGGGATTATAGGCATGAGCCACTGTAGCAGGCCCTTTTTTTTTTGAGAAGGAGTCTCACTGTGTTGCCCAGGCTGGAGTGCAATGGTGAGATCTTGGCTCACTCAGTGCAATGGTGAGATCTGCCTTCCAGGTTCAAGCAATTCTCCTGCCCTCAGCCTCCCAAGTAGCTAGGACTATAGGCACACGTCACCACGCCCAGCTAATTTTTTGTATTTTTAGTAGAAACGGGGTTTCACCATGTTGGTCAGGATAGTGTCAATCTCTTGACCTTGTGATCTGCCTGCCTCGGCCTCCCAAAGTGCTGGAATTACAGGCGTGAGCCACCACGCCTGGCCATTTTTTTTAAGATGGAGTCTCACTCTGTCACCCAGGCTGGAGTGCAGTGGCGCAATGTTGGCTCACTGCAACCTCCACCTCCCAAGTTTAAGTGAGTCTCGTGTCTGAGCCTCCCAAGTAGCTAGGATTACAGACACGAGCCACCATGCCAAGCTAATTTTTGTATTTTTAGTAGAGATGGAGCTTTGCCATGTTGACTAGGCTGGTCTTCAACTCCTGACCTCAGGTGATACGCCTGTCTCCACTTCTCAAAGTGCTGGGATTACAGGCGCGAGTTACCGCGCCCGGCCGAGATCTTATGTTTTAAAACTGTGGCACTTCCCTACCCCTGCCCCCTGCCGCATGTAAGATGTGCCTCACCATAAGTTCGCCTTCACCTCTGCCATGATTGTAAGTTTCCTAGCCATGTGGAACTGTGAGTCAATTAAACCTCTTTTCTTTATAAATTACCTAATCTCAGGTAAAACAGACTAATATACATCATAACTGAAAGGTCCACTGGTCTAGAGTCTAAACAAACCATTCTCACCTCCAAGCATCCCGGTCCCTCCCACATCCACATTTGGTCCAGCTCCCTGCCTGGGGGCCCTAACCCTCTCTGATTCTCTGGGGCTAAGCCCTGCCTTCCTCCACGTGAAGCTGTCTTGCCTGTCGTTTCCTGCTGGTAGGAACCATCTTCCTCCCTTAATATCTACTATTTATACCAGACATAAGCACTTAGGCTTGGAGAACTAATTTCCTCTTCAGCTCAATTTTTACGTTAAAGGCAATTAATACCCTTCTCTCTTAACTCAGTGCCTTGCATATAAGGAATGGTGGCTGATGATTCTAACAGTATTAGTAACACCTTGTTTTTCTGACCACAGATCTTTACAACTCAAAAAAGATCTGTCATGTTCCCGCAACCCTAAGAAGGAGGACAGGTAGAGATTTTCATAGCCATTGTATACCTGAGGAAACTGAGGCTTAAAGAGGTTATTTGGCACAGGTCATAAGGCTTCTTAAGGTGGTCCCTACTTTTTAGGCAAGTGCTGTTTCCCCCTCCACTGTGCTTTCGTGCCCACGTGAAAACACAGACAGTTAAAACTGAATATAGAAAGAAAAGACTAGCATGGGTCTGGGAAATGAGGGCTGCTTCGTGTTAGAGGCAACACTTGACCTGAACTTTGAGAAATGGGCAAGTTTTGTCCAAACAAAAAGGAAGATGCAGACTTTTGGGGACAGAACCACAGCTATTTTGAAAATCAATCCATAATCAGAGGTCTTGATTAACAAAGAATGACGGAATTAAACATTTGGACATTTTTTTTTTAAACAACAGCTTTTAGCATGACATCTTCAATATGGAGGATAAAAGAGAAAAAAGGGCCGGGAGCGGTGGCTCACGCCTGTAATCCCAGCACTTTGGGAGGCTGAGGTGGGCGGATCACGAGGTCAAAAGATCGAGACCATCCTGGCAAACATGGTGAAACCCCGTCTCTACGAAAAATACAAAAATTAGCCGGGCGTGGTGGCACACGCCTGTTGTCGCAGCTACTCGGGAGGCTGAGGTGCAAGAATTGCTTGAACCCAGGAGGTGGAGGTTGCAGTGAGCCGAGATTGCGCCATGGCACTCCAGCCTGGCGGCAGAGCAAGACTCCGTCTCAAAAAAAAAAAAAAAAGAAAGAAAAAAAAGAAAAAAAAAACCCAACAGCTTTATCAAGATATAATTCATATACCATAAAATCTGCCCCCACCCTTTTTTTGAGATGGAATCTCACTCTGTCACCAGGTTGGAGTGCAGTGGCGCAATCTCTGCTCACTGCAGCCTCCGCCTCCCAGACTGAAGCGATTCTCCTGCCTCAGCCTCCCAAGTAGCTAGGACTACAGGTATGTGCCACCACATCCAGCTAATTTTTTTGTATTTTTAATAGAGACAGATTTCACCATGTTGACCAGGATGGTCTCGATCTCTTGGCCTTGTGATGCGCCCACCTCAGCCTCCCAAAGTGCTGAAAATCCCCCCTTTTAAAGTATACAATTGAGTGGCTTTTAGAATATTCAAAGTTGTGCAACCATCACTACTAATGTCAGAACATTTCACTACCCCTAAAAGAAACCCCATATCACAGATTCTCATGCCGCCGGAAGCCCCGTACTACCAGCCATGGTCAACACCACCGTGTTCTTCAATGTCCCCATCAACAGCAAGGTGCTGGGCCGCGTCTCCTTCAAGCTGTTTGCAGACAGTTTTCCCAAGACGGCAGAAAACTTTTGTGAACACTGGCAGAGAAAGGATTTGGTTACAAAGGTTTCCGCTTTCACAGAATTATTCCAGGGTTTATGTGTCAGGGTGGTGACTTCACACGCCATAATGGCACTGGTGGCAAGTCCATCTACAGGGAGAAATGTGACGATGAGAATTTCATCCTAAAGCATAGAGATCCTGGCATCCTGTCCATGGCAAATGCTGGACCCAACACAAATGGTTCCCAGTTTTGCATCTGCACTGCAGAGACTGAGTGGTTGGATGGTAAGCATGTGGTCCTTGGAAAGGTAAAAGAAGGCATGAATATTATGGAGGTCATGGAGCGCTTTGGGTCCAGGAATGGCAAGGCCAGCAAGAAGATCACCATGGCCGACTGTGGACAACTCGAATAAGTTTGACTTGTGTTTTATCTTAACCACCAGACCCTTCCTTCTGCAGCTCAGGAGAGCGCCCCTCCACCTCATTTACTCGCAGTATCCTAGAGTCTTTGTGCTCTCGCTCAGCTCCCTTTGGGTTCCATGTTTGCCTTGTTCCCTTCCATGCCTAGCTGGATTTCAGAGTTAAGTTTATGATCATGAAACAAAAACTGAATAATAATTGCAAAAAAAAAAAATAAGAAAGAAAGAAAACCCCATGCCCTTTGTCAGTCACTCCGTTTTCCTCCTCCCCCCAAGCCCCTGGCAACCACTAATCTATTTCTGTCTCTATGGATTTGCCTATTCTGGACATTTCACATAAACAGAGTCATATAATATGTGGCCTTTTGTGACTGACTTTTTTCTTTTTCTTTTTTTTCATTTTTGTTTTTGAGATGGAGTTTCGCTCTGGGTGCCCAGGCTGGAGTTCAATGGGGCAATCTCAGCACACTGCAACCTCCACCTCCCAGGTTCAAGTGATTCTCCTGCCTCAGCCTCCCGAGTAGCTTGGATTACAGGCACACTCCACCATGCCTGGCTAATTTTTGTATTTTTAGAAGAGATGGGGTTTCACCATGTTGGTCAGGCTGGTCTCAAACTCCTGACCTCAGGTGATCCACCCACCTCGGCCTCCCAGGCCTGAGCCACCACGCCCAGCCTAGCTTTTTTCACTTAGCATACCAGTTTCAAGGTTCACATATATTATAGAATATATAACGACTTCATTCCTTTTTACGGCTGAATAAATACTCCATTGTATGAATTTACCACATTTTGTTTATACATTAATCAGTTGATGGATATTGGGATTGTTTCTAAAGTTTAGCTATTAGGAATAGTATTATGCTGCTATGAATATTGGTGTACAAGTTTTTGTGTAAATATGTTTTCAATTCTCTAGAAGTAGAATAATAAGGTCACATGGTAATTCTATGTTATACATCTTGAAGAACTGCCAATCTGTTTTCCAAAGTGGCCTCACAATTTTACAACCCACTAGCAAGGTAAAAGGATTCCAATTTCTCCAAGTCTTTGCCAATATTTGCTATTATCTTTATTTTTTCCATCTTAGTGGGCAGAAGTGTTTCTCATGTGATTTTATTTGGATTTCCCTGACAACTAGTGAAGTTGAATATCTCTTCCATGTGTTCACTGGCCATTTGTATATTTCCTTGGATAATGTCTATTCAAATCCCATTTTTTAATTGAGTTATTTGTCTTCTTGAGTTAATTGAGTTCTTTCTTAAAAAATAAGTTGTGTTTTTTTTAAGAGACTAGATCTCACTATGTTGCCTAGGTTGGAGTACAGCGCTTATTGACAGGCACAGTCATGGCGCACTACAGCCTCCAGCTCCTGGACTTAAGCAATCCTGCCTCAGCCTTCTCAGCAGCTGGGATCACAGGTGTGTGCCACCATGCTGGCTATTAAGAGGTTTTATATATTCTGAAAACAAGTCTCATACATAGTCCCTCCCTTATCTAAAGTTTTGCTACTCCCTCCCTTATCTAAAGTTTTGCTTTCTGAGGTTTCAGTTACCTGTAGTTGACCTTGGTCCAAAAATATTAAATGGACAATTCCATAAATAATTCATAAGTTTTACATTGCGTACCGTTCTGAGGAGAGTGATGAGATTTTGGCTGGCTCATGATGAATCGTTCCTTTGTCCAGGAGAGCCACAATATACATGCGACCCGCCTGCTAGTCACTTAGGGACCATCTCAGTTATCAGAAGGACTGTCGCAGCATTGCAGTGCTAGAGTTCAACTAACCCTTATTTTACTTCATAATGGGCCCCAAAGCACAAGAGTACCCGTGCCTGCAGTTTGGATCTGCCAAAGAGAAGCCAAACAGTGCTTCCTTTAAGGGAAAAGGTGAAAGTTCTCAGCTTTGGAAAGAAAAAGATTGGCTCTATGTTGAGGTTGCTAAGATCACGAATCTTCTCTCCGTGAAATTTTGAAGAAGGAAGAAGAAATTCATGCTAGTTTTGCTGCCACACCTCAAACTGCGAACGTTATAGCCACAATGTGTGATTAGTGCTTAGTTAAGAAGGAAAAGGCATTGTATTTGTGAAGACAGAAACGGGAATGCGTCCTGATTGTGGTGCCAGAAAGCACTGAGCCTACAGGAAGAGGTCAGCAAAAGATCCCCTGAAATGTGACTCCAAGCCATTCACTGCAAGGGATGGTTACACAGATGCAGGAACACAGAGGTCAATAGTAGCTTAATGCTACATCACAGCTTAACTCGATGTCATTCACCTCACTGCATCTCGTCACATCCGTATTGTGCCACTGTGCTCACCATCACAAGAACGGTGAGTATAGCACAAGAAGATATTTTGAGAGAGAAGGAGAGAGATCACATTTACATAACTTTTATTACAATATATTGTTATAATTATTCTATTTTATTATTAGTTATTGCTAATCTCTTTCTGTACCTAATTTGTACATTAACCGTTGTTATAGGTATGTATGTATAGGAAAAAAACATAGTGTACGTAGGGCTTGATGCTTCCTTCAATTTCAGGCATCCATTGGGAATCTTGGAATGTACCCTGAGGATAAGGGGGGGCTGCTGTACTACACACTTTACAAATATCTTCTCTCACCCCCTGGGCCGTCTTTTCATTTTCTTGATAGTGTCCGTTAAAGCACAAAAGTTTTAAATTTTGATGAAGACCTATTTATCTATTTTTTCTTTCATCACTTATGCTTTTGGCGTTGTATCTAGAAACCAGTGACTGACTAATCCAAGGTCACGAAGATTTATGCCTATGTTTTCTTCTAAAAGTTTTATGGTTTTAGTTCTTACATCAAGATCCATTTTGAGTTTTTTTTTTTTTTCTTTTTTTTTTTCTTTTTTCAGACAGTGTCTTACTCTGTCACTCAGGCTGGAGTGCAGTGGCACGATCATAGTTCACTGCAGCCTCAACCTCCTGGGCTCAAACGATCCTCCCACCTCAGCCTCCCAAGTAGCTGGGACTATAGACATGTGCCACCACGCCCAGCTAATTTTTCTGTAGAGATGAGGTTTCACCATATTGCCCAGGCTGGTCTAAAACTCCTAAGCTCCAATGATCAGCCCACCTCAGCTTCCCAAAGTGCTGGGATTACAGGCATGAACCACTACACCCAGCCCCAAATTTTGTATATCATATAATAAAGGGGTCCAACTTCATTCTTTTATATGTGGAAATCCAGCTGTCCCAGCACCATTCGTTAAAAATACTTTCTTCCCCCATTTAATTGCCCTAGTAGCCTTGTCAAAACCAATTGAACATAAGTGTAAGGGTTTACTTCTGCACTCTCAATTCTATTCCATTTCTGAGCATATTTTTGAGCGCTGTTTTTCTCTCCTGTGGTAACCGGTGACCTGTACTTCCTGGAAGAGAGATGATCAGAGATTCCCAAGCCAATTGAGTTTCCTTACATGGGTCAGGTCTCTGTGGCTCTCTGTGCCAGCCTATTCATGACATCCTCCTGCAGGATTTGAGCCTTCTTTGTTGTGACGGCAGCTGAGGAGGTGGCTCACTGCCCAGACTGCCTTATCTCTTTCCTACCTCTTAAGGTTATTGTAAATACCAAATTAGATTGTTTATACACAAGAATTTCGCACTAAAGCACTATATAAATGTAAGCTATACCTTTCTGTTTATCCTTCTCCTTCATAAGACTCTAAAAATAGAAGATATTTTTAATTTTTACTCATTGGGCTTAAGGTTACAGTGTCTATATTATTGCAAATTCCAAATTAATGAAGTCTGGTTCTTCACGTGTTATTCCTGCGGGAGGCTGTGAGCTCACCCCCGGAGTGTGAATATGAGTGTGGGTCATTTCCTCTCTCCTCTGCACCCTTCCTTGGATGAGGTTGTGCCCTGTGCCAGGCACCATGCTAAACTCTGGGAAAACCAGAGAATAAGCCAGACACCATCCCTGCCCTCCAGGAACATACAATTTAGTGAAGAAGCTGGGAGATTTAACAAGCCATTCTAATAAAGTGCGACATTGAGGGGAGGTGCAAGGTGATGCCTCCCCCAGCCCTGGTGTCAGCTGCTCCAGGTCCAGGAGAAGACTTCGATGATCTTCCAATCCTGTTGGAAGTGGAGGCAGAGGCTGTTTATTGCTGACACAGTCCCTAACCCAGGGTCTATAGACATTGTGGAAATGCCGGTCGCACAGTCAGACCAGAGCATGAACCAGCAGAAGCAATGCCCGCCCTCCATCCTCCTGAACAGGGTTCTCAGGAGCTCTTCAGAGGCAAAGCCGGCCTCTGGCTGAGGATCTCTAGATACAGGTTAGGCTTCAGGCTCTTCTCCCCTCCACTCATCTCCCCCTCCCTTGGACCTCTCCTTCAGGGGCTGACAGGGCCCCACTCTCGTCTCTCCCTGACCCAAGCCTCTGCCGGCACAGAGACTGCTTCCTCCCAGAGGATAGCAGCTCATTTGCACACAGACATCCACAGCCCTCAAAACCTGGAAGAACAAGCTGTTCGGACCCCTGAGAGCAGGGTGGTTCCTGGGAGGAGAGCCCAGGCCACCACTTTGCCCTCCCCTGGCCCTCAATGGGGCTGCTCTGATCACAAATGCCCAGACATGCAGCCGGCCCTGCAATGCACCCATGTCCCCTGGTACCCACTGACTCTCCAAGCCAAACTGGGCAGAGAGGAGTTGTGAGGGAAAACCGCAGGTTGGGAGGGAGGTTGGCAAAGGGGGCCAGGGCCTAGGCCTGCCCCCAGCTCTCCTCTCTGGCCCTTCTCTGGCCAGTGTTTAATGAGGCCCTGCCTTTCCCCCTAGGGCTGGGGACAGCCACCTTCCTCCTCACCCCACCACCCCTCTCCCCTGGCACCACATCATCTGACAAGTCAGCGCAATATCACGGGGCTGAGTGATGTCACAGCCTCCTGCACACACACTCCATGCTGCACAGCAAGCCACACGTGTCCGTCAGAGCCCCAGACAGCAGCCCCCACTCACCCAGAAGCCCAAGTGATTCCCAGCAGCCCCCAACAGCCTAATGGGTTGGGGTCTCAGGAGCAGCTGTCCCTGACTCCTTCCCTGATCCCCACCGCCCAGCCTCAATCCACGGTTCTTCCATCTCCCCCACCTCCCACTGGGCCATCGGGCATCTGTCAGGGTCAAGGGGCCTCCTGCCTCTGGGGACAGATGCCATGGTGCTGAGGTGGCCTCCACAACCGCCCTGTGCGCCCAAAGGACAACACCGTCCTCCCTCCCCCCACACTTGTCACTTTGAGGAACACGTGGATGAGACAGGAAGACAGGGGAGTGTGGAGACCTGAGGTGACTTGGAGCAAGCCTCTCAACCTGAGAGGCAGTTTCTTTATCTGTAAAATGAGGGGGTTGTTCGTATCTCTGAGGCTTTATGTCGCTCTCAAAGCCTGCCAGTCTCGGGCTCTAGGACTCTGTAGGGATCCTGTGTGATGTTTTCTGCTGAGCGACTGACTGGCAGCCCGTGTCCCCAGGGGAAGAGGGCAGGCGCTCCAAAGCTCCTACTCTCTGTGGCTCCCCCCTCCCAGAGCAGCGTTCCCTTCTCTCCCCCTTCCTCGCAGCCCCCACTCCAAGCCCCAGGTGCGCCAGCTGCCCTGAGCCTCTGCGACACCTCCCGGAGGCGCCTGCAGGACACCTAAGGTCTCCCGCCACACCCGGCAGGCGACGTCCCCGCCTCTCGACCACGGCCTGGTGAAGAAGCCCGCCGGGACCCATCGGACTCATCCCCGCTGCACAAGCGGCGCCTGCAGACAGCTCCCGGGGCCCGGCCTTGTCACTCCGGTGCCGGGAAGGCCCGGGGGGTTGGGCCGGGAAAATCGAGCCGGAGGCCGCCGGGCTCCTGGTCCCGGCCGAGGCTGCGCGGCCGCGCGGTGGGCAGGCTCGGGTGTTCTAGCAAACTGCCGGGTCCCCCATCTTCAGAAGAGGGGAGGCCCTTCCCCCAGCTTCCTCAGCGGGAGCCCGACCCAGAGCCACCCACCACCCCCGGGCTGCACCTTGGCCCCTCCCCGGCCCGCGCCCCTACCCGGGGCGGGCCAGGAACCTCAGCCCGCGCCGCGGGGGACTTTGGAGCTGAGGAGGAAGCCGCGGCGGGGCGGGGGCGGGGGCGGGGGTGTGTCGGGTTTATAACCCGTAGGGCGGCCGCGGCACGGGAGAGGGGGCCGCGCCGAGCACCTCGCACCGCGCAATGGGGGCCGCCTCGGGCCACCGGGGGCCGGGGCCGCCGCCGCTGCTGCCGCTGCTGCTGCTACTGCTGCCGCCGCTGCCCGCCCTGGCGCTGGACCCCGGGCTGCAGCCCGGCAACTTTCCCGCAGACGAGGCCGGGGCGCAGCATTTTGCGCAGAGCTACAACTCGAGCGCCGAGCAGGTGCTGTTCCAGAGAATAGCCGCCAGCTGGGCGCACGACACCAACATCACCGCGGAGAATGCGCGGCGCCAGGTGGGCGCCCGGGCCTGGGCGGGGGCGGGGCGGGGCCGCGGCGGCCAATCACAGGGCGCGGCCGGCTTGCGGGGCGGGCAGGCAGGCGCCCCGGGCCCGAATCCCACCCCTAACCCCCCACCCCCGCCCCAACCGTCAGCCACGGGGCCGGCGCGCCGGGCTACGAGCACGGCCTGCGCCTTACCATGCATGAGTTGGATGGATGAGGCGGGCTCCTCCGAGACCGGGATCCCAGGACACCGCGCCCGGAGACCCGGCAGGGGCCACGGAACCTTCGCCGACGGTGCTGGCCTTGGCTCTGGGGCCCCGAGCTCTCGGACCGCTGCCTGGTCACCTCTGGACGCTGTCGCTGTCACCGCCCAGCACTGTCCATTCACCTTCCACTCGTCCAGACTCTTTTCTGGTCCCAGTTTCTGCTCCACCGTTCCCATGAGGCAGATTCCCCCTAGAAGGAGGAAACGCGGCTTCCGCAAACTCATGTCTTCTGCAGGGATCTCCGCAGGGATCTCCCCAGGGCCCGGGCTCTGGAAGCCCTTGGCCTTCCTCCCCCCTCCCCCAGCACCGTGGCCTCCCCTCTATGGCATGCACCTAAGCGAGGTCCTCCCTATACCCTCCCTGCCCTCCTGGTGCCCACAGGAGGAAGCAGCCCTGCTCAGCCAGGAGTTTGCAGAGGCCTGGGGCCAGAAGGCCAAGGAGCTGTATGAACCGATCTGGCAGAACTTCACGGACCCGGAGTTGCGCAAGATCATCGGAGCTGTGCGCATCCTGGGCCCTGCCAACCTGCCCCTAGCTAAGCGGCAGCAGGTGGGCTGAGGGCCAAGGCAGAGCTGGGAGCGGCCTCCCAGTGCCCCATCGTAGGGGTCGGAGGAGAGCAGCCCAGTAGGGAGGGAGGGACCCTGGCATCCACATGGGCCCTGGCTGAAGGGAAAGCCCAGGTAAGCACCGAATGGCTTCCCCGAAGCATTGATTTTCTTGGAGACGGGGTGGGGAGCTACTTTCTATTAAAGGAAGCATTCTGGAATAAATAGGAAGCCAAATTCAAGTAAGCTTCTCCCTAGGCTGCTTGATGAGCTTCCTTGAAAGGGTTAAGAAGGGCTGGGTGAGGTAGCTCACGCCTATAATCACAGCCCTTTGGGAGGCTGAGGTGGGTGCATCGCTTGAGCCCAGGAGTTTGAGACCAGCCTTCCCAACATGACAAAACCCTGTCTCTAAAAAACAGTATAAAAAACTTAGCTGGGCTTGGTGGTACATGCACTTACAGTCCCAGCTACTGTGGAGGCTGAGGGGGAGGGATCACCTGAGCTGAGGAGGTCAAGGCTGCAGTGAGTGATTATTGCACCACTGCACCCCAGCCTGTGCGGCACAGATCCCCCCGCCCCTGCAAAAAAAAAAAAAAAAAAAGAGAGAGAGAGAGGAAAAAAAAAAGGTTGAGAACGACAGAAGTCACCAAAGCCAGAGAATGGGAGGGATCTGCCCTCACTGCAGGGCAGCACCAAGCTGGGACTTGACCCTGACCCTGACTTTCAAGACTTCTGTCTCCAACTCCACAGGCTGCCTCCACTGGCAGGGGACTGGGGTGTTAGTGATCAGAAGTGCCCCGGTGCCACTGAGTGGCCTTGTCCAAGCCACATGCCCTCTGTGGGCTCCTTCTTCTAGCAGCAAGGGAAGGGGAGGGAAGGGCAGATGTCCTGGGGGCTGGTCACCGGAACATTCCTCCCCTCTGACTCCCCCAGTACAACACCCTGCTAAGCAGCATGAGCAGGACCTACTCCACCGCCAAGGTCTGCCTCCCCCAACAAGACTGCCACCTGCTGGTCCCTGGACCCAGGTACCGCCCTGCAGCTCCCCAGCGCCCCCACATTGCCCTGCTGCACTCGGGACCATGCAGTTGTGTAGGGTCTGTGGAGAGAGCAGATAAACCCAAAGGCGTTGCCATTCCTCCAACTGGGGCAGGACAGTGCAGATGCCCCCATGCCCTGCTTCTCTTGGCAAATGGACTTATCGAACCTCCAGCTGGAAGGTTGGAAGCCAGGCCTGCACCCATGCCACACCTCTGTGTGTGCCTCAGCCTCTCCCATCCCCCCTAAGCCTTCCTCCTGGCTGCATGGTTTGCCCTTTGGTGGGTCCTCTCACGTTCCCCAAGAGCCCTCGGGCCAGGGACCCTTCCTGGCTTCCCCTTAAGCCCCACTCCAGCTCCATTTACACGCAGCTTTGAGGAAGGCACTCCATCCAATAGGCCACCAAGCCTCTGTCTGAGTTTTGGCCTTTGGGTGTCCCCTGGGGTGTCAACCACCTTAGATGGTCATGTCTCGGGGGGGCGGGGGCCCTGCCTGGATGTTTCCGTAGCTCCCGGCCCCCTCCCATTGGGCTTGTAGGTGGCCCCTGGAAGCTGGTGGGGGCGATGAGGACTGGTGCAGCCTCTGGGGAGGCAGTTGCAGATTTTGACATGAAGGCCTCCTCACCAACCCTACCTGCCTGTGTCTCAGAACTCACCAACATCCTGGCTTCCTCGAGAAGCTACGCCATGCTCCTGTTTGCCTGGGAGGGCTGGCACAACGCCGCAGGAATCCCACTGAAATCGCTGTACGAGGATTTCACTGCCCTCAGCAATGAAGCCTGCAAGCAGGATGGTGAGCAGGACCCTCCCTGTCCAGGAACCATTCCAGGTGCCCACTTGGCTGTCTCCCCCGGAGCCCCAGCCCAGAGGCAGGCAGAGCAGCTGGGACAATGATTCCAGCCGGCCCTGAGTTTCCCAGCAAGTGGAGATGGGACCGGCCTGCACCCAGTGTGCCTGGACCATGCTGCCGGCCTGCCACATGTGGCCATCCTGTGGTCGCTCCTGACTCTAGTGCTCCTGTTTGCCTCTGGGACTCTCCAGGATCTGTTTAGCTGGCTGCAGCTAGTTAGAAATCGTAGAGTGGCAGCCCCCAAGCCAATTTTCCAGCCAGCTGCAGATCCGTGGGCCTCAAGCCAGTGGAAGAGCCGACTGATAGCTGAGAGGCTGAGGTCTGAGCCTTTGGGTTCAGCTATATACTCGCCCCCCAACCGATGTCCACAGGCTTCTCAGACACGGGAGCCTACTGGCGCTCCTGGTACAACTCCCCCACCTTCGAGGATGATCTGGAGCACCTCTACAGTCAGCTGGAGCCCCTCTACCTGAACCTCCATGCCTTCGTCCGCCGCGCACTGCATCGCCGATACGGGGGACAGATACATCAACCTCAGGGGACCCATCCCTGCTCATCTGCTGGGTAAGGACCTGGCCTTACCTCCACATGAGTCCCAGGGAAGTGTTGGTCCAGGGTTGGGGTGGAGGGATGTCCAGGGTAAGGGAAGGCGGGTTGTGACCATCACATCTCACGTATGGGGCATCATACTGTTCGCTTTGCACGCAGCAGACCATTCACGATCCCACTTTATAGATGGGGACCCTGAGGCTTAGAGTCATGAGGGACCCAGTGGTCAGAGAGCTAGGGGTCAATCCGAAGGCTCTGGCCCCGGGTCCAGAGGAGGAGCCATCAACCTAGTTCATGCCTAAGGAAATGAGCCCTGTGGACCTGCCTCAGGGTTGAGTGGCCAGGACCTGGAACAGCCAGAAAGGACTGTGGCAGCACCTGGCAGCCCCAGGACATGTGGCCCTCAGAGGAGTGTGGGTGGGACTGATGGGTGAGATTCCCGGCCATAAGCCACGCCTGTAGCCCTTGAGGGCCCCAGGGTCCAGATGCTGGCCCCAGGGTGCTGCTCAGTGATGCATCGGGAAGCAGGCACAGCCAGGCAGGAAGCCAAGCTGTCCCCCTCCTCATCTAGGAGACATGTGGGCCCAGAGCTGGGACAACATCTACGACCTGGTGGTGCCTTTCCCAGACAAGCCCAACCTTGATGTCACTAGTACTATGCTGCAGCAAGTAAGCTCTGGGCTCAGGCCTGGGGTGGCGGGGGTGCAGGGAGCAAAAAGAGGGAGTCAGAGATGGGCATAGGGGTGGGAAGGGGTCGGGTACCGAGCAGCAGCCTGGTGTGTCTGTAGGAGCAGTGAGCTGGGGTCGGTGCCCTTGGTGAGGTGCCAGCTCCTCCCTCCAGGCTCCATGGTGGCCGGATGAGAGGAGCAATGAACATTTACTCATCTGCTGTGGGCAGTGAGGGCCCTGCCTCGGGGAGTGGAGGCCACAGAGCAGAGAAGCTTTCATGCACATGGAGCTGACCCGAGAGGGGGACCCCAGTCCTGTCCCCAGACCAGCCACCTCCTGACCTGTCTCCCCACCCCGCCTCCAGGGCTGGAATGCCACACACATGTTCCGGGTGGCAGAGGAGTTCTTCGTCTCCCTGGGGCTCTCCCCCCATGCCTCCAGAGTTCTGGGCAGAGTCGATGCTGGAGAAGCCGGCCGACGGGCGGGAGGTGGTGTGCCATGCCTCAGCTTGGGATTTCTACAATCGGAAAGACTTCAGGTCTACACATGGGAAGAGTAGGGTTCTGGGTCCCTGGGAAAGGCAGGCAGCCCAGGCACGGGGAAGCTGGTTCCCAGGCCTGCCTCTACCCTGCCCCAGCACTGGCCGAGAGCTGGTCTATTCCAGGGCTAGGAGGCATAGGAGGTCCAGTAGTCCACCTTCCCTGGCAGCTTTGACAAATAGTCACCTCTGTACCTTGGAACGGAGGAAGAAGGCCAGAGTGCTGGTGAGCCAGGGCGGGGTAAAGAATTTGCTTGTTTCAGCTGGGCACAGAGGCTCACATCTATAATCCCAGCACTTTGGTAGGCCGAGGCGGGTGGGTCACCTGAGGTTAGGAGTTCGAGACCAACCTAGCCAACATGGCAAAACCCCATCTCTCTACTAAAATACAAAAAAAAAAAAAAAAAAATTGCTGGGGGTGGTGGCAGGCACCTGTAATCCCACCTACTCAGGAGGCTGAGACAGGAGAATAGCTTGAACCCAGGAGGTGGAGGTTGCAGTGAGCTGAGGTCATGCCACTGCACTCCAGCCTGGGTGACAAAGCGAGACTCCGTCTCAAAAAAAATTTTTTTTGCTTGTTTCTACTTTGGCTTCATGCCCCAGGGTCTCTCAGGTGCCAATGTGCCCTGTGCGCTGGCCCTGCCCTGTCCTGCCCCCTCCTTCACCCTCACCCTTGCCCTCTCTATGCACCAGGATCAAGCAGTGCACACGGGTCACGATGGACCAGCTCTCCACTGTGCACCATGAGATGGGCCACGTGCAGTACTACCTACAGTACAAGGACCAGCCCGTCTCCCTGCGCGAGGGCGCCAACCCCGGCTTCCATGAGGCCATCGGGGACGTGCTGGCGCTCTCAGTCTCCACTCCTGCACATCTGTACAAAATCGGCCTACTGGATCATGTCACCAATGACACGGGTATGGGAGGGTGGAGAGGCCCCCGCCCAGCCTCACCTACACCCCGCTCCACCCCTCAGCAGGACCTCACGTGCCCCACTCAGCTCTGCCCTTCTGCCTCCCAGCCCCAGGTCAGGCAGGGTTCAGGATCCACCCAGAGCCTCACAGCGTACACTGAGCCTAGCTCAATACACCTGAGGGTCCTCTTCCAACCAGGGCCCAGGGTCTTGAGGGCCAGACTTACCTTCTCTGCGTCTTCCCGGCCTCACTTCCTGTTGCCCCCCCCGAGCCCACCACTCCTAGGGGACCCCTTTCTCTCTCTGACCTCTGACCTCTCATCTCCCAACAGAAAGTGACATCAATTACTTGCTAAAGATGGCACTGGAAAAAATTGCCTTCCTGCCCTTTGGCTACTTGGTGGACCAGTGGCGCTGGGGGGGGTCTTAGTGGGCGTACCCCCCCTTCCCCGCTACAACTTCGACTGGTGGTATCTTCGGTGAGAGGACGGGTAGAAAGCCCTTACCCAGATAGCCCTCCCCAGCCTCCTGACCCAGCCAGTTCTAACCTCTTCTCTCTAATGATGTCCCCCTCCTGTGACTTACCGCCTTCTCCTTTCCTGCCTGAAACTCCCTCCTCCAGGAAGTCTTCCCCAGTTCCTTGGGATGGGGAAGGGTTGCCGGGTGGAAATGCCTTTTCTGCAAAAGCTAAATTCATCTGTGTGCAACCCCTAGGCCCTAAGATAATTTAACCATCCTTTTCCAGAACCAAGTATCAGGGGATCTGTCCTCCTGTTACCCGAAATGAAACCCACTTTGATGCTGGAGCGAAGTTTCATGTCCCAAATGTGACACCATACATCAGGTACTAGCACCCCTACCCCACCCGCCCCAGTACTGCCACACACCCAGTCCCGTTCTCCTCCTCCTCTGATCCTAGCTGCCTCATCCCCAGGGCTTGTCCCCATGCTCTTCCGGATCCAAAGGCCTGGAGTTAGAGTGGCCCTCTCTCCTGAGCCTGTCTTGGGTCTCCCTTCTCCCCCCAAGATAACTTCTGGTCCAGCCTCTGCCCTGCAGGAAGCTGGATGGTACCTGGGCAAGGAACCCCTGTTCCTGGCCTCCCACGATCTTCCCTAACTCCCACCTGTCCCTGTAGGTACTTTGTGAGTTTTGTCCTGCAGTTCCAGTTCCATCAAGCCCTGTGCAAGGAGGCAGGCCATCAGGGTCCACTGCACCAGTGTGACATCTACCAGTCCACCAAGGCAGGGGCCAAGCTCCGGTATGTGACGGGAAGCAGGGGCAAGTGGGAGGCAGAGGGGAGCGGCTGGCAGAGGGTGTGGCAGGAGGCAGCTGGCTACTCCGACGGGGTGGGGCGCTGATCACAGAGCTCAACTGATGTGGGTGCCTGTCTCCTCACTCTCTCATCAAGTGTTTATTAAGTGTGCTTTCTGGCTGGCGTAGGGCGAGACAAATGCCCCCTGCCACCCTCACAGATCCCAAGCCCCGGGGTCTTATTGCCGCAGTTCCCACAGTCCAGTGGTAGGGGGGCGGTGCGGAAGTGGCCAGGGGCATGTGGGCTGGGGGCTAGGAGCAGACTCCAGCCTGAGTCCCCTGTGCCCATGGTACCTGTTCTGCCCAACAGGAAGGTGCTGCAGGCTGGCTCCTCCAGGGCCTGGCAGGAAGTGCTGAAGGAGATGGTTGGCTCAGATGCCCTGGATGCCCAGCCGCTGCTTGAGTACTTCCAGCCAGTCACGCAGTGGCTGCAGGAGCAGAACCAGAAGAACGGCGAGGTCCTGGGCTGGCCAGAGTACCAGTGGCGCCCACCATTGCCCGACAACTACCCGGAGGGCATTGGTAAAGCCCCGAGTGAGGGTGACGCAGGGCTAAGGCGGGTCCTCAACTCTGGGCTCGGCCCAGGCCCCAGGTTCCTAGTCATCTCCCTCCAGCTGATCCCTGGCACCCTGTCCTGGAGGGCCAGACAGCTCCCCCACCCTCAGCTCATCAGCAGGGCCTAGAAGTAGGGACAGGCATGTCTTCCCCCAGCATCCTAGAGAGGGTATGCTCAGACCTGAGGGTCCCTCATCCCCACCTCCAGGGCCAGACACAGGGCTCTATGAGGTCACATTGCGGGCTCCACTCTTATTGGCCAGGGGACAGTGGCTGCAGGGCTCTGTTCTCCTGCGGCCATGGGCCAAGATTGGGCTACTGCAGGACTTCCCTGCCTCCTCTTCCTGCTGCTTTGCTACGGGAACCCCCTGCTGGTCCCCAGCCAGACAGTAACCAGACAAGTGACGGTCACCCATGGGACAAGCAGCCAGGCAACAACCAGCAGCCAGACAACCACCCACCAGGCGACAGCCAGCCAGACATCAGCTCAGAGCCCAAGTGGGACCATGCAGGGCAGGGGCAGGGCAGCAGGGGTGGGAGAGGCGGGGCCAGGTAGGGACAGGGGCAGGGTACAAGGGGGTGGGAGACGGTTAATGGCTTCGAGTGAGACCACAAACCTGGAGAGGGGAGGGAGAGGCTTGTCTGTTTCCCCCTACTCTGTCCCACAGACCTGGTGACCGATGAGGCTGAGGCCAGGAAGTTCGTGGAGGAATATGACCGGACATCCCAGGTGGTGTGGAACGAGTACGCCGAGGCCAACTGGAATTACAACACCAACATCACCAGAGAGACCGCCAGCATTCTGGTGAGAGCCACTTCCCCACCTCCAAACCTGCACATATGCACAGACACACAGAGATGCTCTCCCGCTCACCACGCACAGTGGGGCTGCCACCACGTTTTAAATTGAATATTTAAAACAGTACTCAATTTCAGATTTTGGTGGACATTTACTCAATGCCTGAGCAATGCTCCTTTCCTTAAACATCAGTCTCTGGGAGGCCGAGGTGGGAGGATCACCTGAGGCCAGGAGTTGGAGACTAGCCCGGGCAACATAGCAAGATCCTGTCTCTATTGAAACAAACTAATAAACAAAAATCAATCTCTAGTAGCAGAATAATTTGTACATAAATAAGTGGTGCTCAAGTCATTTTTTAAAGACCGAAAGCCCCCGTTTGTCTCCTCTACAAAAGGGGGCTACGCTTCCTCTCTCCCCTCCTCCCCTGCCTGTTTGGCTGAGCACAGATTATGCCACGGTGAGCCACACAGTTACTGTTCCTTGGCACTTCAATCTGTTGCCTCATCTTTTTCTCAACAGCCTTGCAAAATAATCGGTGATCTTATTCCCGTTTTACAGATGGGATTTGGTATTAACTCAGGCTCAGAGAGGCCACAAAGCTAATAGCAAGCTGGCTCCTCCCTAAGAGCCTTTAAGACACGTGGGGGGGCTTCTCTTCTCTGCCCCCGCCTGGATATGTGTGGCTTGACCGAGGGCATCTGGGGAGGGTGGGTACTGCATCCAGGACGTGAGCTGTCCAGCTTGCAGAGGGTCTTAGAGGCAAAGGCTGCAACTTCATTCCACTGCCCCCTCACCACCACCTCCAGCCCTCAGCTCCCCCAGGGGGCCTCCTGCTCAGAGGCTGCTGCAGAGCTCCTGGGCCCCATGACACCATCCCCCCTGTGCCCTCAGCTGCAGAAGAACATGCAGATAGCCAACTACACCCTGCAGTACGGCACCCAGGCCAGGAGGTTTGATGTGAGCAACTTCCAGAACACCACTATCAAGCGGATCCTCAAGAAGGTTCAAGACCTAGAACGGGCAGCGCTGCCTGCCCAGGAGCTGGAGGAGGTGTGTGGCTTGCAAGGAATGGGGAGAGGGGGAATCCTGGGGCGGTGAGCCCAGCACAGGGTCTGGCCTGGCCTTCATGCTGCTTGATAGACTCGATGAATCAAGTCGAGGTGACGTGCACCTCAGAATTGCTGAGAAGGCAGCGCTTCCCAGCTCCACCCGCCCCCCACCCCCGCCAGCCCATGGGATCTGGGGGCAGCGCAGGCCGCAGAGAGACAGAGCGTAGAGGAGTACAGCTCACTGCCTCTCTCCTTCCTCCTGCAGTATAACAAGATCCTGTTAGACATGGAAACTACCTACAGCGTGGCCACTGTGTGCTACACGAATGGCAGCTGCCTGCAGCTCGAGCCAGGTGAGAGCTCACGGGTGAGAGTGAGAGGTGAGGGCTGGGGCCAACAGGGGCCCAGGGGTGCTGGGTGAGAGCGAAGAGTTGGGCTTCTCTCGCTCATGGGGTCAGCATGCCCAGCAAATGCCTTTCCTTGTTTTCCATGAGGGGGGCTCTCTGCCCACTGAGAGCCAGAACCTACTTCATACCACGCCCCCATCTGCTGCCCTCCCTCATAGCCACCCTCTGCGTAAGGGTCTCTGCTCTCTCTTGTCCTCGCTGCATGCCGCCCCTCAGAGCAATGGGATCTTAACTTCCTCCCCCCACCTGCCACTTTCTGCTGTCCTCTCTGCTCTCTCCATTGGCTGGTCCTTACCGCAGCCCCTTTGAAAGAGCTCGTCCCTGACACAGACCCGCACACAGATCCCTTTCAGCTCCCCCTCAGCCCACCCTCTCCAGGGTTGGAGAACTTGAGGCATAAACATTCTTCCATAAGTAATCTCCACCCAGAAATGGATCTTTCCTGCCCCAGCCCAGCTCCCACATTAGAACAATGACATACAGAAGGGGAAATGGAAAATAAACAGGAGAAACAGTTTTCCCAGGACGGGGTTTGGCCTACGAGTTGTGGATGTGGGTATGCACACGCCAAGTGCGAGGGAGGCTGGCCAGGCGTGGTGGCTCACTCCTGTAATCCCAGCACTTTGGGAGGCCAAGGCGAGTGGATCACGTGAGGCCAGGAGTTTGAGACCAGCCTGGCCAACATGGTAAAACCCCGTCTCTACTAAAAATACAAAAGTTAGCTGGGCGTGGTGGCAGACGCCTGTAGTCCCAGCTACCTGGGAGGCTGAGGCACAGGAATCGGTTGAGCCCAGCCTGGGCAATATGGCAAGACCCCATCTCTAAAATACAATGGGATTTTTTAGATATTTTAGACCCCATCTCTAAAATACAAATAAAATACAAAAAATTAGTTGGGTGTGGTGGTGCACGCCTGTAGTCCCAGCTACTAGAGAGGCTGAGATGTAAGGATCGCTTGAGCCTGCAGTAAGCCATGATGGCACCACTGCACTCCCGCCTGGGCAACAGAGTGAGACCCTGTCTCAAAAAAAAAAAGAAAGAAAGGAGAGAGGCTCCAGCACACCCCTCAGAGGGCTGCTGAGGCTCTGCAGTTGTCTGCAGCCCCGTGGCCCCAGGCGGGGGACCATAAGCCGCCTCCGGAGAGCCACTCCCATCCTTTCTCCCATTTCTCTAGACCTGCTGCCTATACAGTCACTTTTATGTGGTCTCGCCAATTTTGTTCCAGCTCTGAAATTCTCTGAGCTCCCCCTTACAAACAGATGGGAGGTGAGCTAAGGGCTGGAGCTCAAGCCATTCAACCCCCTATCAGATCTGACGAACGTGATGGCCACATCCCGGAAATACGAAGAACTGTTATGGGCATGGGAGGGCTGGCGGAGACAAGACGGGGAGAACCATCCTCCAGTTTTACCCAAAATACGTGGAATTCATCAACAAGGCAGCCCGGCTCAATGGTGAGACCCTCCTGCCAACACCACTGGTGCTCCGGTCCCCTCAGGTTCCTCAAAGAGGTCCTCTGAGACCCCAATAGGGAAAGGTAGGTCCCAGGAGGAGGCAGGTGATGAGGAGGTGGGAGAGCCTGGCTGTGTCCCCTCTGTAGGCTATGTAGATGCAGGGGACTCCTGGAGGTCTATGTACGAGATGCCATCCCTGGAGCAAGACCTGGAACAGCTCTTCCAGGAGCTGCAGCCGCTCTACCTGAACCTGCACGCCTACGTGCGCCGGGCCCTGCACCGCCACTACGGGGCCCAGTACATCAACCTGGAGGGCCCCATCCCTGCTCACCTGCTGGGTAAGGGCACACATCGGGCCTGGAGGAGGGTAAAGACGAACCACTGTGTGGGTAAGGGTGGGGACAGGGCTGACTAGAGGGTAGGGAGCAGGCTGGGGAGTGAGAGACTCCAGCCCTGGGGGAAGGTTGCCCAGGCTGGAGAGGGGTGGGCACTGGGGATGGGAGCCCCCTGCTTGCATCTGATGCCACATTCACTGCAGACCCATGTTGGGCAAGTCACCATGGATATGGGGGGAGAAGTTAATAATCTTGTTGGGGGAGACCACAGCACCCATCACAGCTCACAGTGTGTGACCCCGGAGGGCGAGGAAGGGGCTGCAAGCGGAGCGGGGGAGGCTTGCCAAGAGATGGCCTGTGAGCATGGCCTTGGAAGATGACAGGGTTTGACGGGTGGGAAGTAGGGGATGGGAAGACAGGCGCAGCGTTCGGGGCAAGGGAACTAGAACAAAGAATAACCTGAGGATGTAAATCCACTTCAACCCCGGACCCTGTTTTGCCACAGGCTGTAATCTCAGACACCCTGAATTCGTGAAGTAGGCGGTGGAGGACAGTAAGGGATGGCAAGGTGTGAAGCAAAGCAGAGGCAACTGGTTCTCTGTCCCTATTGGGCTGTTAGGAATACTTTCCTGGAGCAGAGAGACCAGACAGGGCGTCAGACCATTTAGAAACCATAAGGGAGGCCCCAGAGGACAGTCTGGCTGTGGGTCTAGCCCCACACAGGCTGCGAGTCCTGCCCTCTTCAGACCCTCTCTGGTGAGACCAAGAACATCTAGCGATGTCACAGTGGAGATCAGTTCACCAACTGGGAAACGTAGGCCCCAGGAAAGAAAGCAACATGCCCAGGGTGGCCTGGGAGCTGGGGCAGAGCTGGCCCTGACAATTGGGAAAAGGGGAAAGGGGAACCCACCACTGGTGCTGTCTCTCTCTCTTTTCTCTCTGGCTTCCTCTCTCCCTCTCCTCTCTCATGTCCCCTCCATCACTCATCACTCTAACCTCTCACTGCTTCGCACTTGAGACTTCACCTGATGTCAGCTCAAGCTTCACCTTCCTTGACCAGGAAAGAGCCTTGAGTCCAAATCTGTTTCTGAGCCTTCTACTCATCCTGACCTTCTTCCTTTTTCTCTGTCCTGGAGAATTATGCTCTTTTCTTAACCCTAGACTCAAAGGCATCAGCCTCTCCTGAAGGAGACGGCTGGTCCCTGCCAGAGTTACTGAGCTGCAGACGACTCTGACCTCAGGTGGTGCAGAGGGGGACAGGCAGGGTGGCTGGTGAAGAGAGTGGCCTGCCAGCTTTTCAATCCCAGCCCTGTCACTTAGGAGCTGCAGAGCCCTGGGTGAGGGGGTCGCTTAACTCTCCATCCTCAGTTTCCTTTACTAGCCAATGGGAATTACGACAGTACCTGGGGTGCAGACAGGACTGAAAGTGAATCCACACTCCTGGTGCTGAGCCAATAAGGGGTGGCCGCGAGGTGTAGGTGTTCTGGGGACCTGTAATGTCCTCACGTGTCAGCGGTTGCTAGTCACACTGGTCTTCACTGCTCATGGACAGTGAAGACCACCTGGATGCCCTGGTAACCAGCAAGGTCCCCCACCTAGAGCCAGGGCAGTAATGACCTACTGGGCTGGATGTGCACACTGAAGATGATGTATGTCAGGTACCTCGAAACTTGCAAACAGTAGGTGCTCAAGAAATGCCACTATGGGCTGGGGGCGATGGCTCACGCCTATAATCCTAACACTTTGGGAGGCCAAGGCAGGTGGATCACCTGAGGTCAGGAGTTTGAGACCAGCCTGGCCAACATAGCGAAACCCCGTCCCTACTAAAAATACAAAAATTAGCTGGGCGTGGTGACAGGTGCCTGTAATCCCAGCTACTCAGGAGGCTGAGGCAGGAGAATTGCTTGAACCCAGGAGGCAGAGGTTGCAGTGAGCCGAGATTGTGCCAGTGCACTCCAGCCTGGCAGATAGAGCAAGATTGAGTCTTAAAAAAAAAAAAGAAAAGAAAAGAAATGCCACTATGATTAGCAGGACTGGGATCTGGAGCACTCTTCCTGCAGGAGGGCACTGAGCCTGAGAAGTAACATTTGTCCCTCCTCTCTGCCATCCCCCTCACCCGCCTCCAGGGAACATGTGGGCACAGACCTGGTCCAACATCTATGACTTGGTGGTGCCCTTCCCTTCAGCCACCTTGATGGACACCACGGAGGCCATGCTAAAGCAGGTCCGCACCAGCCCAGGGGAGGGGGAGGCCCTGCAGGGATGGGAGGGGCCCTCTGATTCAGGAGTTCCCTCCAGTTTGGCCCTGCTCCTGCGGCTCCCACTGCAGCACGCAGTCTGCCCCCAGAACCCCCAGTTTGGACAGACTCCCTCTTTTGCAGGGCTGGACGCCCAGGAGGATGTTTAAGGAGGCTGATGATTTCTTCACCTCCCTGGGGCTGCTGCCCGTGCCTCCTGAGTTCTGGAACAAGTCTATGCTGGAAAAGCCAACCGACGGGCGGGAGGTGGTCTGCCATGCCTCGGCCTGGGACTTCTACAACGGCAAGGACTTCCGGTACATCCAGCTGGGGCCAAGGCCTCGTTACTGAGCCCCATGGGCAAGGAAAGTGAGCCAAGCAAAGGCTCCACTCCCGTCCCCCAGCCCGGAGCTAGCAGGGTGGGACAAGGACAGGGCCAGAGTTTGGGACTGAGGGTCTAGAGAGGCGTTGGCTTCTGGCAGGAAAACCCCATCCACCTGCTGGGGGCTTCTGAAGCATGCAACAGCTCTGTCAACCTGGCTACTGGGAAGTGTTCAAGGTCCCAGTCCTGGGTTTGAGCACAGTGGGCTGCCCAGCCTCCCTCCTTATGAGCAGCCCCTGCAGAGAGCTGGCCTCTCCCTGGGGGCATGTGCTGTGACACACAGAGGCACACAAGCAGGTTGAGGGCTCTGCACAGATCCACTCTGCCCCTGATACAGGCTCAGAAGCTGCCTTCCTTGGAGGATGGTGTCTTAGTTACCTATTGCTATGTAACCAAGCACCCCAGAGCTTAGCCGTACAAAACAATTAGTTGGCCGGGTGCAGTTGTTCACGCCTGTAATCCCAGCATTTTGGGAGGCCAAGGTGGGTGGATCATGAGGTCAGGAGTTCGAGATCAGCCTGGCCAATATGGTGAAACCCCGTCTCTACTAAAAATACAAAAATTAGCTGGGTGTGGTGGTGCAAGCCTGTAGTCCCAGCTGCTCAGGAGGCTGAGGCAGGAGAATCGCTTGAACCCGGGAGGCAAAAGTTGCAGTGAGCCAAGATCACGCCACTGCACTCCAGCCTGGGCGACAGAGCAAGACTCTGTCTCAAAAAAAAAAAAAAACAACAGTTGATTATGATCATGGTTTTATGGGCTGGGAATTCAGGCAGCACACAGTGGAAACTGCCTTTCTCTACAGGCCCCCTCCATTGGGGGATAGTGCTCACGGCTGGGATGCCTCAATTTGGGGCCATCTGTCCAGAGCCTCAGTTGTGGCTATCGCTTGAGGTCCTCAGTTTTTCCCATGAGGCAGATGCTGGGGGCACATGTTCCCGGTGGCCTCTTGGTTCAGACGTCAGGTGCCTGGGGTGGGATGGCTGGAACAGCTGGAGGTGGGTCAGGCGTCTCGCCAGGCTAGCTTGGGCACCCAGCATGGCATGTGAGGTGGGCAGATTTATTACCTGGCAGCCAGCATCCCCCATGGCGACCGCCGACGCAGCCATGTCTTGAGGCTAAGTCCAAAACTGGCCCAGAGTCACTTCCGCCATGTTTCATTTGCTACAACAAGTTAAGGTTCACCCGATTCAAGAGAACGGGAAAGAGTCCCTCCCTCTGGGGAGAAGGGGGCAAAAATCTATCACAGCTGAAGTGTGTCTTACAAGGAGAGCAGACATGGAGAGTCTGGAATCAAACCTAGTGGGCCCTTCCAGGCATGAGGACTGCAGCCCCGGGGCTGAGAGGAGACAGAATCTGGGGGATGAGAGCCCTTGTGGAGTCTTCCCTTTTGTGGGGGAGTCCAGGAGAAGCTGAACACACCCCAGCCTCGTTGTGGCCAGGATGCTGACAGCTCCCCCCGCCCCCCTGATGAGAATGATAGAAAAACAGGATTCACCTGAGCCAAAAGGCTTCCGATTAGATCCAAGAGAGAATTCCCTGCAGTTTGAATTAGCTTGCAAAACAAGAAAGGGCCGGGCGTGGCGGCTCGTGCCTGTAATCCCAGCACATGGGGAAGCCGAGGCAAGAGGACTGGTTGAACTCAAGAGTTTGAGACCAGCCTGGGCAACAAAGCGAGCCTCCCCATTTCATAAAAAATTAAATAAATCAGTGAGAAAATGGGAGGATTGACAAGAGACAGTCGAACCTTGTGGTTTGGGCAGCTCTGCAGCTGCCATGCATCCTGGCCGTAGAATTCTCGGGGTGAATAGGTTTGTTGCTATTGAGCCACGTGAGATGCAGAATCGCCCAGACACAGTTGTTTCCTTCAGGGAGGAAGCCACTGGGCACGTGTTCTAGAAAGTACACAGTGTCCCAGTGCCTCTAGAGCAAGCACTTCGTATAGTCAGAAAGCAACAGGTGGTGGGGGCTGGAATCATTCAGGAAAGTGGGAGGTAGAGTGGCCTGAATGACCTGACTGTAGGGGCTTCTGCCTCTGGATTACCTCTTTCTCAGGCTCACTCAGCGCTTCCCCCTCCTCCTCCCTTCCTCAGTGCTGTGTCCCGGCCTGCTGCAGTGCTGGGGTCTGCCCTGGCTGTTCCTTTCCCCCAGGGCTTCTCACTGTCCTCTCCCAACGCCCTCTCCCCCACTCCGCTGTTCCCAGGATCAAGCAGTGCACCACTGTGAACTTGGAGGACCTGGTGGTAGCCCACCACGAAATGGGCCACATCCAGTATTTCATGCAGTACAAAGACTTGCCCGTGGCCTTGAGGGACGGTGCTAACCCCGGCTTCCATGAGGCCATTGGGGACGTGCTAGCCCTCTCAGTATCTACACCCAAGCACCTGCACAGTCTCAACCTGCTGAGCAGCGAGGGTGACAGCTTTGGTGAGAGAGGGGCAGGAGGCCCTGGTGGGCTGAGGGCCAAGAAGGGGCGGTGAGCTTGGGAGGTGGGGAAAGGGACACTTAGTGGCCCATGAGCAGAGGCTTGGGACAGACCAATGGGGAGGAAGGGAGCCACCCAGACCATCCCAGGAGGCAGGTCACAGGGCCGGGAAAGGTACAGCAGCCCCTCCCTTCCCTCATCACAGGCACACCAGGGCCAAGCCACCAGGACCTGGCAGGGGCCATGCACAGGTCTGACGGCCAGGCTCCCTTCCCTTGCAGAGCACGACATCAACTTTCTGATGAAGATGGCGCTGGAAAAGATCGCCTTCATCCCCTTCAGCTATCTCGTGGATCAGTGGCGCTGGAGGGTATTTGATGGAAGCATCACCAAGGAGAACTACAACCAGGAGTGGTGGAGCCTCAGGTTCTGGAACACTCCCCACGGGATGTGGGCCGGGGGATCTCTGCGGGGTGTCTGCATGCGCCTGAGTGTCTCGATGGGCCAGGGAAGGGAAGTGTGTGTGTGTGTGTGTGTGTGTGTGTGTACGATTGTGTCTGTACATATGACGTGTGTGTGTGTGTGAATGATGGGGGAAATGGGGTGATTGTGCACAGAGGCGCAGCATGCAGGAGAATGGGGTGCCCAGTGTAGCCCCAATTGCAGGGACCCTCCTTCAAGTCAAAAATGCCACCCCTAGCCCGGTTCCCCCCAAACTCACCTTCCAACATATATTCCCACTTGACAGGCTGAAGTACCAGGGCCTCTGCCCCCCCGGTGCCCAGGACTCAAGGTGATTTTGATCCAGGGGCCAAGTTCCACATTCCTTCTAGTGTGCCTTACATCAGGTAACAGGGGAAAGGCAGGAGGGTACGTTGTGAGGGGCAATGCCCACAGCTTTGTGTTTAAACTGCGGCTGCTGCCCAGTCCACAAGCTCTGCCAGTTAGGACAGACCCGAGCGAGCCGGCTGCAAGTGCAGGTGCCTGGGCCACTCACCCACTGCCAAGGCTGATGGTTGTTTTCTTGAATATTCTTTTCATGAGAGTCTGGACCATCCAAATACTTGAACAGAGAAACTCAGTCTAATAATTGGCTAATGGTTACCAGTTAACTTGGCTAAGTAGTTAACATTAACCAAGACTCATGGCTGGATCATGACCTCAGCACTGTTGTTTGGTTTGGTTTTGCTTTTAAAACAAGGTTGCGATTCTTTTACTATTATTGAACATTGCCTGTGGTACAATTTGAATGGTACCTGGAAGCCCTTCTAGACACTAAAATGCAGGGTTGGAGAGCCAGTTAAGTTGGGGAGGTGGGGTTGCTGGGGCAAGCTTACAGTCACAGGCTGGGGTCAGACAGAACTGGGTTCAAGCCCAGCCTCCATGACTTTGTTTCCTTGAGAAATTCCTCAATTTCTGTGAGCTTCCGTTTCCTCACCTGTGAACCCTGTTTCACAGGATGTGCAATGGCTAACTTCTTAGCGTTCCATCTCATACACAGCCTGCTCAGGAATGGGTGGCCAGGACCTCACTAATAGTCACTCTCTAGGGGAATGTGTCCACATGCTAGGCCTGCAGGTCATGTGGCCACAGATGAGTGTGCCCAGCACAGTCCCTCTCTTTCTGTGTCCCCCAGGAGAGCACTTGCCGAGGGCTGGCAAGGCTGGATGTGGGATCTGGGGCCTCCCTGCAGGCTGGGGGCTGGATGTGGGATCTGGGGCCTCTCTGCAGGCTGGCAAGGCTAGACGTGGGATCTGGGGCCTCTCTGCAGGCTGGCAAGGCTGAATGTGGGTTCTGGGGCCTTTCTGCAGGCTGGGGGCTAGACGTGGGATCTGGGGCCTCTCTGTAGGCTGGGGGCTGGAGAGACCTCAGGCTGGAGTTCCAGGTGCCCCCAGGCTACAGGTAGCCCAGGCCACCCAGGAGTCAAGGTACAGAAGGCAGTGAAGGCCACCCCCAGAGGGCTGTGGCTGCCTCTGGCCCTGGCCTCCTGTGGTCTCTGGAAGCCCTGCAAGGGCAGGGCCCATGCCCACCTTGCCTCTTGGCACCTGGCATGATGCCAGCACATCATCAAGTGCTAATAACTGATGGTGGGATGGATGAAGTCTGTCCCCCCACAGTCCAGGAAGAGGGCATCCCTAGAGCACCTCAGACAGGCCTGACCTAGATGGTGGTCCAGAGACGACCCTTATGACAGGGCTCCCACCTGCCTGCTGGAGTGGTCCCTGAGATCCCCAGTCAGCTCTGGCTGTCCCCTGGGAGCCGGCTGGTGTGGTGGCTAGCTTCCCAGCTTCATGCGGACAATTCTCCAAACAAGGGCAGGCAAAGGAGGCTTGGCTGCTCTAGAAAAACATTCCGTTTTCTGGCCAGCAGCCTCCGCAAAACACTTTTAGGAAAGACCATGGCTTGTACCCAGCATTCAAGACTTTAAGCCAGGGAGAATCCTCCAGCCTTGACTGGCAGATGTCTACCAGGGGACTCCTGATGCTTTGGTTAAGATTATGTAGGACTGGCTTCCCTGCCCAGACCACCCTACCAGACCCGCACGGCCCATTCGGCCACACCTTGCCTCTACTTGCATGTACCCAGGGATGGAGACCTCACTGCCTCCAAAGTTGCCTGCCAGATCTCTCAAGGGCCCTGCCCTGACCCCATGGAGCAGGCCTTCCTGAGATGTGCAGGCAGCCCTGTGGGTGGGAGGCGTGTACACAGGCACAGTAGGAAGAGGCTCAGACATGAGGGGCTCGCCTTAACGGCAGTGGGCAGGGTCAGGGGATCTCGGCTCTGCTGTGCCCATGTGACTAGGCACACATCACAGGTGCTGTGCAGAAGGGCCTGGGGCCCAGTGGCACAAGCCCCTCAACCAGCTGCACCCCGGGCCACGGCCGCCCTCTGCTCCAGGTACTTCGTCAGCTTCATCATCCAGTTCCAGTTCCATGAGGCCCTGTGCCAGGCGGCGGGCCACACGGGCCCCCTGCACAAGTGTGACATCTACCAGTCCAAGGAGGCCGGGCAGCGCCTGGCGTGAGTGTCCTCAGCCCTCCTTTTCCATGCTCTGGCCTGCTCCTCCGGGCCTGAGGGGTCCGTCCACTGGGGCTTATCTGGGAACACTTGTCGTTTTGGCTCTTGAGCTGGGAACTCCCACCTGCAGCTGGGCTGGGCATGATGTTCCAGGACCTGATGTGCCATCTCCGTAGGCAGCTGGAGCCCTGGGGCCCTGGGACAAGTTTCAGCTGGGAGAGGGGTATGGAGAGTGGGTGTTAGGCTGGGGCAGGAGGGGCCGTGTCCTTCTGACTCGGCCTCCCTGCCTCGTGCCTCCCCAGGGCCGCCATGAAGCTGGGCTTCAGTCGGCCGTGGCCGGAAGCCATGCAGCTGATCACGGGCCAGGCCAACATGAACTCCTCGGCCATGCTGAGCTACTTCAAGCCGCTGCTGGACTGGCTCCGTGCGGAGAACGAGCTGCACGGGGAGAAGCTGGGCTGGCCGCAGTACAACTGGACACCCAACTCCGGTACCACCACCCGCCCCGCCTCCAGCCCCAGGCCCACACCCCTTCCCCAGGCCCGGTGGCCACGCGGCTGACCTCGGAGCCCTGGCCCTGCCATGCGGCCTCGCCCTGCCCATGCTGTCTCCTTGCTTTCGATCAGCTCGCTCAGAAGGGCCCCTCCCAGACAGCGGCCGCGTCAGCTTCCTGGGCCTGGACCTGGAGCCACAGCAGGCCCGCGTGGGCCAGTGGTTGCTGCTCTTCCTGGGCATCGCCCTGCTGGTGGCCACCCTGGGCCTCAGCCAGCGGCTCTTCAGCATCCGCCACCAAAGCCTCCGCCAGCCCCACCACGGGCCCCAGTTCGGCTCTGAGGTAGAGCTGAGACACTCCTGAGGTGACCCGGCTGGGTGGGCCCTGCCCAAGGGCCTCCCACCAGAGACTGGGATGGGAACACGGGTTGGGGGCAGAGGATGCTCCCCCAGCCTGCCCCTGCTCCTCCCGCCCTGTCCCTGTCCCCCTCCCTTTCCTCATCCACTAGACCACCAGCTGCCCCAGCCCTTGCCTCCTTCTCCTGGCCATGGAGCCCCACCTCTCCAAGTCTCTCTGTGAATACAATTAAAGGTCCTGCCCTCCCCATCTGAGTCTGTGTCCCTCACAGGGAAGCCAGGGACAGGGACAGAGACAGGCTGCTCTCCTGCCCCCTGGCATTCAAGCATGTCCCTTTATTGGGTTTTCTTTCTCCATCCTCCTCCAAGAGCTGGGGAGAATCACCAGAGCTCTGCCCAGTCCCTCCTGGCCCCAGCACCTGTCTTCCCGCCAGCCCAGGCAGCCAGCCACTGTCCTGCCACCGCAGGCAGCCCCTGTCGGGCCCAGGCACTGACCCAGGGGGGAGTCTGGAAAGCCAACACCCTGAGCTGTAGGTCTCACATTTCCACCAGCAGTGGAGCCTTCCCTGCCCCACAAATGGCCAGGTCCCCCCCAGGGGAAGGCTCCTGGCTGTCACTGGCTGCCCTCGGGGAGAGTACCCTGGAGGGCCTGCTTCATGGAGGGTGCCGACTGGAGGGCGCAGACTGGCCTAGTGCTTCCCTCAGCTCCTGCCTGTATCAACTCCATGTCCCCCTGCTCCCGAGGACAGCCTTGGCTCTCAGACAACCACTCCAACACGCTGGGGCAGAGGGGCCTCCTCACCCCAGAGTGTCGCTGTGGCTGCCCCTGCACGGGGATGAGCTGCCCAGAGGCCACCCTGCTGGCGTACCAGCACACAACTCCCCACGCCCCACGTCGGAGGGAGTGTCATTTTGAGGGACACTTTTATGACTTTTATGTACATGTTTATGTAGAAATTTGGAAAATGCAAAAAACTGTAAGAAAAAATAAAAGCCCTTTTTGTCGACATCAAGAGGTAAGCCCTGCTGACATTTTGTACAACTTGCCGGACCTTTGTTCTCAGCACATGCGTATTTTAAATGGGCTCACACTGTATTTACAGTCATACACCCTTTTACCGTTTCATACAACTGTATCTGTCTTTTCCATATTTAAATGCCAGACTTCGAATCGGGGCAAATAGAGGTCGGTCCATTTGCTGGGGCCAGGGGCTTCCTGGCCACCCTGGCCCCTCCGTCAAACTCTCCACCCTGAGTCTCTTCTGGGCTTTGCTGATGCCTTCATCCTAGCCAGGTCCATCTCCCAACGTCCCCCAGTATCCATAGTCTGTGGCTTCTGCCCCCCCAGTCTCCAGCTGCCACGCATGTCTGTGTGCGTCTGTGTCTGTGTGTATGCTGCACACAGGCTTGGCTATTCAGGCCCGTTCCGTAAGGCAGGATGTGGGGCTGAGGTATTTTAGGATTGAAAGAGGGTGGGAGTTTGTGATTATGTAGGACAATGGAATTTATAAACACGTCCTCTAAATAAAGACTTCTTGAATTATCCCCCCCTTTTCCCAGCCAATGTTTTGAAAGCTCTTTGTTTACCAGACAAAGGTCATCATCACATAACCCCCTTTCCTTTTTTTGTTTAGACAGAGTCTCGCTCTTACTGCCCAGGCTGGAATGCAGTGGCGTGATCTCGGCTCACTGTAACCTCCACCTCCCGGGTTCAAGCGATTCTCTTGTCTCAGCCTCCCGAGGAGCTGGGATTATAGGCGCTGTAAGGGTTATTGCCGAGTTTAAAGTGAGGAAACTGAGACTTAGCCTAGGAAAATTAAATGCCAATTTATTAAGCTCCCGGGCGAGGTTCTTGTGATCCGGGAAAGGGGGGCCAGAGAAGTCGCGCTTGACTCCGCCTGGGCGTGGGTTTTATAGGGAGTGAAGGCGTTTTGTGTGGACGGCGCAAGCTGCTGTTGGTAGGTAGGCGGGATTTCTGGCGAGCGGGCTGCCCAGGGGGAGTGGGACCTGGACGGAGCAGAATGCTATTGGGCAGGTTTTGGCGGTGCTTCTTTTACATTTTGGCGGGGTTTTCCAACGGCGGTGCCGGGTGCAGAGTTTAGTGTGGAGTGCAGAGGTGGGTGACGTGAGTTTGAGGCGCGGGGAGGGATGGGCGTGTCCGAGCTCCCGGCAAGGCAACCGGCCTTACAGGCGCCTGTCACCATGCCCCGCTAATTTTTTGTATTTTTAGTAGCGATGGAGTTTCATCATGTTGGCCAGGCTGGTCTCGAACTCCTGACCTCAGCTGGCCTCAGCCTCCCAAAATGCTGGAATTACAGGCGTGAGCCACCGCGCCCAGCCCCACTTTCTATTTTTATGAACCACAGAGGTTCATGCTGCCTGTCAGAGCTTGTGGGCAGTGTGAGGTCACAGCTTTCAAAACCCAAAGGACTGTGCTGCAGCTGGGGAAGAGAAACTGCACACGGCATGGGCCTGGCCAGCCTTTTACTCTGAACTTTTCGAAATAGTATCATTCTTTAGATGCCTGTCTCTGCTTCCTTGGGTGAGTAGGGGGTGAGTGGGGGATACCTAGAAGGCAGGAGAGGAAGACAAGGTGGTGACAGCAGGAGGAGGTGCCAGCCCAGTGTTTTCTGTTTCTCAGCCTGGTGGCCCTGAAGGCTGAACCCATCCCCATGCTGTGCCTGCCAATCTGCTCTTGGGTAACCAGCTCTCACCTATGCTGGCTACAGGTGGTGGTTGCCAGACAGTTTCTCTGATCCCCACACCCCTTCCAACCCTCCACATTCCTCCATCTGCCCACCCCCCTTCCTACCCCACACTGACTTTTAACATGAGTGAGAAAGTGCCTAACCCCACCTCTGCACTTCTTACCTGTGTGACCTTTGGCAGTTTGCTTTTGCAGTCTGCATTTGCTTTCCTATGAAACAGTTCTTATCAACCCTCTCGGGATTGCCATGAAGATGAAATGAGATGATATACAAAGTCCTAGTACAGAGTGTCTTCTCTTTATAACAAATGCATCATCTGAGAAGCTAGTTTCATCACATTCCCACATGGGCCAAGTCCAGATCAGTCGCCTCACTTGAGACGGGAAGAGGACCCGAGGCAACAAACTCACATCTCCCAGCTGCCTTCCAGGAACTTTCCCCACCACACGTCCTTGCGTGGTTGGTCAACTGTCTTCTTACTGGGAGCACACGGAGCTTGTCCACTGGGGTCCCCCACAACTTGCCCTCAGTTCCAGGAGCACTCAGCCATCTCCCCCAGGTCACCTCTCCTCACCCTTCCTCCCATGTCACCTCTCCCTCCTGTCCCCATCCTCTCCCCTCCCATGTCGCCTCTGCCTCATCCTCTCATCTCCCTCATCCTCCCTCCCCGTGTCGCCTCTCCCCACCTCCTCTCCCTCATCCTCCCTCCCATGTCGCCTCTCCCCCTCCTCTCCCTCATCCTCTCCCCTCCCATGTCGCCTCTGCCTCATCCTCTCATCTTCTCCCTCATCCTCCCTCCCCCGTGTCGCCTCTCCCCTCCTCCTCTCCCTCATCCTCCCTCCCATGTTGCCTCTCACCCCTCCTCTCCCTCATCCTCTCCCTCCCATGTCGCCTCTGCCTCATCCTCTCTCCTCATCTTCTCCCTCATCCTCCCTCCCTGTGTCGCCTCTGCCTCATCCTCCCTTCCTATGTCGTCTCTCCCTCATCCTCTCCCTCATCCTCTCACCTCTCCTTCGAGGACCCCCATGAGACCCTGCCTGGGGCTTTCTGTCTTGCCCTCAGTCTCCTAATTCTTGGTCAAAAGCGCTCACCCCGTTTCCTGTCCTCTGTGCCTGGAGATTCCCCAGCTGTGTCCTCAGGCCCAGTGTTTCCTGATTTTTAGCCTACTGCTTAATCTGGGCTTCGAGGGTTTTATCATTCCTACTGAATTCCTATGTTTTTCATTTTAGCATCCCTGTTTCTTTCAAACCTCCTGTGTTCTCATAAAGCCTATCTTTGCCTCACAGATTCTGTTCTCTGAATCACTTTAAAGACCTAGTTTTTTTAAATTGTGGCAAAATATACATAATGTAAATTTGCCCTCGTAACTATTTGTAAGCATACAATTCAGTGGCCCTGAGTACATTCGCATTGTTGCAATGTTGTGCAGCCATCACCACCATCCATTTCCGGAATTTTTGAGACAGAGGTGCCCCCAAAAAAGGTGCTTATTCTGTTGCCCAGGCTCACTGCAGCCTCGACCTCCTGGGCTCAAGCAATCCTCCCACTTCAGCCTCCCCCAGTAGCAGAGAGCATAGGCATGCACCACCACATCCAGATAATTTTTTTTTTAGTTTTTAGTAGAGGCCAAGCGCAGTGGCTCGTGCTTGTAATCCCGGCACTTGGGAGGCCAAGGTAGGCAGATCACTTGAGGTCAAGGGTTCGAGACCAGCCTGGCCAACAGTGGTGAAATCTCGCCTCTGCTAAAAATAACAAAAATTAGGCCGGGCGCGGTGGCTCACGCTTATGATCCCAGCACTTTGGGATCGAGGTCAAGAGATCGAGATCATCCTAGACAACAGGGTGAAACCTCATCTCTACTAAAAAAATACAAAAATTAGCTGGGCGTGGTGGCGCACACCTGTAGTCCCAGCTACTAAAGAGGCTGAGGCAGGAGAATTGCTTGAACCCGGGAGGTGGAGGTTGTAGTGAGCTGAGATCACGCCCCTGCATTACAGCCTGACACCTGGCGACAGAGCAAGACTCTGTCTCAAAAAAAAAAAAAAAAAAAAAAAAAAAATTAGCTGCATGGTGGGGGGGTGCCTCTCAGCTACTCAAAAGGCTGAGGCAGAAGAATCACTTGAACACGGGAGGTAGAGGTTGCAGTGACCTGGGATCATGCCACTGCACTCCAGCCTGGGCGACAGAGCAAGTCTCTGTCTCAAAAAAAAATTTTTTTTTTAGTAGAGATGAGGTCTCTTTATATTGTCCAGGCTGGTCTCAACTCCTAGACTAAAGTGATCCACCCACCTCAGTCTCCCAAAGTGCTGGGATTACAGGCATGAGCCACAGTACCCGGCCTCTGTACCCATTAAACAGCCACAGTACCCGGCCTCTGTACCCATTAAACTGTACCCAGCCTCTGTACCCATTAAACAGTACAAAACAAATATACAGCATTTGTTTTGTCTCTGGCTTGTCTCAGCATAATGTTTTCAAGGTTTATCCATGTTATAGGATGTGTCAGAATTTCCTTCCCTCTTAAGGCTAATATTACGTTACATGTATATACCACATTTTGTTTATCCATTTATTCGTCCATGAACATACGGGTTTCCATCTTTTGGCTATGGTGAATAATACTACTATGAACTGTGAAAAAGCTAATTCAGAATCAAAGCTGTTGAAACTTGAAATTATTCTGAGCCTTGAAGGAAAGTAATTATGGGACCTGGGTCATTTACAGACAGCTATGAACTTTGTTTCCCTGATTATAGATTACTCCTTTTCCCCTTAGCTACATTGTTTTGTGAAATGTTGTAAAAAACTGAAGGGCTCCAGAGAAGACCCCTTTCCTCTTTACTGTTGAACTTCATTACAGATTAACTTCCCTCTTTCCTACACAAAGACTTCGTGACTTCAAAGACTTCATATTGTCCAAGATGTGTTAAATGTACTCTTTTAAACTGAAAAAGAAAATGAGCTATAACTAATCAAATTGCTGTAACTCATAAACCAACCTTATATGGCAAATGTCATGATTCTACCTAATTTCTTTGTTTTCTGACTATAAAGTAAGACCCTAAACGTCTCAGCTTCAGAGCACTGACCCCATTTCTTGGGAGTCTGCGAGAATGCCCATCCTCAGCTTCGCACTCGAATAAACTTGTTAAACTGAATTCTGACCTTTTTATTATTTCAGGTTGACAGAACTGCATACAAATATCTGTTTGAGTCCCTGCTTTCAGGAGAGTAATACCGAGGAGATATACTTCTTATACCCAGGAGAATTGCTAGATCATATGGTAATTCTATGTTTAATTTTTTTGAGGAACCAGCAGACTGTTTTCCACAGCGGCTCTGCCATTTTGCATCCCCCCAACAATGCACAAGGTTTCCAGTTTCTCCACGTGTTGACCGACTCTCGTTTTCTGTTTTTTTGATAACAGCCATCCTAATGGGTGTGAGGTGGTGGCTTTGATTTGCCTTTCCCTAATGATTAGTGATTTGAGCATCTTTTCCTGTGCTGGTGAGCAACTCATATATTTTCTTTAGAGAAATGGCCACCCAAGTCCTTTGCCCGTCTTTGTTCTTGTTGTTTGCTTGCTTGCTTGTTTGTTTTGAGACGGAGTCTTGCTCTGTTGCCCAGGCTGGAGTGCAGTAGTGCGATCTCGGCTTACCACAACCTCTGCCTCCCGGGTTCAAGCAATTCTTTCTCAGCTTCCTGAGTAGCTGGGACTGCAGGCGCCCACCACCACTCCTGGCTAATTTTTGTATTTTTTTTAGTAGAGACGGGGTCTCACCATTTTGGTCAGGCTAGTCTCGAACTTCTGACCTCAGGTGATCCACCCACCTCGGCCTCCCAAAGTGCCGGAATTACAGCCGTGAGCCACTACAACTGGCCCTTTACCCATCTTTGAATGTTGAGTTTGATGAGGTCTTTGTATATTCTGGATATTAATTCCTTAGCATGTCTGTGAGTAACAGATATTTTCTCCCATTCCGTGGGTTGCCTTTTTGCTCTGTTATAGTCTTTTGATATGCAAAAGTTTGAAATTTTGACGATGTTCCATTTGTTTACTTTTTCTTTTGTTGCCTATGCTTTTGGTGTCATATCCAAGCAATCATTGCCAAATCCAAAGTCATGAAACTTCCCCCATGTTCTAAGAATTTTGTAGACTTCGCTCTTTTGTTCCCCTTTCTTCTCCTACACAAAGTCCTCATGATTGTTACATTGTCCAAGATAAGGTGTTAAATGTACTCTTTTATTGTTTTTATTCCGTTTATTTATTTTTCAAGACAGAGTCTCATTCTGTCTGCCAGGCTGGAGCGCAGTGGTGTGATCTTGGCTCACTGCAACCTTTGCCTCCCGGGTTCAAGCCATTCTCCAGTCTCAGCCTCCTGAGTAGCTGAGATTATAAGCATGTGCCACCACTCCCAGCTAATTTTTGTATTTTTAGGAGAGACAGGGTTTCACCATGTTGATCTAGGCTGGTCTTGCACCCCTGACCTCAAGTGATTCACTTGCCTCAGCCTCCCAAAGTGCTGGGATTACAGGCATAAGCCACCGCGCCCAGCCTTAAATGTGCTCTTTTAAATTGAAAAAAGAAAATAAGCTGTGATCTAATTTGAGTAATTTTTACATATGGCATAAAGACCTGCATCTTAAGTCCCTTTCTGATTGCTCTGAGACTTGTCCTTCCTCCATTGTGGCTTGCTTTCTGATTGCTCTGAGACTTGTCCTTCCTCCATTGTGGCTTGCTTTCTGATTGCTCTGAGACTTGTCCTTCCTCCATTGTGGCTTGCTTCATTCATTGTGTCTGCAATTTAGCACAAGCTCTGGACCCAGCCATATGAATTTGAGCCCCCTCTTCCACCATTTGCTGGCTGTGTGACTATGAGCAAATTCCTCAAACTTTCTGTGCCTCTATTTCCTTATCTGTAAATTGGAAGTGTTGATCACCGTATTTACCTCATGGGTTTGTTGTGAGGATTCATATGTTGAAAGCCCCCACATGGTCCCTAGCCCCTGGAAAGTGCTCAGTGAGAGTTGGTAATTATTATTGTGCCTCCTATAACTGGGTTTTCTCTTATACTTGGTAAACTGGACCCATCAGCCATCTTCAGCTGGAACGGCATTCTGCACAATCCCATGCACGCACCTGATGCTTGCAGGAGCTCCCAGCTTGGCAGAGACATCGTTTCCATTGGGATCAGCTGTCCAGCCACACCAATGCTGCAGCTCTCTGGATGGATGCCCTCCGGCATCTCCAGTGTTGGAGGAGAGGTGGGCATGTTGAATCACGGAGGCGGACTTCCCCTTTGCTGTTCTCCTGGCAGTGAGTGAGTTCTCAAGATCCGGTTGGTTGTTTTTGTTTGTTTTGTTTTGTTTTTGTTCTTGTTGTTTTGTTTTGTTTTTTTGAGATGAAGTCTCACTCTGCTGCCCAGGCTGGAGTGCAGTGGAGCAATCTTGGCTCACTGCAACCTCCACCTCTTAAGTTCAAGTGATTCTCCTGCCTCAGCCTCCCAAGTAGCTGGGACTACAGGTGACCGCCATCATGCCTGGCTTTTTTTTTTTTTTTTTTTTTTTGTATTTTTAGTAGAGATGGGGTTTCACCACGTTGGTCTCAATCTCCTGACCAGGATGGTCTCAATCTTCTGACCTCATGATCTGCCTGCCTCAGCCTCCCAAAGTGCTGGGATTACAGGCATGAGCCACTGCGCCTGGCAGATCTGGTTGTTTAAAAGTGTGTATCACCTCCCCCTTCTCTCTCTTTCCTGCCACCAAGGGAAGACATGCCTGCTTCCCCATTCACCTTCCACCACGATTGTAAATTTCCTGAGGCCTCCCCAGCCTTGCTTCCTGTACAGCCTGTGGAACTGTAGAGCCAATTAAACCTCTTTTCTTTATAAATTACCCAGTCTCAGCTAGTTCTTTACAGCAATGTGAGAATGGACTAATACATATCTATATGCTTGAAGCAGGAAGGGAGACTTCCCTGTGAGCTCAGTCAATCAGCTTATTCAGAATTGTCACTAATTTTTTCTTTCTTCAGGTTATAAATATATTTTACCCATAATGAATCACATTTTGGGAGTTATTTGATCAGTTTCTCTAATCATGGTATCAGCCCATGTGTAGAGGTTGGGCCTTTGTGAAGATGTGAGCAAGCGTGGGCTGTAACTGAAAGGGTACAGGGATTCCGCGTGTGGAGGGAAGTGAGTCTAAGGAGCAACCCAAGGTGGGACAGATGGAGCTGGCCTCCACAGACCTCAGTGTCAGAGTACTGGGGGTCGCCACGGGCCTACAGAGAGCTGGTGTCTTTCCAGCTGGTTTTCAGACCAGGCTCAGGTACTCATGCACCCTGGATGGAAGGTGCCAGCCTCACTTCTCCATACCCCACCCAGTCCCTGCCTCATGTGCCCTCTCCTGATTGCAAACTCATGATGTCAGGCTCTCCCTGGAGAAACAGGTGTGATGGGGAGAGCCCTGCACAGCCCTGGGGATGATCACACAGCCTGTAAGAGAGAAAAAGGCCAAACGTGAATGTAAGAGGTCAGGTTAGAAGAACCTGGAGAGACAACCTGGCTTCCAGAGACCCAGAGATATCACCTCCATCTATCCATCTGTCATCCCATCCACCTTCTCAGAAGTGGGTCCCAGCCTATGGAGGGAGGGCCTCGTCAATCCCTGGCCATAACCCAAGGGTGGCTCCAGCCCCAGGGAAAAGTGACTGAGGAGAGCAGAATGAGTTTGGCCTAAAAGTCAAGCTCCTGGTTCCTCCTTTCAGCTCTGCCATTAGCTAACTACATGAACCAAGTCATTTGGCTTGACTTTCTGGACCTCAGTCTCCCCACCTGTAAAATGGGGACAGTTGGACCAGGAGGTGGATGGGGCTTTCCAGTTCTAATATTCTGTGGCTGAGCCTCTGGGCCCTGATGTCACAATATGGAGCTAGCTTGTGATTGGCCCATAGCCTCACCCAGCTCTGCTGTTCTCTTGGTCATGGGAGCAAGATGGGCTTGCCCTGGACCTTCCCTACTTGTGTTCCTCTGTTACGGGCAGATCTTGCCTTGGCTCAGGATCAAGGGTGATTATAGCTTAGGTGTGACTGGGAACCCAAGGAGCATGGGACCAGACAAGGGGACTGGGCGGAGACAGGATCTTCCCAGCACATGATGCCCATATCCTTCCCTGCAGATGACTTCTACAATGAGACCGAGGCCAAGATGTTCCCGCAGTTGTATGACCAAACAGCCAACGTTGTCTTGAACCAGTTCATGGAGGCCACTTGGAACTGTGTCACCCACATCACCCAAAAAAGTCAGGAGGAGATGGTGTGGTGCCACCTCCACCCCAGCCTCTCCTCTTTTGCTCTTTCAGGGATCTTGGGGGCATGGGCACCACACCTCCTGGCCCCATCCCGAGCTAGAGGAATAAGGGAAGCCTCAGAGTACACGTCAAAGCAGGCTGCAAGCTCTGGGCCTCTTGGAAGCCCTAAACTTTCTCCTGGCAAGAATCTCTTGCTTCTTGTCCTTTGTAAATCTCACCTCCTTGCTTTTAGGGACCCAGGCTTCCTCCCTCTCCCTCTTAGCAAATCTTGCTGCCTTAGGGAGTTAGTTGGGATGCCACAGCCCTGGAAGTCAAGTGGGACCCTTCCCCCATCCCCCAACCTTGCTGGCCCTCTTTGCAGCTGCACAAGGACATGGAGAGGTCCCAGTTCATGATTTACTTTGGCACCCGGGCCAGCCTGTTTAAGGTCACCCAGTTCCAGGACCCGGACGTGAAGCGCATGCTGAGTAAGCTGCAGAACATAGAAAAGGCGGCCCTGCCCAAGGACGAACTGCGGGAGGTGATGGATGGGGCCCCCAGACCTTTAGGCACATGCTCCCTGGCCCCAGGGGTCTGGTGGGGGAGCCAGAGTGTCTGGGGCAGGAGGGAGGCAGTGGGGTGGAGGAGGGGACAGGATCAGAACTTCCTCTGGAGAAGGAGAGGAGTAGAGGTGGGAGGGCTGATCTCTCCTGGCTGGTGGGGGCAAGCACTGGGGGTGGGCCCAGGGGCACGGGCCTGCCCTGGGTAACACCTGCTCCCCCAGTATAATGAGCTTCTGGCCTACATGGAGACAACGAACAGTACGGCCCAGGTGTACCTGAACAAGGGGCCCTGCCTGTCCCTGGAGCCTGGTGAGCGCCCCAGCCCTGCTCTGCCCAACCACAGAATCTCCAGCACTCGGTCCCTTCCAGGGGCCCCTCCCAGCCCCCAACCACCCTCCCTTGTTGTGGGCAGGGCAAGGGCAGAGGTGGGTGGGAGTGGGCCCCCCATGGCTCCTTTTCTGGGCATAGAACTTGAAGAAGTCATGGCCACCTCCAGGGATGAGAAGGAGCTGCTGTGGGCCTGGCAGGGCTGGCGGGATGCCGTGGGCCGCCAGATCTGCACCACTTTTGAGCACTACGTGCAGCTCAGCAACAAGGCTGCGCAGCTCAATGGTGGGCAGACGGGACACCACGGGGCTCAGAATGATACCAAGGAAGGGGCAAAGACGGCCATAGGGCCCTGGAGACAGGACCCATGAGCCCTGCAGCTGAGCTCTCCAAATATTCATACAGCACCTATGTGCTGGGTGCTGGGAGGTTCTGAGGACGCACAGGTGAAAAGACAGGCACCTGCTCTCATGCGCCTACGGCCCTGCAGGGAGATAGTCTTACTCAGTAAAACCACCTGGGGTGATGTGGAATAGGAAGGGGCTGCTGAGAGAAAGAATGAGAAGAGGCTGCTGCAGACAAGTGGTCAGGGAAGGCCTCTGACATTTATCCAAGACCTGAAAGATGAGGAAAAGTTGGGGAGCAAGACGTGAAAGAAGAGCATCCTAGGCAGAGGCTCCGCGCGGGAGGAGCCGGTGCTCTGGAAGATCCCACAGAAGCCCAGGTGGCCACAAAGCTAAGGATGAGGTGGGGTGAGAGGGACCACAGGGCCTTGCAGGCATGGTGGGGAGCTCAGATCATGGACTTTGCTCAGTGCCTTTCTGAAATGGGCAGGTATTCTCCCCATTTTGCCAAAGACCCAGAGGGACAGCAAGGTTGAGTGGCTTCCCTAGAAGGTGTGTGGGTCTCCTGCCGGCTAGGCCAGGGCTAAAGGTTGATACAGTGAGCTCCTAGCGAGTCCTCTCTCCTGTCCCAGGTTACAAAGACATGTGGGCCCTGTGGCACTCCAAGTATGAGTCGGACACCCTGCAGCACGACCTGGAGCAGCTCTTCCAGGAGCTGTGGCCGCTGTACCTGAACCTGCATGCCTACATGCGCTGGGCCCTCCACCGCCACTATGGTCCAAGCTCATCCCCCTAAGGGGGCCCATCCCTGCCCACCTCCTGGGTAAAGGCCCTGTTGGTGGCCAAGGTGAGCACCGATAAGGGCAGAAACTGTCCCCAGCCTCCTTTAGCCCTTCTCCGCTTCTTCCAGGGAACATGTGGGCTCAGTCCTGGGGCAACATCGTAGACCTGGTCCTGCCCTTCCCGAGGAAGACCCCCAAGGACGTCACAAAGATCATGAAAGGCCAGGTTAGTGCTTAGCCTGTCTGTCCCTGCCCCTCCCTCTCGACATCCTTGGGCAAACAGCACAGCACCCACATACCCCCTCTTCTCCCACAGCACTGGAAGCCAGAGAAAATGTTTGGAGAGGCTGAGAAATTCTTCACCTCCTTGGGGCTGCTGCCTGTCCCACCCAGCTTCTGGAAAAAGTCAATGCTGATGAGGCCAACCGATGGGTGAGAGGTGGAGTGTCACGCCTCCGCCTGGAACTTCTACCACGACGATGACGTCAGGTGTTCACAGTCACACCACACACCCGGCCCTCTCCCCTCCCCTGTCTGCCTGTCTTAGGAGTGTGGGCAGGAGAGAGCTGGGGCAGGGGACGGGGGAAGGCAAACGAGAAACACAGAAGGAAAGTTGGCGTGAGAGCAAAGGGCTTGGTTGCTGGTTGGATATGGGGCCTGGAGTGAGAAAGAACAACTGCCAGCCGGGTGCGGTGGCTCACACCTGTAATCCCAGCACTTTGGGAGGCCAAGATGGGCTGATCACGTGAGGTCAGGAGTTGAAGAGCAGCCTGGCCAACATGGTAAAACCCCCTCTCTACTAAAAATACAAAAATTAGCTGGGCGTGGTGGCGTGTGCCTGTAATCCCAGCTACCCAGGAGGCTGAGGCAGGAGAATCACTGGAACCTCGGAGGCGGAGGCTGCAGAGAGCAGAGATTGCACCACTGCTGCCCACCAGCCTGGGCGACAGAGCAAGACTCTGTCTCCCAAAAAAAAAAAAAGAACAACTGCCAAGGCCCATCTGGCCGTCTGGGCTCCAGCCCTACCACCCAATCCCTCAAGGACTCTGGGGAATTCTCCATGCTCCTTGACCCATGCCCTTTGCTCATAGGATAAAGAAGTGCACGGAAGTGACCATAGAAGACCTGCTGTCCACCTTCCACGAGATGGGCCACATCCACTACTTCCTGCAGTACAGGAACCTCTCCATCATCTTCCGCGCAGGCGCCAACCCAGCCTTTGAAGAGGCCGTGGGGGACTGTGATCAACCTCTCGGCCTCCTCCCGTAACTATCTGCTCAACCAAGGCCTGCTCAGCCTCGAGCACCAGGACTCAGGTGATGAGTGTTAAGGGCCCAGCAGGAGGGCAGCCCAAACCTGGAGCAGCAGCTAGGGCTGGGTGGGGTCAGGGCTTTCCGGGAAAACCACGGGAAGGAGAGCCCAGGGGTCGCCTCCTGACTGCCCTCACCCTCTTCCTAGAGGATGAGATCAATTTCCTGATGAGAATCGCCCTGGAGAAGATTGCCTTCATCCCCTTCGGCTACCTGATGGACCTTTTTCGCTGGAAAGTCTTTGATGGCACTATCCGGAAGGACACCTACAACCAGGAGTGGTGGAACCTCAGGTGGGTTGGGCACTATCTTCCACCAGATGGGCCGCAACCTTCGACGCAGGCACTGAGCAGGTCTCTTAGCCTCTCTAGGCTTTAGTCTCCTCATCTGTGAAAAATGGACCCTGGTGGTGGCCCCACCTGCTCCCTGGGTGGCTGGGAAGCTCACACGATGGTTGCAACTGGGCTTCTCCAATCACAGAACACTGACGACCAGCCAGGTCCTACCACACCTCCCTCCCTCCCTGGTGCCAGGCAATGGGGCATGCAGGGGCCTGAACACTTTTCTTTCTGGGAAAGAATCCCCGTGGGAGAGAGCCAGGCCCCTAACATGCACACATGCCTGCCTCGGGCTTAGCATCCCCAAGTGGTCATGGGAACCCACCAGCAGTTGGGCAGCATCACTCTCGAGTGAGGGGCCCCGGGTTACACCTCATCACTGACCCCTGGCCATTTGATGGGATAGTAAATGCCTGTGACCAGGGCTTCTCCATGTCTGCCAGGCCTTGGACTGACCAGCTTCAGTCTGCTGGTCATAGTGTGATTTGGGTCGCTGGGGGGCACTGCTGGCTTTGCAACAGGCTCTTACCTTTTTTCTTTATTTTTTGAGACAGGGCCTCACTCTGTCTCTCAGGCTGGAGTGCAGTGGCACGATCACAGCTCACTGCAGCTCTGACCTCCCAGGCTCAATCAATCCTCCCACCTCAGCCTCCTGAGTAGCTGGGACTGCAGGCGTGCACCACCCCACCTGGCTAGTTTTTTGTAATTTTTTTTGTAGAGATGGGGTTTGCCATGTTGCCCAGGTTTAAACTCCTGGGCTCACGCGATCTGCCTGCCTAGGCCTCCCAAAGTGCTGGGATTATAGGCATGAGCCACTGTGCCCGGCCTCTTATATTTAATTTGAACATTTACAACCACCTTGCACTGTGATCATTTCAAAAAACTCAGCTCACAGAAGCAGCAGCTGAAGCTCACAGAGGTCACACACCAGTCCAAGGTCACACAGCAAACCAGCAGGTGGCAGAGCTGGGAGCTCCTCCCCTTGTCCTCTCACTCCCACCCTTGACTTCAGGACCAGGTCTCCCTGGTGGGCTCGGCAGAGTCTTGACCTTGTGTCTCTCTAAGGTCACCCTCACAGGCCATCTCAGGCACCTGCAGAAGGCCTCTGTCAACCCTGCCTGCCACCCCAGCTGATGGGACCCAGGGGCTAAGCAGGAGGAGTGGTGACTCCCTGGGCCTTAAATAGCGCCCTGTCAACTGGGAGGGAAGCTCCTGACACTCTGTTGACCTTGGAGATGGTTCAGCGTCTCCAGTAGCCAATGATGAAGCTTTATTTTTGAGACAGGGTCCCACTCTGTTGCCCAGGCTGGAGTGCAGTGGTGCAATCATGGCTCACTGCAGCCCTGACCCCCCAGGCTCAAGCAATACTCCTGCCTCAGCACCCGAGTAGCCGGGACTACACATATGCACCAGCATACCTGGCTCATTTTTGTATTTTTTGTAGGGAAAGGGTCTCACTTTGTTGCCCAGGCTGGTCTCAGACTCCTGGGCTCAAGCAATCCTCCCAGCTCAGCCTCCCAAAGTGCTGGGAGGGATTACAGGTGTGAGCCACCACACCTGCCCTACTTTATTCCATTTTATAGACATTTTACAACAAGCCTCGGAGACGATCAGCAACTTTCCCATAGTCGCACAGCTCAGAGGGGCAAAACCAGACCTTCAGCTTATCGGGTGTGACTGTGACTAGCTCTGTGTCCTGCGGCCAGTTCCCTGATCTCCAAACCTTGGTTTCCTCATCTGCAAAACGGAAATAATAGTAGTATTGCCCCACAGGGATATTACTCTGTTTTCATCTCAGCACTTCTTACTAGATGAAATGACCTTATTTATTGGTCTATAATCTGTCCTCCACGGTTAGGATGCAAGCAGGGGCCTTGCCTCCCGTGCTCCCTGACTGATTCCTCACCCAGAGACCAGGACAGTGTTGAGTGCATGCGTGAGCCTACATGGAGAGCCAGGCATGGTTCTGAGAATAGAGAAAGTGCTCAGTCAGTGTTTTTTTGTTTTGTTTTGTTTTTTTAAGATGGGGTTTCACCATGTTGGTCAGGCTGGTCTTGAACTCCCGGCCTCGGCCTCAGGTGATCCGCCCGCCTTGGCCTCCAAAGTGCTTGGATTACAGGCATGAGCCACCATGCCCAGCCAGTCAGTGTTAACTGCTATTGTTTTACTCTCATTCCCAATCCCATGTGCTTTCATTAATTTAATCAATAAAAATGCATTAGGTATCCTCAGCCTGCCAAGTCCAGTTTTGTAGACATGCAGATGCTTTGAAAAGAAAAAGCCAGGCCAGGTGTGGTAGCTCACATCTGTAATCCCAGCTACTTGGGAGGCTGAGACAAGACAATCACTTGAACCCAGGAAGCGGAGGTTGCAGTGAGCCGAGATCGTGCCACTGAACTTCAGCCTGGATGACAGAGCAAGACTCCATATCAAAAAAAAAAAAAAAAAAAAGAAAAGAAAAAGGCTCTGAGAAGCTGCCAGGCACCCCCACCAAGCCCTCTGTCTTTTCCCTGCCAGGCTGAAATACCAGGGCTTGTGCCCCCCTGTTCCTCGCTCAGAGGAAGACTTTGGTCCAGGTGCCAAGTTCCACATTTCTGCCAGTGTGCCCTACATACGGTAAAGATCTGGGCCCTGTTGGCAGCACCAGTCCTAAGAGTTGAAGGGCATGGGAACTGGGCCAGGGATTTGCAGGAAGGCCCTAGGTCCAAATGTCACCCTGCACCCCTGCCCATCTCTTCCCGTTGGGTTGCACAGCCTTCTGAGGCCTCTGACCTAGAATCCTTTGAGCTTTCATATCAGGTCCAGTGTGAGGGCAGAGCTGATGGGAATATTCTAGACCATCCCTGCTGTCTCTTAGGGGAGAGCAAGTCAGAGGGAGGCAAGGGTTGGGGTGACTGCTGGTTCAGAAAGCTAGAGAAGGAGAACCCCCCACACCAGTACTCTAGGGTCAGCCCAAGGCTGGGCCCTGCCCAAGGAGCCTCCACCCAGGCAGTGCCTGCTGACGTGGGGTCCTCATGGCCTTTGCATGTCAGAGCTGCCTGGTCCCAAGTGGCTCTGAGTGTCGTTCTCCTGGTCTCCACTCCCCAGCCTGCCTTCACGTTTCTCTACCCAGGTACTTCCTCGGTCTAGTGCTCCAGTTCCAGTTCCACAAAGCGCTGTGCAAAGCCTCGGGCCACATGGGTCCACTGCACCAGTGTGACATCTACAACTTCAAGATTGCTGGGAAGCTCCTGGGGTGAGTGGCCTCTTCCTTCATTTGTTCTTGGCTCCCTCATCTCCCTTTTGGGAAGCCCTGCTCCAGGCTCCCTCTCCTTACCTGACTACCCTAGACATCTTGAGCAGAGCTTCATTAAGTTTATAATCTAGCAGAAGTTCTTCATGTCAGACTGCCGTCTTTCCTACATTAATCAGAGCCCATTTCCTCTTGTGTAGCCTTCTGTGTTCAGAGACACTGTTTAGGCTGGGTGCAGTGGCTCACACCTGTAATCCCAGCACTCTGGGAGGCCAAGGCAGGTGGATCACCTGAGGTCAAGAGTTCGAGACCAGCCTGGCCAACATGGTGAAACCCCATCTCTACCAAAAATACAAAAATTAGCCAGGTGTGGTGGCGGGTGCCTGTAATCCCAGCTATTCGGGAGGCTGAGGGGAGGAGAATTGCTTGAACCTGAGAGGTGGAGGTTGCAGTGAGCCAAGACCACACCATTGCACTCCAGCCTGGGCAACAAGAATGAAACACCATCTCAAAAAAAAAAAAAAAAGGCCGTGCGGTGGCTGTAATCCCAGCACTTTGGGAGGCCAAGGTGGGTGGATCACGAGGTCAGGAGTTCAAGACCAGCCTGGCCAAGATGGTGAAACCTCATCTCTACTAAAAATTAAAAAAAAAAAAAAAAAAAAAAAAAGCCAGGTGTGATGGCGGGCGCCTGTATCCCAACTATTTGGGAGGCTGAGGCAGAGAATTGCCTGAACCTGGGAGGCAGAGCAGTGAGCTGAGATTGCAGCACTGTACTCCAGCCTGGGCGTGGAGACTATCTCAACAAAAAAAAGAGACACTGTTTAGCCCCTCACACTAACACGCACACACACACACACACATGCACACACGCACACACGCACACACACACATATGCCAGTAAACCAAACTGTCCCAGATAGGAAGTCAGCACTGGGGTTCTACCTCAGCCTTCAGCCTTCCGTCTGAACCCCCTTATCCTTTCCTTGCAAGGAGCTGACCTACCCTCTCAGCAGCACTTGACACACCCTTGAGTGCAGTCTGTTTATCCCACCTCTTCTTGGAGATGCCCAAATCCAGTTCCCAGGCTGATGCAGGTTGCTTTCGCATCGGCCTCTTGGCATGCTTCTGGGCAGCCTGTGGTCCACTTTGACCCTTCAGTCTTTTTCTCTGCACTTGGTGTTTAGCTTATTCTTTCCATGCCTACCTACGTGACAGTGGATTTTAGTCCTGGAGCAAACCCAGAGGGAGTAGAGGACTGAACTGAAAATGTGAAGAATTTACTACTACAGGGGCGCTCTCTGATGAGGACTCTCACAGCGTTTCATATTATAATAATAGCTCTTAACTCTGCAAAGTGGACATCGTTATTTGCCTTTTACAAATGATGAAACCAAAGGCAAGAGAGGTGGTGTAATTTTATGTCATTTATCTAGCAAGAAGCAAAGTCATGCTTTGAACCCAGAACTGACTTCAGAACAATTATCTTTCACCCTGTTGGCCTCCATCAATCAAAGAATACAGTCCCTGGTGAGATTAGATCTAACTGTTTTGAAGATCGGCACTCCAACCTTGGAGATGTGTAGCTTACCAACTGACTTGATCATTTTCCTGTTGAATTTCAACAGATTTCAATAGGTCCATTTCCCTAATTGGTCAAGGTCATCTTGAGCTTTATTTCTCTCTCCTAGAGGATTAAACACTGCCACAAATTTAGTATCCTTTGCAAATTTAATGAGCATATTTTTTTATTCCACCATGCAGTTTATCTGTAACCACCAGGCCAGATGGGGTTTCAGGACTGATCCCCTGGGCTTTGCTCCTAGGGAGGAGCGTGACTGTTGTCTCCCTCACAGATTTGCTCTTCTGTCATTTCACATCTCGGGGCTTTATTCTAGCTGACTGCCCAGCTTTGAGCTTTTCTGAACGTGTTGAACATAAGGGCACCTCTCTGCTCTTTGCATTCATATCTCTGGCTACCTGTCATTTATTCATTCAGCAAACATTTACTTGTCCCCTTGCAGACCAGCTGCTCTGCATCCAACAGGGGGAAATGAACCATAGGATAAATAAATTTAATAATACCAGACAATGGAAAGGGGCTTAGGTGAACACAGAAAGAGGGTTAGGAGGTTATGCCGGGGAACCAAGGAGGAAGTTCTGTCCCCAAATGCAAGTGTGCAAGAAATAGCAGAAAGCCAGGCACAGTGGCTCACACCTATAATCCCAACACTTTGGAAGGCCAAGATGGGAGGATCCCTTGAACCCAGCATTTTGAGACCAGCCTGGGCAACATGGTTAGACCCTGTGTCTACAAAAAAATAAACAAAATGTAGCCAGGCATGATGACACGCACCTGTAGTCCCAACTACTCAGGAGGCTGAGGTGGGAGGAAGAAGAAGAAGGAAAGAGCAGATATCTGTTTTCTTTTCTTTCTTTTTTTTTAGACAGAGTCTTACTTTGTTACCCAGGCTGGAGTGCAGTGGTATGATCTTGGCTCACTACAACCTCCACCTCCTAGTTCCAAACGATTCTCGTGCCTCAACCTCCAGAGTAGATGGGATTACAGGTGCACACCACCACACCTGGAGGATTTTTGTATTTTCAGTAGAGACAGGGTTTCACCATGTTGGCCAGGCTGGTCTCGAACGTCTGGCCTCAAGGGATCTGCCCACCTCAGCCTCCCAAAGTGCTGGGATTACAGGTGTGAGCCACCATGCCCAGCCAAGATGTATGCTCCCTTTACATCAACTCACCCTCTTTCATCCCACCTGATTGGTAGGACGTTTGACGTCAGTCATTTTCACCACTTTCCACCCTCACCCCCCTCAAGCTATACAGGGCTCTCAGGCACCAAAGCATATGGCCAGTGAGTCATCTCTCATCATTGCTCACCAGTCCCTGCGTGTCACTGGCCAGACATCTGGTCAGGGAAAACCCTGAATTCCAGGATTAGGACCTCACATACCATTTTCTGAGCAGTAGGCAGAGGAGAGGTTTCTGAGTAAGGAGGATGTCATGACCTTTGCAGATGATGAAGTAGCAGCAGAGCAGAATATGGTTTGTGGAGGAGAGAGGCGATGCGAGTGCTTGCAGGGAGGAAAGAGAAAGATTCTTGGCTGCTCTTTTCTAATTTATCTTAAAACTTGGTTTTTCTACTTTTGATTCTTCCTCCTAAATGTGACGGCCCTGAGTCAGGCTCTGGGCTGGTTCTGTTGGGGATGGAGGGTTGAACTGGACCTGGCTGACGTTCTCAAAGTCCCTGAGCCTCACCCCACTAGCCGTGGTGGACCTGGCCTTGTCCATGGGGTGTGTCGTTGTCACTTTGGAAGTGACAGCTCCAGGCAGCGTCATCACCTCTGCTGCTCTCTGGTCTCCTGTCCTGTCCACATGGGCTGTTGGCTGGCCTTTGGTCAAACATCTTGTCTCGCCCAGCCTGAAGGACTGTTTCTAAATGGGTAGATTCTCAGTGGTTGAGCTTTTCCCCCTGCTAGGTTCTTCCTCTTACCCAGGAGCCGGCATCACAACCTCTTACCTAGAGTTAGTTGTGGTTTTCCTTCTCCAGTGGTTTCTGCCATGGCCCCACTGACCTTTAGTTTCCCCATCTCATTGTTTCCCAGTTGTTTATTAAGTGATGTGCATAAGCCTTTGCAAGCTACAAACCCTCCTTCATCATTGTGTGACTTAGTCCTCAACACGATGAAGGGCAGGTATTCATGGTGCCCATTTTACTGATGAGGAAACCGAGGCTGAGAGAGGCTAAGTTGTCTGTGTAAGGTTATGTTGTCCATAAGTATCACTGCTAGGTCAGGTTTAAGCCTGGTAGCCCTGTTAGTCTAGTCCCCCAAATCATGACCTCTGGCCTCTGGGTCCCACCTCTCTCCTGATTGGATCAAGGAACAACAGGTTGAAAAGAATCAACATCTGCCCGCCACTGCCTCAGCAGGGGGCTCTGGAGTGGAGAAGCCTGGGGCTCTGGCTTCAGCACACCTTGTACTCCCATTGTGAGTGCCGGGGGGCTAGCATAAAGTTCAACCACCTGCCCCCCAAGGACTGGGTGAGCCGTGAAACACAGCTGACACTTGTGCAGCACTGCAGGTGGTGGGCGAGCACCTTCCACACTCACGATGTTTCTAATCCTCCCAAACCCTCCCTGAGACCAGAAAGGGGTGAAGAGCTGCCACTATCTACCGACACTGAGCACCTCACAGGAAGCAGTGTCTTAGGACTTTATGCCTATTTGAGTCCAGGAGAATAATAATAATCACAGCAGTGCCAGTACTACGAGTAATCACCCTCATCATCAGTAGTTACCATGGATTGCCTGCGTGCAATGTTCCCAGCACAATGCTTATTTAATCATCACAAGGCCCTTCAAAGCAGATACCATTAGCATCTCCATTTTATGGTGATGGAAACTGAGGCTCAGAAAGGTGCCCAAGAGCCCACAGCTACTAAATGACAGAGCTGAAATTCAAACCCAGATTAGTCTTCTTTCAAGCTTGTGATTGTTTTCACTATGCCAAGCTCTGTGGGAAAATTCTGACTGGCCAAGCACTGGGGCCAGGATTGTGTGCACTGGGGGTCTCAGCAGCACCAACTGATGCCCCCACACACCCTCACAGCTGCACTCACTCCCCCAGGGATGCTCTAAAGCTGGGCTCAAGCAAGCCCTGCAAGAGGTCCTAAAGATGCTGACTGGGGAGTCCGAGGTGTCTACAAAGGCCCTCATGACCTACTTCAAACCCCTACTGAACTGGCTGGTGACTGAGAATGTACAGCAAGGGGACATCCTAGGCTGGCCGGACTTCAACTGTTCCTTTGAAGGTTTGATCATCTTACCCTGGTCCCAGCTGCAGGCCAGCCCCAGGCCCCACCTTAACCTGCCCTGTCCTAGCACCTACCCCCACCCAGCCTTAACCCCTGGCTCATTCATGACCTGGCTTGAATCAGCACAGCACTGCTGCTGTGTGACCCTGTCTATACCAGGCCTGATGCAGCTTCGGCCAAGACCACTGCCCATGCCCCCACCCCTGGCTCAGTTGCTTCCTTGCACACTGTCCAGCTAGGCTGCCAGGCTGGCATCTGAGCAAAGGGTCAGCATCTTGCCTCTGGTCCCTTACATGCAGGGGAATGTAGTCCAAGCCATGCCTATCTCCTCCTCTCCCTTCTACTTTTCTCTCTCTACCCTCCTTCCAGGGCCATGCCCTCACCTATGGCTTAGAAGGTAGGTGCCTGAGGCTGAGGGAGAGGGCCAGTGGCAATCACATCTCCTCTGATAGCCACAGGGAACCCCAGAGCTCCCCTCTCCCAGTTCCACCTGCCCTATGAGACTCCCATATCTTCCACAGAAAAAGTGACATTTCTGAGTCTGAAGCTGGACGCCAACAAGGCTAAATTTGGGTACTGGGTGCTGCTGGTCCTGAGCTTTGTCATGTCCCTGGTGGTGCTGGGGCTGGCCTACAGGCTGCACTTCCTGGAAAAACAGTCACTGGTCCAAGACACTGAGATCTTCAGCCCACTGCCCAACGCTTACTTCCTGGGCATAGCCATGGAGCCCCGTCAGGCTGCTAAAAGACAGTGGATGCTGCCGGGCCTCTGCCTTGTTCTGATGCTGTCCTCAATCAGCCTGGCCATCTGGATTTTCACAGCACAGCAGGCAGCCTCCGTGGATAAGAGCTGAATGGTGGAGCTGGGACTAGACACCAGTGAGACTGGTGAGGCTGGGGGGCAGGAGGAGGGAGGCTGAGCCAGAGAGAGTTGGGAGGCAGAGGAGGAGACAGCCTGCATGCATATTGCCCAATTATAATTGGGTTCAGCCATGGTAGATCTGGGTACATGTGACATTGTAATTGAGCGCTTGAAAACTCATGTATGGGAGGCCATGTGCACAAACAACTGGCTCTATGTGATTTTATGTGTGTCCTGGGTTTCAGGCCAACCTCCTTCCCTGGGGGGGCTCAGGACGTATAGTTTTATTGACCCAGTGGCTGTGTCCGTATAAACCAGCCCACCACCAAGTCATGCCCATAACTGGTTCTGCACACAGCCTTGTTTTCTTCAGTAGCCTGGCTACGGGGCTGCAGTGCCCAAGGAGTCTCTGCTCTGGTTAGAAAAAGGACTCTGCTTCAGCCCACTTATAAAATGTACTCAAGTAGAACAGGACATTCCTTTATGAATCACCAGTGCCCAGTTTATGGACACTGTGCTTTTACACCGATCAGCACGTCTTTCTGCTGATCCTCAGGCCAGCCCTGTGTCGGGCTACATAATCTAGCCCCCAAAAGCTCTTTGTTGACCAGTCGAGATGCAAGTAGCCTCACAAACTGCCCCATGGCTCTCCCTGCCCCAGCCCAAGCCCTTGCAAATGGAGACAGTGGGTTGCTGGGCACTAAGCCAGGCTTGATTAATGATTGACTTCTTTAATATTTAAACAAAGCTCATCTCCAGCCACTCTACTCCGGAGATGGCCTTGTTCAACACACACACACACCTGCTGCCTGGCCCGTTGCCCTGGGGAGCAAGCACAGAGCAAACAGCACCTTCTCAGGCTCAACGGGGGATGGGGAGGACAGGAAGGAGAGAACTGCAGGAGACTATTTGGGAAATTAGTGCTCTAGAAACAAGCCTGGGGAAAGAACAAGAAGGCCTCTGTCTCTGCCTCTCCTAGTTTATTCTGGGACTGCCTGCCACGAGGATGCTACATCCAATATTTGGGGGATTCGAAGAGTCTAGATGGAGGTTCCAAGGGCTCCTGGGGAAGCAGGGAGTCAGTGTCTGTCAGAGGACAGAGGAGACTTGAGGAGAAAAGGCATTATAGCCAGTAACTACAGAGAAGGGGTACCTGGGCTGCAACTGAGCTGGTGGGAGGGTGACCAAAAGAGGAGAACAGCTCTCTCTGAATTAAGACTATGAGCCCCAGGCTGGGTGCAGTGGCTCATGCCTGTAATCCCAGCATTTTGGGAGGCTGAGGCAGGCAGATCACAAGGTCAGGAGTTCAAGACCAGCCTGGCCAACATGGTGAAACCCTGTCTCTACTAAAAACACAAAAATTAGCTGGGCGTGGTGATGCGTGTCTATAATCCCAGCTACGCAGGAGGCTGAGGCAGATTTGCTTGAACCCAGGAGGCAGAGGTTGCAGTGAGCCGAGATCACGCCACTGCACTCCAGGCTGGGTGACAAAGCATGACTCCGTCTCAAAAAAAAAAAGAGTCTGAGCCCCGAAGTCACGTGTTCAGGGGGCAGCGATACTAGGCTGAGATCTCCATGGACTCTACCTCTGTCCAGGTTTCAAGAGGTCTTCCTGAGATCTGGCTGAGCCCAAGCACTTGCTCCAGCCCCAGGCTCTACAACACCCTCGTTTGATGACTGTCCCTGCTCTTACTTTTCTGTGCTATAATGTCCTTATTTGTCCCTGTTACTAGCTATCAGCTCTATAAGAGCTGGATGCACATCAGGAGTGTGCCCCTGTGTAACAACTCTAGTCAGCACAGGCCATGGTGCACAAAGGGGACTTGGAAAATGATGGAATAAGCTAATGAATGAATGTCCCACTGCCCAAGTCCCTCCTCAGAGCTCAGCACCCCATGCACTGAGCTCATGGGAAATAGCCCCTTCTTTTCCTCCACAGCCAGCCTGTCCAACAAAGGGGCAGTCAGGACATCTCTACCGCCTTCCATCCCCCAGCCACAGTGGCCAAAGAGGCCCCCATTAGGCACTGTGTCTCTGCATGACAAAGGCACATCCCACCCAGGACTCCAAGCCTCTTACCTGGACTCCAGCAAAAACCTCGCTGAGCCTCCTTGTCTATCCACTCTCCTCCATCTGCCATTGTAAAGTTTATATCACCAGAATATTTCCTTCATGTCTAATTCCTTAAGAACTTGGTTGTTCATCAATTAAATCTAGATGTTCAAAATGGCATCTGAGGGTCTTTATTCATTACCACTTTCCTCGAAACTCACCTCTCCCACACCCCCTTGTCCCCCCCACCCCAGTCCCTCTGCACTGACATCATCTTTGGCCTTTGCCTAAGGTGCATGCCCCATTTGAATGCTTGCCCTCCAAGATCAGGCTCAAAACTGCTCACCAAACCCTCTGCAGCATGACAAGCCCACCCAGATGCTCAGTGAACAGTGGTCACCTTCTCCTTTTCCTCTCCAGGAAGCCTCTTTCAATAAACCTCATCCCACCCCCATCTGCTTTTTCTAGTGTGTTCATTTTCAATGAGTACTCAGACACTTTTATCAGTGGTCACTTGCTAAGAGGTGGTTTTAAATCTGTTCTCCTTCCAAGATGTACCTGTATGCTAAGAGCTCTTAGGCCTCTGAAGAAGGCACTTATTTCATCCATCCGTCTTTCTTTCTTCTTTCTTTCTTCTTCTTTTTTTTTTTTTTTGAGATAGAGTCTCACTCTGTTGCCTAGGCTGGAGTGCAGTGGCGTTATCTTGGCTCACTGCAACCTCTGCCTCGTCAGTTCAAGCAATATCACCTACCTTAGCCTCCCAAGTAGCTGGGATTAACAGGCTTGCGTGCCACCACACACAGCTAATTTTTGTATTTTTAGTAGAGACAGGGTTTTGCCATGTTGGCCAGGCTGGTCTCAAACTCCTGACCTCAGGTGATCGGCCTGCCTCTGCCTCCCAAAGTGCTGGGATTACAGGTGTGAGCCACTGCACCTGGCCCTTATTGCATATTTCTTGCACATCTTCATGTGTACTCCTACCCCCTCCTCCCAAGACCAGGCCCTGGCTGGGCTTGGCAGCAGGAGCTCTGCATGGGACCTGGGTCTCAGCTGAGCTGGAAGTAACTTGCTGTAAGAGCAGGCCAGAGGCCTAATGGTATTGTTATATTTGAGGCAAGATTAAGGGACCAGCACCAAGACAAAAGTATGCCAAATAGCAGGGTTTATTAAGCCGGCGACCACGGAGGACTCGCGTCTCTCCAACCCGTGGCCCCAAATGGAGGGTGTTAAGACCTTTTATACCCGTAAGAATTACTTTGGGAGTCAGGGCGAGAGGTGGGGGTGGGGGTGAAGGGACACAGACATTTAGGGGTTTTCGTAAATCATCTCTCGGACAGAGGGGAGGGAGCGGGGCTCCGGACATTCCAAGGGCTTGAGAACATCTTGCCCCCTCAAGTGTTACCTAAGTGGCTTACAGAAGTTAAGATAAGCATTAGTTTGCACATCTTCTGGGCAGTATTGTAAATAACAGATCTTAGTTATTTATTACAGGACACAGGGACCAGGATGGAATTAGCTTGGGCTGCTATTTTAGTTGCAAAGGCTGACAATTCTGGCTGTTACTGATAAGAAAGGTAGATAATTTGCAGAGCAAACTAGCAGTTTTATGTACAGAAGCCAAGGCCAGCAGTTATTGTGAGGAGAGTGGGGCAGCCGTTACAACTTATTTTAAAACATAGCTTTATCTTTTATAAGATGGTGTTGTTCAGGTTCTAACTCTAGGCCAGCTATAGCACAGTATCATTGCCAGGGTCTGGCTCAGTGGTCAGACCCAGAAGAGAGCCTTCAGCCAAAGACCACCTGAGGCCCCTAACAATCCCTTCTGCGGCCCCCTCTCCTGCCTGGGGGACTCGCTGCACTGGGAGGGGGAGACTGCCTTTGGTACTGGGAGGGGATCCGAGAGGTGCTGAGGCCACTGGCCCTTGGGACACAAACAAAAGCCGCTCCTCAGAGAACACCTGCCCTATTCCAGGGCCTCAGCCCTGCCCCGCCCCGCCCCGCCCCGCCCCGTAGGATGCAAGGCCCCGCCCCAGCCCCGTCGGGTCCCAAAGAAACTGTCCCGCCCAGCGGCCCCCGCCCCAACGCCGGCGCGCGGCTTCTTTCAGCACCACGGCGTGGACAGCTCCCAGGCTGGCGCTGAAGGGAGCAGGCGCGGAGGGCGCCAGCCGGGGAGGGGAGGGGAGGGCAGGGGGAGCGCAGGAAAGGAGAGGAGAGGTAGGGCAGGGGGTGGGGAAGGGAGGGGGAGGGGAGGGCAGACGCAGGCAGGCGGGCAGGCGGGCAGGCGGGCAGGCGGGCGGGGCGCGGAGCCCAGCGGCCCTCCCCCGGGGGCGGCGCCCACCCGAGCCGGACGCTGCTGAGCCCGAGGACAGGCGGAGACGCCGGGAGCCGGGGGGCGCCTGTCGCTCCGGGCAGGGGCCGCGGCCGAAGATGCCGGTCCGCAGGGGCCACGTCGCTCCCCAAAACACTTACCTGGACACCATCATCCGCAAGTTCGAGGGCCAGAGTGAGTGTGTGTATGTTGGGGCGGGGGGACGATCTGGAGTCCTGGTTCCGTGAAAGCGGGGCCGGACCCCTTTACTAACTTCTAACTGGACAAGGTGGTGAGTGAGGGGTGCTGAATGCAAAATCCTTCCTTTGATGTCCCCCAATACCTTCTCCTCCAGCGGGACCCGCTCCCCTCAAATGCAGTCCTCTTTTCTGGAACACAAGAACCAGCGTGCAGCCCTTCCCCTCCCCACCCCCAGCCGTTTCCTCAGTGCCCCCAAGCCTGAACCTCCCATTGCAGCCACTGCCTGCCCCCACCCGCGTCCTCCAGAGGCTTCCTTGAGTCCTTCCTTTTCATATCCTGGCTCTGGTGTTCCCGGGGAGCTTTCCCAGGCCAGACCTCCATCTGGTCACATTCCTGCCTCCCCTTCCAGACACCCTTCCTGTTTCCAGGAGGCCTTGAGCCTTCCTTCCACCTCATGAACCTCACTGCCCTAGTCTTCCCACAATCTCCAGGCCTGACTCCCTCCCTCATTCCGGTCACTGCCCTACTCCTCCGCCTAAATTCCCCTCACTGCCACCAAGAGTCCTTACAATCTTTCCTTCCCCTGCCTCCGGATCCTGGCTCCCACGGACTTTTGGCCTCCCCACCTCCCACTTCCCACCCCAGGTCGCAAGTTCCTGATCGCCAATGCTCAGATGGAGAACTGTGCCATCATTTACTGCAACGACGGCTTCTGTGAACTCTTCGGCTACTCCCGAGTGGAGGTGATGCAACAACCCTGCACCTGCGACTTCCTCACAGGTCCTAACACGCCGAGCAGTGCCGTGTCCCGCCTGGCGCAGGCCCTGCTGGGGGCTGAGGAGTGCAAGGTGGACATCCTCTACTACCGCAAGGATGGTGAGGCACATGAGGGCCAGAGCCTCTGCAGGGCAGGCTTGGCCCCCTGTCTTGTCCAGCCAGGGTGACCTTGGGGACGGCACTGACCCAGGAACCAAAGGGCCTGAACAAACCCTGTTTCCTCTAGGGGCCTTGGTTCCTCCACAGGCATTGGATATGATGCCTTCTGAAGTCCTTTGCAGGAGCCACGGATCAGGCTGGGCCACCCACTGGTCCTGGCCTGGGGCAGGGCTTCCTGCTCTGCCATCCCTCCCCCCTGTCCCTGGTCTCCTGGCTCTCCACTCTGTCACAGTCAGTCCCAGCTGCCTGACAGTGACAGATGGAAATTAACCTTCCCCTCATCTCTGTCAGCTCCAGGGATTAGAGGAGGAGTCACCTCCTCAAGGCCTCTGTGGCCAGACAAGGCGTGGGGGCTTTTGACTGAGAAAGAGGGGTGGGCCTGCCTCATCCGGTCTTAGCTCTTTGGGGAGACAGGGTCTGGAGTTTTCCCTGACCAGAAAGCTTATTCAGATGGAGTTTGGGTTGTTACTGCCAGCTGGAGCGTACTGTGAGCAGAACAGAAGCATAGGTCTGGGGCTGAAGACAGATCTCAGCAGCCTTTGGAAATCCTCCTCAAACTAGGACCACAAGGTCCTCACTGGACCTGCCAGGATGGGTGGGAATGAGGAAAAGAGTCTGAATGTCCTTGGAAGTCTCTTGAATCGATGGCCCCCCACCTGGTTCTGCATCAGAATTACCCAGGGCATGTTTTCCAAAACATACTTTCTCTAGAGAGAGGCTGACTCAGAAGGTGTGCAATGAGGCCAAGCGGGTGTATTTGGAAATATCTCCCTGGTGGTTCTGATGTCCTGCCTAGTTTAGGAGCCATTGGCTTTGATAAATCCCTTCATTTCATAGGTGTGGAAGGGATTTTCCCAAGATCCCACTGCTAGAGTCCAACCTGGAACTGGAATCCAAGTCTCTGGATTCCTCCCTTGGAGATTTCTGTTTTGAGTAATCCCAAGAGGAGAGAAAGGACCCCAGCTGCCTTTCTGTTTGAAGGCAGGATTTTTGGGGAATGAGGTGCTCAGGAGGGAGCAGTCCCCAGGGAAGGCAGGCATGAGGCCACCAGAGTGCAAATAAAGAATGGATGCCTCTGGATCGGGACTGAGGGGTGCTGAGAGCCTGAGTTTCAGGGGCCTGGAGTGTGTGGAACATGAACATGTGTGTGCTTGCACATGTGTGCCTGTGTGTGTGTGTGTGTGTGTGTGTGTGTGTGTGTGTGTGTTTGCAGGCTTCTAAGAGAGCTTCTTGGGTAGGTCCTGGTTGTTCCTGCTGCTGCCGCCCAAGTGAGTGGCAGTGGGAAGTGCAGCAGGCAGGGGCAGCCAGGAGGGGACTGGGAAGAATCTGGCTTAGTGTGGCAGTACTCACAGGGTTAAGTCAGAAATATTAAAAGCTGTGACCTCACCTCCTCACATCATTGCAGAGAGGAGGTGACAGTCAGGGGAGTGAGAAGGGTCCTGGGGGAACAGGATGGGACAGCAGGAAATGGGGGGTGGGTACAGTAGGTCCTTTCTTTCCCTCTCCTTGTCACTGGAACTATACCTGATCCCAGACTCCTAGGGATGTCAGGTCATGGCTCTTGGGGTCCCCTCAGCACCCTGCAGGTGTCTGGGCAGAGGGCGGAAGTCAAAGCCTGGCCTTGGCCCCCTGGATCAAGACTCAGATCAGAATCCTGCAGGTGTCCTCAGCTCTCAGAAGGGGAACCTAGGAACCTCATCTTGGGGGCTGACCTTGGGTAAAAATGGGAAACTACCCACCTACCTGGTGCCCTATAAGTCCCAATCTCCTCCCATCCCACCCTCAGCCCTTCCCTATCTTATTGCCCAAGACTTTGACTACCTGGACCTTCCTGAAATTGTCCTGAAACCCAGAAAAGGGAACTTCCTGGCCTGCATTACGCTAAGGGAAGGATGCTGTGCTAAGGTAACCGGTGTTCACCTTAAGGTCCACTCTGACCATATAGAATCCTTTTTTTTTTTTTTTGAGACAGGGTCTCACTCTGTAACCCAGGCTGGCAAGAACATAGCTCACTGCAGCCTCCCATCTCAGCCTCCCGAGTAGCTGAGACTACACGTGTGCACCATCACACCTGGCTAATTTTTTAATTTTTTGTAGGAATGGGGTCTCACTATGTTGCCCAGGCTGGCACATGATCCTTTTTTGATTATATTCACGGACATCTTACAGTCCTGCTGAGGGGCGTCCTAATGGTGATTTCTTTCCTCCTCGGGTCAGTACCTCCCTTCCCCCAAACTCCCAACTTCAGGGGCGGTGGGAAGGGGTCCTGAGCGGATCTCTAGCTGATTTATGTATAATCCTATTTTCCTCTAAAGGGGTAATCCACTGAAAATTCTCAAAGTCAACGTGGAGGGTTTGGGTTCACATAGCTCCACATTGTGCAGCTATAGACAGTTGGGCTCAAAGAGGCCAGGGCACTTGGCAAAAATACCCCAGGAGACAGTTCAGAGACCCCTGGGAAACTGGCTCTTCCTCTATTTGCCTTTGCTAGAAGTGGTGAGAACCTAACAGATAAGAAGAAATGGCCATGTGGCAGGACTAGAACCGGTGAGAGTTCAGAGGGAAGAAAGGAGAGCACTCAGATCCACCTACTGTCACCCACACTGGCACCTGCCTAAGAGCCCACTCCAGCCTGCCTTTCCTGGGTTCTCTTCTCTGAGGATCCCGAACCAGAGAGTCCCCTAATCCCCAAGCCATATCAGAGGAGGCCTGGGACTTCTCCCAGTCCTCAGCTCTGGATGAGGAGGACAGGACAGGGGCTGCTGTCTGCCCTCCCCCTCCCCCCCCCCCATGTTTTCCATGTGGGCACCCATGAATGACAGGAGGACCAAGTCAGGAGGCGGCATGCAGTGGCCACCCTCTCAGCCGCAGCTTTCTGTAGCACCAGTCCCTCCCTGGGGGCTCACCACAGTGCTGGACAGAGTATGCATCAGGAGATGGGGTGAAGACAAGGAGGCTGTGAGTGCTGAGAAACTGAAGGAAGGAGCACATTTTAGAGGAAGAGAAGAGCAGAGAGAAGTGGGGTATCCCAGGGGAGAGAAGTGGGGTGCTTTTGCTAAGAAAAGTAAGAACCTAGCAGATATGAAGGAATGGGAATTCCCAGGGGGCAGACAAAACTGTTGCCCTTGGTTGGAGAGGTAGGTGCTGGGAGGAGCTCCTGAAAGGATGAAGAGGGCCCCGGTGAGGGCACGGGAACACTGCCTGCCACTCCTGGGCACAACCTGAGATGGTATACTCACCCACTTTTGGTCACCTAGATGTGGGCTTTTGTTGCGTGGGGGCTCAAGCCACAGGTAAGCAAGGACAGCCTGGGGCAGGGGGAGAGAGAATGCTCTGGATTCTTCTAAATCCTCCTAGCCTCTATCTGCCTACTCCACAGGCTGCAGGCATGGGGGTGGAGCATGGGGTACCACACACCGACCCCCCCACCCCAGCCCCAGCTCTCACTGCTATAATGGACTGGTCTTTGGTCCATTCTCAGCTCCCAGTTTTCCAACTGCCTCAATTTTCCAGTAACATTGATTTTCCAGTAACATCAATTGCTGGGTGCAGCCACTCCAACACTGTGTGTTGGCAGCCCCCAGCAGCTTAGAGAGCCTGGAGGCCCCCTGCCTCTCTGCCCAGCTCTGCCCTCTCCCTGCCCCCTACCAGGCCAGATCTCTGCAGTGCCAGAGAGACTGACAATATAATCTGGCCTTAGGAGCAGTGCACCATACCGCTGGCCAAGGAGGCTCCCTGTTTAGGTCCCAGCGTCCAAGCATCGCCATGCCCCAGGCTGACTAGAGTGCTGTGCTTGGGCCTGGGAGTCTGGGCCTATAGCCCTGTGCGCCCAGGAGTGGGTGAAGCAGGCACGCACCTCTCCCCAGTGTGGATGTCTCGCCTGGGCCCAGGCAGCAGATGGCAGATGGCTGCCTAGTACCTGGGAGTCCAGGAATCTGATATGGGAGATTCCTTCTCCCGGGAGAGGAAAGCGAGAGGGAGGATAAGGGTGGCTCAGCTGCACCCCAGCTCTGATGGCTGTGAGGAGGGACTGAGGACAAAAAAACGAGTCTGGTGGAGAGTCGATCCAGTGAGCGCCACAGCAGTGATAATCCCGCCAGTGGCCAGCCTGCATCCCCTATACTTCACACACACAGGCTTCCATTCACTCAGTCAACAAACAACACCTGGGACAGGTGAAACAGAGCCTAACCTGCCCTCAGGGAGTGCAACTCCACCTTCTCATTTGCATGGTCACCTGAGGCCCCTGCCCCTGAGGCCCCTGACCCGACAGATGACTGCCCTGTTACCCAGGCTGGAGTGCAGTGGTATGATCTTGGCTCACTGTAACCTCAGCCTCCTGGGTTGAAGTGACTCTCCTGCCTCAGCCTCCCAAGTAGCTGGGACTATAGGTGCACACCACTATGCCTGGCTAATTTTTGTGTTTTTAGTAGAGACGGAGTTTTACCATGTTGGCCAGGCTGGTCTTGAATTCCTGGCCTCAAGTATTCCACCTGCCTCAGTCTCCCAAAGTGCTAGGATTACAGGCGTGAGCCACTGTGCCAGGCCAGATATGGGGCAGCATTTTAGCTGGTATTGTTCCACCCACCAATGGGGGCTGTGGTGAGACCCTGGAGCAGAGAAAGGGACAGAGACTGTGGCCTGAGAGGCACAGGGCAGCCAGCAGCTGGGTGTGGGCTGCCCAGGATGGTGGGGGAGGGTGGCGGGAGGGGGCCTGTCCTGCCCCCACATGGCCATCCCCCCTCCCTCTCTGGCACCCAGGCCACTGCCCTGCCTGCTCCTTGGGCCCAGCTCTGCCTTGGGACCCCACATTCCTCCTAGGCCCAGAGCAGCAGCCTGGTTCTGGCCCTAGCACCTTCCTCCCAGACAAGTCCCTTCCCTTTTCCAAGCTATTGTGTCCTGCAAACCCAGAGATCCTCTCTCCATGCCCACTCCCAGCCCTTGCAAGTCAGTTTCTGAGAGCCCCAGTCTCTCTTCTGTAGAATGGGGGTCCATGCCTGACCCCAAGGACCTTCTGAGGCCTAATGTTTCAACTGGCCCTGTGCCCAGCACTTAGTGTGGTTTCAACGAGTTCCTCCCCGCATGTCAGGAGCAGGGCATCTTTGTGGGATGGGAATATGGGAAGAGAGGCCACAGCCAACCCAGCTCCATGGGTAGAATGCCCAGCCTCACCTCCCCCACTTAATCCACCCCCCATCTGCTCAGCTTTAATTACAGCAGAAGCAGACCCCGAGGTTAAGCTCTGAGCTGATGGCTGAGCGTGGACTTGGGCCTGATCTGATGCTACCTTATCTCCTAATGAGCAGCTTAGCCACTCTCCCCCACCTCTGCCCTGTGGGTGGAGCACCAGCTGCGCAGCCTCACCCACCCTCTGCCCAGTAGCTCTGGTTACTGTCCAGGCCTCTTAACCCCAGTGGCTGACCTTCACTTGACCTTCACTCAGCCCCTTCCCTAGCCAGGTCACTGCAGGAGGGGACCCCTTCAGGGCCCACCCCACCCTCCATACTCCCAATGGCATTTGCAGCCTCCAGCTTCCGATGCCTGGTGGACGTGGTGCCCGTGAAGAATGAGGACGGGGCTGTCATCATGTTCATCCTCAACTTCGAGGACCTGGCCGAGCTCCTGGCCAAGCGCAGCAGCCGCAGCTTGTCCCAGCGCCTGTTGTCCCAGAGCTTCCTGGGCTCCGGTGAGGCGGGGTGTGGGTGGCGGTGGGAAGGACTCCCTGGCTGTGGCTGCTCTGACTTCCATCCCTGGTTTCAGAGGGCTCTCACGGCAGGCCAGGTGGACCAGGACCAGGCACAGGCAGGGGCAAGTACAGGACCATCAGCCAGATCCCGCAGTTCACACTCAACTTCGTGGAGTTCAACCTGGAGAAGCATCGCTCCAGCTCCACCACAGAGATTGAGATCATCGCGCCCCACAAGGTGGTGGAGCGGACACAGAATGTCACTGAGAAGGTCACCCAGGTGCGGGCCTGCAGGGCACAGTGTGCGGGGCTGTGCCAGATCTCCAGGGTCCCCTCCCAGGCTCTGGGCCCAGGCCCTCTGGGGCCTTGGCTGGCAAAGAAATTTTTCCCATCCAGCCTCTAATATCTGGTTCGAGCCCCAGGCAGGCCTCCTGTCCTGTTTGAGATCTAAAGACCTAAAGGCCTGCCCTGAGGTCACAGCCCCGGTGCCCAGCTCCTGGAGCCAGAGGAGGTTGGGGTCAGCAGGGCCTATGAGTAATGCTGCTTCCTAGGCCTGGAGAAGCCAGGGCAGATGGTGGACATGCAGGCCACCATGGCGGCCTCCCCAGAGCTCAGCCAGTCCCAGGGAAGGAGAGGCAGAGAGGACACATGCCAGGGCCGAAATGGGAGGAGAGCTGTGGGGAGGTCCCAGCCCTGTGTCAGCCCCTTGCCTTTGAGACAAAAGCCACCCTCCCTACTTCCTTCCAACATGAACATGGGATCCTCCTGCATACCAAGCAGGGCAGGGCAGGGCTGGCACCTACAGTTATCTTTGATCAGCTTCCTGGGGGCCAGGCCCTGAAGGACCCTGCAGCCTCCTCCTTGGCCAGCTCAAGGCAGACTTCCCTGGGTCCTCTGCTCCAGCTCACCCTGCTGTCCCCTTCTCATGAGGCTCGAAGGCCTGACAATTCCAGAAGGAAATGCAAGGAGCCCTGCCCGAGGCTCCAGTGACCAGAGTCCTGGCACTGATTTCCTATGTGACCTTGGCCGGGGGAACTTCCAGCCCCCTTTCTAGGCCTCAGGGCTTTCATCTGCAGGAGAGGTAAGGACTAGATGGTCCCAGATAAGGACTAAATGGTCTCTGGGGACCCATTTGACATTGAGTAGTGCTGGCCCCAGGAGGCAGACAAAGCTGTAAGTCATAGCCAGGGGCCCAGGCCAAAGTTGAGCAATGCAGAGCATGGCAGGGCCTGCTCCCAGCTTCCCTGGGGCTGTGTTTGTGTTGGGGCTGGGACAGCCCCTTTCCCCCCCCCCCGGCCTCTTTTCACCTGAAACACGATTGCTGCTGGAACCAGGTGCGGGGAAGACCACTCAGCACCTCACTGAGCTCAAGGATCCTGAGGAGGACAGGACCCCAGGCGACAGGACTATGCCCTCTGAGGTCAGACAGAGCGGCCCAAAGCCTGACCCTGGGAAGCCCCCCAGCTGCTTACCCCAGGGCATCTTAGGTTGATGCCACTATTGGTGGCTACCATGGTGGGGGGCTGTTAGACTGGAGAGTGGTCGGTGAAGATGGCCAGGCCTGGCTGGGGCCCATAGTCCCAGAGCCTGCCCAACCTGTTTGTTGCCTGCCTGCCTGCCCCCTGTTTGTTCCTCAGCTTGGCCCCTCTGGCATCACTCCCCCTGCTCCATGTGGGTCCTAGGCCCAGGGAGGTGCCTGACAGATCTAGGGGAAGCGGCAGGCGAGGACCAGATCAGGGAAGTCATATCGGCCTCAACCAGAACTTAAAGAGCCTCAACGGCTGTGGCCTTACACTGGAGCCTGAGTATCCTGAGGGCTTTGCAGCTCTGGGGGACACTGGGCAGGGTGAGCTTTGCCATGAAGGGCCTTTGACCTGGCTTTGGAGGCAGTGGGAGATTTTGGGGGTCCCCCTGTCTGGGGACCCTGAGGAATTGAGGAACTCTCTTCTCAGCCTACTTTAAACTACCCCCCCACCATTCCTCTGTCTCCCTCCCATTCCCCACCCAGGCAGGCCTAGGGAAGGGCCTTGTTTCACCCTAGCAGGGTCCTAGTGGCCCTCGGGAGGGAGGGGGGGGAGTGGCTCTGATGCCCAGGGTGTGATCAGAGCCCCAGTTTCCCATGCTCATTCAGGGGTCTGTAGTTGAGAGCCCATGTGGACCAAGAGCTAGGCACACAGGGAGAAGAGGGTCAGTGAGGGAGCCAAACTGAGCAAGCCTATGGCTCAGTGGAGAACCATCATGCAGCTGGGTGGATACAGGACAGGCAGAAAATTAAAAAGAGCCCAAGTTCATGTAGAGTCAGAGGGGGGCTTCCTGGGGAAGTGCACAGCAAGGCCTCAAGGCTGAGCAGGTCACTGCAGGGTGGAGACACAGTTGCCCCACTCAAGGGTTTGGATGTCAGATAGGGACCCGCTGGTTGAAACCAAGTGAATCTTCCTTATTGTGATCCCATCTGCTAACTGACTTTGTTTGCATGGTCAAACCTTACATTGCAAATTTTCCTAAATGAGAACCATCCATCAGATCTCATCTGATGGGAGGTGGGGGGTCCATGGGACACCCCTCTGGCTCCATCCTTGTTTGGAGCAGTGTCTGATGAGGATGAGGGAGAGGATAGTGGATGGGGAATTAGCATGTAGAGCAGCATGTGCATCTCTGTGAGAATAGATGAATCTCCATCTACATGGGAACAGGTGCATCTCACCATCTACGTGAGAACAGGTGCATCTCACCATCTACATGGGAACACGTGCATCTCACCATCTACATGAGAACAGGTGCATCTCACCATCTACATGGGAACAGGTGCATCTCACCATCTACATGAGAACAGATGAATCTCACCATCTACATGTGAACAGGTGCATCTCACCATCTACATGAGAACAGATGAATCGCACCGTCTACATGAGAACAGATGCACCTCACCGTCTGCATGAGAACAGGTGCATCTCACCATCTACATGAGAAAAGATGAATCTCACCATCTACATGAGAACAGATGATCTCACCGTCTGCATGAGAACAGGTGCATCTCACCATCTACATGAGAAAAGATGAATCTCACCATCTACATGAGAACAGATGAATCTCACCATCTACATGGGAACAGATGCATCTCACCATCTACATGGGAACAGATGAATCTCACCATCTACATGAGAAAGATGAATCTCACCATCTACATGAGAACAGATGAATCTCACCATCTACATGGGAACATGATGCATCTCACCATCTACATGGGAACAGGTGCATCTCACCATCTACATGAGAACAGGTGCATCTCACCATCTACCTGAGAACAGATGAATCTCACCGTCTACATGAGAACAGATTAATCTCACCGTCTACATGAGAACAGATGAATCTTAACATCTACATGAGAACAGATGAATCTCACCATCTACATGAGAACAGATGCATCTCACCATCTGTGTGAGAACAGGTGCATCTCACTCACCATCTACATGAGAACAGGTGCATCTCACCGTCTACGTGAGAACAGGTGCATCTCACCGTCTACGTGAGAACAGGTGCATCTCACCGTCTGCGTAGAACCGATGAACCTCACCACTATGTGAGAACAGGTGAACCTCACCGTCTATGTGAGAACAGGTGCATCTCACCGTCTACGTGAGAACAGGTGAACCTCACCACCGTCTACGTGAGAACAGATGAACCTCACCATACGTGAGAACAGATGAACCTCACCGTCTACGTGAGAACAGGTGCCTCTCACCATCTGCGTACAGATGATCTCCCCGTCTGCGTGAGAACAGGTGAATCTCACCGTTGCGGTAGAACAGGTGCATCTCACCGTCTGCGTGAGAACAGGTGCATCTCACCGTCTGCGTGAGAACAGGTGCATCTCACCGTCTGCGTGAGAATAGATGCAGAATAGATGTTCGTCACTACTTTTGTTGTGGCTTTTGTTGTCCTTTGCGATTCCATTTTGCAGATGAGGGAACTGAGGCTCACAGATGTTACAAAACTTGCCCAAGGCTCACCTGTAGCCATGTCAGATATGGGATTCAACCGGGGGAGGCCTAGCTTCAGTACCCATGCCCTTCCTAATGCCCTGGCCATCTCTTGTGTTGGGCAGCTGGGCTGAGCTGGGGCATGTTGTGCTGGGGCCTAGGGATCCAGCATTGGTCACAGTCTTGGAGGCAGGGTTGGGAGGGGAGAAGGGAGAAGGCTCTGCTGAAGGTGATGATTCCAAACCCTTGGACATGTGAGGAGGAGTCAGTTTTCCTTGGTGCCCAGAACCTGTTGTGGGTCCAGGTTGGCTACACCCCTACCTCATGGACTCTTTCCATGGGAGGTTCTGAGTTGGCCCCAGAGAAGGTGCTCACTGGTCCAGGCTCCCCAGGGCCCTCAGAAAGGAAGACGCTCTTCTAGGAGTGACCTGTTCCTATCAGGATCCCTGACCATAGGGGGCCTCCCAAGCCCACCAGAGAGGATCAGCCCACCAGCTACCCCTTCGGTGGGCTCTTGTGTGGAATGGACCCACAGACGACATGGGCCTGGCCCTCCCCTGTACTGGCTCCACACACTCCAGGATGTTTCCAAGGCAGCTTGTGAGCATCAAACCTGGGGTCACTATGGGGCAGAGCCACACCCCCTCCTCTTCATCCCACCTCCTTTCTTGCACTTCCTCCCCCAGGCATGTGTCCCCTTAAGAACTTGCCTTCTCAGTCATCCCCCACCCCATCTCTCCCCCTCATGCCCTCTGCCCGGCAGAGCCCTGGTCACCCACCCTTTCCCACTATACCCTCCCCAGGCCTCAGCCTTCCAGGCGGTCTCACCAGCAGTGGCCACCCCCCCACCTGACCACCCTTGGCCCCCACCCCCAGGTCCTGTCCTTGGGCGCAGACGTGCTACCCGAGTACAAGCTGCAGGCGCCGCGCATCCACCGCTGGACCATCCTGCACTACAGCCCCTTCAAGGCCGTGTGGGACTGGCTCATCCTACTGCTGGTCATCTACACAGCCGTCTTCACGCCCTACTCAGCCGCCTTCCTGCTCAGTGACCAGGATGAGTCGCGGCGTGGGGCCTGCAGCTATACGTGCAGTCCCCTCACTATGGTGGATCTCATCGTGGACATCATGTTCGTTGTGGACATCGTCATCAACTTCCGCACCACCTACGTCAACAAGAATGATGAGGTGGTGAGCCACCCCCGTCGCATCGCCATCCATTACTTCAAGGGCTGGTTCCTTATTGACATGGTGGCCGCCATCCCTTTCGACCTCCTTATCTTCCGCACTGGCTCTGATGAGGTGAGCAGACCCCCTCCAGGCCAGCAGCCATGGCTGTCCTCTGCACGCTGGCCTCGAGCCCTCCCTGTTGTACAGCACTGAGTGTGGAGAGTACCTGGGCCTGAGCACCTTTGCTGGTGGAGAGGAGGCCCCAAACATCTGTCACCTCTCAGCCCTGGAGAAGGGCCAGCCGAGACTGCACCCCCCAGGCCTCTGCCTCTCTGCCCCCTCTCCAAGCAGGCCCTGGTGAGAGAAGCAGGCTATCCCTTCCAGGGTGGGCACTCATGTGGTCCTGACCCCTCATGCTGACTTCCAAACTGCACTCACCCTGGAGGAAGAAAGGGATCCCCAGGCCACTCGTCCAGTGCAGCCTGGCTCCCGCCTTACCCCCTAGCCCTCCACTATGCCCACCCGGCTGCCCATAGGTGACGTGGAGAGGCATCTTCATGCCTTTGTCATAGCTTCCAGTCCCACAGTCTCCTCCTGCTCCACTCCTCAGGATCAGCTTTTCACTGAAATCGACTCTGCCTTCCATGTTCCAGTGCCCCCTCATCACGCCAACCTGTCCAGCAGCGGGTGTCCAGCAGGGCTCCTCTGCTCCAAGTCCCGCTAATACCACCCCCTCAGCAAATCTGCCCCTACTCTCCCCCACCTGGACACTGAGTGGCCTTTGTACTCACTTGTGTCCCAGCCCCAAACTTGCCAGCCTCCTGCCCCTCCACACAGCTGCCTCAGTGACTTTCAGATCGCTTACCTGACCCTGTGTTCCACCCTCTGGGATGTACGGGGTCCTCAGAACTTTCAGTGGCTCCCCAAGGTCTACAGAATAAAAGCCAAGCTCGTGATAGACTCTGAGGCCCACAGGGAGCAGCCCCTGCCCACCCTGCCCTTCCCAGGTGTGGTTCTCACTGCTCTTCCGTCTCCCACATGTGCACCAGGCTGAAGTGCCACCCTCGGTTTCCCTTGTGGGCCACACACTTCACACCTCAGTGCTGCTGCTCGTGCTGCTCCCTGAGCCAGGAGTGCCCTTTCCCTCTCCCCTCCTGTCTGTCTGTAGCCCTAGCCTCCTCTCTCAAGGCTCGGCTCATGCGTCACCTCCTCCGTGAATCCTCCCCGACCTGTGCCGGAAGACTTGACATCCCCTTCCTCTGTGCTCCTACTGGACTTCTGTCCTAGCAACCAGAACACTGCTTTGAGCTTTAGGCTGAGATCTTTAATGTCCCATACCATGCCACACTGCCAAGTGCATGGCCTGGAGCAGGTTCTCCATAAATGTTTGTTGAATGACTATGTGGTTGTATGCATGAGAGAACAAGCAGGCCTGAGTGCACCCTTCCAAGGGCTGACACCCTACCCTGTGACCGTTCCCTGCCCCTCCAGACCACGACCCTGATTGGGCTATTGAAGACAGCGCGGCTGCTGCGGCTGGTGCGTGTGGCACGGAAGCTGGACCGCTACTCTGAGTATGGGGCAGCTGTCCTCTTCTTGCTCATGTGTACCTTTGCACTCATTGCACACTGGCTGGCCTGCATCTGGTACGCCATTGGCAACGTGGAGCGGCCCTACCTGGAACACAAGATCGGCTGGCTGGACAGCCTGGGTGTGCAGCTTGGCAAGCGCTACAATGGCAGCGACCCAGCCTCGGGCCCCTCGGTGCAGGACAAGTATGTCACAGCCCTCTACTTCACCTTCAGCAGCCTCACCAGCGTGGGCTTTGGCAACGTCTCGCCCAACACCAACTCCGAGAAGGTCTTCTCCATCTGCGTCATGCTCATCGGCTGTGAGTGAGACCTCGTGCCATGGCCTAACCTCATGCCCTGGCCTTATCTGTGAAATTTTACTTGTTAGTTTTGTACTGAGATAGAATATAACACACAGCAATAATTCATGCAGTACACTGATCCTAAGTGTGCAGCACAATGAATTTTTGCTGGTGTGTGCACCAATTGTACACAAAATTTAACACTCACACAGCCTGTACTATCTGCCAGTCACCAGGAATTAATTTGCAGGGCCCAGAGCATATTTACATAATTTGCAGGGCCCAGAGCAAGATAAAAGCATAGGGACCCTTGCTGAAAAATTATTAAGAATCAGCCAGTTGCGGTGGCTCAAGCCTGTAATTCCAGCACTCTGGGAGGCCAAGGCAGATGGACACTTGAGGTCAGGAGTTTGAGAACAGCCTGACCATCATGGTGAAACCCTGTCTCTACTAAAAGATACAAAAATTAGCTGGGTGTGGTGGTTCATGCCTGTAATCCGAGCTACTCAGGAGGCTGAGGCAGGAGAATCGCTCGAACCTGGGAGGCAGAGGTTGCAGTGAGCCAAGATGGTGCCACTGCACTCCAGCGTGGGCAACAGAGACTCCATCTCAAAAAAAAAAATTACTAAGATTTTTTCGACAGTGACAGCAGAGTATTAAACCAAACGCAGGGCTCTTAGCATGCGGCTTCATGTGTCCACACAGGTTGCACACATGAAGCCAGCTCTGCCAGGCACTCTTTTAAACACTTTACAAAAGCCCACATCTCATTCCCTTCTGAGCCCAATGTACAAAGCAAGAAACCACATGGTGCTAACTTGCCAGAGGGCACACAGCTAGGAAATGTCCGAGTGACCCGATCCCCAGCCCAGGTGTTCAGCTCCAAGGCTGTGCTGCTGTCAGTCCCTGCTCCCAGCTGCCTGCCTCCCAAGACACCTGGGTTAGGAACATAAAAGGCAGTGTGGAATTTTATACCTAGATTGAGTTGTCATGTTCAGAGTATTTAGAGATGTGAAAGCTCAGAAAAACAAAAACAAGGGGAAGAAAACGGGTGAAAACAAGAAACTGAGAGTTTGCTTTTTTGTTTTTTTGAGACAGTCTTGTTCTGTCACGCAGGCTGGAGCACAGTGGCACGGTATTGGCTCACTGCAACCTCCACCTTCTGGGTTCAAGTGATTCTCATGCCTCAGCCTCCCAAGTAGCTGGGATTACAGGCAGGCACCACCGTGCCTGGCTAATTTTTATATTTTTTTTGGTAGGGATGGGGTTTCCCCATGTTGTCCAGGTTGATCTCGAACTCCTGACCTCAGGTGATCCACCCACATCGGCCTCCCAAAGTGCTGATTGCAGGCCTGAGCCACCACACCCTGCGGAGAGTTTTCTCTTTATTGTATTTCTACAACTTGAAGGAGAAAATAGATCTGAACTTTAAAAATCCATTGCCTTCCTTCTTTTCTTCCCGAGTTTGACCGCTGGGCCCAGTAAGATGCCAAGAGGCACAGGGCAGAGGGAGGAGGGGCAGGAAGCCCAGGGGCCTTTGTCTCCCATGTGCCCTGGCGCTGTCCTGGTCACTCCTGACTTCTTAGACAGAGGGGTCCATCATCAGGGGGCTGCTAGAAGAGGAAGGCCTGGAGTAGGCCCTGGGTGGCGTGGCCCAGTGGGGCTGCGGAGGAGCTCACTTCTCGCCCCGCCCTCAGCCCTGATGTATGCCAGCATCTTCGGGAATGTGTCCGCGATCATCCAGCGCCTGTACTCGGGCACCGCGCGCTACCACACGCAGATGCTGCGGGTCAAGGAGTTCATCCGCTTCCACCAGATCCCCAGCCCGCTGCGCCAGCGCCTGGAGGAGTACTTCCAGCACGCCTGGTCCTACACCAACGGCATTGACATGAACGCGGTGAGCCCCGCCGCTCCGGCTAATGCCCCAGGGGGGAGCCAAGGTCCCTTGGGGGCGGGGCATCCCCAGAGCCCTCCCCCACCCTCTCCTCAAGCCCTACCCAGGCCACGCCCCGCTGGACTTGGCCACCCGCCTTCCAGGTGCTGAAGGGCTTCCCCGAGTGCCTGCAGGCCGACATCTGCCTGCACCTGCACCGCGCACTGCTGCAGCACTGCCCGGCGTTCAGCGGCGCCAGCAAGGGCTGCCTGCGCGCCCTAGCCGTCAAGTTCAAGACCACGCACGCGCCACCTGGGGACACGCTGGTGCACCTCGGCGATGTGCTCTCCACGCTCTACTTCATCTCCCGAGGCTCCATCGAGATCCTGCGCGACGACGTGGTCGTGGCCATCCTAGGTAGGTCAGGCGGAGTGGACCAGGCCTGTGTTGGGGATTGGATGGAAGGGGGCAGGATGGGAGATGCCCTGCCTGGGCCACCCTCTTCCTAATGAGGATTTTACTTTTACTGGCCAGCCACATACAGAGCTTGTGCCTGGGAGAGCTTTATACCCAGCTCCCTGAATCCTTAAAACAACCCTCTGCCAGAGGTCCCATTTTCCTGAGAGGGAAGTTGAGGCTGAGGCAAATCATGCTAGTCTGTGGCCAGGCAGGGATTCCAGGGCTGCCAGTGAGACCCAGAAGCCCAGTCAGGCCTTCCTACCTTCTTACACTCTTGGGGAGTTCAGGGAGAAAGGCCAAGGGTCTCTCTGGGTGGAGGGGGATGCCATGGCTGGGGACCCCAGTCTCATTCAGCGCAGACACAGGGATAGCCAGACACTTTGGAGGAAGGATATGAGCACTGGGCAGGGGGGACAGACAGGCCACAAGCAGCCTCTGCCACGTGCCTGCTGTGTGACCTTAGGCAAGTCACTTAACCTCTCTGAGCATCACAAGGTCTTCTCCTTGATTCTCATCTTCCTTGCCTGCCCCATGACTTCATCTCCACCCCCAACTTGCCCTCCTTTGGTCCCCATGACCTGGCTATCCTCCAGCCCCTCTGGACAGACTCCCCTTGGGCTCCCCCTGCCCCTCCACTTCCTCTGGCCTGCTGGTGCTCTGCTTTTCTCTCTCTTCCTGCCTGACACCCTCCCATGGGCCTGCTCCTTGCACCCACGGCCTCAGCCTTCACCTGTGCCACAAGGATCCCCAGAGCTCCGTCCTGGCCCCACTCTCTCCTTAGACCACAACATTCCACTTCTCTGGGCATGGCCATCCTAGTATTCTATAAGCAGATCAAACTCAGTGTGTCCCAGTGTGAAATCATCACCTTTCCTCAAAACCAGCTCCTTCAGCTTCCCCATCCCTGTGAACCATCTGCCCATTGCCCGTGCTACAGTCAGTCAAGGGGGCATCCTACTTTGTTGCTGCCCACTGCCCACCAGCCAGACTCGTCCATACCTCTCCATCTCACACCTGTCTCCCTGTCCCTGCCTGGATCCAACCCTTCTTGTGTCCCCTCCTGGAAAGGTGTTGGGAACTCCTTTCCCATGGCCCTGCATCTGGTCTACTCCCAGGCTCATCTTCCACCTTCTGCCAGTGACCTGAAATAGACATCTGTCCATTTGCCTCTTCTGCTCAAGATCCCTCCACGGTTCCCCATGGTCCATGTATGCATGCTCAGTTCTCCCAATCGACCACCCTGTCCTGCCACCCTCCCCTGTTACTTCATGCTCCAGCCAAACTACTTAGCATTCTCTAAATCTGTGCCCTTGTACATGCTGCCACTCTGCCTGGAGCACCCTACCCTGTGCCAGTCTGGCAGATCCCAGTTGTTCTCCAAGGCTGGGCTCAGGCATGGGTTTCTGTATGAGACCTTCTCTCACTCCCGGCCTACCTTAGAAGTGCTGTCCATGTGGGAGGGATGATAATTATTATTAATAATTAAGAAGTTAATCCAATTTAAGTTTCAGTTAGAGACATGAAACCTCTCATTTTATCCTGAGTGGAAATAGACATTAGATCAGAATCCTTCATCTACTGGAAAACCATCAAGTTATAATGTTGCCCACATTTCAAGCTTCAGGGTTTCACGTGTGACCCTGGCGAGCCCCTTCCCTCTCCAGGCGTCAACCCCCTCCTCTGTGAATGCCCTTTGATCCTGTTCTCTTGCGGGGGACATGGCCAGGCCTCCATCCATCCCTCTGTCTGTGCTAAACTGTTAGTGCTGCTTGCACAGGGTCACCAGGCTAAGGGCGCTGGACTTTCCTTGGGGGAGTGGGAATCAAAGCAGTCGTGCTCCCTGGCACCCCAGCCCTGGGCTCTCCACCCCTGAGTCCCGACAGTGCAGTGCTGACCACATGCTATTTCTTCTGCCCTGATTGCCTTTCTCATGGGGGCAGTATTTGTCTCTCTCAATACAGCCCCTATTTCACTTCCTCTGCAAGGCCCCTCCTTTCTGCCCCAGCCATCCCTAGCAGGAAGAGCCCCTCCCTCCTCCATGGCCCCATAGCCTTTGGTTCTCCCTGCTTCTAGGGCTCCAAAGATCATGCTGTAAACTTGTTGGCTGCTTATGTACCTGTCTTGCAGGGATTTGAGGGGCTGTTTGTGGGTGGCATAACATCTTATATTTATACTTATATTTATATTCCTTGGCCAGCACAGCACCCGGCACCAGGAGGGCCCAGTACCCTTGCTCCTTACCTGAATATCACCCATGTCTACCCTGGGACATCCTTCCCCCTTGCCTTGCATGGACCTAGTCAGTTGCCTCTTGTTGTTTTTTTGTTTTTTTTTTTTTTTATGGAATCTCACTCTCTCGCCCAGGCTGGAGAGCAGTGGCATGATCTCAGCTCCCTGCAATCTCCGCCTCCTGGGTTCAAGTGATTTTCCTGCCTCAGCCTCCCGAGTAGCTGGGATTATAGGTCACCATACCTGCCTAATTTTTGTTTTCATTGGATTTTTTTAGTGGAGATGGGATTTTACCATGTTGGCAAGGTTGGTCTCAAACTCTTGTCCTCAAATAATCCACCCGCCTCTGTCCTCCAAAGTGCTGGGGTTACAGGCATGAGCCACCATGCCCGGCCACCTCTTGCTTTTTGAGTCACTTTCTCAAGCATCACCTCATCTACTTCCCTGAACAGCCCAGTGGGGCTGGTAAGGCAGTCAGGTTTTACCCATGTTAGAGATGAAGACTCTGGGATCCAGAGAGGAGTAACTTCTCCAGGCTTCCTCCACCAGGGCCATGCTGGTTACCTGGCCCCATAATGAGGAGTGGGAAGACAAAGAGAAGCCTCTGGCCCTTCCCTGGGGGAGTTAGGTGCTCTGGCCCTGGGTTTCCTGCACCCTGCCCCACAGCACTGCAGGCCAAGCAGCAGGAAGATGTTGAGACAGATATTGAGCCTTTAGGGCCTCTTCCTGCCCACTGTGCCAAAGAGTATGGGCTACAGGAGGCAGATTCTGATGGAGGGTGGTTCTGAAAGGCCTGGAGACAGTGAGAGGAGCCACGTGCTGTGGGTGAGAGTGGCTCTCAATGGATCTCTGTGCAGCTCAGAGATCTCAGACACAGGAAAAGAACCCCTCATCCCACCCCTGCCAACCCACATCCAGCCCTGTCCCCAGAGCTCATTTCTGGGCAGCAGGCCCCAGCCTAGAAGAATGTCCAAGGTTGGGGGAGGTCATGGTCAAAGGACCCTCATAAGGGAGCATGGAGCCAGACCCTGAAGAGACTCCCACCCCTCTGGCTGGCAGGGAAGAATGACATCTTTGGGGAGCCCGTGAGCCTCCATGCCCAGCCGGGCAAGTCCAGTGCAGACGTGCGGGCTCTGACCTACTGCGACCTGCACAAGATCCAGCGGGCAGACCTGCTGGAGGTGCTGGACATGTACCCGGCCTTTGCGAACAGCTTCTGGAGTAAGCTGGAGGTCACCTTCAACCTACGGGACGTGAGTCAGGGCCAGGTGGGCCAGGGTGGGTGGCGGCTTTCAGCCAGCTGGCAACAGGAAATGCCCAGGGCTTGGCCTGCCTGGCCTTAGGGCACCCATCTGACCAACCCCATTCTGCAACCTTTGCCAGAATTTCTTCTGTGCCTACCATGGCTGACATAATGCTAAGTATGAGGATAGCTAATATTTATTAAGCACCGACTATGCTAAGGGTGGGGCTTCTTTTACATGATCTCCTTGCAATTGGTGTTATTATCCCCCATTTTCCAGATGAGGAAACTGAGGATCAGGGACAGTAAATAAACTGGCTAAAGCCATTCAGCTAGTAAATGGCAGAGCCAAAATGTGAATTTAATTTTTCCGACTCCAAAGCCCAGGTGTTCCCACCATATTATACCAAGCTGAAAATGATGGTGCCTGCTGTCCAGATGGCTCACAGTACCAAGCACAGGTACTGCCAAGAGGTGACAAAACTGTCTCTCTTCTCACACTCATCCCTCAGTAGAGGAGATTTTGACAACTCAAAAAAAATAAAGAGCCACAAAGCAAAATAGCCAAAGTCTCGAGGGTATAAGGGAGAAGCATGTGGAGATCAAGCTTGCCAAGGAGTGGGACAACCAGGACCGACCCTGGGAATGCCCAGAGCGGGGTATCATGGAGGAGGGATCTGGAGCCAGAAGAAGGGAAGAAGGGAAGGTGCACCTGGCTATGAAACAGAGTCCGCTGTTTCTCCCCTGTCACCCCTACCCATCTGCCTCGGGGGGAGGGCTCTGCTGGCCTGGGCCCTGTGCCCAGCTTCCTGAGCATGGAGCTGGGTGGGCTTTCTTTTTTTTTCTTTTTTTTTTTTGAGACAGATTCTCACTCTGTCACCAAATGGGAGTGCAGTGGTACGATGTTAGCTCACTGCAACCTCCACCTCCCACGTTCAAGTGATTCTCCTGCCTCAGCCTCCCAAGTAGCTGGGACTACAGGCACACCATGCCCAGCTAATTTTTGTATTTTTAGTAGAGATGGGGGTTTCACCATGTTGGCCAGGATAGTCTCGATCTCTTGACCTCGTGATCTGCCTGCCTCAGCCTCCCAAAGTGCTTGGATTCCAGGTGTGAGCCACCGCACCTGGCCTGGGTGGGTTTTCTTGCTGTGGACAGCCCTCCCCACACCATCCCCTCTGCTGCTCTCCCCCTTCCCCAGTTTCTCCCCCCACCATCTGCACAGGAGACATCCGGTAAGGACCCTGCCTTGGGGGCCCAGCCATCAGGCGGCCAGAATGCCCAGCAGCTGGGCACCAGGGCAGGAGGAGTGTGGTCTCTGCAACCTGGGCCACCTGCAGGAAGCCACCCAGGGCATTGCTGCTGTGCCCAGCTGCCTGTTACTCTTTCACCTAGTTGTGACAGCGCTGTGGGGTGAGGGCAGGGAAGAACAGAGGCCCCATCCCAGCTTTGGTTCCTGTTACTTCATCCTCTTGTTTCCCACAAGGCAGCCGGGGGTCTCCATTCATCCCCCCGACAGGCTCTGGGCAGCCAAGACCACCAAGGTTTCTTCCTCAAAGACAACCAGTCAGGTGAGCAAAGACAGCCCCCGCCAGTGTCTGCCCAGCCCCAGCCCACAGTCCCTGCCCAGCCTCCTGCCGCTCCCATGTCCACTCCATCTTGCCTCCCCAGTGCCACCCCACCATGAGTAGAGGGGGGGCTACCTCTCTAGACCCAGAGCCAGAGCCTTGGTCCTGCTTCCTCCCCCAGTCTCCCAGCCCTGATGGCCTATGTCCTCAGAGGCAGAGTGAGGGCTCCATGGGTTCAAATGCAGCTCCCAGGGGTGTACGGAGACTAGCCAGCCCCTGAGGTTCCACACCAAGGCATCAGGGGGCCACTGGGCTGCAGTTCCCTGGGCAGTGAGAGCAACGCTAAAAGTCCTCACCCTGCCAGAGTTTCCCCATGAGCTGGTGCCCCAGCTCCCCCTCCCAGGGCTACAGCCTCCTGGGTCCTGGGAGCCAGAACTCCATGGTGGCAGGACCTTGTGCTCCAGGGCACCCAGGTAAGGAGAGCCACTCCCCCACACCCTGTGTCCCCAGGGCAGGTAGGGGGTGGGAGATGGGCTCTACCAAGAGGGTCAGACCTATGGAACCAGCTAGGCCCAGCTGAGACTTCCCTTTCCCTCTTGCAGATGCAGCCCCTCCCCTGAGCATCTCAGATGCATCTGGCTTCTGGCCTGAGCTGTTGCAGCAAATGCCCCCAAGGCATAGCGCCCCAGGCCCTCAGGGAGACCCAGAGTGCTGGCCTCGGAAGCTGGGCTCCAGGCTAGAGCAGCTCCAGGCCCAGATGAACAGGTGAGTGCGCTGTGGCCAGGTCTGGGGGCTGGGCATTGGTGCCCCCTCCTGGTGGCTCAGAGGCATCATGGGGTGCCAGGTGGGTTTTAGAATGGCAAGCCATTTAGCTACAAGTCTCCTCATACCTGTCACTAAGGACTATTCCCCAGATGAGGTACCCTAGCAAACTCTGGAACGTGCCAAGGAAGCTTCTCGGGGGGAGGGGCACAACTATGCGCAGAAACAAATTCCATAGGTCCTGGGAAAGGGGGTGTGTCCAGCGGATGGCAGGGCTGTGGTGGCAGAGTGAGGGCTTAGAAACAGAACTGTCGGCCGGGCGCGGTGGCTCACGCCTGTAATCCTAACACTTTGGGAGGCCGAGGTAGGTGGATCACCTGAGGTCAGGAGTTCAAGACCAGCCTGGCCATCATGGTGAAACCCCATCTTTAAAAAAAAAAAAAAAGAAAACAGAACTGTCTAGGTTCAAATTCTGGCTCTGTGCCCTACCAGCAAGAGTGTAGGCAAGTTACTGAACAGCTCTGAACCTAGTTTGCCTTTTTGTGAAATGGGGGATAATCCAAACATCCACATCAAAGCATCTTGGGGACTGAATGTTGTATGCCTGGTGCTTGGTCACTGGTGTTAGACTCAGGGGGAATCTGGGCAGGGGCTGTGGATCCCAACAGGATAATAGCTTCAGGTCAGCCCCAGGCCACCATTCCATCTAGCAGGAACAACACACAGGCTACAAGATTGACAGCTGCCCTCAGGACCGGAACTGCTCTTGCCAGCCCCAGCCCTGACTGTGGGGTTCTCTCTGGCAGGCTGGAGTCCCGCATGTCCTCAGACGTCAGCCGCATCTTACAGCTCCTCCAGCAGCCCATGCCCCAGGGCCATGTCAGCTACATTCTGGAAGCCCCTGCCTCCAATGACCTGGCCTTGTTTCCTATCTCCTCAGAGACTCAGAGTCCAGGGCCCAGGCTGCCCCAGGGCTTTCTGCCTTCTGCACAGGTAAGAGGTGAGGGGATTCCCAGAGGCTTACCTGGAAGCAGCTGCATGCCTTCCCTGACTTAGTCACAGTGTGGCATCAGTCCCAGAGCCTTAGTGGCAACCAGGGCTTCTGCTTCCTCCTTTATGATCAGCATCATGATAGGGCAGCCTGGGCAAGGTGGTGGCAAAGCCCAGAATGTGACTACAGAGCCTGCAGCTGGGGCCAGGGCAGCAGGAGGTGTGGGAAGGGCAGGTGCAATTCTTGCCTGAAGTCAGGGTGGATTAACCCAAAGCCTGGCCTGGGGTGCATCCCTCTTTCTTGATCCTCCCAGACCCTGAGCTGTGGAGACTTGGATGACTGTAGTCCAAAGCACAGGAACTCCTTCCCTGGGATGCCTCACCTGGCTGTGGCAACAGACAAAAGTCTGGCACCATCCTCTGAACAGGAACAGCCTGAGGGGCTCTGGCCACCCCTGGACTCCCCTCTGCATCCCCTGGAAGTACAGGGACTCATCTGTGGTCCCCACTTCTCCTCCCTTCCTGAACAGCTTGGCTCTGTTCCCAAGCAGCTGGAGTTCCAGAGACATGGTTCAGATCCTGGATTTGCAGGGAGCTGGGGCCACTGAACTCTAAAATAAAGATACCATTAGGGTATTGAAGGTGGGCAAGGTGAGAGTTAAGGATCTTGGGGAGGCAGACAGCCTCCAGATGGGCTTCTCCTAGAGTAGCTACAACTGCTGATCCAGGTGACCCAGGATGGCATGGGTGAAGAGGCTCAGGACTTTTCCCAGCCTCCTCCGGGGCTCCATTTAAACAGCAAGCCTGGTGGAGGGTGAGAGAGTCTCAGATGTGGAGGCAGCTTACAGGATGGAGGGGGCAGTGAAGAAAGAGGTTTCTGATCTACGTGAGTACCTTGCTCTGGGCTGCATGTGATCACCTCCCAGCTCAGAACCCTCCACCACCTCGTGGCCCAGCACCAAGGCCCGGGGTTGGTCAGAACTCTTACCATGAAGCCTCCGACCTGGCTGGAGATGGAGGTGTATTCTGTGGTAGACATGTCAGGACAGACCTCCAGCCCTCTGCTCCTGATGGTTCTGTGACGTTGGGTCTCTTGAGGGCAGTGGAGGGTCACACAGCTAATAAAGTGCACATTTCATGTTGGGCCGGGTGTGTAACTTATCTGAAGGCTCTCAGGTCTTTGGTCGTGCTGTGGCTTTCTCCAAACCCTTCTTGTAAGGAGCTGGAGACCTACCTTCCACCATATCCAGTATGTTGGGGACCTGAAGGTGGCTCTGTTGGGCCCAGAAGCTCCTGGAGCCTGGGGCTGTTAGGCCGTGGTGAAGGGAAGCAGAGGCACTGGCTTAATGGTCCTAATGGATCATGACAACAGCCAGCACTTCAGCAGCACTCGCCCTGGACCAGGCACTGTGCTGACAGCTTTACAGATACTTACTTGTTCATTTAATCCTCAAAACATCCTCAAGGGGTTGGCATTATTATCTCCATTTTAGAGATGTGGGATCAGTAGCAGAGAGACTAAGACACTTACCCAAGCATGAGGGGGGTATTCTGAGGTGTAGGTACTGTTCTGTTTCCTGATCTAGGTGCTGGTTACTGGAGTGTGTTCAGGTTGTGAAAGAGTGTGCTTCTGTGTAAATTATACCTCAATTTAAAAAAGAAAAAATCAGATGTAGTGGCTCATGCTATAATCCCAGGGCTTTGGGAGGAGGCTGATGCAGGAGAACTGCTTGAGGCCAGGAGTTCAAGGTTACAGTAAGCCGTGATTGCATCACTGCTCTCACAGCCTGGGCAACCGAATAAGACGCTGTCTCAAAATAAAAAATTTTAAAAATCATGCCCATACCCAACACATCAGGAAAGGAGGACATAATTTCAACCCAGATAGTCTGGCTTTGAGAGCATGTACAATTAACCACTGCTGAAAAGGGCTGTTGTCCAAAAACTACCTGGTTATTGGTTTTCAGTCCTTTGCTCCCATACTCTGGAAAATAATTTCAAAAATGTATATCCCCCCTCACACATTTTTAAGTCGACATCTGAAATATTATAAAATACTTCACCAGTAAATTTAAATAGATGCAAAGGATGTAATGTCAACTGTCTTGTAAATACTGAGACTTTATAAAACGATTCCATCCGTCATTTGTATTGACCCATTTCTATCCAAATGGCCGTGATTTGAGAGCCGCCACCATCCATTTTAAAAACACAAGAGGCTTTTCTTTAACATCATTCTTTTTTCTTTCCTCATAACTCCCACTTATTCCTCCCATAGTTTTATCCTACATGTAATTTATTGGTATGCTTAAAAGCCTACTATTGATCAGCCTATTGTATGTTTGCCACACAAATACGTATACAAGTCAGGTGCAGTGGCTCACTCATGCCTGTGATCCCTACACTTTGGGAGGCTGAGGCTAGAGGATTGCTTAAGGCCAGGAATTCAAGACCAGCCTGGGCAGCATAGTGCAACCTGGTCTCTACAAAAAAAATTTTTTTTGTAATTAACCAGGCATTGTGATGTACACCTGTAGTCCCAGGTACTACAGGGCTTGGTGGGAGGCTTGGGTAGGTAGGTGGGAGGGTCACTTGAACCTAGGAGGTCAAGGCTGCAGTAAGCCAGGTTCATGCAACTGTACTCCAGCCTGGGTGACAGAGCAAGACTCAGTGTCTTAAAACAAAAAACAAAAAACAAAAGGCCAGGTGGCTCATGCCTATAATCCCAGCACTTTGGGAGGCCGAGGTGGGCAGATCACGAGGTCAACAGTTGGAGACCAGCCTGGCCAACATAGTGAAACCCCGTCTCTACTAAAAATACAAAATAATGAGCTAGGCATGGTGGCGGGTGCTTGTAATCCCAGCTACTTGGGAGGCTGAGGCAGGAGAATCACTTGAACCCGGGAGACGGGGGTTGTAGTGAGCTGAGATGGTGCCACTGCACTCCAGCCCAGGCAACACTGCAAGACTCTGTCTCAAAAAAAAAAAAAAAGTAGGTCAGGCACAGGGTGGCTCAAGCCTATAATCCCAGCACTTTGGGAGGCCAAGGTGGGAGGACCAGTTGACCCCCTCCTGGCCAACATAGTGAGACCTTGTCTCTACAAAAAATAAAAGGAAGCAGGAGGATCGCTTGAGCCCAGGAGGTCGAGGCTGCAATAAGCAGTGCTCGAGCCACTGCACTACAACCTGGGCAACAGCGCAAGACCCTGCCTCAAAACAAATGTGTACAAATTCATTTTTTGTGACCTTAATAAGGCTTTAAGGGTTACACCTATTAGTAGTACAGTTGTTGAAAACAACATATATATTCAATTTTCTAGTAAACACTCAAATTTTTTGGAAATGTATCTCATAAAAGAGAAAATTTCCTCCCCCTATTAGTTCCTAAATCTGTGGATGAATATCATTACTTTTTATTAGAATAAGACAAAGTACTGTAAATTTTGTATTTTTCTTTCCTTTTTAAAAATTAAACTTTCAGCCAGCTGCGGTGGCTCACGCCTGTAATCCCAGCACTTTGGGAGGCCAAGGCAGGCGGATCACACCTGAGGTCAGGAGTTCTGACCAGCCTGACCAACATGGAGAAATCCCATCTCTACTAAAAATACAAAATTAGCTGGACATGGTGGCGCATACTTGTAATCCCAGCTACTTGGGAGGCTGAGGCAGGAGAATCACTTGAACCCAGGAGGCGGAGGTTGCAGTGAGCCGAGATCGCGCCACTGCAGTTCAGCCTGGGCAACAAGAGCAAACTCTGTCTCAAAAAAATAAATAAATAAACTTTCCTCTTTAAAGCGGATTTCCTTTAGCTGGGCGTGGTGGTGGGCACCTGTAATCCTAGCTATTCGGGAGGCTGAGGCCGGAGAATCACTTGAACCCTGAAGGTGGAGGTTGCAGTGAGCCGAGACCATGCCACTGCACTCCAGCCTGGGTGACAGAGTGAGACTCCATCTCAAAAAATAAAATAAATAAATAAATAAAGGGGATTTCTTGGCCGAGTGCGGTGGCTCACACCTGTAATCCCAACACTTTGGGAGGCTGAGGCCAGCATCATTTTAGGTCAGGAGTTTGACAACAGCATGGCCAACATGGTGAAACCCCATTTCTACTAAAAATACAAAAATTAGTTGGGAGTGGTATACCCCTATAATCCCAGCTACTCAGGAGGGTGAGGCAGGAGAATAGCTTGAACCTGGGAGGTGGAGGTTGAGGTGAGCAGAGATCAGGCCACTGCACTCCAGCCTGCCCAACAGAGCAAGACTCCATCTCAAAAAAAAAGGTTTCCTTCCATCTCAGGAAAAACAAAACGAAACAAAAAAACAAAAAGCATTTCTTTCCTTTTTAAAGTGCCTACAAAATTTGTTCACATAAGAAGATAGGACTAAAACGTGTTATCTTATATAGCATTGTCGCTTAAGTCTTTGAATTGTCTGTAAAAATCACAGTTATCATTAAAAATTATATTTAGTGGCCAGAATGGTGGCTCAAGCCTGTTATCCCAGCACTTTGGGATGCTGATGTGGGAGGACCGCTTGAGCCCAGGAGTTCGAGACCAGCCTGAGCAACATGGAAAAATCTCATCTCTACATGTAATAATAATTTTAAAACAGCTAGTTGTGGGGGTGAACGTCTGTGGTTTGAGCTAGGCCGTGGAGGATACAGCCCTTATCACACCAGTGCACTCCAGCCTGGGTGACAGGGCGAGACCCTGTCTTTAAAAAATATATATGTATATATATAATGTTATCTCGCAATTCGATACAAACCTCCTTCAATTTTGATGAAAGCTAAGCCTTGGAAACCATTTATATAAAGGTGTTACTTGGTCTTAGGCCCTCCTCCCTCTCAAACACACAAGCACAGATACCTTTGGGGCTGGATTAGCATTTGCGTTGGGATCCACGGCGGGGGAGGGGACAGGATAGGAACCAACAAAAACATAACCAAGCTGGTCTGGTTGATGCCTACCCTAGAATTCGGGGACATTTCTAGATCCTAAAGGAAAGCGCCGGAGGGCCTGACTCAAGCTGGCCTGGCCCTTGGCGCATCTGCACACCCCGAAGCCCGTCCCTGGGGCACGAGACAGCAGCTTTCGGGTTAAAGGGGCCTTGGGACGAGAGGGTGCGGGGAAGGTGGTCCCGTTGGGCACTGACCAGGCTGCCAGGCCGCGGGGCTCGCTCCCCGCAACATTCAGTAGGTCTTCACTAAGGCAGAACTGTACTTTTACTCGACAGCGTGGAGACGCCGCTCAGAACAGCGGCAGCAGAGGGGAAGTCGGCTCAGGTCACAGACGGTTTCACTCTCAGAGACTTGGCCTAGAACTTGGAGGCTCGCTGCCGCCTCCCCCCGCCCCCACCCCGCACGCTGGCCTCCAGGTCACCCACTCCCCCACCAGAAGCACTGCGCCGTTATCTGCCTGACTGACAGCTTGGCCAGCCAATGACCTTTGGGGCTGCCAAAACCCCTGCCTCCGAGAGTTGGGCGGGGCGAGTAGCTGCAATGACAAACATTTAACCCAATAGCGAAGAGATTTCAGACGCTACGGCCTCAACAACCAATGAGAAGAAAGAACCCTTTCGAAAGGACGTGTGAGGCAACCAACGGCTGGTGCCGCTGCGGGGGTCCCGTGGCTTCCGTTCCGAGAGGGCGGGGCGGCGTCCCAAAACGGAAGGTGGTTGTCGTCGGTGCCCAAGCTGGTTTGAAACTAGGGGTCGGGCTCGGCCGTCGTCGTTGTTTGTCGCCGCAGCTCCGCTTCCGGGGGTAGGCCGTTCCTGACCGCCTCCTCCCCCTCCTCCCTTTGGACCTATCGGTCTCAGGCCCGGCTCCCCGCCCGACTCGCACCCCGCACGCCGCAGCCCGCTGTTGACCCGGCCCGCACTGCGGCCCCGCCGCCACCATGTCCCTGCACGGCAAACGGAAGGAGATCTACAAGTATGAAGCGCCCTGGACGGTCTACGCGATGAACTGGAGTGTGCGGCCCGATAAGCGCTTTCGCTTGGCTCTGGGCAGCTTCGTGGAGGAGTACAACAAACAAGGTGGGCCGGGCAGGGGCTCGGAACCCAGCTGTCGGGGAGCGGGCCCCGGGAGCGCCCTTTCCGGGCCAGAGCCCAGGCCCCAGAACCCTCTTGCGGACTTGCGATAGAGGCACGGAGCGGTTCCTCTCTCTCTCCCTGTGCTGAAGGTTTCGTACTCGTTGTCTGTCATTTAATCCGGGCAGCATTTTTGTGTAGTCGACAGTGTAGTGGGGCAACTGAGGCACGGTTTTGTAACTTGCCTGGGTCAGGCAGCTATTTCGTGGTGGAAACAGGACTCAAAACCACGCCGTGTATTCCTCCCGTGCCCTTCACTCCTGCCGCATTGCTTTCGTTGGTGGGTGGGGGAAGGAAGAGGGAGTGATAGCTGTGAAGGAAAATGCAGGCGCTTCTGTTGGTGGTCGTGCACTTCTGGCCACACTAGATTTCTGTTAAGGCGATTTATTGTACAGGCTTCCCCCGCCCCTTACTCCCACCCCCGGGTACTCATGGATCCTAGCCCTTCTGCCAAAATTACTGTTGCTCTTGCTTCCTGATGTGCATTCTCTCTAAAGCAATCTCTTTGGAAATCTTGGCCTGTGGCATGATCCCGCCATTGTTTCCTGAACAGAGAAGGATGACAGGGCCTTCCTTATCTCTTGGTTTGTTTTATGCTAGTACAGTTGTGTAACTTGTAGTAGTAAGTCTTGCTGGACATCCATCAATTTGAGAATCCTTTATAGAAGCACAGTGTAGAGGGGGAGCTTTTAAACTGGCATTGCAACATTAACTTATTTTTGAAAGTTGAATAAGTGGTAAGAATTGTCTTTCCTTTCTCTCTTTCTTTTATTCAATTAAAGTTGTGAATGATAGCGATCAGAGCCACTGAAAGCCATGACTAGTTTAAAGCCACTACTCCTGCTCTGTGCCATGAACATCAGATTTAAGAAGAATAAAACTGTCTTGAGTGACAAGGCTGATGCAGAGGGAAAAAAGCCAGGTGGTCTAGGAGTGGGTCCCGTCTGGTTATTGACTAGCCGTGAGGTGTTGCACAGGCCTGTTTTATTATCTGTGACCCACAGTTTGCTGTAGGAAAGGGATTCTGGTTTACATGTGAGGGTCTTGTAAAAAAAAAATTTGAACATTTTACAGTTTGTTTACAGTTTTTCAGGAGCACATTTGTGTCTCTGGAGTAGGTCGTCTTTGGAGTCGCCTTTTGAGAAACTGATGAAAGCGATGGACTCGCACTGTCCGTACATTACACATACATGAATAATGTACAAACAAATCCCAAGGAATATGCACTGATCTTTAAGTCCACCCACTTTATTTGCTTTCTCTGATGCTTCTTTTTTCCTTAATGGCCCATATTAGACAGCAGAACTGGGAATGGGATTCAAGGTTCTCATGTGGACACTGGGTTAGTAAAATTAAGACCACCAGAACTATTTTTTAAGTATACACATGGAAAATAAAAAAGCATGTCTTTCAAAGGGCTTGAGTCTTTTCACACAAATTAATGTTTTTTTTCTTGTAAGTTTTTCCAGGGTTGTTTGGGTAAGCAATAGTCCCATTTCCCAGAGAGGGGAAACTGAGCCACAGTTAGGCTGCTGGTAGAATCAGTGGATTAATTGGTGTCAAACTGCCATTGCGGGAACTCTACCCCAAAGTTTGTCCTTTCATTTTGCAACTATCTGAAGCTTCCTCTTTGTGCCAGGCACACAGGTAGCATGTTTTAGTAGTGAAATGCAAACTAATAACGCCAGTATCAACAGCATAAGCAATTAACTATATCTTAACTCGTGTGATGTAGCCAATGGTCATCTGATACCAACAGACCCCTCTCACAGTTATATTTTCAAATGCATGAAACACATAGGGTTACAAAAGAAACCACTTATGTTGCACTACAGATATAAACATTTTTTAGAAAGTGGTGATGTCATCATATGTACTTTTAATAAATTAACTCATTGATTTATACCAGCCAGTGTAATTGTTAACATAATTTTGAAGTGATGACAAGGGTTACCAGGTTTTCAAGACCTTTAACAATGGCTCCGTGATGGGAAAAAATATTTCTCTTGCTGGCAAAGTCAGAGATACTCATGCCACGGTGAGTAGCTAACCCTATTTGTAATTGAAACAAAAAATTTTAGCTAGGGGTTAATGGAAATATGAACGTACTTTTCCAATTCAAGTTCACAGACCCCAAGTTAAGAAACCCTGCGAGAGAGGATTGTGTCTAGTGGCTGGTGAGCAGCAAATCCTGCCTTAAAGCAGTGATTCTCAGGCTAAGTTTGTGAGAAACCCTGCCAGAGAGTTAGCTGACTTCATAATTTGGAGGAACTTTAGAATTATTGGTTGGAATTTTTAGACCATCGGTTCCTGCTTGCCATGGATAGTGATTGCCAGCAGAGGACAAAGTAAATGGACACAGCAAATTAACACGGATGAAAAAGGCTAGAAATGGTCATCTTTTTAGTGTGGAGACATTCACTAAGAAAACATGGTTATAATTTTTAAAATTTGGTATTAACATAATCATGTTTTCCTAATGTAAAATTGTTCCTAGTTGATTAATAGAATTAAGTCTATTAACATTTTAGGAAATTGAATTCCAGGTGTTCCTTCATGTGAATAAATTTGGGAACCGTTGTCAAGTAAACAAACAGATTCTATCAACTACACCTGGAATAAAAAGCCCCATTATAGGGCTGGGTGTGGTGGGTCACACCTGTAATCCTAGCACTTTGGAACGCTGAGATGGGAGGATCACTTGAGTCCAGGAGTTTGATACCAACATGGGCAACATGGAGAGACCCTGACTCTACAAAAACATTAAAAAATTAGCCGGGCATGATGGCGTGCGCCTGTAGTCCCAGCTACTTGGGAGGCTGAGGTAGGAGGATGATTTGAGCCCAGGAGGCAGAGGTTGCAGTGAACCAAGATCACATCACCTGCACTTCAACCTGGGCAACAGAGCCAGACCTTGTCTAAAAAAAAAAAAAGCCTCATTATTGGTTATTATCTTTCTACCTTCTTTTTTTGTGGTCTCTTGAGGGATAAAGCAGGATTGGTGTTAGAGCAACAGGTTCTCTAAATTTTAGCATGTGAGAATCCCCCTGAGGGACCTGCACATTCCTGGGCTCCACCCCTGAGGTTAACAGACTTGCAGGTAGGTGACAGACACACTAGTGGTCACCTACAGTAAGTCAGATACAAGAACTTGGCATTTCTCCTGTTTTGACAATATCATTGACCTTTAGGCCCAGGTATTATTCTCTTCTTTTATTAGGAAAAGATGGGTAGCAGTTCCTGGGCTTCTGTTCCACTTAAGTACATGTTTCAGGGTTGGTTTTGAGTAAAGTTGTGATTGGGATTTAGTTTGCCCCAATATTTAACTAACTGACTACTTGTGCTCAAAGATTTAGCATCCAGAGAATATTTTTGAGGTTCCGAGAGGAGAGACTGTAGGTATATCTGATGTTCTTTGGAGAATCCTGGCAGTGAGTCTGGGTGGCATGACCACCTAGTGCTTGATACACATGGGATGGATGCTTGCCTTGTTAGCCTGTGTTGATTCCTCTGAGATTTTTAATACAATTATTTTATATATTTGGTGCATAATTATTTCAACTCTGGTATTTAATTTTTCATCTTGGTATTTGCAATAACCCTTCAGGATTATCATTCATTTGCTCATTAATTCAGCCAGTGTGTATTGAACACATACTCATGTGTTTTAGGCACAGCAATGATACTGGGGAACTGTGGCTTTGTTAGTAGGTGTGAGATTGACAGGAGTAGAGACAATGTGTTTTAGTGCACATCAGTACTTTTGATAGATATTTAGAATTTTGCAGTGTTCCACCAGTCCCTGTCAAGACTGTCAGCAGGGGAATTTAAGACATAAAACTCTTCTGGTTTTAACTTCATCATTTTTCTAGACAGAGAACTCATTCCCCTTTGCGACCACTGGATAAAAGTGATAATGCTTTTTTTTTTAACAAATGCTGCTTTATTGCTTTTTGTCCTAATCTTGTTCGTATAGACTTATTGGAGATGCTGTCACTTGAACAAGGAACGAATCTATGCTCTATAGGTAGCCTGGCTTGCCTAAGGTCTTGCTGCCAGAGCTCTCTGGTCAGCCTCTGAGCCACGAGCCAAAGGTGTGCTGTGCCAGAATTCGTCTTAAAGTTTAATAGGGCAGGACTCGGGTATCTGCAGGCACTGGTCCTCGGTAATCAGTCAGGAAGAGGCTTGGAGAGAGAGCAAATAGAAAAGACCAAGAAAAGCTACTATATGGTCTCAGAATATTGTGTTAGCCGATTTTTGTTTTATTAACAATTGTGGGAAAATGTTCCAGTGACTAGAGTATTATGTTGATTTGAATAACTTGGGAGCTTATTTTAAAAATTACATACACACACACACATTCATCTTCATCTTCTGCACTAGCACTGTGTATATTAAAGTGGAATACGGCCAGGCGCGGTGGCTCATGCCTGTAATCCCAACACTTTGGGAGGCAGAGGCAGGTGGATCACTGAGGTTGTGAGTTCAAGACCAGCCTGAGCAACATGGAGAAACTCCATCTCTACTAAAAATACAATATTAGCCGGGCGTGGTGGTGTGTGCCTGTAATCCCAGCTACTCTGGAGGCTGAGGCAGGAGAATTGCTTGAACCCAGGCAACGGAGGTTGCTATGAGCCGAGATCACGCCATTGCACTCCAGACTGGGTAAGAGCGAAACTCCATCTCAAAAATAAATAAAGTGGAATACACAGTTTCTTCCCTCAAGGAGCTTATACTAACAAGGTAGACATGAGACTTTCATATATATATATATATATATATATATATTAGGTATAAATAATGTGTAATTTATGTTGTTATTCATGAAGGTAGTAAAAGTGAAAATGCGATCATGCCTGCAAGGAGTATTTTATGTTTGCTTATTAGGAAACGTCAGGCACAGTAATACTCACAGTTCAAAAATGAGTAAAAATGATCTTGCTTCACAGCCTTTTCTCTTTAGGCGGATTTGTGTCATATATTGGAGTAAAGGGTTGCAAAACAATGGTGCAGAAGGGCAGTGGAGGTAGGAGATAGAAGAGGTTTAGCAAGGGTCAGGGAAGACTATGGAGAAAAAGGTAGAGAGAAAAAGATCTAAACGTCAACGGTAAGATGATGAAAGTCAGATACAGTTCTTCCTTATGTGCCCGTAATATATAAGGAAGGACAGCAGTATAATGAAGCAAATTGGTCTAGGAAGATGCTGAGAAATACCTGTGGGCTGCAGATTCCAGACTCAGAAGAACGCAGTTCTCCGAAATATGATTTTGATGGGCAGAGTCACTCCTTTTTGCGACAGTGAGAAGGTACACAGGCTGGCATCAGGAGCTTCCCCAAGCCCCGTAGTGTGTTTTTGTTTGTTTGTTTGTTTGTTTGTTTTTGAGACAGAGTCTCGCTCTGTCGCCAGGCTGGAGTGCAGTGGCGCGATCCCGGCTCACTGCAACTTCCGTTTTCCGGTTTCAAGCAATTCTCCTGCCTCAGCCTCCCGAGTAGCTGGGACAACAGGCACGCACCACTGCGCCCGGCTAATTTTTTTTTTTTGTTGTACTTTTAGTAGAGATGGGGTTTCACCATGTTGGTCAGGATGGTCTCGGTCTCTTGACCTTGTGATCCGCCCGCCTCGGCCTCCCAAAGTGCTGGGATTACAGGCGTGAGCCACCGCGCCCTGCCCCAAGCCCCATGGTGTATGTTGGGTAAGAGGGGAGCTAAGCTCTAAAAGGAGACGTATTATGTGTCATCTTCTCTAGAAGTGTTAGATGAGGCCTGTCAGAGGAGACAGTGAATTGTGACCAGCTTGGTGGCACCTAACATCACTGGCTGAGGAGATGCAAAGGCTTCATGTGTTTCTACTAACTTGGAACACTGTCCTCCTTCAGATCATCTAGGAAGAACTTCCCTCATTGGGCCGGGAGGATCACTTGAGGCCAGGAGTTTGAGACCAGCCTGGACGACATAGCAAGACTCTGTCTCAGTTGGGCGTGGTGTTTCACGCCTGTAATCCCAGCACTTTGGGAGGCCAAGGCAGGCGGATCAGGAGGTCAAGAGATCGAAACCATCCTGGGCAACATGGTGAAACCCTGTCTCTACTAAAAATAACAAAAATTAGCTGGGCGTGGTGGCGTGAGCCTGTAGTCCCAGCTACTCAGGAGGCTGAGGCAGGAGAATCGCTTGAACCCAGGAGGTGGAGGTTGCAGTGACCCAAGATCACGCCACTGCACTTCAGACTGGCAACAGAGTTAAGACTCCATCTCAAAAAAAAAAAAAAGACTCTGTCTCCACAAAAATATGCAAAAATTGGCTGGGTGCAGTGGCTCATGCCTGTAATCCTAGCACTTTAGGAGGACAAGGCAGGCAGCTCACTTGAAGTAAGGAGTTAAAACCAGCCTAACCACCACGGTGAAACCCCTTCTCTACTAAAAATATAAAAATTAGTTTGGCATGGGGGCAAGCACCTGTAACCCCAGCTACTCGGGAAGCTGAGACAGGAGAATAGTTTGAACCTGGGAGACAGAGGTTGCAGTGAGCTGAAATTGTGTCATTGCACTCCAGCCCGGGCAACAGAGCAAGACTCTGCTTCAAAAAGAAAAAAAAATTAGCCAGGCGTGGTGGTGTGCACCTAGTCCCAGCTACTCAGGAGGCTGAGATGGAAGGATCTCTTGAGCCCAGGAGATTGAGGCTACAGCGAAACAAGATCTTGCCATTGCATTCCAGCTGGGATGACAGAACAAAACCCCCATCTCAAAACCAAAAAAAAACAAAACTAAACTAAAAAACAAATGGAATCAGCACAGCAGCTATAAAAAGATACTATAAAAAAGGATGGGGGGGGAAAATGGAAAATAAATGGCAGGTAAAGTACCCATACTAAAAAGATGTTCTTAGCTTAGTTGAAAAATAGTGGCCAATCCTACCACTGAGCATTCAAAGAACCTGAGAAAATACAGAACTTCAAGCAGAGATATAGGAGATTGGGTAAAATAAGGCATGGTAAAGAGAAAATGTAACATCAGCTGGCAGAGCACAGGAAAGTAGTGGAAGAGAAAACTAAAATTATCACAGAATTAAAAGCTATATTGGAAACAATAAAGTCTGGGCACAGTGGTTCACTCCTGTAGTCACAGCTATGCAGGACACTGAGGCAGGAGACTTGAAACTGGGAAGAGGAGGTTGCAGTGAGCTGAGATCATGCCACTGCGCTTCAGCCTGGGCGATGAAATGAGAAGGAAGGGAAGGAGGGAGGGAGGGAGGGAGGGGAGAGTAGGGAGAAGGGGAAGGGAAGGAGGGAGGGAGGGAGAGGAGAGTACGGAGAGGGGAAGGGGAGGAGGGAGGGAGGGAGGGGAGAGTAGGGAGAAGGGGAAGGGAAGGAGGGAGGGAGGGAGAGGAGAGTAGGGAGAAGGGGAAGGGGAGGAGGGAGGGCGGGAAGGAAGGAAAGAAAAGAAAAAAGATGAACACATGGTGCTGAAAACAGTAAAGGATAGGGAGGACACATTGAAAAATGAAATCAAAGAAAAGAATTAGTATATAATAGATGCAAAATATAAAAGAGATCTGACTTAAGTATAATTGGTGTCCCTGAAGAAGAGGACCAAAGAAATGAAACAAACTCAAATATATGGTTAAAGAAGAACTTAGAAATAAAGATTTGAAGTGATAAGTTTAAATTGTGTGTCAAGAAAAATTGGCACAGAGCAGTTGGCACTGCAGCATTTCCTAGGAAAATTTCTTTCTTTTAAATTTTATTTGTTGTGTGTTGTTTTGTTTTGTTTTGTTTTGTTTTGAGACAGTGTCTCACTCTGTTGCCCCTTCTGGGTGCAGAAGCATTATCCCAGTTCACTGCACTTTTGACCTCCTAGGCTTAATTGATTGTCCCACCTCTACCTCCTGAGTAGCTGGGATTACAGGTGCACACCACCGTGCCCAGCTAATTTTTGTATTTCTTGTAGAGGCAGGGTTTTGCCATGTTGCCCAGGCTGGTCTCAAACTGTGGGCTCAAGCGATCCACCAGCCTCAGCCTCTTAAAGTGCTGGGACTACAGGCATGAGCCACAGAGCCTGGCATTCTTAGGAAAATTTCTGTGTTTTAAGGATGAAGAAAGAATTATTCGGACACCCAGGCAAAATAATCAAGTCTTCTTTAAGAGGGGGGAAAAGAAATTAGGCTAGCTACATTTGATGACAGAAGGCCATGAAGCAATGTCTAGGAATGTACAATCACTGCAGATTGGGCTGCTGTAAATACTTGAGAATATGCTTAGGCATCTGTAAGGTTTACATAGAAATAATAATGGTGGGGAACACAAAACAAGACTTGGAAAATGGAAAGGTATTCTCTTTTCTTGGATAGTAAAGCTTGGTGTCCTAAAGATGTCAGTGTCCCTAAACTTAATGTTATCCCTGTTTAAAATATCACAGTTGTTTTGGTTTTTATGGTTTCTGTTTTTTTTTTGGAGACGGAGTCTCACTCTGTCACCCCAGGTAGAGTGCAGTGTTGTGAGTATAGCTCACTGCAACCTCAGACTCCTGGGTTTAATCAATAGGTGTCTCACTGTGTTGCTCAGACTGGTCTTGAGCTTCTGGCCTCAAACAGTCCTCCTGCCTGCCCCAACCAAAGTGCTAGGATTACAGGCGTAAGCCACCATTCCTGACCAAAAATACTCCAGATTTTTTATAATGGTGTCTTAAAACCAGGCAAACTGATTGTTTCTACAGACACATTTTACAAACATGCACACATCGTCAGAAAACTTCTGAAAAGGTAGACTAATAAGGGAGGTGTGGGGAACCACCCACCAGATACTAAAACATATAATGCAAAGATATAAGTAAGATCGTTTGATACTGTAAGACCTGGTGCATAAATAGAAGAGAGTCCAGAAATGAACTCAGAATACAAAAGTAATGTAGTCTGTGTTAAAGATGATATGAAATGAAGAAAAAATATATTTAATTGGTATTGAAACCAGAAAAAAAAATTGGATCTCCACCTTAAACCTTGTATCATAATTCCAGATAAATGGAAAATGTAAACATACAACTATAAAACATGGGAGAGTCTTGGTGTGAGAAAGCTATAAAAGTAGAAGTAAACTATATAAAAATAAAATTTCTGTAACAAAACCAGCCAACCCAGCAAAGTCAAAAGATAAGTGACAAACTGAAAAAATGCATGTTGTAACGTGCTAGACAAAGAACAAGTTACTTAATAACTGCATATAAAGATCTACAAATCTCCAGGAGGCCAGTCACCCAGTAGAAAAGGAGAAACAGATAGGAACAGTTTCCAGAAAGGATATGTAAATGATTCTTGGACATATGACGAACTGAACCTCATAAGAAAAAAAACATAATGGAGTTTCAGCTAGATTAGGAAGAATCAAAAACGTTGGTAATATACTGTGTGTGTGTGTGTGTGTGTGTGTGTGTGTGTGATACACATGTGTGTAGCTTTACTGTGCAGTTGCTATCAAAATTTAAATTGGCATTATTTTCCACCTGCTAGGGGTAATTCATCCTGCAGCTATACTCACATAGTTGAAATGACTAAAGTGCAAGGATATTCATTTCAGCATTATTTATAAGAGAAAAATATGAAAATATTAAGGAAATTATTGAATAAATTATGCTACATCCATGCAACTGTTAAAAGAATGAGCTAGCTTTTTGTGTACTGATATGGAACATTTTAAAATAAATATTGAGTGGAAAAATATGTAAAAGAGTAAACTATCACCTGTGTTTAAAAAAAAAAGCATATGCATATACATATGTACACCTACCTATGGTTGTCTGTGGAAGGGATACACAAGAAATTGATAATATTGATTTCTCCAGGGAAGGGAACTGGGATGTGGGTGTCCTAATTTGTACTGTAATTGCTTTTGTGCCTTTCAAAATTTGGACCTTGTGTATCTATTACCTACTAAAAAAGTAATAAAAAAGCTAACAATAAAAATTAAATCTTAGTAAAACTTCAACAAGAGGAATAAGCAAAAAGGAATGAATGAAGAAGCACTAGACATATAGTAACAACAAGAGCAGTTCTTTTTATAGAGAGGAAGTCAGGCATGATAATATTAACATCAGATAAAACTCCAGGCAAAAATACTGAAACAAAAGGAAATATTTTACATTGTTAAACATACAGGTCAGGCACAGTGGCTCACTCCTGTAATCTCAGTTACAGGCTGGGTGCAGTGGCTCACGCCTGTAATCCCAGCACTTTGGGAGGCCAAGGTGGGCAGATCAGTTGAGGTCAGGAGTTCAAGACCAGCCTGGCCAATATGGTGAAACCTTGTCTCTACTTGAAATACAAAAATTAGCAAGCTGTGATGGCGTGTGCCCGTAATCCAGCTACTTGGGAGGCTGAGACAGGAGAATGGCTTGAACCTGGGAGGCGGAGGTTGCAGTGAGCCGAGACTCTGCCACTGCCTGGGCAATAGAGCAAGACTCTGTCTCAAAAATAAGTACAACCCACTGAGAATAAAAAGTCTTTACATGTCTAATAATATAGCATTTAAATAGAAAGCAAAAACTTTTTTTAAATGTTGGGGGAATTTGGTTCATATGTTGGAAATTGTTAAGTGAAGTAGACGAAGGAAATAGAGGATTAGAAAATTACGGTTGGTTCACACCTGTAATCCCAGCACTTTGGGAAGCTGAGGCTGGCAGATCACTTGAGTCCAGGAGTTTGAGATCAGCCTGGGCAACATGGTGAAACCCCACCTCTATCAAAATATAAAAAATTAGCCAGATGTGGTGGAATCTGCCTGTCTTCTCAGCTACTTGGGAGGCTGAGGCAGGAGGATCGCTTGAGCCTAGGAGGCAGTGGCTTGCAGTGAGCCTAGATTGAGCCACTGCACTTCAGACTGGGTGCCGAGTGAGACCCCGTCTCAAAAAAAGAAAATAATGTGTTACAAGTGTATATAGAGCTTTGCGTTCAACAGGAAATTCACTTTTAAAAATAACCCAATTTACAAAAATTGTGTTTTAAGAAAAAATTTTTAAGTTAATCAACTGATTGAGAAAAAAAATACATCTCAAAACTTATGGGAAGGTGAGGAACCTGAAGCCCACATATATGCTAAGTGGCTTGCCCAAAGTCATATAAGGGGTAAAGTCGGGCTAGAACTGGAATACTGTCTGTCTCCAGGGTGTTCAGAGGAAATGTATACCAATGTCCAAAAATAACAACGTAGGGGGAAAAAGAACATGTTGAAAAACAGAGGAACACTTACCCTACCAGATTAGAATAAACATACTGGAATTGATATCATTATAGCCAGAGAGATAGGTAGAACTGAACAGAATATTTCAAAGACAACCTTAGTATATATAAATGTGAAATATGTGATAAGACAGAACTGTAATTCACTGGGAAAAAATTAATTGTATGGCACAATTGTTCATCTAGCAGAAAAATTTAGAACCCCTAATCCACATTATATTATAAAAATGAATTCCAGATCAAATGTCTAATTATAAAGGAAAGTCCACAACCAATATCAGAAAATTGACCAATAAATTTGTCTTGAGGCAGTGGGGGTGGGCAGGTACACTAATTAATAAATTCCAGAGTCAATTAAGGAAAAGATTGGCAGATTCTATAGTACAACAAATAAATTTCTCTGTGAAAGATACGCCATGGACAAAGTCAAAAGACAGGGGAAAATAGTTTCTTTTTCTTTTTCTTATTTTTATTTATTTATTTTTTTGAGACACCGTCTTGCCCTTTCAGCCAGGCTGGAGTACAGTGGCACAATCACAACTCACTGCAGCCTCAACCTCCCAGGCTCAAGAGATTTTCCACCTCAGTCGCCCAAGTTGCTGGTATTACAGGCGCGCACCACCCTGCCTGGCTAATTATTTTTATTTTTATTTTTTTGTAGAGATAGGATCTCGCGGTATTCCCCAGGTTGGTCTTGAACTTCTGGGCTCAAGCCATCCTCCCTATCTGTTTTTCCAAAATAGTGGGATAACAGGCATGAGCCACTGAGCCCTGCCCAGAGGAAAATATTTTCAAAACATGACAGACAATAGTAGCTAATACTCAATGGACAAAGAGTATACATGTCTAGTTCATAGGAGAGGAAATGCAAGTGATCCATAAACAGGAAAAATGCTCAACCTCACAGGTTGTTACGGGAAATGAGAATTGTGGTATCTTTCCCTTTCAAATTTATAAAAAGTTACTGCTTCTAGTGCTGTTGACAGTAGGGGGAAATGAACACCTTTTCACACTACTGGTAAGAATCTGAATTGCTACAGCCTATTTGAAAAGTAAGTTGGCGTCTACTAAAATTTAAAATGTACATACTTTCTAATACAGAAATCCCACTGGTAGGACATTGGCCTCCAGAAAAAACACAGCAGTACGTAAACACATACGTACAAGGGCATATAAATAAGTAGTGGTGGCTGGGCGTGGTAGCTCATGTCTGTAGTCCCTGGAGCTGAGGAGTTTGAAGCACCAGCTGTGTCAAGTGTATGTACTGCAGTGGGTTAAACATTGCTGTGGGGGAGGGTAATTTATTTCAGGGATGTTGGTCACATCAGCCTAATAGCTGACAGAAATGATAGGAAAGGCAAGACGTGGTGGCTCACGCCTGTAATCCCAGCACTTTGGGAGGCCAACGCAGGCAGATTGCCTTCACTCAGGAGCTTGAGACCAGCCTGGGCAACAAGGCAAAACCCTGTCTCTACAAAATATGAAAGAATTAGCCAGACATGGTAGCATGTACTGTAATCCCAGCTACTCAGGAGGCTGAGGCACAAGAATCTCTGGAACCTGGGAGGTGGAGTTTGCAGTGAGCTGAGATTGCGCCACTGCATTACAGACTGGGTGACAGTGAGACCCCATCTAAAAAAAAAAAAAGATAGGAAAAATGTTTATTATATTCTTTGCCTCCTAGGTCCTCCTATATATATTCTTGATAGGGAAGCCTCATCTTCTCTTGTGAGGGAGGGTATAGGGAAACAGGCATTTGCATAGTTAGGTGGTAAGTGTGTAAACTGAAAGACAGTTTGGAAAGTAGTGCTCTGCTCTATAGAAATAACTTCTTACTAGTGCAGAAAAACATGATTAGGATATTCATGGAGGCATGGCATTGTTTTTCCTAGTGAAAATGGGAAGTAGTCTAACTGTCTTGGGTTGAATAAATTATAATTTGGCTGTCTTGTAGAATGCTATGCAGTTGTGACAGTGAGACAGATTTATTTGTATTGGCCCCAGCATGAAAAAGAAAATTGCCAGGCAGGGTATGATTGGAAAAAAATTTTTTTTTAATTTTTGAAAAGCGAGAAGATTGCCAGGTGTGATGGCTCATGCCTGTAATCCCAGCACTTTGGGAGGGCAAGGCTGGTGGATCACTTGAGGTCAGAAATTCGAGACCAGCCTGACCAACATGGTGAAACCTCATCTTTACTAAAAATACAAAAATTATCCGGACGTGGTAGCGGGTGCCTGTAATCCTAGCTACTTGGAAGGCTGAGGCAGGAGAATTGCTTGAACCCGGGAGGCGGAGGGTGCAGCGAGCTGAAATCATGCCACTATACTCCAGTCTGGGCAACAGAGTGAGTCTCCGCCTCAAATTAAAAAAAAAAAAAAAAAAAAAAGGAAAAATATTGATATATTGTATAAAGGAAGCAAGCTGCAGCATAGTATAATTATATTTATGTAAAGAAAATCCGTATCTGTAAATCTGTAGGAAAGATCTGGAAGTAGTTCTATAGAGTCGTACGGCAATTACTGGAGTAGAGGGATGGGCGGCATGGAAAGAGGGATTTGCACTTTTAATTCTCTATGCATAGTACCTTAGTTATTTACAGTTAGTATACATTGCTTCCGTAATGCTTAAAAATACTTAAAAACTATAAAGAACCAGGGGAAGAAGGAAAATGAATGGTTATGTTTATGTGGTGGATTTTAATTTGTGTGTGTTGGGGGGGCGGTATTTTTTATAATGAAAAAGTTTTAATAATTGGGGAAAATCATTTTTAAAAATTACTTCAGGACTTTTAAATTTCATGAGCCCTTTCTGAACAATGAAGATGGCTTTATTCTTGAATTCAAATTTAAAATTTAAGTCATCGATAAATGAAAAATAAACAAAACAAACAAAAAAATTTCAGTCATTACCTCTTCTGAAAGAGAAGCTCCAGGAAAGATTGAATCTCAGCTATTTCCTGACTTCTTCCCTAGGTTAGGTACTGTTGTGCAGAGATTGTCAAACTTTGCTGAAATGATATCACCAGGGGTGTTGAATTCCTAAGAATAGAGAGTCCTGGGCCCCACTTGACACTCAATTGGACCCTTAGGCTGGAGTTGAAGGCCTAGGAATGTAAACCACTTCAGGCAAGTCTGATAGCTAAGTTGGAAAACCATTGCTGTAGGCAGTTCAAGCAGAAGTAAGACACAGGCCTATATTTAAGGCATTTACTAAGTGAAATAGCATAAGACAGAATGTCAGTGCTTTCATGAGGCACTATGGGATTAGTCACCAAATAGATGGTAGAGATAGATAAGCACTGAAAGAAAGAGCACTGGACCAGGAAGACTATAAATGCTTTATGAAGGAGGTGAAATGTCCTAATAATAAATTTTGAGCCTAGGAGGTAGAGTTTACAGTGAGCCAAGATATGCCCACCACACTGCATCCTGGGCTACAGAGTGAGGCCTTGTCTCAAAAAAAAAAGGGAAAGAATAAGCCTCTGATGTAGATTGTGAGCCAGATATTTCATTTATATATTCATGTAAGAAGTATTTAATGGACAGCTACTAGGAGTCAGGCACTGTTGAGTATATTGAGTAAGACAGTTCTACATAGAGTTGTTACATACAGCTCGAGGTAGGTACTGTGAATATCCTCACTTTACAAATTGGGAAACAAGATTAGCAGAGTTAAGTCGCATGTCCAAAGTCTTATAGTTAGCAGGTGGTAAGTAGGGAGCCCTAGAAGCCTGATGCCACTGTGCTGTATTAACATTGGGCAAGATTTGGGTCAATGGAAAGGAGGCATGAGGACTTTACAGGTACAGAGGGAAATGTAAGGAAAGCGATGGGAAACAGTGACTAGATAAATGAAGGTATAAGGTAAGTTAGGGCCAGGTGGTAGAAAGCCTTGTCAGGCTAAGAGGATCCTAAGTGGCAAATGCTCACAAAATCCAATATTTGAAGTCTGGGAGGAAATCTCTGATGACTTGAAAGGCATTTTCTCTTCCAGGTTAACTTCACAGTGTCATCTGCAAGATTAGAGAGGGATTTGGGACTTCATGCTCCCTGGTGTATCCATAGCACTTAAAACAGTGCCTGACTCCTAGGAGCTGTTGACTAAATATTTCTTGAATGAATATATAAATGAAATATCTGGCTCGTAATCTACATCAGAGGCTTATCCTTTCCCCCCTCCCCCCCCCCCGCTTTTTTTTTTTTTTTTTGAGACAAGGCCTCACTCTATCGCCTAGGCTGCAGTGTGGTGGCATGATCTCAGCTCACTGTAACCTCTAGCTTCTAGGCTGAAGCCATCCTCCCACCTCAGCCTCCCAATTAGCTGGGACTACAGGCGTGCGCTACCACACCTAGCTAATTTTTGTAGAGATCGGGTTTCACCATGTTGCCTAGGCTGGTCTAAACTCCTGGGCTCAAGTGATCCTCCTGCTTCACCCTCCCAAAGTGCTGGGACTACAGGCATGAACTACCATGCCCAGCCTCGGAGGTTTATTCTGTATTCTGCCCAGTGAGCCCAAGAATTTAGCCTTTCATGTTTTTTTAAAAAAATTTTTGTGGGTACATAATAGGTGTATCTAATTTGGTATAGGCATGCAATACATAATAATCACAACTTGGAAAATTGGGTATCCATTGCCTCAAGCATTTATCCTTTGTAAAAATACAGAATGCTTTACAAATTCCGTGTCCTCCTTGTGCAGGAGGCATGCTAACCTCTGTATGGTTCCAGTTTGAGTGTGTGTGCTGTTGAAATAAGCACTCTCATCTGGGTTTTTTTCCCTTTCTTCTCCACAAAGGCTGATACCAACTATTCCATATTTCATTTAGAATCTTCCTTCTTTATATAATATTTTCTGGCCAGGCATGGTGGCTTATGCCTGTAATCTCAGCACTTTGGGAGGCCAAGGCAGGTGGATCACCTGAGGTCAGCAGTTTGAGGCCAGCCTGATTCACATGGTGAAACCCATCTCTACTAAAAATACAAAAAAAAAAAAAAAGAATAGCCAGGTGTGGTGGCACCTGCCTGTAATCCCAGCTACTTGGGAAGCTGGGGCAGGAGAATCGCTTGAACCTGGGAGTCGGAGATTGCAGTGAGCAGAGATTGCAACATTGCACTCCAGCCTGAGTGATAAGCGAAAATCCTTCTCAAAAAAAAAAAATTCTGCAAAGGTCTGAATGTTAATTTTTTAGTTTCATGTAAGAACTGTGCATTTGGTCACAGTCCCTCTTGCAGCCATCCCTGGTTATCCCTTGCCATTCTCACTATCAGTCACCATAGACCCTCATCTTTCCCCTGTTCCCCTCTGGGCTCCCTGCCTCCAGCTGCCTCCTTGATCCAGTCTGTCCTGCCCAGCACTACCGGATGTGTTGTCCTCAGAGGCCTTGTAATCATACCACTGTCTTCTCAGACACCTTTATGAAGCTAAGTCCATGGTTGCTTCTGGGGGCTTTCCAGCCTACCGTCAGCATACCTTTCAGCTGCATCTCCACTGCGCTCCCACGTGGCTCTCTCAAACAGACCTACTTGCTGCTACCAAATAGGTCATTTAGTTTTGCCTGCCTTTGTACTTTGCCCCTTCTGTTCCACATACCTGGGATGCCCTCCCATTCCTATTTGCCTATCCAGATCCTTCCTATTCTCCTTTGAAGACCCTGCTCAGATGCTAACTCCACTTTTCCTCAGGTGCCCAGTTTGAATTACTGCTCTTTCCTCTCAGTTGTTATCGATTACTATCTGTGTCATAAATAGGCACCCAATCATGTGTTACCTTGTGATATTACTTGCATTGCTGTCTTAAGTGTTTTAGAGCACTGGGTTTTGTCTCCCTTTACATCTTCATACATTATCTCCCCTAACAATCATATGGTTGTTGAAAGTCTGTGGGTGCTCCATAAAATGAATATTTAGACTTAGTCATCATTTTTAAGAGTTAAACATGGGTGACAAGACCTATGAATATACATAGAAAACACCTTAGGAATCTACAAAAAAGCTACTAAAAGTAATAACTAATATAGCAAAGTTATAGAAGACAAGATAGATGTACAAAAATCAATTGTGTTTCTATATACAATGGCAATGAACAATTGGAAATAGAATTTAAAACAGTGTCATGGTCAAGCACAGTAGCTCATACGTATAATTCCAACATACTGGGAGGCCAAGGTGGATGGATCACTAGAGCCCAGGAGTTCAAGACCAGCCTGGGCAACATGGCAAAACCCTGTCTCTACAAAAAAATACAAAAATTAGCTGGGTATGGTGGTTTGCATCTGCAGTCCCAGCTACTTGGGAGGCTGAGGTGGGAGGATCACTTGAGCCTGGGAGGTCAAGGCTATAGTGAGCTATGATCAAGCCACTATACTCCACACCGAGTGACAGAGCAAGACCCTGTCTTAAAAATAAATAAAACACAATTTCATTTATAATAGCATAAAACTTAAGTAGAAATAAAGTTAATGGGCCAGGTGCAGTGGCTCATGCCAGCAATCCCAGCACTTTGGGAGGCTGAAGTGGGCAGATCACTTGAGGTCAGGAGTTTGAGACCAGCCTGGCCAACATAGTGAAACCCTGTCTCAACTAAAAAATACAAAAAAATAAATAGCCAGGTGTGGTAGTGCATGCCTGTAATTCCAGCTATGTGGGAGGCTGAGGCAGGAGAATCGCCTGAACCTGGGAGACGGAGGTTGCAATAAGTGGAGATCACGCCACTGCACTCCAGCTGAGGTGACAGAGCAAGACTCAGTATCAGCAAAAGAAAAAAGAAATAAAATTAATGAAAGAATCATAAGAAGTACACTGAAAACTTTAAAACATTGCTGAAAGAAATTAAGGCAGCCAGGCGCAGTGGTTCACGCTTGTAATCCCAGCACCCTGGGAGGCCAAGACAGGCAGATCACTTGAGGCCAGGAGTTAGAGACTAGCCTGGCCAAAATGGCAAAACCCCATCTCTACTAAAAATACAAAAATTACCTGGGCGTAGTGGTGCGCACCTGTAGTCCCAGCAGAGGCGTGAGAGTCACTTGAACCTGGGAGGCAGAGGTTGCAGTGAGCTAACATCACGCCACTGCACTCCAACGTGGGTGCTAGAGAAAGACACTATCTTAAAAAAAAAAGAAAAGAAGGCCTAAATTAATGGAGAAATGTGCTTTGTTTATGGGTTGGAAGACTTAATATTGTAAGATGTCAGTTTTCCCCAAACTGATCTATAGATTCAGCACAATCCCAATCAGAATCTCAGCAGGCTTTTTGTAAAATTTGACAAGCTGATTGTATAATGTACATGGAAAAGCAAAAGTATAGAATAGCATAACAATTTTGAAAAAGACAAAGTTGAAGAACTCACTGTCTGGTTTTAGAACTTACTAGAAATCTACTACAGTCGAGACAGTTTGCCTACTGGCAAACAGGTAGGCAGATAGATAATGTAACAGAATAAAGTCCAGAAATAGATGAATAAATACATGGTCAGTTGATTTTCAATAAAGGGGTCAAAGTAATTCATAGGAGAAAGAATTAGTCTCTCAACTAAGGATGCTGGGACAGTCAGACATTCATATGTAAAAAAGCAAACCTTGGTCGGGTCAGTGGCTCACACCTGTGATCCTAGCACTTTGGGAGGCCGAGGCGGGTTTATCACCTGAGGTCAGGAGTTGGAGACCATACTGGCCAAAATGGTGAAACCCCATTTCTACTAAAAATAGAAAAAAAAATTAGCCGGGCACAGTAGCACATGCTTGCAGTCCCAGCCCAGGAGGCTGAGGTAAGAGAATTGCTTGAACCCAGGAGGTAGAGGTTGCAGTGAGCCAAGATCATGCCATTGCACTCCAGCCTGGGCAGCAAGAGTGAAACTCCATCTCAAAACAAAACAAAACAAAAAGCAAACCTTGATTCATATCTTATACCATATAAAAATGTAACTTGAAATGACTCGAGACCTAAATATGAAGCCTAAAACTAGAAAACTTTTAAAAGAAAACACATGAAAAAATATTTGGGACCTGGGATTAGGCAAAACTTTCTTAACTAGGACATAAAAAATTGGCCTGGCATGGTGGCTCACACCTGTAATCCCAGCGCTTTAGGAGGCCAGGCCAGGAGGATCGCTTGAGTTCAGAAGTTTGAGACCAGCCTGGGCAACATAAGGAGACCCCACCTCTACAAAAAATTTAGAAATTAGCTGGGTGTGGTGGCACATGCCTGTGGGCCCAGCTACTCAGGAAGCTAAAGCTGGAGGATTGCTTAAGCCCAGGAGGTTGAGCCTGCAGTGAACCATGATTGCAACACTGCACTCCAGCCTGTGCAACAGAGTGAGACCCTGTCTCAAAAACAAAATGCCAAAATTATAGAATGCCACATTGCAAATAATGCAGTATTATTCGGCAGTAAGAAAAGAAGCAACTACTGATACACGCAAGAACAGGGATGAATCTCAAGAGCAGTGTGCGGAGTGAAGACTCAGGACCATCTGATTCTATTTATATGGTGTTATACAGAGACAAAACCATAGCTCACTGGCTACTTGGGGTAGGTATAAAGGGTTGACTACAGAGAGCCAAGGAGAACTTTTTGGGTTAATGGAATGTTTTATATCTTACTGTGGGGATTATACAATTGTACATTTGCCAAAACTCACCTAACTGTACACTTGCGTGGGTTTTATTGTATGCAACTATACCTAACTTTGTTTGGGCAGGGTGGGGGAAGTCTGGAAGATACCGGTGTCTAAGAGTGAGTTAGGTCAGAAAGATGAGTAGAAGGAATTCTATTTTGTGTTGCCTGGTTAGTGCTTTTCCCCTTATTGCGGATCTTGACCAAATATCCCCACCATTCCATCTTCCAGTTGGAAGTTCATAAACAAATGTACAGTTAGTGTCATTTCCCTTTGAGCCAGGTTGAGATTGACAGCAAAGACTGGAAGTTAATGGTGGGCTAAAATTCACTCTAAGAAAAAGTGATCAGAACTAGGTGGGACGTTCTCATCAATGGTGCCCACTTTTTTTCCTGTCACAGTGGTTTGGGCTCTCCAATGGTCACTCGACATACCTTTATGTGTAAACATAATGAGCCAGTGTTGAGTTTGGGGTTGGTGAGGGTTGTGTACCATTGGATTTTTAAGTGAGCGTTAGTTTGTTTAATGAAATTGCATGGGGTATTTCATATTTCTGGCCCCTGAGCACCAAATGTCCTCAGCACTTCAGTCATTGTGGCAGCCAAAACCACCCCTACTCATTTTCAAAGACCTGAGGGGTTTCAGGGAAAGGTGTACTTGGCTTGGCGGGTAGTGCACTTACGTAGTTGGAGTCAAGAATGCAGGATTTGAGTCAGAAAACCTGTAATCAAATTTTGTCTCTGTCTCCTACTGGCTTTGTAGTGTTGAGTGTAACCACCCATTTGATTCTGGGTGTCCTTGTCTGCCAGGGGATGGTTGGACTAGATGCCCTCTCAGGGCAGTCGTTTTTGATTCTGCAGTTTAGTGTAGTACAGTGTGAAGACTCATGTCACTGGCCAGGCGCGGTGACTCATGTCTGTAATGCCAGCACTTTGGGAGGCTGAGGCGGGAGGATCACTTGAGCCCAGGAGTTCGAGACCAGCCTGGGCAACATGTGAGACCTTGTCTCTACAAAACATGAACAAAATTAGCTGTGCGTGGTGGTGTATGCCTCTAATCCCAGCTACTTCAGAGGCTGAGGTGGAAGGATCACTTGAGTCTGGGAGATGGAGGCGGCATTGAGCTGTGGTCGCACCACTGCACTCCAGCCTGGGCAACAGAGCAAGACCTTGTCTTAAAAAAAAAAAAAAAAAAGACTGTCACCGACCAGGGATTTAATGTATTTGCTATACTGCTCACAAATGCTTATATGTCTCAACTTCGGCATGTTACAGGTTCAGCTTGTTGGTTTAGATGAGGAGAGTTCGGAGTTTATTTGCAGAAACACCTTTGACCACCCCGTACCCCACCACAAAGCTCATGTGGATCCCTGACACAAAAGGCGTCTATCCAGACCTACTGGCAACAAGCGGCGACTATCTCCGTGTGTGGAGGGTAAGCGGATGCTTTATTAGCAGCCAGACAAGTGGGCTTTCTCAGCCTCCGCTGTTAGCAGTGAGGAGTCACAGAACAGACAGAGGTCGGAGGCATCGAGTGTCATTGCCGCATGGGAGAAACAAGCGAAGCCTGAATGGACTGACCTCAGCAGATTTCTAGTAAATCAAGTCAAGAGTCCATGAAGCCTGGCTGCTGACTGCAGTCAGCTCAGTCAACCCAGTGTGACGATGACAGCCTTCAGTGGAGGTGGGGATACTTGCGAACTCATACTCTTGTTTGCAGCCAAGATGTTTTTGAGTAAATTAAACAAATACCAGGGCGTTGATTCTAATGAAGTGTGTGAGTGGATCTTGGAGGATTCCTCCGCCCTAGCTGAGCTAAGCAGCAGCAGCGTCCTCTGTAGCATGGGTGTGGCCTTAGTCCACGTGTGCAGAGATTCTAGGTTGGGCAAGGTGAGAAGACCTCTCCCCTAGGAAGATGCAGGGATGAAAATGTAGAAAACAAATCTGGGCAGAGGAGAAAGTATGGGGAAAAGTAGCATTCAGGGAGTCCTGGGTTTGTTACTGTTTTTGATAAAAATGTTTTCCCTCACGTTGTATGTTTGTTAAGATATTTTCTAAACAGAGATTTTTAAAAAGACTTTTTATGAGAATAAGACTGGCTAATTTAAAAAAAAATTCTGTTCCTTTAGGTTGGTGAAACAGAGACCAGGCTGGAGTGTTTGCTAAACAATAATAAGAACTCTGATTTCTGTGCTCCCCTGACCTCCTTTGACTGGAATGAGGTGGATCCTTATCTTTTAGGTAAGAGAGTTAGAGAGTATGTATTTCAGCTGGAAGAAGCCAAAATACATTTTCTCAGATGTCACACTGGGCCGTGTATCATCCTAGAACAAGGCCAAGTGGGAAGTAGGCTTGGTGTGGAATGTGGTTATTTATTAATTCCTTCCATGTGGGCGAGCTTTCCGTGTGTGTAGCTCTTGTCTCTCCACTTAGAATCTAAGGTCCTACGGTGAGGATTGAATTCTCCACTTAGAATCTAAGATCCTATGGTGAGGATTGAATTCTCACTTAAAATCTAAGATCCTACAGTGAGGATTGAATGCTTGACTCTCTCTGTGACTCTGCCGGTACCCCCCCCCATTGTATTCTGTAGTCTTTATGATATGTTGTTTTCTGGGCCTAGCAATGAGTAGACACAGGAGGGAAGCTTGCCCGAGAACCTTGCTCCCCTCAGCCCTGACTCGCACTGGTTGTTTGCAGGTACCTCAAGCATTGATACGACGTGCACCATCTGGGGGCTGGAGACAGGGCAGGTATTAGGGCGAGTGAATCTTGTGTCTGGCCACGTGAAGACCCAACTGATCGCCCATGACAAAGAGGTAATGATGCTTTTCCATTTGCCTTTCCTCAAATGCTTCCTGTGCCTTCAGCACAGGAAGAGGTCAGATTGTTCTCTCATTGTTCTGCACTTTATGTAGAAAATCGTAACATAACATCTTCTTGTCTAAATTGACAATGGTAATGTGTCAAAAACGGGAAAACAACACTATTGTAAACTAATGCTTTTTTTGGCTAATGTAAATGACTTATTCTAAGGTCTGTCATGGTTCTTTTCATGCCAGAGATTGCTTTTTTAAAATAATGAAGTCTCTTATAGAGGAATTGGGAACTGATGTGATTAAAAAATAACCTTAGGGTAATACTTACCTTGAAACAGATTAGATTTGGGGAGGAAGGAAGGGAGACAGGAAGAGAAAAAATTTTCTGAGAGACAAACCTAATTATCCATTTTTCTCTATAAATGTTTTATGAAGTTCTAGTATGTTCACTTAATCTTTATACTTTTCTTACTGTTGGCAATGGAATATATCTTACTTTGATGGTGATGTTTCCGTGTTTATTGGGAAAACTGAGGAGAGCTATTTGTGATTGCATTTTTTTTTTTTTTTTGAGATGGAGTTTTGCTCTTGTCACCCAGGCTGGAGTGCAGTGGTACAATCTCTGCTCACTACAACCTCCACCTCCTGGGCTCAATTGATTCTCCTGCCTCAGCCTCCCAAATAGCTGGGATTACAGGTGCCTGCCACCACACCTGGCTAATTTTTGTATTTTTAGTAGAGACTGGGGTTTCACTATGTTGGCCAGGATGGTCTCAAACTCCCAACCTTAGGTGATCCACCTGCCTTGGCCTCCCAAACTGCTGGGATTACAGGTGTTAGCCACTGCACCCGGCCGATTGCATTTTAATCAAAGCATTCTTCTCAGTGATTTTGGAAAATGCCCATAAATCTTTTCCTCCTAGAGCCATTGCATGCTCCTGGTACTCTGGTCTCCTGTGGGTAGTGTTTCCTTTTCTTTTCTACCCTACCTTACACAGCTAGGGGTATTGATATCTATACAGATAAAAAAGAATGTCTTGACCTTAGATCAGAAACTTGAGGTTGTCAACAGTGTAGGAAGATGTGACCCAGGTTATCATTCTTAGTAAGGGGTTGTCTTTGGCTTTCTATACTCCTAAGGGTTAGCTCTGTTACAAGACTTCTAGACTTGACTGCTGCTAAACTAGGGGTCAGAATAAAGAGTTTGTCCCACAGAGAGGACCAGTAAGGAACTTCTGGAAACCCTCTTGGCATCAGGTTGAACAAGTTGCTACATTTTAGTTATATGACAACTTAGCCTGCTGTTGTCTGTTAGGTCCAACCGATAAAATGAGAATTGAATTACTCTTAAGTGTTTCAACTGTAGGATTTAATAATCCAGGGGCTCCTTATACAGAAGATGGTAAGGTTGAGAAGCCACGTAGGTAGCAATGAGGTCATCCATAGAATGGGAGCAGCAGGAAACTGCCACTGCCTGTAGGCTGGAGGGACCACGGAGGAGGCAGGGTTCCTGGAGCCCAGGGGCTGGTTTTACCTGACAGAGACGCTCCTAGGAACAGAGAGAGAGGGGAGGAGAAATACCTTAGCTTCTCCCTGTCTCCCACCATCCAGCTTCCCACCAAAGCCTCCCATGGCTGAACCAGCCAGAAGCAGCCAGCAGATCTGAGATCCTGCCAAACTCAGGCTGTAAGAATCAGTTCTCTTGTGGCAGAGAGAAGAGCAGGGAGAAAGGCCAGGAATGGATCTTGACAGCAGACAAGCCTGGACCGGCAGCCTTGTCTTAAAGTGATGAACCTGAGAAAGGATGATGGCTCTAGAGAAACAGTATTCGCACCTTCCTAGCACCTTTGATTGTTCTCAGTCCACCTTTCTCTAGGAGAAGACTTGTTTCGGAGACTCTCATTGCTACCTGGGAGACCAGTGTAGAAGAGGGTTTAGTGTACTTGGGTGTTGTCACCGTCCCTTGGCTCTCAGTGAACCATGCTGGTGGAGCACTGAAGGGGCAGTCACTTAGAGCCAAGCAAGCATTACATACTCAGCCACATTGCCCATGGCACCTGTGGCATCTCTGTCCCTGAGGGTTATCAAGAGCTGGCATTGGGGGTATACATATTGATAAACACGCCTCTGTCTTAAAGCAGCTGTACCTGGCTGCCTCCTTGTTGATGACTGGCCCAGTCCCTTCTGAACCACTTCTACTTTCTGCCATAGAAAGAGAAGCATAATTCCTTTATAGCCAGAAAAAAAGGAATTCATGAGGTTAAATAGCAATAGATGCTTATTTGGCAGTGTCGTTCAGTAGGCAGAACCTCAACACTGGAGCTGCAGTACTTAGTGAGAAATTCTACTCATGTCTCCCCAGAAGTCAGCTGTCATTATCCCCAGAAGATGAGTTTTGTTTGGCATTAGTTTGTCTGTTTCTGTTTCTCTCTCTACTTTCTCTACTTGTCTGGCTCTGGCTCTGGCTCTTTTCATCCTCTCTCTTTTTTTTTTTTTTTTTTTTTCTGAGATGGAGTCTCTCTCTGTCCCAGGCTGGAGTGCAGTGGCGCAATCGATCTCGGCTCACTACAACCTCTGCCTCCTGGGTTCAAGCATTCTGCCTCAGCCTCCCGAGTAGCTGGAATTACAGGTGCCGGCTACTGGCCCAGCTAATTTTTTTGTATTTTTAGTAGAGATGGGGTTTCACCATTTTATCCAAGATGGTCTCGGTCTCTTGACCTCGTGATCTACCCACCTCAGCCTCCCAAAGTACAGGGATTACAGGTGTGAGCCACTGCACCCGGCCTTCATCCTCTCTTTCTCTGAGGCTCTCCATTGCTTTCTGCCTCTGTTTCCCTATAGACATTAGTGATTTGCAATGTTTGCAGCAAATAATAAATGCAGAAAACTGATTCAGAACTTAAATTGATTCACTTATGACCACAAACCAACTATGAGAAGAAACAACATATCCCAGGACAAGACGGTGCTACTAAACCTATTTGTGAATACAGGAACATCTAGGCCTCCCATGACTCAAAATTTCTGTTACGTCTTCTTGCAAATGGGTCTCAGGTCCAGGTTTCACGGTAGAATCAGTCTGACTGCTATTAAGTGGCCACAGGAGGGTTGCTGTCACCTCTGTGATTGATGATCTAGGCCTTAATGTGCTCGTAGACCTGCCTCTCATTGTGCACAAGTGAAAGCCACCAAGGCCCAGGAAATAAATGTCTCATTCTTTTAGTGTGGCAGAAGACAGCCACTGCTCTGTTGGTCAGCAGGTATGTGTCTTTTGTTTTATCACAGGGGTTGGAGGAAGAAGACTTGGAAAGCAGGAATGTGGGAAGAAGCCAGCCAATTTCTATAGCAGAATGATCTTTCATCTTTGGGAAACCACTGATATTAGAGCTCTCAGGTTTTAGTACTCACAAACACTGTTTGGGCTTCATTTACCTGCTTCTCTGTCATGAGCGAGGTTTAGGTGACCTGGACGTGGCAGATTTTTGTCCTATAGGAAGAAGAGGTAGTGGATCTGAATCTGACCAGAGCTTCTTGTTCACCAACAGGTCTATGATATTGCATTTAGCCGGGCCGGGGGTGGCAGGGACATGTTTGCCTCTGTGGGTGCTGATGGCTCTGTGCGGATGTTTGACCTCCGCCATCTAGAACACAGCACCATCATTTACGAAGATCCTCAGCATCACCCACTGCTTCGCCTCTGTTGGAACAAGCAGGACCCTAACTACCTGGCCACCATGGCCATGGATGGAATGGAGGTGAGCACTCCCCCTCAGACTACCATGGGCCCTGCCAAGCTCCAGCACTGCTTAGTATATCTAGAAGGGTGGTTCTCAACTGGAGCAGTTTGGCCCCCGGAGTATCTTTGAGAATATCTAGAGGCATTTTTGGTTGTCACAACTCTGGAGAGGCAGGTGGTACTATAGCATCTAGTGGGTAGAGACCAGGGAGGCTGCTGAATATCCTACAGTGCCCAGGACAGTCCGCCGGCAAAGTATATCCTACACAAAATGACAGCAATCTCGGGACTGAGAAAGCCTGATCTGGAACAAGAATTCCTTTTAAGAACTTTTAATTTTTGGCTGGTCACAGTGGCTCATGTCTATAATCCCAGCACTTTAGGAGGCCCAGGGAAGCGGATCATGAGATCGGGAGTTCGAGACCAGCCTTACCAACTTGGTGAAACCCTGTCTCTACTGAAAAAAAATAATAATAATAAATTAGCTGGGTGTGGTGGTATGCACCTGTAATCCAGGCTACTCGGGAGGCTGAGGCAAAATTGCTTGAACCCGGGAGGTAGAGGTTGCAGTGAGCCAGGATCGCATCACTGCACTCCAGCCAGGGCGACAGTGTGAGACTCCATCTCATAAATAAATAAATAAATAAATAAATAAAAATAAAGAACAATAGAGACAGGATTTCCATAGGATTAAGGGAAAAGATGACAAAGGACACAAGTTTATAGTCTCTATCTGTATTTTTAGTAGAGACGGGGTTTTACCATGTTGCCTAGGCTGGTCTCAAACTCCTGACCTTGTGATTCGCCCACCTCAGCCTCCCAAAGTGCTGGGATTACCGGCATGAGCCACTGCGCCCAGCCCTCTAGTGTTCTTTAAATCCACAAATAGAAGAGTTATGCCTAAAAATATTTTTTGTGTGTGGATAGTATTTTTTTGTTTCTTTCTGTGAAACTCGAACAATCCCAGGCCTTTTACTTGTTATTTCTGCAGGTGGTGATTCTAGATGTCCGGGTTCCCTGCACACCTGTCGCCAGGTTAAACAACCATCGAGCATGTGTCAATGGCATTGCTTGGGCCCCACATTCATCCTGTCACATCTGCACTGCAGGTAATCACAGCGGGGGAAAGGAATCAGGCAGGGATGGAGGAAATCTGTCCTCTTGGCTCCTTGGAATTGTAATTGTTACTGTTTTCTAAGGATAGTCTGGAGAGGTTTATAAAAAGTGACTAGTCGGAGCCTCTCCACACTTGTGAAATTCAAGCAGTACAAATTTTTAGACAATCTTGTACCCTCATGGACATCAGAGCATCTTCCATATATGATTTATATCATGTGTCAGTTAAAGGCCTGTGCCTTGTACTGTCCCCCTGAAATCTGGGTGGCACAGAGGACTCAATTCCAGGAATATGAGGAAAAGGAGGCATCCCTCGTGGATGTAACAGAATCTTTGGGACTGCGAAGATCAACATATCCATGGGACCTTTCACGTTATCACTATAACAAAACCACAGTGAGCCCTGGATACATTGGAGGGCCTCACAGAACTTTGCCTGGTTGTGGTGTGTGACTTGTGGTTTTCATTTCACTATTTCCCAGACCAAAGAGAGTACCCCTTACTCACCGGGCACGGTGGCTCACACCTGTAATCCCAGCACTTTGGGAGGCTGAGGTGGGTGGTCACCTGAGGTCAGGAGTTTGTGACCAGCCTGACAAACATGGTGAAACCCTGTCTCTACTAAAAATACAAAAATAATTAGCTGGGCATGGCAGCACATACCTGTAGTCCAAGCTACTTGGGAAGCTGAGGCAGGAGAATTGCTTGAATCCAGGAGGTGGAGGTTGCAGAGACCTGAGATTATGCCACTGCCCTCCAGCCGGGGTGACAGAGCAAGACTCCGTCTCCAAATGAATGAATAAATGAATGAATGAATGGAATATCCCTTAAAAATATGTTGGGCCAGGCACAGCATCTCAGGCCTGTAATTGTAGCATTTTAGGAGGCTGAGGTGGGAGAATTGCATGAGGCCAGGAGTTTGAGACCAGCCTGAGCAGTATAGTGAGACCTCTTCTCTACAAAAAGTTAAAAAATTATTTGGGTGTGGTAGTGAATTCCTATAGTCCCAGCTACTTAGAGGCTGAGGTGAGAGGATCCCTTGAGCCCAGGAGTTTGAGGTTATAGTGAGCTATGATTGTGCCACTGCACTCCAGTCTGGGCAGCCAAGCAAGACCCTGCCTCTAAAATCAGTTTTTAAAAAAGAAAAGAAAAATATGCTGGTTGTCAGTGCACTTTTATGCTAATGAATGCCAATCTGTTATTTAAAATGAAAACAGTACAGAGGCATGTTTAAGGGGAAAGTCATCTTTTCTCCTCCCTATATTTTTTCTGCCTCCATCCCACTCTGCATAGATGACCTCTATCAACAGTTCATGTGTCTCCTTCCAGACCCTTTTGGTATACATTCGGGAGTGTACATCCATGCCCCCAAAGACAATTCTATACCTCTTCCTTTTGCACGGACGGGATTCTGTCCTAGCTTTGTGGTGTTATGCTCCTTAACTTTTTTAGTGTGTATTTTTCTTCTCCTCACTAATCAGTAGCCTTATAATGGACAAGGTTTGTTATGAAGCCCAAGAAGCAATGTACTTTGGTGTTTTTCTGTCATTTGAGCATGATTTTGAAGGCATGAAGCTTTTCCTGATTTTGGCCCTGGACTCTTGCCTGTATGTCTTCTTGAAGAGCAGTTGGGGGCCTGCTGCCGCCTTCTATACCTCAGGCTATGGTCTGTCTTCTTTGTTATTGCCCTCTTTTTTTCTTTTTTTTTTTTTTAGGGGTGTGAATAGGGAGGGATGAAAGAAACAGAAAAGGAAGGTATCATCTATCATTCATGGAAAGCAGGACTGGCCCCGTAGAAGCCACATTTTCTGCTCCTGGCTGCTGCCTTTGCCTGGCTCGCTGTTGTTTTGTATGTTGCACCTGCCTTGAGCCCCTTCAACCGAAGGAGCTGTTGTTCAAGTATGCTCAGTTGAGCACTGAGGATAAGGAACTTAGTGCTTTAGAGGGGCGATACCCTGACCTCTTGGCATACACTGTCCCTGGGAGAGGGATCTTGCACCTGGCCCAGACTATGTGGTCTCGGTAGAATACCAGTATTGTCCACAATTAGCCTGGCTTATTAAGGCTTAGTTTATTCAGATTCCCTGTGTATCTGAGACCAGCTTTCATCAGAATGCATGGCAGAGTCAGGGTAAACTGCAGCTCTGAAGACCATTGCCTTTTTTTCTTTTTTTAAAATTAACTTACTATTTTGATTATAAAAGTAACATGGGCCGGGTGTGGTGACTCATGCCGTAATCCCAGCACTTTAGAAGGCTGAGGCAGGTGGATCATCTGAGGTCACAAGTTCAAGACCAGCCTGGTCAACATGGTGAAACCCATGTCTACTAAAAACACAAAAATTAGCCGGGTGTGATGGTGCGCCTGAATTCCCAGCTACTTAGGAGGCTGAGGCAGAAGAATCACTTGAACCCAGGAGGCATTGGTTACAGTGAGCCGAGATCACACCATTGCACTCCAGCCAGGGTGACAAAACAAGACTCCATCTCAAACAAACAAACAAACAAACAAAAAGTAATATGAGCACATTACAGATTACTTAGAACTAGAGAAAAGTAAACATAACTCCTAACCTTGCCATCTTAGTATTGCCACCATTCTCATTTTGATATATTTCCTTCTAGTCATTTTTCACGTGCTTTTATATATTTAAGGTGATTGTCTTCTTTCTGGTGTTTCCCATAGCTACTTTCTTGGATTTATTTATCTATTTTATTTTATTTTTTGAGACGGAGTCTCACTGTGTCGCCTAGGCTTGAGTGCAATGGCATGATCTTGGCTCACTGCAACCTCTGTCTCCCGAGTTTAAGTGATTCTCAGCCACCTGAGTAACTGGGATTACAGGTGTGCGCCACCATGCCCGGCTTATTTGTATTTTTTCTTTTTTTTTTTTTTTAGTAGAGATGGGGTTTGACCACCCCAGGTGGTCCACCTGCCTCAGCCTCCCAAAGTCCTGGGATTACAGGTGTGAGCCACCATGCCTGGCCAGGAAAGAATTTTTTTAACAGCATATATCAACACTACTTTATCAGTCTTCTTTCTGTATAACACCTCACTGAAGCATAAATGGGAAGAAACCCTCTCATTATATTGAATGATCAGAGAAGGATCTTATAACCACTCCAGTATTTTAAGTGGCTGCAAATGACATGTTTTGTATCCCCTTGCCCACTCCTGATACCTGACCCAGATGAGAAGGACTCATTAGTGCAGTGGATAGAGCCTGGGGGACACCTGCAAGTTGGAGTCAGGCCTAGACTTGAGTTCTGGCTCTGCTACTCACTGGCTGTACAGCTGTGTGATTTGGGACAAGTGCCTTAACATTTCTGAATCTTGGTTTCTTCACTGATAAAATGGGCGTTTAAAATAGAACCTCCATCACGGAGTTTTAGTGAACAAGTGCTTTGTAAACTGTGACTTGCTCCTGAAATGCAGGGATCATCATCCCCATTGCCTCAGTTGTGACCTTGCTTGCTGGCTTTCTTTGTCTCTAGCGGATGACCACCAGGCTCTCATCTGGGACATCCAGCAAATGCCCCGAGCCATTGAGGACCCTATACTGGCCTACACAGCCGAAGGAGAGATCAACAATGTGCAGTGGGCATCAACTCAGCCCGACTGGATCGCCATCTGCTACAACAACTGCCTGGAGATACTCAGAGTGTAATGTCGGTGGCGCTGTGCCCACGAGGCAGGGGCTTGTGTGTCCTGCCTCTGCCCCACCCCCAAAGTAAGAAGAAACATGTTTCCAGTGGCCAGTATGTCTTCGTTGCTTTGCACCCAGTTACCAGAAGCTGCTCTAGGAGTTCCTGGCCAGTCACCCCATCGCCCTCTGTGGCAGACTCAGTGCTGTGTGGCACCTCCTCAGCCCAGGGCTGAGTTTTAAGATTTTCTCTTCTTTCCTCTTCTCCTTTGGTTCCTCAATTAAAAATGTGTGTATATTTGTTTGTCAGGCATTGTGTTGAGGAGCAGTTCACGTATTGGCTGTGTCTATTCCTCTGCCCAGGTGTCTCTGTCTGTTTGCTGCCCAAGGCAGCAACCCACGTCTCGTCCATGTCCATGTTCGTGTTAGCACTTACGTGGGAACAAATACCAATCTGTCTTTTCTCCTAGTATCAGTGTGTTAACAAATTTCAACTTTGTATATTTATCAGGCTAATTTTTTTATGAAAAGAATTTTACTCTTCCTGGTTCATTTATTTGTCTTATAGTCCTTCCTCTTTGCACCTTCTCTTCCCTCAGTGCCTGGAGCTGGTACTGGGCCCCTGGCCCCATGAGCAGTTTGCCTTCTTGAGTCACTGCCTGAGTAGTACATACCTGACCAGGAGTCCAAACCACCTTGGTGCTCTGAAGTCCACTGACTCCTCACACCTTTCTTAGCCTGGCTCTTCTCAAGGACATTCTGGGCTTCTAAGCAGACATAGGAAACATCTGTTTATCCTGAAGCACCACTGTCCATCCCCATTGGTTCCCCACTGGGAGCATGGTATAGCTGAGAGAGCAGGCTTTCAGGGTGCCTGACTTGAGGGGAATCCTTTCAGGAAGCTGAAAAAGTCAAGCATATTTCCAGTACATACTTTTAGAGTCTGTTTTTCTCCAAATATAAGCCCCAAGCCATTCCACTTAGTGTCTTTTTAATGATAGGCAAGAATGAGTTGAACTTCTCTGAGTTGAACTTCGGTGTTTCTGTTGGTTGAGTGTACTGTGCCTGGCCATATATTATATAGGGTGCTCTTTGGATTGAGTGCTCTGAGGTGAGGAGTTTCCCGAGAGGCATCCAGTCTGTACTTCCGACCCTGAACAAGACCTCACATGAGAGATGCACTGATTGGCTGTGGCAATCCCGGGCTGTCAAGTGGATAGATAGCAAAAAATAGTTATACTGTGGTGAGTAATGCTAAGGAGAAAAAAAGAAAAGGAATTATTGCCCCCAGGGTCAGCCAGTTAAGAGCTCTACCCACACCTGTCAGCCCCTCTCTCCGCCAGTTTAGTTCTGAGCAGTATTAGACTTGTAACCTGCGGTTGTCTAGTGACTTGTAGGCCGCAGGTGTCTTTCCGTTACATGAATGAGTTCCATGGAGGGGGCCTGTGTGTGATTCCACTGTTGGATGAGTCCTTGGGGCAGGCAGAGTTTGGGGCGTGCTCTTGGGGGAAAGTTGCCTGGCTCCTTGTGCTTTACTCAGTAACTGAAGGTTTTTAAGTCCCTCTGAATTGCTCATCTGAGGTTAGCAGAGTAGCAGGCCTGAAGGATGATGGTTTTGTCCTCTTTGGCTCTCACCTGCTTGAGAAGTAAAACAGTGAACTTTGTTCTTCTGGGCCATTAAGCTTTGTTGGTTAAGTCTACCTTTTCAGAAGGAGATGTCATTGTTTGCTGAAAGTCCAGCTCTTTGCTTTACCACACAGGGACCTGTCCCAAAGAAGAAGGCTCCTTTTGAGTCAGAGTATTTCCCCTTCTACCCTTTTACTTTGTTGTTCTGATTCTGGGACTCTGGCTGGCCATGTGCTTGCAGTTGACTCTCCTGCATCTGCTACTGGATTTGCACTGCATTGCTCGGAGATGTAAAGCGAGCAGTTCTCGGTCAGAACTCTCCTCTGCTTTTCAGTGTGTTTGATCACAGTTACTGGGTCCTTCTCTCAAGGGTAGCAAGGCCAAGCTGATGGCTGCTTGTTTAGGAGGCCATCACTTCCTTCCTATGGAGAAGGGTCTGAAATGGAAGTCAGTGTAGAAAAGGCTGGTCTGCTGGGCAGGGCTTACGTACACTGAGTTTTAAGAATCCTTTGCTGATCTGTACCAAGCCTGGTCTGTATGGTGAAATTTGTCAGCTGGAACTCAGAAACAACAACTTTTAAAAAAACAACAATAATTAGAATATATTTGCATAAGATAGCTATTTACTCTGGAAACCAACAACTTTTGAAGTTTCCCTTGCCCCGTAGACACCCAGCCCCTGTCAGCCTTCCCCAGGTTCTGCATTGCAGTCTTCTCCTGAATCCCGGGGGGACCCAGGGGGAGACTCCACCTCCCTAAGCAAGCACACACATACTCACAGTTGATGAGTTGCTGGTCTTCTGAATCCCAGGTCTCTTACCCTCCCTTGACTCCACCAACCTGATGACCCATGACTGAGGAGAGGATTTCTACAGTCTCAGGATTTAGAAAGCCTGTAAGCCAGCCATGCTCCAGAAAGCACAGATCTGTTACAGTTGCAAAAATAACTCTATGTAATTTGTTGAGGTTCTCAAATTGACAGCCAGCGAGACTGGGGGAGGAGACTGAATCTGCTATCCCTGACTGCTAGAGGAGCAGCTGCTAGGACTTTATCAGAAAGCCCACATCTCCAGGCTGTGGCCCAGCTGGTGATGGCCCTTTTGCTGTTGGCAGCCTGAAGCACAGCTGTCTGTATTGTCCTCAGCTGCTCTGAGGAAGGGTGGAGAGTGGGTCCGCGTCATGAAGGACCTGAACTTTTTATGCTCAGGAGCGTTGGAACCCTCTCTTCCAAGCCTGCAAGGTTAGTGCTTGAAGAGGGAAGATACTTAATAACTGGGCGAAAATTTCTTACAAATCCAGGATTGGCTCTCAGAGAACTGGCTAAGATTCAGGAATAAACAAAATTCAGAATCCTATAAGGTTTTTTTGGTTTTTTTTGAGACAGAGTCTCGCTCTGTCACGCAGGCTGGAATTAAGTGGTGCAATTTGGCTCACTGCAACCTCCGCCTCCCAGGTTCAAGCGATTCTCCTGCCTCAGCCTCCTGAGTAGCTGGGACTACAGGCGCGTGCCACTACGCCTGGCTAATTTTTTGTATTTTTTAGTAGAGACGGGGTTTTACCATGTTAGCCAGGATGGTCTCGATCTCCTGACCTCATGATCCACCTGCATCAGCCTCCTAAAGTGCTGGGATTGTAGGCCTGAGCCACCGCGCCCGGCCCCTACAAGGTTTTGATGACAGTTGGGGCCAAAATTTTAGGAGGTGATACAGGATGCAGGAGAAAATCAAAGTGTTTTTAAATCAAAGGAGGAAATATTAGAGGTCAGCGGAGGTCTGGGGTAGGGAAACATTCACACTGTCCATTGCATGAGACTGTGGAATGAGACTGCCCCTTAACCTGGGTCAGCCTTCCTGGGCTATAAATTGGGTATCCATGATGCTACGTAACTGTGAAAACAAGTTGACAGCTCAGAGCAGCCATAGGTGATGTTTGGTGGTAAAAAACCTGCAGGCATTGGGAGTCCCATGATTGTTCCAGACTGTGGCTCTTGGTTGTGGGTTTGTACAGAGCAGGAGAAGCACAGGTTATGACAGGTATACAGACTTTTCCCCTCCTTTTTCTCTCTTCTCTTCCCCTTGCCTTTCCACTGTTTCTCCCTGCTGCCACCTGGGCCTTAAATTCCTGGGCCATGAAGACATGTAGGAGCTGCAGGGTTTACCACATGTGGGAGGGCAGCCCAGAACTGTCCCTCTACCTTCCCCACTTGGAGAATATGGCAGCCCCTTCCATTCCTGGCTTGGGGTAGGGGAGCGCATTGAAGTAGAAGCCTCAAAGCAGACTTTTCCCTTTACTGTGTATATATACACCAGGACGAGAAGGTTCATGCTTGATACTTAGATTGGTTTTCCCAGGGAAGAGAGCAGAGCAGAGCAAAGTCACTGTGAACCCTGGGCCAGGCCCTGGCTGGGCCAGCTCCTGAGAGTGTCTCGTGTTGCAGAGCCTTGCCCACTCACCCCACCTGCACCCTCTCCCCCTCCCACGGTGTCACTGCTGCTAATGGTCAAAGTCAAATATGTGGCCACATGAGATGGACCAGGTCCTCTCAGGCTACTTTCTGGATGTCATTTTAAAAATATGGAAACATGCAGGTGCCTTCTGAAAGAGGCTTGGACTGGTATATCCAACCAGAAACAAACAAGCTAAAGAAAGTTTGAACTTGAGAAGAAAGATGTTGACAGTCTGTATAACAGCTGGAAAGTTTATAGGCACCCACCTTTGGGACAACCCAGTGAATATGAACTTGTGATATCTACTAAGATTTTAAAAGAAATGTTCTCACCTTGGGTTGATTGTGGTAAATCATATGTTATGAAAATTGTTGAGCTGAAGCTTTAAATTGCTTTAGTTGAGTCTGAATCACTTGCTTTGGTTCCTGTGTATTTTATGACCCCTCTTGTCAGTGACCTTCCCTCCCCACCCCCACCCAGAGTGAATTTGTAGCATGATTGTATAAACGTCTATGTAGAAAATGGAGATTTCTTGCTCTGAAATGTTAAGCTGTAACTCATCCATTTCTGTGCCCTTTAGCCTAGTATGTCTGAACTTCCATTCCTGTTATATATTTAAACTTTCCCTCTATCTTATAGGTTTTGTGGCATCCATGGTCAGGTGGAAAGGAAGCTGCCCCTTGCAGAACTGTACTGTAATATTTTTCTTTTATAAATATTTTCACAGGACTGATTGTATGCAGGGCTTGTAATAAAATTTTAACACTGTGCTGTGAAACAACATGGGGAATCTCCATTGAAGGCTACTTCAAAGGCACCTGAAAGTGGAGTGTTATATCTACGACTTTCTATTTCTTGTTTCCTAAGTAAATTAAACCTAATTTTCACCCTTTCATTCTGTTTCAGCCTCCTGTATGAGAAGTACCGTATTTCTGCCCATCATACTTTGTAATAAAACTTGAACATGTATAGATTGACTGAATTTCTTTTTGTGACAAATTCAGTTCTTCCCATTTGTCACTGTGGTCATGTTCCATCGACAGTGGCAGTGCCCCAGCCGAAGCCAGGCAATCTGCTCATCACCTTTTATATCCTGTTTGGTCATTCACTTGATATTCAGTAGAGCACCTCCTCTATGCCAGGGGACATGGCCCTCAAGTTGGTTGCAGTTTATCAGAGGAGACATCCACATAAATACTTGTGGCCACGCGCAGTGGCCTGTGATCCCAGCTGAGGTGTTGGGGAGGCTGAGGTGGGAGGATCACTTGAGGACAGGAGTTCAAGAGCAGCCTTGGCAACACAGGAAGACCCTATCTCAATTAATTAGTAATTTTTATTAAAAAAATTATTTTTAGCCAGACTGGGATCTAAGACAATTTTTTTTTTTTTTGCATTTATTTCAATAGTTTAGGGAGAACAAGTGGTTTTTTGGTTACATGGAAAGTTTTTTAATGGTGATTTCTGAGATTTTGGTGCACCCTTCACCCGAGCAGTGTGCACTGTACCTAATTGGTAGTCTTTTATCCCTGTCCCCTCTCACCCAAATTAATTTTTAAAAAACAAACTGAAAAAATCCAGATACTTGCATTGTTGTGCAATAGTGGATGTGTTTAAGCATCACCTCCAAGGAGGAGGAGATCACCTTTGCCTGGGTGGGAGCCAGACGGGGTCAGCGAAAACTACTTGAGATGGATGCCTAAGCTGGGTATTGAAAGCTGAGTACGAGTTCTCTGGGAATAGGGAATGTCATTTAAGGCAGAGAGAACACCCATGTGCAAATCTGTAGAGGCAAGAAAGTATGGTCATATTCAGAGAATTGCAGGTTGAGGTGGGGTGAATAGTGGGAAGTATAGCTAGAGAGGTATACAGGAGCTAGAGCAGGGAAAGTCTTGTGCTTCGCAGAAATTTTAGATATTACACTCATGCATAAGCCTGGAAAACATACACAGGAGTCATCAGAATTGCATCTTAGGAGGATAGGCAATGATAAAGCGCCTCTGCCTTCTTATAACAGCACGAGAGAAAATCAAATCCTGAACTAAGGTGGTGGTGGCAGCAGCAGTAGCAGTGGCAAGGATGGAGAGGACAGAGCACAAGCGAAGAGGGATGCAGTTATCAGCATTCAGTAATTTATTGGCTGTGAAGGGAAGACAAAGAACTCCCAGATCTTTTGGGTTTGGACAGGTTCTGATAGCTGACTAGGAATGTTCAAGTCCCTGCTAATTTCCCAAACCTATGCCCCAACATGGTAGGATGGGGGAAAGAGTTCGTGTCCCACTGCTATTCAAATGCTGTGTGTCCTGGATGAAATACTCCCCCTCATTTATTTTTATTTTTATTTTTATTTTTATTTGTTCATGTTGGGCCACTTTCAAGAAAGAGAGAAAGGCAAACTGGTTCAGTGAACCAATATTCGGTAAGTACCTGCCAGTGTGTCAGCTGACATGAAGCCAGCGGCAGTGGATCTTTGAAAGAAAGTGTGTGCCCTTGAGAATTTAAATTTTATGAGTACCTGCTTCTCCTGTTGGAACTGTGCTGCTATGTGGTCTGACAGTGTATATTTTCTGGGAAATACATGAGTCCTGCTTTCTGGTTTTAAGGAGAAAACAGAGAGGTGGTAATAAGGCGAGGCTATGCTGCAGCAACAAACCCCCAAATCTCAGAAACTAAGCACTACAAAAGCTTATTTTTTGCTTACACTAAGTCCTCTGGGCCGGGCACAGTGGCTTGCCTCTCTAATCCCAGCACTTTGGGAGGCTGAGGGGGGCGGATTGCTTGAGGTCAGGAGTTCAAGACAAGCCTGGCCAACATGGTGAATATCCCCGTCTCTATTAAAAATACAAAAATTAGCCAGGCATGGTGGCACATGGTTGTCCCAGCTACTTGGGAGGCTGAGGCAGGAGAATAGCTTGAACCCAGGAGGTGGAGGTTGCAGACAGCTGAGATCACACCACTGCACTCCAGCCTGGGCAACACAATGAGGCTCCATCTCAAATAAGATAAAATAATAAACGTGTGACCTCCAGGTTACTTATGGGGGGGTGGGAGGGAGTACATTTTTCAGGATGGGCCTGAAAGTGGCTTACTCACTTCTGCCCCTATGTGCCAACTCCAAGGAAGGTCAAGTCAAGAAATGTAGTCTTCCTGTGTATCCTGGAAGAGGAAATGAAGTAGTGAATAGTTATGTCTCAGCCATACCAGCAAATTGGCTAAGTATCTGGAGTAATAACTAATGTAATCTCATTCCTTGAGAGCTGTTAGTACTGGACAATACACGGTCAAACCTAATGGAATGATACTTTTAGCCAGTCTTTAGCTTCCAAGGCTCATTGTTAGTTAAGTGACTTCAGTGATCCTAGTGTTGGAAATAAGAGCTCAGAGTTGCAAAAAGAATGAGCACTCAAAGGATTTCCCAGCAAGGCAAATTTACTTCTGCAGAAGGGTGCTGCTCACACTTCTGGCCACTGCAAGAGCACACTGAACAAAGGAGGGAAGGGGTTTTTATCCCTAATGCACTCAGTCCCTGCTTCTGTGTCTTACCTCCATTGGCTGGAGTCAGACCACACTATCTAAGCTGATCTTGATTGGCTATTTCAAATAGAGCAGGGGTGTGGGTTACAGAAGCGGGAAGGGGAGTTTTGGCGGGGAGGGTAGTTTATAACAAGTACAAATACAAGGCATGTCTGGGCACGGCAAAGGCAAGAACGGTCACACAGTTTACAGAGGTTACTGAGCAGGGAGCCAAGGGCAAAGGGGACTCTTTCCACATAAGGAATAGACCTGGGCTACAGATTAGGATTGGCAGGAGAAATTGTTTACAGGGTGGGTAACTGGGGCGGCAGGGCAGTACAAGGATGTTGACCCTAAGAACAAAGAATAAGGAAGTTAAACAAGCTGAACTTTTGAAGAGGAACTTAATGTTTGTACAAATGTCCAATGTGAAAAAAAAATAAATAAAAAAAAAGAGGAACTTAATGTATCTAACATTGACAATCAGGCCTCTAGAGATGGTTCAGTCAACTATGAATTTATCTTGAAAGGTGGCTATGAAATCAGACTGAGAAACTGAATATCTGCCCTGCCATTCACCATAGATCCACAGACAGATAAAACCAGCTGCACAGTTGACAGGATATAATATCTCTACCAAGCACACACCACAACTTTTTTTTTTGGCAACATAAAGTGTCATAACAACTCCCTGAGTGACTACTTTAAAAAAAAAAATTCACTGAGAAACTTTGTTCTCTAAAATCATAGGCCGACAAAGTTTGCTGTTTGCAATTGTATTTGTGAGAATGAAGCCTTACAGTATGGCTTGGGGGAGCTGAGTCACTTTGACATCAAGAAGCAGCCTTGATTTCCAACCCAGGTATAGCGCTTCAGAGCAGAGGTTTCTGAACGCAACATTCCACGTTTATCTTGACTTTGCACTTTCCAGGGAAACTGATCCCCTGAGTCCCCTTTGTAGTCCAGCTGACCTTGATCCCCCTTCACATAGGTCTGTGTTTCTTTGAGCCTAACTCTAATTTTTTACCTAACCTCTACCCTTCCCCGTAATCCTATAACCATCTTTTTCTTTGGTGAGATACTTCACCATTCCTCTGGTGTGCAGTCTCCCTTGTTGATAAGCCTTACTATGTGGGACTGTAGGTTTGCCCCTGCTGGTCTTAGGCTGATTGGACTAGGGCAGTCTCAAACCTTGTTTTAGCCTCTATACATTTTTGTGATTACAAATTCCATTAATTTGATTTTTGCTTCTCAAAGTAAACATAATAAACTATATATATAGTTTATTTTATCTATAATTATATATATATAATGTTCATAAAAGTTTATATGTATAGTTTATTAATTATATATATATATGTATATATATGTTTGTTTGTTTTTGAGACAGAGTCTCGCTTTGTCACCCAGGCTGAAGTGCAGTGGCGCAATCTCGGCTCACTGCAACCTCCACCTCCCAGGTTCTTTTTTTAAATCTTTTCTGAACATCTCTTTCTTGAATTACACCTCCCAGTTTCAACCGATTCTCCTGCCTCAGCCTCCTGAGTAGCTGGGACTACGGGTGCATGCCACCACGCCCGGCTTTTTTTGTATTTTTAATAGAGATGGGGTTTCACCGTGTTAGCCAGGATGATCTTGATCTCCTGACCTTGTGGTCTGTCTGCCTCAGCCTCCCAAAGTGCTGGGATTACAGGTGTAAGCCACCGTGCCTGGCCTGAATAAACTATATTTTTAAATTGCAAAAAGTAATGCTATATATGAATGGCTGATACACACATTAAAAGATGTTTACCATTAGTAGTCATTAAGGAAATACAATCAAAACCACAATAAGATAACACTGCTCACCCACAAGGTGATAGCTATAGTCAAAAAGAATAACATTTAGCCAGTGGCTCATGCCTGTAATCTCAGCTATTTGGAAGGCTGAGATGGGAGGATTGCTTGGGCCCAGGAGTTCTTTGCTGCAGTCAGCTATGATTGTGCCACTGGACTCCATCCTGGGGTAACAAAGCAGAAAAAGAATCAATGATATGGAGAAACTGAACCCTCATATATTGCTGGTGGGAATGTAAAATGATTCAATCATTTTAGAAGACAGTCTGGAAATCCCTCAAAAGGTTAAACATAGTTATGACATGACCCGGCAATTCCACTCCTAGGTATATAACTAAGAGGTGAAAATATATGTCCACATAGCAATGTGTACATGAATGTTCGCAGCCTCATCATTCATCATAGAAGGTGGAAATAACCTACATGTCCATCACCTGATGAATGGATACATAAAACGTGGCATATTCATACAATGGAATATTATTTGGTAATAGAAATTAAATACTGACACATGCTACCACATTCAAGAATCCTGAAAACATGATGCTAAGTGAAAGAAGCCAGTTACAAAAGGCCACATAGTGTATGGGTCCACTCATCAAATGTCCAGAGAGGCAAACCCACAGGTACAGATTAAGTTGGTGATTGCCTAGGCCTGCGGGAATTGGGGGAAAATAGGGAGTGACTGCTAATGGGTGCAGGACTTCTTTTGGGGCTGATGAAAATGTAAAATCAATTGTGCACAACTCTGAATGTTCTACAACCCACTGTACACTTTGAATTGGTGATCTGTATGATATGTGAAATATGTCAAAGCTGTTAATTTTTTGTTAAAATGAGAACTGTAGCCTGGCACAGTGGCTCATACCTGTAATCCCAGCACTTTGGGAGGCCGAGGTGGGTGGATCATCTGAGGTCAGGAGTTCAAGACCAGCCTGACTAACATGGAGAAACCCCATCTCTACTAAAAACACAAAAAAGTAGCCAGGTGTGGTGGTGCATGCCTGTAATCCCAGATACTTGGGTGGCTAGGGCAGGAGAATCACTTGAACCTGGGAGGCAGAGGTTGCAGTGAGCCGAGAATGCACCATTGCATTCCAGCCTGGGCAACAAGAGTGAAAGTCCATCTCAAAAAAAAAAAAAAAAAAAAAAAAAATGAGAACTGTGAACTATGTTGGGCATAGGAAGTGGAGTCCTACTCTCAAAGAATTTAGTATTATGGTAGAAACAGATAAAAACATTTTGAAATTTTTTAAAAACATAAGTGCTAAGGTACAAGCATGTATAAAGGGCTATGTGCACCACCACACCCGGCTAATTTGTGCATTTTTAGTAGAGATGGGTTTTCACCACATTGGCCAGCCTGGTTTCAAACTCCTGACCTCAAGTGATCTGCCCATCTCGGCCTCCCAAAGTGATAGGATTACAGGGGTGAGCCACCACGCCCAGCCTCATGGGGATTCTTCTGTAATGAAAAATATAAAGTCTATGTGTCAGGCCTCCAAGTTCAGTTCTGGACATTACAGCCTTGATGACCTGCACATACACCTCCTAATGGTCTCCAGGAGCAGAAAGTCTGAAGTAACTGGATGGCCACAAAGAGAAGTCAAACAACTAGCTTCTGCCTCAACTAATTGCTCTCCCACTGCAATGTTCCACCATTGTTTCTGCTCAACCTTGTGAAGCTTCCCCCCTAGACATTAGGTTTTCTCAAGACCCCCACCCCTGTAACTATGTTTACTGCACCCTTCCTTCTGCTTGCAACTGATAACCCCCACTGTTATGACCATGCCTGTTTGTAATAGATAACCCCTACTCTTGTGACCATGTATCCCCTGATGCCCCCTTAGCAACACCCCTACCCCCCGGCTTGCAAAACTACCCTGAACTGTAACTTCTGTAACTTTCCACTGCCTACCACAAACCTATAAAACCAACTCCTGTCTCACCTCACTCCGCTGACTCTCTTTTCAGACTCAGCCTGCCTACACGCGGGTGAATAAACAGCCATGTTGCTCACACAAAGCCTACCTGGTAGTCTCTTTAAATGAGCGATGTGCCTAACGCTATGCCTTTGTGCTTTGCATCCATTATCCCATTTAATCCTCACAAGGCCATTCTACAGGTAAGGAAATGGAAACAGAGAAGTAAAGGAACTTGTCCACGGATACACTAGAAAATGCAACACCAGGGTTCGAAGCCACCCAGTCTAACCTCAGAGGGCACAGGTTTGAACTTCACACTGTCCTGCTTCTCTACCTGATATGTCATGCCCTTTCCACTTAATCTCACCACCCTGGAGTCACTACAAAGTTTTTCAGCAGCTGCCACTTTGTTTCTCTCCATCTTCTAATGGATTTGGTTTTCTCTTTGGAGACAGCAGAGAGAAAATGAAGAGGGGGAGTTTGGCTCCAAAATGCTTGTCTGATGATTCTCCCTCTCCCAAAGGCCTGTGGCTCATTTGAGTCTGTCCCGAACCAGCTCTTGCATTTAGGGGCTTAAGGGCACTGAGGCTATTTACATAAAACGTTATTACTTTAAAGCTGTAAAGGCTCATTTTGTGTTTTCAACCTTCCTATGTTGATTGTTAGGCCCTTCACTTGTGTAAAGAGACCACCAGGCAGGCTTTGTGTGGGCAAGTGGGCCAAGTCCGAGAAAGGACTTAGGCAAGGGGGGGACTGGTTATATAGTTGGGGTAAATGGTCAGTTAAAGGTGGTAATCGATTTTAGGGAGCGGGAGGGCATCACAGGATGCATGGTCACAAGGGTAGGGGTTATTCATTACAAACAGGCATGATCATAAGGGTGGGGGTTATTGCAAGTAGAAGGGTGGTTGCAAGTAGAGGGGAGGGTGAGGCAAATTACATAGTTACAGGGGAGGGGGTCTTGAGAAACCCAATGTCCAGGAGGAAATTTCGCAAGGCTGAGCAGGAATGATGGTTGCAGGTTGCAGGGAGGAGAGCAATTAGTTGAGGCAGGAACAAGTTGTTTCACTTCTCTTTGTGGCCATCTGGTTACTTCAGACTTTCTGGCTCCTGGGGACCATCCAGATGTGTACATGCGGGTCACCAAGGCTATAATGGCCATGCCTGGACTTTGAGGCCTGACACTGATAAAGCAAATATTAGATCCTTATTTATAGGTAGGGGGAGACATTCAGAGAGATTAAACGTTCGGGCAATTTTCACTTCTCTGGCAATGGTTTCTTTGCCAGTTAAAAGAGGCAGGTGAACTACATATTTGCAACGACAAAACATTTGTCATTCTGGACCTGCTCAGATAGGCGGAAATTTGCAAGCAAAGTCAGTTTCATAACTCAGATGTGTCTCCACTAGATCACGATGAGAAAACAAAGTCCGGCGCTCTCGAGACAACCGGGAGAACTTGACCATTAGGTCTGCGCAAGGGTGAAAGAGGAGCGAGTACCGTGCAGCCGCGGAACAGACTTTGCGGGCGGTGGGGACGTGTTTTTGGAGCGAACCCGGTAAAGGAAGTGTGCTACGCCATCAAGGGCCCCACTCCCGGCTGCCGCGGGGACGGTGCAGGGTCATTCGCGGTTGAGCTGCCCCGGGCGGGCCCGGGCCTTTGGGTCTCAGGTGACCGGCACAGGCGGCCGAGGGGTTCGAATCTGCTTGTACCGGCGGTGGAAGAGACGGGCCGGCGTTGGCCGCTGCTGCTAGCAGCTTGAAGCCCAGGGGTGGGACCGATGGCGGCCTGGGCTGCTTCCAGCCTAAGCAGGGCCGCTGCCCGATGCTTGCTGACACGAGGCCCCGGGGTCCTGGCGGCTCCTCTGCGCGACCCCCGGCCCTCCCAGCCAGAGCCCTGGGGCTGGGGCGCCGCTTCGGTCAGGAGGCTGCACCTCACCACGGCTGTCCCCGCCGGGCACAACAGGTGGTCCAAAGTCAGGCACATCAAGGGTCCAAAGGACACCGAAAGGAGTCGCATCTTCTCCAAACTTGCTTTGAACATCCGCCTGGCGGTGAAAGGTGAGACCCTGACAGTCACCCACCGCTGGCTGCCGCTGCCCTCTCAGTGCCTACAGCCTCGCTTGCCTCTCGGAGTTGGGCCCACCTAGATCTCCGGCCCTTCACTTTATTTTCCTTCCCCAATACCCGCCATTGCCCTATTCATAAATCCTCACAACACCTACCTATGTTGGAGGTCCTCACTCACCTTTCCAGACGCTGAGCATCTAGCCAGTTTGTCAGAGAGGGAGCTGCTCTTGAGAAGAGAAGCCGGTAAGGTAGAAGTGACTTCATCCTAGTGTAGCCCGGTACTTAATAGAAACAAGTCCTAAGAGTCAGGGCAGATGTGTGTCTCTCCTGAAGAGACAAATCAGCCCCTTTGAAGTCACCTCAAGTAGCATATTGGTTGTGGCAGGGGCACTGAATGAAGCTATTACTTGTTTAGGCCCCAGTTTGCTTCATTAATGTTTCCCCGAGACATATGTCCTTGGAAGGTAGTTTTGCAACAGTGTCTTTTCTCTCTTAGGTCACCACCCTGAAAAGGCTTTTTTTCTATTTAGGGTCAGACATTTGTAAGAGTAAAGGAAAAGTTCTGTAGAAAGCATGGACTTCGGGCTGGGCACAGTGGCTCAGCCTGTAATTCCAGCCCAGAGGCAGGCGGATCGCTTGAGGTCAGGAGTTCGAGACCAGCCTGGCCAATATGGCGAAACCCCGTCTCTACTAAAAATACAAAAAAAAAAATAGCTGGACATGGTGGTGGGCGGTGCCCTAATGCCAGCTACTCAGGAGCCTGAGGCAGGAGAATTGCTTGAACCCAGGGGTTGGAGGCTGCAGTGAGCAAGATTGCACCACTGCACTCCATCCAGCCTGGGTGACAGAGCAAGACTCTGTCTCAAAAAAGGTATGGACTTTTGAGTCGGGGAAAACCTGGTTTCTTTCACTGACTAACTTATGACCTTGAACAAGTGGCTTAACTTTGTTGAGTTTCTGTGAAACAAGGATAATACCCACCTTGAAGTTTATGGTTTATGGCACATAACAGGCATTCAGTTAATGTTAATTTACCTCCTCATCTCATGCCTGGTATTTGTTTGCTTCATTTTCTTCAAAATTCTTGATATTAAGTTCAAGCAACTTTTATTTATTTTTTTGAGACAGAGTCTCACTCTGTCACCCCGCCTGGAGTGTAGTGGTATGATCTCGGCCAACTGCAGCCTCTGCCTTCCAGGTTCAAGCGATTCTCCTGCCCCAGCCACCTGAGCAGCTGGAATTACAGGCACCGCCTGCCACCATGTCCGACTAATTTTTTTTTGTATTTTTAGTAGAGACAGGGTTTCGCCATGTTGGCCAGGATGATCTCGATCTCCTGACTTTGTGATCCGCCCGCCTCGGCCTCCCAAAGTACTGGGATTACAGCTGTGAGCAACTGTACCTGGCCAATTTTTTTGTATTTTTAGTAGAGACGGAGTTTCACCACGTTGGCCGGGCTTGTCTCGAACTCCTGACCTCAAATGATCCACCCACCTCAGCCTCCCAAAGTACTGGGATTACAGGCATGAGCCACTGCACCCAGCCCAAGTTCAGCCAACTTAATTGTGTTTATTTTGTGCGAGGGATGACATTAGTACTACAAAAATGATGAGATACAGCCCCTACCCTCAGATTACAATGTCATGTGAACATTTCAGTAATTATGCACAAAGTAGTAGAGTAAGAGCAGTAATGAGTCTAGGCAGTGTTGTTACCATCTATGTTCCTTATTCATCTGACACAAAGTGGAGATCGCTGAAACCTAGCAGAATGAAAACCATCCGTAAAGACAATGAATTAGAAAGTTCTGGCCGGGCACAGTGCCTCATGCCTGTAATCCCAGCACTCCGGAAGGCCAAGGTGAGTGGATCACTTGAGGTCAGGAGTTTGAGACCAACCTGGCCAATGTGGTGAAACCTTATCTCTACTAAAAATACAAAAATTAGCTGGGCGTGGTGGCAGTTACCTGTAATCCCAGCTACTCAGGAGGCTGAAGCAAGAGAATCCATTGAACCCAGGAGTGGGAGGTTGTAGTGAGCAGAGCTCACACCACTGCACTCCAGCGTGGATGAGAGTGAGACTCTGTCTCAAAAAAAGAAAAAGGCCTTTTCCCGGCCAGACGTAGTGACTCATAGCTGTAATCCTACCACCTTGGGAGCCCTAGGCAGGCAGATCACATAAACTCAGGAGTTTGATACCAGCCTGGGGGACATGGTGAAAATGTGCATCTACAAAAAAAAAAAAAAAATTACCTGGTTGTGGTGGCGCACACTGGTGTTCCCAGCTACTTAGGAGGCTGAGGCAGGAGGATCGCTTGAACCCCTGAGGTTGAGGCTGCAGTGAGCCGAAATCATGCCACTGCACTCCAGCCTGGGTGACAAAGTGAGACTTTATCTCAAAAAAAAGAAAATACTTTTCCAAAATACTTCTCCAGGCCAGGCGTGGTGGCTCTACCACTTTGGGAGGCCAACGTGGGTGGATCACCTGAGGTCAGGAGTTTGAGACCAGCCTGGCCAACGTGGCGAAACTCCATCTCTACTAAAAATACAAAAATTAGCCCAGCATGGTGGCATACACCTGTAATCCCAGCTACTTTGGAGGCTGAGGCAGGAGAATTGCTTGAACCCAGGAGGTGGAGGTTGCAGTGAGCCAAGATCGTGCGACTGCACTCCAGCCTGGGCAACAGAGCAAGACTTCGTCTCAAAACACAAATAAGAAAAACCAAAATACTTTTCCATATCCCATTGAAACACTAGATAAGATATTCTAAGGTAACTGAGAGCTAAATGGTGATTTGCCACTCCTTTGGCTTGGTGGGGCTGGAAATCCCTTTTTTTCTCCTGTGTTGTAATGAGATGTCTTTGCTCACTTTTTTTTTTTTTTAAATATCAGAAGGAGGCCCCAACCCTGAGCTCAACAGCAACTTGGCCAGTGTCTTAGAGGTGTGTCGCAGCAAGCATATGCCCAAGTCAACGATTGAGGCGGCGCTGAAAATGGAGGTGTGTACTGTTTGACATGCTTGTTATTCATCACAGCCCCTATAGGGCCCATGTCTGGATGGCCACCAGACACACCTTAAATTATCAGAGAAGGCTGGGTGCGGTGGCTCACGCTTGTAATCCCAGCACTTTGGGAGGCCAAGGTGGGTGGATCATTTGAGGCCAGGAGTTTGGAGACCAGCCTGGCCAACATGGCAAAACCCCATCTCTACTAAAAATACAAAAATTAGCCCAGTGAGGTGGCACATGCTTGTAATCCCAGCTACTTGGGAGGCTGAGGTGGAGGATTGCTTGAACCCAGGAGGTGGAGGTTGTGGTGAGCCGAGATCACGCCACTGCATTCCAACCTGGGCAGCAGAGCGAGACTCTATCTCAAAAAAAAAAAAAAAAGCAGATCAGAGAGAAGGGTAGCAATGTAGTTGACACCCTCAAACTAGAGGCTTCTGGGGGCTGTCTGTCCTTGGTCATTGGTTCTAGGAGCATGACTGGGAGTAGCATGCACAGACAGCATGCAGGGCCATACAGCCCGGGACCGCTCAGCCAAGTTGTAGGGAGATGAGGTATTACGGAAAGAAGGGGCAGTGTGGGAGAAAGCCCTTATGTTAGGTTGAGGAAGCGTTTGTTTTTCAGATGTTTAAGCCCCAAAGGAGAAAAGCTAGCAGAAAGGAAGAGGGTGGGGGTGATAGAGATGGTGGGAGGGGCAGGGATATAGAGTCCAGGTGAGGGTACACCTTTCTCTGGGGCAGGTAGAGAGTCTCTGAGGAGGTAATAGTTATCTTCGTAGCTCATAGTTATTGACTGCTTCCTGCAGGCTAAGCATGGATAAAAACTCTGTGTGTGTTATCTCATTGAATCCTCAAAACCACCATAAGTAGAAACTGAGGCACAGAAAGATTAGGTAACTTGACTCGGGTCACATAGAAAATGACAGACTTGAAACCAGATAGACACCAGAGCCTGCGCTCTAACCGTAATACATACTGCCTTCATGTAGGCCATGGTACAGAGAAGGTGGTGGAGACAGCAACTATTTCCCCCACCTAGTGGCCCTTTATTTCCTTTGTGAAAGAGGAAGGGAGAAGTCATCAGTTGAGAATTCCTGGAAAGGTACAAGACAGGGTGCTTGGAGTGGGGGAAGACTGAATACATGGACAAGGGATGAGTAGAGGCACAGAAGGTCCAGAAGAGTTTAGTCCCTAGAACTCTGCGTGAATTGTTTGAATTTTGAGATCGTGCTGTTTTCAGCAGCTCTTATGACAAGCCCTAGATGTGTGATTTTTCACAGCAATACTCACAGCTCAGGGTAGGAGCCTTGAGACTTCACCAGTGGGTTTCTTGCAGGATGGGAGTATAGGAGGATGAGTGGGAGTGGCTGGGGAACAGATGTGGCATTTGGTTAGGGACGGTAGGAAGCAAAGCTGAGAGATAGCTGGTGGATTGTTCAGGGACCCGAGAAACAGACTCCTTCCAAGTTAGGGGTAGTACTCCTGTTACCTCAAAACTTAGTTCTAGGGTCTCCTCTCAGAGGGTAGGGACAGAAATAAAGATTAAGTGCTCAGGCTCCAGCCTAGAGAGCCTATCCCATGGAATTAGTTTTGTGGTACTTGTGGTTCTGGGCTGACATGTGGGAGGGAATTGGGAAACAGGAAAATGTGCTTGTGTTGTTTATTACAGAAAACCAAGGACATTTATTTGCTGTATGAAGCTCGAGGCCCTGGTGGCTCTTCTTTGCTCATCGAGGCATTATCTAACAGTGGCTCCAAGTGTCAATCAGACATTAGACATATCCTGAACAAGAATGGGTAGGTATGTGTCTGGGGGGAATGGAAGTACTGTTGATCTCTGCTAGTGTTTCAGGGTGCTTTTTTTTTGAGAGTCACTCTTGTCACCCAGGCTGGAGGTACAGTGGCATGATCTCGGCTCACTGCAACCTCCGCCTCCTGGGTTAAAGCAATTCTCCTGCCTCAGCCTCCCAAGTAGCTAGCATTACAGGCACCCACAGCCACGCCCAGCTAATTTTTATATTTTTAGTAGAGACAACAGGGTTTCATCATGTTGGCCAGGCTGATCTCACTCCTGACCTCAGGTGATCCACCCGCCTCAGCCTTCCAAAGTGCTGGGATTACAGGTGTGAGCCACCACGCCTAGCCATGTTTCAGGTTTTAAGCACACTTCCTCCTTAGCAGAGTCCAGTGAGTTAATTGACTTTCCCTTATGTATTCTGTACTAACAGGATTCCAAAGACTTGTTCATCAGGTTTAGAAGGGGATCTTTGTCCTATTATCCCTATCTGTAGCCATTTAATGCCCAAGTCTTAAAAATGCTCTACCAGGCCTGCGTGCGGTGGCTCACGTCTGTAATCCCAGCACTTTGGGAGGCCGAGGTGGGCGGATCACAAGGTCAAGAGATCAAGACCATCCTGGCCAACATGGTGAAACCCTGTCTCTACTAAAAATACAAAAATTAGCTGGGCATGGTGGTGCATGCCTGTAGTCCCAGCTACTCAGGAGGATAAGGCAGGAGAATTGCTTGAACCCGGGAGGTGGAGGTTGCAGTGAGCCAAGATCGCGCCACTGTATTCCAGCCTGGTGACAGAGTGAGACTCGGTTTTAAAAAAAAAATGCTCCACCAAGACTGGCATCTTAATGGCACAGGAAATGATGAGCAAAGTCTGCTTCCTCCAAACTATAATCAGGGCAGAAAATTGACTATAGGGATATTCTTGGGCTGTTCCCTTACCCAGCAGCAGCTGCATTTTCTCCTTTAGGAAGTGATCTGCTCCATGTCCGTGTGTACCCCATAGGCTGGGTGAGAAAGAGATAGCAATAGAATGATGAGCTTTATGGAGGCTGAGTGTCTAAAGGCATCCACTCATGTGAGCCTATTTCCTTCCCTGTCAGAGGAATGATGGCTGAAGGAGCTCGTCACTCTTTTGACAAAAAGGGGGTGATTGTGGTTGGAGTGGAGGACAGAGAGAAGAAGGCTGTGAACCTAGAGCGTGCCCTGGAGCTGGCAATTGAAGCAGGAGCTGAGGATGTCCAGGAAACTGAAGATGAACAAGAAACGAACATTTTTAAAGTAAGCATGAAAACGTATGTTTGGTGGGCTTCTGGGAGGATCCTGACAGGTGCCTGACCCATGCCTCTTGGATTCTTCCTTCCTGTGCCCAAGGGTATAGGTGAGACAAAGAGTTCACATATTGTACAAACATTTATTTATTTATTTATTTATTTATTTATTTTTTGAGATGGCATTTTGCTCTTGTTGCCCAGCCTGGAGTGCAACGGCGCGATCTCGGCTCACTGCAACCTCCGCCTCCTGGTTCAAGCGATTCTCATGCCTCAGCCTCCTGAGTAGCTGGGATTACAGGCACAGATCACCACGCCCAGCTAATTTTCGTATTTTTGGTAGAGACAGGGATTCACCATGTTGGCCAGGCTGGTCTTGAACTCCTGACCTCAGGTGATCTGCCCACCTCGGCCTCCCAAAGTGCTGGGATTACAGGTGTAAGCCATTGCACTCGGCCTGTACAAACATTTATTAAGTGAATACTGAATAGGGCCAACTCTAGTGAGGACTATGAGAAAGAGTCAAAACATTGAAAATGATGTCTCCACCAGTGAAGAGCTCAAACCCAGTGATCCATTCCAGTATTGATGTTCAGGACTTTGCGACATCCCGTGTGGCTTTGTCTCATTACCTCCTGGCTCCTCACCTCCTGACTTTCCTTTATCCCTAGTTTATTTGTGATGCCTCTTCACTGCATCAAGTGAGGAAGAAGCTGGACTCCCTGGGCCTGTGTTCTGTGTCCTGTGCACTAGAGTTCATCCCCAACTCAAAGGTGCGGCTGGCTGAGCCCGACCTGGAACAGGCTGCTCATCTCATCCAGGTGCTTGGCAACCACGAGGATGTGATTCACGTCTATGACAACATTGAGTAACTAGGCTACATATGCCCCTGGGTTGCTTCCTAGAAATGTGGCAGCCCGTTCCAGCACACAGGCAATCTCTGAGAGTAAAGCCGGTGGGAGGCTCAGCAGGCCAGGAGGCCTAAGGCCAGGACTTACGACCTTGAGGCCAAGGGAATCTCACTTGTGGGGCCTCTTTGTCAGCTCTGCTGGTGACCCAGAGCCATCTGGATGAGTATCCCAACACTCTCTTGGATGCAGGGCAGGAACACATAGCTGGTCAGACTCTGATGTTGGGTAGTTGGCCTCTGTGGGGATTGGAAGTGCTCTGAGGCCTTCTGTACTAGTAACTGCTCTTAATAATAACAGTGATTATTGGTTGCTGCATTGCTGTTGTATGGCTCTTGAGTTTTCCTGAGTTTGTGTCCAGCTGTTGGAATCCTCTGGACTAACTTTCAAGTCCCTAGGCTTAGCTCTACTACTCCAGTCCCAACATTGTTTTTTGATTGGCCATAGAAATGTAGTCGTATCCAGGCACTCCGTTGTCTAATCCTGGTCTTATGGCCTAAACCTGTCATTCATTCATACAACTAGTATATCTGGAACACTAGCTATATACCAAGAACTGTGCTTATCTAGAGCATAAAGTGTTCAACTGGTGCCCTGTGTTAGATCCTGCTCTAGAAGGTAGGACCTTAACACAGGACTGCTCTTTATTAGAGCTGCCCCAGGGCAGTGTGAGCTGCTGTGCAGGCATCTGTTGCTCTCTTTGTGTGACTCCCGTGCCCTTCTTTCACTGAACAGCTTAAGGTTCTAGCCCAGTAGGAAATTGAGTGCTGATGATAAGGGACTTGGCAGTGGCTCATACCTATAATCCCATCTACTCCAGAGGCTGAGGCAGGGGAATCACTTGAGCCCAGGAGTTTGAGGCTACAGTGAGCTATGATTGCACCATTGCATTCTAGCCTGGTGACAGAGTGAGAACCCTGTCTTTTTTTTTTTGAGTCAGGGTCTCACTCTGTGGCCCAGGCTGGAGTACAGTGGCACAATCTCGGCTCGCTGCAGCGTCGACTTCCTGGACTCAAGCAGTCCTCCACCTCAGCCTCCCAAGTAGCTAGGACTACAGGTGCATGCCTAATATATATATTTTTTGTAGAGATGGGTTTCACTATGTTGTCCAGGTTGGTGCTCCTGAGCTCAAGCAATCTGCCCACTCAGCCTCTCAAAGCGCTGAGATTGCAGGCATGAGCCACCATGCTTGGCTGAGTGTGTCTTTTTTTTTTTGGAGACAGTTGTGCTCTGTCATCCAGCCTGGAGTGCTGTAGCATGATCTTGGCTCACTGCAACCTCCACCTCCCAGGTTCAAGCGATTCTCCTGCCTCAGCCTCCCAAGTAGTTGGGATTACCACCATGCCCGGCTAATTTTTGAATCTTTAGTAGAGACGGAGTTTTGCCATGTTGGCAGGCTGGTCTTGAACTCCTGGCCTCAGGTGATCTGCCCCTGCCCACCTTTGCCTCCCAAAGTGCTAGAATTACAGGCATGAGCCACTGCACCCACCTCTGTCTCTCTAAATAAATAAATAAATAAATAAATAAATAAGATAAGGGACTTGCCAGGGCCTGCTTTGCCTGGGTCCCTGTGCATTCTGAGATTGGTCAGACTGAACCAGTGAGAAGATTGGGCTGCTCTCAAGAAGGGCTACCACAAGCTGGTTTTGAAAGCTTCTTGGTTCTCAGAACAACCAGCCCTAGGTCCTTTTCATCTCTGATGCCAAATGATGTGGCACTGAGAACTGAAGAGGAAACTCAAACAGAAAGAAGAGTGAAGGGCTGAATAAGAAGCCTGGCCGGGGGGAAATTCGACCCTTGGTACCTCTTGCTCCTAATAGTCACTTCTGGGTTTAGAAGGGCCAGGAATGCCCACCTCCTGCTCCAGAGCCTGTCAAGCATGTCAGCCCTGGAGTGGCTTTCTGATCCCTGTTATACACTTATTTATAAGTTATTTAAGCTAATTCTGAGTTCAGGGATTTTCCTGAAGGAGCCTCAGGTAAATAAGGATGGCAAAGAACTGAAACTAAATTTACTGTAAATGACAACTTCAGCTTCTAAGAAAGACATTACTAATTCCACATTGATGTCAACAGCTGGAAAGCAAGGGCTACGAGGAAGAAAACCAGTGAAATCATTCATGGTCACGCCATATATGAACCTCATTTCATAATCATTACACTACCTGAGATTCTTTAGTTTTTATAGGAAAAAACTTGCCCAAATATCTGCATTGCTTATCATTAAGAAAAGAGCAACTTGACTGGACGCAGTGGCTCACACCTGTAATCCCAGCACTTCGTGAGGCTGAGGTGGGTGGATTGCAAGGTCAGGAGTTCAAGACCATCCTGACCAACATGGTGAAACCCCATCTCTACTAAATATAAAAATTAGCCGGGTGTGGTGGCACGCACCTCTAATCCCAGCTACTCAGGAGGCTGAGGCAGGAGAATCGTTTGAACCGGGAGGCAGAGGTTGCAGTGACCTGAGATTGTGCCGCTGCACTCCAGCCTGGGCGACAGAGCAAGGCTCTGTCTCAAAAAAAAAAAAAAAAAAAAAAGAGCAACTTTATGTTTGTATCTGACTTCACAATTTATAAGATACTTTCAAATGTTATTTATTTGATTTTCCCAAGAAACCTATAAAATACTTTGGGCAAGTATTTTATGCACAAATGATCTCATACCAAGCAGGTAAGAACAGGTTTAATACCACATCTTATACTGATACACCTTGATTTATAAAATAGCTCTGTTTTGGAAATTAATTTGGAGGAATCTGATCATTTATAATCTGAGAAATCTGTACTAAGGGAGTCGGCTCTTGACAGGAACTTGGCTAGTCATGTGAATAGATCTCCTTTAATCTAGTAGATATAATTTGTTAATATGGATTGTTCCATAGCCAGTTCTCTTACATCAAGGCATGCTTAGTGTTAAGACACAGTAAAGGCTCCTGTGATGATGGCTCTGCACTGACCCCTAGTGGTGCCCTGCAGTCTCTCCTGCAGTTAATAGGAAAGGCAGAAATGAACCCTTCCTTGAATTTGTTCTGCCATCTCTAGATCTGGTAAAGAGACCCTGAGCTAGTCAAATAAAGATGTTTATGCTGAGGTATTATGTTGCCACTAAAACTTACTTTTCAAAGAATCTTTTGTCAGAGAAAATGTTTACAATATAACATTAAGTGGGAAAAAGATACAAACTATGTATAGGGTCGTCCAAATTTTGAAATAGAGATGCATATATTTACTTTTTTGTTTGTTTGTTTTTGAGTTGGAGTTTTGCTCTTATTGCCCAGGCTGGAGTGCAATGACATGATCTCGGCTCACTGCAACCTCCACCTCCTGGGTTCAAGCGATTCTCCTGCCTCAACCTCCTGATTAGCTGAGATTATAGACATGCGCCACCACATCCGGCTAAGTTTTTGTATTTTCAGTAGAGATGGGGTTTCTCCATGTTAGTCAGGCTGGTCTTGAACTCCCGACCTCAGGTGATCCGCCCGCCTCGGCCTCCCAAAGTGCTGGGATTACAGGCATGAGCCACCGCACCTGGCCATATTTATTTAACATACTATATATATGAACTTTTTAAAAAGACTAGAAGAAAGTGTACTAAAATATCAAAACTGGTTATCTCAGGGTAGTGATGTTATTACTGAGTTTTATTTTCAGTGATCATGTTTTCCTATTTTTTTTTTTCTTTCTTTTTTTTTTAGAGATGGGGTCTCCCTGTGTTGCCCAGGCTGGTTTTGAATTTCTGGCTTCTAGGGATCCTCCTACCTCAGCCTCCCAAAGTGCTGGGATTATAGGTGTGAGCCACTGTGCCTGGACTCCATGTTTTACTTTTATCAAGCAAAATATTTAAAAAAACAAAAACAAAAACAAAAGCTAGTCTCACAGCATCTAAGAGTCTGGGAGTCGGGTGCACATTAAAGTCAGAGAAATGGTGTCTGGTGCTGGCTTGGCTTGTTTTGCCTTCGTGGTCATTGTCTTAGCAACATAAGATCACTCAAGGCCTTGAAGCCACCTTGGGCTTACCTTCAATTGTCCTTTTAGTGGGATAGAAGTATCTGCGATAGGCTCTGTTCACAGTCTTGATTCCTATAAGGAGCACTCATGCATGGCTGCCTCCCCCTCTGCTAGAGGCCCTGGAATGAATCAAAGAGGAACAATAAAGGCTCTGCCTCCAACCAACGGTGGAAATTCAGCCATGTGGTTGAGTTACTTTTTTTCTCTGAAACTTACAGCAGTCAATAAATCTTCAAACTCTTTAAGAGCCCCCAACTCCCAGACTTCTTTGAATCCCCTAAGATGCTTCTAGAGACATTCTGTGAAGAGAAAATAAAAGTAAGTCTGGCAAAAGGGAATGCTATAATAGATCCGAGTACTATTTTTCTTCTCTTTCTTTCTTTCTTTTTTTTTGAAAAGTGCGTGTGTGTGTGTGTGTGACAGGGTCTCATTTTGTTGGCCAGGCTGTAATGCAGTGGCACAACCACACCTTACGCAGCCTCAACCTCAGGCTCAAGCAATCCTTCCACCTCAACCTCCCTGTATGCCACCATGCCCGGCTATTTTTTGTTTTGTAAAGATGGGGTATTACTATGTTGCCAGGGCTGGTCTTTAACTCCTGGGCTCAAGTGATTCTCCCATCTCTGCCTCCCAAAGTGCCGGGATTACAGGTGTGAGCCATCAGTTGGTGCCACACTACTCTTGACTAAAATTATTCTATGGCCAGTCAGTGAACAGGGTAGGATTTTAACTTCTTTATTCTTTATTTTTTTTGTGTATGCCCAAAAGGTAGCATTTATTGTCTTTTTTTTTTTTGTCTTTTTTTTTTTTTTTTTTTTAAAAGATGGGGTTTCACCGTGATGGCCAGGCTGGTCTTGAACTCCTGACCTCAGGTGATCCACCCACCTCGGCCTCCAAAGTGCTAGGATTACAAGCGTGAGCCACCACGCCCGGCCGCATTTATTGTCTTTAAAAAGGCAAACCTTACAGAAATAAATAACAACAACAACAAAATCCCATTTAATTCTACCTCTTAAGATACACCACCATTAACAATCTATATTATTCCACTCTTGGGAGCCAGTCTGCTAGGGACCAAATTCTAGCTCTGCCAATAGCTAGCAACCTTGGAAAAGAATTTAACCTCTTTGTGCCTGCCTCTTTACCTGTAAAATGGGGGTAATGATAGTCTATTACATGGAGCTGTTTTGAGAATTAAATAAGTTAATATATGTTAAGCACTTAAAACAGCACCTGGCAATAGTAAGTCTTCAATAAATGTTGGCCTTTTTCTCACTAATTGTGAATGAGCTTTTTTTTTTCATTAAAAAATTCTTTTGGCCAGGTATGGTGGCTAATGGTCTCAAACTCTTGAGCTCAGGCAATCTGCCCACCTCGGCACTTTGGCAGGCCAAGGAAGGTGGATTGCCTGAGCTCAAGAGTTTGAGACCATCCTGGGGGCAACATGGTGAAACCCCGTCTCTACTAAAATACAAAAAATTACCTGGGCTTGGTGGTGCACTCCTCTAATTCCAGCTACTTGGGAAGCTGAGGCAGGAGAATTGCTTGAACCCAGGAGGCAGAGATTGCAGTGAGATTGCACCACTGCACTCCAGCCTGGGCCACAGAGCGAGACTCTGTCTCAAAAAAAAAATCTTTTTTTAAATTGTGATGGAATCTCGCCATGTTGCCCAGGCTGGTCTTGAACTCCTGGGCTCAAGTGATTCTCCTAAAATGCTGGGATTATAGGTGTGAGCCACATTGCCTAGCCACCATTTTTTTTTTTTTTTAAATAGAGATGGAGTCTCAGTATGTTGGACAGGCATATCAGGGTCTTGATATGTAGTTTTGAACTCATGGCCTTAAGCAATTCTGCCTCAGCCTCCCAAAGTGTTGAGATTACAGGCGTAAGCCACCACACCTGGCCTGAATGAGCATTTTTTGAAACTGAAAAGTGATCACACTATACACTTTGCTTTAACCTTTTATTTTTTCACTTCACAATGTATCCTGGTTACCTTTTAGTATTAGTATGGAGAAGTCTCTTCATTTTTTTTAATAGCTACATAACTTTTTTGGTATTAATATGTCATAATTTGACCAGTCTCCTATCAATGGGTATTTGGATGATCTATTTTAAAAAAGATGCTAGGGCCAGGCACAGTGGCTCACACCTGTAATCCCAGCACTCTGAGAGGCTGAGGTGGGAGATTGCTTGAGCCCAAAGAGTTCAAGACCAGCCTGGGCAACATGGCAAAACCCTGTCTCTACAAAACATACAAAAGTTAGCAGGGCATGGTGGTGTGCACCTGTAGTACCAGCTACTTGGGAGGCTGTGATGGGACGATTGAGTCCAGGAGATCAAGGCTGCAGTGAGCTATGATTGCGCCACTCCACACCAGCCTGGGTGATGGAGTAAGACTCTGTCTTAAAAAATAAAAATAAAAAGTAGCCAGGTGTGGTGGCATGTGCCTGTAGTCCCAGCTACTGAGGAGACTGAGACAGGAGGATCCCTTGAGCCTGGGAGTTTGAGCTTGTGGTGAGCTATGACTGCGCCACTGTACTCCAGTCTGGATGACAAAAAGACCTTGTCTCAAAAAAGAATTTTCATCAAATCAGGTGACAGATTTGTTGAATAAAAAAAAAATGTTTACACCAAATCTATTGAGCTATTCCCTAAGAGAACTGTTTCATTTGTATTTATTTTTCCCTATCTTATGTCCAGGTGTCCCCATGTTCTTTAAGTTAAAAAAGGAAAATGTGCAGCTGGTTTGTGATTGGGCTGCCCAATGGGACCAGCACTTTCTGAGACCCTAAGCACTGGGAGAAGGTATTTCCAGGTGCTTACTCAAGGATATCCACTCAGTGTAAAACCAGGGGGGACAGGCTTGAGAACTTATAACCCAGCTGGGAAGCTTCACATGGGGAAAATGAAGAATGAGGAGAGAAACCAACATAGGGAAGATCAACCAGGTGCGGTGGCTCATGCCTGTAATCCCAGCACTTTGGGAGGCCAAGGCAGGTGGATCACCTGAGGTTAGGAGTTAGAGACCAGCCTGGCCAATATGGTGAAAACCCGTCTCTACTAAAAATACAAAATTAGCTGGATGTGGTGGCACATGCCTGTAGTCCCAGCTACTCAGAAGGCTGAGACAGGAGAATCACTTGAACCCAGGAGGCAGAGGCTGCAGTGAGCTGAGATCACGCCACTGCACTCCAGCCTAGGTGAGACAGAGACTCTGTCTCAAAAAAAAAAAAAAAGATAAAATACTGCATATACCTAAAAGGGAACATTATGGAAATTACATTCAATTATTAACATCTCCATTTGAGGTTCACTTACTCATTTGACAATTATTTGTTTTTTAATATGCCATGAAAGATGACAGCCATGCTCATTTGAAAGCAGCTTCTGTCTTTCTGCTTAATTTGGTTGTTTTGTTTTGTTTGAGGTTCTGGCCTTGTTATCTAGGCTGGAGTGCAGTGACAGGATCACAGCTCACTATAACCTTGACTGCCTGAGCTCAAGCAGTTCTCCCACCTCAGCTGCTTAAGTAGCCTGGACTACAGGCACACACCACCACACCTGGATAATTTTTAATTTTTTTTGTAGAGGCAGGCTCTGACTATGTTGTGCAGACTGGTCTTGAACTCCTGGCTTCAAGCAATCCTCCCTCCTTAGCCTCCCAAAATGTTAGGATTATAGGCATGAGTCACCACACCTGATCTCTTTATGCATATTCAGTTAAAGACAATTATTAGAGAGCAGGACATGTGCTTTAATGAAGAAAATACTGAGTGCTCTGAGAGCATGTCTGAGGGCCTTTACCTGGACTTGGAGGTATCTCTGTGGGAAGGCTTCCTGGAGGTAATGCTGTTTAGGCTTAGTTCTTCCCTGAAAGAAAGGAGGCGGGAGCAGAAGTGAAGAGGATTTCATACAGAGAACATACACATGCAGAGGTGTAGAAGCAAGAGAAAATCATATTTCAGGAATTGCTCATGGTTCCATGTGGCTGGAGCATAGAATTTGAATAATGGGGTTAACTATTATTGTTAAGGTGGGAAATGGAAAGACTTGTGGCTGGGGAAGAAGGAATGTGTTGGGTCCTGAAGGACCTTCTTAAGTACATTCGCATATTTGACTTGTCCTAAGGGTGATGGGAAATGTAAAGCTTTTAGGGAGGGTATGGCAGAATCAGGTGTCCATTTCAGAAGGATCACTCCTGTGATGTGAATATATGTTGAGAGGCTGTTATGCTTAAGTAATGCAGGTAAGAGATTTTGGTGGTTTGAACTAGGGTAGTGAAAGGGGATGGGAGAGGAATGGACAAATTGGAGACTTCTTCCAGATTGGCTGTAGGGGAAAGGAAATGGAGAGAAAGAGCTCTCTGATCATTCAAAGGTATCTAACTTGCGGAACTGGAGATGGACAGAGGAAAATAGAACTGGGGGGAAAATGATTTCAGTTTGGACCCAGAATTGGAGGTTCCTGTAGGACACCCATGTTTGTGGAGCTCAGAAGAAAGACCTCTTTAAGCTGGAGATACAGTTGAGATTCTGGAATCCTCAGCACATATGGTAACTGTAGTGTGGGAATGTTTGAGATGGTTGGTTGAGACACAGACAATGCAAATGAAGCCACAAAGAAGGCAGTTGTAAGAAAGGTAGAAGGTAAATCAGAAAGTTCTTTACAGCTAAACACTCAGGTAGATGTACTACAGTTCTCTATGTGTGAGGCACTATTCTAAGTGCTGGTGATAGAGCAGTAAGCTGAACAAAATTGCTGCTCCTGCATACTTTATGTTTGTGGTAGTTGGAGTAGAGCAAACAAATAAATATATAATTTTAGTCACTGAGAAAAAAAGGGAGAAATATACAAATACAGAATGATGGAAGGGGCCAGGTGCTCACGCCTGTAATTCCACCACTTTGGGAGGCCGAGGTGGGTGGATTTCCTGAGGTCAGGAGTTTGAGACCAGCCTAACCAACAGGGTGAAACCTTGTCTCTACTAAAAATACAAAAATTAACCGGGTGTGGTGGCAGGTGCCTGTAGTCGCAGCTACTCGGGAGGCTGAGGCAGGAGAATCGTTTGAACCCGGGAGGTGGAGGTCGCAGTGAGCCAAGATCGGGCCACTGCACTCCAGCCTAGGTGATGGAGCAAGACTCCATCTCAAAAAAACAAACAGAATGATGGAAGGGAGGGGCCATTTTGGATGGGATAATTAGAAATGACTTAAAAGTAGATGTTTGAGCAGAGACCTGAATGAATTGCAAAAATGAGAATATCTTGGGGAAAAGCATTCCAGGCAGAACAAATGGCAAGTGCAAAGGCCCTGGGGTGAAAAAGCTTGGTAGGTTCAAAGAATAGAAAGAAGGCCAGAGTGGCTGTAGAACAGTGATAGAGGGACAAGATGGCAGGGGCCAGCTCCTGTTGGGCCTGGCAGGTCATGACAAATAATTGGGGTTTTATTCTGAGTGTGATGGGAAGTCATTGGAGGGTTGACAGTGGGCAGGAGGTGGGGTGTCATGATCCAAATTACATTTTACAGGGATCACTGTGGTTGCTGTTGGGGGAATCATTTGTTGGGCTGCCACAGAGGAAACAATGGAGGTGAAATAGGAGGCTGGGGCAGTCATCCAGGAGAGTAGGCGGCTGCTTGGATAAGGCCGGTGGGATGAGAATTGGTTGGATTCAGGTGTGTGTGTCTGTGTGTGTGTAATCTGATTTTTTTTTTTTTTTGAGACAGGGTTTCACTCTGTTGCCCAGGCTGGAGTGCAATGGTGTGATCTCAGCTCACTGCAATCTCCACCTCAGCCTCTTGCCTCAGCCTCTTGATTCTCTTGCCTCGGCCTCCGAGTAGCTAGGATTACAGGCATGCACCACCACAGCTGGCTAATTTTTATATTTTTAATAGAGATGGGGAGGTTTCACCATGTTGGCCAAGCTGGTCTCGAACTCCTGACCTCAGGTGATCCACCCACTCCGGCCTCCCAAATTGCTGGGATTACAGGTGTGAGCCACTGTGTCTGGCCTGATTCAGATACATTTTGAAATGGGAGCTGAAAAGACTGCAAGTCTGGATACATGGGTGTCAGAGAGAGAGAAGAATCAATGAAGACTCCTAGGTCTGTACAGAGGGTCCCTGACTTACTATGGTTTGGCTTATGATTTTTTTTTTTTTTTTTGAGATGGAGTTTTGCTCTTGTTGCCCAGGCTGGAGTGCAATGGCATGATCTTGGCTCACTGCAACCTCTGCCTCCTGGGTTCAAGTCATTCTTTTGCCTCAGCCTCCAGGGTAGCTAGGATTACAGGCATGCGCCACCGATGCCTGGCTAATTTTGTATATTTAGTAGAGATGGGGTTCACCATGTTGGTCAGGCTGGTCTTGAATTCCCGACCTCATGATCCGCCTGCCTCGGCCTCCCAAAGTGTTGGGATTACAGACGTAAGCCACCACGCCCGGCCTTAAAGACTTTTTTTTTAAAGGCTCAACTCTATCTGACAAAATCTTATCCCTTAGTATTTAATTTCTCTTCTTAGGGAGAATTTAAATTTAAGTAATTTAAATTAAACTTTTTTCCTGGAAGGGGTGGATCATGAAAAAAAGGTTGAGAAACACTGGCCTAGTGCAAGAACATAGCCTCTGGGAGTCACATATGCTTGATATGAATCGTGGCTCCACTACTTGGACACAGTGCTTAACCTCTCTGAGCTTCACTTTCATCATTTAAATGCCTACAGTATTAGCATAATAACCTAAAGTACTTGGAAAAATTAAATGCAATGACATGTCTGTTATATTGATAAATAATAATTTTCTTTCCCCTTTATCCCCCCTTTCAAGAATAGAGATTATTATAGTTAAGGAAGTCCAATAAACTGGGTAGAGACCGAGTCAAGTGGGAGTATTGGAGGCTAAGCTTGTTGGAAGAAAAAAGAAAACAGGACAAGGGGGCTGATTAAATATAGAGGTGAGTGTAAAGAAATAGGGGAGGCTGGATGTGGAGGATGATGCCTGTAATCCCAGCACTTTGGGAGGCTGAGGCGGGTGGATCACCTGAAGTCTGGAGTTCTTGAGACCAGCCTGGCCAACATGATGAAACCCTGTCTCTACTAAAAACACAAAAATTAGCCGGGTGTGGTGGCGCAGGCCTGTAATTCCAGCTACTTGAGAGGCTGAGGCAGGAGAATTACTTGAACATGGGAGGCAGACTGGATGACAGAGCTAGACTCCGTCTCAAAAAATAAAAAAGGAAGAGAAACTGGGGAGAGCCCAAGGTAATTATTTATTTATTTATTTATTTATTTATTTTTTAAATGAAGACGGGGTTTCACCATGTTGGTCAGGCTGGTCTTGAACTCCCGACCTCAGGTGATCCGCCCGCCTTGGCCTCCAAAGTGCTTGGATTACAGGCATGAGCCACCATGCCCGGCCGAGCCCAAGGTAATTCTTATGGGATTTGACACTCAAAGCAAAGTCACCACTAAATGTTCTTAGTGGTCAGTGGACAATGGCATCTGAGGAAGATTATTCTGGAGCCTGACATACTACACTGGAACAGAGACCAGAGAAGGAGCCCACATTAACTGTGGTGGCCTTGGAATCTGAAGATCTGGGTGTATAAAATGTTGAACAATGAGAAGGTTGGGGAAATTAATTATGGTCCCTCTTAATTCTGAAACATCATGCAATCAGTCCAGTTGTTTTGGAATGGTATTTGATGGCACGGGAAAGCACTTAGCATAAAATGTAAGCATACGACAAAACAATATAAAGGCATTTTTATCAAACGCCTATCTAGGTAGGAAATAGATCTCTGGAGTGGGATCTTTATCTTCTTTTTCATACTTTTCTGCATTTTTCAATTTTCCTACAAAAAAGCTTGTGTTGCCTTTATAAGAAAAAAGTTATTTTCTGAAAGAACCTCTGGCGGAAGTTACAGATTTCCAAGGACCCACATGCCAGCACTACCCCAGCCTCGGTGGCCTGAGGAACCTAAACCGGAGGGTGTGGCCTTGGAGGTGTGAGACTCAGGGAAAGCGGGGGCTGAGCGCGGCCGCCCCTGCCGGGGGCAAGAGCAGTGTCAGGACCCGAGGACCAGCTGGGGGATGGGGCCGCAGAGGTGGCCGCGCGCCGGGAAGACCCTGGCTGTGCTCAGGCCAGACCGTCCCCGCTCGTTACGCGTCCCGTGCAGGGCACAGGGAGGAGCAGGACGCCAGCCTGTGGAACCACCCAGATCGCTGGGGCTGCCGAGAACCCGGGAGGCGGAAAGCCCGAGGGCCCCCTCCAGCCGCCTACTCCTCACCCGAGCCCCAAAGTAGCCGGCGAGGAACTGCGCCAGCCCGCGCGTCCGCCGAGCTTTCTGTGACTGACTGGAGGTGGGAATGTGGGAGGAGCCTCGTGCCGGAGCTGTGATTGGAGCAACCAACGCCGCCCAAACTCTCCCAAGACTGGGAGACAGCGCCAGAGAGGGATGCGCAGAGGCGGGGACTCAGAGGCCTCTATGTGATTGGCTAGCAGCGCAGGGAGCCGGGCGCTGTCCTGATGATTGGCAGGCGCTAGACAGCCCTCGGAAACCGCCTAGGCTTCGCCCATTGGCATCCTGCGAGAGTAGGCGGGATTGGTTCATCGTGTGGTGCTGATGATTAGCTGGCGGCTGAGAGTTAGGGTGTTGGGAGAGAGCTGGGGGACGGCGGGGGCGGCCAACTTCCTTCTTGTTATTGGCTAGTGAGGTGGGTGGGGGTGGTGCGACGGCCCAGGAGCTGCTTGGGATTGGTGGCTGCTGGCGTGAGTGACAGACAGGGGGGCGAGCTGCGCGACCAGCGGTTTGTTTTCGGAGCGTTCCTGAGGTGGAGAACGGGTGGCCGGACGGAGCGACTGTGGGTCTGAGGGACTGGCGGGCGGGCGGGCCGAGCGGCGCCGCCGAGGCCGGGTTGGGCCGAGCCCAGGAGCGCCCGGGATGTAGCGGGCCACCCTGCCCATGCCACAGCGCCCGGCCGCGGGCGGAGCCGGAGCCGGAGCCTGGGGAGGCGGCGGGGGCCCCGAGCGCAGCCCGCGCCCCCTGCGCGGAGCCAGGGCCGCTGTCGTCCCCGCCGCCCGGGACCCGGCATGCAGCCCCGGCTTCGGAGGTGACACTCACGGGCCCGAGACGCCGCCGCCGCCATCGCCACCATGGGTAAGTGTCGCCACCGCCCCGGCCTGTGCCCGCGCTGCTTCGCGACGCCCCGCCCCGGGCTGAGGGAGGAGGACCCTGGGCCGCCGCCTGACAGGCATGGACAGCCCTCCCGGCCAGGGGCTGCGGACCGCCGGCCGCCCGTCCGCCCGCCCCGCTAGCGCGCCGCCGCCGGGGCGGGGGTTCTGGCTCCGCGGGCCCGCCGGGGTGGTCTGGCCGGCAGAGCCCGCTCGGCAGCCCTCCTTCCGGGCGGCGCGGCCGGCGCATCTCGGGGAAGCTGCGGCGGACCTAGGGCCGGTGCTCAGCGGGGCAGCCTGGCCCGAGCGAGCCGGACCGCGAGCCCGAGGGCGGGGGAGCGAGAGCGCAGTGTGGGGCCCGGGCTGGAGGCTGCAGCAGGCCCAGCTGCTGTTGTGTCTTTTCCTTGATTTGCTTTTTTTCCTGCCTGTGTCATTTCCTTCCCTTTGCTCACACAGGCCGGCCTGTGAGAGTTCCCGGGACTTGCTTTCCAGCCCTGTGCGCGCCACAGCGCAGGGGGGAGGGCGTGCGGGGCTCGGCTCGGAGGCGATTAAACGGGAATCTGTGATCAAGCGCGCGGTTGACAAATGCGTGCTTCGTGCAGATTGCTGGGGATCAGGAATTGGTCGGATGCTGCCAGTTAGAATTCACATCCTACTTTTTGAAAATCCTGTTGCAGTGTTTTACGTCCATTATTTTTATCTTGCAGTATCCCTGAAATTATGTAAGTTTTGAAAGAAACGTTTGCTACACAAAAGAATTTCTATGAAATCATTTCCTTTTTGTCAGTATTTGCAATTTCTGCTGTGAGGATGTAATCTAAGAAAAGCTTTTAATGTCTTCCGCATGTAGCGTTGGAGTTGAATTATATTCCATATCCTTTTCGGTAATTTAGCAAATGACTACTGGACTAGACTTAAGAAATAACATTTTAAACGTTCTTTACATCTCCTGGCCAGACAGGTGATACTGTTGTCACAAGTTTTGCAAAATATTTGGTATTGGCCTAAATAATAATAAAAGAGTAAACTTAAGTGAGAGGATCCTTTGCAAAGGATCCTTCCATTGCTTCTGTGAAGTACCCCATGTGAAGAGGGAGCCTTAATGTTTGCCTTGCCCTATAGCAAGGTCAAGTCATTTTTAGTAGGTTAACTGTATGCTGTGTCACATTCACCAGGTATTGTTTTGTGATCCATCTCTACACTCTGGCTTTGAATTGCCTTGTTCTGGTTCGTGCTGTCCCTCATACAGTATGAAAAGGGTTTGTTCATTTGCTGGGCTTACTGTTTCCTTCCCATGCTTTCCTTCAGAAGTGCGTGCTCTTCTGAGGAAGGTTTGCTGTGAGAGTGGGCATAAAAGAAACCCAATAAGGCCTCGTATTTATATATAATTCAAGAAATATTTATTGAATTTGCTTATAGATGAGACAGAATTCTTGTCTTCCCCAGGATTCAAACATTAATCTTGTATTATAGAGTTGGAATAAATCTTCAAATTGATTTATGAGCCTATATTGTGACAGTCTTTCTTACAAGTCTTTTTTCTTGTCCTGCGGGGGCAGTTGTTAGTCCCAAAGGAGAGTGTGAAATACTTAAGGGTATGTAGAACATCCACTTCCTACTTTCCTGACTGCTACACTAGAGTGCTCGCATGTGTTGACTACATGTCATTATTTAACATGAAAATAGATGTGAACCTGTTCACATTTCAAGACATTTTCAAAAAGTTTGTAAGTGTGTGAGTATATTTCCTCCCCCAATGATGGGGAGGAAAGAAACTGTATAGGCTGGGTCTAGAGCTCCAAAGAAAAAAGGGCCAGGACCTCAGGATCTTCTCATTTGTCCCTCATCTTCTCATTTGTCCCTCATTTGTTCCCATGTCAGTTGTCCCCATGTCAGTTTTACATGAAGAAACAGACAGCAAGAGGAATTAACTTGCCTGGTGGCTGCAGTATATTAGACAAGCTAGTTTAAGAACCACTGTGTTGGCTTTCTTCACTTTCCCCTATACTGTCCTCCCCATATTTTTTTGTGAGTGGAGAGTAGATGACCTTGATATGCTGTTAGAGCTAATGTTGAATTCTCCTTGACACCTGGCTCTTTAATTTGCTTTGTATGGAGTTCAGTGAGGATGTATATACACAGATACACTCACAACAGTCTTTCTCTTAAATACTAGTTTCCATTTTGGTGACGAAAATTCGAATTCCCAATTTAGTTAGTTTGCTTTTAGTTGCTGTAGTTCTAAATAATCTCAAAGGATTGGTAAGAGAGAAACATAGACTTCTTAGTATTTTAGTTATACTTGTTGAACTCTAGCCTCATGAAGAGAGGACTCAAACTTATTTGAGTCTCTGCCCTGCAGGTTCTTTGGTTAAATAAGAGTCATGTTTTCCTGAGCTGTTCTAAGCCCAAGACTGAAGCCTGTTTGACAACTTGGGTTAATAAAAACAGGTCAGATTTTATATTGTCTGTTAGCCCCAGTAAATTTCTAGTGGGAACTATTTATCTCTGTAAATAATAGGAATTTTTTTGGCCTTGATACTATGTGACTATAAAAAATTGGTATTGACTGGTTGTTTTTTCTTGGTCACACCAGAATTCGTTTCCAGATTTAGTAATTATAGTGGCAAATGCTGTTCATAATACCTGAGATTGTTTATGTGGTCTTTTTATAAACTCAGTCTGGAACTTACTGGGATATATCACTGAAAAATATGTAACAACTTGGAAATGTTACAGGAAACTATAGTGAATGAAGTACATGATTACAGATAGTCTGGTTCTAGTTTGAAGTCAGAATCATTGTGACTTTCAGACACCTTGTCGAGGATTCCGAGGCTGTTGGGAGCTCCCTGTTAGAACAGTCTCAATTCAGTTTGGCTAGAATCTGACCACCTATGGTAGACTCTGAATAGTTAGCAGCTGTTTTGATTGAAACTTGAATCACAGTTTGACAGATCAACATGGCTATGTCATTACTAGATTTCTGATTTTTTTTTTCTTTTCTTTTTTTTTTTTGAGACAGAGTCTCATTCTGTCGCCAGGCTGGAGTGCAGTGGCGTGATCTCAGCTCATTGCAGCCTCCAACTTCCTGGTTCAAGTGATTCTCCTGCCTCACCCTCCTGAGTAGCTGTGAATACAGGCATGCGCCACCGTGTCCAGCTAATTTTTGTATTTTTAGTAGAGATGGGGTTTCACCATGTTGGCCAGGATGGTCTCTATCTCTTGACCTTGTGATCCGCCTGCCTTGGCCTCCCAGAGTGCTGGGATTACAGGCGTGAGCCACCATGCCCAGCTGATTTCTGATACTTTTTAAAATCACAACTGGATTTTAAGACTGAATTTTAGCCTGGGCATGGTGGCTTACACCTATAATCCCAGCACTTTGGGAAGCTGAGGTTGGTGGATCACTTGAGCTCGGGAGTTCAAGACCAGCCTGGGCAACATGGTGAAACCCTGTCTCTACTAAAAATACAAAAACTTAGCTGGCCATAGTGGCATGCCCTTATAGTCCCAGGTACCCAGGAGACCGAGGTGGGAGGATCATCTGAGCCTGGGAGGTTGAGGCTGCAGTGAACCATGATCATGCCACTGCACTCCAGCCCAGATGACAAGAGTGAGAGACCCTGTCTCTAAAATAAAAAACAAAAAACAGCTGATTTTTAGGCATCTGTAAAAAGTAAATGTCTGTCCAACGGAGCATTACTTGGGGAAATACACAGGATAAGATGCAGTTTTTCTGGTTCTATGGAAGCTGTTAATTTATTCTTTGCCCATTTGTCAAATGCCTCCTATGTGCCAGGCATCGTATTAGGCCCTGTAGCTGTGTTATCCTGTCCTCGAGAAGTTGCAGTTAGGTAAGATGAAGCAGAAACGTGTAAACAAATAAGTGCAAAAGTGTGTAAAGATATACAGGAGAGAGATCAATTATGTTGTTTTGGTGTTGACATATGTAATTCTATAGTCTCCAGTCCTTTGGGTTAATTTCATTAAACATTAAAATGTAGTGGTGATATATACTGATTCTTATGAGGAAGAAATGGCTTACTTTATAATATGTATTTAAAAAATTTGAACCATCAATTAATACTGAATACCTATTATGTCTTAGAACAGAAAAACACCAGCATTTGACTTTGAGATTTAGCAAAGGTTTGACCATTTCTTGAAGGATATAAGTTTCTTGTGAATTGAGGGTCGGCCCTTATTGCATATACTCATTGTAAAATGATGTTTGCCTGGGCATGGACGGGGTGGAGGCAGTGGAAGTATGTGAAATGTCATGAAGATAAAGTAAAATCTGGCTCAGGGACACTCTGAAGCATGGACTCTCCTGAGTGAGCAGTGCGATCAGACAATCTGGCGGAGCTGGGTAGAACATTGTTAAGATGAAGAAATAGCATCATTAGTTATGATGCTATTTTATGATGCTAAAACAAAGATTAAAATATTACTTTGGGGATTGTATATATGGAAAGAGAGAGAGAGTGTGTGTGCATAGTAAACAGACACCATAGGAGAAAACAATGTTTATTAGAGAATGTGGTGCTTCTGGCAACTTTTCTGGGTTGTTAGCCAAGGGAACTCACAAATGGGAAGTGCCTTAAGACCTTGCTTTTGCAATACAAGTAATAGCTCAGTCTGGAATAGTGGCTTCCTGGTGGAGCTAAAGAGAGGAGTGTGTTGCTTGGCAGCCTCCGTGCCACAGGTCGGGGTACCAGGAGAAGAAAAACTACATGCTGCTGGGGAATTATGAATACTCTCTACTTAAAACTACTGCATAAGAGCATCTACGTTTGAAGCTTGAACTCAAATACTTGTTTCATAGATACTTTTCTATTTCTGTGAATACTCCTCCTCTTCCTAGAGTCTTAACCTCTTAATCTCTAAAATTAACCTCTTCCTCCTTGTGCTTCTTCCTGGTAGCTTCTAAGTGTGTCATACCACTCCCACTCTCAGGAAATCTTTTTGAGGTTATGAGCACACTATTACCCCATCTCAACTTGTTCACATGTAAAGTTCACAAATACATTTTTTTTTTGAGATGGAGTTTTGCTCTGTCACCCAGGCTGAAGTGCCAGTGGCGCAATCTTAGCTCATGGCAACCTCTGCCTCCTAAATTCAAGCGATTTTCCTACCTCAGTGTCCCGAGTAGCTGGGATTATAGGCGCCCACCACCACACCTGGCTAACTTTTGTATTTTTAGTAGAGATGGGGGTTTCACGATGTTGGCCAGGCTGGTCTTGAACTCCTGACCGCAGGTGATTTACCTGCCTCAGCCTCTCAAAGTGCTGGGATTATAGGCATGAGCCACTGCACCCGGCCATGGCTAATTTTTTGTAGAGACAGAGTTTTCCCATGTTGCCCGAGCTGGTCTCAAACTCTTGGGATCAAGTGAAACTCCTGCGTTGGCCTCCCAGAATGTTGGACTTACAGGTGTGAGCCAGTGTATCCGGTCTGTCCCTCTTATTTTCTTCAATCCTTTTTTTTTTTTTGAGATGGAGTCTCACTCTATCGCCCAGGCTGGAATGCAGTGGCGCAGTCTCGGCTCACTGCAACCTCTACCTCCCGGGTTCAAGCTATTCTTGTGCCTCAGCCTCCCAATTAGCTGGGATTACAGGCATGCGTCACCACGCCTGGCTAATTTTTGTATTTTTAGTAGAGATGGTGTTTCACCACATTGGCCAGGCTGGTCCTGAACTCCAGACCTCAGGCGATCTGCCCGCCTTGGCCTCCCAAAGTGCTGGGATTACAGAGGAGAGCCACCTTGCCTGGCCTATTTTCTTCAATCCTCTTAAAGCCTTCCTTTCCAGCTTCCCATCTTCTCATTCTACTTGATTAGTGTTAGTCACTGAGGATCACTCTCTGACCCTCTATTCTTCCCCTCTATTCCCTTAATTGCTTATTCTTCATGTCCTTTCTCTCAGTTCGTTTCATAAGCTAGCTGGAACCACTTTCTTTTCTTTTTTTTTTTTGAGATGGAGTTTTGCCCTTGTCACCCAGGCTGGAATGCAATGGTGCCATCTCAACTCACTGCAACCTATGCCTCCTGGGTTCAAGTGATTGTCCTGCCTCAGCCTCCCAAGTAGCTGGGATTACAGGCATGTGCCACCATGCCCAGCTAATTTTGTATTTTTAGTAGAGACAGGGTTTTTCCATGTTGGTCAGGCTGGTCTCGAACTCCTGACCTCAGGTGATCCACCTGTCTCAGCCTCCCAAAGTGCTGGGATTATAGGCATGAGCCACCGCGTCTAGCCAATTCTGTCTTTTTTTTGATACAACTTTGTATTTGTGTGTTGTTGTTTATCCTTTTATCCCTCGAGTTTGAACACCTTGAAGTATCTTTTAAAACTTTCTTTTCTTTTTTATTTCTATTAACATGTCTTCTATACTATCTTTTAAAACTTTCTAATGTATAATACATAAGTATTCAGTAAATGATTATTGTTAATGATTTATAAAAGTTCAGTAATAAAATTAAGTATTAGGGTAGATTAAATGGCCTCCAGTCTTTTTCCATTGACCTTTTCTCATTGATGATAATAATAGCCAGCATTTTTTTAGCATTACTTAGTGTTAGGTACCATAAGAAATAATTCGTAGGTTTTCTTTTGCTTTTAACTCTCACAGCAGCTTTGTGAAATGATGCTTTATCGCCATATTACAGATGAGGAAATTGAGGTTTGGAGAGAATAAATGATTTGCTCTGGGCTTCTTTACCAGATTTTTCTGACTCTGAAGTTCATATTCCTAACTGCTGCAGTCTAAGAAAGATGCTGTTATTTGCGGGGTTTTTTTTTTTGAGATGAAGTCTCACTCTGTCACCACACTGAAATGCAGTGGTGTGATCTCGAACTCACATCAACCTCTGCCTCTTGGGTTCAAGCAATTCTCCTGCCTCAGCCTCCCAAGTAGCTGGGATTACAGGTGCACGCCACCATGCTCAGCTAATTTTTTTGTATTTTTAGTAGAGGTGGGGTTTCACCATGTTGGCCAGGCTGGTTTTGAACTCCTGACCTCAAGTGATCTGCCCATCTCAGCCTCCCAAAATGCTAGGATTACAGGTGGGAGCCACTGTACCAGGCCTGTTACTTGTTTTTAAAAGTTTTGTTTGTTTGTTTTTAAGGAATGCCACATTGAAGGAGTGCTGATAATTCAATTAGTCTCAGTCCATACCACGGAGATAACTGGCCTGTGGCAGCCAAGTGTGTATAGTGAAGCTGCTTTTTAGAAGGAAAACAAAAACAAAAACAAAGCCTCAATCCAGGAAGAAATGCCTAAAAGAGCCACTTGATTTACTTCCTATCTTTATATGCGTCCTCTGAAGTATCAGTTGAAGAATCTGTCTACCTCTAGGAATGTATTTGACTTTGACACAAATTTAGATTCTATAACCCTGATTCACTTGTGTCAGTTGTCCCAGATTTCAGACGACAGTGCCAAACTGTTCCTCTAGTATGTTCTCAGCTCTGGAACTACCAAACAAGTTTATTCATTAAGTAATGCCAGGAATTGGTAGCTTCCTGGAAACAGAATTTGTCAACCTGATAAACCAGCTCTTTTAATAACATCATGTTATACAGAATTAGAAATGATTTCTCCAGTCATGCTTGTGGATCTGACTCAAAAAGTGGTGTGTGTTTGTGTGTGCCTGTGTGTGTATGTGTATTCACATCCATCTTCGTTCAATATCTGAGTTGAAAGAACTGAAAATTCTCAATTCTTAGGGTGGTTAATGTTGTTACTGATAACTCCATGTATTCTGCTTTTAGGAGTATTGTGGGATGCTCCTTAGAAAATACCTAGTCATAATTCTCTTTATATTGATCCCAATTTATTATTACAGTTGGTCCAATTAATTTTATATATATTTAATAATACATAAGCCATTTAATATATAAACCTGTGCATATTATATGTAAGCCAATCTTCCTAGCTTAGATGTTATGCTCTAATTTTTAAACTTTGGTTGTGAGGGTAAAAAACAAAACAAAAAACCAGGTTCCCTTTTTTTTTTTTCTGGGACAGGGTCTCACTGTTGCCCAGGCTGGAATACAGTGGCGTGTTCATGGCTCACTGCAGCCTTAACCTCGTGGGCTCAAGCGATCCTTCCACCTCAGCCTCTCAAGTAGCTGAGCCTACAGCACACACCACCATGCGCAGCTAATTTTTTGTATTTTTTGTAGAACAGAGTTTTGCAATGTTGCCCAGTCTGGTCTTGAACTCCTGGGCTCAAGCAGTTCGCCTGCCTTGGCCTCCAAACTGCGGGGATTACAGGCATGAGCCACCCTGCCCAGCCAAGTTCCCTTCTTTAAGGAAGCTATAGGGAAATTGCTAGAAGGTATAAAATAATTGATGGGATTTATATTTATTAATTTTGACTGATATCTTTTTATAGGTACCCACTTTCTCCTCATTCATTATACCTTTTACTGCATGCTTTTGATATTATAACTATGTCACTCTCATACATACTTTGTATATATTTTGAAGTGAAATCATATGGGAAGTTACACTTCTGGTGTTTTTCCTGCAAGTTTTAAATCTAATTTTACTTTCCTGAACAAGCAAAAACTTTGTAGGCACCTTTGTCCTTTTCTGCAACTCCTCAGAGGGCATATAGGGCACCAGAGCAGATTTGGTCTAGGAAGAGGGGGAGAGGCAAATAAGAGGAGGGGGCGGGCACGCTGGCTCACACCTGTAATCCCAGGATTTTGGGAGGCTATGGAGGGAGGATCGAGGGAACTTAGGTATTTGGAACCAGCCTGGGCAACATGGTGAAACCCTGTCTCAATAAAAAATACAAACATTAGCAGGGCATGGTGGTGTGCACCTGTAGTTTCAGCTACTCTGGAGGCTGAGATGGGAGGATTGTTTGAGACTGAGGGGTGGAGGAGGCTGCAGTGGGCTGTGATTACACCACTGCATTCTAGCCTGGATAACAGAGCAAAACCCTGTCTCAATCAATCAATCAGTGGTGGGAGAAGAGACTGGAGCAGTTTTACTTCCTACGTTTCATGCTGTTCGTTTCTTTCCGCAGGGTATTAGAATATTTCCAAGGGACAGTGATAAAGGGCAGATGATAGGCACTCTCTTTGGGTGGAGTCTTTTGTATTTGCCTCTTTTAAGGTTTGCCCCAATCCCCCAAATGAATCACTTGTCACCAAAGCAAGTATAACAACTCATCCCTCATGTTCCCTTCCTGATCAACAGATTTATTCATTTTGAATCTCCAAATGCTATTTGAATGGGCAAAGATCTTTTAAAGAACCTGGGGAAATTTTGTAAAACATGGAATTGGGCTGGTTTGTGTTCTGTGTTTTGGCCAATTGTTTTCAATGGATGAAAACTCTAGTACTCCATGCTATTTCAAGAAAAGGGGATTAAAAGTAATGCCAGTAAGATGGAGACAATGCATTGCTTGGTCAGCTTAGGGAGGAAAAACAATAGAACTGCCCTTTGACTTCCCCATGGGAAGTAGAAGGCCTATAAACTTGTAAAGAGTTGTGGGGGTTGGTGGTGGTGGTGGTGGTGGCGGCGGCATTCAAATGCTAGGCTTGTAAAACAACTTTTGTTCAAAGCAGCTAGTTACCTAAGGTCCTTATTTGGTACCTTTTAAAATGTGCTCACCTCATGATGCTTTAAGAGTAAGTCTGGGACTGACACTGTGCCATAATCAACTCTCTATGGATTCATCTTTTCATTCAGTACCATATTACATTGCCCTGTGTTGTTCTTCACTTCAACTTTTCATCTATTTTTCCTGGTCAAGTTTCTCTGGCACTGGACAAATTGCTCTGCTTGAGTAGGTCCCTTCCCTGCAATGAATTGGTAAATACTGCTGCTGGAAATCTGATTGGAGGGCTATTAAGAAATCATTAAAGGCCAGGCATGGTGGCTCACACCTATTATAATCTTAGCACTTTGGGAGGCGGAGGCAAGAGGATCATTGGAGTTGAGGAGTTGGAGACCAGCCTGGGCAACATGGGGAGACCCTGTCGCTACAAAAAATAAAAAAATTTGTTAGGCACAGTGGTGCATGCCTGTGTTCCCAGCTACTCGGGAGGCTGATGTGGGAAGGTCACTTGAGCCCCAGAGTTCAAGGCTGCTTAGGGCTACGGTGAGCTGTGATCACACCTCTGCACTCCAGCCTGAGTGACAGAGTAAGATCTTGTCTCAAAGGAAAGAATCCAAAAAGAATCCATTAAAATTCAAATTAACATAGTCTGACCTTTTGGGTGGTATCAACCGCATGTGATTATAATTACAGGGTCTGTCATTTTACCTGGGCAGAACTCCCTGAGTATTAGTTATATAGTTTGTGAAAGAGCTTTGCTGGTCTGTATTTAAGTATCTTTAGTCCATGTGCTTTGTTTCATTGCAGACGAACAGGAGGCATTGAACTCAATCATGAACGATCTGGTGGCCCTCCAGATGAACCGACGTCACCGGATGCCTGGATATGAGACCATGAAGAACAAAGACACGGGTCACTCAAATAGGCAGGTGTGTGTGACCCTGGCAGAGCTAAATGAGATTTCTTGGGAAGGAGTTTTCAAATTGGAAATATATGAAAAACCAAAGATACTTCAGTATCAGGGTTGAAAGGTTTTGACCCCTTCCTTTCACAGTCTGTTAAGTGCGCAGTGATACATACCAACCAGCTAAGGTTAAATGGAAAGTGATATTGGGAGGCCGAGGCAGGTGGATCACCTGAGGTCAAGAGTTCGAGACCAGCATGGCCAACATGGTGAAACCCTGTCTCTACTAAAAATACAAAATTAGCCAAGTGTGGTGGTGCGTGCCTGTAGTCCCAGCTACTCAGGAGGCTGAGACAGGAGAATTGCTTGAACCCAGAAGGCAAAGGCTGTGGTGAGCTGAGATGGCGCCACTGTGCCACTGCACTCCAGCCTGGGCAAGATAGAGCAAGACGACATGTCAAAAAAAAAAAAAAGTGATATATACCATGCAGGTATGGATCTATGATCTAGAATCTTAAAGCCTTGTGTAAGCATTTCATCTGTTATGGGGACAAGATTCGTAGATGTTTTTCCCCTTTACTGATAATTGGCAAATATTTAATTCGGATTCGTGATCCCTGAGTCAGAAAGTTTTTAGCTACCTTATAGTATGTAATCAGGAAAAAGTAATTAATTTGGTATTGGCTTATGTAAAATATAATTAGGAAGGTAAATTTATTAATTAAAATGTCACATAGTATATTCCAAAGGCAATAATGAATGATTTTGTTATTACAGTTTATAGTTGTTTCACCTTATTAACCCAGGTAGTTGAGAGTGTATGTTTTATTGAGAGTTGTATTCTTCTTTAGGAAAACATTTCCTATTTTTCTTAACATTTAAACTTGTGTGTCATTGAGAATCTTCTCACCTGTAGTGCCACTTACCTGTTTCTTGGGTACTTTGGCCTGCAGAGAGTAGTGAATGATGGGGAGCTTTCCTACCTAGTGGGTATCCAGCGCTGTGTCAGCTGGCTATGTTGGGCATGTTTGATGAAAATTTGTCTATGACATTCTCTCTTGTGGTTCTGTTTGTTATCAGCTAAATTCCCTTCTTTTCATTTGCACCTTGTTTACCAATTCTTTAGAATTGGTTCCTAGAGATAGTATAAGGCCCTAGAACTTTTCCTGTCTGCGGTCTGCTAGATAGAGCCTTCCAGAGTATTTCCTGCCTTTAGGAATCATAGGGACCCCAGGGGGGAATGGAGTCCTTTTGTTTCATGTTAAAACAAGGATTAGTTTTAAAAGCTGCTTTTATTGTTGTTACCTTACAGTACTGGAGGTATAAACAGATAAGGGCCCATTCTTACACTATTTTCATATGTTATTTTGTCTGACTTTGTGGGTTCTCTCTTGCTATAACTGATTTGTATTCAAAATCACTTTTGGAAGGAGCATTTTACCAGAAGTGAGTCCCCCTCCCCCACGCGTGAGCCTAATGACCTCACTTTCCTTCCTGTCTTCCTATGTAGAGTGTGCTTGCAAACATTGCTCAAGTTAGCTGATCTTTCTCCAAACTGGACTATTAGCATGAATATCAGTTAGTGGGTTAAAGAGGAAGCTTTCTTGAATTGGAAGGCCCAAAAGGACCAGGCTGGGAAAAGGAGGGGTGGAATGGTTGCTGATAATTCCTTGAAGAAGGGTTCCTTTTTAAGAATCCTTCTGCTTAAAGCCTAAAAGCCATGATGAGGGAAGTCTTACTCTTTTGCTGTGTCTCCTGCTGCACTGTTAAGATTGAAACCAGTGGTTATGAAGGCAGAAGACTGAAAAGGATTGACTGTTAGGAAGTAATCTTGACAAGAGATACTGGCTCTTTGGATCTACGATTTACTTCAATGTTGTCAAACTTATGTTGCACGAAGGATACAAATTATTAACCTCAGTTTTTTTGTTTTTAAAGAAAAAACACAACAGCAGCAGCTCAGCCCTTCTGAACAGCCCCACAGTAACAACAAGCTCATGTGCAGGGGCCAGTGAGAAAAAGAAATTTTTGGTAAGGATCCAGATTACCTGTTAAAACCAAAATGTCCTTTTAAATCTGCTACTCATGCTGCAAAAGTGAAATTCATTTCCCAGACAAGTTTTTAGGGGATTTGTAAGAAGCATTGGTTACCCATGACCTGTATTTGGTGCTTCTAATGCACCATTTCTCACCACAGTATTATTCATTAGCAGCCTCTATCAGTGCTGTCCAATAAACTTTCTGTGATGACAGAAATGTTTCATATCTGTGCTGTCCAATGTGGTATTGTAGCCACTAGCCACATGTGGCTGTTGAACAACTAAAGAACTAATTTTCTTTTTTTTTTTTTTTGAGACGGAATCTCGCTCGGTTGCCAGACTGGAGTGCAATGGCTTGATCTCAGCTCACTGCAAGCTCCACCTCCTGGGTTCAAGTGATTCTTCTGCCTCAGCCTCCCAAGTAGCTGGGACTACAGATGCGTGCCACCATGCACAGCTAATTTTTGTGTTTTTAGTAAAGACAGGGTTTCACCGTGTTGGCCAGGATGGTCTTGATCTCTTGACCTCGTGATCCACCCGCCTCGGCCTCCCAAAGTTCTGGGATTACAGGTGTCAGCCACTGTGCCCAGCCCAAATTTTAAATTTTGTATCATTTAAATTAATTTAAATAGCCACATGTGGCTAGTGGCTATTGTATTAGACAGCACAAATTTATGTACTATGTACGGGACTATTTATTGGGCAAGAAATTACATATATGCTTGGAGATGGGTAGAGATTCATTGGTATGTTCATTCCTTACACATATGTCATGAGTTTCTATACATTGTGATAAGCTAATAATGGGAATTCTGTCTAAGATTCTGTTTAGGAAGATTGTGAAGATGTGGAACTAGTATGGCTGTTTAGAAATTGAAACTCAAAGTGTTATGTTAATATTGGGCAAAAAGGGAAAGAAAATGCTAAGACAGATTTTCCTCTTAATGAAGTCAAGGTTATAGAATGGCCTGTCCTGGGAATTGTAGCAGATGTTTAGCTTCTGACCAGGAGAGATATTCTTCAACAAAATTCTGGAAGCAGAAAAAGAGAAAGTCTCAGCAGATATATTTCTGGGAAAAAAAAATGGGGTAAGAGGTGGTGCCGGGAAGGTGTAAGGGAGAGGTATATATAGCCTAGTATAATGAAAGGAGCCTGGAGTTGTTAATAATCCTTTAACATAGGACTTTATAATTCACAGAGTTGTACATTTATTATTATTATTGTAGTTTTTGTTAGCTTAGGTCTGGGATGGAATGAACAGTTTTCTTCATTACCAGTTCTTCTGCCAGAAAGTCCATGCTTAGGAAGAGAGAGGAATGAAAGATCAAAACCTAATTTAAATGGTGAAGAGTTGCCAAATTTGGTTAAGAAATGTCAAATTGGATTACAGATTCAAATTGTGGAGTCCCAGTTGAAAGAAACTAAGTATTTTGGCTAGCTGGAAAGGTTGTTTATTCATGGGTGGAATGGTGCTGGCAGAGGTAAACAGCCTTTCACTATGAGAATGGCAGTGCTGGCTACAAGGCACAGTCGAGACTGGCACAGCTTCATGGGGCTCAAGCTTGGCCCAGTAAGGAAAGTCAGAGGAGCTGTGGGTTCATTAACAGGATTGTTTGGGGGTTGAGGCCTGGAAGAACCGAAAAACCTAATTTAGTACCTCTCCTTGGCAAGACTTGAGACATCCTCTTCCCTAAGTAAACAAGCTTGGTAACTAATTTAAAAAAAATGCATTTGAGAACAAATAAGCAGCTATGGAAGTACATGGGCAATGAGCTATTAACTATTTTCTTTTTTTTTTTTTTTTTTTTTGAGACAGAGTCTCACTGTGTCACCAGGCGCCAGGCTGAAGTGCAGTGGCATAATCTCGGCTCACTGCAACCTCTGCCTCCCAGGTTCAAGCAATTCTCCTGCCTCAGCCTCCCGAGTAGCTGGGACTACAGGCACACGCCACCATGCCCAGCTAATTTTTGTATTTTTAGTAGAGACGGGGTTTCACCTTGTTGGCCAGATGATCTTGATCTCTTGACCTCGTGATCCTCCTGCCTCGGCCTCCCAAAGTGCTGGGATTAGAGGCTTGAGCCACCGCGCCCGGCCCTATTAACTATTTTCTAGGAAGTAGATTCTGTATTCTCTGTATTTTAGGAGTACATACACTAGGAGCGTTCTCTGTATTCTTCCTTCTGTATATTGGGTCTCTGGAAGCCTATAGCATTATTAGAGCTGACTGAACATTCTTAGATGTGTGGCACATCCTGTGTGTGGCTAGGGCCTAAGGATAGTTTTGCAGGCCATGATGTGCAGTGTCCCTTTAGCAGTCATCGACTCACAGTGCGTTATTAATGGGAGTTAGTTCTCTACGGGTCTGACAACTTAGTGTGGTGAAAAGAGTGCTGGCCTATGGCTGAACATGCTGGAGAAGAGCTTGCCCAGCCACAGGGACACAGCCGCGCAGACCCAACATGTGTCTCCCATGTGCCAAGTGGAGCCCCCAGCCAAGAAGGCAGCCACACCAGCAGAGGGTGATGAGGACAATGACATTGACTTGTTTGGCAGTGACAATGAGGAGGAAGACAAGGAGGCAGCCCGGCTACGAGAGAAGTGGCTACAGCAGTATGTGGAGAAGAAGGCCAAGAAGCCTGCGCTGGTGGCCAAGTCCTCCATCCTACTGCACGTTAAGCCTTGGGATGTTGAGACCAACATAGCTCAATTGGAGGCCTGTTTGTGCTCCATCCAGCTGTATGGGCTGGTCTTGGGGGACCTTCAAGCTGGTGCCCATGGGCTACAGTACCTGGAAGCTGCAGATTCAGTGTGTGGTGGAGGACAAGGTGGGGGACAAACTTGCTGGAAGAGGAGATTATCAAGTTTAAGAACATGTGTGGAGCATCAGCGTTGCAGCTTTCAACAAGATCTGATGCCTGAGAGAGTGTGTGTGTGCAAGTGTGTGAAGCCCTGCCACAAATAAAAACTGAGATCAGCAAAAAAAAAAAAAAAAAGAGTGCTGGCTGCTGGCTTAGGAGTCATAGATTTGTTACTCATCTATTAATGTAGGATTTTATAATTTATAGAGTGCTTTCAACAACAGTTACCATCAACACTATAAGCATGTGTATAAGGTTTACACAGCTCTTACTCAATGAACAAAGGTATTGAGTAGAGTCAGGAAGCAAATCCAAGTCTTCTGATTCCTAGTCAGAGTAATTTTACCATGTATAAGTCATATAACCTTTCTGAAGTGAGTTTTTCCTTCTGAAATATAGACTTAATACTCACTGTGTTTACCTCTTAAGATTGTTATAAGATCATAGACAGAATGAAGTGTTTTTTTACATTGTAGAACAAATGTACAAATGTAAAGTTGTAGTGGTTACGTCACTTCTTATGTTTTGGCACTGCAGTTGTGAGCTTTGGGGAAAGCTTCTAACCAGAACTGTGCATAGTGTAGTGGAACTGAAAGGATTAAGGTTTTTCTGTCTTTATGGGATTATCATTACTGAAGCTAGCCTAATTTCTGAAAAATCCCTATGGAGGAAAAAATGGAATCCTTATTTCCATGGATTCCTGTTTCCCTTGAATCTTATCAAAATGGTAGGTAGATACTTGAACAGAGTCTGGGTTCTGGATCTAACCCTCTAGATATTCATGAGCGGGTGCTTCAGAATGGAAAAGCTACTTTCTTCATGGTAGGCACAAGCAGGTCAGGGCCTTGGCTATCAGCTCTAGAGGAAGACATTTCCAGGAGCTGTTCCCCAAGCAGGGTCAGTGATTGAGCAGACTGTCTTTTGCTTTCAGTGTGAAAGACCTGACTCTTCACTACTTCCTTTCTCTTTCAAGGTTTTTGATAAGATTGGCCGGCCAGATAGAAAATAAGATATAAAGCAACACACAAACCTGGCATTATATTTTGTAAGAAGGTTGCTTTATAATAATCTCTTCCACTGACCTCCTACAACTTTCCTGAGTCATGCTTAAAACTAAAATTTTAATTTTTTTGTAATTTTGTTTTTCCTTTCATTTACTTACTATCTTTGGCAAAATAAGGACTGCAGTTCCAAAAATGTGGGGGAGGCATCAAAGGTATGTAGCAAATGCCGGGAGAGAAATCAGTACAGAATCAGAATGAGGATAAGAAGGATGATGGCTGAGGCCTTTGCCAGGTCAAATTAGTTCACAGACCTTTGGTGAATAAATACTGATTTTTCTGGATTCTTGAAAGGTTCTTGGATTACATCTTCAGCTATTGAGTTCAGACTTTGAGAAGGTCATTTCTGCTTTAGTGTTATTGTCAATTATTCCTGTTGCTCCTGGTGAGTTCCTGGTGCAGGCTCAGCGTGGAGGCCTGCACCGTCTGTCTCCCGAGCGTGGCTCTCCACTATTGCTCTCACCAGATTGCCTGTGGTGGGCAGGGGACTTGAAGCTGCTTAGACCTGAATTTTTGTGCTGGAATTTTTTTCTCAGTAGCTGTGACACCTTCCATTCACCTTAACATGTGCCTATGGTCAAGATTCTTAGACATACAAAAGAAATGTACGTCATATTCCCTGTACCCTGGGAATCATGCAGTTTTACTGGGAAATGAGGATTACATGAAAGAAAGAAAGAAAGTAGGATATGACTGTGCCTCACTCTGTGGTACAGAGAGTGAGTGCTATAGAAGGCCAGGAAAGTGAAAGATCAGCTTGGGCCAAAAGAGTTATGGAGTCATTTCAGGTGGAAGGGTACTTGAACTAGGCTGTGAAGGAAGTATAAACGTTTAGTTAGGTGGAAAGGAGGAAGGGTGGCACTCCAGGTCAGAAAACAGAATGATTAAAGGCCTAGGGGAGGAAGCAAACGTGGCATATAGCAGGAAACAAGGTGAGCATTGATCTGGCTTTAAAGGGGGAGTTCCTGTGGGGAACAGATAGTGTGAAATGATCAGGTAAACTGAATGAACCTAAATCCCAGAGGGCTTTGAGTGATAGCAGAGAATTTAGACTTTATTCCATAAATCATGGATATCACTAATTACCTTATGAACAAAGAAGGAATATGGTGAAAAAGGTGATTGAGATGGTTGAAACTGTAGAGGGATGCAGAGTGAGTTGGAAATGGGGAACTGAAATGTATAAAGTTGGCTTTAGGACTCTGGGAGCAAGGGGAAGGGGTCTGACTGAAGGTGATATCGGGGAGATTGGGAAGCAGAGTCATACCGGAGGCCTTCGAGAGGAGAATTGCAATTTGCTCCCTGGCTGTGAGGGGGAAAGAAGGAAAGAATCAAGCATTACTCAGAGGTTTGATCCTGTGTAGCTGAGAGCACAGCAGCACCAATGTTAGAAATAGTGACACTGAGCCAGGCATGGTGACATGCGCCTATAGCCCCAGCTTCTTGGGAGGTTGAGGCAAGAGGATTACTTGAACCCAGGAGCTCAAATCTGTAGCGCACAATGATTGTGCCTGTAAATAGCTACTGCACTCCAGCCTGGGCAACATAGCAAGACCCCATCTCTAAAAAGAAAGTAATAGTTGAGAAGGGAGACTAGTTTAGGAGACTGGTTGATGTAGACACGTATGGCTAGATTGAGTTTGAGATTACAGCGGAAAAAAAAGATTGTGTGAGGTGTGTATGTTGATTTTTGTGGATCCGTAATCTGTTATCTGCAGTTCTGAGATCCAAACAGTCCTACAAACTAAAGGCCCGTTTTTAGTTTTTTTAGTTTCTATTTATTTATTTATTTTTTAATTTGCAGCAGACTCATTTGGCAATCAAACCTTTCTTGAATAGACATAGGGCAATTTATAGTCTTTCTTTATTCGACTTATTGTGAATATTTGTACTTTTCATTGAAAAAATTAGGATAGCTTAGATAAAAAGCACGTACTCTGTTAACAAATAGATTCCAAATCTCAGTAACTTAACACAGTACATCCAGGACAAGGAGGGGGAGAACAGTGTTGCCCAGTCACTTAGCAACCTGTGCTGAGGGAGATTCTTCTGTCCTAGGACATGTTCCTGCCAGGGAAGAGAGTATAGAACTTGATTCTGTTCCCAACTCTTGGTCAGAACTAGGCACAAAACCCCCCAACTAACTGTTAAGAGGTGCAGGAAATACTTGAGCATTCTGCCTCTACCATAGTAGTACTGTCTCAGACACCCCCTCACTCTACTCCCTGGGGGAGGCATTGTGTGATTTACGGAACACGTACCATACTACCTCTCTAAATCCAAAACATGCTTTCTGAAATACTTTTGGCCCTAAGAATTTTGGCTAAAGGATAATGGACATGTATTATAATTTCTTTTGATAACTTCATGAGATGGATACTATCATTCTCACTTCACAGATGAGGAAACTAAGTCATAGGTTAAGTATGCGGCTGCAGTGCCATTACTTTTAATGGCAAAGACTGCAGTTACTTTTGTACCAGTCTGAGTTCAAGGTTACACAGCTAGAAAGTTGTAGAGTCGGCCGGGCGCGGTGGCTCACGCCTGTAATCCAAGCACTTTGGAGGCCAAGGCGGGTGGATCACCTGAGGTTGGGAGTTCAAGACCAGCCTGAGCAACATGGTGAAACCTCATCTTAAAAAAAAAAAAGAAAGAAAAAAAGAAAGTTGTAGAGCGAAGATTTGAAGCAGGCAATTGCACTTCAGTGCTACATTCTTAACAACTACATATTGGCCTCAGATATGTGGCAAGCAGATGAGCCTTGCTTTAGAGATTGGGTCTAGACATAGAGATTGGGGAATCTTCTATTTTGAGGCCCACTGAGGAGAAGTTGTCAGCAGAGGGGGAGAAAGCCAGAAGTCAGAAGTCACAAGGTCAAGGAATAGTCACGTGTTTGGGGAGGGGGTGGGAGAGAACATAAACAAGAGGGAACCAGCAAAGAAGCAGAAGTGGTCAGAGTGGTAGCAGGTTCCCTGTGCTGGGATAGAGTCACAGAAGTTGAAAATAGAGTTGGCCACCAGTGTGAAATGCCTCAGAGAGGACAAGGAGATTGTACAAATGTCCAATGTGAAAAAAGAAAAAAAAAATAAATAAATAAAAAATAAAAGAGAAGACATGGAGAATGGCTGGCTGGAAGGCATTGAATCAAATTATCTTTATCTGAACTTCCCTTATCTATGGGTTATTATGGTCAGCCTGACAGGTGAAATTCAGATTTAGGAACTCAGAGATTTGGGCATATCATGTGGTTCATGGAAGCTGGTAAGGCTGTCATGGCATCAAAGAAGCATCTTTGTTTACACTGCTTTTTAATCACCGGCTCGGTCAGTCTTGTAGTAGTAGTGATTTTTGGTTTGGAACAAAAGTTTAATTCCCTTTCTGAATAAATTCATGTAAAGCAGTGCTCAGGTTATGGCCTGTTATAAAATAAATTTAGTTTCTTCAGTTCCATAAAGGGACTGAGGAGGTTCCTTCGTTAGTATATCTAAGTAAAATGTTGTCCTAGGGCTGGGCATGGTGACTCACGCCTATAATCCCAGCACTTCGGGAGGCCAAGTCGGGCAGATCACTTGAGGTCAGGAGTTTGTTGAGACCAACCTGGCCAACATGGTGAAACCTCATCTCTACTAAAAGTACAAAAATTAGCTGGGTGTGGTGGTGCACGCCTCTAATCCCAACTTCTTGGGAGACTGAGGCAAGAGAATCACTTGAACTCAGGAGACAGAGATTGCAGTGAGCTGAGATCGTGCCACTGCACTCCAGCCTGGGCAACAGAGCGAGACTCTGTCTCCAAAACTAAAAAAAATAAAACTAGATAAATACATATAATACTCCAGTTTAAGAATGAGAGCTATTATGTGTTTTTTTTTTAACCTCAATTTAAATTTTATTTATTTATTTATTTTTGAGACAGAATCCTTTCTCTGTCACACAGGCTGGAGTGCAGTCGTGTGATCATGGCTGACTGCAGCCTCAACCTGCCTGGGCTCAAGCAGTCCTCCTCCCTCAGCCTCCCAAGTAGCTGAGACTACAGGCATGTGCCACCACAACCGGCTAATTTTTGTATTTTTTGTAGAGATGGCATTTTGCTATGTTGCCCAGACTGATCTCAAAATCTCATTGCCTGGGCTCAAGCAGTCCTCCTGCCTCAGCTTCCCAAAGTGTTGAGGTTAGAAGCATGAGCCACCATACCTGGCCCAAAACTTTTAAAAATGAAAAAAAAAAAATTAGACAAAAAAAAAAGAATAAAAACCTGAGGAAATAAGTGAATAAACTATGGACTTTAGTTGATTTATCAATATTGGTTAATTAATTGTTACAAAAGAAATGTACCATACTAATGTAAGATATTAGTAATAGGGGAAACTGGCTGGGTGCGGTGGCTCATACCTGTAATCCCAGCACTTTGGGAGGCCAAGGTGGACAGATCGCTTGGGCCCGGGAGTTTGAGGCTAGCCTGGGCAACATGGCAAGACCTCATCGCTACAAAAAGTTACAAATTAGCCCAGTGTGGTGACATGTGCCTGTCTGTAGTCCCAGGTATGTGGGAGGCTGAGGTGGGAGAATCGTCTGTGCCCAGGAAGTCGAGGCTGCAGTGAGCCATGATCGCACACCTGCACTCCAGCCTGGGTGGCGGGAGTAAGACCCTATCTCAATAATAACAATAATAATAATAGGGAAACTGTGTACGAGGTGGAGAGGGGATATATCAGAACTCTGCTCTATATGCTCAGTTTTTCTGTAAACCTAAAACTGTTCTAAAAATAAAATTTATTAAATAATAGAGCTACAGCAAGGTATCCTGGGTTGTAGGCAGGAGCAGGTAAAAGGATATATAACCCAACTGTAGGGACAGACAAGACTACAAATTTCACAGAGCACTTGGGATACTGCAGAGCCAGTTGAGGAAATAGTGTGGGAAGCTGAAGACTGCACATCAGAGCATGACAACTCTGCTTTGGAGGGCTCTTGTCATAGTAACTGCTTAGAATTTCAGGGGAAAGAGAAAAAGAAGATAATGAAAAACTGCTCTCAGTGCCTGTGTGACACTTAAGTTGTAGCATAGCCTGGTAGTTAAGAGCCAGGCTTCCAGGGTTCAAGCCTACCTCTTCCTTTATAAGCGATATGACCTGACCCTGGGGGAACTTACTTAATCTCATTGTAACTCAGTTTTTTTCTGTAAAATAGGGATAATAATGGTACTTGTTGTGAGGATCAGTTTAATTAATAGATGCAAACATGCTTAGAACAATGCTTGGTACATGGTAAATGCTCAGTAAACGTTAGCTATTCTCGTTATTATTAATGGATAAAGTGGTCCATGTGTTCTTAAAGGATAAGAAGGCTATATTAGGGCTATATTTTTTTATTTTTGAGACAGGGTCTCACTCTGTCGCCCAGACTGGAGTGCAATGGCGCTGTCTCAGCTCACTGCAATTTCTGCCTCCTAGGTTCAAGCGATTCTCCTGCCTCAGCCTCCTGAGTAGCTGGAATTATAGGCACGTGCTACCGCTCACGGCATAATTTTTTATTTTTAGTAGAGGCAGGGTTTCACCATGTTGGCCAGGCTGGTCTCAGACTCCTGGCCTCCAGTGATCCACCTGCCTCGGCCTTCCAAAGTGCTGGGATTACAGAGGTGAGCCACTGTGCCTGGCCTTTATTTGCCATTTTAAATGAATAAAGTAAATTTTCTGTTTTAATTTTGAATATGATAAATATCAATAGATACAATCCACATAAGCAAAAGCTCTTTGGGGTCTTTAATAATATTTACAGTGTAAATTAGAACCCCTCTTTTAATTCATTGAACTGGAAGAGAAATGTAGTCCCCTAATGCCTTGGGAAAAGGGAGTCCTTTAGGGACCCACCCTACCTTTCAGGCTCACTCCCTTTTCTGTCATCTTCTCTGCTGTGTGCTCCTTATCTTCAGATACTATTAAGTCCTCTTTTCTCCAAGCCACAGCCTATTTTTTTTTCTTCTGAAACGGAGTCTTGCTCTGTCGACCAGAGCTGGAGTGCAATGGCATGATCTTGGCTCACTGCAACCCCTGCCTCCCAGGTTCAAGCAATTCTCCTGCTTCATCCTCCTGAGTAGCTGGGATTACAGGCATGTGCCACCACGCCTGGCTAATTTTTGTATTTTTAGTAGAGATGGGGTTTCACCATAGTGGCCAGGCTGGTCTCAAACTTGTGACCTTGTGATTCGCCTGCCTAGAGCTCCTAAAGTGCTGGGATTATAGGTGTGAGCCACTGCGCCCAGCCTGCCACAGCCTATTAATTTGTCGTCCTCAGTATAATTATTCTTCATTGACTGTGACTTCATTCTCTCCTTCATCTCTATTATTTGCTGGTTTCCTGCCCATCTTACTTTTCTTTTCCTCTATACCTGTTCTTCTGTAATATCTTTCTCCTTTCCCTGTCATTTTTTTAAACTCCCTCAAGTTGTTTGTTTGCCCTCTTGCAATATCTCTTCTTCCTTAATTTGTTCTTTGTCATTTTAACAGTTCCACTTCCTCTTATTTCTCATATTTATACTTAGTTCTGTTCTTCAATTCATTCAACCACTTAACAAATATTATTAAGCACAAATATTATACCCCATTTCCTTTGCTTGGCACTGGGGATACAGAAACATGATAGACCTGATCTCTGCTCTCCTGCAGTTTACAGCCTCTCATGGTGGTCATTTTGGAAAAGGCTGGGGACAGTGTATAAAGTAATTTATTCAGGGTCCTACTGTACTCCCAGTGGGGTAGCCTTGGGAGGGTCATGGGAAATCAATGATAGTGGTACCAACGGAAGCAGCAGCAAAAACCAAATGCTGCATGTCTACTATGTGTCAGGTATTTTGCTTACATTTAGTTGTCATAAGAACTCTGCAAGGCACGTTTAGCCTTACCGTACAGATGGAAAAACTCAGACTCGTAGAGGATAAGTAACTTGCCTGTGATCATATAGCTAGAAAGCATCAGCAGCAAAAATTTTTTTTGTCTTCAGTCACATCAGCCAATAAGGAAAGGTATTCTGGTCAGGAGGTGATAGAGTGGGAGAAACTTCCAGAGCCAATTGTAGAAATAGGGTGTGTATGAAGCTAGAAACAGCAGCCATCTGGGAATTTTATCCTAAGAGCTTTGTTGCCCCTAATGTTAGAACTGGAAGTCTTAACTCACTGGAAAGGAATGCCCATGCCCATCTGGGAAGAGAAGCTGGACCAGGAGCCATTAGGGATGTTTGCCTATGTTGCTAACAGACTGCCTAAGGCTTACCTGGGAATGGCAGGAGTGACACGTTCCAGAGAATCCTCTAACCTGTCTATCATTCCTTTTGGCAGAGTGACGTCAGAATCAAGTTTGAGCACAACGGGGAGAGGCGGTAAGTCTGCCTTCTGATCAGTGGATATGTTCATGTATGCCAGAGTTCTCAGATAGCATTGAGTTCATGGAAGTCATTCCCCTGTTCTTATCCTTACCTATGGGGCCACTGGCTGGGTAATGGGGTGGATTGGACATAAAGGGAGGAAAGTTTCACCCTTAACTTGGCCTGCTAATTGACCTTGTTTCTATCTTAGCATTGGAAGCCATTTCACCTGCTGATGTTTTACTATTCTGCTCTATTCTGCTACTGTGAGGTCTGACATTTTGTTAGAAGTGAGGACTCCAGCTCTACTCAGAGTCATGCCTTTCAGACACACTGACACTGTATCGCCTGTGGGCATTGGAGGGCAGGATTCTCCTGTAATATGGTGCCATTCCCATTCCCACTGTAGTAGCCCTAGTTTTGTCCACATCAAGGGTCAGGTTGGTGAATTAGAAGTTTCTTCATGATGTCTCTAGGTCATGGGAAGCTACACCAAGTCCATCAGTTGTAAAAGATTTTAGCTCCTTTGAGGACATAGAAAGAGGGAGTTTTTTGGTCTGTGTTCTTAATCTTGCCTCATTAGGGAAGTGAAAGTAATGTTAGAAAACTTTTCTGTCCTTTTCTCCATTGTCAGTATTTTAGTTATTGTTATTTTTTGTGAGAAGCCAAGGTAGAAGTTCTTAGTAGAAAAAAAAAGTGACTGTCCTTAATTTCTCAAGTTATTTAAGGAAAACATTCAGAAAGCATATAGAACTCTGGTCATGGGATATTTGTGACCTTGCGTGTTTGCACATGTGCAGCACATGTACATATAAATGTGCCTTTCAACATTTTTTCCACTCTTTGCCTTTCTCTCCCATTGATATACCCCCTGCCCCACCTTTGCTTTGCTTTGAGCATTTGGACAGGTGAAGAGCATACCCATTAGGATAAGATCTCACCATAGGACCTTAGTAACTCCAAACATTCTTGATTCTGGTAGTTCTCTGTAGCTGGTACCTTTCAGCCCACTTTGTAGCTGGCTCCAGAGGATACCTATGGCTACCATTCTCCCTTTAAAATACACTTTCACAAGCCTACAAGGTTGTCAGTGGCAGCCTGGTGGAAACATTGTGGAGAGTGTGGTCTGCAGAGCCAGGGTCCTTCTGCTCCCATGTGAGTTCCAGGCCTGGAGGGAGGAAGGTCTGAGCTGTGTCCCCAGCTATTCATCCTGTGTCCTGCCATTAGCAGAGAAGTTAAATTGTCACTTCATTGTTGCTATTTTCACACTTTCCAACCTGAGTTTTAAAGGGATGGCCAAACTCAGAGCAACAGAGTTTTCAATCAAAAGCTCAATTGTGTTAGAGCCCAATTATGGCAGTTAGGCTTTCCTGAATTCCCTGTTCCCAAAGTGGTATGCAGTTACAGTGAGCAGGTTTACACTGAGAAAGTATATGTGTTTGGTTTCAGAGAAGCTGCCAGATTGAAACCACAAATATTTAAGGTGGTCAGGCAGGAATGGCCTTCTGAAGCCTTGAGCTGCAGAACGTTGCTATCAAAGTTTTGAAAATGATGCATTGTCTTTTTATGGAGCTGTTTTCAGGAGCCATGGCCTTTCAGTGTTTGTGCACTATATGTGGAATTGAGAACTTTATATATAAAGTTGGTGCAGGGAAGCCTCTAGAGTTAGTACTCTGTGCCAGACAGCTCTAGTTTCATGTATTTCATGTCAGGATTTTGTAGAGAATGTCATTGTGGGCGTTTTTAACTCTTTACCAGGAATATGGATAGTATTTATCTAAATGTAGGCCCTTATAGAATTAGAATTCATAGGAAAGAGGAAAGAAGTCGTGACTTTTCCCACTTATCCATGACAGGTATTCATTCTGGTGGGCTGATTTTCCCTTTACTTTGAGAATATGCGACCAGACCCCTGACTGTTCTCCCTCTTGGCCCCAGGATGGCTAAGGAGAAGGATTGTAGATTAAGATCTCCTTCCCTTTGGAAACATTAGTGACACACTGATGGGGGATGGTTTCACAGGTGTTAGACCTCTCTTTGAAGGTCTAACTGGCCTAAAAATGCCTGTTATACGGTAGGATGGCAGCAGCTTAGATCTTACCTAATCTGGAAGTCCTGGCCTCTGTTCAGACTTTCAGGTTGCTTTTGTGGGTTTTGAATGGCTCATTGCCAGGCCAGATGCAGAAGAATGTATCTCTGATCATGATCCTTTTTCAATAGTGTGCTAGGGACATCTGAGTGCACTTCTGGTATTTTATCCAGAAAGGCTGATCCCTTTTGAACTGTTGCTGAGGCCCTAAAGAAGGAGGGATATGATTTGCTATTGGGAATTAATAGAATGCTATACTCTCAAAAGGCTTCAGAAAACACTCCTATCTAGAAAATCCATCTAGATAGCACCTAACAGTATCACTGCTTGGGACAGTTGATTTGGAAGAAAAAAAGTAGAGTTACAGTCTGAATGGATTTCCTAGTGGAGATGAAACTAATTTGGTTAGTAGTATAATTTCCAAAAATGAAAGACGGTGGACAAAGGAAAAAACATGAAGGAATTATCTTCTTGAGATGTTAGGCTTTGCGTGAAGGATAGATTGTGGTTTATAGTAATAGTCTATCAATGTTGCCTAATAGAACTTTCTCCTATAATGAAAATGTTCTATATCTGTGCTGTCCAGTACACATATGGCTACTGTACATGTGGGTAGTGAGCACTTGAAAGAGTGGTTGGTGAGACAGAGGAGAGACCATTTTTTTTAAGACAGGATCTCTGAGCCAGGTACAGTGGCTCACACCTGTAATCCCAGCACTTTGGGAGGCTAAAGTGGGCAGATCACCTGAGGTCAGGAGTTTGAGACCAGCCTGGCCAACATGGCAACACCTCAGCTCTACTAAAAATAGAAAAATTATCTGGGTGTGGTGGCACACACCTGTAGTCCCAGCTACTCAGGAGGCTGAGGCAGGAAAATCGCTTGAACCTGGGAGGTGAAGGTTGCAGTTAGCCGAGATCATGCCACTGCACTCCAGCCTGGGCAACAGAGTAAGACTGTCTCAAAAAAAAAAAAAAAAAAAAGACAGGGTCTCTGTTGCCCAGGCTGAAGTACAGTGGCGTGATCATGGAGCCTGGACCTCCTAGGCTCAAGCAATCCTCATGCCTCAGCCTCCCAAGTGCCTGGGACAACAGGCACACTGCCACACCCAGGTAATTTTTGTAGAGACAGGGTTTTGCCATGTTGCCCAGGCTGGTTTCAAACTCCTGGGCTCAAGCGATCTGCCTCCCAGAGTTCTGGGATTACAGGCATGGCCCACTGTACCTGGCAAGGAACTAATTTTCAATTTAATTTAATGAATTTAATTTTAAATAGACACATGTGGCTAATGGCTGCCATATTGAATAGTGCAGGTGCATTTCTGGATGATGAAGGCTTTTTTGCTTCTCACCGATTTAAGCCAACCTGACACAGGAAAACATTAAAGAAATTATCTGGTCAGATTTTATTAAAATTCAATGGCTTAGATCCCTCTCTCTTATGGCTTATTGCTTCTTCCTCTGGTTACACCACTTCCCACTCTGGGGGAGCAGGAAAGATGAGAAAGAACCACACACTTCTTCCTTTCAACATGGAAGAAGACGAGAACTGTGCAGGCCCATGGCTGAATACTGCCTGCTCCAACACATGGTAGTCTGATTTTATCCTGCCTAGTTGTACTAAGTGATGAAGGTTGTTTTAATTTTCATTTCTCCAGTTACATTGAGCATCTTTTCATGTGTTTTATTCACCACTTAAAATTCTTCTGTGAATTGTCTAATCTTTTGCCTTTTCTATTAGATTGTTCGTATTGACTTTTTACAAGTATTTTCTCCAAGTTTGATATTTAACTTTGCTGATGATTCATTTTGCCATCAGAAGTTTATTTATTTATTTTTATTTTATTTTTCGAGACAGAGTGTCGCTCTGTCGCCAGGGGCCAGGCTGGAGTGCAGTGGTGCAATCTCGGCTCACTGCAACCTCCGCCTCCTGGGTTCAGGCAATTCTGCCTCAGCTTCCCAAGTAGCTGGGACTACAGGCACATGCCACCATGCCTGGCTCATTTTTGTATTTTTTAGTAGAGATGGGGTTTCACCATATTGGCCAGGATGGTCTCAATCTCTTGACCTCGTAATCCGTCCGCCTCAGCCTCCCAAAGTGCTAGGATTATAGGCATGAGCCACTGCACCTGGCCGAAGTTTGTTTGTTTGTTTATTTATTTATTTATTGAAATGGAGTCTTGCTCCGTCACCCAGGCAAGACCCAGGTTACAGTGGTGTGATCTCAGCTCACTGCAACCTCTGGTTTCAAGTGACTCTCCTGCCACAGCCTTCCAAATAGCTGGGATTGCAGGCATGTGCCACCATGCCCAGCTAATTTTTAATTTTTAGTAGAGATGGGGTTTTGCCATATTGGCCAGGCTGGTCTTGAACTCCTGTCCTCAGGTGATCACCTGCCTCCGCCTCCCAAAATGCTGGGATTACAGGCGTGAGCTATCATGCCTAGCTTGTCTTCTTGTCTTCTGTATTTTATGTTATTCTTAGGAGACCTTCTCTATTCCATATGTGTGTGTGTGTGTGTGTGTGTGTGTGTGTGTGTGTGTATGTGTGTGTGTGTGTGTGTGTGTATGTATATAAGTTTTTTTTTTTCATAAAGAAACTCATACAAATATAGGATTTTAAAAATCTTGGGGGCCAGGCATGATGGCTCACACCTGTAATCCCAACACTTTGGGAAGCCAAGGTAGGAGGTTTGCTTGAGCCTCAAAAAAAAGAAAAAAAAAATATATGTATATATATATATTTTTTGAGACAGGGTCTCATTCTGTCACCTAGGGTGAAGTTCAGTGGCTGGATCACAGCTCACTATAGCCTTGACCTCCTGGGCTCAAGTGATCCTCCCACCTCAGCCTCCCAAGTAGCTGGGACTACAGGCATGTACTACCACACCTGGCTAATTTTTTAAAAAATCTTTAGTAGACAAGAGGTCTCACTCTGTTGCCCAGGCTGATCTTGAGCTCCTAGTCTCAAGCGATCCTCCTACCTTGGCCTCCCAAAGTGCTGGGCTTACAGGTGTAAGCCATCATGCCTGGCCCCTAAATTTTTTTTTTTAATCCTGTATTTTCTTTTTTTTTCCTCTTTTATTTAATCCTGCATTTTCTTATATAAATTTGAGAGTACGTTTGTGTATGAGTTTCTTTCTGATACTCTTTTCTGTTTCATTTGTCTCTGATTATTGTCAATCATCTAAGTTCTAGAGTACTGGGTTGAACCCGTATAAAATTCCCACTTTTGTATATCAAAAGTGGTTGGCCATCAGTAGTTCAACCTAATAAATTCATTAAAACTTTTTATTGGCCAGGCATGGTGGCTTACACCTATAACACTAGTACTTTGGAAGGCTGATGTGAGAGGATTGCCTGAGTTCAGAAGTTTGAGATCGGCCTGGACAACTTACTGAGGCCCCATCTCTACAAAAAATAAAAAAAATTAGCCAGGTGCATGCCAGTAGTCCCAGCTACTTGGGAGGCTGAGGCAGGAGGATCACCTGAGCCTCAGAGGTTGAAGCTGCAGTGAGCCATTATCATGCCACTGCACTCCAACCTAGGTGACAGAGCGAGACTCTGTCTCAAAAAAATAAAAATAAAGATTTATATTTTATAAATATAAATGTATTTTAAAAATAAATTTATTAAAATTTTTTAAATAATTAAATCTGGAGACAGATGCTGGAGAGGATGTGGAGAAATAGGAACACTTTTACACTGTTGGTGGGAGTGTAAATTAGTTCAACCATTGTGGAAGGCAGTGTGGCGATTCCTCAAGGACCTAGAAATAGAAATTCCATTTGACCCAGGAATCCCATTGCTAGGTATATATCCAAAGGATTATAAATCGTTCTCTTATAAGAACACATGCACACGTATGTTCATTGCAGTACCGTTTACAATAGCAAAGACTTGGAACCAACCCAAATGCCCATTGATGATAGACTGGACAGGGAAAATGTAGCACATATACACCATGGAATACTATACAGCCATAAAAAACGATGAGTTCGTGTCCTTTGTAGGGACTTGAATGAACCTGGAAACCATTATTCTCAGCAAACTGACACAGGAACAGAAAATCAAACACCGCATGTTCTCACTCATAGGTGAATGTTGAGCAATGAGAACACATGGACATGGGGAAGGGAGCATCACACACTGAGGTCTGTTGCGGGGGGGGGGGGACTAGTGGAGGGACAGTGGGGGGGTAGGGAGTTGGGGAGGGATAAAAAATAAAAATAAAAAACCCACAACTTTTTATTATGGAAATTTCAAGCACACACAAAAGTAGACAGTATTAAACTGAACTCCCATGAACCTGTCGCCGAGCTTCAACATTACTAACATTTTCCCAATCTTGTTTTATCAATTCCCACTTTTAAATTTTGCTGAAGTATTTAATAACAAATCATATTTTACACCTCTTTGGATGAGTCCTTTCTCTACCTTGTATTTATAGAAATTGTTGTTTGAACTGACCTAATGAGTCTCTCCAGAAAAGCTTCAATGCCAGTACTACTTACATGCCGAGAGATGTCACTGGTTAAGAAAACTGATCAGGCATATCACCAACTCAAGGGGGAATTTCTGTGATTCTGTAGTAGAAAATCTTAATTCTGAGGAAAATCAGTATTGAGATTCCTATGACATCTCAAAGATGAACAATGGAAAAGACCTTTCAAGTCCTGGAGTTGAGTCCCTTAGGAGTTGAGGCCATGTTTTCAGGACTGCTATGTTTCTAGCTTATGTTTTCTAGCTTATTTCTATGTTTCCAGTCTCTGATGTTTTCTAGCTTATTTCCTAAATAATTTTTTCTTTCAACTTTTAAGTTTTGCGGTACATGTGTAGGATGTGCAGGTTTGTTACATAGGTAAATGTGTGCCATGGTGGTTTACTGCAGTGATCAATCCACCACCTACGTATTAAGCCCAGCATGCATTAGCTATTCTTCCTGATGTTCTCCCTCCTCAAGCCCCAACACCCCCAGGGTGTATTGTTCCCTCTCCATGTGTATGTGTGTTCTCATTGTTGGAACATAGTTTCTAGTGGCCTCTTCTGTCATTGGCAGAAGAGTCTAAGCTGAAGTGGTAGATAAATGATTGGGAGTGAGCAATAGTTATGAGTACCATTGTCAAACCTGACAGATGCTCAGAGGGTGAAAAGGTAAAGGTAGAGAAGAGGAAAAAGGAAACAATAGGGACGAGGCAAACCGGGTGAAGAAAACAGAGAATCCTATGTTGAGAAGAAAGGAAGAAAATACTCAGACCATTGTTTCTAAACCCTGCATTTTAAGTATACAGTTAACCAGCCTTTCTGTTTCTTTTCAGAATTATAGCGTTCAGCCGGCCTGTGAAATACGAAGATGTGGAACACAAGGTGACAACAGTGTTTGGACAACCTCTTGATCTACATTACATGAACAATGAGGTGAGAAGGTAGATGGATGGGGCAGGGACAAGAGGGACAGATGCCTACTTTTTTCTCTTTGTTTAACAGAGCCTTTTAAAGTTTGTTCCTCTAAAATCATCTGCAGGTTTTCATTTTCTAGACCCCCTTTTCTTAATTCCAACAACTCCAGGATTTCTGTTTTTACTACATGGGAGATTACTCAGCCATCTCCATTCCCCCTACTTATTCAGTGCAGATAGCTCTAATATTCCATGGTGGAATCAGGTATGATACCATGTCTATGGCTTATATTGCCTCCTTTTCATTTTGTAAGAGTATCTTTTTTTTTTTTTTTTTTTGCCCCCAGCACAGCCTTAACAAGAAGCAGAGGAGGGTTCAGCAGGGGCTAGGGAGGTGTGACAAACCAGTGAGTAGATCATCTGTTACAGTTATAAATGCTGGATTCTTCTCTCAGAGTTTAACTTCTGATTGGAGCTTATTTGTTTCAAAAGTTAGCACCTGCTCCAATAAATTCTTTAACAACTCCTCCTCCTCACTCCACCCCAACAGTCCTTATTTATTTCTACTTTGAATATCACCCAGGAAGGAATTCTTTTGAATATTAGTTTCTGGGCTGCTTTCCCCGCTCTAAGAAGAATATTAAAGGCTACAATCAACTTAGGCTCGTGCTTTGCACTAGTCTGAAAGGCAGTGTATTTATGCTGAGTAAAGAAGGTGTACCTCGAGGAAATTGAGTTAGGGGTACAAGACAAGAAAGCTGGGAAACATCATGACCCTTTGAGAGTCAGATCATCACTGTGTAGTTTTATTTGATGAGGAGTTAAAATTTTTCTTTATAGTTTAGGAGTGAAATCTGCAGGTGCTGAGATTTTTTTGCTGAAACACTCTCTGTTCCCCTTCCTACAAAATCTACAGCTACTGTCAAATAGTTTACTAAAATAAAACCCTCTGATCTTTTGTTTTTTGGGATAAATTTTAGAAATACAAAAAAATTTGGAAAACCAATCACTAACTCTCTAGTTAATAATACAGATGCAAATATTTCAAACTATGTAAACTAACACATTTTAGATACAAGGTATTAGAATCCCAAAAATATAAGTGTCAAATCCACAGAACTTTAAAAAATTTTACATAGTGCATTCCAAGGTTTAGTAATTGTGTATGAAAGTGAGGCTAAAGTCAGTTAGCTAATCACCATTAAATAAGATGTTCTTGGCTGGGCGTAGTGGCTCATGCCTGTACTCACATCACTTTGGGAGGCCAAGGCAGGCGGATCACAAGGTCAGGAGTTCAAGATTAGCTTGGCCAACATGGTGAAACTCTGTCTCTTCTAAAAATACAAAAAAAATTAGCTGGGCATGGTGGTGCGCAACTGTAATCCCAGCTACTTGGGAGGCTGAGGCAGGAGAATTGCTTGAACCAGGACCTGAGAAGCAGAGGTTGCAGTGAGATGAGATTGTACCACTACTCTAGCCTGGGCTACAGAGTGAGACACTGTCTCAAAAAAAAAAAAGTTCTTTAGTTAGTAAAGACTTTTCTGGATGATTTAGTAGTCTTTTTTTAGTATTTCCATTAAGAATTCCTGATATTTCTATATTCTAAAGCCAAATATAAATCATTGTTATTATTTTAGTTCATACATGTCTTAACATACTCTGCTAATGTTAATGATCAGGAATTGACTAACTTATATTTGATTAATTTAAAATTCCTCAATTCCTTTCTTTTCTTTGCCCTTTAAACTGCACTGAGGATCTGAGAATCCCAAATGAGAACTCTACTGCGATTTTATTTTATTTATGTTTTTGTAATTATAGCTTTATTGAGATACAAAATTGATTCTCTTAAAGTATACCATTCATTGGTTTTTAGTATGCTGACAGAGTTGTGCAACCAACACCGCTGTCTAATTCCAGAATATTTTCTTTCTTTTTCTGAGACAGGGTCTTGCTCTGTCGCCCAGGCTGGAAGTGCAGTGTTGCAAACACAGCTGACTGCAGCCTTGACCTCCTACACTCAGGCGATCTCCCGCCTCAGCCCCCCAAGTAGCTGGGACTATAGGCACACACCACCACACCCAGCTAATTTTTTTGTACCTTTTATGGAGATAGGGTTTTGCCATGTTGTCCAGGCTGGTCTCAAATTCCTGAGCTCAAGCGATATGCCTGCTTCAGCTTCCCAAAGTGCTGGGGTTATAGGCATGAGCCACTGTGCCCAGCCTACAGAACATTTTCATCACTCCGAAGAGAAACCCTATACCCATTAGCAGTTATTCCCCTTTCTCTCCTCTTCCGAGTTCTTGGTAAGCACTTATCTTTCTCTCTCTTTGGATTTGCCTATTCTGAACATTTCATGTAAGTGGAATCATACAGTATGTGGCCTTTTTTGTCTGGCTTCTTTCACTAAGCATATGTTTTCAAGGGTCATCTGTGTTATAGCGTGTTGTCAGTACTTCATTCTATTTTATGACTGAATAATAAATATTCCATTTACAGATATACCACATTTTGTGTATCTGTTCATCTATTGATAAACACTTGGGTTGTTTTCACTTTTTGGTGATTAAATAGTGCTGCTATGAACATTTGTGTACAAGTGTTTACATGAACATATGTTTTTGATTCTGTAAGGTGTATACTAGGAGTAGAATTGCTGGGTCATAAGATAACTCTAACTTTTTGAGGAACTGCCCAGCTTTTCTATAATGGTTGCACAGTTTTACAGTCCCACTAACAATGTCTGAGTGTATTAGTCTGTTCTCACTCTGCTGTAAAAACTGCCCAGGATTGGGTAATTTATAAAGGAAAGAGGTTTAATTGACTCACAGTTTAGTATGGCTGGAGAGGCCTCAGGAAACTTACAATCATGATGGAAGGGAAAGCAAACACGTCCTTTACATAGCAATAGGAGAGAGAAGTGCCAAACAAAGGGGGAAAAGCCTCTTATAAAACCATGAGCTCTCATGAGAACTCACTATCAGGAGAACAGCAGGATGGGGGTAACCACACCCATGATTCAGTTACCTCCCCACCAGGTCCCTGCCATGACACTAAAGTCTTTACTTTAGTGGGGATTATTGGAGCTACAATTCAAGATGGGATTTGGGCGGGGATACAGCCAAACCATATCAGTGAGGGCTATAGTTTCTCCACCATTCTTACCAACATTTGTTATTTTCTTATTTTTCTTAGTAGCCATCCTAGTAGGTGTAAAGTGATATGTCACTGTGGGTTTTGCTTTTGTTTTGGTTTGAGATAGGGTTTCACTTTGTTGCCCAGGCCAGAGTGCGGTGTGCAATCATGGCTCACTGTAGCCTCTACATCCTGTGTTCAAGTGATTCTCCCTCCTCAGTCTCCCTAGTAACTGGGACTACAGGCATGTGCTACCACAATTTAAAAAAATTTTTTGTAGAGATGGGGGGGTCTCACTATTTTGCCCAGGCTGGTGTTAAACTCATGACCTCAGGTGATTCTCTGCCTCACCCTCCTAGGATTGCAGGTGTGAGCCACTATGCCCAGTTACTTGGTTTTTTGAAAGTTAACACCTACTCCAATTTATTTAACTCCCTTCCTAACAATTGTTTTTCATTCCCACTTTGAATGTCACCCAGGCAGAAATTATTTTGCAATGTAATATGATTTGCAGAACATACTGCCATTCCATAGTAGTTTTGAGATTTTATTTTAAATATGTACTGTTTTTGGCCAGGCGTGGTGGTTCATGCCTATAATCCCAACACTTTGGGAGGCCTGAGGTGGGCAGATTGCTTGAGCTCAGGAGTTCAAGACCAACCTGGGCAACATGGTAAAACCCTGTCTGTACAAAAAATACAAAAATTAGTCGGGCATGGTGGCTCATGCTGTAATCCCAGCTATTTGAGAGGCTGAGGCAGGAGAATCACTTTAATCCGGGAGATGGAGGTTGCTGTGAACCGCGATCGAGCCACTGCACTCCAGCCTGGGTGACAGAGGGAGATGCTGTCTCAGAAAAAATCTTGTATTATAAATTGGGAACTGAATAAAGTAGTTGGACTTTTGCTTGATTTTGTGTTTACCGTACATATATAAAATCTGTCCAGGCATGGTAGCTCTCTCCTGTAATCCCAGCACTTTGGTACGCTAAAGCAGGCAGATTACTTGAGATCAGGAGTTCAAGACCAGCCAATATGGTGAAACTCTGTCTCTCCTTAAAAAAAAAAAAAAAAAAAAAAAAAATTAGTGGGGTATGGTGGCATGTACCTGTAATCCCAGCTACTCTGGAGGCTAAGGCAGGAGAATCACTTGAACCGAGGGAGATGGTGGTTGCAGCAGGTTGAGACTGTGCCACTGCACTCCAGCCTGGGCAACAGAGTGAGACTCCATCTCCATATAACAATAAGATCTGACTTTGCTAGGTCATAGGCAAGGCATACTTTTGCATTTTATGAATCTCTTAATACGAAGTATTCATAACATGCCTCTGCTTTTTGCAGTGAGTGAAACTTATTTATACCCTCAGGGACCTTCTATTTAATACTTCACTGGAACATATGAGTGTATTAGTCTGTTCTCATGCTGCTGTAGGAAACTGCCCAAGTCTGGGTAATTCATAAAGGAAAGTGGTTTAATTGACTCACAGTTCAGCATGGCTGGGGAGGCCTCAGGAAACTTAAAATCATGATGGAAGGGAAAGCAAACACATCCTTCATATGGCGACAGGACAGAGAAGTGCTAAGCAAAGGGGGGAAAAGCTTCATGAGAATGGAGGAGGTAGTTTACAGGTTCTAGTCATTGACTTTGCCCTTAAACAGAAAGATATTAAACCGTGCTGTGCAGTCTAAATTTGTGTTTTTATTTGTATAACAATTTTCATCCTCTGACCATCCCTCTACCCGTCCTGTTCCTTTTCTGCTTGTTCTGTTAATGTCAGTGCAATTGGAGATAGAGTGGGACATGATTCTGCTGCTTAATTTGGAAAAGAATATGGGGGCTATAACTGTTTGTGATTTGATGCTTTGAAGTACGTGGTATTTTTGGAGAGGAAGCTCTTTTCAGAAAGTATCTCACAACCAGGTACTGAGGTGTGCTTCAGCATGGATGAACTAAAAAACATTAAGTGAAAGAAGCTAGATGCAAAAGATTGAATCTTTATGATTTGAAATGAATATGTATGAATTGTATGACTCTAAATGGAATGAAATGTCCAGAAAAGGCAAATCTATAGAGACACAAAGTAGAGTAGTGGTGGCCTGGGGCTGGAGGTGGGGAAGGAGGAGTCCATAAATGGGCACAAGATATCCTGCTGGAGTTTTGGAAATGTTTTAAAATTGGATTATGATGGTGGTTGCACAACTATGTAAAGGTACTACAAATTATTGAATTGTATATTTAGAGGAAAAGAAAAGTCTCTTTAGTCTCAACTAGATCTTTTAAGACCCCATAGTATCCAATGAGATTATTTTCCTCCAAACTTATTTTTTGTTTATTTCTGCAAAGTGAAACATTGAGATGGACTTCTGTTTTATATTATTTCCCTTTTCTCTGTCTTGTATCACAGCTCTCCATCCTGCTGAAAAACCAAGATGATCTTGATAAAGCAATTGACATTTTGGATAGAAGCTCAAGCATGAAAAGCCTTAGGATATTGCTGCTGTCCCAGGACAGAAACCATGTAAGTAGCCCCTGTCATATTGTGGCAGCTGAAGACAAAGCTTCCTTTCCTTCAGGAACTTGTCTTGCCTCCTTGACTGACGTTTTTGTTCCTCAGTCACTGCCAAACTGAGAGCATAAGCACAGCACAGCCCATTTGTCGGTGGTCAGTGAGCATTCTGCATTTGATTTCACTGAAAAGCCAGATTGTTAGTGTTAACGTTTCATCTAAAGGTTATTTGACTTATAGTGAGGGAGGAAGGAAAATACTTTATGATAAAGAAAATTATTGTGCTCTAATTTATATTTTTCAATTAGATTTTGACCCCAACAAGAGAAATTTGATTCGTTGGCAGTGCTGATTAGGAAAGACTGTCAAGGATTTGAGACTGTCATGTTTTATAAACCCAACTCCCATAACTCCTTGCCTTTCCCTTGGGACACTTACAGGAAACAAAATTTTCCTTTTGTTCAGTGGAAAAAGCCATGGGTTGGGGGCCTCTTATAACTTACCAGCTGCTGCTTTGCCCCATGGCAGGCAGTCTGTGGGGTGTCAGAAGTAGGGAATTATACCTTATGCACAGTTTCCTCTCCTGAAGGATTCCTGGAGGCCTCACAATAATATTTGCAGTCTGTATCTGTCTTCCAATTACTGATTCCTCTATCAGTTTTCTTCAGATGCATGTTTCTGAAGGTTTCTTAGCACCATTTCCTTTCCTTATACTTGACAGCCTTTCCTTTTCTTTATGCCGCCAATAGGGCAGCATAATTATGGGTGTAGTGACTAGGACAAAGTTTAGATGGAATGGGGCTCATGCTGACCGTTTCTTTTCTTTTTCTTTTTTCTTTTTAATTATTTCTAGAGATGAGTTTTCACCGTGTTAGCCAGGATGGTCTCGAACTCCTGACCTGGTGATCTGCCCGCCTCGGCCTCCCAAAGTGCTAGGATTACAGGCGCAAGCCACCGCGCCCGGCCTGACCATTTCTTTTCTTTCTTTCTTTCTTTTTTTTTTTTTTTTGAGACAGAATTTTGCTCTTGTTGCCCAGGCTGGAATGCAATGGCGCGATCTCAGCTTACTGCAACCTCTGCCTCCTGGGTTCAGTTTATTCTCCTGCCTCAGTCTCCTGAGTATCTGGGATTACAGGTGTCCACTACCATGCCCAGCTAATTTTTGTATTTTTAGTAGATAATGGATTTCACCATGTTGTCCAGGCTTGTCTCGAACTCCTGACCTCAGGTGATCCACTTGCCTTGGCCTCCCAAAGTGCTGGGATTATAGGCATGAGCCACCGTGGCCTGGCCACTCTTTTTTCTTCTTTACACTTCTTTACGTGGCCAGAAGATTCATTTCTACTGTAGATCTTATCAACCTTAGCATACAATTTTTTTCTTTCCTTATGTAAGAATTTTCACCTTTTCTCAAAAGGAAGCATTTTACGGCTTCTCTTTTGCATATCTAAGTTGTCAGAATCACTACTCTTGCACTTTAGAGCCATTGTTAAGTAAAATAAGGGTTACTTGAACACTAGCACTGAGATACCATGATAGTTAATCCCGCTGAGATGGCTCATAAGTGACTAACAGGTTAGCAGCATAGACAGTGTGGATACGCTGGACAAACGGATGATTTCCAGGCAAGAAGGAGCAGGATTGTATGAGATTTCATCACACTATTCAGAACAGTGCAAGATTTAAAACTTGTGAATTGTTTATTTTCGGAATTTTCCATTTAATATGTTTGGGCCATAGTTGACCATGGATAACTGAAACTGTGGAAAGCAAAACCACAGATAAAGGAGGACTACTGTATTAAAGAAGAGTCCCTGTGTACCAGAAATAGTCTTCTTTATCCCAAGTAATTTTTTTTTTCTGGATATATTTTGGGAAGTGTTCTGAAGTAAAATATATACTTCATTATTTCATTTCTCTGCCTAAGTTACTTACCAGCTCCTTATAGTCCTTCTTTACTGCCCATCATGTAAGATCTAAATTTAGCCTAATATTGGTCAGGCAGGGTGGCTTACACCTGTAATCCTAGCACTTTGGGAGTCCAAGGCAGGTGGAGCACCATGAGCTCAGGAGTTTGAGACCAGCCTGGGCAACATAGTGAAAGCTTGTCTCAATTTAAAAAAATCTTTTAAAATAAAATTTTAAAAAACTTTTAGCCTAATACCCAGGGTTGGCACCGACTGTCCCTACTTGCAACTCCCCATTCTCATTCCACATTCTTCAGCATACTATCCCCATGCAAGGGGAATATGCAGCCCTGAAGTTCTTCTTTCTTCCTCTTGGACAGTCCACGGCTGTCACCTTCTTATAGGACACAGTTTGCTTTGTCTGCCACAACTTGGTCAGCATTTTTGACTGAGGCCATTTTGATTATTCCTTATTCCTTTAGTTACTGGATATAGTTTGTACACTAGTTTATAGGTTGTTTAGTAATTACCTTCCATGGCCAGGTGCAGTGGCTCATGCCTGTAATCCTGGCACTTTGGGAAGCCGAGGCAGGCAGATCACTTGAGGTCAGGAGTTTGAGACCAGCCTGGCCAACATGGTGAAACCCCATCTCTACTAAAAATACAAAAATTAGCTGGGCATAGTGGTGCACACCTGTAATCCCAGCTACTCAGGAGGTAGGAGACTTGCTTGAACTCAGGAGGCAGAGGTTGCAGTGAGCTGAGATCTCGCCACTGCACTCCAGCCTGGGCAACAGAGCAAGACTGTATCTCAAAAAAATAATAAAAATAAGAATAAAAGTAATTGGCTTCTAGTTGTTGCATATTTGTAAGTTTTACCCCAAAAGATTATAAGCTCCCCAAGAGCAGGAGCTTTGCCATTGTTTTGAAACCCTTTTCCTACCCATTCACTTAACAAAACATAGTGAATGCTTCCTGAATTGTTAGCAAGAGTCAAGCAGAGATCATATCCATCAAACCCCTTCCTTACAGAAGCAGCTGGAATTAGAGCTTGGCTAAGTGACATGATTGCTTAATTGGAAGCTGGTACCCCTGACTGTGATTGTGATTGCTATACTGTCTTGATAAGAAGTTTTAGACAACTGGTTCTTTACATCAGTGTTTCCATCCATTAAGGGGGTACAGATCGCTGTTACTACTGCCAAAACACCCACAGCTTTATAAAGATGACCATCTGAGCTCAGATACTCATTTCATTGCAGAAGACAAATGCTACCTTGGCCTCCCAGAGTGCTGGGATAGGCATGAGCCTCTGTGCCTGGCCAGACCAGTTCTTTTTTAAATACAAAAACTGAAAAGTGAAATGGAAAAATAAACTTTTTTAAGGACTTTATTTATTTATTTGGTATTTTTAGTAGAGACAGAGTGTTGGTATGTTGATCATACTGGTCTTGAACTCCTGGCTTCAAGTGATCTGCCTGCCTTGGCCTCCCAAAGTACTGGGATTACAGGCATGAGCCACCACCCCCAGGCAAAGGACTTAATATTTTTAAAAATTATAATAAAGTCATTTGAAATTTTTGTTAAATTTATTTTTTAAAGGGCTATATCACATAATCCTATATCCATAATTCATTTATTGATTTATTTTTGCGTATTACTTTCAAGTCTTTGGCCATTTGTATAAATACTTTATGTAAATATTGTCATGGTAGTCATGCAGTTTTCTTTTTTGAGACAGTGTCTCACTCTGTTGCCAGACTTGTCTGTTAACTACTAGGTTCATGCAATCCTCCTGCCTCAGCCTCCTAAGTAGCTGGGATTGCAGGCTCATACTACATCACCCAGCTCATGCAATTTTCTAAATTATTTTTTCACTTAATATTTATTTTATTTTTATTTTTACACTTAATATTGTCATGAACTTTTTTTTTTTTTTTGACGCAGGTTGTGGTTCTGTCACCCAGGCTAGAGTGCCATGGCATGATCTCTGTTCACTGTAACCTCCACCTCCTGGGCTCAAGCCATCCTCCCACTTCAGCCTCCCTAGTGGCTGGGGGACAACAGGCGTATACTACCATGCCTGGCTGATTTTTTTTTATTTTTTGTAGAGGTGAGGTCTTACTATACTGCCCAGGCTGGTCTTGAATTCCTGAGCTCAAGTGATCTACCCACCTTAGCCTTGCAAAATGCTGGAATTACAAGTGTGAGTCACTACAACCCAGCCTGTGATGAGCATTTTTCTATGTTGTAATTATAATTTTTAAGGATGCATGTTTCCCTTGAGTGGATATACCATAGTTTAATTAAATAACCATTTTTGTTACTGTTGGGACACTGAAACTGCTCCTGTTTTTTGCATTTATAAAGATTTACATTTAAGAGTAACAGTGGTAATACTGGTGATGAAATCTTTCCTCCAGAACTTTCTCACCTAGACTTTAGGCTTTTTTTTTTTTCTTGAGACGGAGTCTCACTCTGTTGCCAAGGCTGGAGTGCAGTGGCACGATTTCAGCTTACTGCAGCCTCTGCCTGCTGGGTTCAAGTGATTCTTCTCCCTCAGCCTCCTGAGTAGCTAGGACTACAGGCGCCCACCACCACACCTGCCTAATTTTTGTATTTTTAGTAGAGATGGGGTTTCACCATATTGGCCAGGCTGGTCTCAAACTCATGACCTTGTGATCTTGCCCACCTCTGCCTCCCAAAGTGCTGGGATTACAGGCATGAGCCACTGTGCCTGGCCGGACCAGTTCTTTTTTAAATACAAAAACTGAAAAGTGAAATGGAAAAATAAACTAGAGATACATAAATTACAAGGTTACAGCTTTTATTATTAGATTCAATAGACATAAAATCACTCTGCCAGGTTTCTCTAAAGTTTTTCAAAGGTCACTCTCCATTTCTATACTATCTGATGGAAGAGCAGGATGAGCAGTATACCAGTTTGTGGACTGGCAGCAGCCCAAAGATCATACCTTGAGTACACTGCTCCAGGATACTATATCACCTGGTCTTCATCACCTCCTGCTGATACTGCCAGCCACTTTGTTTCTCCACTTTGAATTTCCTGCATTTGAAGTAGTTGCCTCAGCCACCTTTTGTTACCACCTATTCCTTTATTTCCCGTTTTTTGTTTTTGACACGGGATCTACTCTGTCACCCAAGCTGAAATGCAGTGGTGCAGTGACAGCTTGCCACAGCCTCAACCTCCCAGACTCAAGTTATCTTCCTCCCATCTCAGCCTCACAAGTAACTAGGACTACAGGAGTGTGCCACCATGCCTGACTTTTTTTTTTTTTTTTATTGTTTGTAGAGATAGGGTCTCACCATGTTGCCCAAGCTCGTCTCAAACTCCTGGGCTCAAGCAGTCCTTCTGTCTTAGCCTCCCAAAGTGCTGGGATTACAGGTGTGAGCCACCACACCTGACTGTTTCTCTTCTTGTTCCTGTTTTGAAGTGTGCTATCTCTTCCTTTTCTTTGGATTCTTTTGATCCTTATATGACAGCTTCTAATTTTCCTTCTGTCTTCATTCCTCACAAGTACATGTCATACCTCTCCCACCTCACTTTGGCCAAGGCCATGTCTAAGAGGCCTCAATATTATTTTTACTTGAGAACTCCTGAGAACTATGTCTCTTTTATAAAATTTTTTTTTGAGACACAGTTTCACTCAGCCTGTCGCCCAGGCTGGAGTGCAGTGGTAAAATCTTGGCTCACTGCAACCTCTGCCCGCTGGGTTCAAGCGATTCTCCTGCCTCAGCCTCCCAAGTAGCTGGGATTGCGGTGCGTGCCACCATGCCCGGCTAATTTTTATATTTTTGTTAGAGATGGAGTTTTGCCATGTTGGCTGGGCTGGTCTCAAACTCCCGACCTCAAATGATCTGACCGTCTCAGCCTCCCAAAGTGCTGGGGTTAGCCACCATGCCTGGCCCCAGAAGAGGGATCTTAGAATTATTGTGGTGCTTGGGAAACCTCACCCAGGTTCCTCCACAGTTGGAAATTATTAGAAGCTTAGTAGAAACTATAATATTGTCCTTGAGGAGAACTTGAGAGATATCATTCTATTCCCCACAGCTTCGAAGATAACTGAACTAGAAAACATCCAGAAGACAAAATTTTCAAGGAGTTGGAGTCACTTTCATATATGAATATTGTAAAAGTTTAGAACTTTTTAGTCAGGAAGTACAGCCTAAGCATATATGTAATCAGATTCTTCAAAGCATTTAAGAGCATGCATAATGAAGGCACAGATTTATTCACCTAATCTCAATTTCGATGAACTCCTTGAATATTGAGCATTATCTTAGAACAAAAAGAAAATAATTTGTATAACAAGTGATAAACCAACCTGGATAACATAGCAAGATCTCATCTCTACAAAAGTTTTAAACTCAGTCGTGGTAGCAAATGCCTGTCATTCCATATACTTGGGAGGCTGAGGCAGGAGGATTGCTTGAGCTCAGGAATTCCAGGCTGCAGTGAGCTATGGTTGCACCACTGCACTCCAACCTGGATGACTGAGCAAGACCCTGTCACAAAAAGAAAAAAGGTGATTTATGTGGCATCTGTTATTCTGAAATTGTATAGTTTCAAAGCAGATTTTTTAAAAAGTGGCTTTAATAAATTCATGGATGGTAAAGCTGTAAATTTAATTAAATCACCTTAGATGCTTCCACAGCTATCATAACTATCATGGTCTTCCATGCATGTATCTCTTGGTACCACCATTAAAACAGAGGACTGGACAGGATGCGCTTGGTGATCCAGTGTGCCATTTCTTACCTTACATTCCCATGTAACAGACTAAAGCAACCCCTCTCCCCACTTTACCCCCTCCCTGCATTGTTGAATCCACTTGTTCCTTTTGTGTCATATCGCTAAATCTTTTATTGAGATAATTTGTGGGTAGACTTTTGTAACTCTTTTTCTGCTGATCTCCTGTCTTCCAGTCACTGAAGTCTTGGTGCTCATGGTTTCCTGGCAATTTTTCGTGTTTGTGTGCCAGAGCACACTTCTACCCAGAGTCCTTCAGTGAGGTGTTCATGGAATGGTCAAATGCCATCTTCTATTTGTTGTCTTTAGAATATTTTGCTAGCTACACAGTTCATACCTGTGGGCTCTCCTGTCGCTCTATGACAGTCCCCTTATATTCTCAGGCATAGCCCTGCCTTCCTCCTTCCTCTGTTTCCTACTTCTGAGTCTTATTCAAGGTGTCCTAAATCCTTGCAGCAACCTCATTTTTATTTTCCATACCATTCTCTTTTGCCCCTTAAATTGAGGTTTTCAGAATTTGACTGAATATTGCAAAATATCAATGCTTGGACTCCATATCCAGAGGTTCTGTTGATCTGAGGTGTCACAAGCTCCACAGGCAATTCTAATGGGCAGCTAGCGTTGAGAACCATTACCTGCAATGGAAGCATGACTCACTCCTAAGACCTGGCTACTCAAAGTGTGGCCCATATAACAGTATCACCTGGAAGCTGGATAGAAGTGTAGGCTCTGAACTCCACCCCAGACCTACTGAATCCAAATCTGCACTTTAACAAGATTGCAGGTGATTCATATGTGCATTAAAGGGTGAGAAGCAGGTGATGGGGGAGGAAGGCAGCAAATCACACTGCCATGTGTGTACCTATGCAACAATCTTCCATGTTCTTCACATGTACCCCCAAACCTAAAATGCAATTAAAAAAAAAAGGGTGAGAAGCTCTGCTTTGAGACCTTCACTGATTCTCTTCACTTGCTTTCCCACCTGTTGCTATAACCTCAACCTTTTCTTTTACAAATCTGTGCTTGTGCTGGCTGTTGAAATTACTGACTCAGCTTTTAGATTTTTAAATTTATTTTATTATATATATATTTTTTGTGATGGAGTCTTGCTCTGTGGCCCAGGCTGGAGTGCAGTGGCGTGATCTTGGCTCATTGCAACCTTCCCTCCTGCATTCAAGCAGTTCTCCTGCCTCAGACTCCCAAGTAGCTGGGATTACAGGCATCCACCATCACACCTGGCTAATTTTTGTATTTTTGGTAGAGATGAGATTTCACTATGTTGGCCAGGCTGGTCCCGAACTCCTGATCTCAGCTGATCCGCCTGCCTTAGCCCCCCAAAGTGCTGGGATTATAGGCATGAGCCACCACACCTGGCCTAGCTTTTAGATTTTTTAATTCAGGGTTTAGATTGTATGTCCTTTGGTACACATTTCAAAGTTATGTTGCCAAGACTTATTAAATTCCCGCTACGTGTAAGGCCCTGCATTCAGGCAGGTGGCAGGTGCTCATCATGCAACTCTTCTTTGTGAGCACAAGGCTGTGGCCCTCCCTTGCCCTTCACTTGCCTGCCTCCCCAGTATGTGGCTTTGACTGTTTGTTTCCTTTCTGACCCTCAGCAGAGAGCTGTTGCACATCGGAGGCTTCAGCAAGAACATTCACTTCCCCTTGGTTCTGACTTCCCGTTAGAGCAAGACAGTTTGTCAAGACAACCTGCATGTGATAAACTCTGTCATGAGGAGACTAAGGGAGGTTGCTTGGCAGCTGAACTCTCCCCTGAGAGTGGGAAACTTTTTTCCTGGAGGACAGGATATAGAGTTTGTTTAGATCAGACTTTTTTTTATGTGTTAGTGGGAGGTAGAGGAGATAGAGGAGCAAGTAGAAACTTTGAACCAGCTTGTTTCTAAATCCTGAGCTCTCATCCCTACTCTCCGCAGTGCCCTGTTTATTTGTAATCACATTCTGACATCACTTCCTTACCTCCAGGGTTTAGTTTTAAGCTTTCTCAGTGCATAGACCCCCCTTTGTTGCTTAGTTTTCTCTGTGGTGGCTGGACTGGGCCCAGTGGAAAGAGTAGGTGGGTGCTGAGAGGATTGCTGACCCTCCTCTGAGGCCCTTGACCTCTTTCTGGCAGAATGGTGCTTATGATCGCTTTTCCCAGTTGAACATGATCCTGAGATAATTTACGTGTAAACCCTACAATCTTCTTAATTTCAGGGAGTGATTATGATTGGGAAAAAGAAGCATATTGAGCTACTTTTAAACATAAATATATAAGCTGGGCATGGTAGCATGCACTTACAGTCCCAGCTGAGATGGGAGGATCCCTTGAGCCCGGGAATTTGAGTCCAGCCTGGGCAATATAGCAAGACTCTGTATCAGTTAATCAAACAATAAGATAAATACATATATAGCAACGGGAATTGCCATTCTGACTCCCCCCCTCTGCAGAAATAATTTTCTGCTACTCTTCCTAAACTCTCTGGAGAATTTTATGAGAGGGTATTTATAGCTCTCTTTCTGTTTTGCAGATTATTACAGGAATGCCTGTTATTCTTCCATGTCTGGATTATCACCGTTAAACTGGGGTACTAGGTCTCAGTACATATATATCATTGAAGCTGTAAAACTACATTGAGCAAATAGTGATTTGCTTCGACAAATAGAGGAGTGACATTTGGGGGAAAGCTGAGTAGCTCATGTATTAAAAGCATGAAGGTGGCTGAGTGTGCAGGGAGTTCTTAGGGTGAGAAGGCCTTGATAGACCTGACTGTAAAGATTTAGCTTGGCCTTTTTCCTCTTCTTTTACAGAACAGTTCCTCCCCCCCCCCACTCTGGGGTGTCCAGACAGGTGCGGATCAAGACTTCCCAATCCGCAGGGGATATAAATACTCATCTACCAGCCCCCTGAGCCCAGAAGCAGGCACCTCTCCGTCAGTGAGTATTTCACCCCTTTTTTCTCCCTCTCTCTTTATCTACCCACATTTTTTAAAAAGCAACAAGTATTTGTTAAATAATCATCAAATATTTAATGCCTATTACTCTGTTTAGAGTAATCCTCTATGCCTTTATTTTATTTAGAGAGGAAGGGCAAAGAAATAACTGGGATGGTATCCTGACTCTCAAGGAACTTAAAATACAATGATGTAGTAGTGTGATTCAGTTCCTTTTAAACATCCCTGAAAAAGTGATCGCCTCAAACATCTGCTTGAAGACTTCCAGCTGTGTACTTTTGACCATTCTTGTGAAGAATGGAGACTTGTAAAGTTCAGAATTGGGTCTAAGTTTGAATTTTAACCTTAAACCTCTTGCTTATGATTCCTGAGAAGTCTTTATACTTCAGGGAAGATGCTGACTCATGAAACTCTTGAGAGAGTCAACCTAAGTTGTCTGAGAAAGAAAGATGACTGTTGACATAGTACAGCCATTTCTCTGTATTTGCAGGGGATTGGTTCCAGGACCCCTGTGGATTCCAAGATCTGTGGATGCTCAAGTCCCTGAAATAAAATAGCGTAGTATTTGCATATAACCTGCCCACATCCTCCCTTATAGTTTAAATCATCTCTGGGTTATTTATAATACCTAATATGATATAAATGCTATGTAAATAGTTCTTATGCCGTATTTTTATTTGTATTTTTTTTGCTATTGTTGTTTTTTATAATATTTTCCCACATATTCTCAAACTGTGGTTGGTTGAATCCACAGATGCAGAACCTGCAGATATGGAGGGCCAACTGTATATACAATCTGCTAACTAGTCAGAAAGCTCTGTGGCTGCTACCAGTCCTCCCCAGGACAGTAATCACAATGAGGACTGTGGATTATTACTAGTTAACTCAAGATTCCTGTGGATCCCACTTTTGAGAGTCTGGGGAGAAAGCCCATTTCTTGAATGTTGAACTTGTATCAAAGGGAAATCTGGCCTTATCAAACATTGTGTTGAGCCTGCTGCCTTAATGTTGTGGAGACCCCCTGCTGCTGCTAGAAAGCCAGCTTTGCCCTTATCCATGTAGGTAGAATTGCATCAAATTGAACTGTCCTCTGAAGATCCTGAGCTAAGCTTGAGAGATCTAAGCACTGATCCTATTGCTGAGTTTGTTGTTTGCAATATGCCTCCTGAGGGAGTTGCAGGAAAAATATGTTAGGGGGGTACTGACTTTGCCTTACTGAGTAACTTCTGGAACCCAAGCAAGTACTGGTAGTAAGTATTGCCAGGCTGAAAGTCTGTATATGAATTTCAGATTTCTGTAGATAATTGGGGGATGTGTTGGTTGAAGAGAGAGAATGAGTACCCTAGCAAGGAGAGCCTAGCCAGAGCGTCTCTGGCCCTGGAATCTGGGTGCCTCAGAGCCTGGAAGCTCTGCCAGTTTGGCCTCTTCCGGAGTCTTTGTAGGGATTGAGGAGGTGGGCAGCATGGTTCCTTGTAATCAGTAAGAATTGATGGGGCAGTAACTGAGTCTCCTGCCCTCAAGCAAGAGCCTATGATATGTGCACGGAGGCAGGGGCTAGATGTTCAGTCACTGGACCCTTTCTACATGTTATTGGGAGCCATATTATGGAAATTATTTCCCTGGCTGAGAATGCTGAGAAATGAAATTTCTGTGAAGTAGTTCCTGTTTATCTGGAAAATGGGCAACACAGCCTCTCTTAGCATACCTAGATCCTGACTTCCTTCATTCAGCAAACATTAAGTACCAGCCATTGGGCTGAGATGAATACTGCAGTGAAGCATGTAGAAGAGCAAGGGTGGCTGGAGCAGAGAGGAGGCAATAACCAGTTCTGCCTGGAAGAGAAGGGCTTTCACAGAAAAGGCAACATCAGAGCCGACACTCCCAGAAGATTTACTCAGCATCATGTACGGATCGATATCTCAGGCATAGTAAGGAACACCTGCCAGGCATGATCACAAAAGAACTTGGTGGTTTCCCAAAACCCCAGCGGCTTTGGAGCGTGTGTGGGTGAGGTAGATGTGGCAAGAGAATAAGCTGGGCCTGTGAGCCTTTCCATAGAGCCAAGAAATGGGAGAGATAATTTCTAACTGGAATGATCTGGAAAATGCATTCTGAGGGGGAGCTGTTCCAGCTGGACCTTGAAAGATTATGGAGGATTTCCATAGGGGACAAGGGGAGAGAGGGCTTTTAGACTGTGTCTTTGGGGAACTCACTAATCCTTCAGATCCAGACTGGCTGATACATTTGAAGGAGGAATCAAGAGAAGGCCGAGAAAGGATGCCTGGGTAAAACTAAGGGACTCTCAACTGTACTCAGGCTTTTTTGGTAGGCAGTGGGAAACCACTGAAAATGTTTGCCCCTTATACCCATCACCATTATAATATTTATCATGTTGTCTTTTTTTTCTTTTTTTTTTGGAGACAGAGTCTTACTCTATCACCCAGGCTGGAGTGCATTGACACCATCTTGGCTCATTGCAGCCTCTGCCTCATGTGCTCAAGCAGTTCTTCTGCCTCAGCCTATTACAGGTGTGCGCCACCACTCCCAGCTAATTTTTTAATTTTTAGTAGAGACGGGATTTCACCATGTTGGCCGGGCTGGTCTCAAACTCCTGACCTTAGATGTCATGTGCCTTAGGTGATGTCATCACTCTAATGGCTTAATGGCATGTGTGCTTGTATATGATTATATTCTTAAAAATTTCTTTTTTTGTCCACTGGTTTCTCCTAAGAAAATGTTTTAAAAATTTCTGAGTTTTAATTTCTAATACAGTAAATATCAGTTCATATATTCCACATAAATAAAAGCTAAGTGCCGTTAGTTTTAAGGTACAAAGGGGTTCTAAGACCAAAGGCTTAAGAACCACTGTAGCATTGGCTTGAATTTGCAGGTGTTCTCAGGAGGCTAAGGTGGGAGGATAGCTTGATTCCAGGAGTTTGAGATCAGCCTAGTCAACATAGTGAGACCCAATCTCATTAAAAAAAAAAAAAAAAATGAGGTCGGGTGTAGTGGCTCATGCCTGTAATTCCAGCACTTAGGGAGGCTGAGGCGGGTGGATCACCTGAGGTTAGGAGTTTAAAACCAGCCTGTCCAACATGGTGAAACGCCATCTCTACGAAAAATACAAAAATTAGCTGGGCATGGTGTCGTGTGCTTGTAATCCCAGCTACTTGGGAGGCTGAGGCAGGAGAATCGCTTGAACCTGGGAGGCGGAGATTGCAGTGAGCTGAGATGATGACCATTGCACTCCAGCCTGGGCAACAAGAGTGAAACTCCATCTGAAAAAAAAAAAAAAAAAAAAAATGCTGGGCGCAGTGCCTCATGCCTCTAATCCCAGCACTTTGGGAGGCCAGATCACGAGGTTAGGCGTTCAAGACCAGCCTGGCCAAGATGGTGAACTCTTTTCTCTACTAAAAATACAAAAATTAGCTGGGTGTGGTGGCGGGCACCTGTAATCCCAGCTACTCGGGAGGCTGAGGCAGTGAATTGCTTAAAACCAGGAGGCAGAGATTGCAATGAGTGGAGATCACACCATTGCACTCCAGGATGGGTGACAGAGCAAGACTCTCTCTCAAAAAAAAAAAAAAAAGAAAGAAAGAAAAATAATTTGCAGGTGTTGAGAGAGAGGGACATAAATTACTGCTTTGTGGAGCTGAACAAATGGCATTGCCTTTCACTAAAACAGGAATACTGGAAGAGAGCCTGGTTCCAGTTGCTGGGAAGGGGCAGACTTAATGTTTTAGACATGTTGGTGTTGAAGTGCCTCTGATGCCAACAGGAGATATCAGAGGGGCAGTTAGATATACAGGTCTATAGCTCAGAGGGAAGAAAATCAGGGCTAGTGAAAAAATATTGGAAATTGTCACATTCAAACCATGGGCCCAGGGGGAGAGTGCCTAAGCAGAGACTATAGAATGAGAAGAAAAGAGAGTCCATGATTGAGCCTTTGGAACCTAACACTTAGTGATCAGTTAGAAGAGGATGAACCTCCGAAGGACACAGGAAAGGAGTAACCAGAGAAATAGGAAAGGAAATTAGGAGTGTGAAGTGGGGGAGAAGGCCTTACACAGAACCAGCCAGGTGGTAAGGACAGACCAAGGGTAAAAGACAGAAACTTGTTCTTTTCATTCACAAATATCTGAGTGCTTGCTGTGTGCTGGTGCAGATAACACTTTCTGAAGTCAAAGGAAACGGAGGCAGGAGTCAAGGTTAAAGCATGAGAGACTTGGAAAAGTCCTAGCAGTAGAAACCGGTCAAAGAAGTCCCTGGTTAGTAAGCCTTAGCAATTCAGCCTTTCACCCAGTTCCTCTGCTGCCTCTTTGCCATCATCATTTACATATATGTGAATATTCAGTGAGTTTGCCAGAATGGGCCACTCAGTTCACACTGCAACATTTGCATTGATGGGGAAGCACAGGGTTAGCCCAATCAAATTCCAGACGTGTATTTATTTGAAATTCTTCCTTATTTTGGATTGCAAATCAGCTTTCTCTCACTTTACCCATTGACTCTAGTACTGCTCTTTTGAGGAACAGATAAACACAGATAAAATCTTTCATATGACAGTTTTTCAAATATGTGAAGCCCCAGGTATCATATTTATCCTTTTTAAAAATCATAATATGCATACATTGAATTCCAGTTTTTTTAGGCCAGTCCGTTAAACTCGTTCATGCTAAACAAACAAACAAAACAGAAACAAACAAAAAATCCTAAGTAATGAGTAATCTAAAGGAGTTAATCTCCCTGTGGGGAGATTACCAGGCAAGCTGATGGAATTTCCCTACCTGAAAATATCCTCTCTCATATTTTGGCCTATGGAAATTCTACCTACCTTTGAAGCTCAAGCACTGTTTTTCCATAATACATTGGGTGGTGCCCTTAAGCCATGTAACCAAGCCTCAACTAAAGGACTTGTCTGTCACCTCACACCTCTAATCCCAGCATTTTGGGAGGTCAAGGCAGGCGGATCACCTAAGGACGGGAGTTCAAGACCAGTCTGTCTAACATGTTGAAACACGGTCTCTACTAAAAATACAAAAATTAGCCAGATGTGGTGGCAGGTGCCTGTAATCCCAGCTGCTCGGGCCGCTGAGGCAGGAGAATTGCTTGAACCTGGGAGGCAGAGGTTGCATTGAGCCGAGATTGTGCCGCTGCATTCTGGCCTGGACAGACTCTCACTCTGTCTCAAAAAAAAAAAAAAAAAAAAAATTATCTGGGTGTGGTGGTGTGTGCCTGTAATCTCAGCTACTTGGGAGGCTGAGGTGGTAGAATCACTTGAACCCAGGAGGCAGAGGTTGCAGTGAGCCAAGATCATGCCACTGTGCTCCAGCTTGCATGACAGAGTGAGACTCTGTCTCAAAAAAAAAAAAAAAAGACTTGTTCCTACTACATTCTGACTCCTATATGGTCTAAGTTCATCTTGTTAAGTGCCTTTGCCTCTGTTCTCACTCTGTCTTTCTCCTTATCTTGCCACTTTGTCCCATAGTGAGGCAAGCCATACTCCAACCCGAGTGGAGGCAATCGCGTTTTTCACAAGTTTAGCAGTGAAATGGTGGACTTGCCAGTTGCAGTGGTGCATGCCTGTAATCCCAGCACTTTGGGAGGCCAAGGTGGATAGATGGCTTGAACCCAGGAGTTTGAGACCAGCCTAGACAACATGGCAAAACCCCATTTCTCTCTGTCATCCAGGCTGGAGTGCAGTGGTGCCATGATGGCTTACTGCAGCTTCAGCCTCCAATCCTCTTGCCTCAGCCTCTCAAATAGCTGGGACCACAGGTGCTTGCCACCACACCTGGCTAATTTGTTTTTTGTAGAGATGAGGTCTCATTATGTCGCCCGGCCTGCTCTTGAATTCCTGGTCTCAAGTGATCCCCTACCTCAGCCTCCCAAAGTGCTGAGATTATAGGTATGAGCCACCATGCCTAGCCCAGGATGTTTTTAGGTTACAGATATGAGCAAGTGTGTGAAGGAAGAGATAAAGATAGCTGAAGGAGGGGTTGAAGGTGATGAAGAGGAGACTATGGGGGAGCTGACACCTGCTGGAGATGAATCAAGTCCAGGTAGAGGGTCTGCAGTGCTTTCACAAGGGAGAGAGGAGCCCTCTGCCACTGAGAGACAAGGAGGGAAAATCCAGGCAGAGGACAAGAAGGAATATTAAAAGGATGAGGTTGGCTTGTAGCCACAACTAGGCAGTAAACCAGTTAGAGAACCAGCTTCCAGTTCTAGTGTAGACTCGAAAGGGTAGAAACCAGGACTGCAGAGGCAGTGACCATACACGTGAAAACAAAATGATTAGCTTCTTTCACCTCCAAAGGTTTTTTTCCCCTCCTTGCTATATAAGTTCTGTGATGCTAGATGAAATCAGAAACTTTGATGGTGGTAGCAACTCCAAAATAAAATGAGAATTTTGAAAGTTGAAGCATAGATGTTCTTAGGATCTTACGGAAATTCTACCCGATGTTGTGTTCTACAGAGTGCGATCCGCTGTGAGCGTATTGGTAAATATTGGTTAAGATTTTCTATTGAAAAAGAAAAAAAGATTTGATTTCTCTCCCCCATCTCATCTGTCCCTAAAGAGAGAAAAGAGTTTAGAAATAGTTGGTGCCCAAAAAAACCTATCTCTTTGTATTTGCAATGACCTGCACATTAACACTGACCCAAAGCCCTAGAACTCCCTGTGGAGACAACTTCCTGACTGCCTCAGCTTCCTGATAAGGGTTCTCCTATGAGAAGGGCTAGAATCTGAGAGCCTGTCTTTCAGCTTTAAGTTAGAGTACAGAGCAAAAGAACCTACCATATCCTAGGATGAGAGTTTATCTTTGACTCTGCTTCTTCGGGTTAAGGAGGTTGGTAGAGAGCCTGCACCCCCTGGGGAGGAATGAGGACAGCTGGTAGCTTAAACCCTGCTCTTTTCCTTCTGTGTAAAATGCCTTCATGGGAAGTTGTGGCCCCCTCTCAACAGTGGAACTGCTACTGTGCTCTTTTGCTTCAGCTGGTGCTGAGATGGGCCCATTGGCACAGATGGTCCAGTGAGGCTAGTTTTGCATAGCACTGTGCTTTGTGCTGTCTGGCTCATTGCTATCACTGCTGGTAAATATGTAACCTTTAGTGAGTTTTATGGTCCAGCATCCTATCATGTTCAGCTCCCTGTCTCACTTGCTCTCAACTGCTTTTGTACGTCTCAGTGGCTCCCAATTTCTGAAATGAAGATTAAAAACAAAACTGAAAATGCCCTGGAGCAGTTCTGCCAACTCCTGGTTTTTCCATTCGCTTCCTCTGATAGCCATTGGTTTGGGGGAGACTTCCCTTTCCTGCTCCAGCCTGTGGGCCTGTGCACAATAGCCTCTGGAGTGTAGCCCATCAGATAACAAGACTGGCTCTCTGCAGGCGCAGCGTGGATTGGAAAAAGTGAAAGTCTCTGGCTGGAAATAAAAGCTCAGAAAACCTTTGCTATTTTTCCCCCAGGCCCTTCAGGGTCTGTAGTGCTGGCCTCATGTGAGCTAATCCCATCCCACCTGTAAAACCAGGGGAGAGTTCAGTGCAGCTGATGAAGGAGGGGGACAGGTTTTAGGGGGACCATGGATGTTTTATCCCAGGGAAGTCTCACCCCAGACACTTCAAGTAAACAGATTGAGGGCATTTCATCCTATCTGGGCACAATTTGGACCAATGTCTAAGATTTCATAAATAAGAGATTTTTTTGTCTCCAGTCCCTTACAAGAGACATTTTTATTTGTTCTAGGTAAAATGTATAATACTGCTCCAGAGTGTGTTGGTCAGAGTTCAGTTATGTAGAGGAGAACCCACTGTAGCTAGTTTCAAGAAGAAGAAATGCCATAAGCCAGAGGATTACATTGTGAATTATGGAATCAATGAGGGAAGAAAGAGAAGCAGGCTCTAGGTTAAGACATACCACAGAGCGTCCTCCCTCTTCTGTAATCAGGAAGCCACCCGATCCAGAAGTCTAGGGCCCTTCAGCTCTGGTCCACACCTGTCTGTCAACGTCGGCAAAGCTGGAGACCAGGTGTGGATCCTCTGCTAATGCTGTGGCAGAAAAACCAAAGGCTTCTGTGACTGTGCCCAGGAAAAGCAGGAAGCCTGTTAATCTCACAAAAGTGCATGTGATTGGCTGAACCTAAAGAGAGTCTTAGAAATACAGCTTTTAGCCAATTAGCTGCTGAAGTACAGGAAGGAACACTAGAAGGGTGAAATCCATCTTGTGCCTACCCCATATATCTGCCACATAGAGTGAAGGATACAAATGGGGTCTTGTGGAGTCCTACCATGAGATAGGGTTATGTAGATATGTATCTGTGCCAGCACATTTATAGCTTCCAAAAGAAATTATGAGGTAGGTAGATCTCCCCATTTTTGCAGTTGAGGAAATTGAAGTGAGAGCTTAGATCATTTAGCTAATGAGTGGCAAAGCCTGATCTGAGCCCACGTGTATCTAATTTCAAAGCTTAGTCTTTTCTCTGTGCACCTTGCTTACCTCCTTAGAGTTGCTTCTGCTACTGACAAATGTTGCTGACATATAGACTGAATTGCCACAGAACCTGTGGACTACCAAGATGTCATCCAAAGCTAAAAGTAGGAAGCAGGCAGTAGGCTAATTTTTATAAGCAAAGGGTTAATAGTGTCTCTCTCGGTGTTTTGAGGCATGATAGGGCTTAGGAAAACCATCCTTTTTTCACGGTTGCACTGGAATTGTGTGTTACAGTGGCAAGGGAAGCAGCCAGGTACATGGGTCTATGAGGTCTGGAACAATGGAAAGTAAAGTAGTTTCCTTGGTCCCGGATTTCCCCCTAACCTCCATTTTGTCTTTGCCTCCAAGCCCTCCACTGACCAAATGGTGTTTTGTATTCCTCATCTCTGACTCCCAAATGACCATGGACAAAACAACCCTGAATTTGATCTGCATGAAACATGGCACTATGGAGGTGGCTGACACCTGTAATTCCAGCACTTTGGGAGGCTAAAGCAGGAGGATCCCTTGAGCCCAGGAGTCCGGGACAACAGTGAGCTATGATCACACCACTGCACTCCAAAGAAAGAAACGTGGCACTGTGTTTCCCCCTGTGCTGCCAGGAAGTCCCCATGTTAGCCTCTCTCCCACACCTGGCAGGCTCTCATATTTCCTTGGGGGATGGGATCTCCATCCTCCATAGGGATTACTCATGGGGAACAGATGGCCTGGCCAGTTCAGGGAGAGGTTTTGCCTTGTGCCACTGTGTTGATCAGCATGCCTACCCGTTTTGGAAATAAATTATAGTCCCCAAATTGCCTTGGCTGAACTGTACTGAGAGTCACAAAGCCTGTTTTATACCTTCAGCCCCACCATTAAGTCACTTTATGGCTTTGGGCCTCAGGTTTCCCTCTGCACAATGTGGATGATAATAATGCACCACCACTGCCAGGGTATAGTAAGGGTTAAATGAGAAGTCACAATTTTTTTAAGAAAAAAAATTGCCTTGGCCAATTTTATTTAGTTCACGGTACAATATCCCTAAATTTACACTCAGAAAGTTTAGTTTCTGCTAGGGCTTAGAAAATATGGATAAATTCTGTTCCATGGGCTATTTGAGACCATTTCAAAGGCATGTCTCAGATACCACTTTATCTCAGAATTGATGGCCTCTACCCTGTGAGTGAGATGTTGAGACAGGAAATCCAGCAAAATTCTATGCCTTTCAGAGCAATTTTGTTCTGGCCTCCGCTCTGGAGTCAAGTGGGGAAGCCAGATAACTGAGGACCCCATGTTAGGTTTCCTGCCAGAGAGACATCCTTGGAAGGAGGCTGGGGTGATATGTCCAAGCAGAGATTGGAAGTATTCTCAGTGGTGAATTCATAAAAACATGTTCAGCACAACCAAATGAACCATATGTTCTGAACAACTGACTTAATGTAGAGGAATCAAAGAGTCAGTTTCAGCTGGGTGCAGTGGCTCACACCTGTAATCCCAGCACTTTGGGAGGCCAAGGCAGGTGGATCACCTGAGGACAGGAGTTTGAGACCAGCCTGGCCAAGATGGTGAAACACTGTCTCTACTAAAAATACAAAAATTAGCTGGGTACGGTGACGGCTGCCTGTAGTCCCAGCTACTAGGAAGGCTGAGGCAGGAGAATTGCTTGAACCCAGGAGGCGGAGGTTGCCTTGAGCCAAGATTGCACCACTGCACTCCAGCCTGGGCAACAGAGCAAGACTCCATCTCAAAAAGAAAAAAAATGTCAGTTTCTTGAAGGTCATTGAAAAACAAAAGTTTAAGCTTCTTAGAAAATGTTTTTCCAAGAGCAACCCTCTGGCCAGGTGTGGGCGCTCATCATGCCTTTAATCCCAACACCTGGGGGAAGCCAAGGCTTGAGCCCAACCTAGGCAACATGGTGAGACCCCATCTCTAAAAGTGCACACACACACATAGAGCAAGCCTTCCCGCCATTCTTTTTTTCCATTAAATATTTTTCTTCCTTCTGAGAGTTTTTGAAATAGTGGGAGTCTCTCTGGCTCAGGAAGTTTGTTGAGCCCCATCAGTCTGTCAGACCCACCCTCTTTTCCAGAATGTTCAAAGAGCCTGGACTGGGCTCTTGAGCACCCTCTGCTGAACATGCATGATCCCTGGTGTGCTACTTCTACTTCCAGGCACAGGCTCAGTGCTCCTGGCTCCACATGAGCTTTCATTTTGTTTCGTCTTTGAGACAGGGTCTTACTCCATCACCCATGCTGGAGTGCATTGGTGCAAACACGGCTCACTGCAGCCTCAAGCTCCCAAGCTCAAGCAATCCTCCTGCCTCAGTCTCTCAAGTAGCTGGGTCTACAAGTGTGTGCCACCATGCTTGGCTAATTAAAAAGATTTTTTTTGTAGAGATGGTTTCTCACCATTTTGCCCAGGCTGGTCTCAAACTCCTTACCTCAAGCATTTCTCCTGCCTCTCAAAGTGTCAGGATTATAGGTGTGAACCACTGCACCTGGCCACACATGAGCTTTTAAATGATAAGAAATATATATATGTATAAACATGTACACACACACACACATATAAAACTAAAACTCAGTATCTCAAGTTTTCCATCTAAAACTGGTCTGGACTGGGGCTCTAGCATCAAGAAAGGAGGGGAAGCCAGGCATGGTGGCACCAGCCTGTAGCTGAAGGGGGAGGATTTCCTGAGCCCAGGAGCTCAAGACTAGCCGGGGAAACATAGTGAGACCTGTCTCTGAAAAAAAAAAAAAAAAGAAAACAATAGAATGAGTCAGGTACTTATAGGTCTTCAACTACCAAACTTGATCTTTCTTGCTTCCTTAGCCATTTCCACAGAGCATCTTGCTTGCAGTTCCATTTCAGAAAACGTAGTACTACAGCCCCTGAACTAGACTGGAGAAACCAGCCAGCAAGGAAAGTAGCCTGCATTGTTGAGGGATGGTACTTCTGCTATTCCTGGTGTCTAGGAATTGCTGGGTCGTGGGAGAGAGGTAAGGGCTGGTAGATAAGGGAGTGGAGGGCTCTTGTGTCTTTGGTTTTCTACACAACAGGATAAATTTGTTCCCCTCCAGAACAGGAAAAGGTTCAGGATAAGAATCCTATATTTAAGTTTTGAAGCTATGAGAAATATTTGTGTGGGTATTGTTAAAGCTTTTTTTAAATCTTCCGAAAGTTGGTTCTTCTGGTTTGTCTGGTGAGCTTAGGAAGGAAAAAAGATGCAAACTTTTGGCCTCATTTTTGTCCCCCTCTGATCATAGAAAGCAATAGAATCAATCAGGAAAAGCTCTTGGACTAGGAGTAAGGAGGACCTGATTTCTTGAACTCAAAATACGTTATGACAGAAAAGTATTGCTCAATGACTTACAATGTGTGTCTCTGCACACCTGTCATTCACTGACGTTAGGATGATAAACCCTTTCGTCTTACAAGCTGATGTGGTGAAAGTACCTGTAAATTGGTTTTATATTCTATCTTTTTTTTTTTTTTTTTAAACAGAGTTTTGCTCTTATTGCCCAGGCTGGAGTGCAATGGCGCAATCTGGGCTCACTGCAACCTCTGCCTCCTGGGTTCAAGCAATTCTTCTGCCTCAGCCTCCCGAGTAGCTGGGATTACAGGCGCCACCACGCCCAGCTAATTTTGTATTTGTAGTAGAGACTGGTTTCTCCATGTTGGTCAGGCTGGTCTCGAACTCCCGATCTCAGGTGATCCACCTGCCTCGGCCTCCCAAAGTGCTGGGATTACAGGCTTGAGCCACTGCACCGAGTGGTTTTATATTCTTTTACCTGTAAAACTTAAATAATTATTTTTGGGTGTTTTGGTTTTTTTTTTTTTAAGTTCGTTGAGTCTTCATTTCTTCTTCTGTTAAGTAAAGCAAATGCTTACCTCTCAGGATTGTTGAAAGGATGTAAGTGAAGTAACAAATGTAAAAACACCTTGTGGAATGCTTGCCACTTACCAGGCGCCCAAAAAATATTTGCCAAACCACTGTTGTAGGGATGCTGAAAATCAAATGAGGTTAATTACTGTGAATGTGTAACAAAAAGTAAAGCACCACATAAATGCGAGATAATCATTACTCAGACCAGCCTGAACAACATAGTGAGACCCTGTCAATTAAAAAAAAAAGATAGTATCATTACTCATAAGCCAGGAAGCATGGGAGTGGGTAGGAATGGAGAAGCCTGCCTCTTCATCCTGGTCAGACCATCAGGAGGGCCTTTTTTACCTGATACAGGTAGAGACAAAAAAGGGGAGGCACTGGCTGAGGGAACAGGAGAGCAGAGAGAGATGCCCAGGTATATTCAGTTACCTTTTCCTGGTCCCCACCCTCAAAATACTGCTGGGACCCAAAACTCAAGAGGACTAAACTGATGCGTTGAGCTGATGGGAGGAAATGGCATTAGTGCTCTAGAGAAAGAGAGAAGGTGACATTATGAAGGAATAATTATATATATATATATATATATATATATATATTTTTAAAAAGCTAGTCTGATTGCCAGCTAACATTGGTCTCATAGGGGTTATTCTGGTTTCTGTTTTGTGCCAAGGTTTTTGGTCACATATGCTGTAGTGCCTGCTCTGTCTCTGGAGTTTGTTTCCTGTTAGGAAAATACTTTGTTTGCCTGAGGGAGCTGGTACATGCTGGATGTTAGTGCCATGACCCATCTGAGTCACATTCCTGACCTCTGGGGCCTGGTGTCTGTGAGCTGGCCCCATACCTGCTCCTCTTGGGCCACACATCCTGGGCTCTGTTGTTGAAAAAAAGCCTCCTTTATGTGCTCTAGGCTCCCAGAACCCTGGCCGAAGCTCACCTCCCCCTGGCTATGTTCCTGAGCGGCAGCAGCACATTGCCCGGCAGGGGTCCTACACCAGCATCAACAGTGAGGGGGAGTTCATCCCAGAGACCAGCGAGCAGTGCGTGAGTATAGGGGCATTGGAATATGCCCGTGGCCTGTATCGGCAGACCAAGGTCATAACAAGGGGCTCTCAGTAGTCACAGTGCGGAACATGAACCCCATTTTGAAAGCTCTTTTATAAACCAGGCTTGCCTAAATATTGATTACCCCTTTTTAACGGTCAAATAACAATTTCTGCCAAAGATGGGAGCTAAACTATGTAGTCCTGTTGCTGTTGGGTGAACACTTAACAGATTTTCCTTCATTGTGGTCCTCTCATTGTTCCCCCAGGTAGCTGGGACTATAGGTAGGCACCACCACACCCAGCTCATTTCAGTAGTGTTTTAACATATGCCTGGTTTTAAACTGTCAGGTTATGTTTTTCGTTGGATATATTTTAGTTTTGCCGTTTCTTGATGAAAGGTAGGGAGTAAACCGTATCAAAATTACACTGTAGGATTTGTTAGGTTGACCATTTATGATGGTAGACAGTTGTATTAGTTATCTATTGCTCCATAACAAATTACCACAAACCTAGAGGCTTAAAACAACATACATTTATCATTTTCCAGTTTCCCTGGGTCAGGAGTCTAGGCATGATTCAAGTGGGTCCTCTGCTGAGGGTCACACAAGACTGCAATCAGGGTGTCAGCCAGTCTGCCTGCCTTTCTTGAGTTTGGGGTTCTCTTCCAAGCTCAGATGGTTGTTGACAGAATTCAGTTTCTTGTGGCTGTAGGACTGTGGTTCCTCTTTCTTCTGGATGTCACCGAGGGGCTTTTCTGAATTTCTTTCCTAGAGGCCACCTGCTGTTACTTGCCATGGGGCCTTCTCACAACATGGCAGCTTCTTCAAGGCCAGCAGGAGAATCTCTTGCTCCAGTCTGCAAAGATGGAGTCATAAAACATCACATAATTATGGGAATGAATATTCCATTCTCTTTGCCATAGTCTATTGGCTAGAAGCAAGTCACAGGTTCTACTTGCACTAAAGGGAAAGGCAGCTCATTGGGACTAATTGGTAGAGGAAGTAATCACCTTAGGGTGTGTCCACCACAGTGGCTCGCTTTTAAACTGGTGGCTTACTTGATGCAAATGGCTTTGGCTTAGTGAACTCAGCAAGGGTGAGATCTGTAGCTTCATTCTGGTCTTTTCAATGTGCTTGCTTTGATTGTAAAAAAAAAAAAGGGCTGTTATACTTAGTGGGATTTGGCCTGAGAAGGGGAAATTTCTTAAGGAGAAAATGTCCAAAAAATGGGCCCCTGCTGTCACATGGGAGATTTTACAAAAAACTGATTCTTGTAACTTTTCTTTCATTATTCAAACCATATAGGCTATGAGAAGCACTTTGTACTCTTCTTCCTTCTGTCCTTCTGCCTTCCAGATAAATTCATGTTTGGAATAGTGACCTGGAGTACCTTTAGCTGCAGAGTTCCTTCTTGGGCGTTTTACTGACCATCCTTCCTGGTTTCTCTAACCAGGGCATTTCTGGACATCAGCTGTTCTAGGGGTGACTTGGGTGTAAAATTCCGGAGATTGCAGATGAGCTTGATTGCCCTGTGTCCCTCACCATGGTCCTATATTCTCTCCCCTTCACTTTTTTACTTTACCTGCATGGCCCTGGAAGGCGTGGGAGGATTTGACTCCTAGTGAGAACAGACTTTTCGAAAGAGGCCAAGGAAGGTAGTGGCTAGGGATTGCCAAGGTCCTTTTCCAGCGCCTGCCTCTTTAGCTGAAGAGAATTGCTTCTGGTAACAGGTCATTTGAGATTAATCCACTGAACAGGAACAAACGTTGCATAGTATGTAATGAAAGAATATTCCAATGTGACTTTATTGAAAAGTGAAAGTATGATGTCTGTTTTTTCTTTAATTGGGTTTAGGTGATAATTGCATCTATTTACTCATTTTTGAATGAATAAAGTATGATTCATGTTAATTTTTTGGCCTAAGTTTTCTAACAAAATTTATGCCAGTCCAGGTGCAGTGGTTCATGCCTGTAATCGTAGTCCTTTGTAAGGCCAAGGCAGGAGGATTGCTTGAGGTCGAGAGTTCAAGACCAGCCTGGGCAACATAGCAAGACTCTGTCTCTACAAAAAAAATCTTTTTGAATTAGCTGGGCATAGTGGCACACATGCCTGTAGTCCCAGCTACTCAGGAGGCTGAGGTGTGAGGATCACTTGAGCCTAGGCTGCAGTGAACTGCACTCCAGCTTAGGTGGCAGACGAGACCCTGTCTTGAACAACAGCAACAATAAAATGCTAGCACAATGTAACGTCCTTCACTCCCTGCTTGATTGCTGACCATAAGAAGCTCATTTTTTGCAAGAGCATTCACAGGACTCAGCAGTTTCCCCAAGGCCTCTCAGGAGTCCACCACACTGGCCTTATTATTTATTTGTCCATTTTCTTTTTTTTCTGTTAACTGGTCTAAATTTGCCAAATATGTACTGGATAGATTGAAAGCAGTTCTCTCCAGTGTGGTTTCATCCACTTTGTATAATCTATATCCTTAGCAATATTTGCAGTTTTACTTTGCAATTTGCCTTGATTGGCAGATTTTTAAAAATCGTGTGTGACAATATGACCTAAAGCATTTGAAATTATGGGTGGGGACGGATGCTAGTATTTTTTTTTATTTTTTTATTTTTATTTTTAAAGACAGGGTTTCACCATGTTGGTCAGGCTGGTCTTGAACTCCCGACCTCAGGTGATCCGCCCGCCTTGGCCTCCAAAGTGCTTGGATTACAGGTGTGAGCCACCATGCCTGGCCCAGTTGCTAGTATTAAATGGGAAAAAAACATTTGAGTTGGAAACAATTTTATGGAGGTTGTTAGTGAATTTTCATAATTCTGATACTTTGTTTCCCTATGTAATTTTTTTTTAAATTAATTTAAAAAAATTTAAACAGAGACAAGGTGTCACTATGTTGCCCAGGCTGGTCTTGAACCCCTGAGCTCAAGTGATCCTCCTGCCTTGGCCTCCCAAAGTGCTAGGATTACAGGCATGAGTTACCAAGCCCGGCCCCTATGTAATGTTTAATGTTGGAGCTCAGATATTGGATATTCTGAAATTGAAGACCCTACCCCCACCTTTGTGCAGAGTAAATGAAGGGGAGGACCTTCAGAACATTGACTGAAGAAAAATTGATTTTGTTGCTGCATTTTGACCATGGGCCAGAGAAATATTTTAATAGATATCTATTACCTCTGCATTGGACCAGGAACTGGGACGTTTTTGTTCTGGTATCAGCTGTGTACTAACTTAGTGTTATGACTTTAGACAAGTCTCCTAACCTTTCTAGGCCTGTAGTGCTCGTCTGTGAAATGAGGCAATACTTGTCTTTGTAAATTATAAATTACGGAGTGTAAACAGAAGCATTAAGGTCCCACCCAAACTGACTGGAAGGCTCAGCAAGGTAGTACCATCTCTAGAGCCAGGCTCCAGTGTTAATGAGCCAAGAACATGCCAACCAGAAAAGCAGAGCCTCTGCTGTGCTCTCCTGCCAGAGCTTCTTGGGATGCCAGCCAAGTATTTTTCTCCCCTCCTGGAAACTTGCCTTTCAAACTAAGGGAGGATGGTACCTTCCTATCCATTCTTCCCACTGCATGGGGAGAGAAAGGACAGTTTCATATTTTGACAAAAAGGCCCATTTGCTGGCCTTCGCCATAAAGCTTGGGTCACGGGGGAATTGGGGCTGAGGGTGTGGCTTCATTGTATAACTTGCCTTACAGATGCTGGATCCCCTGAGCAGTGCAGAAAATTCCTTGTCTGGAAGCTGCCAATCCTTGGACAGGTCAGCAGACAGGTATGGGAGTGTGGGTGGTCTGGAGGGTAATGCATAGTCATTTTTGGAACTGATGGGTTGAGGAAGAAGAGTTAGCTCTGCAGGCACAGGGTTAAAACATAATGCTTCTAGGAAATCCTTCTCCTTAATTTCCCAAACACCACGAGAATGTTATGATTGCGTAATTAAATGAATATAATAATAGCTTATAAAATAGCAGCTCATTTATTAAGTACTTGCTTTGTTGTTCTAAGTGCTTTACATGTTTTGACTTTTGACATAATATATGCCGCTCTTGTACTTTTGGCCTCACTGCTGTGATCTGAACTGAGAAGCAGTGGACTGTCAGTGTTTTAGGGGAAAAACTGAATTCTCATCCATTGGTTTACCTTCATTTTTTACTCCAAGTGTTTTTGGCGGGGAGTAAGAAACTGAAACCTGAAACAGAATATCCAGAATGCCTATCGTACCACGCCGCCTGCTTGGTGTATATCTTCTTCTTACACTTTGGGAGAAAACAAGTGGTGTCCTTTACATACCAAATAGCAAGGGTATGCCTGGAGAGGCGTTGGGGTTGATCTTGGTACTCCCTGGACTCTGCCTTATTATGCCCAAGAGCAGTTTTGATCAAGTCTGTCTGAGTTTCAGACTGTGGACAGAAGCTATGGAGCAGGTTGGGGTTTTTTTTGACTTTGTGTAACTGATTAATTGTTCATTTGGGTAGTGATCTTGTGACTATGGCTAAACATGCATTATCTTGCCTCATAGACCTGAGCACTGATGAGCACTGTCTTCCCTTTAGACATTATAGAATACAGTTATGGTTACTTGGTTTCCAGTGTGCAGCCTTGTCTGGGGCTTGCTTTCCAACCAGTGAAGTAAGAAGGCACAGGCAAGAGTCCTAGGGCTTCCTGTCATAGACTGAGGGCTCTGCCAAGACAGGGGTTGACTCTGGCTTTGGACTACCTCCTAAGCTTTAGAAGGGAAAAGGGAGAGGAGAGGACTATATAAGGTCTAGTAGTTGGGAAATGAGGGGGCGGCCCCCCCTCTGCCACTGCCTTGAGAGTTTCTAACCTGTGGCCCCCACAAAAGGCCAATAAGCACTCATGTGTAAGGAAAAGGGCCATTCAAGTGGATCTTGGGAAAGATAGCTAAATTTACCCACCTCTTTATTCTTGCTTTTTTTCCTCTGCCCCTACAGTACTTTCTTTTATTTTCATTGTGAATGATCTGGACTTACTTCCTTGAGGCCCAGTCTGACTTGGGCTCAGGGCTCTCATCTTCCCTTCATGGGATCTGGGAAAGGGCATGAAATCGGGAACCAGACAGACCTAGATCCAGTCCCAGCTCCACCAAATATTAGTTGAATGGCTTCAGACAAGTCTTTTAACCTGTTCTTGAGTTTCCCCATCTCCAAAGTGGGATGGTGGTGACTAGGCTGAAAGATGCCTGGTTTAGCAGCAAGAACACAGACTTTGGGGTCATAGACCTGGATTTAAAATCTGGCCTTGGAGCACAGTGGCTCACGCCTGTAATCCAGCACTTTGGGAAGCTGGGCTGGCGGATCACCTGAGGTCAGGAGTTCGAGATCAGCCTGACCAGCGTGGTGAAACCCCGTCTCTACTAAAAATGGAAAAAAATTAGCCAGGCAGGGTGGTACATGTCTGTAGTCCCGGCTACTTGGGAGGCTGAGGCAGGAGAATCACTTGAACCCACGAGGCAGAGGTTGCAGTGAGCCAAGATCATGCCACTGCACTCCAGCCTGAGCAACAGAGGGAGACTCCATCTCAAAAAAAAAAAAAAAAAGCCTGGCCCTGTCTTCCTAGCACTATCTTTGAGCAAGTAAATAGGGCTGTGTGTGCCTAATCTGTAGTGGTGTCTGTGAAGACGGAAACAGCATAGCTGCCCAACATTTGGATCTGCTATGATGTTATTTTTATTATACTGTATTTGCTACCTCACAGCATTCTGAGGATTAAGTGAGAAAAAGCTCACTTTATAAATAGGTAAGAAAGCAACAACCTATGAACAAGGACGTTGTGGCTGTTTTTATTACTGCCCTGGGCAAAGGATTCTCTTGGAGTTCTTTGCCTGTTACAGAGGTGGGAAGAAAGGCCAAGGAGGGAGAGGTCTATGCAGCCAGGCTGGAGTTGGGTCAGATGGGGGGAGATGTGCCACTCAGGGTGCTGTCAGATTAGGTTATAGAGTAGTGAAGGGAGGGTGGAGAACGCAGGAGCTGGACTCAGAAAAGGGCTGTTTCCCACAAAATATGCTTCCCCCATCTAACGCTGTGGCAGGGGTTAGAAAGGGAGACCACCTGGACGCCCTTCTGGGTTGCTGTGGAAGTGTGCAGGGAGCCTGTTTTTTATTTCTTCTTGTTTTCTCCAGCCCATCCTTCCGGAAATCACGAATGTCCCGTGCCCAGAGCTTCCCTGACAACAGACAGGAATACTCAGGTGAGTTCCGAAAAGCCTGGGTAGGCAATGCAGGGTGTCTAGGTGGGACCCCATGTGGTTCTGACTCAGTAGCTCTACTTAGGCTTGCTGCTTTGAGATCTCAGGTGACTTAGGGGCATAGGTGACTCACATTGACCTACCCAGAAGCCAGTGATTCCCCCTTCTTACTCAGATCGGGAAACTCAGCTCTATGACAAAGGGGTCAAAGGTGGAACCTACCCCCGGCGCTACCATGTGTCTGTGCACCACAAGGACTACAGTGATGGTGAGTGCTCCTTCACCGGCCCCCTTCTGACTGCCTCAAGAAAGGACGAGCTGCCATGAGGAGGGTGGGCCCGTCCATCCAGCGTCTGTATTTTCCTTCATTCCTGAGGAATTGTGGCCCAGACTTGAGCCATGGGAGACAGGAAATAAACAAAAACAAAAACAGGGAAGACAGTATTTGTAGACCAAGATGCTGCCACTGGGAACTCTGACCTTTGTTGGAGTCAAAACTATCCCATGCCCTCTTCTGCCCCCGCAGCAGCAGGTGGCCTGGGGCCTGCAGAGGGGTAAGGAGTAGGATGCAAGGAAATCAGTGCCTTTGGGTGTGGCTTGGCCTTGCAAGCAATTGGGAGCCCACGGGCCAGCCATGTGCCTTACCGTTGGCCAGATCTCCCTGAACCAGACTACTTCCTAATTTCTACTTTTGTCCTGATTCTTGGAGTGCTTGGGACAGCAGCCTGTGTGGAATGAGTCAGGTGGGAGGGCAGAGAGGGTGTTGGAGCTGGTATTATCTATCACTTCTGGTTTGGACCTGGTTTGTACATTCAGTCTCACAACCCCCAGTCTGACTTGCTCTACTCTGGCCTTTGCACCCTTTCAGGCAGAAGAACATTTCCCCGAATACGGCGTCATCAAGGCAACTTGTTTACCCTGGTGCCCTCCAGCCGCTCCCTGAGCACAAATGGCGAGAACATGGGTCTAGCTGTGCAATACCTGGACCCCCGTGGGCGCCTTCGGAGTGCAGACAGCGAGAATGCCCTCTCTGTGCAGGAGAGGAATGTGCCAACCAAGTGTGAGGAGCTGTCCCTGGCTAGGAGGAGACTGTCCAGGCTGTCTCAGACAAGCTACAGGGGCAGAACAGCTGGGCCCCTGGGACCCTTAGGCTCAGCAGGTGGTGGCTTTGGCCCATATGCACCACATGGGATAAACCTTGAAGTGCATGAAGCCTGGCTCCACTATTGTGTGACAAGCCTCTTCTCCTCTCTGATCTTTAGTTTTTCCATGTTTAAACGAGGGAAGAGCACACCCTTCATCCCTGCCATAGTAAGATATTTAGGGGCTTTGGAAGCAAATGTATTTGATCAATGCAGAAGAGCATTTAACCATGACTGTAGCCAATCCTCTGCTTCTTGGGACTCTGACTTTAGGTCCAAGTGACTAGAGCACTGGGCTTGCTCCAGATTGCGGTGGAGATGCTCTACTAAGAGATGATGTGATGGTGCTGGGTGAGGGGGGAGCCTGAGCCAGAGGCCCTATTATAGAGCGCCTGGAGAATGAATGGGATATCCATAAATAGTGCACACAAAGTAACACTCTTTCCTTCTGTTCTCCTATAGCTCCCAGTGCCCCCATCAATTGGCGCCGGGGAAAGCTCCTGGGCCAGGGTGCCTTCGGCAGGGTCTATTTGTGCTATGACGTGGACACGGGACGTGAACTTGCTTCCAAGCAGGTCCAGTTTGACCCAGACAGTCCTGAGACAAGCAAGGTACACTTTCCCCATGGTCTGACTTCAGTTCTCTCCTTTCAACAAAAATGCCTCTTACCACACAGAGTAGTAGTTGCTTGAGAAGTTATGGGTTGCTTCCTCCATCATTCTTCCCAAGCTCCCTTTCTCTCCATCCTGGCCCTAGCCACAGGGTGAAAGGACTGTGGTCTGAAGAACACCAAGCACCTGGGGAAGGGGTCAGGTATAAGGAACTAAGCTGGTGCCAAAGTACCAAGTACCCCAAACTGAGAGGTGATGACCTGTGCCACAAAGGGCACTCCCTGCTCTCCACCAGACAAATACCTCTCCCTAGCCCTCAGCCCAGGAAGGAGCTGTGGGATTCCTTCACTTGGTCCAGCTCTAAAGGAAAAATCATATGGCCTGATTTTACAGTTCAGCTTTCAGCATGGCTTACACTTCAGTTGATGTGGACAAACAGCAGTTACCTTAGCTAAGCACCCATAGCCCCTTCTCCCACCTCCCTGCCTCCTTCCATGCATGGGAGTGCCATCATCCCAAGGCCTTCCCAGCATTGTGACCAAGGGCTAGACAGTTAAGAGAGTCCTCCTTTTCTCCAGCTGCAGTTCCCAAGGCAGACCCTTGTGAGGCTACTAACTAGGGCAAGTTGGGCTGAACCCAGGCAGGCAGAACTGGGGCCCTGAGAGCTGAGGCAACCACTCACCCCTCCCCTAGGAGGTGAGTGCTCTGGAGTGCGAGATCCAGTTGCTAAAGAACTTGCAGCATGAGCGCATCGTGCAATACTATGGCTGTCTGCGGGACCGTGCTGAGAAGACCCTGACCATCTTCATGGAATACATGCCAGGGGTACGTGCCCCTTGAATGCATGTGAGACACACACACAAGAGGGCCTGACCTGGGGGGCGGAGCCTGCAGGAGAAGGGGTCACGTTGGATAGGAGTTTGATCACCTGAGGCTCCAGAGGCCCAGAGCAGCAAAACGAGGTGATGGTGGGTCTTGGAGTCAGGAGGGCCCTGCCTCAGGCTGCAGTGGGAGTATGAGATGACAACTGCCCTAGGCCCAGCCCTCCTCTGAAGCATGCAGGACTGGCTCACTGTCCAGTAAATGCAGCCTTCATCTGGAGCAGAGAGGCCTCCCTGCTCCTGGATTTGGGTGGTGTGCTGCTTGAGAAGGACTATGTGGTACTCTCTTCTCCAAACTGCCTGACAGCTCCTGCAAAGTGCCCTGCACAGCCAAATAGAAATTGAACCAATCATTCCTTTGCTGCATGCTGAGGGCTGCTATGGGCTTGCCCCTCCACCAGCCCTCCCCTGAGGGGACTTCTCTGACTCCTTGTGGCTGCTAGGGCTCCGTGAAAGACCAGTTGAAGGCCTACGGTGCTCTGACAGAAAGCGTGACCCGAAAGTACACACGGCAGATCCTGGAGGGCATGTCCTATCTGCACAGCAACATGATCGTTCACCGGGACATTAAGGGTGAGCAGGGCCAGGATGCATGGAGTCCCCAGGACCTGGGTTCAAGTCTACCATTGAGTGCCTGCGAGGGCCAGTTACTTAACCTTTCTGAACTTTCTGAAAAGTGGGATCCCAATTGCTTCCTTGAGGGACTGTGAGAAGACTGGTTGAGCAATTTGGGAAAATATTGCCAAGTTCCCTGTACATGTTGGCCAAGGAGATGGTCATTTTGTGTGGTAGATCTGAGGCTTCCCTTCACCAGGTCCTTTGCTGTGTGTAGCTCATGTCTAATTCAGTGGTAGCCCTGCCCTCTCCAGCAGCTCTCAGTGACCTGGGAGTGGGGAGGATGGAGAAAAATGCAAGAGGGTCCAGGATTGAAGCCTCTGCCTTTTCATGCCTCAGGAGCCAACATCCTCCGAGACTCTGCTGGAAATGTGAAGCTGGGGGACTTTGGGGCCAGCAAACGCCTGCAGACGATCTGTATGTCGGGGACGGGCATGCGCTCCGTCACTGGCACACCTTACTGGATGAGTCCTGAGGTGATCAGCGGTGAGGGCTATGGAAGGAAAGCAGACGTGTGGTGAGCACTGGGACATGCAGAACCCCTTCTCCCACCCAGGCCCTAGTGGCCCTCCATTAGAAACATACCGTGGGGACTTTGTGGTGTGGCAGGAGGGAGTGCACCCAGGACCCAGGCTGCAATATGTGCAAGGGTATTGGTGTGTGCAGTAGCACATACACCAGATGGGTTGTGTTTTTACCCCAGATAAAAGCACACTCATTAGAGCTGGGACTTAGGCCATGGAAAACATCCCTCATGTTTTCTAAATCTCTTAAGGCAGCAGGATCCACTCTGAAGGCCTGGACCAGTCTCTGAGCAGGAGCAGGCTTCTGTCCCTTCTCCTAGCACTCAGATGGCTTGCACTTGCTCAACCTAACCTTGTGTCCATCCTCTGCAGTAGCACCTAGTCATGAGAGCTTCTCGCCTTGGAAAACTATTGTGGTGGGCTGAATAATGGTCCCCCAAAGATGTCCACTGCCCGATCCCAGGATCAGTAAATGTGATTGTATATAGCAAAGGGCCTTTGCAGAGATGATTAAATTAAGGGTTTTGAGATGGATGGAGTATTCTGAATTAGCCAAGTAGCCTGGTATAATCACAAGGGTCCTTACAGAAGGGACTCAGGAGGTCAGAGTGGCTAGTAGGAGGTGAGACTATGGAAGCAAGAGTTTGGAGTAATACAAGGAGGCGAATGCAGCCACGAAATGCAGGTGGCCTCTAGAACCTGGGAAAAGCAAGGAAACAGGTTCTCCCCTCAGAGCTTCTGACAGGAATCAGCCCTGCTGCCACCTTGACTCTAGCCCTGTGAGACTGATTTTAGACCTCTGACCTTCAGAACTGTAAGGTGACACATTTGTGGTGTTTTCCTACCTCTAAGTTTGTGGTAAAGTTAGAGCAGCTGTGGGGGAGCTAATACAGTTATTGTAGAGCTCTTTCTGTCAAGGCAAAGTGATTCTCTTTTTCCCAGTGTCAAGATGTGCCCAGGTGTGTGGTGAGTTACAGGTCCATGAAGCCCATGTGGACGGGGATCCAAGGGCTGTGAGCCCTCAGCTTGGCCTGTCCTGCACTTCAGCATACTCTGAGAAAGGCACCTTCTTTTGCAGTGATGGGCGGGACAGCTGGGAGTCCAAGGCCGGCTGAGAGGTGACACGGGGTTCTCTCTTCCAGGAGCCTGGGCTGCACTGTGGTGGAGATGCTGACAGAGAAACCACCGTGGGCAGAGTATGAAGCTATGGCTGCCATCTTCAAGATTGCCACCCAGCCTACCAATCCTCAGCTGCCCTCCCACATCTCTGAACATGGCCGGGACTTCCTGAGGCGCATTTTTGTGGAGGCTCGCCAGAGACCTTCAGCTGAGGAGCTGCTCACACACCACTTTGCACAGCTCATGTACTGAGCTCTCATGGCCACGCAGCTGCCGGCCGCCCTTTGCTGCTGGGGGCTGCTGCAGGGCTCAGTGAAGTTGCTGCTTCTCCCAGACAAGGCTGTGGACCGTGGAGCAGCAGCCCAGCCAGCGTCTGTCTGTGTCCCTTCTGCCACTGGGGCTCAGAGCTGGGGTGGGGTGGCTGCAGCCTCAGGACTGGGAGACCCCAGCCTGTCATATCCAGGAGCTCCAGTGTCCTTAGCTCAGCGTGGAGGGGTAGGGGCTGGGAACAATGTGCAAGGCGGCCGTGGGCCCCACCCTCGGGGATGTGTCCTGACACTGCAATTGGCACTGAAGCCCAGAGGGTCTGGGGGCACGGGACTGACGCCAGGGTATGAAGAGTGTTATTTTCATTCAGAGTGTTATTTTGTTTTTCCTTCCAATGTCTGGAGACCACCAGGGCGTCTCCAGGCTAGATGAGCTCCCATAAGCCTGACGGAAAGGCCAGCACCCCACAGCAGTGGCAGGCAGAAACCCAGGCTGCCCTCCCCTAGAGCCCCAGGTTGGCTCTGCCAGTCCTGTCCTTTACCAAAGATGAATGAAGCAAATGTCATGCTGCCTTATTCAGGGAAGGAGGAGCCAGTCCTGCCTGTGCCCGTGACCCTGCCTCCCCTGGGGCAGGGGCTTGTGATGTCGAACTGCTGCCACTGAGGGGGATCCAGTTTTGTCAATGCAGTTGTCTCTGTTTTACAAGTCGGAGTCACTCTTATGCTGTACCCAGTTTGTAAACTGGAGACTGTGTGTGCCCTCTGGGCTCTGAGTACCTGCTGTGGGCTTGGGCCTAGGCTGCATTAGAAAGAGCTGAAGGTCATGGCCTTTGTGCTCCTGCATCTGTTCCCCACTGGAGCAGAAGGGGAGATGGACGACATGGCGGGGGCATCTGGCCCGGCCGGTGCCCTGGTCCCAGAGAGCCTGAGGAGGTGTCTCAGGCTGTCTGAGTCGTGACCTGCTAGGCCAGAGCCCACTCCATCTGGTAGAAAGGAAAGCCCATGTGCTGCCACCAGCTGTGTCCAAAACCGCCAGCTCTGTTCTTCCTTAGCCAGCCTTGCCCATCCCCATGAGGTCTCAGCCTTTTTCCCTTCTCAGCTCCTCCCCTGGGGGAGGAATGACAGCAGGGGTTGGGGGAAACAGCATCTCCAAGCAGCTTAGAGTTGGCCATATTTACCTCAGCCTGGGCGCTGGTCCTTCTTCCGGCCCCTCCCCTTCAAAATGTGCCTATTGCTAGAGCTCCTCCCTCTCAACACCCAGTTTCCTTGGGAGTTGTCATTAAAGAAAAAAAAAAAAAGCCAGTGCCCAGGGATGCGCATCTCCAGGGAGCTGGGGATTAGTGCCAGGCAGCCCTGCCAGCCATGCCTACATCCCCCACGGGCACAGAACAAGCCAAAGCCTTCGTTGTATGTTGACGATGCACTTTTATGAATGTAGTTTCTATCGCTGTTTTTAGCCTTTTCACATCATGTAATGTGAGGCCTTGTACTTGTTAATTTATATCTCAGATCATATTTGATGGTTTTTATATATATCAATTCTAGACTGTTACAGGTGATGGACGCCTCGAGAGAGAGAAGAGAAAATGAAAGCAGCTGGTTTTGCAGAAGTGTGTGTCACATGGTGCCAGTTGGGCCTAGACCCCTCTGTTTCCATCCCTTTTCCCCCCAGGGGCTCTGTCGGCCCCTGCACCCCACACTGTCCTCTGAAGACAGCATAGGCTCCTGCTTCGACCTCGGCCCCTGCCCAGGGTGGGGCCTGGCCCTCATCTCGACCAAAGCTGCTGTGTGGCAGCTCGGCCTCTCCACGACCCCATCCTGCTGGCTGCACACTCTTCCTGGTCCACACCCCCATCCCCAGTCCCTATTCCCTAAGAGGATACAGAGCACAGTGCTGGCTGACTCTACTGTGCGTCCCAGGTTCAGGCTCACAGAACCCCACGCCCTGGGGTCTTACCTCACTGGGAATGTTTTTTTTTTGAAACAGAGTTTCACTCTGCTGCCGACTGGAGTGCAGTGGCATGATCTCGGCTCACTGCAACCCTCGCCTCCCAGGTTCAAGCAATTACCCTGCCTCAGCCTCCTGAGAACCTGGGACTACAGGTGTGTGCTACCACACCCAGCTAATTCTTGTATTTTTAGTAGAGGCAGGGTTTCACCAAATTGGCCAGGCTGGTCTTGAACTCCTGACCTCATGATCTGCCTGCCTCAGCCTCCTAAGCTGCTGGGATTACAGGCATGAGTCACTGCACCCGGCTGGGAATATGTTTTAAAAATGAATTTGAAGACAAGCCAACAAACCACGCACTCCAAAAAAGCAAAACAGACCCTAATTTTTTGTGCCAAAAACTGTGGACATGCTGGCTCAGCATCCTCAGGACCAAGTTGTTGCTTAATTTTAATTTATTTTTAATAACTAATCCAGATAAAAAGTTGTGGGCCTTCAGGATGACCTGGGCCCGAAGGTTCTGAAGGGCAGTTTCCTGGCAGCCCCAGGCTTACTGTGAGAAGGGGCTGTGTCACTTTCTCATCATTCCATGGGGTGTGTCTGCCTGGGCCAACTTGGCATGCAGAGGCCAGGGCTGGGGACAGTCTGCACTCTGCCGCCCTCCTGCCCCTCCTGCCCACCCCAGCTCTGCGTCTGTGTCTGAATTGTGGATCATGCAGAACCTGCAGCCATAGTTATTTGACTATATCTTGACTGAGGGCTTGCAGTGCAAAGCCAGGCCAGTGTTGCGCATTACTTACAATAAAAGGGATCATTTATATCAGAGGGGTCCTGTGGCAGTGCTTTCAGTTGCAGGGATGGAGGTAGGTTTTTGCCTGATGGGCTGAGTATGGTGCCTGGCAACGAGCTTGGGCCTCAAGCAGAAGAGAACTTGACTCTTAGTAGAGGGGTCCTGGGATGACCTGGCTGGTACCCAGAGGTGTCTGCCCCTTTTCTCCACGAGCTCCACTGGGGTGGTCCCCTCAGGGCTGATTTACCAAGGTGGCATTGCTGGCCCTCACAACTTGAACGTCACCAGTGGCTGGGTTCCCCAGAGCCTTCATGGCATCTTGTAGGGTCTTCCTGGCCCAGGACTTCCTTGAGTCCCATCTTTGCAGGGCAGGGGTCAGGTGCCTCCAAGAGCCACCTCTCCAGTATCCCCTTGTGGCCCATCTGCTGTTGCTTAACCGAAGAAAAACCGACCTCGTCGCCATCTGAGACCTCTGGTGCAGGAAATTGGCCTGCCCTGAGAGGTTGAGTTGCTCGCTTTGTACTTGGAGGGACCAGGCCTGGGGGACCATCTCTACTGAGTATTCGCTCTTCAAGGAGCAGTGTGTGCCTCAGCACAGTGGCTCATGTGACACCGGAGTCTGTGGCCCAGCTCGCTGCCCTGTTCCATGGGGAGAAGGCCACTTAGGAACTTGGACAGTTGTATGGTGTGGTAGCAGCAAACCCTTCAGGACTGTTCTCAGCTACCCCATGTCTGGAGACATCAGGAAGCTGGATCTGGAGCAGGACAACCCAGACTTCCTGTCTGTCCCACCAGGAAGCCCTCGGGTCCTCCTAGCTTTCCTGGTTTGGTCTGCTGTAAACTCATCCCTTATTATCCCTGGGTTTTCAGAGGAGCAGATGGCTTCTCCTTGGACTTCCTAGGACAGTAGCTGTGACTGCCTCTCCCCAGAGCTTGAAAAGGTAAGGGGATGATGACAGCAATGAGGGGGAATGATGAGGAGGGACAGTGCGGGGGTTACGAGAACCTTGGGCAGCACTTGCTGGTCCCCGCCATTCGTCACTAACTTCCAGGTCAAATGGCTGGGAAGAAGGGAGCTACTAGACAGCTGGAACCAGCTAGGGAGTGTGGCAGCTTGCACCCCCAACACTGAAGTGCATTGAGGACAGGCGCCATCACCCACTGGTCGCCTGGTCCTCCCACTTTCAGGCCTCTTCACAATGGGGTGCATGTGGTAGTCGGTGGGTCTGAACCACCCCAAAGCTGAGGGGTGAGGTGGAGTTTCAGTTCCAAAACTGCTGTGGGTGTGACAGCACGAAGCCCTTGTTGGGAAGAGGAGCCCTCCCATTTCTCAATGGTGTGTCTGACACCCACTTCTAGCCCCCATGCCCTCCCCATGGTGAGTCTGCACCCTTCCTGCGACAAATCCCCCAGCAGGCCACACAATAGAGAATCCGGATCTGTTGAAACATGTTTAAAATGGGGTTGGTCAAAACAGGATAGGCAGAAACAGGGGAGTGGGAGGGGGAGTGGGGCTGTGCCAGCCCCTGCCAGTGTCTGAGGCTGCAGCCTGGCGAATGCTTTAGCGTCTGCTTCTCCACGCTGGTGGTGCGAGATGGTCCCAAGTCCCACTTGCCCTGACGAGGGAGGGTGGCTCCACTTCCTCATCTCCTCCCCCGTGGGCTGCAGGGGCGTTTATGAGGCCCAACAGGTGGCACTGTTGTGCTCCTTCCTCCCTGTCTCCGTGGCTCAGAACCAGGTTAAGGGTAGAGGTAGATGGGGAGATGCGGGGGCCACACAGCCTCCGGTGGCAGTGAGGGAGCTTGAGACCCTGAGCGGGGCATGCTGACTCCTTGCTGGAGAAAAGGCACCTAGATAGGGAAGCTGGGCGTGGGGGCCTCCTAGGGAGTCCTGGGGTGAGGTGGGGAGGACGGCTGAAGAAGCAGGAAGCAGGGTGGTGGGCAGACCCCATTCCTGGTTCCCAAACCCTCACCCGCTGCGGGACAAGGAAGGAAGGAGTCATGGAGCAGAGCCCTGCCCCTGGGCCCCTCCGCCTGAGCAAGCCTCATCCCCTTCCCACCTGGCCCCCACGCAAGCCTAGCTCGACCTCCTTCCCAACCTTCCCCCTGCCGGCGGAGGGGGTGGAAGGTTGCAGGGGCCTCAGGCTGTCTTGGTGCCGGGGTCCACCTCCTTGTGGGCCCAGAGCTCTTTGTGCTGCTTGCGGCCAAACCCCTCGTCGTAGTTGCCTTTGCTCTTAAACAGCTGCTGGAAGTGGGGTTTGCAGTAGAACTCCCCGTGCAACGCGGCGTAGCTGCCCAGGCTGCGGAAGCCAAACAACGTCCTCAGGTCAAGCCAGGTCGGGGCTGGGCTGGCAGGCGAGGGGGAGGGCAGGGCAGGGGCGCACCTGAGCTTGGTGTGACAGTGCTTGCAGCAGAAGCAAGAGTTGTGGAAAATAAGCTTGTCGGCCACCAGCCGCTCCATCGGGTACACTGTCTTCTGACAGGCGGCGCATGTCTCCTTCACTTGGGCCCGCAGGCTGAAGGACTATGCGGGAGGCTCAGCCAGGGGATGCCCAGAGCCCACCCCGCTCCCCCACGCCCCTCCTCCCGCATACCCGGCCCCAGGCCCCTACCTTGGAGCGCTGCACCGTGCTGCTGCCGCCGCCTTTGGCTTCCTGGGGGAGAGGGGAGTAAGGCCGGGCAGCTCCGGGAGGCCCTGGACCACGGCTGCAGCCATGAACCCAGGACCACGGCTGCAGCCATGAACCCAGGACCAGAGGCTCGCCGCAGGGGGCCAGCAAACCCCCGCACTTCTCCCTTCAGCCCAGGCCAGGCTTCTGCCCGGGGGGGCCCTCCCACCTGTCCGGACACTTACATGAGAGGGGGTGGCCTGGGCGCCTCCTGCAGCCTGGAACATGGCTCGTTGGAGGTGGAAGCCCCGGGTGGAGACGCGACACCCGATGGGTTCTGCAAGGGGAAGTCAGTCGGGAGGGCCCCAGCCTGCAGGGTGGGGGTGTTGACAGGCAGGGGCTGGGGGGGATTGCGGTTGGGACTTTCCCTAAGTCATTTCCTGTTGCTCTTGGTCTTGCCACTTCCGCCCCTCACCCATCTCCCCCCCACCCCTGCTCCCCGGGGGCCGGGGTCCCGAGTGGCACCGTGCCCTCGGAAGAACAAAGTTAGCGAGAGCGGAGAGAGCCGGGGGGGCTCCCGCGCAGCCGCCCTCTGCGCCCCGCAGGCCGGGACCCCGCCTGGGGTGAGGGAACGTCGGGGCGGGCGGGGCCGCGACGAGAAGCCGCTGCCCCAACCTGACCCGGGCCCTCGCTGCCCCGCGCCGCGCCGCGCCCGCGCGCCCAGGCCTTGGCTGCGCAGCCCCTGGACAGCGCTCGAGGTCCCCGCCTGCCCCGCCCCGCCCCGCCCCCCCCCCCCCCCCCCCTCCGCCCCCGCCCTCGCCCCAGCCGGGCGAGGACTGGACCCCAGACCCCAGCGCCGCAAGCCTCGCCGGCGGGACTCCGCTCCGCCCCTCCAGGGGCCGGCTCTGAAGCGGGGGAACTCTAGCCTGGGCACCCCGGACCAGAGCGGCGCGCGGACTCTCCGGGACCCCGCGGCGGCCCTCGCCCCACCCCTGGGCATCTCCCACCCGGTTCCAGAGCCGGACGTGGCCCCTCCCCCCGCGGCTCTCACCCGACTCGGCCTGGGCCGCGGGGGTCTCCGGGGGCGCACGGGTGCGAGGAGGGCGCGGGCGCGAGCTGCCGCCGCTGCCAGTGGTCCCCGAGAGGCCGCCGCCGCCACCGCCTTATCGCGGCACCGCCCCCGCCGGCCCCCGCCCCGCGCCCGCCCATTGGCTCCGCCGCGCCCGGAGCCGCCTCCGGGCCCCGGCGCCGCCGCCGACCCCCCTCCGCGCTTTGTCTTCCTCTGCCGCCGTCCCCGCGCCTTTGTCTGTCCCCCGCCCCGACCCCGCGCTGTCGGCCCTACAGCGCCCCGCGAGCCCTGCGCTCGCCGGCCTCGGGCACTCGCCGCGCCGTCTGCTCATCCCAACAGCGCCGGGTTCCCGGGCGGCCTGGAGTGGGGGAAGCCACGGTGGCGGGGACAGGATGGAAGGGCCCCGCTCCGTATCCCTCGAGGAGGGGGACCAGTTCAGGCTGCAGCAAGCTGTGGCGGCTGCGGTCGCAGGACACCGGGCGCTCCCGGCGTGGCTCCGGGATAACCGGGCTGGGCTTGGGCCGTTCACTCCCTCGATTTTCCCCGGCTGACCTCGCGCGCAGGCGCCGGCGCCGGCGTACCCATCCCCGCCCGGAGCCGTGGAGTCTCAGACACCCCGCCGGGGTGACCCCGGGTCCCGGCCCGGGGTCCCTCGGGCCGCTGAGTCCTCCGGCCGCTAGGGGCCGCCCCCGCGCCCTTGCGGCCCACGAGGCTGGCGGCGGCGTCCGGGTACGCGGTCCCCAGGCCCCACCGCGAGGCTGCGGGGGAGGAGCCCGGGGCGGCACCTCGCCGTTGAGCCTGCACAAGGGCCTGGCGGCCCCACCAGCCCTTCACGCCTGTGCAACCCCGCGACGGGCCGCGGAGACCGCTGCGCGTGGTTCCTGGAGCACCCACCCCCCCGAGGCTCGACGTCCTCATGCGTTTCTGGGGCGGGACTCTGTGGGCAGCAACCCCGACCCCTGCGGGGCGCCCCTCCAACAAGCGCACCTCATTTCTCACGGGGGAGCCGCGGCCGGGAGAGCTGAGGTGACAGAGCTCGGGCCGCAAAGCTGCTCCGCCCTGCAGCCGCACAGTAGGCTTGTGGCACTGCAGGCGGGCGACCGCCACTTGTTCTGGAGCTGCGGCGAAGCCGGCGCCTTCCCGGGCACCAGGGACCGCGTGGCTTTGCCTGAAATCAGGCTGGAAGCTGCTCCTGGAAGCACAGCTCTAAGGACAGCGCCTTCCCACACTGTGGCAGGAATAGCACTGGCGACTTCAAAGCGCGGCCCACGCGTTTGTCAGCGAGCGAACAGCTCCCGCCCGACGCCTGGCAGGGAAGCTGGGGGAGGCTGCAGCTTCCCCAGCGCCCAGCTGTTTCCCAGGCTGGCGGGCTCCATGCAACGGCTTCGCGTCTCTCCTCCAGCCTTCTGTTCTGTCTAGAGGAAGATCTGCATTTTGCCTGTACTGTGGGCCGACTCCCACAGTGGGAGTGGGGACTGTCAAAACTCTCAAACTGGCTGCCTCTCAGGAAAGCTTTCCAACCTGTCATCAGATTCTCCAAAGGGGCTGTTTGGTGCAAGAAACGGGAAGCCCCAGGGCACCAGGAGCAGGGCTCGTTGCCACTGGGTACAGTGAGGCCCTGGCACCCTGCCCAGGACGGGCCTCAGGTGGGCATTGAGGATGCGCCGACAGCCATGGTGCAGAAGGCACCTGGAAGCAAAGTAAACTGATATGATGACCAGTGTTAAAAAAAGGTAACTTGGCTGGGCGGTGACTCACGCCTGTAATCCCACCACGTTGGGAGGCCGATCACGAGGTCAGAAGTTCGAGACCACCGTGGCGAACATGGTGAAACCCCCCCCCCCATTTAACTAAAAATACAAAAATTATCCGGGTGTGGTGGCATGTGCCTGTAATACCAGCTACTCGGGAGGCTGAGGCAGGAGAATTGCTTGAACCTGGGAGGTGGAAGTTGCAGTGAGCTGAGATGATGCCAGTGTACTCCACCCTGGTGTCAGAGTGACTCCGTTGCAGGGGAAGCGGGGGAAGGAAAGATTTGAGGTTTAAAGCAGGCGGAGGGCTCGAATGAGCTCCCCAGCTCCCTCACTCACTCGCCCAGGTCCCCATCCTAGCCCAGGGTCAGTGTCATTCCCATCATCTTGGCCTCTCATGGCCCAGAGGAAGAGGTTTACTTCTCTTTAAACTGCTGTTAAGGCCGGGCATGGTGGCTCATGCCTGTAATCCAAGCACTTTGGAGGCCAAGGTGGGCAGATCACCTGAGGTCGGGAGTTCAAGACCAGCCTGACCAACATGATGAAACCCCGTCTTTAAAAAAAAAATAATAATAATAATAAATGATAATAAAAAAAACTTAAAATTTGGGAGGAAATGGAAAGTGAAGGCACCCGATGGTTCAGTGCAGCTTCGGGGTAGAGAGGCGTTTGAGGTGCCTGAGCTGGTGGCGGGGGCTTCCCCGAGGGGCTGGGGGAGGGGTAAGCCGTGTGCCTTGGAAGCACTGTAGGAGACCCAGATTTGCATCACCCCCTTGCTCACACTCGGTGCCAGCCAGCATGGCAGGGATGAGTGGGGCTTGGTCTTAGCTTTCCTGCTCTTTGGGTGCTAGCACCCAGGGTAAGGAGGACATCCAGGTCAGGCTGTAAGACAAACCTTTCTACCTCCTTTCTTGCCAAAGGCTGCCAACATCCTCTGCCTCAGTTTCAAATCTTTGGACCTTTTTAGTTCCAAAGTGGTTTGACGGCCACAGGCTAACATTCATAGTCTCAAAATTTTAGATAGTTAAGAGACAGATTATGGGTTTTAAGAGAAACTGGTCTATCTAGTGAAAGAGGCCACTGCTGAGCTTCCGACAGCACCCTGGGCCTGCTGTTGGATGGAGGGACGGTTCTCATCTGGGGCAGCACGGCCATCCCTGCAAGCACAAGCACAAGGAAGCAGCCTGTAGCCCCTGAGCTGATGTAGACACAACAATGCCATTCTCCAGCAGGGTCTCTGGAAATTTTAATTTGTTTTGACAACAAAACTAACACAGCATAAGGACTTAAGCCCTCAAGCTAGGCAAGACACTGATGGCCCTTGGAGAAAGCACCAGGGCAGCTGGCAGAAGGCGCTAAGATGGGTTCTTGGTGGGGAAAGGAATGAGGCAGACACATAAACCCTGGGAGAGATTTAGGTGTCAGGGCCCAAGTTAGAATAGGGGATAAGGATGGACTGTCCCAGCCTTAGTCTGTGCTTAAAAAGACAGAAATACCCTTCTCAGCAATTACAAGGGTGAGGTCTGGGGGAAGGGAGGCAGGCAGCTTACTACTTGCCCTTTCACTGACCTGTAGGATCTGAGAGCCAAGTTACATAGAACGAGGCTGGTCGCAAGCACTGGGAAGAGGCGGTAGTCCTCGGGTTGAGTCAAACCCTGGGCTCCGAATTCAGCTCCCAGGGCCAGAACAGCATCTCTTCCTTCTGCGGGGGTCACCTGAGCTCACAGGACTGGGAATGTCGGCTTTGCACCCTCCCAATCCCTAGTTGTTGAGATTCTCTTGTTTCTCAAAAGCCTTGGAGCAGGGAAGAAACATCTCTCCAGGATTTTCTTTCCCAATGAGTCAGCAGCCATCTTTCCGGGAAGAATGTCCTTTCTACCCAATCTGCCCGGGTGGGTGGGAATGTGGCCAGCCCTCAGGAAGGGCCTCTTCGTCCCTGGCTGGAGAATGCACACAGTTTGCAGAGGCTCAGAACTCCCAATCGTCTACCTCCAGCTCTTCAAGGTTTGTTACGAGGCCAAAGATTCCACTGTGGTCCTGAGACTGGCTGCCCTCAAAATTGGTGATGGGGGTGACGGGACGAAGCAATTCGGGCAAAGCCTCTGAGGCACGTCGCTTGATCTGGGGGAGAAGAAAGAGGTGGGTGACGGATACTGTTGCTTTGGGTCCCAGGACACCATGGGGCAAGAAACATAGCCCAGTGGCAGACGGGCTGTCAGAACCAATTCTACAAGAGGAAGGAGCAGTGCTTTCAGGGGCTTTGGAAGTGGGATAAATTCTCTCATTCAAAGGGAGGGGAGAGAATACCTGAAAAGCCCAAAGCTAAAGGGATTATGAGTCCTTAGAAACAGAGGCAAGAAAAAACAGGGAGTCGCGGGAAGGGGCTACGGTACCTGCTTGAAGAAAGAGTGGTTCAGGAGGGTGCTGGCGCTCGGCCTGGAGGGAAAGGGGTGGAGAGATCACAGGTCACTGCCGTGCCCCAGCTTCCCAAAATCCTGCTGCTGTGCCTCAGCCTCTACCTCTCCCTGAGCTGACTGAGAAGCAGTGGCCAGAGCTCCCCAGGCTGGCCTCTTACACACCCAGGAGGTCATCCCTCCTGTGTGTAGCTTCACATTCCTCCTGGGAGCTCTGACCCCTGCAGAACCTTTGAGAGGTTCGTCCGTCCCTTCACACCCTGGCCTTACCTCCTGAGCACCCTCTGCTTTCCCAAAGCCCAGGCCCAGGCCAACAGGAATACCTGGAGTCCGGGTTGCGCTGAAGGCACTGCTCCACAAAGTGGTGGAAGTGGGGGGAGAAGGTTCGGTGGTAGGGGTGGGAAGGTGAGTCACCGTTGGAGGGCCGAGGGGTGCTGGTAGTCAGGCTGTCACTCAGGCCAGAGTTGGCCACCGAACGTGAAGGGCTCATGGTCAGCTCCTCGGCGGGGGATGGTGCTGGTATCTAGCAGGCAGGGCACGGTGCCGTTCAGTTTCTCGAGCAGCATCTGGGGGAGGAAAGAACCAGGGCCTGGGCTGGAGGGGGGCCCCTGGAAGGCCCAGAGAGTCTCTTCACAAATACGCTTTTCCAAATATGCAAATGTGATCATTTGAGATCAGAAAAAGATGGAAGTGGAGTATGTCTGATTTTCCCAAAGAAATGCTGGTCACTGGTGTGGCAGCTACACCCTAGCTAGGCCAACATGAAAAGGAGAGGGGTTGCACAAAAGTACCCCTTTTCGCCATGGCTGGAAAACACTGCTCACAGTTTCCTCTCTCCTTTACAAGGCATCAAATTCCTTTGACTGTAGAGTCCTCCCCCTAGCGGGAAGGAGCAGCCAGAGCACCTGCTTTGAAGCACAGCTGTCTGCCATGCCTGGATGGATCTGATGTCTGCGAGGCAGCACCAGCAGTGCCACAGCTTGGGCTGTCGCTGTAGCAGGCCACATGGGAGCAAGGTGCCCAAGGGAAGTCCAGGCTGGGTGGCTGTTCCAAAGCGCCCCAACTCAACACACATAATCCAGCCCCACCTGGGGACTGCTGTCCTCGTGGAGTCCTCATAACCCCATAAGCTGTGCAAGCCAGAAAGCTGGAAATCACTGTAGAGCTGCACTAATGTAATAGCCACTAGCCACTTGTGGCTATTTCTATTTAAATTAGGTTTCAAATTCAGTCCCTCAGTCTCAATGGTCACATTCTAAATGCTCAACAGCCACACAGTCTCATGGCTCCTTCACTGGACAGTGCAGCCACAGGACCCTTCCTTCCCTGCAGCAAATTCTAGTGGATGCTGCCGCTTCTAGGCCTGGACCTCTTGTTCACCCTCAATTGCCTTTTAATTATTTCCTGAGCATCCTCTGTCACTAAATTATTTTACTGAGATCTCCTAGATTCCTCACCGAGATTTCCACACCATCCTAACTGGTCTACCAGGTCTAATCCATCTGACAGGGTGATCTTTCTAAACGAACTATCTTAGGCTGTCACTCCTGTGCTTACAATCCTTCATCACTGCTCCACAGGCTTTGCGACAGGAACCAGTCCTCTGAAGTGGCATCCAAGCCCTTCACAATGTACCCTTGTTTCCTTCTGCAGCCTGTCACCCGGCAGCCCCCAAGAAGCACTGCACCTTGGCCATTTATACCTCCTTGCTGTTCTCCAGATCCCGTTTTTTCTCGACTCTGGGTCTCTGCACATGCCGCTTTCTCTGCCAAGAGTGTCCTAGTTCCTCCTCCACACAGGTGACAGCTGTCTGTCTTCCAACTCAAGGCTAACTCCTCCCAGGACCTCCCTTGGCCCCTGCTCTGGGGGGCTGTACTCTGGCCACCCTCCAGCTCGCTGCCCCTACCACCGGGCAAGCAGCCTGTGGGTTCCAGGAGTGGCTCACTCAGAGCCTGCATCCTATCCCTCCCAGTTCTAGACCATACTCCAAGTACCTGGTACCCAGGTAATCCTTGCTCAAATGACCCCAAATCCACTTTCTGGATTTAATGGGGCCTGGATAAGCCTCTTCCCTGGGTCTGTCTTCCAAAGAGTAGACTGTGCCACTGACTGTGCACCCTTGGGTCCGAGGGGTGGCCAGAGGACAGGCATGAACAGAAGCTGAACTTGCAGAATGCAGGTTCCAAAGGTGTTGGCTAGAATTTGGTGGCATGGAACTCCGAGAACTGTGGGAATTCTAAACTAGAAACTGACCTTCCAGATATATTTATCTAAGTAGGAAGACAGAACATATTTTATAAATTTATAAAGACTGGTTAGCTTGTTTTATGTTTTAAATAGACATGTGGCGTGTGGGCCTCGATTTGCACCCCTGCTCCTGAGCTCCCCTCCCCAAGCCGGGCTCCCTAACCACCGAATTTGCCACAGGAAGTAAACAGAGTGAGGCCACCATCCCCCCACAAGGTGGGACTGCTTGACGGAAAAGACAGGGTCTTTCCTCTTAGTATTCCTGCTCTGTGTCCTGAGTGTGGCAGATACTCAATGAACATTTGTGGAAGGCAGGCAGGCAAGAAGGAACCCGACAGGCGGCAGGCTTACCTGGGTGGCAGGCATATCCTTAAAGGGGACATGGCCATTGGCCAGTTCACAGGCTGTGATTCCCACACTGTAGATGTCAGACTTGGCGTCATAACCCTGAAGATTCTAAGCCAGGAAAAAAGGCCACAGATGACCCCATTTGGTCTTTGTTCTTAGAAAAATGGTAGAACTAAGGAGAGGAAAAGGATGGCGGTCCCCAAATCAGGACTTGCTGCTAATGGCTCTCCTTGACTGTGCTACTGAAGACTAACTGCTATTTCACCACCGGCAACTGTGTGGCGACGCTCTGTAAGGAGCAGGAGGTGCCAGCCCCATGCCCCTGCTTAGCACAGGGATCCAGAGAGCACCAAAGATTTCCAAAACGCTTACTCTTCTCATAGGGTGGCAAGAGTCCTTGAAGGGAGCTGAAACAGCATCTGGTAGAGGTTAGGACTCCCCGGGGGGGAACCACATCCATCTGTGATGAATAGGCACTGCCCACGCTGAGGGCTCCCTCCCTCCAGGAACCCCTTTACCCCACTGGGAGACTGAGAGCCCCTAACCCCAGGCAATGCCTGAAGGCTCCCTTGAGAATCATGAGTTGGGCAAGGAGCCTCCTTGGGGCCCATGCACAGACCTGCTGGAGGACCTCGGGACTGAGCCACGGCAGAACCTTGACACTGTACTTGGGAAAATCGTGGACCACTCGCTGCCGCTGCCCATGGCTTATCATGCTGAGGTTGCTGCGCAAACCAGACAGGTAGACCTTCCCATCCACAGAGATCAAGATGTGGCTGGCTTTGACACTCCTGGGGAGGTAGGGAGGGTGTCATGGAGAGCAGGAGCCCCTCTCCCTCCCGTGTGCATGTGTTATACATGTATATGTGTATTTTACATATACATAACCATGTTTTTGTTTCTATTGAGACAGTCTCCCTCTGTCACCAGGTTGGAGTGCAGTTGTGCAATCTAGGCTCACTGCAATCTCTGTCTCCCGGGTTCAAGCAATTCCTGTGGCTTAGCCATCCAAATAGCTGGGATTATAGGTGTGCACCACCACACCTGGCTAATGTTTATATTTTTAGTAGAGATGGGGTTTCGCCATGTTGCCATGCTGGTCTTGGACTCTTGGCCTTAAGTGATCTGCCTGCTTTGGCCTCCCAAAGTGCTGGATTACAGGTGTGAGCCCCTGTGCCCAGACTATAATCAGGTTTTTTTTTTTTTTTTTTGAGATGGAGTTTCGCTCTTGTTGCCCAGGCTGGAGTGTAATGGTGCAATCTTGTCTCACCACAACCTCCGTCTCCCAGGTTCAAGTGATTCTCCTGCCTCAGCCTCCCGAGTAGCTGGGACTACATGCACATGCCACCACCTCCAGCTAGTTTTTGTATTTTTAGTAGAGACAGGGTTTCACTATGTCAGCCTGGTCTCAAACTCCTGACCTCAAGAGATCCACCCCTTGGCTTCCCAAAGTGCTGCCATCCCACCCAGCTAAAACCATGTTTTGATGAAAAACTCCAAACCTACATAAAATAGCATGACTCCATTTACATATCACCAGATTAAAAGCTTATTTAGCTCTGTCATCCAGGCTAGAGTGTCGTGGCTCATTGCAACCTCCACCTCCCAGGTTCAAGTGATTCTCCTACCTCAGCCTCCCAAGTAGCTGGGATTATGGGCACCCACTACCATGCCTGGCTAATTTTTTTGTATTTTTAGTAGAGATGGGGTTTTGCCATGTTGGCCAGGCTGGTCTCCAACTCCTGACCTCCAGTGATCCACCCACCTTGGCCTCCCAGAGTGCCGGGACTGTTGAGTTCTCTTGTACACTCTAGACCACCTCTCGCTCTACCTCCTATGAGTGCTTTTAATCTGTACTTTTTATTTGTAGGACTCTTGTAAAGTGTACCTAGGGGTACTGTGTTCCATATCCCGTTCTTCCTTTTTCACTCAGGGCTGTGGTTTCCAGACACATCTGTGTCGCTAGCTGTGTACATTTCATCTTTGCTTTTAATTGTCACCTTTGCTCTGGGAAGAGATATAACACTTTTACTCATCCATTCTTCTGGGGACAGACACTCACATTATCCCCAACCAACACAGGTGTCGAATGGTGACATTCAAACAGGTCCCCTGATTGGTCTGCATGAGTTTCTTTAGGGTATACATCCAGAATCGGCCTTGATGGTTCTCGTTCTGTGACCCTGACTGGCAGCACCCGGCCATCTTCCACTACCTGGACAGGAGGCTCCCCCATCCTTACCACACTGGGACTCGCTTGGCCTCCTAACCGCTGGCAGTCTCATGTATATAAGGTGACACCTTGTTTTCATTTGCTTTTCTCTGATTGTGAAATTTGAGTGGCTGTTCCTATGATGGCTTGTCTTGGGATTTCCTCTTTTGTAAACTTCGTATCTTTGGCCCATTTTTCTTGCTTTGCTGTCCATTTCTTGTTGATTTGCAAGATTTCCCTGTTACTAATCTGTGTTGACAAAGCTAACATCATCCACTGTGTGTCACTTGTTTCTTAACTGTTTACACAGTATGTTTTATTGAATAGAAATCTTCTTGATTTAATCAAATTCATCAATCTTTTGTCTTATGTTTTGTGCTTCTAAAATGCTGAGCAGTTATTCTATGCCTCAGGTCACAAAAGCATTTTCTCACATTTCCTTCTATTTAAGTCTGTAGTTTTAAGTTTTACATATAAGCCTTTAATCCAGCTGGAGTCCTCCTCTGTATAAGGAGTTAGGTAGGGGTCCAGTTTTACCATCTTCCCTACTATGAGCTGATTTCCTGACACCATCTACTAACATCTGTCTTTGTCCTGGTCTCTCGACATAGGACTGACTCTGGGGCACAGAAAGGAGGAGGCAGAGGGTGGAGTACAAAGGTCCATGTCAGATGGTCCTCTCACAACACTCAGGACCAAGCTGCTCGGCAAAGAGAAAGTCAGTGGCTTCAGCACTAACAGGCTAAGTGACCATCCCCCCAAGTCACTGGCAAGGTCAGAATCCAGATGTTCCTTTTTCTTTTCTTTCTTTTTTTTAACAGAGTCTCAGGCTGGGCACTGTGGTTCACGCCTATAATCCCAACACTTTGGGAGGCCAAGGTGGGCGGATCACGAGGTCAAGAGATTGAGACCATCCTGGCCAACATGGTGAAACCCCATCACTATTAAAAATACAAAAATTAGGCCAGGTGCAGTAGCTCACACCTGTAATCCCAGTACTTAGGGAGGTTGAGGCGGGCAGATTGCCTGAGCTGAGGAGTTCGAGACCAGCCTGGGCAACACAGTGAAATCTCGTCTCTACTAAAATACAAAAAATTAGCCAGGCATGGAGGCGTACACCTGTAGTCCCAGCTACTCAGGAGGCTGAGGCAGGAGAATTGCAAGAACCCAGGTGGCGGAGGTTGTAGTGAGCTGAGATCACACCACTACACTCCAGCCTGGCGACAGAGTGAGACTCCATCTCAAAAAAAAAACAGAGTCTCACTCTGTCACCCAGGCTGGAATGCAATGGTATAGTTTCAGCTCACTGCAACCTCTGCCTCCCGGGTTCAAGCAATTCTCCCACCTCAGCCTCCCGAGTAGCTGGGACTACAAGCGTGTGCCACCACACCTGGCTAATTTTTGTATTTTTAGTGGAGACGGGGTTTCACTATGTTGGTCAGGCTGGTCTTGAACTCCGGACCTTGTGATCCGCCCACCTCGGCCTCCCAAAGTGCTGGGATTACTGGCATGAGCCACCGCACCTGCCCTTTTTCTTTTCATAGCAAAGAGATTCTCAGCAAGAATCCAGATCCTTGATTTTAAACTCTGGCTTCATTAACTTCAGTCAAACTTCACCTGTTTACCTGAAGGCTCAGGAGCACAACTACCCACTCTAATCATGGGAGAGGCCGCCTAAGAACTCACCTGTGTACGTATCCCATGTGGTGGATGTAGTCGAGGGCCTTCAGCACCCCCTGCAGGATGTAAGCGATTGCCAGCTCATTCATGCCATCCATGAAGTGTGTACAGATGAGATCCTTTGCAGAACCTGGAGAAAAGGACTGCATGAAGGCAGCAAACGGTAATGGAGAAGGAAAAACACAGGCAATCTGACAACAGAGTCCCAAGAACCCCTTTCTACCAGGAACCCTTTCCCACTCACCATATGCCATGAATGATGTCACAACCCACAGCTCATTGTCTGCAATAAAGGTGGCTCGATATGGCGCGATATTGGGATGGTGGAAGAGTTTAGAGACGTGCAGCTCGGCCTGGAAGGAATGGTGAAGCTGAGGTCAGACCCAACGGCACCGAAGGGTGCTGCTCAACACGAAGGCGGCAGCGTGGACAATGGGGGACCTGGCACTTTCTGGGTGTTCCCAGAGCAGTCTAAGCAGGTGCCTGTCAACACAGGAAAAACAAGGACCTGCTTTGCCTCTGCCAAACAGGGAAACCACCAGCAATAGAGGGTGTCAGGGCACCAACTCAGAGATTATGAAGGCAAACTGTTGACTGAAGACTTCTGAAGTTAAAAGCTTATCTCAATTTCAAGGGCCAAGGTACAGAACTCCTCTTTAAGATAAGAAAACAAAAAATATTTTGTTGTTGTTATTGTTGTTTGTAGAGACAAAGTCTCACTGTGTTGCCCAGGCTGGTCTCAAACTCCTGAGCTTAAGCGATCCTTCTGCCTCCACCTCCCAAAGTGCTAGGATTACAGGCGTGAGCCACTGAGCCACTATACCTGGCCAAAAATGTTTTTCTTTTTTATTTTTTTGAGACAGGGTCTTGCTCTGTCACCCAGGCTGGAGTGCAGTGGTGTGATCTTGTCTCACTGCAGCCTCAACTTCCCAGGCTCGAGTCATCCTCCCACCTCAGCCTTGCTGGTATCTGTGACCACAGCTGCATGCCACAATACCTAACTAATTTTTTGTAATTTTTGTAGAGACAGGGTTTCGCCATGTTGCCTAGTCCTGCTTTGGCCTCCCAAAGTGCTGGGATTACAGGCATTAGCCACTGTGCCCAGCCCAAAACGATATTTCTATTATAAAAGAAAACATGGCCGGGCACGGTGGCTCATGCCTGTAATCGCAGCACTTTGGGAGGTGAGGTGGGCGGACACTTGAGCCGAGGAGTTGGATAGCCTGGACGATATGGCAAAACCCCATCTATACTAAACATACAAAAAATTAGTTGAGTGTGGTGGTACATGCCTTTAGTCCCAGCTACTCAGGAAGCTTAAGTGGTAGAATCACCTGTGCCTGAGAAGTAGAGGCTGTGGTGAGCTGTGATTGCACTGCCACACTCTAGACTGGGTGATAGAGCCAGACCTTGTCTCAAATTGGAAAAAAAAAAAAAGAAAAAGAAAGAAAAAAACCATAGTTGATGGAGCAGAAGGCCAGCTGAGACTGGCTTCTTCTGACACTGACCTCAGACCCACCAAACTACTATGAACAGGTCCTAGAGCACCATCAGGTAACCACCAATTCAGAAAAAGTTGTAAATGAAGAAGGGGAGGGGCTGCAACAAACTATCCTGAAGGAAAACTGACCCAGGCCCTGAATCTAAGCAGGCAGCAGGGAAGAGGTCAAATTCCCAGGCAGTTACTGGACTCACAGTCTCTCTCAGTTTTGTTTTTGTTTTGTTTTTTGAGACAGGGACTCAGTCTGTCACCCAGGCTGGAGTTCGGTGGTGCAATCTCGAACTCCTGGACTCAAGCAATCTGCCTGCCTTGCCCTTCCAAAGTGTTGGGATTACAGGTATAAGCCACCATGCCCTGGCCCCTCTCTCAGTTTAACAAGAGAGTGGCTACTTGCTTCTCGAATAGAAAGGAATGTCAGGGCCTAGCATAGTGGCTCATACCTGTAATCCCAGCATTCTGGGGGGCTGAGGTGAGCTGACTGCTTGATCTCAGGAGTTCAAGACCAGCCTGGGCAAGATGGTGAAACCCCGTCTCTACAAAAAATACAAAAATTAGCCAGGCGTGGTATGCCTATAGTCCCAGCTAAATGGGGGGCTGAGGCAGGAGATCCACTTGAGTCCAGGAGGTTAAGGCTGCAGTGAGCTGGGTTTGTGCCACTGTACTCCAGCTGCGTCAATAAAATAAGACACTCTTAAAAAAAAAAAAAAAAAAACAAAGAGGCCAGATGTGGTGGCTCACGTTTATAATCACAGTACTTTGGGAGGCCGAGGCAGGCTGATCACCTGAAATCAGGAGTTTGAGACCAGCCTGGCCAACATGGTGAAACCGTGTAAAAATACAGAATTTAGCCGGGCGTGGTGGTGGGCACCTATAGTCTCAGCTACTCAGGAGGCTGAGGCAGGAGAATCGCTTGAACCCAGGAGGCAGGGGTTGCAGTGAGCTAAGATCTCACCATTGTACTCCAGCCTGGGTGACAGGGAGAATCCATCTCAAAATAATAATAATAAAGAAGAAGAAAAAGAAAGAAAGGAACATCAGGCAAACAGGATACTGAGAGCCAGAAGATGGCCACTGATGGCAGGGCAGCCGCCTTGGGTCTGGAACAAGATGGCCTAGGTCTGAATCCAGCCTCTGCCGGATTATAATAAATAATAAACAAATGAATAAAAAAGCCAGAAGGGAGTGTTTGAAGAAGAAAAGGGAACGATAAATTGGGCTGAGCGGCATTTCAGCTCAATCCTTAGTGCCAAATGGCCAGGATTTTCTGCTGAAAGTTTCCATAACTTCTAAACGTTTAATCTCCCTTCATTTCTTTGTAATTCCTTGTAACTACTATCAGAGCCAAGAGCCCACCCTCTCTCCACATGACACTCTCATGGTTTATTACCTGCAAGAATGTTACCATCTCATTGGAACAAGCTTCTAGGTTAATCCTCCGTACGGTCACATACTCTCCCGTGGGTTTGTACCTTGCTAGATTCACAGTCATCAGGTCTTCAAATCCTCTGCCTAAAAGAAAAGAAGAATGCCACACAAGGACAAGAGCAACAAGGGGTTTAAAAAATTTCCTTTAAAAAAGGGAGTGGATTTCAAAAGAAACTTAATGTTAAAATTTCCACTACTATTACTTTTTCTGTTTGTTTGTTTTTTCCCTTTCCTAGCAGAATTTTACTGTTCTGTTCATGGCTCACATTTCTTGATTTTACTCCCATCAGTTCCTTCTCAGCCAATCATTCTGACTCACTACGGCCAGGACACCAGAAACATGCAGCCATAAAGGAAAAATGGCAAAAGGGCTACTCTCCTGGAAGCTTGATCTCTTCCCATACTTGGCAGAAAAAAAAAGATCCATAGAAGCAACTCTGTCCCCATGAAGCCCCCTAACTAGTAGATGGCCTCTGCTGTACACACATCTGGGGCTGCTGAGAAAGCCAGCTGCAGCAGCCCTGGACCAGGAGAGGAGAGTAAGGACAGCCCTGCACGTACCTATCACAGTGAGCAGCTCATAGCACCCTCCATCTGGCAGAAAGCTACTCATGATCTCCTGTTTAGAGAATGATGCTATCGACTCTGAGCTCGCCCTCATTGGTCTATAAAAGAAAAAGAAAAATAGGTTAATAGAGAAAACTGGGGGGTGGGATGGAAGTGGGGTGAAGGTGGTAATTCAGACCCACGAGGAGACTGGCATCCAAACACACCCATAAATCCAGACTTGGTGCCAGCACTATTTGAAGAGAAACAAAACATCACATCCAATGTAGTAATCAGCACTAATATCAGAGCAAGTGTTAGGGTTGTCTACAAATGGGGAGACAAGGACCTGTTCCTGTCAACCATTGATCTGCTTGTCCTTTCCAACAATCAATGCATTTGCTAAAGGCTATGCAATTCTCACTTGGAGAAGGGATGTCTGGAGAATTAAAGCATGTTTAGAAAGAGAAGTAGGTGGAAAGGTAGGGGTTCTCTTGAATTTCCTGATGCATTAGTGTCCTATTTTTAAGGTCCTGACCACAAGATCCCAAAAGGTCAAACACTGAATCTTGCGCTAGGGAAAATGTGGCCAGGAGTAGCCTCCTCTTAGCAAATCAAGAGCCCAGGCCAGTTATTGCCTGACATTTCCAAGTGAAGTGACAACAACTGATGCCCTGAGTTACAGGCAAGGGACAGAGCTGTCAGGTCTCAGGCTAATTATCTAGGCAGCCGACGTGGCCTGCTCCCTCGTTCCTACCCATGTGTGCTGTGAGTGAAGCCCAACCCTTTAGGATGTGGGTGTCACAACTCTGGCCTCTGAGGTCCTAAAGGAAGGTATCCAGCAATGTCTGAGTTTAGGCAAAACACATGGCAGACCAGACCAACAGCTCTTCTTTCAGCCTAATGAACTATTTCCTTCTTCCAAACCTAAATTTATGTGTATGATTTGGGGATTGTGACTGCTTTTCTTTAGACTTCTCTTCTTCAGATGTGCATCTAATTGAAATGGAGAAACATAGGCCAGCTCATGTTTCATGTGCTGCACTCCTAAGCCTGACCTCCAGGCAGAAAAAGTCGTTTGTGAAAGTAGGAGAGGCCCCTGGCCCAGCACTACCCAGAAGAGCATGAGCTGAGAGTGTTCTGACAAGGCGGTGCCTGAACAACTCTTTGGGAAGCGGCTCTGCAGAGGAAACCATAAAGATGACAGTGCTCTACACCTGTTAGCTGACCACAGTGTACTTTCCAAAGTACTTCCACATTGCACGTGATCTCCTCCATAGCTCAGTGAAGTAGCTGGGACAGATATATCTCCACTTTTCACTAACAAAAATGAGGGCCAAGGAGATTAAGTGACTTGCCAAAAATCAAAACGTGGGTACATGGCACAGGACCCAGGCCCAAGTCAGTGAAATGAATCTACCACCTTGCTGGCTGACATTTCACGTGGTTTGTTTGTTGTTTTGCTGCTATTGTTTTTAAGAGATGGGGTTTCTCTCTGTCGCTGGGGCTAAAGTGCAGTGGCAAGATCCTAGCTCACTGCGGCCTTGAACTCTTGGGCTCAGCCTCCCGAGTAGCTGAGATTATTGGAAGGAGCCACTGCACTTGGCTGTATCTGGTTTCAAAACAGTTGATGCTGCTGATGGGGAAAGAAAATCCCCAAGTGGGCTCTGTCTCCCTCATCACTTGCCCTGAAAATAAGAGGGAACCTAGGCAAGCAAAATTAAGCCCTTCACCAAATTCCATTTCTAATTCAATCAATTTTTATATTTCTAAGATTTGGCCATATTGTTGTATTACACTGTAGTTCAACCATTTTCACTGCTGTACAATATTTATCTCATGAATATATCTCAGTTTACCCATTCCAACATTGATGGATCATTTGGGTTGCTTTTCTGTTCTACTGTTATGAACTGTGCTACTATAAACATGTTCAAATATGTCTCCTGAATGAAGCTTGTATTTAGGAGTGGATGGAATTGCTAGGTGACAGAGCATATGAACAATCAACTTTATGAGACAATGCCAAATTATTTTCCAAAATACCAATTTACACTACCACCAGCAATGTAGTGTTTTCTGTTTTTGAGACAGGGTCTCATTCTGTCGCCCAGGCTAGAGTGCAGTGGCATGATCTTGGCTCACTGCAACTTCTGCCTCCTGGGTCCAAGTGACCTTCCTGCCTCAGTGCTCCCAAGCAGCTGGGACTATAGGCGTAAGCCACCACACCTGGCTAATTTTTGTAGAAATAGGGTTTTGCCATGTTGCCTAGCTGGTCTTGAATGCCTGACCTCAAGTGATCCACCCAGCTTGGCCTCCCAAAGTGCTAGGATTACAGGTGTGAGCCACCACACCCGGCCATGTGTGTTCTCATTGATCTAACTTTTCCCCAACACTTGGTATTTTCAGATTTCTTAATTTTTGCCAATCTCGTGGATTTGATTTACATTTCCCTGATTACTAATGAAGATGAGGATCTTTTCGTATATTTTTCAGCCACGTGAGCTTTCTCCAAGGTGAAAATATCTCTTCCTGTCTCGTGCCCATTTTCCTAGTAAGTTGTTTCAGTGCAGGATTTCCCCAAAGTAGGTCCCCTGGAACACTGATTCTGCCAGTTGATGGGTGGAAAAAGTTTCCATGTCTAGTGAAGTTAGGAAATGCAGCATACTCTCTCATGGAGAATTACAAGGTGTAAGCCCATATTAAAGGCACTGAGAAATTCTGTAGTAAGAGAACTTACTAACTTTGATTAACCTAGGATTACCCAAAGAGGTCTGTCTAGGGAGCCTTCTGTGCCTAACATCTGTTAAATTTTGGGAAAGATAATTGGGAAAGGCTATTTAAAATAAGACATATACTATAATGCAAAGAGCATAGGTTTATGGGCCACATAGAGGCAGAATTTGAACTCAGGTCTATTACCGGTTCTGTGACCCTGGGCAAGTCACTCTGATCTCTCGGGATCTCCATTATCTCAGCAGCTGAATAATTTCCATCTCATAGTGTTGTATCTATTAGACGAGATAAAATATGTTAAGAGCTTAGTGCTAGCTGGTGTACAAAAGACATTCAATACATGTGAATCCTATTCTCTTCCTCCTCCTATTGCTGTCTACTTTTTGGTGACTCTTCTGTTCAACAAATAAAATGGAACAGAGAAAATGGAGGAAACAAGAGAATCTTAAGTGGAGCTTGATCAGTAGTTAAAGTTGATTTGATACTGGTTTTTATACTTATCTGTGTTTTTCTAATGCTCTCAAAATAAATTCTAGGATCATTAAATTTTATTTTATTCATTTATTTATTTATATTTTTGGAGACAGAGTCTCGCCCTGTCACCCAGGCTGGAGTGCAATGGCGTGATCTCAGCTCACTGTAACCTCTGCCTTCTGGGTTCAAGTGATTCTCCTGCCTCAACCTCCCGAGTAGCTGCGATTACAGGTGCATGCCACCACACCTGGCTCATTTCTTGTATCTTTAATAGAGATGGGGTTTTGGTTTCACCATGTTGGCCAGGCTGGTTTTGAACTCCTGACCTCGTGATCCACCCATCTCGCCTCTCAAAGTGCTGGAATTACAGGCGTTAGTCACCACGCCCAGCCTATTTATTTATTTTTGAGACAGAGTCTCACTCTGTCACCCAGGCTGGAGTGCAATGGCGTGATCTCAGCTCACTACAGACTCTGCCTCCTGGGTTCAAGCAATTCTCCTCCCTCAGCCTCCTGAATAGCTGGGATTACAGGCGCCTGCCACCACCCCTGACTAATTTCTGTATTTTTAGTAGAGACAGGGTTTTACCATGTTGGCCAGGCTGGTCTCAAACTCCTGACCTCAAGTGATCTGCCTGCCTCGGCCTCCCAAACTGCTGGGATTATAGGCATGAGCCACCACGCCCGGCCTAGGATCATTGAATTAAAAAAAATTATTATTTGAGATAGGGTCACGCTATGTCACCCAGGCTGGAGTACAGTGGCAAGATCATGGCTTACTGCAACCTCGATCTCCCAGGCTCAAGCAATCCTCCCAAGTAGCTAAGACTACAGGCATGTGCCACCACACCCAGCTAATTTTTGTATTTTTTGTAGAGATGGGGTCTCCCTGTGTTGCCCAGGCTGGTCTCAAACTCCTGGGCTGAAGCGATCCTCCTGCCTCAGCCTCCCAAAGTGCTGGGATTACAGGCGTGAGCCACTGCACCCTGCTGACTGTAGCTTCTTGAAACGATGTCATCTTCAGAATCATCTTAAGATCTTAAGATACTGGTTACTCCATGTCAGGTACCTCACACAAAGGTGAAAGAGATACACAACCAGGAGAAAAAATGGAGCAGCAATTTGAGCAAAAAGCCTCAACCAAGAGTTCTGAAATGACAACTCTCCACTGGTTTATAATTCACAATGCTCATCTGGTCTCAAAGTGTCTCATTTTCTCAACCTTATATAACTCTAACTCCTGTACATATTCTTGCTTTGCAGATTCTGTTTTCTAAAGTATTAATCTATTCCTCAATAAAATCAATGTTACCGGTTAATGGAAAGCTCAGTGGGTTGCTTTCAGACCCAAACTCCCCACCCCAGCCTATGAGTATCCAAATGATTTGGCCCTTGTCTACCTCTATGATCTCATCCCACACCACCCGTGCCTGAGTCGAACACCATCCCCACACAAACAAGCGAGCTTCAGTCTCAGGAAATCTGCACTAACTGTCCCTTTGGAACCCTCCTAACCCCCTCCTTCCCCAGCCCTTGCTATTTTTCTCATGGCTAGCTCCTCAATATCACTAAGGTCTCAACTTAATGTCCTTTTTCCAGAGAGACTGCCCAGCCAAGGTAGGCTCCTAGTCACGTTATCATACAGCCTTGCTTTCCTTTCTTCACCGAAGTTATTATTACAGCTTATTTCTCTAAAATCTTCCACTAAAGTCTCTTCCATTAAAATGCCAGTGCCATAAGGGCAGGGACCTTGTCTGTCATGTTCACTGATGTATTCCCCCAATGCCTGGAACACTGCTGGCAAATACTTAAAAAATGAAAATAATTTAACTAAAGTCTGAACTGAGGTTTTCTGCCCACGATCTTTTCATTCCCATGGGCTAGAGAAGAGAGTAGGGTCACTGCACCAGCTAGTTCCTTTGGAGACAGGTTCAGCATGATGACCTATGCTGGAAATGTCAGCCTCATATGACACAGTCATTAGATCCCTCTATTACTCAGGGCACTCTATAGATCAGAATCTGATTCCTGCATGTGAAAAAGTACTGCATTTTTCAGTAGGTAACGATATGGCCTCAATGAGAAGCAACTACTTGGTATCTGAAGGTCTTCTCACCTCTGCTCTCCAAGCAAACTCCTTAAAATTTCTCACTTGAAAAAGAGGCTGTGAAAGACAGCGGAGTCCTGAGATTCAAATATTCATTTTATGTACTTTAAATAATTGCCTTTGGAAAAACCACAGATAGATACTTCTTTATGACCTACGTCCCCTTTCCTTGCCAGGAGTGGATATAAGCTTATAAGACATATTGTCTATTAGGCTATACACTCAGACACATTCTTGCTGAGCCTAGGTAGGGAATGATTCATTAAACTATTGATGTGCTTAGTTAGTAACTTGACAAATATTTATTTCTACTATCTAGTAGTACAGAAACGTACTAAAACTAACCCAAAAGTATTAGTTTTAGAAAATAAAATTCTCTTTTTTTTTTGAAACAGGGTCTCACTCTGTCACCCAGGCTGGAGTACAGTGGCGTGATCATAGGTCACTACAGCCTCGAACTCCTGGGCTCAAGGGAATCCTCCCACCTCAGCCTCCAGTATACACCACCATGCCAGGCTAATTTTTTTTTGTTTTAATTAGGGATAGAGTCTTACTCTGCCTCCCAGGCTGGAGTGCAGTGGTGCTATCCTATCTCACTGTAGCCTTGAACTCCTGGGCTTAAGGGATTTTCCTGCCTCATTCTCCTGGGTAGCTAGGACTACAGGCGTGCACCACCATGCCTGGCTAGTGTTTTTTTGTTGTTTTTAGAGACAGGGTCCCACTATGTTGCCCAGGCTGGCCTCAAATTCCTGGCCTGAAGTCATCCTCCTGCCTTGGCTTCCCAAAGTGCTGGGTTTACAGGTGTGAGCCACCATACCTGGTCTTTAGAAAATAATTTTTTTGGTCAGGCACGATGGCTCACGCCTGTAATCCCAGCACTTTGGGAAGCCAAGGCCGGCAGATCACCCAAGGTCAGGAGTTCAGGATCAACATGGTGAAACCCCGTATCTACTAAATACAAAAAATTAGCCGGGTGTGGCAAATGCCTGTAATCCCAGCTACTGAGGAGGCTGAGGCAGGAGAATTGCTTGAACCCAGGAGGCAGAGGTTACAGTGAGCCAAAATCACACCACTATACTACAGCCTGGGTAACACAGCAAGACTTGGTCTCCAAAAAAAAAAAAAAAAAAAAGAAGAAGAAAATAAAGTTCTTTATGTAACTGGCAATATGAGCTCACAGGCAATCTGGAATTGCATAAAATAAACTAGTCCAGTGATAGCAACTGCTCTGTCCCCAGCTTACTAGGAACGATTCTAAAATGGAGGCCTTCTACTTTGTGGATATTGTATAGGTCCGAACTCAGAGACCAAACTTCATTTAGGAAAACAAACAAACTAGGAAACAGGCAATATTTTGAAAGGAAGAGGTCTCATCTGACATTGCCACAGGAAAGGCAGGTTAGTTCATCACACTGTTTCAGATTTAGAACAGGTCTAAACTCAGATAAAAAGAATGAAATATTTAGCCCATTCTCTTTAAACACAGCATGGCATAGTTTAATTAGTGCAATGTAATAATCTCAAATTGCTCGGAGAAAGAAACTAATTCTATCAGAGTATTTTCTTAGTTTCCCCCACCCTGAAATGCATTTTATTCATTTTGAAGCATCTGAAAAATATGTAAGCAAAGCAGCTGATATCCAGAAATGACCATAAAATAATTTTGTTTAAAGAGTTTAAAACAAAATAAGCATACAAAGAAAATATTCACAAAATGATACCAAATAAACACACTCAACTTCCCACAGGTTTCACACAGGATAACTTTTGATTTAACATCAACAGCTGTAAAAATATAAAAATTGTATGTAATTGGCATTGTATTCTAGAAGAATACCCAACTGATCCAATAGGGAAAGTTTTTGGTCTCCAGATTGGAAAGCATTTGGATCTGATAGAGAGGTGCTCCTGATTAGCAGATGACATAAGCACAGGCAAAGCTTCACTCAGAAATTCCCAGTCAACATGTCCTTCACTCAACCTTGGGGCTGCTGCAGAAGCTGCACATGTCTGCAATCTGAACAGAGTCAGAAGTCTCTGTAGAAAAGGTTCTTATCCTCTCCCTTTATAAGACACTGATTCATATATTCCAAAATAGCTTGGTACACTGTGCACATCTGGTGCTATTTAAAAAGAATAAACTAGAAGAGAGAGGAAACAGGGTAAGAATCTTGCAGCTTTCGCCAATGAAAAAAGTAATGTTCTATCTTATACTTTTTAATTTTGCTTTTGTTTTTAAGGTAGGAGATTTGAGGTCCTGTCTTATTATCTAGACAGAGATCTGTATTATCTCTGTGGACTAAAACCTATTATTAATAGACTAAGGATGGAAAATGTAATACCATTAGTCACTACACAATAACCATATTTCAGATTGTTGAAACTTACTTTTTTGGGGGGAAGGGGTGGTGGCTGATTGGCAGGGCTGGGGAGGGGAGGAGACCTTAATCCTCAGAAGAGACAAAAAGTACCTGAGACATTTTTCAGTTTTTAGACTACACATCCAAATATTTCCAGGGTGAAACCTGAATCTCCACAAGTACAAAAATCACACTACAAACAAAGCTCAGTGACAGATAAGCAGAAACATAAAATGATAAATCAACAAAACACGCCAACTTCCACAATAAGTCATCTCCATGCAACAGCCATAGTGCCAGGACCTAGGAAGTCACTTACTTTTCTCCGAGTGTCACCCGGAGGCTGCTCTGGAGTAGAGAAATTGATTGTTGGCATTTTGTGTTTTAGCAGAAGACACACCCACATTCAGAACAGCAATTATTGTACTTAGGACTACGTTTATTAATAGAAACCACTTAAGAGTCATTACAGCAAAAAGTGCCTGCAGAGGTACACACACACACAGATCCACAGTAAAAGTGCTGCAGAGAGATGAGGCTTTTTTTTTTTTTGAGACAGGGTTTCACTCTTTTTGCCCAGGCTAGAGTGCAGTGGCACAATCTCGGCTCACCGCAACCTCTGCCTTCCGGGTTTAAGCGATTCTCCTGCCTCAGCCTCCCAGGTAGCTGTGATTACAGGCATGCGCCACCATGCCCAGGTATTTTTGTATTTTTAGTAGAGACGGAGTTTCTCCACGTTGGTCAGGCTGGTCTTAAACTCCAGACCTCAGGTGATCCACCCGCCTCAGCCTCCCAAAGTGCTGGGATTACAGGCATGAGCCACCAAGTCCAGCTGAGATGGGGCTTTAAACATGGATCTATGGTTCTTCAAAAGGTGGCAAGGCCACCACTCTATGGGTGTTCTTTACTGGATATAATTCAATTCTGGCCATACATTTACTTGGTATCAACACACAATGTTACTGTGAATAGGCCAGTTTCTCATACTTTGTGAACAAACAATTCATTATATAGTTATAGAGATGGTTGGCCATTTCCCAGTGAGTGTGGGAACTAGAAAACACATTTTTTCAAAAAAGGGCAAAAGGTTTTATTACAGCAACACGTGTATAAGGACCATTACCCAGTCTGATTCTCTAAAGTCAGATACATTTGATTCTAAATATAAATAAAGTAAAGGCATTTTGGCGCTCTGCTAGTCCTAGTGAAAATGAACAAAGCAAAGGATAATTGAAATAAGTTTCTGTTCTTAAATCAGACAAATTCTGTATGTGCTTCTGATCTTCTCTATTCTGTAAAAGTGATAAAGATCACCAAGCTGAAGATTTTTTAACTGTAAAATATTGGGGGTGATTATACATTTCTAATCACCTTAAATTATGCAGTCCTAAATACCTTAAACTATACAAAATCAGAAGAGTAAGTCTAGTTACCAAGGAAAATGCTTTCTCCTAAGAAACATTAGAGCATCCAATTGTACTGCAAGAGATTATCTGCAAAGCAAATGAGCCTTCATCTATCAAAAATATAATTTTTTTTTTTTTTTTTTTTGAGACAGGGTCTCAGTCTGTCACCTTTGCTGGAGTGCAGTGGTGCAATCTCAGCTCACTGCAGGCTCGACCCTTTGGGCTCAAGTGTTCCTGCCACATTAGCCTCCTGAGTAGCTGGGACTATAGGCATGTGTCACCATATCTGGCTAATTTTTGTATTTTTTGTAGAGACAGGATCTCTCATGTTGCCCAGGCTGGTTTCGAACTCCTGGGCTCTAGAGATCTGCCCACCTTGGCCTGTTTGGCCTCCTGAAGTGCTGGGATTACAGGTGTGAGCTACCACACCTGGCCTATTCAAAACAGAAGTTTTTCCCCCTTAGACATTAGTTTTCTGGTACACAAATGACAGAAGTTGCTTAAGACAGTCTATCAAAGGTAAGAAGTCAGGTGAATGGATTAAAGACATCTAATCCAATCTTCCAGAATAGAAGGCAAATTCTAAGTTGTATAAAACTTGGTAATATAGACTTCTTCAGGCTGTAACAATATATAGAACAACCTCTCTACCCTCCTCATATCAGAAACTAGGGCACAGTCAAAAGACAACCAGAGGCCGGACACAGTGACTCATGTCTGTAATCCCAGCACTTTGGGAAGCTGAGGCGGGCAGATCACCTGAGGTCAGGAGTTCAAGATCAGCCTGGCCAACATGGTGAAACCCCATCTCTACTAAAAATACAAAAAATTAGCCAGGCATGGTGGTGCATGCCTATACTCCCAGCTACTTGGGAGGCTGAGGCAGGAGAACTGCTTGAACCTGGGAGGTGGAGGTTGCACTCCAGCCTGGGTGACAAGAGCAAAATGCTGTCTCAAAAAAAAAAAAAAAGAGACAACCAGAGATCATACACTCAAGACACTGAAGCCAGAGCCCATTAATTCAGTTTACATACACTGGAATAGTTGTAACTAATTCATTATAAACTGGACTTCCAAATAAATTCTCACAAATGCGAACAATATTTTTTTCTTGAGAGAGGGTCTTAGTCTGTCATCCAGGCTGGAGTGCAGTGGCATGATTATAGCTCACTGCAGCCTCAGCTTCCCAGGCTCAAGTGATCCTCCCACCTCATCCTCTCGTGTAGCTAGGACCAAAGGTGCATGCCACCACACCCAGCTAATTTTTGTATTTTTTGTAAAGATACGGTTACACCATGTTGCCCAAGCTGGTCTTGAACTCCTGAACTCAAGCGATCCTCCTGCCTTGGCCTCCCAAAGTTCGAGGATTACAGGCACGAGCCACTGTGCCCGGGTTCCCCAAACCAGTTTTTTAAAGAAAAGGGGGGTCTCGCTATGTTGCTGAGTCTAGACTCAAACAATCCTCCTGCCTCAAGCCTCCTGAGTAGCTGGGATTACAGAAGCACACCACTGTGCCCAGCTCATTGTTTACTTTTAAACCATTTTATTCCCATTAATGATGGGAAGAAAATGAGAATAGGAGCAGAATGTGGTATTTTTGTTCTACTGGCCTTTCCTTTACTGTGCATCTAACTGATTCTTTCCAACTAAAATATAAAGAATTCATCATTTTTCTAAACTTCCATTTGTCTAAAACTTACCACTTCGACAAAGTTCACAAATACTACTACTCAAGAAATTCTTTGAGATGTGTTAGGAAAAATAAATTAATAGATATCACCTAGTAACTAACAAGTTTGAGTTTTCAATTATTTAAACCTATCTGGGGATATTGTGGATCAACTAACCAATGTACTCAACCTGATAATCTGTTTTTTAAATTTATTTCTTATTTTATAATTTTTTTTGAGATGGAGTCTTGCTCTGTTGCCCAGGCTGGAGTGCAGTGGTGTGATCTTGGCTCACTGCAATCTCCACCTCCCGAATTCAAGTGATTCTCCTGCCTCAGTCTCCTTAGTAGCTGGTATCACAGGCGTGTGCCACCACACCTGGCTAATTTTTGTATTTTTAGTAGAGATGGGGTTTCACCACGTTGGCCAGGCTGGTCTCGAACTCCTGACCTCAGGTGATCCACCTGACTTGGTCTCCCAAGGTGCTGGGATTACAGGTGTGAGCCACAGTGCCTGGCTGATAATTTGTTTCATTTTCTTGAGATGGAGTCTTGCTCTGTCACCCAGGCTGGAGTGCAGTAGTGCCATGTCAGCTCACTGCAACCTCCACCTCTTGGGTTCAAACAATTCTTCTGCCTCAGCCTCCTGAGTAGCTGGGACTACAGTGCGTGCCACCATGGCCGGCTAATTTTTGTATTTTTAGTAGAGATGGGGTCTCACCACATTGGCCTGGCTGGTCCTGAGTTCCTGACCTCAAATGATCTGCCTGCCTCAGCCTCCCAAGGTGTTGGGTTTACAGGCGTGAGCCACTATGCCCAGCCTGATAATCTGTTTCTTAAACTATAGGATCCTAAAATTTTAGAGTATCTTGGTATTCAGACACAAAGAATGGGGCTCTATATTATTTTTACTCGAAAATAATTTTTTTGCCCTGAATTAAGATGACAGTTCCCAAAAAGGCTCGCTTTGAAAATGGCCAAAGGGTAATGCCTAGGCCTGTCAAGGTTTACTTCTGAAATCAACATTCAGATTTTACAACAGGAAGTTAATTTTTGCTGTGAAAGATTTTTCCTTAGCTCTCTTAACTCTTATAATTTCTACCATGAAAAAATGAGTCAACTAGATTGATCAATAAAACCAGAACATTCATATCATTGCTTCCTTTGTCTTGACAATTATTTTTAATATCTTCAAGGCTAGAGCCTTTTAAATAGTTTTTTTTTTTCCTTTAAAAATATGTGTTTCAACTGGACAAAGAAAACATATATGCTTGTAAGTAAATACTGGCTTTCTAACAATCAAGACAGGCCAAGGAAAATTGCCAGGTTAGTCTTCAAATCTTTGGGAAACCATGAATTCAAAAAGGAACCAAACAAATCCAACAACTGTAGGTTACATTTGCCCTCAGAATTGCTAATTGGTATAGATTGATTTAGTCTACAAAAAAGTAGTGATTTTTATATCCTGAAGTGATGGCTAAATGCCATACTGTACTTACCTCCAAATAGTTCCAAATCTCTTAAGCCCTCAACAATGAACTTTTCCGAGACCCACCGCTAAAGAGGAAAACCCCAAAGAGAATTAGTATTTCTTCCAAGCCACAACAAATTAGCTATCAGCCTTTAGACAGACAGACAAAAACACAACTATGAAAACAGAATCATGCAATACAGTTAGGAATCATTTCTGTGGAAAAGTTTTTAACAGAATCTTGAAATTAACTAAAAACAAGATTCTTGTCTCTACTCCTCTGCCTATTTGATGAATAATTCTTAAACTGGACAGATGAGAAATAGATAGTACTGGCCCTAATAATGAAGACTGTTTTTGCCTTCCCTATATTGGTTCCATCTTACTCATTCTATATTACAGATGCCTTGGATCACTGATGTCAATTTGAAAAGTATTACTAGAATTCGTAACACAGAAAACAGAGATGAAACAGTAGTTATTCACGAGACCCTGTTAGTTTGTAAAACAACACACAGCAAGTTGCATATTCTTTATCCACTAGGGGTTCTAAAGACATGGCTGCTTACACTTTCTGCCAAGTTCACAAGGGCCAAACTAGTAAGACCAAACTGGCAGGATCAATCTACGGCTCACTTTACTGGCCTATTTCAAATGAGTGTTAGATTTCTGTCATTCTGATCAGTGGTTTTGTTTCACCTGAATTAGGCTACGTTGAAACAGGAAAGCAGCTCTTATTTAAAAGCAACGGAATCAAGATTGTATTTCCCGTAAGGGCTGGTGTTACAGTTTGGCTTGGGGACATTCCTTCCACTAGGCAGAGTTCAGGCTATGGAGAGATTCCCTTTTTCCTCTTAATTAACAGTGAAGTTTACTCTTTCTAATATAAATTGTCCTTATATGCATAAACATTAGAAAAAAGAAGATTAAGTAATATTCAGAAATAAGTTGCATGATACAGACTGTGAATTGGAACTATAGCATCATTCTCTGTCCTTCCCTATAACTATTTTTCCAAGTCAAAAAAGAAACAGCATCCTAAATTTAAAACTTTATATAATATTATGTACACTGCATCGAAAAACATAAATCATGCTTTAATATGTAAAGAAACTGGTGCACTCATAATGTCTCATAGCACTTATACACTGTTACAAAATTCTAAGATAATTACTACTGCATTTAGAAATTAAGTACTTGATAATAAACAAAATAAGACACTCATGAAATAATGAGAATTTGTAAAGAAGCTAAATCTAGTATTGTTTTTGAGGTCATTTTAGCTGACAAAGTTTTGAGGTATAATAAAATCTTTCATGTTCAAAAAGTCTTCAATTAAAACTAATTACATACTTTAAAAAAAAGTATCCTGGTAATTACAACTTGATTTTGAAAACTCACAGACTCATGGGGGATCATCATAAGTAGTTACACATCTATACTGAAAAGTATCATCAACTCATTTAATGTTGTATGACCGATATTCATAAAATAAGCCACTTTCTTCTTGTTTCTTCTCAATCAGACAAGCTGATGGTAAATTGTGTGTCTCTGGTCAGCTTCTGTCTGCAAACTCTTCTCAGGAGTTGAGGCTGCAGTACCTGCCTTACTTCCTACATCCCTCACTTCTGTATCATTCCGACCCTTACATAGAAAACCACCTACAGCATCTGCCAAAACACACTGCTTTTCAGAAAACAAAAACAGTAAAGCCAGAAGAATAGAAAAACACTCACCCTGATTCGCTCTGGTTTACTTACAAGAAAAGACATGAGTTCCTACTGTGTAGACCTACTTCAGATTCAAAAACTTAAACCTAAAAGGAAAATAGAAACAGGCTGAGTTAGCAAAAATTTCATTATATAGAAATACCTTCGATTAACAAAAAGTTATTACAGGTCTACCATTCAAAGCACTGGACTTCACCTATACATTGCTAGATTTGTTTAAAGAAGCTTTCAGTGATGATAAGTCTGAATGTACTTTGGCCAAGTACATTATAAAATTCTGTAATTTTTGGCCAAGCGTGGTGGCTCACATCAAGTGCCAATCCCAGCACTTTGGAGGCTGAGGCAGGTGGATCACTTGAGGTCAGGAATTCGAGATCAATCTGGCCAACATGGTGAAACCCTGCCTCTATTAAAAATAAAAAATAATAAAATAAAAAACTAGCCAGGCAAGGTGGTAGGCACCTGTAAGCCCAGCTACTTAAGAATTGTTTGGGCTGGGCACGGGGCTCATGCCTGTAATCCCAGCACTTTGGGAGGCCAAGGCGGGCACATCACGAGGTCAAGAGATTGAGATCATCCTGACCAACATGGTGAAACCCCATCTCCACTAAAAACAAACAAACAAACAAATACAAAGATTAGCTGGGCATGGTGGTGCATGCCTGTAGTCCCAGCTACTTGGGAGGCTGAGGCAGAATTGCTTGAACCTGGGAGGCAGAGGTTGCCATGAGCTGAGATTGTGTCACTGCACTTCAGCCTGGTGCCTGGTGACAGAGTGAGACTGTGTCTCCAAAAAAAAAAAAAAAAAATTGTTTGAATCATTTGAAATGTCTCAAAAAAGAAAAACATTTAATTTCTGTAGAAAGAGAAATGCATTATATGATTTTCCTTAAATTAATTCCTAAATTTATCTTGACCCAATCCCCCCACTAACCCCTTCCCAGAAGCAATTACCTTCAGTTATTTTCTATGGTTATCCTGCTTTTCTTTTTTTGAGACGGAGTCTTGCTCTGTCACCCAGGCTGGAGTGCAGTGGCGTGATCTCGGCTTATTTGCAACCTCCACTTCCTGGGTTCAAGCGATTCTCCTGCCTCAGCCTCCCAAGCAGCTGGGATTATAGGTGCATATCACCAGGCCTGGCTAATTTTTGTATTTTTAGTAGAGACGGAGTTTTGCCATGCCGGCCAGGCTGGTCTCAAACTCCTAACCTCGTGATCTGCCTGCCTTGGCCTCCCGAAGTGCTGGGATTGCAGGAGTGAGCCACTGTGCCCAGCTGGTTATCCTGCTTTTTATTTATTTACTTTTTGGAGAGACAGGGTCTCTGTATGTGACCCAGGCTGGTCTGGAACTCCTGGACTCAAGGGATCCTCTCATCTTGGCTTCCCAAAGTGCGGGGGTTACCGTGTGAGCCACCATGCACAGTGCTATCCTGCTTTTTAATAATTATTCTTAAACAATGTTTATATGACTATAACTTAATTTTAGACTTTTTAAATTTTCTTTACTGCTCCTTACAGAGCAGGGCTAACTCATAGGCAGTGCACCCAGAGTCAGTCAGTTTTAACTTCCTACCATGGTAGATGAAGACAAAGCTTTATTACATCTTTTTCTCCCACTGTATCTCCTGCTCTCATTCTACCAACATAGCTCTGGCATAAGTTTGGTTAAATCAATAGTCCACATTTATATTACTATGACTACGCAAATATGGTTCAGAGTTGAGGCAAAAGAAATAACCATGTCTTGGCCAGGCACAGTGGCTCATGCCTGTAGTCCCAGCACTTTGGGAAGCTGAGGCGGATGGGTCACCTGAGGTCAGGTCAGGAGTTCAAGACAAGCCTGACCAACATGGTAAAACCCCGTCACTACTAAAAATACACACAAAAAATTAGGAGGCATGGTGGTGGGCGCCTGTAGTCTCAGCTACTCAGGAGGCTGAGGTAGGAGATCCGCTTGAACCCAGGAGGAGGAGGTTACAGTGAGCCAAGATTGCGCCGCTGCACTCCAGCTTGGGTGACAGAGCAAGACTCCGTCTCAAAAAAAAAAAATAATAATAACTATGTCTTATTTATTTATTTATTGAGATGGCGTTTCGCTCTTGTCAACAAGGCCGGAGAGTGCAGTGGCACAATCTTGTTCACTGCAGCCTCCACCTCCCAAGTTCAAGGGATTCTTGTGCTCTAGCCTCCCCAGTAGCTGGGATAACAGGCACCTGCAGCCCCACCTGGCCAATTTTTGTGTTTTTAGTAGAGACGGAGTTACACCATGTTGGCCAGGCTAGTCTCAAACTCCTGACCTCAGGTGATCCACCCACCTGAGCCTTCCAAAGTAGTGGGATTCCAGGCATGAGCCACTGTGCCTGGCCAATGTCTTTTTCCTTATACATCTATTTTTTGCTAGAGTTAATAACTGCCTCATTTGTTCACTTGCTTGGTTTCCCATATAGCTATTATTAACTTTTTACAAATACTCCAACATTTCTGCTATTTGCCTTATCCATATATTTTTTTCATACCCTCAAACCCATCAATTTCAATTTTCTCCTGGAAATTGCTTTCATAGGCTGCTCCAGTCTCCTGCTGCAATCTGAACTAGCTGCTTTTTAGGCCAGTTGCACTTAGTTGACTTTTTTTTTTTTTTTTTTTATGGCAGGGTCTGGCTCTGTCGTTGAGTCTGGAGTGCAGTGATCTTTGCTCACTGTAACCTCTGCCTCCTGGGCTCAAAGCATCCTCCCACCTCACTTTCCTGAGTACCTGCGACTACAGGTATGTGCCACCATGCCTAATTTTTGTATTTTTTGTAGAGATGGTGTTTTGCCATGTTACCCAGGCTAGTCTGCAACTCTTTTTTTTTTTTTTTCAGATGGAGTCTTGCTCTGTCACCCAGGCTGGAGTGCGGTGGCGCAATCCAGCTCACTGCAACCTATGCCTCCTGAGTTACTGGGACTACAGGCATGTGGACCACTACACCGGGCTAATTTTTTTGTATTTTCAGTAGAGATGGGGTTTCACCATGTTGGCCAGGCTGTTCTCGAACCCCTGACCTCAGGTGATCTGCCCGCCTTGGCCTCCCAAAGTGCTGTGATTAAGGTGTGAGTCACCGCACCTGGTCTCAAACTCTTGAGTTCAAGCAATCTGTCTGTCTCAGCCTCCCAAAGGGCTGCCTGGCCCTACCCTGATATTCTTATAGAAGCCACTTCTCCAACCCCAGCTGAGAATCACTCATTTATTTTGTCATAGAATTTTAAAAACAGCTTTTACTTGAAAAACATTATTAGAATGCATATTTAATAATATTAAACACAAATCGTCACGCAAAAGAAATTTAAGAGGAAAAAAGGTCTATATTCTTATGTAGTCTATAATAGAAAGAGAAAATTAATGTAGATAAAGAGGTAGGAAGACGTTTTTATTTGCAAAAAAAGTTTCTATGGTCTGGAAAAATTTTGGAAATTAAAAATAAAATCAATTTTTTCTTTGTTTTTTACGAGACATGGCTTCATTCTGTTGTCCAGGCTGGAGTACAGTGGTACAATCTCGGCTCACCACAACCTCCGACTCCTGAGTTCAAGCGATTCTCCTGTCTCAGCCTCCCAAGTAACTGGGACTACAGGTGTGCACCACCATCTCTGGCTAATTTTTGTAGTTTTAGTAGTATTCACCATATAGCCAAGCTGGTCTTGAACTCCTGGCCACGAGTTATCCACCAGTCTTGGAAGTGCTGGGATTACAGTTGGAGCCACCCCACCCAGCCTAAAACAGGATGTATTTCAAATTAACTTGTGTCTTTATAAACAACCATAGATGCTCAGACAACCACCTTCAAAAATTCTAATTCTGCAGGTCTGGGGAGGGCCTTGGACATCTATACAGTTTTAAAAGCTCTAGCTGCTACCACTACCACCATTCTCTCCCATCTCACCGCAAAAAAACAAAAGCCCTGCATCGTCAGGATTGAGAACCACTGAGAAAAAAGATGGAGTAAATTCCTGGCTCTCTTCTGCTTTTCTAATCGTGTCTTGGAATAGTTCCTCAAATTTACAGCTCACTAAAAATCTTCAGTTAAATGCACAGTAAGAATCTTAAGAATGTATCTTGCTATTTTTCCACTTGTAGGAATTTGTCCTAGGGAAAATGTATACAGAAATTTAGTTATAAGGATATCTTCTATAGTGTCGCAACCACTAGCCAAATGTGGTTATTTAAACTTACATCTGAACTTGTAAGAAATAAATAAAATTTCAGTTCCTGTGGCTGAGTGAGGTGGCTTACACCTGTAATCCCAGCACTTTGGGAGGCCAAGTAGGGAGGATCACTTGGGCCCAGGAGTTCGAGACTAGCCCGGGCAACACAGTGAGACTCTGCCTCTACCCAAAAAAAAAAAAGAAAAAATTAGCCAGGTGTGGTGCCTATACTCTCATCTGAGAGGCATTAAATGTGCTTGAAATTTTGGGCGGCTTAGTGGGAGGATCAGTTAAGCCTGGAAGGTCAAGGGTGCGATGAGCTCTTATTGTACCACTATACTCCAGCTTGGGTGCAAAGAGACATCCTGTCTTTAAAAAAAAAAAAAAAAAAAAAAAAGTCCCTCAATCACATTATCTACATTTCCAGTTCTCAGGAGTCACATGTAGCGAGCCGCTTCTCTATTAGAAGATGAGAATGCCTGGGAACGCATAGAGTCAGCTGAATGTATTCATGGCTTATCTTTTTGAGACAGAGTCTCGCTCTTGTTGCCCAGGCTGGAGTGCAATGGTGCTATCTTGGCTCACCACAATCTCCGCCTCCTGGGTTCAAGCAATTCTCCTGCCTCAGCCTCCCAAGTAGCTGGGATTACAGGCATGCACCACCACGCCTGGCCAATTTTTGTATCTTTAGTAGAGACGGGGTTTCTCCGTGTTGGTCAAGTTGGTCTCGAACTCGACCTCAGGTGATTTGCCTGCCTCAGCCTCCCAAAGTGCTGAGATTTCAGGCATGAGCCACCATGCCTGGCTGAAATTCTTTTTCTTTGAGACAGAATCTCACTCTTGTTGCCCCGGCTGCAGTGCAGTGGCATGATCATGGTTCACTGCAGCCTCAACCTCCCAGGCTCAAGCAATTTCCCCCACCTGTCTCCTGAGTAGCTGAGACCACAGGCGTGTGCCACCATGCCTAATTTTTGTTGTTGTTGTTGAGAAAAAGTCTTGCTCTGTTGCTGAGGCTAAAGTACAGTGGCAAGATTTAGGCTCACTGCAACCTCCACCTCCTAAGGTCAAGCGATGCTCCCACCTCAGCCTCCCGAGTAGCTGGGGCTACAGGCATGCACCACGATACCTGGCTAAGTTTTGTATTTTTTATAGAGATGAGGTTTCACCATGTTGCCTTGGTTGGTCTTGAACTCCTGGTCTTAAGCGATCCGCCTGCCTCAACCTCCTAAAGTGTTGGAATTACAGGCACAAACCACTGCACCTGGCCAATTTTATTTTTTTAGTATAGACAGGTCTTGCTATATTGCCCATGTTGGTCTTTAACTCCTGAGCTCAAGAGATCCTCTGTGAAATTCTTAACTGATTTGCTCAGACCTATGTGAGAGTTTGTAAAATAATCCCACTGGGCAAAGACCCCTAATTTAGTTCCTCAGAAATACATTTGGAAAAAGTTCATCTTTAGGGAACACTGGAAGTAGCACTCCTCCAGGTTAGGTATATTGGTGCTACTGGTGGTTTATTATTAATAGTTTCGGCTGGGCACAGTGTCTCACACCTGTAGTCCCAGCATTTTGGGAGGCTGAGGCGGGTGGATCACCTGAAATCAAGAGTTTGAGACCAGCTCGGCCAAACTGGTGAAACCCCCGTCTCTACTAACAATACAAAAATTAGCTGGGCGTGGTGGCAACATTGGTGATGAAATCTTTCCTCCAGAACTTCCTCAGACCTTTTTTTTTTTTTTTTTTTTTTTGAGACAGAATCTCCTCTGTTGCCCAGGCTGGAGTGCAGTGGCACAATCTTGGTCACTGCAACCTCCGCCTCCCAGGTTCAAGCAATTCTCCTGCCTCAGCCTCCTGAGTAGCTGGGACTACAGGCACGCCCAGCTAATTTTTGTATTTTTAGTAGAGATGGGGTTTCACCAGGTTGGCCAGGCTGGCCTCGAACCCCTGACCCTGTGATCCGCCCAACTAGATCTCCCAAAGTGCTGGGATTACAGGTGTGAGCCACTGTGCCCAGCCTTTCTTGTTACCTTTAATGGACACAGCCATGGCAGGAAATTCACAGTTCCTATCTTAAAATTCCAAGCACATTTTATTGTCACGCTATGTGAAGTCCAATCATGTCTGTGTTTGTGTGCATGTATGTGTGTGCAGAGTGGCATATTTTTTTTTTTTGGAGACAGAGTCTCACTCTGTCACTCAGGCTGGAGTGCAGCAGTGCGATCTTGGATCACTGCAACTTGCAACTCCCGGTTCAAGCGTTTCTCCTATCTCAGCCTCCCGAGCAGCTGGGATTATAGGCATGTGCCACCATGCCCAGCTAATTTTGGTATTTTTAGTAGAGATGGGGTTTCATCATGTTGGTCAAGCTGGTCTCGAACTCCTGACCTTGTGATCTGCCCGCCTCAGCCTCCCAAAGTGCTGGGATTACAGGCGTGAGCCACCAAGCCTGGCCACAATCATTTTTTAAAATTTCCTTTTAAAAATTATATTCAATTCTCTTTTCTTCTTCCTTTTATCTTTGCTTTTCTATTCTTGTTTATCTTATTTATCACCTCCAGTGGGATTGGCTCAAAGAATACAATCTCCAATCCACTCCCATCCCCATGTCTCTCAAAAGACCAACTTAAAGAAATAGTATTTACAGACTGGGATTCTGCAGAAGAGTTAATATAGCAGGCCTAACTTCTTATCCTTAAAAAAGTCTGCTTACATGGTTAGCCACTGGCTGGCATGGGGGAACTTGGATTTCGAGAGAGTTCCCATTTTCCTAGAAATGACAAGAGTGGCTTATTATGCAAGTATTTGTACAAACAGTATGGTTTATGCTGAACATCTGCTTTCCTTCTGGGAGTCGAGTTTTGATACATGCCAGGCAGAGTCGGCCTACATGACCATTCTGGGTACGGAGTCTCTAATGAGCTTTCCTGGTTGATAACCTTTTACACAGGCTGCCACAACTTCCTGCTGTGAGTCCTGTGTCACTCTACTGGGGGAGGACCCTTGGAAGTTTGCTTCTGGTTTCCTGCAGACTTCACACTACGTGCTGTTTCTCTTTAATGATTTTTCTTTGTATCCTCGGTTGAAATAAATCCTAGCTATGAATGTGACTATATGCTGAGTCCTGTGAGTCCTCCTAGTGAATTACTGAATCTGAGGGTGTTCTTGGGAACCGGGGAACCTCCAATACAGGGATACCTGAAGGAAATTATTTTTAATGTTCTAAATCTATTCCTGGATTAAGGCTGGCCAATGGATAGCTACAGGCCTAGCTCTTACTCTGTTTACCTCCAATAAAACTGTTTTTACTAAACTGTACTTGAATGGCCTTTATTTTATATCAAAAGCTCTAGGAAACTTGTCACTGTTTTCAGTAAGAATGTTTTAAAAATGCTTTTATTACTGTGTTCACTAAATGAGAATAGTCAGAAGAAATGTCATTCTGGATTAAGAATCAGGGATAGGCTGGGCACGGTGGTTGATGCCTGTAATCCCAGAACTTAGTGAGGCTGAGGCAGGCGGGTCACTAGAGGTCAGGAGTTCAAGGCCAGCCTGGCCAACATAGTAAAACCCCATGTCTATAAAAAATAAAAAAATTAGCCGGGTGTGGTGGCATTGGTCCGTAATCCCAGCTACTTGGGAGGCTGAGAATTGCTTGAACTCGGGAGCCAGAGGTTGCGTTGCAGTAAGCCGAGATTGCACCACTGCACTCCAGCCTGAGCGAGAGTGAGACCCTGTCTCAAACAACAACAACAACAAACAAAAACAAAAACAAAAAAAAAACAGGGAAACTTTTGCTTTTTCTGAATTTTTGCCAAACTCACTTCAACCTTGTCCACATTAATCTTTCCCTAACAGCATTTACCAAATGTGTATTTCAGTCCTATGTAAGAGAATGGTAAAGACACACAAAGAACTTGGAAACGTTTCAAAGATAGTAAAGATTAATTCAGAAAAATAAAAGCTATTAGGAAAGAGTAACATCTAGAAAAGAGCAAATTCAGCTGGGCGCGGTGTGGCTCATATCTGTAATCCCAACATTTTGAGAGGTTGAGGTGGGTGGATGACCCGAGGTCAGGTGTTCAAGACCAGCCTGACCAACAGGGAGAAAACTTGTCCCTACTAAAAATACAAAAAAATTAGCTGGGCACAGTGGCACACGTACCCGTGGTCCCAGGAACTGGAGAGGCTGAAGCAGGAGAATGGTTTGAACCCAGGAAGTGGAGGTTGCAGTGAGCCGAGATTGCACCACTGCACTCTCCAGCCTGGGCAACAGTGCAAGACTCCTTCTCAAAACAAAAAAAAAAGAGCAAGCTAATTTCACCCACAATGTTACTATACAAATGGTAAGAATAATTAATAAGGTTAAAACATGGTTAAGGCTCATTAAGAGTAACCTGAAGTCAGAGATTTATATTTAAGGGTGACAATGTGGTATAGTAAAATAAAGCACATACTCTGAAGTAAAACAAGCATGGTATGAATTGTGTTCTTGCATCTGTGTTAATTTGATCAACATACTTTGGCTTGCTGAATCTCACCGTAAATAATTCTAAAATGAGGTTAATGACATCCGTCTTATATCTGAGACAAATATCTTTCTCCTCTGATAGTGATGCTTATAATAATGGCTTATGTTTCTAGGAGAGACCTTAAAATAAACTTTTTCAGAGATTTAGAAAGACATGATATTCAGGCTTCTGATTCAAGATTTTAGACTAAGCACAAACATTTATCTCACCTCTCTCCCAAGGTCCCAATTAAGGTAAATAAATAAAAATAATAAAATTATCTGAGGACAGAATAAGAGGATCCATTAGTAAATGAAATTTCAATACATTTCTGGAGGCGAAAAGTGGACAGAAGAGTGCTGTCTCAGGAAATGGAGAGAAAGCTGCAGGCTAGAATGTGATTGGAGAGTATAGCACAGGAGATGGCAGATCTGCCTAGCAGACAATCCTAAGGGTCTCTGAACCAAAATTGTAGCAATAAGGAATGAGGGAAGGAGAAGTGGGGCTGAAAACAAGCCCAGGCATAAGTGCCCACTCATGTCCATGAGTCTGAAATCCAGAGCTCCTAGTCAGCAGCTTTTCTATTCTTTTTTTTTTTTTTTTTTGAAATGGAGTGTGGCTCTTGTTGCCCAGGTTGGAGGGCAATGGTGCCATCACAGAACACTGGAACCTTTGCTTCCCCGGGTTCAAGGGATTCTGCTGCCTCAGTCTCCAGAGTAGCGGGGATTACAGGCGTGTGCCACCACGCCTGGCTAATTTCTGTAGTTTTAGTAGAGTTGGGGTTTAACCACGTCGGCCAGGCTGGTCTTGAACTCACCTTAGGTGATCTGCCCACCTTGGCCTCCCAAAGTGCTGCGATTACAGGCGTGAGCCACCGCACCCACCCCATATGTTTAATATTACTTGAGAATGTACTCCAGCAAAATGAGGCTAAAATCTAAAAAGGAAGCTACGAGATATAAAAAGTGGTGTGTCCGGGGTGGGCACAGTGGCCCACGCCTGTAATCCCAGTACTGTGGGAGGCTGAGGCAGGTGGATCATCTGAGGTCAGGAGTTCAAGACCAGCCTGACCAACATGATGAAACCCTGTCTCTACTAAAAATACGATAATTAACTAGGCATGGTGGTGGACACCTGTAACGTCGGCTACTTGTGGGGCTGAGGCAGGAGAATTGCTTCAACCTGGGAGGCGGAAGTTGCAGTGAGCCGAGATCACGCCACTGCACTATTGCACTCCAGCCTGGGTGACAGAGCGAGATTCTCTCTCTCCAAAAAAAAAGGTATGTCCATTGACGAGATATCTCAAGATGATAGCTATAAAGCTGATCAAGAAAGGAATTGGTCAAAATTAGAACAACCAAAAACTCCAACAGAAATTAAAACTATATTTAAAAAGTCAAAGTCCGAATTTGAAACAAACTTAAATGTGTTACAATTCTGAGAAAGTTTGGCCGGGTGCGGTGGCTCATGCCTGTAATCCAGCACTTTGGGAGGCCAAGCAGGCAGATCACCTGAGGTCAGTCTAAGACCAGCCTGGTCAACATGGTGAAACCCCGTCTCTACTAAAAACACAAAAAGTAGCTGGGCATGGTGGTGGGTGCTTGTAGTCCCAGCTACTGGAGAGGTTGAGGCAGAAGAATCACTTGAACCTGGGAGGTGGAGGTTGCAGCGAGCAGAGATCATACCACTGCACTCCAGCCTGGGTGACAGAGTGAGACTCTGTCTCAAAAAAAATTTTTTTTGAGATAGTTCAGCAAGGAATGAGAAGGAAAAATCCACTTGATCTTGAATGACAAGGAAGTTAAGACAATGGAACTGCAGTGCAGAAAAACACTTGGCTGTTTTGTGAATAATACGCTTACAAGACTATAAGTGCTTATTATCAGCTTATAAGTTTTAGGACTATAGATAAAACATGACAAACTTAATTACAGTTATATAACAGAAGGTAAATGCCTTCCAATTTGATAATATGAAAGTAGTTTCACCTGACTGAAGATGGAAAATGGAAGGGGGAAAGAGATAGAGGAATGACTGGGGAAGCTAATATCGCTATCTTCCCAAGAAGGTAAAGTGAATGCTGCAAGTTGATAGGATAACAAACAGAAATTTATGTGTAATATTTAAGGTTACAAAGGTAACCAACATAAGTAAAAATAGAAGGATTCAACTATCAAAAGTTGGAAGGTTGCTCGCTGGGCCCAGTGGCTCATGCCTGTATTCCTAGCACTTTGGGAGACAGAGGTGGGCAAGATCACCTGAGCCCAGGAGTTCAAAACCCCATCTGTACAAAAAATACAAGAATTGGCCAGGCATGGTGGCATGTGCCTGTGGTCCCAGCTACTCAGGAGGCTGAGAGGGGAGGATCACTTGAGTTCCAGAGGTGGAGGTTGCAGTGAGCTGAGACTGAGCCACTGCACTTCAGCTTGGGCAACACAGCAGGACATTGTCTCAAAAAAAAAAAAAAAAAAAAAAGAAAGAAAAGAAAAAGAACAAGTTGGGAAGCAGTGAGGAGGGGGTGGTATGAGATTCAGCATGATCTTTACTCTCCTGGGAAAACAACGATAAGCTTCCCTAGTCATTTCTCTGTCTCTCCTATCAGAGTGGAATGTCTAAACATGTTGTTTAGAATTACAGAAGTCCATCATTAAAAGAACTAAAACAAAAAATGATTAAATAATTAATGGGGCTGGGCGCAGTGGCTCACGCCTGTAATCCCAGCACTTTGGGAGGCTGAGGCGGTCGGACCTCCTGAATTCAGGAGTTCGAGACCACCCTGGGCAACATGGTGAAACCCCGTCTCTACTGAAATACAAAAAATTAGCTGGGCGTGGTGACGTGCACCTGTAGTCCCAGCTACTCAGGAGGCTGAGGCAGGAGAATCACTTGAACCCAGAGGCAGAGGTTGCAGTGCGCTGAGATCGTGCTACTGCACTTCAGCGTGGGCTACAGAGTGCAGACTCTGTCTCAAAAAATAATAATAATAGTGGAGAACAGAAACAAGGATGGAGAAAGGTAGAGACGAGAGACTGCTGCTTTTTTTTTATAGCCCCCCTGTATAATTATTTCAATAACTGCACGCAGGTATTTTCTTTGATAAAAGCTTGTTAATAAAAAAAAATTCATTTGAGCTCGTTTAGAGTAGCTCTACCTAGTGATTAGGAGTAAACAGTACATAAATTATGAAGAACTTTTCTACTTTCGAATTGAATCATGTACAAATGACCTTGCCCAAGCTGGTCTCAAACTCCTGAGCTCAAGCAATCCTCCTGCAGCAGTCTTTCAAAGTGCTAGGATTACAGGCATGAGCCACCATGCCTGGTTATCTGTATGACATTAACATTATCACTCTGTTCCCTTCAAATTTCCTTAAAATGTAAATGTAAATTTCCTTAAAATGTAAATTCGAAGGGGAGGTTAGATGGATATCATTTGAAAGATACATCCCCACTTATCAAGAATATATATGTATGTATATATTATATATATGTAAATATGTGTATATATGTATCTTTTGGAGACAGGGTCTTGCTGTGTTGCCCAGGCTGGAGTGCACTGGCACTATCATAGCTCACTGCAGCCTTAAACTCCTGAGCTCAAGTGATCCTCCCAACTTAGCCCCCAAGTAACAGATATGCACCACAAAGCTCGGCTAATTTTTTAAAATTTTCAGTAGAGATGAGGCCTTGCTATGTTGCCCTGGCTGGTCTCAAACTCCGGAGCTCAAGCAATCGTACTGCCTCAGTCTATTAAACTGCTGGGATTATAGAGGTGGGCCACTGTATCCAGCCTAGCAGGATTATTTAACACTACGTATATATACATTAACAAAGCAATATTACTAGTGGACAGATAAAAAACAGCTTCATTGGCTGGGCACAGTGGCTCATGCCTGCAATCCCAGCACTTTGGGACGCCGAGGTGGGTGGGTCACCTGAGGTCAGGAGTTTGAGACCAGCCTGACCAACGCGGTGAAACCCTGTCTCTACTAAAAATACAAAAATCAGCCGGCGGAGGTGGCGGGTGCCTGTAATCCCAGCTGTTTGGGAGGCTGAGCCTGGAGAATTGCTAGAACCTGGGAGGCTGAGTTTGCAGTGAGGCGAGATTGCATCATTGGACTCCAGCCTGGATGACAAGAGTGAAACTCCATCTCAAAAATATAAAATAAAAAATAAAGAAATTAATAAACCCAGCAAATATTTATGGCAAACTTCCTGCGTGGCAGGCACTGTGCTAAATGCTTCATGAGCAGCTCACACGTATTATTATCATCCCTGTTTTACAGATCAGGAAATTAAGGTGCAGGGAGGTTAAATGGCCAAAGTCACACATGTAAGTGGTAGGGACTAATTAAACCTGTTCCAAAGCCTGTGCTCTAAAAACCAGAGTAAACTTCTCCATTTCTGGGGCCACAGCTATAAACACTGCTTCCAGCCAAAACACCTCGAAGAAACCTGGTTAAAAAGTAAGGGACAGATCTGACCAGTTCAGCCCTGTAATTAACGGCTGAATTCACAGGCTTCTAGGCAGGTAATCAAATTTGGTTTCTTCTTTAACTCTCAGGGACAAGAAACAGTTCTGGGTGTCTTCAGAAAGGTATCAGTGTCAATGAAGAATTATCTTAACGTCGCATATACGTATTGGTACATGCTTCTGCTTGAAGAGATATTACAATAAGAAAAGGGCAGATTCCAACGGCTTTTCCTTCGAGGAAAGCCAAGTTAAAGTATGCTAGGATACAGGAGAAGGCTGGGCAGACATTAGTTTCCTATTTCCTGACAACTATGAACAATTTTACCTAACCACTGCCCTTCCCTCGTGCTCTCTTCCCGACCCCCAACCCCCATCTCTGGCGCCCCAAATCCCTTGCAGGCACTCAAAAAACATTCTTAGAAAAGAAAAACACAATGAGCTCTTCGTTTTGGCCGATTCTGGGAGTCATCTGGATCTTGGTCCTTACGGGGACTTGACCCGCTGCCTGTCAGCCCGAGGTGCGCGGCGGCTGGGGAGAGCGGGGAGCTCAGCACCGGGGTCGGCGGCTACTCTGCCTGCGCAGGACAAACCGGCACCCAGCCCCAGGTTCCCCACCTGGAAGTCCCAGGGGTGGGGAGGAAGGGGAAAGCAGAGCCCGCCTGTTTTGCCGGGCAACTCAGCTTCAGCGTCTCCCCGACAGGCCCAAGCCTATTCTGCTCTCGGGCTGCGGCGCCTCATTGCGGGAGTCGAGGACGCGGGTTAAAAAGGAGGCCGGTGGAGGGCGAGGGTGAGCCCGGGATGGCCACTCCGGCGAAGGCCTGGGCCTGGGGAAATGGAATCGGCGGCAGAGCCAGGTAGACTGGCCCCTGCAGCGCACCAGGCACGCCGCCAGGCAGGTACCTGTTCCTGGAGTTAGCAAGCAGTCCGGACCGTCTCGGCTCCGCCTCCTAAGTTTTATGGCCGCGCCGCCGCCAGGCCGATTGCTGGGAGTGGGGTACGCAACGTGCCATGCGCAGTCGAGCCACCGGGAGGGCCGATAGAGCGCCCCGCCCCGTTCCGCGGGGAAGCTTCGCCCTTTCCGATTGGCCCGGGGTGCGGCCGGCCGCAGGCGCTGTTGCACGCAGAGCCGTTCTCAGCTCTGTTGTCTTTCCGGCTGCTCGGCGCCTCAGCCGCGCAGCGGGAGGGGGGAGCAGAGAAATGAAGGCGCAGAGAAAGGCAAACTTCGTTACTCTGAAAATTTTTTTTCTCATTTCATGTGGTAGGACTTCTATGGGAAAACCCGCCTCTCCACTTTTCTTGGAAGGTATCTCAAATGCCCCTCACTTTGGCCTCTCGGGCACCAGACAAACTGCAAAGGGGAAGCCCATCCGTTCTTTGCGCACATTTGTCTGTAAAATGAGGAAAATAGCTTAACTAATTAAAATGATCATCTTGTCCCCCTCTGCATCTTTTTTCTCCCCTGAAGCCTTCCTCATCTACAGCTCAGGCCGTTTGTGGAAACCTATTAGGTTTGCCCAAGCCAGGTTATGCAGGGCTTGAGAAATGAGGAAGCGATTCAGTGATGGACTAAGCCCCACTCCTGTGAGACTAGGTTTTTCAGTGATTTATTCCCCGCGTTGGGAGGAGGGGGTGTCCAAAAAGTGGATATATACCATCAGGTAATGCACACTTGTTTTTCCTAGCTCTGAGCCTTGACACAGATTTAGACTGTCCTAACTTCCAAGACTGGGGGAGAAGTTTAGCTACATCCAAGCAGGGACTTAATGAAAATATGCCACTGGAACTGTGGGACCTGTATGCACATGAGGTCTCATTTGATCCTACATACATCACTTTGATTTTATCCAGTGCTTTGACATTGCTAAGGGCTACCTCACATGCTCTCATTCTCAAAATAAGATGCCACTCTCAGGAGCAAACTGGGTAAACTCACAAAAGAAACATAGCATAAACAGAGAAGTAATATTTCTAGCAGTGTTCTACTGAAGAGACTTTCACGGCTTTTTGAACCCAGTATTAGAGAAGACTACCTGAAAAGATGCTAAGCTTCTTGCAGCCAGCCATTACAAATGGGCAGAGAAAACATGTTATTGCCTCAGAACTATTCTATTTTAGCAGTCGGTAACAGAAGCCACTCCTAGGGGTATAACTCTTCTCTAATATTCTTTCACATCATTCCAAATGAGAGGACACAGGAATGGTAAGGAATGGGAACCTGGTAGGATAAAGTAGTGTTTCACCTCCTCCTGCCAAATCCATTGGATACTTGTACAGCAAAATTCTAAACAATCTTCACATTGCCAATTCCTGTTGAATGGGTGGAATAAGAATTCAGTGTTTTTTCTTTGGCCTAAATTTCATCTAAAGAAAGGAGTTTCACATCTGGTTTTCACAGGGAAAGGTTTCCTATTACTAAGGAAACAGAATTATAAGCTACTCCCCTCTTCCTCAAAAATACCTTACCAATTTTTGCAGATGAAGAACTCTGAAAGGATCTGCTTGGTTTCCGTTGGGAAAAAGAAAAGCAAAAGAGAGTAAAGCAAAATGCATCACTTGGAGACCAGTCCTACATGATGCCTATACTCGCAAAGTGCTTAACAGTTTACAAAAATTCTTACATATATAATATTCTCTTAATGTTCAAATACCTGTGAAGTAGGCAGGGCAAATAATTAGTATCCTCACTTCACATTAAGTTAATAACTTGCCCAACGTCAAAGGATTAGTAATTAGTTTTGCTGGCACTAAAAGCCAGGTCTTTGTCTTCCAGTCCACTGCTTATTTTGGCATTGCTAAACATCCAGGCAATGCAAATAAGATTGGAGACCTAGTGGTTTTCTAGTGTGTGACACTAAACAACATCCTCCTCTATTTGTCCTCACATTCACAAGAGAGTTAATGGAGTCTTACTGCAGGAAGGAGCCTTATAAATAACATATGGAGCTCTAAAAATATAAAATGTTTTAAAATGATTGAATGCCAACAACAAAAGGAATATTCAGATGAACTCTTCTGAAGGAAAAGCATTTCAGTGCTGACTTTTAATGAACAGAAAGAAGTTTCCTATGAGCTTATACTCTTGTAGGATAATTCCAGAAAGTCAAGGCGGCACTGTGAAATTTTTGTCAATCAGTTTAATATATGTCCATAGGTAGTTCATATGAATGCTTAAGTTACAAAATTAGCTGCCATGGTCCAAATGTGTGGGACTTTAGGAAAGCTTTTCTTACTCAAAAGATAGCTAAGACTATCAACTTTGATTTCTGAAATGTATTTTAAAGGTTTGTATAACAAGGCTAATTCTACAATTATATAATATTAAGTTTTATGTTATTTTTGTTATTTTAATAACTTCATGAACCGTTAAAAATATTACATTTGCATCTCTCAGTTTACATATTTCTGGATTAACCTAGAGAAAAACCCATGTGGAAAGTTTTCATGCAATTACAAAGACAGTAGCACATGCTGTTTTCACAGCAACTTGTTGTTATTGCCTCAGAACAGGCCTGCACTAAAGCATCAACAAAAAATACCTCCCACCCCACTCCCACCAGAAAACCCAACCCTTACCCATCCCTGGCAAAAATTACCTGGTACAAGCAATGATCTAAAAAAATGCTTTCTTAGTAGGAAGCATTTATAAAATGCAGCAATCTGAACAAGCTAAGTGCTCGTGCAGATACGTGGGCCTCTCCTCCAAGAGTTGCTTCCTCAAGAGGCGGAAAGAACTCTCAATAGTTAGGAAAGCTCATTTTCAAAAGTATACTTACACATATTCATGGCCATTTCTTTGAAAGGACACACCCAGCCTCAACTATGGAAAAGATAAAAGCAAAGGGGGAAGCAAAGGTACACAGCCATAACACAGAGAACACAGCTTCTCCATGAACATCCACCAGGCTGCAGCAACCAAGAAGGAAAAACACTTGTGACTTCACATAGATCAGTGATCTTACCTAGGTGAAGCATTAATTTTTCATGCATTTGTTACTCAAGAAAATAAACATACAACCACTTAAAATATAGCATTCATGTTGTCATTGATTCGTGGTATCAGGTAAGGAAAAACTGGTGCTCCTGTCCCTAGACTTTTCCAATGTCCATGTCAGTATCCTAATGCCTACAGACTTCCTACTAATTCTGTTACCAGCATCTCCCACCTCAAAACATATACTACATTATGTTCTGGGTCCCTGAAATTTCATTACCACATACTGTGTTCTAATTTTTACTTTTTCTCAAGTATAATGTAGACATACAAGAAAACATCAAGCAATGTTTATTGTGCAATTCCAATCATTATTTGTGGAATCTTGGTTTAAAATCAGTCTTTATAGCCATTTCAATTGCTTAGTTTAAACAAAAAGCAACAATCTGGTTACCTACCTGTAAATTTCACGGTATTTCTTCAAACACTGAAGTACCAAAAGCACTGATGATTCATATTATAATTTTTAAAATATTTAAAACCTACACAGATTTCATTCCTTTTATAAAATAATCAAAATAATTTGATTATCTGAAAAAAAATTCTTGAAACAGAGCCCTTTCAAGGTATCTACAACCTCTGTAAAACTCCAAACCCCAAACAGAGTAGATGATAAAATAAGGACTTCTCAGTTGCCCAAGAGTGTCTGAAATTTCAGGTTGGGAAATGGACTGGTGTTTTTCATGTTTCCTGTGAATTCAGAGGTTACAGGTGGCATGAGAACTCAAATCTCTGGGATGACTTTACATGGCTTTCACTTTGATTTGTTTCATTTTCATTTGCTTCTTTTCCAGCTTCTTTTGCTCACGCCTCAACGCAGCTTCCTAAAGAAGGGATAATAGAAAGAAAAAGGGAACAGGGATGAGAGATAATTCAAATTAAGCTCTAAACATATGTTAAAAAAAAATCCAAACTAGAATACTGTATATAGTATTATTCAAAAACTTAGGCTTGCACCATAAATTAACATTCTAGAAGACAGTTATAAAAATAATTGCCAATACCTACGTTGGTGAATGAAAATTAAATCAACTTCAAATGAAGCAAAGGGAAACTAAAATCTCAGTTTAGAAAGAAACTACTACAATTAACCAGGCTTCATTATTCTGGTTTAATTTTTTCTGTACCCAGGAAACACTTAACCCAATGCTCACCATACCATTCATGATGGCATTATATCATAAATATACAACTGCCAAAAGATACACTGTACTTTAGTTCAATAAACTTTAAGAATCTTGCTCCATCAGGTTATTCATTGCAAATTTCTTCTTAATAGCACAGAGAGCATACCTGCACACAATACTTAAATTCATAATGTTCAATTTGGGACACTTTCATATTTATCAAATATGATAAATTTGATAATTTTTATAAAATTTATTTAGGAATTAGGAAGTTATATAGAAGAGGAAGAAGAAGGTTCAGGTTATTATGATGTGGATGGAGAGAAGCCTTAGAGGTCAAGTTAAAGTACAAATTTACTGTTGGCCACTAGTGGTCACACCCGATTAAAGCTTATTTCAGCTATAATTTCAAACTTCATATTTTTTCAGTACTGGGGTAGAAATGTCCTCAGAAATACATTCCTCAACTGGTACAGGATGGAGAAAATAAGGAAGAAGAAGCACAAAGCATATATAGTTCTTCATAGTGCAATAAATTAGGTTTCAAAGGGTGATTTGTAAATTCCTGGTTTGGGAACTGCTGTCTTTTTTTCTTTTTTTTTTTTTTTTTGAGATAGGGTCTTGCTCTGTCACCCAGGCTGGAGTGCAGTGGTACAATCTCAGGTCATTGCAGCCTCTGCCTCCCAGGTTTAAGCAATTCTCCTGCCTCAGCCTCCCTAGCAGCTGGGATTATAGGCACAAGCCACCACATCCAGCTAATTTTTGTTATTTTTAGTAGAGATGGGGTTTCAACCACGTTGGCCAGGCTGCTCTTGAACTCCTGATCCCAGGAGATCTGCTCACCTTGGCCTCCCAAAGTGCTGGGATTACAGGCATGAGCCACCACGCCTGGCCAGGCCTTGTTCTGTTGCCTAGGGCGATTCTCCTGCCTCAGCCTCCCAAGTAGATGGGATTACAGGTGCATGCCACCACGCCCAGCTAATCTTGTATTTTTAGTAGAGATGGAGTTTCACCATATTGGCCAGGCTGGTCTTGAACGCCTGACCTCAAGTGATCCACCGGCCTTGGCCTCCCAAAGTGTTAGGATTACAGGCGTGAGCCACTGTGCCTGGCCTGTCTTAAATTTGTTTTTGAGACAGAGTTTCACTCTTGTTGCCCAGGCTGGAGTGCAATGGCATGATCCTGGCTCACTGCAACCTCCACCTCCTGGGTTCAATTCCAATGTCCTCTTCTCATTGTCCCAACCCCTATCTCCACCACATTCATTCTTTTCCCAGCACTACCCATCCCTATCTCCCACATTACATATTACACACACGTGTAACACTACTGATACACAGAAAGCAGTATCATGAATAAGAAATATTGGCCAGGCGTGGTGGTTGAGGCTGGTGGGTCACTTGAGAGGTCAGGTGTTCGAGACTAGCCTGGCCAATGTGGTGAAACCTCGTCTACAGTTTGGGAGGCTGAGTTGAGTAGATTACTTGAGAGGTCAGGAGTTTGAGATCAGCCTGCCTATGGTGGTGAAACTTCGTCTCTACTAAAAATACAAAAATTAGCCGGCATGGTGGCGGGCACTTGTAATCCCAGCTACTTGGGAGGCTGAGGTATAAGAATCACTTGAACCTGAGAGGCGGAGGTTGCAGTGAGCCAAGATTGTGCCACTACACTCCAATCTGGGTGACAGTGTGAATTTGTCTCAAAAAAAAAAAAAAAAAAGAGAGAGAGAAATATATTTACACTAACACATTTAAGAGGCATACGTGTTAAGTCAATATATGTGAAAAATGTTCAACTTCAATAATAATTCAAAAAATACAAAACAAATGGGATACCATTTCCCCACTACCAGAGTCAGAAAAAAAAAATTGACAACCAGTTTTTGAAAAGATATGAGTAAAGAGGAGCTCTCAGGCTGGGCACAGTGGCTGACACCTGTAGTCCCAGCACACTGGGAGGCCAAGATGGGAGGATGGCTTGAGTCCAGGAGTTCGAAGCTGCAGTGAGCTACGATTGTGCCACTGCACTCCAGCCTGCGCAATAGAGCAGAACCCTATCTCAAAAATAAAAATAAAAATAAAAACAAAAGGAAAAAAAGGAACTTTCATATCATATACTGGTAGAGGAGGTTGGGTGGGTTGTTTTATTGCATTCACCAGATCTTTTTATAAGGTACCCAGACCAGATACTATAAAATGGTAGTTTTAAAAAAATTAAATGATTTACATTTACAAGATGCTTACAATCTGACTCAGGTTAAGTTAGAGGCCCGCTCTTCCTTTAATTCATTATAGTTTCAAACCTTAGAAAGAAATGGAGAACTTCCTTTTTCATAGAAAAATGAAAGGCATTACCTATTAATGAATCCTATGTAGATTCTCCACATGTACACATGAAAAAGCCACATTTATTTATAAAGAAGACTGCATAAACACAGAGCTACATTTTCAAGGAAAAATACCTATCACTAAACCAAGCCAAATAAAACAAACAAAAAAAATAATAAGAGGGTTAAGATGATGACAGGCCTGAGGTATCCCAGGCAGTTCACTCAATAGCATTAATGACACTGCTGCCAATACAGGGCCGCACAGAAGCTCACATTTTCTTGGATGCATGACCCCTTTGCTCCTAAGAATATTCTTCAATTATCTCAAGATTATGCTCATTAAAATTCTTCCAGAACTTTGTTCTCTCCCTCTGGCTTTTTTTTTTGGCTGCCCAGGCTACAGTGCAGTGACGTGATTATAGCTTACTACAACCTCACTCTCCCAGGTTCAAGTAATCCTTCTACCTTAGTCTCCCAAGTAGCTGGGACTACAGGTGTGCACCACTATGCACAGCTAATTTTTTTTTCTAGTAGAGATGAGGTCTCGTGATGTTGCCCAGGCTTGTTTGGACTCATGGGCTCAAACCATCCGCTTGCCTTGGCCTCCCAAAGTGTTGGGATTACAAGTGTGAGCCACTGCACTTGGCCTTTGTTCTCTTTTTTGACCAACATTTACAAGGTTTAAAATTTTAGAGCTGGACTATGGCATCTTATTTCAGAAACACATCAGAACATACTGAGCTTTCAAATATAGCATACTACACTCAAAAAACTTTTGAGTTTGAGATTCTAGTTAGGTAAAAAACAGAAAACAAAAATATTAGAAATCTCTAACTCTATAATCAGATTTTAAATTTTACTAAGTTTACTTAGATAATAGGGCACATGTGCTGCCTTCTACTAAAATTTCTAATTTCTTTCTACCAAAGTGGCTTGAAAACTGATAATGGAATTTTCAAATTGAAATTGTGCTGGGGTAACAGGATAATAATAATTTTTCAGGTTCATAGACTCAATGTAGCATGGCTTGAACAGGAAGGATTATTTATTCTTCTTTATAGTGTTATCAAGTGACACAATGTCCCAAATGTTGAGAAAATGCTAAACTTTTAGCCTACGAAGATTGTTACCTTAATAACCAACAGAACACAGCAGACATCCTTACAAATCGTAGTTTTACCCCAGTGATGACAAGTTTGTCTAACCTCCAGCCTGCGCTGTTTCTCAGGATCTTCCTCATTCATGATTCGCTCCTTCTCTGCTCTTTTTTCTCCTCCCCGCCGAGACTGTGCAGCTTCCTGTCTTTGCACATGTGTAAGCTTCAAGAAGTTCTCCTCTACTCGGGCACGGTTCTTATCTGCTTTTTGTTTGCCCTTCCCCCAAGAAACAAAATGTTTCATAAGAAATCCACTTCTAGCCAATAGCAGCAAAATCCCATTTAGCATTCTTTCATAAAATTACTCCCATTTGACACTTCTAGATCAACTAGCAAAGATTCAGTCACTGAAATAATTGATAGCTGCCCTCCCCCACCCTTGGGAAGAAACAAAAAAAGGTGCCAACTTATAAAATATAGGCGTTGGGTCTTACTTCTCTGTTGAGTCGGAACTTTTTGGCTTTATCAATAGAATAAATCACCATGTTCATTAGGGGTAGCAGTGCCTCCATATCCTTTGGGTAAGTGTTACCTGAGCCAGGCACTGGAAAACAAAGCCATTTTTCCTACTGAGTTAATGGTAGCATTAATATTTCCGGGTCACCCAACTCTTTTTTTTTTTTTTAATCTTAATAGACTCATTTCTCTAAGTTTCTTAGGCAGTTAAAACGCAGCAGAGAAAATATAAATTAAAATATAAAAAAAGGTAATTTCTTCTTGAAGAAATCTGGAAATCAGCAAGCAAGCACAGGGTTATAGTTTTGATGTGATTTTAAAGCTATCATTTACGAGGAAACAATATTCTCCTTAAGGTCATGTCAGACAAGACTAAGAACCCAGAAAGGACCCAGAGCACTTACCATTAAATGTAAACAATAGTGTCCTCTTAGTGTCAGGTAGCTTTAAAGGCTGACCTTCCCTGTCATAAAAGAAAAGGCAATTAAGAAGGAATACAAGAAAGATGTTTTCCATGCACACAAGTCACCCAATTCACTTAGATGAACAGATAACCTGCACATAATCAGCACAGTATTTGGCTTGGCATCTCCAAATCAAATACAATCTCAGAGCCCGAAGGAGCTTTACAGGTCATCTGGTCCACTCGTCTATCTGATGGATGCATTTTCAAGTGATCTTTATCCTATACTTGAACACCTTCAGTGATGTTCCCTCCAGGCAGGGTATATTCCATCTCACCTGGGGAGCCAGAAATGAGCCTATATTTAAGTATAAGGCCCATATTTTAAATAACGTTTTTGCTTATTTTGATGGAATTTTAATGTTTTATTTCCAACTCCTATGCTATCTTCCTGCAACAAAGCATCTTATGATCTTATCTTTGAGTTAGGCTCAGAATAAATTTAGGGATAATCTACTATAGCATATATAATTTATTTCTGTCATTGAGGATTCCTTTGTAATCTCTGCCCGTATCAATTCTTTGACTATCAGTGGCCCTCCCTCCCATATACAAAAGGCTTGATGAATGCTACAATGTGAAATACTGTCCTCAGTGTCATTGAGTTGAGCAAGACAAGGATGATGCAGGACTATCTAGAGGCATAAGGACCTGAGTAATCTTAGTATACAACTGAAATCCAGATTGGCTTGAATTGTGCTCAACTCCACAGCCTATCAGAGGGTAGCCTTTAACTAAAAATTTAGGTCAGAGCCAGTTTCAAACTGAGGATAAATGTAAATAAATATGCTCTCCTGAGACAGGCTGTGAATTCAAAGAACAAATCTAAGTACTGAATATGTACTTCTGAACAGTATTACTATAAAGCTAGAAAACCTATGGGCATTGTGGGCATCTGATAATAAGCTAGGAAAGGATACAATCAACTAACTATTCAAAGAGGGAAGCCAGAAAAGGCCATTTATTACCAAACACACAGATTTGCAATCAGACATAAGTCAAACATCCCACATAAATTATTACCATAAAAAAAAGAACCTAAGCTATTAAGGAAAAAAAAATACCAACTGCATTTTGTTAATACCAGCCATTCGGTAAGACTCCCGTCCACCTCACTGAGTGAGTGGTGCAAACATGCAGGGAAGCATGCAAACTGGGACGGGGAGGCTCATTTCTCTCCCACAGGTTTTCAATGACCTCTCATGATGCATGCAGTCAAAGCAAAGGGAAACATGGAGGCCTGTCACCAACTTCCTTCACACATTTGGTAAGGGATATTGCAGAAGCACCTTACAAGTGTTTCAACATAGAAAGCAAGTGAGGAAAATTAATTTCAATAATTTTATCTTATACGTACTCTTGCATAATTTTTGGACCAGAGAACTGGTCTGAAAAATGAACAGATTCAATCTTGTCAGCATAGTGTGTAAGAAAGTGAACCATCTGAAAAAAAGAAAATAATATTTCTTAAAAGCAGTACTTAATGCATTTCCCTTTTTTTCATAAAGATATTCACTCTTTGAGTCTGGGTGCAGTGGCTCATGCCAGTAATCCCAGCACTCTGGGAGGCAATTGGATCACTTGAGGCAAGGAGTTTGAGAATTCAAGATCAGCCTAGCCAACATAGTGAAATCCTGTCTCTACTAAAAATACAAAAAAAATTAGCCAAGTATGGTGGCATGCACCCGTCATCCCAGCTATCCAAGAGGCTGAGGCACGAGAAGCGTTTGAATCTGGGAGGTGGAGGTTGCAGTGAGCTGAGATCATGCCACTGCACTCCAGCCTGGGTGACAGAGCAAGACTCTATCTCCAAAGAAAAAAAAAAAAAAAAAAAAACGAAAGAAATTCACCCTTCAACCCTCCTTACTTTTGTACAATGTCATTAATTAAAGCATGTAAACTTATTTTTGAGACAAGGTCACGCTCTCTTGCCCAGGCCGGAGTACAGTGGTACAATCATAGCTCACCATAGCCTTAACCTCCTGGGGTCAAGTGATCTTCCTGCCTCAGCCTGCTGAGTAGCTGGGACTAAAGGCACATACCACCACACCTGGCTAGTTTTTTATTGTAGAGACGGGGTCTTGCTATGTTGCCCAGGCTGGTCCTGAACCCCTGGACTCCAGTGATCCTCTTGCTTCTGCCTCCCAAAGTGCTGAGATTACAAGCGTGAACCACAGTGTGCAGCCAAGATTTAAGCTTTTTTTAATTAAATTTCAGTAAGATAGGGAATCTCTTCAGAATGAAAGTAGTATTCCAGGCCCCGGGCACAGTGGTTCATGCCTGTAATGCAAGCACTTTGGGAGGCCAAGGTGAGTGAATCACTTGAGGCCAGGAGTTCCAGACCAGCCTGGCCAACATGGCAAAACCCCACCCCTGCTAAATAAAAAAAAAAAAAGAAAAGAAAAAAGTAGTATTCCTTTTTAGTCATAACAATGATTAAGTTTCTTATTGAGCAGCTGAAAATATTTCTCAAAATAATGTTCGAAACAAGAATGAAAACATAAAGATAATACCTAAAATAATTTCAGGGGATTCTTTATAAACATGTCACCTTAAACTTACATTTATAACTATCTCTGAGTTATCCTATATTCGTATGACGCTAAGATCTGTTACCATTATATAACCAATAGAAAGAAATGGCTCTCTCAGCCAGGCACAATGGTGGGCTCTTGCTGAGGCAGGAGGATCACTTGAGCCGAGAAGTTTGATGCTGCAGTGAGTTCTGATCACACACATGAATAGCCACTGCACTCCAGCCTGGGCAACATCTCAAGACCCCATCTTTTTAAAAACAAAGGATGAGGGCTCTCTACACATCCCCTCTTCTCGCACACAAACTGGAGCTCAAAAAAAAAAAAAAAAACTAAATGACGTGATAAAAAAGATTAAAAGCTATACTCCTTTTTCAAAAAAACTGAAAGTCATTAGCATTCCCAGGAACAATTTGCTCTTGATTTAGATAACTTGACTCATCGAATTGTCCTTCTGACAAGCTAATTTATTGCCTAAAGAAGATATTTTAATATTGATATGGGAAAAGAAAGTATAACTAGTACATTGCCATAAAATGATGAACTTGTACAACGAGACTAGTGTCCTGTAAACACCAAGGCCTGGCAAATGTTATGTCTTCTGTTGCATTTACCTTTGTATCCATCATCCCGTCTGTGACTTCTCCCATCTCTGACAGGATGGCCAAAGAATCTGGCAGTCCATACTTTGCTCCAGACTTAGGTTTATCACTACAAAACTCACTCTGGAGGAAGAAGTAATTCAAAGTAAGACATAACCTTTTATTATGCAATGAAGCTGAACATCTGTGTGCTAAAGAGATACAGTTCTATGTATATTTGAGTTGGAGCAACTTGGCATACCAAATCCTGCATCTCTTTCTGTAGCCGCACCAAGGCTTTCCGTGTGCCAACAGCAAATACATAGGTATCCATGTCTTCATCATTCATAGTTACTTTTATTTGCTTTAAAAAGTGCAAAAAACAACAAAATTCACCTGTTAGGTTCTGTGATAGGCAGATTTCTAAATGACCCTTAAAGATTCCCTCCCCCACTGGTGTATATACTCTCCCTTTAAATGACTGGGATTTGCAAATACGATGGAATATTTACCCCCATAATCAGGCTGTTTTATGGTAGAAGGTCCCTAATCAGCTAACTTGGAATTAACCAAAAGGGATGTTATCTGGGTGTACCCAACCTAATCAAGCAAGTCCTTAAAGGGACTATAGCCCTACTTGAAGAAGAAAGTCAAAATATGAAAGGGCTTATGGGAATGTTGGGGGTTGGGGAACATATGGTAAGGACCAAGGGTGCTTATGGTAAGGACCTAATGACCTTAGGAACTGAGTGGGTCCTAGTTGACAGGTAGCAAGAAAATAGGGACTACAGGAGTTTGTGCCTTTAAGCCTAGCTACCTGGGAGGCTGAGGCAGGAGGACTGCTTGATGCTAGCAGTTTGAGACCAGACCCGATCTGTAATAAAGAAAAGGCCAGGCATGGTAGTTCACACCTGTAATCCTGGTACTTTGGGAGGCAAAAGAGAGAGGACTGCTTGAGTCCAGGAGTACAAGACCAGCCTAAGCAACATATAATGGGACCCCATCTCTACAAAAAAAAAAAAAAAAAAAAAAAGAAGAAAGAAAAATTAGCCAGGCATGGTGGCGAATGCCTGTAGTCCCAGCTACTCAGGAGGTTGAGGCAGGAGGATCGATTGAACCCCAGTAGGTGGAGGCTGTAGTAAGTGATGATGGTGCACTCCATGCTAGGTGACAGAGCAAGACCCTGTCACAAAAAAATTGGAAAAAAAAAAAGGAAAAGAGGAAACCAACACTCACAAGGAACTGAATTCCGCCAACAATCTGAATGACCTTAAGAGGACCCTAAGCTTCAGAGAACTCTAGCCTGAGTGACATCTTGATTTCAGCCTGTTAAAACCCTAGAGAACCCACTCAACCCATGCTGCACTTCTGACCTTCAGAAACTGTGACATAATAAATGAGTGTTGTTTTAAGCTGCTAAATTTGGGTAATTTGTTACGCAGCAATAGAATATGAATACAGCTTCACTCAAGTCGAAAAATAACAAATAATAGGAACCTAAAGAAGCAAAATCACATACATGGAATAATGCAGAATACACTGAAATATATTTGGTTTTTATCCCAGGTTTCAGGCACAGAGCTCCTAAAACCCTTTGAATTTCCTGAATTACAGGGTATTTTTCATTCCTTATACTGAACCCCTTTTAATCACACCTGAGTTTCTTTCTTTTTTTTTTTTTGAGACAGAGTCTCACTCTGTTGCCCAGGCTGGAGCGATCTCAGCTCACTGCAACTTCTGCCTCCCGGGGTCGAGCGATTCTCCTACCTCAGCCTCCTGAGTAGCTGGGATTACAGGTGTGCGCCACCATGCCCAGCTAATTTTTGTATTTTTAGTAGAGACGAGGTTTCACCATGCTGGCCAGCTGGTCTCGAACTCCTGACCTTGTGATCTGCCTGCCTTGGCCTCCCAAAGTACTGGGATTACAGGCGTGAGCCACTGCACCCAGCCACACCTAGTTTATCTGCCGAGGCGGGTGGATCATTTGAGGTCAGAAGTTCAAGACCGAGTGTATTTTTAGTTCCTACCAAAAATACAAAAATTAGTCAGGCGTGGTAGCGGGCACCTGTAATCCCAGCTACTTGGGAGGCTGAGGCAGGAGAAGTGCTTAAACATGGGAGGCGGAGTTGCAGTCAGCCAAGATTGCACCACTGCACTCTAGCCTGAGAAACAGAGTAAGACTCCATCTCAAAAAACAAAAAACAAAACAAAAAAAGAAATAATTCAGTCAGTACACAGAAAACCAGCGGGAAGAATACATACCACTTGATCACTCACTGGCCTCATCATCCGGGCCAGGACATTCAATAAGTCTTGTCTCTTGAGGAACTGAAAAAAATGAGAGAAGCCAGTTAATCCAACTGCAACTCCTATTTAGTATATAGAAGGGCCTTGGCGGGAGAATCAAATGCTTCATCGAATATAATTTACGACACATTTGCCAGTTAGTACAAATATCACTTTCAGACCTCATTTTAAGTCAAACATGAAGGGATAAGATGTTGAATTGGGGGCACTGGGAATCACAGCTGGACAAAATTAAATGAAGATACATGTTATACAAGAAGTTTCCTACTTACCCTCAGTTGGATAAGCATGCCCTCACAGCATACTCGACCAGAACACCACAGGTTATAGATGTGCTCATTCTCCTGGTTCAACTTTCCTGTGCTTGTGGCTTCTTTGTTAGTTCCATCATCCCCTAGGGGTAAAACCACTTAATGTGACTCAACAGAAAATGTCCAGGCCTGGCTAGGTGCGGTGGCTCATACCTATAATCCCAGCACTTTGAGGAAAAAAGTACAAATTAGCCGGGCAGAGTCGCTCGCACCTGTAGTCCCAGCTAATCAGGAGGCTGAGCAGGAGAATTGTTTGAACCTAGCAGACAGAGGTTGCAGTGAGCCGAGATTGTGCCATTGCACTCCAGCCTGGGTGACAGAGCGAGACTCCATCTCAAAATGATCATAGCTTTAGGGTAGCAATACTTTGCTGTCCTATAGACTCTGTTGGACAAGGACTAAAATAGATTAGCACTGTTCCTTTTACTACTAAAACTACTGTCTCTATAAGAAGAAACATGGATTCTAAGCATTTATTTAGTTTAATGATGATCAGCTTGGATTACAAGTCTCTCAGAGGACACACAAAAATGGGAAAAAATCAGTTTAAATATCTCTGCCAAAAGTTAAAAAAACCTCCTATGGAGTGAATAAAAAATAACATTAATATAAACTGCTCAACAATTCTTCACTGTGTCTCCTGTGAATTAATGTTAACCAAGTATTCTTTTCCAATGCAAAATGATAACTAGGTCTTATCAATGGTATTAAGAGTTGTATTTTAGACCTAGAAAAAAGCTCAAATTCCAATACTTTCTCTCTTCATTTAATTCATTAAGTATACAAAATAAATTGCTGAACCTCACAAGGGAAAACAGACTGATACATCAAATGAAAAAAAGCAAGAGGAAGCAGAAGGAGCCAAGTAATATGGAGAATTATTATTTTTTTCTTTTTCAAATTTCCTGGTCAAAACATTCTGAAGTACTATGATGTAGTGGAGACAGGGTGGACTTTGGAAATAGGTAGATAGGTTCTGATATCTTGGTTGCAATTTAATAGCTTAGATAAGTTTTAACATTTCTGCCCTTAGTTTCCTCCTTAGGAAAATAGCAACTATATCCAACTGACAGTGTTGTTCCAAAAAGTAAATAAGGAACACTGCATGCAAAGTATCCAGCATAATATATAAACATTAGTGTGTTGCAGAGCAGGTGGAAACATGCTTACTATTAAAGAGAAATAAGGTGCTAAACGCCAAACAGGTGAATGTGAGGTTAGTCCACCTCATTCCCTACATTGCAAAACTACAGAGGTTTCTTGAAGTCCTTCAGTGTGTATTTCAGCAGTGGATCCAAAACTCAAGTGTCCAGACTCTGAGGGAATTTTGAGGGACTTTCAATTTCTAAAGGATGAACTGAAAGGATCTATCAAGCTATCTAAAATGTCAAACTTTCTTGGTTTCCATCAGAATTTTATCAACTTGTCTTGAAATCATTAATTACATTATTCTAATCAGAAGCTGTTAGCAATTTTACTGCTAATGAGAAAATTATTAAATACAATATATTCTTTTTTTTTTTTTAGAGACAGGGTCTCATTCTGTCACCCAGGTTGGAGTGTAGTAGCATAATCCTGGCTCACCACAGCCTCAAATTCCTGAGCTCAATCCTCCCACCTCAGCCTCCTGAGTAGTTGGGACCACAGGAGCACACCACTGTGCCCTGCTTATCTTATCGTATCTTACCATTTTTAGAGTTTGTGTTGCCCAGACTTGTCTTAAACTTCTGGCTCCAAATAATCCTCCCACCTTGGCGTTCCAAAGCACTGGAATTAGAGGCGTGAGCCATTGCACCTGGCCAAAAAACATGATCCTTAAGGCTGGGTGCAGTAGCTCATGCCTGTAATCCCAGCAATTTGGGAGGCCAAGGCAGGCAGATTGCTTGAGCCCAGGGGTTCAGACCAGCCTGGGCAATACGGTGAAACTCTGTTTCTACAAACAATACAAAAATTAGCTGGGTATGGTAGCATGTGCCTGTAGTCCTATCCCCCCCCCCAAGGTTAAGGTGGGAGGATCTCTTGAATCTGGGAGGTTGAGGCTGCAGTGAACCATAATCATACCACTGCACACAAGCCTGGGTAACATATTGAGATCTTGTCTCAAAAAAATAAAAATAAAAAAATAAAAGAAGTGGGGATCCTTGATAGAAAAAAACAATGTACCCTCTTTGGTATTCCATGAAATCAGTTAGATGCTTATACCAGGGGTAATACATCATCCTTACCAGATATTTTCAAGCAAGAAGGTAGACTGACATTGACCTCACTTACCCACTAAAGTAAAGTTGCTCTCCAAAAGCTCCCTATGAGTGTTAAACCAGGCCTGTGCAAGGCGACTGTTTTTATTCTTCCCAATGATGTAATTCATGATATAAGCGAGCAGACCAGTCACCATCAAAATTTCGAGATAATAACTTTCCCAGCTGTTCTGGAGGTGTGCAGGAACCTAAAGAAGCAAAATCATTTCTTTAAATGTTGGCTGAGACTGAAGAATGGAGTCTAACTCATGGGAGGAAGAATGAGAAAATCCATAAACAGAAGGGATACTTCAGAAATCTGTCATTGAACACGGTTATATTTTGAAAAATAGGTCCAGTTTACTTTTTCTAAGCCAGCTTTATCAAGATTCTTGAAGGAAATATAAGGACAATCAAATGGAATGAAAAGCTAAAAAGCCGTTTGTATTAAACTTGGTCCTTATCCCCCAAATAAATTCAATGTAGTGTACATCACCAAGGAATACATTTTACTTATTCCTTATAAGTAAAACTAGGAGGGCTAGAGGGATAAATACAGGTTGCTTTTCTAGGTGTTGATTTTTATCAGAAGAACTGATGTCAAACTCTTTCCCAGCTCCCCACTATTACATTAACACCAGCTATATGTCATTAATTCTATTTCTAGGATTAATGACAAGACATTTTGTTGTTTAGTTGGGAATTCAGAATCCTGGATACCTACATCAACAATTGTTATTGGGTCTTTATTTTTGCTAGAAGAAGTATCTGGTTTGTCTTCATAACCTTCAAATTCTTCATCATCATATGGTTCACTCTCGGTATCTCCCTCCTACAAAAATGAGGCATCATCTGTTTTCCTCTACAAATGTCACCAGCAGCTGTGTCTCATTTTGTTGGCAACATTTGTTGAAGAAAACAGAATGTATAAGCAGCAAGCAAGCACAGAACACAGATGTTACATGTTTTTAACAAAATGACTGGGTACAAATTTCAGCTTAAGATGAAAAAGTTCTGGAGACCAGCATGTAGTATAGTGTGGTGACTACGGTTAATAATGTATTACGTAGACTTGAAATCTGCTAAGGGAATAGATCTGAAGTATTCTCAACACACACATACACATGAAGGCAACTATGATAATTAGCTTGATTGTGGTAAGCATTTCACAATTTTTTTTCTAGCCTCGCTCTGTTACTAGGCTGGAGTGCAGTGGTGTGATCTGGGCTCACTGCAACCTCCGCCTCTCGGGTTCAAGTGATTCTCCTGCCTCAGCCTCCTGAGTAGCTGGGACTATAGGCTTGTGCCACCATGCTCAGCTAATTTTTGTATTTTTAGTAGAGACAGGGTTTCACCATGTTGGTCAGGATGATCTTGATCTCTTGACCTCATGATCCACCTGCCTTAGCCTCCCAAAGTGCTGGGATTACAGGCGTTAGCCACCGTACCCGGCCAGCATTTCACAATGCATAGGTATACCAAAACACTAATGTTGTGTACCTTAAATATATACAATTTTTATTTTTCAGTTACACCTCAATAAAGCCGGGGGGGCACCCAAAACACCAAAATGATGACTCCCCATGCTTTTGATTGCAAAGTTCTTTTTTTTTTCTTGGAGGCAGGGTCTTGCTCTGTCGCCCAGGCTGAAGTATAGTGGTTTGAGCTCAGCTCACCGCAACCTCCGCCTCCCAGGTTCAAGCGATTATTCTGCCTCAACCTCCCCGAGTACCTGGGATTACAGGCGTGCGCCACCATGCCCAGCTAACTTTTGTACTGTTAGTAGAGATGGGTTTCATCATGTTGGGCAGGCTGCTCTCAAGCTGACCCAACCCCTGCCAACAGTCATCTCAAAATCATCAGGTATCTGAATTTCTCCTGACCTAAGGTGATCTGCCTGCCTCAGCCTCCCAAAGTGCTGGGATTACAGGCATGAGCCACCATGCCCAGCCAATTGCAAAGTTCTAAATGATACAATTCTCATCCACAAACAGTATCTATTCTCCAATCCCTCTTCCAGTCAGGGTTTCAATAATACAAAATTCATTCTATTAATGTAAAAGGTAGAAACTTACCACAAAACATTTAGAAGAGCTCTACCTACTGAATGAAAATGAAGATTCCAGACAATAAAGGTCTCTGAGCCTGAAGATTAATTTTAATGTTTGGGAAAAGTGCTAGTCACAAATTTTTCCAAGAAATCAATAAAAAGAGCCTCACCTGGGTATCTACATCTTCAAAATCTCCTTGTTGGTTTTCATCCTGCCCTTCTAACTCCACAGTGGTCTCGTCTTCATCATCTTCAGTGGTTATGACTCGTTGAGGAGATTCAGTAACAGAGTCTTCCATGACATCCTCGAATTCAGCAAAGTCATTATCATCATACTCTACTATGTCCTCCTCATCCTCAAAATCATCAAACTTGGCTTCAGAGACACTCCCAAACACCAGAAGGACAACACAGAAACTGTGGAGGACTTTCATTGCACCTTGAGAAAAAAGCTTAAAAAAAAAAAAAAGAGAACCCCAAAATGGACTGCCATTCTATACATACTGATCAGATTTCAGAAATAGTAAAAATTTATAAACCTCTCCTGCTTTTCTCTTATTCAGTACTATCAGATTCAGATCACATTATATAAAGAACAACAAAATAAGGTCAAGAGGCTTGAGTTCTAGTCTGGATCCTGGCACTAGATATCTGTAAAATCTTCAACAAGTCATCAAGTCATTTATTTAATTTCTTTTTTTTTTGAGATGAAGTTTTGCTCTTGTTGCCCAGGTTGGAATGCAATGGCGCAATGCTGGCTCACTGCAACCTCTGCCCCCCCAGGTTCAAGTGATTCTCCTGCCTCAGCCTCCCGAGTAGCTGGGATTACAGGCACGTGCCACCACGCTGGGTGAATTTTTGTACTTTTAGTAGAAATAGGGTTTCACCATGTTGGTCAGGTTGGTTGTGAACTGCTGACCTCAGGGTGATCTACCTGCCTTGGCCTCCCAAAGTGCTGGGATTACAGGCAGGAGCCACTGGCCCGGCCCAAGTCATTTAATTTCTTTAGGTTGAGTTTCCTAAAACACTCTGTCCATTTACACAGAGTATTCAATAAGCATTTTTTGAGGGCCTATTAAAAAGCTTTCTATAGGAAATGAGGAGGTAAAAATGAATAAATAGGCCAGGTGTGGTGGCTCACACCTGTAATCCATTCTTACTTCACAGGCCTCCTCTCAAGCTGACCCAACCCCTCCCTATAGTCATATCAAAATCATCAGGTATCTAAATTTCTCTAATTGCATATTAATATCAATCACATTTTTTCTAGTCTTGCTTGTTGAAAAGAACAAGATATCTAATGTTTTGCCTTCTTTTTCCTTTGAAATCTATCAGTCATCAAATCCTGGTGTTTCCTTCTTTTATTTCCACAGCCACTACAATCCAAGTTACCCCCCAACTGCTGAAGAGCCACTACATTATTCTAAATGATACCCCTGTCTTAACACTCTCCCTACTCCCTACTTTTCCTCCCTAAAACCACCAACATATTTCTAAAACACAACTTTTGTTACATATAAGGATTCAATAATCATCAAAGGCTAACCAATTATTGCAAAGTAATATAAAAACACTTTCGGCATTCGCTGCTTTTCACAATGATCCTACTGTAATTAAACGTACCATCACTAAGCATATCACTACAGTAGATACTACGCCAAGATAAAGCACGATTCCTGAATTGAACATAAATTTGCACAGGAAGTCGGCTTTAAGGACATGTACTATGATATTATTTATGATGGTGAAATTTTGAAACTATGTGGTTAAACTATGGATGCATCAAAAAACAAAGTGACTATTGTCCATTAAAAGTTGTTACACAGGGTGGTGGCTCTCCCCTATAATCCCAGCACTTTGGGAGACTGGAATGGGTGGATTGCTTGAGCCCAGGAGTTCAAGACCAGCCTTGGCAACATGGCGAAACCCCATCTCTACAAACAAACAAAAAATAAAAATTAGCGGGGTGTGATGGCATGTGCCTGTAGTCCTAGCTATTCCGGGGGCTGAGGCGAGAGGATTGCTTGAGCCCAGGAGGTCGAGGCTGTAGTGAACTGTGATCATGCTACTGCACTCCAGCCTGGGTGACAATGAAACTGTGCCTCAAAACAAAACACAAATAACAAAAGAAAAACCCCAAAGTAATTAAAAAAAAATTGTTACACAGCCTGGGCAACATAGTGAGACTTCCTCTCTACAAAAAAATTTTAAAAACTACCCAAGTCTCACAGTTGCTCATTCCTGTAATCCCAGCACTTTGGGAGGCCAAGGTGGGCTGATCACTTGAGGTCAGGAGATCCAGACCAGCCTGGACAACATGGTAAAACCCAGCCTCAAGTAAAAATATTTAAAAAATTAGCCAGCATGGTGCCACACGTCTGTAATCCCAGCTACTTGGGAGGCTGAGACATGAGAATTGCTTGAACCTGGGAGGCAGAGGTTCCAGTGATACGGGAGTGTACCACTGCACTCCCGTCTGGACAAACACAGGGAGACTGTCTCAAAAAAAAAAAAAAAAAAAAAAAAAGCCAAGTCTGGTGGTGTGCACCTGTAGTCCAGCTATTCTGATGATTGAGGTGGAAGGATCACCCGAGCCCAGGTGGCTGAGGCTGCAGTGAGCCATGACCTCACCACCACACTACAGCCTCAGTAACAGAGAGAGACCCCGTCTAAAAGAAAAAGAAAAAACCCAAAATGTTACAAATGAAGTTGGAACCCAGATCGTTTTAGAAGCAAACACACATAAAGAAAAGGTTTGGCTGGGCACAGTAGCTCACCTCTATAGTCCCAGCACTTTCGAAGGCTGAGGCAGGTGGATAACCTGAGGTCAGGAGTCTGAGACCAACCTGGCCAACATGGTGAAACCCTGCCTCTACTAAAAATATAAAAAAATAGCTGGATGTGGTAGTGCACACCTGTAATCCCAGACACTTGGGAGGCTAAGGCAGGAGAATCACTTGAACCCAGGAGGCGGAGGTTGCAGTGAGCCAAGATCACACCACTGCACTTGAGCTGGGCGACAGAGCAAGACTCCAGATCAAAAAAAGAAAAGAAAAAAAAAGGTTTGGCTGGGCACTATGGCACAAACCTATAATCCCAACACTTTGGGAGGCCAAGGTGGGCAGACCACCTCAGGTTAGAAGTGAGTCCAGCCTAACCAACATGGTGAAACCTCGTCTCTACTAAAAAATATAAAAATTAGCCAGGTGTGGTGGCAGGCGCCTGTAGTCTCAGCTACTTGGGAGGCTGAGGCTGAGGCAGGAGGATCGCTTGAATCAGGAGGTGGATGTTGCAGTGAGCCAAGACAGCACCACTGCACTCCAGCCTAGACAACAAGAGTGAAACTCCATTTCAAAAAAAAAAAAAAGAAAAAGAAAAGAAAAAACTTTAATAGGGGTGTCCAATCTTTTGGTTTCCCTGGGCCACACTTGAAGAATTGTCTTGGACCACCCATAAAATACACTAAAGATAGGTGATAAGCTAAAAAATATCCAATAATGTTTTAAACAAGTTTACAAATTTGTGTTAGGCCACACTGAAAGCTGTCCTGGGTCAGGTTGGACAAGCTTGGTTTACAAAAACATACATCTACATACAAATAGTAGTTAGCTTCTACGGTAGAATTCTGAGTATTTTGTCTTTATTTTTCTTTATATTTAAATTTTTTTTTTTTGAGGCAGAGTCTTGCTCTGTTGCCCAGGTTCGAGTATAGTCGCATGATCTCAGGTCACTATAACCTCCGCTTCCTGGGTTCAAGCAATTCTTCTGTCTCAGCCTCCCGAGTAGCTGGGATTACAGGCGCCCACTACCACACCCAGCTAATTTTTTTGTAGTTTTAGTAGAGGTGGGGCTTTACCATGTTGGCCAGGTTGATCTCAAACTCCTGACCTCAGGCAATCTGCCTGCCTTGGCCTCCTAAAGTGCTGGGATTATAGGCATGAGCCACCGTGTCCAGACTAATTTTTTTTCTATACTATTGTCAATCGAGAAGAGGCATTGCAGACTGAGGAACGGGTGTGGTATGGAGGCCTGAAATAGCATATTTTAGGAGCCTGTTATGATAGGGCATTGGCTTTGTAGATTCAGGTGGAAGAAAAAAGCTGAAAAGGCCTTCAGGGGCCAGGTCATGATGAAATCATTATTGGCAACTTTAGGGAAGTGGTAAGGATGGAAGCCATAATTCAGGGAGTTGAGTACTAACAGAGGTGAGAGTATGGCAAAGGGAAGTATGTACTACTTTTTTAGGTGCTCTGGGAAGGTAAATATTCTAAATCTCATTTATAGCACTGACACTTCTTAAAGAAATCAGTTTAATATCAAAGGTTACTGTCCAATACCTTGCAATCCATGGATACTCAAGGAATTAAATGCTCCTAAAGGCCTGGTGCAGTGGTTCATACCTGTAATCCCAGCATTTTGGGAGGTCGATGTGAGCAGATAAGCTGAATTCAGGAGTTCGAGACTGGCCTGGCCAACATGGTGAAACCCCATCTCTACTAAAAATACAAAAAAATTTAGCCAGGCACACCTGTAATCCCAGCTACTTTGGAGGCTGAGGCAGGAAAATTGCTTGAACTTGGGAGGTGGTAGTTGCAGTGAGTCAAGATCATACCACTGCACTCCAGTCTGGATGACAGAGCTGAGACTCCGTCTCCAAAAAAAAAAAAGAAAGGAAAAAGAAGGCCGCGTGTGGTGGCTCACGCCTGTAATCCCAGCACTTTGGGAGGCTGAGGCAGGTGGATCACAAGGTCAGGAGCTCGAGACAAGCCTGGCTAACATGGTGAAACCTCATTTCTATTAAAAATACAAAAGTTAGCCGGGCCATGGTGGCATGCGCCTGTAATCCCAGCTACTAAGGGGGCTGAAGCAGGAGAATCGCTTGAACCAGGAAATGGAAGTTGCTGTGAGCCAAGATCGTGCCACTGCACTCCAGCCTGGGCAACAGAGTGAGACTCTGTCAAAAAAAAAAAAAAAAAAAAAAAAAAGAAAGCAAAAAAAGAAATTAAATGCTCTTAGGATTAAAGTTCATAAAATTTGAAAGGTACAAATGATTTTGAGAATTGCCATAAAGGACAGGCCAACAGTACAATAGGCCCTATCCATGGGTTCCACATCTGTGGATTCAACCAACCACAGATTGATTGAACATATTTGGGGAGGGAGAAACAATTTTAAAAATACAATTGAAAAATAAAAAATATAGTATAACAATTATTTACATAGCATTGACATTGTATTAGGTATTATAAGTAATCTAGAGATAATTAAAGTATATGGAAGGAGGTGCATAGGTTATATGTGAATACTACACCATTTTATATAAAGGACTTGACTATCCATGGATTTTGGTATTCTCAAGGAGTCCTGGAACCAATCCCCCACAGATATCAAGGAAGGACTATACGTCCTGTCTACACTAGCTGATCCTTCAGGTTAGCATCAAGGGAAAGCATACTGCCTTGTCAATGCCAACCTCAAAGAGGTTTGGGAGGGGTCTCTAAACATCCCTAGCTTCCTTTAACTATCTTTTATTAATGTCTTTAAACTCTGGAATGTGTATTTTCCACTTCCACTAGTCCTAAGGGTCATCAGTCCTCTAAATTACTACCTGTTAACGTTTCTCATCTAGTTTTTCTAGGCTTCCTCTCTAGTTCTCATGTTGTGATATTTGGTCAAAAGTGGAAGAAATATGGAAAAAGGGCAAATACTTTGGTGGAATTAGATGGTTTAAGATGTCAGCTCTAGGCTGGGCGTGGTGGCCCATGCCTGTAATCCCAGCACTTTGGGAGGCCGAGGTGGGTGGATCATTTGAGGTCAGGAGTTTGAGACCAGCCTGGCCAACATAGTGAAACCCCACCTCTACTAAAAATACAAAAATTAGCTGGGTGTGGTGGCGGGCACCTGTAATCCCAGCTACTTGGGAGGCTGAGGCAGGAGAACTGCTTGAACCCGAGAGGTGGAGGTTGCAGTGAGTTGAGACTGCACCACTGCACTCCAGCCTGGGTGACAGAGTGAGATTCTGTCTCAAAATAAATAAATAAATAAATAAATAAGCTGTCAGCTCTACCATTTACCAGCAATATGACCTTAGCCTAATTACTTAATATTCCTTGTTCTCCACATATAAAAAGGGATACCATTTGCTGCTTGCCTCTTAGGGCTGCAGTGGGTTATTACAGAAGATATGTACCAAGTTTTAAAACACTGCCTGGCACATAGAAGGCTCTCAATAAATATTAGTTAATGTACCTTCCTTGTACCGTGTGTTATGAACACCCTTTTAAGTTAAAAGATTTCATGGTTAGTGTTTTCCTTTTCAAATCCTACTCTTAAAACTTTTTTTCAAATAGAAGCAACTAAAAGTTAACACTGGAACACTCAACTTGATTAACAGCCTGCCAAAAGATCTGATCATTTCAAATCGAATTTCCACTTAGAATGTTCACACCATAGAAACACTTCTGAGATAACTCAGCACTATAATGGGACTCCTTCAAGGTTATTTAGGTTAAAACTATCCAAGCCATTTTTACCTTGGCTTTCCCTCTAGAAGTCTCTGCTGCACCTGTCAACTCATTTCTCAAATGCACAAGTCCTTGCTAGGCTACCCAGCCTCTATGAGTCCTGAAGCAAGCAACACAGGACCAAGCAAAGCACAAGCACTAACAAGCCTGGTTTGATTATTTTCTGCAAGCTCATCCAATAGTTCCTCAGCGACTGAGTCCAGACTTGAGGAAAGAGGACTGAGTGAGGCCATGATTCCTTGTTGTCATTTTAGATTAGGCCTTTCTGACAACGGCCAGAACGAGTACTCTGGAAATCATGCAGTCTTTCCTCTGTCTCCTTATATGTGTTGGATAAAAACAGGTTTCATATTAGAAACCCCCAGAAGAGACTGGCCACAGAGGTTGTTGCTTCTATTAAACCCCCTTGCCTAGTTTCTCCCCCACCTGAGAGAATCTATACATTCTAATGTCATCCTGCGGCACACACTACATTTCCTCTAACTCTGCCCTTTTGGCTATCATTTGCTCACAGCTCCGTAGGACAGTTCCCTCAAAACCATTACAATTATCTCAACCCATAAAAGACCAACAGAAAGTGGGCCTTACGGTGAACAGAGATTTTTAAAGGGTAACAGTTTTTAAAAATCAAGTCCGGAGAGGAGAGAAGGCGCGGGGACCGATGCGTGTCACCATCGGCCGGACTTAAGAGTTGGCTAAGAAACCGGACCGGGCTACAGGCCACGCAATTCGGAGTCACCGCTCGGCCTGACCCAGCCCCGCCGACGAACGCGTCCTGGCCTGCTCCCTACCTGTGGCCGAGGCCGAAACCCGGCCCAGCGCCCCTGCGTCCACCACCCCTGTCCCGCCTGCCTCTCGGCCTGGCCGCCGCCTCCGCGATCGCCGCGGTTTTACTTCCCCGGATGCCTCTAGGACACAGCCATACCCGGTAGCTCAGTCGCACCGCACCTCTCTTCACGTAGCCTCCGGCGTCCGTTACATAGAATGCGAGCGGTTCGTCCGCGCCTGCGTGCAGCATGCAGGGCGGACGCAGCCCCCGGGACAGCGCGAGACCTCCCTCTCCCCGCGCCCAGCTGAGGCGGGGGTGGGGCTGCCGGGAAAATTACATAATCCCCGCCCCTGGGCCGGAACTGCCTTAGCCTATCCCAATCCTCCTCCCTAAGATTAGGTCAAGTTGACGTCACACTAAACCAGTGCTCCGGAAGTTAAAGGTGGCCATGCTGTGTGGGACCACGTGGCCAGAGGCAAGCCGCGGAGTGTCGCGCGAGTAGTATTTGCTAGGGGCCCTCCCAGAGTTTAAACGATCGGCATGTTTGTGTAAATGTGGTTTCTGCCCAACTCGTTTTATCTTGGGGTTTTTGGCCAGCCCCCTGACGCCACTTTTTCTTCACTTTGTCTTCATTCCCAGACCGACTTTCTAGACAGGTCATGAACACTCTCCACCCAACTGCAGTTTCCTGTCAGAGTGTCTGAGGAGCCTGTGAGGTGTTCTGGAGCTTTAAGGTCAGGCGCCTTCCGGGAGCCGTAGCCCCCGCCCCGCCCTTCGGCCCGCGCACCCCTCATTGCGCATGTCAGGTTTTGTTCCCCCTCCCCCCCTCCAGCAACGGGCCGAGAGGCGGTAGCAGTGGCGGTGGTGGCGGCGGCGGTGGCTGTGCCGGTGGCTAAGGGGGCGGAGAGGGAGAAACGCGGCGGGACCTGGCCGGGACAGCGCGTACTTTGGGTCGCGAGATTCTCTCCGCGCCGGCGGTGGTAGTAGCTCCCGCTGCAGCCATAGCAGCAGGTTTGTGCGTGGGGATTCTGAACTCAGGGCCGCTAGCCCTTGGGGGCACTGGAGGCAACTGCTGGGCCTAGCGAGGGCCGAGGATCCGCGGCCTCGCTTAACAAAGAGTCGGGAGAGGCTCCGTGCATTGGCGGCAGGAGTGCCAGGAACGGATGGGAATGCGAGCTGAGGCCTGGAGGGCTCCTTCCTAGCCGCGTCGCCCTCCCACGGCTCCCGCTTCCCCTCGCAAGTCTTACCGAGGCCCAGTTGGCGGCTTTCCGGAGGCGGCGCCCGCTCGCCTAGGAAAGGGATTTGCCAGGTGCTCGGCTCCGAGGCAGGGATAGCGCGGGGAGAATTCTGACCCAAGGAGGCAGCGCTTGGGAGATGCAGGCCTCCGAATCTGGGATCCTGATAGGCAAAAACTGCCAAATGAGAAGAGTGAAAAGACATAGGCGATGGTCTTTGTACAGCCTTGAGTAGGGCGATGATTAGCATCACTGTAGTCACAAACTTTTTTGCGGCCTAGTTGAGAACCTATCTGATGTGAATGAATAATTTATGTCGAGTTGCAAACACGTACATCAAAAACATAGAAGCTATCCAGAGTTTTGGGAAATTGTATTTTCGTCACTGAGCATTTCCCTCTTGTCCCCACTCCTGTAGGCAGGTATCCAATTTCCTGTGGCTTCCCTGTATATTCTTTTTGTAAGTGATGTTTCTGTGTCTGTCCTCCCTCATATACACACCCAGGTCTTCCTAAAGGGCAGGGACTGTGTCTTAAATCACTTTGCAGAGCCAAGCCCGGTTCTGGCATATAGGAGGTGAGCAATGAGTGCTTCGTACAAAAATTAGCTTTTAGACTTTGAGAGCTGAAGAAAAAAATGTATCTTTCTGTGCCTGGAAGAGACATTGTGTAGCCTAATGTGCAGTTCATTCATTCACGGTATATTTTTGTTGATGCCTGTTCTCTAACGCCGTTCTAGGTGATGGAATAGGTGTTAGACTCCTGCCTTTGTGAAACTTAGCTTTCTAGTAGCGGGAGGAGAGGCAAACAAATACGTAAATTATACTGAATGTTAGAAGATGACCAGTACCTTAGGAAAAAGAAAGAAAGCTGAAAAGGGGTTTGGGGAGGTGTTGGAATTTGCAATAAAGTGGTCAGGGAAGTCCGGACAGTCTAGCAGATATTGAAGGGGACTAGAAGGAGGAGTGAGCCCTATGTTTATCAGGGGGAAAAGAACGTTCCAAGCTAGGGAATAATAAACATAAAAGCCTTGAGGAGGACAAAGCTGGCATCTTAAGAGTGTGAAGACCAACGTGTTTGGAGCACCGTGAGGCGAGGAAGTAATAGGAGATAAGGTCAGGGAAGAATGGAGGAAAGGGAGTGCAGAACAACCAGAGCCTTTTACGCTGATACTTGGACAGGAAGGATCTGAGGGTTTCCATCAGAGGAATGATATGATCTGATTTATATTGTTAAAATTTAATGTAAGAGAGGAGTGCAGTTGTTTAAATTTGTGTTTTGTTACATTGATAGTCATTTAATCAACTCTTTGTTTCTTTAAGCTGACAAAAGAGAAGGGATGCTTCTAAAATAACCATAACCCAGCATTTACTTATATTTGGTTTAGAAGAGTGTGATTAAATTCTCGAGTTTTTATATAGATTCTCATTAAAGAACTGACCTGTATATAGTGTGTGACATACTCTCAAGGTATTATGTAGAGTAGATGCTAATCACTGTCACTAGAACTCTCCTTCCACTTCCAAAAATACAGTGATAAGTGGTTTATATAGTCAGTTGTTTTTAGTCCACTATATTTAAAGTCATTTAGATCATATCTTATTTTCCACTATTGCCAAAAACACAAACCAGCTAAATTGTCTTCCTTTATAAGCACGTTTCACATTTATTCTAACTTCGTAGTCTTCGCTAGTTCAATCTTTCTCCCTAGAATGTCTTCCTCTGCACATCTCTACCCAGCTTGCATCTTTCTTTGCCTAGCCTGCCTTCTGGCTCTCTTATGAAGCTTATCCCCGATTGTTAGCTCATGGCGATCTCTGACATCTTCAGTGTTTTTTTTTTTTTTTTTTTTTGAGGAGTCTCGCCCTTTCGCCAGGCTAGAGTGTAGTGGGATCTCGGCTCACTGTAGCCTCCACCTCCAGGGTTCAAGCAATTCTCTGCCTCAGCCTCCTGAGTAGCTGGGATTACGGGCACCCGCCACCATGCCCGGCTAATTTTTTGTATTTTTAGTGAGATGAGGTTTCACCACCTTGGCCAGGCTGGTCTTGAACTCCTGACCTCGTGATCCACCCACCTTGGCCTCCCAAAGTGCTGGGATTACAGGTGTGAGCCATGACACCTGGCCATCTTCAGTGTTCTTGTGGCACTTACGTGTGCCATATCTGAGTTGAAAGAAATCTGATATTCTCAATTTATCAATGTAGAAATTGCTTCTTCAGAAATGATGTAAATAGTAATGAAAAACACGATGGCAGCTAACATATTGAACAAGTACATTTTTGTGTATGAACTTAATTTTTCACACCAACCCTTGAGATAGGTAGGTGATAGTCTCATCTTTTGTGTGTGTGTGTGATAGTGTCTCACTGTGTTGCCCAGGCTGGTCTTGAACTCCTGGGCTCAAGTGATCCACCTGCCTCAACTTCCCAAAGTACTGAGATTACAGGCATGAGCCACCACACACAGCCTCTCACCATTTTATAGATGAGGAAACTGAACCCAGAGAAGCTAAATAACTTCCCTGGGGTTCAAATCAAGTTATTAGCAAAGATATACGTATAGCCTGTGCTACTTTACTTTTCTGTTAAACAAGATTTCCTACAAAACCACAGCGTTTTATTTATTTTTTCAAGACAGCGTCTTGCTTTGTTGCCCAGGTTAGAGTGCAGTGGTGCAGTCAGCTTACTGTAACCTGGAACTCCTGGGTTCAAGCAATCCTCTTGCCTCAGCCTCCTGACGCGCTAGGATTACAGGCGTGTGCTACCATGTCTGGCTAATTTTTAAATTTTTTTTGTAAAGACAGTGTCTTGCTGTGTTGCCCAGGCTGGTCTCCAACTCCTGGCCTTAAGTGATCCTCCCATCTTGGCCTCCCAAAGGGCGAGGATTACAGGTGTGAGCCACCTCACGCAGCCAGCCATAGCATTTAGTGCCCAGAACCATACCGAATAGGACTTCATGCCGTCTTGAATATCCCTCCTCAACCTAGTTGTAGATCTCCTTTAGTCTTTTACATATTGAATAAATGAGTATCTAATATCGAAAAAATACTGTAAGAGAAAAATGAATAAGCCTGTTTTTTCAGCCATGAATCCTACAATGAATTGGACTGGAAAGGGAGTTTGTGGAAGGAGATGCCCTTTTTCTGGAGAAATCATATTCATGTCTTTAGGAGTTGGTATTTTAGATGGGCTTTGAGGGATAGAACTTTGGTAGGTACTTATACTTTATAGGAAAGAGATTTGATGGGGATGGAATCCAGGTAGAGGGAAGAGGATTCACCGAAGTGCTTGTTTTCTTGGAAACCAGTATGTGCTGAGAGCCCCTGGGAAATATGAATGGTAGTTTATTGCCACAGTGGAGGATTTTATTCCAGCATGATTAACTGTGGAGAGCTATGGAATTGAAGAGAGTGACAGAGTTAGAAACATGTGTTCTGGGAGAACCTGGAAAGGGTTTTCATAAGCATCTGAATACTACCTCCCTTCTGTGAGACTTTTTCTAGTTCCACAGTATTAACACACACTATGCTACTCTACCAAAGGAGGTAAAATTTCATTTTCTCTTTTCACTGTGTGTCTCACTGTTACTTCATCAGTTTATGCTTTATTACATAGAATCACTTCTCATAGACTATGGAAGATTTGCGGTTTTTGATGAAGCGTCTGGATGTACATCGCCATCATTTTCCAATAAAACAGACATTCTTGGGACAGTAGAGTTGTCGGGGGAGGATTACCTGTCAAATGTCATTCATCTCAGAGAGGCCTTTCCTGACTTAAGTCTGCAATAGCTTGCCTCTTACCTGCTTGCTTGCCTTTCATAGCACTTTTGCTACCTGTAATTACATGATTCAGTTTTTCTCTCTCCTGGGCCAGATTGTGAGTTCCCTGAGTGCTGGGGCTGTGTCTGATTCCATTACTGTATCCTTAGCACCTTAGAGCAGTTACTGGCACAAAATAGGCCCTCAGTATATTTTGACTTAGTGATCACTCTTGTAGTGCTATGGGAGCTGGATAATAATCAGAAAGATTTTTTAGGAAATAATTGCAATAGTGGAGGTGGAGATGGAAAGGCTACTGGGCACATAACAAAATCATTAGTGGTTATTGGTCAGTATAAAACAATGGATGTTATTACTATCGAACCAACTTAGATGGTTCTCTTTAAGCAAATGCATATTAAACTTTGTTTATGACTCTAGTATGCAGCTAATTCTTTTCAAATTAGGTATTTAATTTGGATTTTTTTTTAAATTTTTATTTTTTGGCACCCCAGCAGGAAATGAAGAAATCCTTTTTTAGGAGAAAAAATACAAAAATGCAGTTGCATTTTCACAAGCGTGTTTGTATTTTAAAAACTGGGGCCTAGATAGCATATTGCTCCCCTCATAATTTGTTTAAAATAGCAACCTAAAAATACGTGCACTCATTTCCTGGTTTTATTTATTTTATTGTAAAAGACATGTCAGTGGCAGTAAGTATGTCCATTATCATTATTTTTTTTCCAGACAGGGTCTGGCTCTGTGGCCCAGGCTGGAGTACAGTGGCATGATCTCAGCTCACTGCAACCTCTGCCTCCTGGGCTTAAGCCATCCTCCCACCTCAACCTCCCAAGTAGCTGGGACTGCAGGTGCACGCCTCCACACCTGGTTAATTTTTGTATTTTTTGTAGAAACCAGGTTTTGTGTTGTTGCCTAGGGTAGTCTCAAACTCCTGAGCTCAAGTCATCCTCCTGCCTCGGCTTCCCAAAGTGCTGGGATTGCAGTTGTGAGTGACTGTGCTGGGCCTCATTTTGTTTTCTATCTTCGCTACCATCACCACCATCTAGCTACAAAACACTTTTCATCTTGTAAAACTGAAATTCAACACCCATTAAACAATAACACCCCATTCTCCCCCTCCCCCCTGCCCCTGGCAACCACTCTTCTGCTCTGTGTCTCTGAGCTTGACTATTCTAGGTATCTCTTTTTTTTTCTTTTTGATTTTTTTTTTCTTGGTAGAGATGGAGTCTTGCTGTGTTGCCCAGGCTGGTCTGAAACTCCTGGCCTCAAGTCCTCTCCTGCTTCCCAAAGTACTGGGAATATAGGCGTAAGCCACTGCATCCGGCTGTTTTATTTTTTTAGTGACCAAATAGAAATTTGGGTGGCTATCTTTTGCTTCTTCTATCAGCTATCCTCCCACAAACCTCTGTAATTGTCAAGGTTCAGTAGCCACGTACCCTGCATGGTTTAATAGTAGGAAAAACTGTTGTTAAGAGACTAAGTTATGATATATTGAGGATGATCTGGCTGAGATTTAATCAGGAAGGGTGGATAGCTAAATAACAAGGTTTTTTAGTAATGAAAGACGGTTTTCACAAATACTAGGATGAATTTTGGAGAGTTTCAATACATTGTATTTATTCATTCAACAGATTTTTTTGAATACTACACAGACACCAGGGATATAGTGTTGGGCAAATAGAGCAAAGTCCTTGCTCTCATGGAACTAATAGTCTACTCAGTGGTGTATGTAGAAAGCACAGTTGCTTGGCCTTCCTGGAGGCAGTAATTGAGGGGAAATGGGCTGTGTGTTCTAGATGAGCTAGAGAAAGGATTGCTTTTGCATCTTGCTGAGTTTGAGAGCCATTAAGCACCCCTCACCTGCCTGCCCAAGGTGTCACTGCCTGCCTGTTTGTGGTAGGAAGTGATTTGCTGCTTTTGTAATATAAACATTTTGATTATTTAGTAGGGCTGATTCATATTCATTCTTGTTCTTTTTTGCTCCTTCCCTCTAGTTTTGGGGGGAAGAGTGAGTTATTCCTGTTGTTAAAAGTTTTGATCATGTCTGATCTTCTCTGGAAATCCTATGATTTTTTTTCTGTCATCTTGCATCTTCAGTTTTTCTAACTTTATTGATTTTTCCTCTTTAGCATATAAACATGTATATGTTTCTTTAAAAAATAAAATTTCTGTAGTTAATGCTTCCCTTTCTTTTTCCTATCATTGGTAAACAGCCTACAAAGTGTTCTTGATTCTTCTTCATCTAGTCTTCATCCTCTACCACTTACTTGCTGGGCATTCCTCAATCCTGCCTCTACTGCTCTATTGAAACTGCTTTCACCGATGACTCCTGGTTACATGTACAACAGAAGCATTTTAGTTGTTAACTTACCTGACTTTAGTTTTCTGCCTGTAGAGCTTCTCTCTCCTTACCCATGTTCCTCCTTCCTGTCTCCCCCTTCCTTCCTTCCCTCTCTTCTCTTTATTTCTCTCCCCCTCCTTCATCCCTGTTCCATCTGAAGTTTCCATGTAAGCTTCTCTTTTTCTACCCATTCCTAAATAGTGATATACATTAAGAGTTGTCTTACCGGCTGGGCGCGGTGGTTCGTGCCTGTAATCCCAGCGCTTTTGGAGGCCGAGGCAGGTGAATCATGAGATGAGGAGTTTGAGACCAGCCTGGCCAACATGGTGAAACCTCATCTCTACTAAAAATACAAAAATTCCCCAGGCTTGGTGGCAGGTGTCTGTAATCCCAGCTACTTGGGAGGCTGAGGCAGGAGAGTTGCTTGAACCCAGGAGGCAGAGGTTGCAGTGAGCCAAGATTGTGCCATTGCACTCCAGCAAGACTCTGTCTGGGGACGGGGGAAAGAATTGTGTTACCTCTTTTCTCACTCTACATAGTCTCTCTGCTAGCTTATTTATTTGCATCAGTAACCTCAAATGCAAATGTCTTACATCAAATTTATAGTTCTACTCCAGACCCCTCTCTGCAGTTACTGATCCTACTTGGTATCTCTCCTTAGCTCGCCCATAGATACTGAACTCACCTTCTTCCTGGTTTGGCAAGCCTGACTCTTTTAGATTTCCATCTCCATTGGCCATTGGTGGCCCCACAATTCACCCAACCTTTTTTTTTTTTTTTTTTTGAGATGGAGTCTCGCTCTGACTGGAATGGAGTGGCATGATCTTGGTTCACTGCAACCTCCGGCTCCTAGGTTCAAGGGATTCTTCTGCCTCGGCCTCCCAAGTAACTGGGACTACAGGCACGTACCACCATGGCTGGCTAATTTTTTGTATTTTTAGTAGAGATGGAGTTTCACCATGTTAGCCAGGATGGTCTTGATCTGACCTCATGATCCACCTGCCTCAGCCTCCCAAAGTGCTGGGATTACAGGCATGAGCCACTGTTCTCGGCCCGCCTAATCTTTAAAGCCAGAAACTTCTAACGTTATTCTAGACTCTTCTTCCTTAGCTTCCACACCAGTTGCTGGTCACACAATCCTAATTGGTCTTTCCTCATAGATATCTAAATAAATAATTCAGATCTTTCCCCGTTTCTCCGTTCTCACAGGTACTTTCTTTGTTCAGGATTTTGTCACTTTATGTCTGCATTGCTGAAACAGCCTCCTAACTAACTTTCCTTGCCTCTTCCATGGGTATCTCTCGTTCTGTCTTTCAAAAACACCAATCTGAAAATTTCTCTTCTGTGTAAAATTAACGTTTCCTTGTAGCTGTCAGAATACAGTTTTGTATGGTACATCATTAGCATAGCCTCCTAAACTGTTCATTGTGACCCTGCCTGTCTTTTTGAACATGTGTTGTGCAAATTTCCCAGATGTCCTACTGAACTCTGGCTTCACTGAACTATTTCTCGTTCTCTGTGGTAGTACTTAACAGATCCTTGCATCTGAAATGCCCTTCTTTAATGCTTCTCTGATCTAATGCCTCTTGAGATTTCAAAATTTAACATGTCATCTCCCAGAACACTTCTGTGCCTTTGCTCCCACTCGTGGACCACCAGTGAATCCACTTTGTATACTACACCTGTTAGAACGCATCATGTTGTTTTCAGCTGCCTCAAACTACACTGTCTAACTCACTGAGAATAGGGACTGTATCTTTCATGTATGACTGTCTGACCTTCCTCAGCAAGCTTCAGTAAACTATTCAAAGTTTTCCTGTTAGGAGATTGTGTGATTCTTAAAAATTCACCTGAACGTAAATATCTTTTCACTATCCTTTCTTTGACTGTCTTCTCATCCTTATGGCTTATTTATTAGCTCCTCATTATACATTATATATGCTAGGAAAAATGAGATTAAAATTGAGCCCATTATTTTTGTTGCTTAGGAAAGCTCTTGTAAAGATAGTCTTATAGATTAGTTTAAAAACATTATCAGATGCTAAAAATTTTCTTGCTTGTAAAGATTCTTACTAAATTTCATTGCACTGGAATTATGTTGATTTCCTGATTGAAAGAATTTCCTTATGGGTTTCCTAAGAGAACAGGAGATGAAGTTCAAGTAAACTAGTGCTTACTAAATACTTACTTTAGTCATTATCACTGTTACAGCAGAAGGAGATCCAAAATGAATAAAGACAGTTTCTATCTGGAGTTAAGGGTCTAAGTGGAGGTTGACATGGTGTAATTCAAGTTTAATACCAAGCCGGTTGGGGCCATGACTCACGCCTGTAATCCCAGCACTCTGGGAGGCCGGGCTGATCGCTTGAGGTCAGGAGTTCAAGACCAGCCTGGCCAAAGTAGTGAAACCCTGTCTCTACTGAAAATACAAAACATTAGCTGAGTATGGTGGTGTATGCCTGTAATCCCAGCTACTTGGGGAGGCTGAGACAGGAGAATGGCTTGAATCAGGGATGCAGAGGTTGCAGTGAGCCAAGATTGCACCACTGCACTCCAGCCTGGGCAAGAGAATAAAACTCCATTTCAAAAAAAAATGTAATACTAAGCAAGCAACTAAGTACTACGTATAATAGCAATTGAACAAAACCTGTAAGGTATATATAGACAAGGGGCATAGTACAGTGCATGTTTCTGATCTCTTCGACAATGTTACTATAATAAACAGTTTTTGGAATTTTTTTCTCACGCTGGCTTCAAAGCTAGGGGAAATTAAAATTAAACATTTTAATTTTTCTTACTAATGGTAAACAAAGTAGAAATCAAATAACTGCTGTTAACATTTTGATAACCTTTCAACTGTCCCTGTATGTGTAACTCACGGTTTTTACATAAATAGAATCGTACTAGTCACCTTGTTTTATGCCCTTACTTATTTTTACTCAATGTGTAATGGATACTTTTTCATAAATGTAAGTAGTAATTAAAATTTTTAGGCCAGGCAAGATGGTATGGCTCATGCCTGTTAATCCCAGCACTTTGGGAGACTGAGGCAGGAGGACTGCTTGAGGCCAGGAGTTCAAGACCAGCCTAGGCAACATAGTGAGACCACAAAAAAATTAAAAGAAAATAAAAAGCCAGCCATGGTGGCTCACATCTGTAGTCCCAGCTGCTCAGGAGACTGAGGTGGGAAGATGACTTGAGCCCAGGAGTTCATGGTTACAGTGAGCTATGATCAGACCACTATACTGCATCCTGGGTGACAGCAAGAACTTGTCTCAAAAAACATGTTTTTAAAACTTAGAATGCATTTTCCTTTGAGCAATTGCATTTTAAAACTTGTTCCTAAGGAAATAATGGAAGGTATGCACAAAGATGTACCTATAATGATGTGTTTTGCAACATTATTTTTTTTGCCCCCCCCAATGTTACTAGTATTATATAATAATACCGTAAAGTAGTGAAGAAGTAGATATCTATTCACATTAAACAGTATCACAGTATATCATTAGGTGAAGAAATCAGTAACTAAAATAATATGTACAATGTGGTTTCTGTGTGTGTGTGTGTGTGTGTGTGTGTGTGTGTGTGTCGCGCGCGTGCGCACACATGTATTCATAGAAAAAGTAGTGAAAGAACAAAACCGCATATCTGGGAGAGGAAATTTCAGGTAGTTTAAAATTTTTTTCTTTTTCACTTTCTGCTTTTCTGTAAAACTTAGATAAATTGTATAATTAAGAAGTTTTCTGGGGGCCAGGTGCAGGGACTCATGCCTGTAATCCCAGCGATTTGGGAGTCTGAGGTGGGTGGATCACTTGAGGCCAGGAGTTCCAGACCAGCGTGGCCAACATAGCGAAACCCCATCTCTACTAAAATTCATAATATTAGCTGGATGTGGTGGCAGATGCTTGTAATCCCAGCTACCCAGGAGGCTGAGACATGAGAATCTCTTGAACTCGGAAGCAGAGGTTGCAGCGAGCTGAGATTGTGCTGCTGCACTCCAGGCTGAGTGAAAAAAACGTGTTTTTTGGGCCAGGTGCAATGGCTTATGCCTGTAATGCCAGCAGTTAGGGAGGAAACGGTGAGAAGGGGATTTCTTGAGGCTAGGAGTTTGAGACCAGCCTAGGCAACATCGTGAGACCCTGTTTTGTTTTTGTTTTTGAGACCGAGTTTCACTCTTGTTGCCCAGGCTGGAGTACAATGGTGAAATCTTGGTTCACCGCAACCTCTGCCTCCCGGGTTCAAGTGATTCTCCTGCCTCAGCCTCCCGAGCATCTGGGATTACAGGCATGTGCCACCACACCTGGCTAATTTTGTATTTTTTGTGGAGACAGGGTTTCTCCATGTTGGTCAAACTGGTCTCAAACTTTCAACCTTAGGTGATCCACCTGCCACGGCCTCCCAAAGTCCTGAGATTACAGACGTGAGCCACTGCACTGAGCCCTTGACCCCGTTCTATTTTTTAAAAAAAAATGTGTTTTGGAGCCAAGAGTAATGTAAGGTATTGTTTGTAAAGTGATTTTATCAATGCGTAAGACATTTGTTTGTAATTCTTAACCACAGCCTAACTGAATACTTCAGGCAACGTGTGGATGACAATGAATCATGGTTTCCTCCTGGATAGTGTTCCTAGTGGGCAATTGTTCAATAAATACATGGTTCATAGCACCCTTCCTTAAGACATGAATACACGGTTACTGTCTACAAATAACTGATCTTTTAAGTTTTGATTCCTTGATTTTTTCCAGATGTCATTACCAGAGGATAATCCCTAGTTTTGGGACAGTCTTACTGATAGCACCTCAGTCTTTCTTATAAGGATGAAGACATTCAGTCTTTTCATATCTCCAGTGGCCTAACACAATGCCTAGCACATATCAGATTCCCAAAAATATTTTTTCTTATGAGTATTTTTGTCAGCTTAATAAGATGTTAATTAGCAGGCAAATCCTTTTGGTGTGATTATATTAAATACTGCATTCCTGTTTACATTGAGATCCCAATCAACTGAATAACAATTTCTTCAGTGTTTTAGAAAATGTAATCATTTTTTGATGCTAGCATAGTGTTTATCTGAAATACAATGTCAACGTTTGTGGTTTTTGTTTTTTTAAGAGACAAGATTTCACTATGTTGCCCAGGCTGGAATACAGTGGCTATTCACTGGCAGGATCATAGCACACTGTAACCTTGAACTCCTGGATTCCAGCAATTTCCCTGCCTCAGCCTCCTGAGTAACTGGGCTGGAAATGAATCTCTTAATGAGACAGATGGGATTTTCTTTTTCCTTTTTTTTAATGTGAAAAGAGACAGAATCTCTCTCTGTCGCTCAGGCTTGAGTACAGTTGCATGATCGTAACTCAGTGTAACCTGGTACTCCTGGGCTCAAGTAGTCCTCCTGCCTAAGCCCCCCAAGTAGTTGGCACTTAGAGGCCTGGGCCACTCTCCTGGCTACAGTGTTACAGTTTCAATTGAGAAGCTAAAGTTTAAAATTTTAGGTGGAGATTGGAAGAGACATACAACTCAGTGAGGCTGTACACACTTTTTAAAGTTAAATTTATATTTGTGTATCTTACTCCTGACAGGTCAGTCATTGGCACCATGAACTGGAATAAAGGTGGTCCTGGTACTAAGCGGGGATTTGGCTTTGGAGGTTTTGCAATCAGTGCTGGGAAAGGGAGGAACCCAAACTCCCACAGCAGTCCCACAGTGCCTTTGGGGCAACCAGCTCTTCTTCTGGATTTGGAAAGTCAGCTCCACCACAGCTCCCTTCTTCTACAAAATTGGATCTAAACGGGCCAACTTTGATGAAGAAAATGCGTAAGTGGTAATTCCTGGTATTGTAGCAAAGGTTGGGCTTTGAGAGATATTCATTCTATCAGCAGAAATTGAGTCAGAGAAACTATTTGTTTCTAAATGATTTCTGAAATTACATATCTCACTGAATTCCACTGTTCCTAATAAGTTAAATTATCAGGTTTACTCATTTGTAAGGAATATTAATGCCTATAGAGTTACTGATACCTTTACTGATTCAGTGAATTATGCCCTACTGGGCTGTTGCTCAATGTGGGATTAGAAGCTATTGAAACAGGCCAGGCATGGTGGCTCATGCCTGTAATCCCAGTACTCTGGGAGGCCAAGACTGGCGGATCATCTGTGGTCAGGAGTTCGAGACCAGCCTGGCCAATGTGAAACCCTATCTCTACTAAAAATACAAAAAATTAGCCAGGTGTGGTTGGCACAGCTGTAACCCCACCTACCTGGGAGGCTGAGGCAAGAGAATTGCTTGAACCAGGAGGCAGAGGTTGCAGTGAGCCAAGATCGTGCCATTGCACTCCAGCTTGGGCAACAGTGCAAGACTGTCTCAAAAAAAAAAGCCATTGAAACATAAATATGGCTGAAGAGTTTTATATAATTCATGTGGTTTTGGGTTTTTTTTTTTTTTTTTGGAGGCAGAATTTCTCTCTTGTCACCCAGGCTGCAGTGTAGTGGTGCAGTCTTGGCTCACTGCAGTCTCCCTCTCCTGGGTTCAAGTGTTTCTCCTGCCTCAGCCTCCTAAGTAATTGGGATTACAGGCACCAGCCACCACACCTGGATCATTTTTGTATTATTAGTAGAGATGGGGTTTCACCATATTGGCCAGACTAGTCTCACACTCCTGACCTCAGGTGATTCACCCACGTCGGCCTCCCAATGTGCTGGGATTACAGGCGTGAGCCACCACACCTGGCCTAGTGGTCTTTACTTCAGTCATTTACTGACACCATATAAATTGTTTTGTAAACACAGGCAGTTGTCAGAACTGATGGAAATGGAAGTTTGCCTCAACATCTGTCTTTAAAACTATTACATTGGAACATCTGATAGTGGTAGAAAAATCTCATATTTTCCCCATAGTTCTCATAATTGGTAAATGCTTTTTACCAATTACCATTTTTAACTTGCTGATACAATAATGTGGTTAGAAAAGCTGGGATTTAAGGGTTTGAGTTCTAATTTCTATACAAAATATCTCTCTTTGGTGAATCTCTCTTGTTGCTATTATTACCAACCTGGTTGTGACACTGCCTCACTGCTTGAGGGTTTTTTTTGTTGTTGTTGAGATAGGATCTCACTCTGTCACCCAGGCTGTAGTGGAGTGGTGTGATCAAGGCTCTCTGCAGTCTCGACCTCCCAGGCTAAAGCAGTTCTCCCACCTCAGCCTCCTCAGTAGCTGGAATGATAGGCACATGCCACCACACCCTGCTAATTTTTTGTTCTTTTGTAGAGACAGGGTCTTGCTCAGGCTGGTCTGAAACTCCTAGGCTCAAGTGATCCTCCCACCTTGGCCTCCCATAGTGCTGGGATTGTAGGCATGAGCCACTGCACCCAGCAGATTTTAATTGGAAGAAAAAACTTCTAAGACTGGAGTTTAAAATTATTTGAAAATACACAGCAGTATTTTAGAAAGCTGATACGTTATTCAGTAATCAAATATACAAGTAGTGTTTAAGGTTTAGCAAAGTCAAAAATCATTGTTCTAGATATCAGTTAACCAGCTCAAGCTATTTTTTCATTAGTTAAATAGAACACACTATATACCGGAGGCTGAGGAAGGATGGCTTGAGCCTGGGAGTCTTGAGGCTGCAGTTAGCTATTTTTGCGTCACTGCTCTAAAGCCTGTATAACAGAGTGAGACTCTGTCTCTAAAAACAAACAAAAAAACCAAAACCTATACGAATGGCTATGCATGAGTAAAATATGTATGTATATGCTATATGTTAATACATATGTAATTACATCGTATGGTATATAGTGTAAATATGCTATTGCTACATTAGTGTATATAAGAGTTACTATATAAAGGAGTATGCATAAGCATATCTTCTATATATTTTAGGCCAGGTGCAGTGGCTCATGCCTATAATCCCAGCACTTTGGGAAGCTGAGGTGGGTGGATCACTTGAGGTCAGAAATTTGAGTCCAGCCTGGGCAACGTGGTCAAGCCTGTCTCTACTAAAAATACAAAAATTAGCTGGGTGTAGTGGCATGTGCTTTTAATGCCAGCTACTTCGAAGGCCGGGGCAGGAGAATTGCTTGAACCCGGGTGTTGGAGGTTGCAGTGAGCGGAGATTGGCGCTGCTGTACTTGTAGCCTGGGCAACAGAGCAGGCTCTGTCTCAAAAAAAAGTGTATATATATATATACACACACACACACACACACACACACACACACACACAATATAGTTTAGTCTATATTATTGTTACATATAGTCATATATTAGTATATATATATGTGTATATAATAACAGTTAAAGCTTTTAAAGTAATTCCTAGGAAGACTTGAAATGCTTTAACTTTTTAAGCTGCGGTTATTTATTTATACTAATATTTGGTTGTATTACTATTTAATTTTGAGATAAAATCTAAACAATGGTTTTAGTTTATAAAGAGCTGTAGTGACATTCTTTTCTGGAATGTTTGTTAAAGAGGAAGTGATACCTTATCCAGCCTTTGAAGTTGTCCTTTCTGAATACTTAAGTATTATCGCAAATCATTTTGGATTGAGCACTTACTTTCTTTTGGTTCCTCTTTCTTCTTTTTTGAGACAGAGTCTCGCTCTGTTGCCCAGGCTGGAGTTCAGTGGCACAATCTCAGCTCACTGCAACCTCCAACTCCTGGGTTCAAGCAATTCTGCCTCAGCCTCCTAAGTAGCTGGGATTACAGGTGTTTGCTACCATGCTTGGCTAATTTTGTATTTTTGGCAGGGACAGGGTTTCACCATGTTGGCCAGGTTTGTCTCGAACTCCTCACCTCAAGCGATCCACCTGGCTCAGCCTCCCACAGTGTTAGGATTACAGGTGTGAGCCACCATGCCCAGCCTGAGCATTTTTCAATTCTGGAAGTTTTCTGTCAGTCCCCAGAAAATAGTCCAGAATTTCTGAAGTTTTCGGTCTTACAAAAATCTCTCTTAAGTTTTTATTAAGGATTGTAAAGGATAGACTGAATTTCTAATGTTTCATTAAAAAGTTTCTTTTTAGCTGAGTGCAGTGGCTCACGCCTGTAATCTCAGCTCATTGGGAGGCTAAAGCAGGCAGATCATGTAAGGTCAGGAGTTTGGAATCAGCCTGCCTAACATGATGAAACCCCTGTCTCTACTAAAAATACAAAAATTAGCCAGGTTGTGGTGACAGGCACCTGTAATCCCAGCTACTTGGAAGGCTGAGGCAGGAGAATCGTGTGAACCCAGGAGGCGGAGGTTTTGGTGAGTCAAGATTGCGACACTGCACTCCAGCCTGGGCAACAAGCAAAACTCTGTCTGAAAAAAAAAAGTTTCATTTTTTCCCATAGCACAGCTCTTTAATATTTGTCATATTTATCTAACAGTGATCAGTAAGTTTATACTGAAAACTCTTCCCTTTTAACAGAACTGGGAATATGATTTGACCACACGCTATTGAAATGGAGTATCTCTTGTGATTACTTTTTTGCAATATTGAAATTTTGCGTGTATTAAGTAGTATTTAATAATTAGGTAATTAGCCAGAACCTTGGAGGTCTCTAATTTGATCTGCATTAAATCTCCTAATAATAAGATACACCATAATAAAAATTTTTGCTAAGTGAAAGATTTACTGATCCCAGAGTAAACATTCACTTTACCAATTTGCATTCTAATTGTCAGCTATTTTGAAGATGAGGAAGAAGACTCTAGCAATGTTGATTTACCTTACATTCCTGCTGAAAACTCACCAACTCGCCAGCAATTCCATTCCAAGCCGGTAGATTCTGACAGTGATGATGATCCCTTGGAGGCATTCATGGCTGAAGTGGAGGCAAGTATCAACATGTTTCATTAAAATATTTAGCAGTTAGAAAAAGATCAAGTTAGCATAGTACTTCAAACCTGTTTCAAAATTTGTTTTCTAGTCTTTTTTTTTTTTTTTTTGAGAATTTTGATCTAGTACTCAATAGTTTCATATGTCTATTTCCACTTGCTATGTAGTACTTTTGCGATGATTAGTGGCTAGAAATTTGAACTGTAACCCATGAACATGGTAGCTCTAGATGTATATGTGTATGTTTTATTTTAATAATCTTAGCATATCCTTAAATGTAATTAACACCTCATTCAGTCTGGCATTTATTAAGTACATACTTATGTAAGATAATTGAACTTAAGGAATTTGCCAAAATTACAAATTCTATATTCTGTAGGTTTTTTTTTTTTTTTTTAGATGGGTTCTCGCTCTGTCACCAGGCTGGAGTGCAGTGGCACAATCTTGGCTCACTGCAGCCTACGCCTCCTGGGTTCAAATGATTCTCCTACCTCAGCCTCTCAAGTAACTGGGACTATAGGCACATGTCACTACGCCCAGCTAACTTTTGTATTTTAAGTAGAGATGGGGTTTTACCATGTTGGCCAGGATGGTCTTGATCTCTTGACCTTGTGATCCACCTACCTCGGCCTCCCAAAGTGCTGGGATTACAGGCATGAGTCCCTGCCCAGCCTATTCTGTGGTTTTAAATATTTTTTCTTCATCAACACTGATGACCTCCTTGTAAAAATTCAACCTCATGACCACCTCCTTGAAACTCTTCTCACTAGGCTTTTGTGATTTTGTGTTATTTTCCTTTTTCTTCTTACTGGTTTTTTTTCTGTTCGTTTTTGTTTTCTTATTTACTTTTTATTGTGGAAAAATTTAAACACATACAAAGATAGAATAATAAAATGAACCTTCATGTACCTTCAACCAACTTTATTAGTTAACAACTTTTGGCCGCTCTTGTGTTATTTAATCTCTCCCACCGCTGATTCTTTCCTTTTTTTTTTTTTTTTTTTTTGGAGGCAAGGTCTTGCTGTGATGCAGGCTGGCCAGATAGAATACAGTGTTGTGATCATGGCTCACTGCAGCCTCAAACTCCTGGGCTCAAATGATCCTCCTGCCTCAGCCTCCTGAATAGCTGAGATTATAGGTATGCACCACCATGCCCAGCTAAGTTTTAATTTTTTTTTATAGAGTTGAGCTTTTGGACTTCTGGCCTCAAGTGATCCTCTAACCTCAGCCTCCCAAAGCGCTTGGACCACAGGCATAAGCCATTGTGTCCAATCCAATTCTGTTTTGGTTTATTTTAAAATCTCAGACATGTAATTTTATCCATCTGTATTTCTGTGAGAACACTCTTAAAAATTACAACCACCAGATTATTGTTGCACCCAAAAAACAAATCATTAAATATCCATCTGACTATTATTTGTGATCCTTCTTGCCATCTTCCTGCAATTTTTCACATACAGAGGTCCCTTTATAGCTCTCTATATTGATTTACTGTTTTCATTCTTTATACATTCCTTGGTGACCTCATTTACTTTTAAAACTTTTTGGCCAGGTGCAGTGGCTCATGCCTGTAATCCCAGCACTTTGGGAGGCCAAGGTGGGCAGATGACGCGGTCAGGACAAGACCAGCCTGGCCAACATGGTGAAACCCAGTCTTTACTAAAAATACAAAAAACTAGCCGGGTGTGGTGGTGCAGCACCTGTAATCCCAGCTACTGAGGAGGCTGAGGCAGGAGAATTGCTTGAACCTGGGAGACAAAGGTTACAGTGAGCTGAGACTGTGCCACTGCACACACCAGCCTGGGCAACAAGAGCAAAACTGTATCTCAAAACAAAACAAAAAACTTTTCTGTGCATAATTTACATCTTTAGTTGTATCTTTCACTTTGGTTTTGGTCCTGCTTTTCCGGAATCGTATTGGCCTTTTTTACATGAATGTGTCCCACTGGCACCTTAAACTCTCTTCATCATCTTTCTTCCTCATCTTTTCCTTCTCTTATTTCTGTGAATGACATAAGTGTTTACATAGTCACCTTAGCTTAAAACTGGCTTTAATTTCTTCCTTTCATCACTGCCCCTTCATTTTTTTTTTTTTAGCAAATTATCAAGCATGTTTATTATTTAATCCTCAAAATCATGAGAAATAGGCAGAAAAATGTATATATAAATATAATTTTTTAACTGATAATAGAACGGAGCCCTAACGTAATTTAAATCACTTGCCCCAAATCGTATTGGTACTTAATGTGGCAGACCTGGAACTCAATCTTTGTCCTCTTAGTCCTGAGCAGCTCTTCCTGTAATCTGCTGCTCCTCTTGTCGTTTGCCAAATCTTCAATCTTTATTATAGCCCTTGCATCTGTTCTTTTCTTTCTGTTGCCATTGTAGCCATCCTACTGTACATTCTTGTAAATTCTCTCCCCTGCTTTAGGCCCTCTGCTGTCTTATTAGGTAGTATACAGCTGCAGGTTAATTAGACCAAAATATGTTTCTTTTCATGGTATTCTTCTTGCTTAAAAACTCACTTTAGATGACTTGACACGGTGGCTTACACCTATAATCCTAGCACTTCAGGAGGCTGAGGCAGGAGGATCCTTCGAGTCCAGGAGTTCAAGACTAGCCTAGGCAACCTAGTAAGTCCCTGTCTCTACAAAAAATAAAAAAATTTAGCCAGATGTGATGGCATCCTGCTATAGTCGCAGCTACTTGGGACGCTGAGGTTGTAATAAGCTGTGATCATGCCACTGTACTCAACCTGGACGACAAAGTGAGACCCTTTCTCAAGAACAAAATGAAGCAAAAAACTATCACTCAGCATTTTGGGGATCCAAGGTGGGAGGATCGCTTGAGGTTGGGCAACATAATAAGACCGTGTCTGTTAAAAAAAAAAAAAAAAAAAAAGTCACTTAATTGGTTATGAAATAAAATCCTTTCAGATTTCTTAGTTACTTGTTTTCAGCCAGAATACACCTCTCCTCCAAGGAAGGTGGGAAAGAAATAATCCAAGATTAATGTGTTTTTGTTTGTCCTAGACATTGCTTTTTTAAAAATGTGAGCCAACATTTTTAAAATCAGGGGGATTTTGTCTAATAGTTCAGACTGTTGAAAAATGGAAGACCTGGCAATATACTAAGCCAGTGTTTTTGTGTGGCAGAAAGAGGCTGTTGCTGAGCAAATGGCTGCCTGCATTAGACAAGGCATGCTTTTCCTTGCTCACCATGATTACGTCAATCCCTGTTTCCTTCTTGATGTTGAGTCCACTGTTTATAGAACCATTTGTTATTTCTCTTGCACTGTAATTTTTCTTTTATTTTTGAGACAGGATCTTTTGCTCAGGCCAGAGTGCAGTGGCACCATCCCAGTTCACTCTAACCTCAAATTCCTAGGCTCAAGCGGTCCTCCGACCTCAACCTCCCAAGTAGCTGGAACTACAGGTGCATGCCACTACACTCTGCTGATTTTTAAAAATTATTTTTTTCCCCAGGCTGGTCGCAAAACTCCTAGGCTCAGACAATCTTTTTGCCTTGGCCTCCCAAAGTGCTGGAATTGCAGGCAGAGTCTGTGCCCAGCCTCTGCATTGCAATTTTTGTTAGTATGGAGAATTATTTTTCTGAACTTAGTTCTCTATTAGATATCAGAAAATAAAACACTCAGGGTGACATAAGAAAAATTAGAGTACATATCTGTAGAAGAATATGCCTACTTGCTTATTTCCAGTTTGGTCTTTGAATTTCCCATCTTTGATTTTGAACAACTTAAGTTCCTTACAGAAGAATATACACCTAATAGGTGGCAGAGCCAGAATTCATCTCCAAACCCCATATTCCTTATGCAGTATCATTCTGTATCTAAGTTCTTGTAGCGCTGTGTATTTGCCTCTTGTCAAACTATACAGGATACTTACCAAAACCCAGACAATTCAGGACATACATGTGTCTTGCAACATAGTAGGTATTTAATTAATATGTTAAGTGATTTATCCTAGGAGTAAAATGAATTGTCATGTTTGAGATGTCTGGTATGTATTGTTTTTTTCTTTATCTTCTTTAGATATGAACGTTTCCTAATGGGCTATGTTTCCAAGAGAATCTGGTCTCGTTATTTCTTGAGGTATCCCTAGTGATGAATTAAAAAGAAAAATTAGCTCTTGATTTTCTGGGTGTAAATGTAGATTTGTGGTATTACAAACTGGCATAGCCCTTTGTGAGTGAAAGTTTCTAAGAATGGCCTAAATTCTTCTGCTTGGCATTTTAATAGTTGAAGCTGTTTGGGAATTAAATCTTTTTGGTACAGTATCATTCTTCGGGGTATCTTTTTGGTGTAGCATCAAAAGGGGTTTTATGGCTGGGCACGGTGGTTCATGCCTGTAATCCCAGCACTTTGTGGGACAGAGGCAGCCTGATCACTTGAGGTCAGGAGTTCGAGACCAGTCTGAGCAACATGGTAAAACCCTGTCTTTACTAAAATACAAAAATTAGCTGAGCGTGGTGGCACGCACCTGTAGTCCCAGTACTCAGGAGGCTGAGGCAGGAGAATCGCTTGAACCCAGGAGCGTCCTGATATCGTGTCACTGCACTCCAACCGGGGTGGCAGAACGGGACACCCACCTCAGAAAAAAATGGTGAGGGGGGGGTTGCATATTTTAGGACAAAGATTTTGTCTGATCTTAGAGTGTTGTTGCCATTAATTCCTGGTTTCAGATGACAATTTTTTTTTTTTTTTTTTTTTAAAGATGGGGTTTCACCATGTTGGTCAGGCTGGTCTTGAACTCCCGACCTCAGGTGATCCACCCGCCTTGGCCTCCAAAGTGTTTGGATTACAGGCATGAGCCACCAAACCTGGCCAATTTTTTTTTTTTTTTAAACAGAGTCTTGCTCTGTTGCCCAGGCTGGGGAGCAGTGGCGCCATCTCGGCTCATTGCCACCTCTGCCTCCCGGTTCAAGCGATCTTCTGCCTCAGCCTCCCAAGTATCTGGGATTACAGGTGCCCTCCACCATGCCCAGCTAATTTTTTTGTGTTTTTAGTAGTGATGAGGTTTTGCCACGTTGGGCAGGCTAGTTTTGAATGCTTGACCCCTTGGGTGATCTGCCCGCCTCGGCCTCCCAAAGTGCTGATATTAAGGCGTGAGCCACTGCATCCGGCCCAGATGTCAAAATTTTTTTTTTTTTTTTTTTTTGAGACGGCATCTCGTGCTGTCGCCAGCTTGGAGTGCAGTGGTGCAATCCCAACTCACTGCATTTCCGAGTTCAAGTGATTTTCCTGCCTCAGCCTCCTGAGTAGCTGGGACTACAGGCATGTGCCACCATGCCCGGCTAATTTTTCTATTTTCAGTAGAGACAAGGTTTCACCATGTTGGCCAGGATGGTCTCCATCTCTTGACCTCGTGGTCCACCCACTTTGGCCTCCCAAAGTGCTGGGATTACAGGCATGAGCCACCGTGCCAGGCCATCAAATTTTATAGAAGTATAAACTTTTCTAGTGCTTGAACTAGATGAAGATTTATTTTTAGCCAGTGTTCTGAAAAAAGATTTATGTAGGCTTAAACAATATGTTCTACCACTGTTGGTGACCTGTTTCTTATGTTACATTGCTTATATCATCTTCAGTTTCTAGTCTTATAGCTGGTTCAGTCCTCTGAAAAGTAGGTTGTTTGTATGCATTGCTTCTCTTTAAAACAATTTATCTTTATCAGGAACATTTGGTTTGATAGAGCACTCAACCATGCCATGGTATATTTAGTGGCATTTAAAAAAAATCTGAGATTGCTGGAAAAACTCATGGTACTTTATAGTGAGAAAAAGCTGTACAAAATGTGTATAACCTTGGGAAAAATTACTTAATTCTTCTGACCTTGATTTTTAAGTGTATAATACAAATGATTAATTTAGATCAGTGATCATCAATTTGTGGTATATAAGAATTGCCTATGGAAAATGTAAAAACTACACACATTTAACTCACTCCAGCCCCAAGAATTCTGATTTAGTAGGTGTAGAGCAGTTTTCAGCCTTGAGACTGTTGTCATTTGGCGCTGGATAAGTATTTGTTGTGGTGCTATTCTTTGTATTGTAGAATGTTTAGCAGCCATCCTTGGCCTCTACAAACCAGTAACCTCAGCTGTGCCCCACCCCCAAATTAAAAATGTCTCTAGAGATTGCCAGATGTTGCCTAGGGGCAAAATTGCCCCAGGTTGAGAGCTACCCTTCCAGAGTCAGATGTATAGGGTCTTAAGGTACACTTGGAGGAAGGCTGATCTGCCTGAATTAAAAGCACTTTACATCTGTAATTTTATCATTAATTTATAAAAAGCAACCAAAGATTATATTTGTGAAGCAAGCATTTTTGTTCATTTTTCCATGAGTGGAATATTATTACAGATAAAAATCGTGTAGTTCATATACAGCCATGTTTGTAGAGCATTTTGTTATTTCTTTTTAAAAAATAATCGTCAAAATGCAATTTGATTGTGTCAAAATGCAGTTGTCAAACACATAGCTAAAGCTATTATGGCACTTGTTCCAATCTAAGAATTGTTTCTTTCAGTGTTTTTAGTTGATGTGATTCTATACAGCCTTTTGTTTCATTAGGATCAGGCAGCTAGAGACATGAAGAGGCTTGAAGAAAAGGACAAAGAAAGAAAAAACGTAAAGTAAGTTGTTTTCTTCTTCCTCACAAAGGTTACATGAAAACTGCTTAAGTATTGCAAAGCCTATTCCCCCAAAGTTTATAGAGAAAAAATACTGAAGTACACGGTGTCTTTACTTGAAGTTATTCCTATATCTTGAATACTTCTTTAAAAATAGAGATGGCAACAGTCTTCACATTTGCAGTAATTTAAAAGTGTTCAGTTTGGTAGAACAGTATTTGGTTTTTGACTGTAAGTAGTTGTTTAGTAAACACAAGAAATGAATTATAGTAGAGTTTAGGGGAGCATAATTACTAAAGTTTGGGCTCATTGTTCTGAGTTTGTCTGATAATTAATATAAATAGGTTAATGCCTATCTGGTTGATTATGAGAAGTAATGGCAACTATATCACGAAAACTATGTACAGTTGAACTTTTGACCAACACATATTTGAACTGCATGAGTTCACTTATATGGGGGTTTTTTTCAACCAACACAGATGGAAAAATAATTTTCACAGTATAAAAACCTGTGTAGAAGAAGGGCTATAGTAATACCTAATATCTAATTTCATTTAGGGAGTGACATTGTGCTTTAGCAACCATAGTCAGAACTTGAAATATTTTATTTTCTGGGAAAGAGAAGTCTCCTCTTTGCCTTGATTAATAAACTCCTAAAGCTTTTTCTACCAGGCATAGTGGGACTTTTTTCTCCCTGTGCTTGGCAGTTAGGGCTTCAGTCCCTTCCCAGGGTTCCTGTGCTATATGGAGGTTTAGCCATGTTATTGGTATTCACTGTATGTTGTATCCCTTCCACCTGTCCTACGCTGGTGGTGTTGCTTGCTGGTTGCCTTAGGAATAGCAAGTGCTCTAGGTTTGGCAGAAAGTCTGATTAGAAAGAGATGGTTGTGGGAACTAAGCAACCATACTTTCCCTATAGCTCCTGATAGATATAGCAGATGATAACGGCCCCCTCTCTGTGTGAACTATTTAGGAGTTTTATCCCCAAACCCATAAAGGAGTTAATGTAGTTTTTCTCTGTCTCCATCCCTAACATAACTGCTTTTGGCTGAAAACTGTTTATCCTAGAGCTAGAAACTTTGGAGACCATAAGAAGGTTGGGACCTTCTTTATAGTATATGCCAAATGCAGGAATTTTTTTTTTTTTTTTTTTTTTTTTTTTGAGACAGAGTCTTGCTCTGTTGCCAGGCGCCAGGCTGGAGTGCAGTGGCGCAGTCTCGGCTCACTGCAACCTCCGCCTCCCGGGTTCAAGCAATTCTCCTGCTTCAGCCTCCCGGGTAGCTAGGACTACAGGCACACGCCACCATGCCCAGCTAATTGGTTTTTTTGTAATTTTTAGTAGAGACAGGGTTTCACCATGTTGGCCAGGATGGTCTTGATCTCTTGACCTCGTGATCCGCCTGCCTCAGCCTCCCAAAGTGCTGGGATTACAGGCTTGAGCCACCGTGCCCGGCCCAGGAATTTTTTTTTTTCTTTTTAGTATGAAATGCTTTTCACAACCACATTTTTTGTTGTATGGATTCACAAAACTACTATCATTTGGTATCTGTCTTCAGAAAGTTTTTACGTCTGATTACCTTGTTAGTAACTACTGTTTCTAGGGGTACCATATCATCTCATCTAAAAGAAATGCAAACTGCAGATTATAGAGTGAAGCTATACATATATAATGGGTGGTTAGTTTACAGTGTGCTCTTTGCTGCTTTGTTATTGTTAGTGTTGAGAGTTCCTGTGCTGTATGGAATTCGACACTAATCTGCTGTAAGTATGGAGCTGGGTATGTGGAACATTTGCAGGGAAGTTTGTTTCTCCGCTTGTTTTTCCAGGGGTATTCGAGATGACATTGAAGAGGAAGATGACCAAGTGAGTTCCTATGCAGTATTTCTATCTTTTATTTTTATCCTCAAAGTCTATACTGGGGACAAGCTAGAGCTTGCCTTCACTTAAAATGGCCATACCTGACATTCAGCAGGGAGTGTCATTTGATTTGCTCCTTTTGTACCTGTGTGACCAATTGGTAATATATAGATTCACATGACTTTCCCTTATATTGAAGATGGAATTTTTGATCAACTATGACATCAAAAGCAAATATGGGCTTTATTCTGCTTGCTTCTTCTTAAATCCAAAATTAATGTTTATTCTGTTAAATCAAGTGGTAGAGTAGTATGGGATCTACTGATGACCTCTAGTAACATCTAACCTCTACCTCTTAGTAAAAGTTCTGTTTGTGGTTCTTATATTTCAAGATGGAACATTAATGACTGTCTGTTAGTATTTTCTTCCCCATTGTTCAGTTGTGGAATGATGAGAATCAGAGTGAGTGGTAGCCCTTTCCAGGTTTGTGACCTTTCTAATTAGTGTTAACTTCCAAACTTGGATTATTAAAGCCACAGCATGTGTTCTATGCCTCTGGGCAGGGTTGATAGACACCTCACTCCAGGAAGGCTGTGGAACAGACAGATTTGTAAATCTTCTATTAGACAAGTTACATCATTTTGTAGTGCTGTTTAATTGATTTCTTCTGATTGTTTTTCTGAATATTGCTATTGTTAAAGGAATCATTACTAGAAGGGTCTTGCCCTGCTTGGTAGGTATTGTAACTGCAGTCATCTGGTATACTGTGTGCACTAATTACAGGAGCAGAAACATTCTCAGTTGTACTTGGGTGTGATTATGTTCTTGTGCTTTCCTGCAGGAAGCTTATTTTCGATACATGGCAGAAAACCCAACTGCTGGTGTGGTTCAGGAGGAAGAGGAAGACAATCTAGAATATGATAGTGATGGAAATCCGATTGCACCTACCAAAAAAATCATTGATCCTCTTCCCCCCCATCGATCATTCGGAGGTATGGTGTTTCTTGCTGAATTTGATTCTTGTTTCATGCCAATACAATCTTCTTCAACTTTTAACAGTTAGGTTTTCCCAGTAGTAGAGTATTCTTACATCATGGCCATATGCATCTTGTTGTCTCTACTAAGTGGTTGAGCCACAAATTCCATGAAGCTTTATAGCCTATCTTGTTTAAAGGTATAGCCTTATTACTTACATTTGAGTTTGGAATTAAAACCTTTTTTTTTTTTTTTCAAATAATTGGACTTGTTTTCCAGAATCAGTACTTAACATCTTTTATTTATTTGTTTATTTATTTATTTATTTTTCGAGACAGTCTCTCTCTGTCGCCCAGGCTGGAATGCAGTGGTACGATCTTGGCTCACTGCAACCTCTGCCTCCTAGGTTCAAGATTCTCCCTGCCTTGGCCTCCCAAGTAGCTGGGATTACAGGTGCCCACTACCACGCCTGGCTTATTTTTTTAAAAATATTTTTGGGTAGAGATGGGGTTTTGCTATGTTAGCCAGGCTGGTCTTGACCTCCTGATCTCAGTTGATCTGCCCACTTCGACATCCCAAAGTGCTGGGATTACATGCGTGAGCCACTGCACCTGGCCGTGACATCATTCTTTCATACTGGGAACATTTTGGGCCTGTGTTTACTGTTTTTTGTTGTTGTTTTTGCTGTATTGCCCAGTCTGGCCCCAAACTCCTGGGCTCAAGCAATCCTTTCACTTCAGCCTCCCGAGTAGCTAGGACTACAGGTACATGCCACTGCACCTGGCTTGCATTTATTTTTTTGTTTTTTTTTTCCAGACTGAGTCTTGCTCTTTCACCTAGGCTGGAGCATAATGGCGCAATTCTTGGTTCACTGCAGCCTCTGCCTCCTGGATTTAAGCAATTCTCCTGCCTCAGCCTCCCAAGTAGCTGGGGCTACAGGCACCCGCCATCATGCTGGCTATTTTTTGTATTTTTAGTAGCGATTGGGTTTCACCATGTTGTCCCATCTGGTCTTGAACTCCTGACCTCAGGTGATCCACCGCCTTGGCCTTCCAAAGTGCTGGGATTATAGATGTGAGTCACTGTACCCATCTGCACTTTTTTTTAAATTTCTGTGTATTTTTACTGTTGGTCCCAGATCTGGGGCAGATGAGAGGCTATGTCTTCAAAGTGGAACCAGTAATTACAGGATCCTTAAGGAATGAGGACATCAGTGTACCCACTTGAAAAAATATCAGTGTTTTCATCCAGGTTAAATATCAGCAGAGATCTTAGATACACTGATGCTAGAGCAGTGGTTCTCAGTTTGGATCAAGGAACCCTTCCAGGAAACCTACAAAGTCCAAACAATTTTTATCATACCAAGATTATTTTCCTTTGTTACTGCATCAACATTTGCATTGTTGGTGTAAAAGCAGAGATAAGTAAAACTGCTGATGCCTTAGCATGAATCAAGCCATTGGCAGCAAACTGTTCTAGTAGGCATATTCTCCCCTGTCAGACCATTGCAGTTAAAAAAAAAAAAAAAGCCAGTTTCACTTAAGAATGCGCTTGTGGCTGGGCACAGTGGCTCACATCTGTAATCCCCGCACTTTGGGAGACCAAGGTGGGCAGATCACCTGAGGTTGGGAGTTCGAGGCCAGCCTGACCAATGTGGAGAAACCCTGTCTCTATTAAAAATATAAAATTAGCCGGGTGTGGTGGCGCACGCCTATAATGCCAGCTACTCTGGAGGCTGAGGCAGGAGAATCTCGTGAACCCGGAAGGCGGAGGTTGTGGTGAGCCAGGATCGCGCCATTGCACTCCAGCCTGGGCAACAAGAACGACACTACATCTCAAAAAAAAAAAAGAAAGAAAGAATGTCCTTATGAAACAGTAAAAATTATTAAATCGTTACCCTTGAACTACATGTTTTTTTAATTCTGTGCGATAAAATGGAAAGTGTGCATAAAGCATTTCTGTTATGTACCAAACTATGATAGTCTTTTGAGGAAAAGCCCTTACATGTTTGAGTTGTAATGTGAACTAGCTACTTTTTTTCATAGAACACCATTTTCACTGGACAAAATCAATGACACTTCAAGAAAAACAATTGAAAATATTTATTACCAATGATAGATATTCAAGCTTTTGGTCAGACGCAGTGGCTCATGCCTGTAATTTCAGCACTTCAGGAGGCTGAGGCAAGTGGATCACTTGAGCTCAGGAATTTGATACAATCCTGGACAACTTGGTGAAACCCTATCTCTTATTAAAAAAAACAAAATTCAGGCCAGGCATGGTGGCTAATGCCTGTAATCCCAGCACTTTGAGAGGCCAAAATGGGCAGGTTACCTGAGGTCAGCAGTTGTAGAGACGAGCCTGACTAACATTTTCAAACCTTGCCTCTACAAGGCTGGGCATGGTGGCACATGCCTGTAATCCCAGCTACTTGGGAGGCTGAGACAGGAGAGTCACTTGAACCCAGGAGGCGGAGGTTTATGGTGAGCCGAGATCTCGCCATTGCACTCCAGCCTGGGCAATAAGAGCAAAATTCCAGCTTAAAAAAATTGAAGCTTTCAAGCAAAAATTAGAATTTGGAAAACTTATATCTACCACAGTAGGCTTGACAGCTTTTCAGTACTTAAAGACCATTGTGACAAGATTGATGGTGATATTAATAACTGATTTTTAATACAGTGAAATGTGTTAACATTTGGATGATCTGTATACAACCTCAGTGAACCGGTATTTTCCAAATGACCGATGTATGACATTACAAAATCAAGCATGAGTAAAAGCTCAACTCAAAATACATGATAGATAAATAGATTATAATGTAACAGATTGTAAAAACTTCAATAATATGGTTTCAGATTACACAATGAAAATAACCTTTAGGAAACGACCACATGTCAAGTTTTAGTGTAAAATAAAAAGTATCTGAAAAGGGCTGGGTGTGGTGGCTCATGCCTGTAATCCCAGCACTTTGGGAGGCCAGGGTGGGCAGATCACTTGAGGCCAGAAGTTTGAGACCAGTCTGATCAACATGGTGAAACCTTGTGTCTACTAAAAATACAAAAATTAGCTGGGATTGGTGGCAGGCACCAATAATCCCAGCTACTCAGGAGACTAAGGCAGGGAAATTGAGCCTGAGTGACAGAGTGAGACTCTGTCCAAAAAAAAAACTGTCTGAAAAGGCTACTAAAATATTCTCCTCCCTTTTTCAACTACGTATTTTTAAAAAAGTGTCTGAAAAGGCTGCTAAAATACTTTCCTCCGTTTTTCAACTACATACTTTTTCTTTTTCTTTTTTATTTTTTTTTGAGACAAATTCTTGCTGTGTCGCCCAGGCTAGAGTGCAGTGACGTGACCTCGGCACCCTGCAACCTCCTCTTCCCGGGTTCAAGAGATTCTCTTGTCTCAGCCTCCTGAGTAGCTGGGATTATAGGCATGTACTACCATACCCGGCTAATTTTTATAGTTTTGGTAGAGATGGGCTTTCACCATGTTGGCCAGGCTGGTCTCGAACTCCTGACCTCAAGTGATCCATCTGCCTTTGGCCTCCCAAAGTGCTGAGATTACAGGCATGAGGCACTACTCCAGGCCTGGAGGCCAGATTTTCTTATAGGCTTAAATAAAACCAAGCTATTAAAACAATTTGAATATAGTAGGAGTTATTTAAGTCAGACATTAATAAAGAGATTTGTGAAAATATAAGACAGTGTCACTTTTCTTGCCAACTTTTTTGAGGTATCCAGAATTACAAGTTTTTTGACTGCCTATAGAATGCTTATATTCTGAAAAAATAAGCTTAAGAGCCAGGCATGGTGGCACATGCTTGGAGTCCCAGCTACTAGAGAGGCGGAGGCAGGAGGATCACTTGAGCCCAGGAGTTGAGTCTAGCCTGGGCAACATAGCAACACTCTGTCTCTGGGAAAGAAAAAAAAAAGTTTTTATTGACTGACAAGCCTAGGGGGGGAAAAAAGTTTATAAAAAATCATTTAGCCAAATTGATAGGTGGTGATGTGCTTATGTTTTGTATCCCTAGTACAGTAAGCTATGAAAAGCATAATAGAAGTGACCACTACTCTCTCTGGAATTGGCAATGTTTGGCCATACATTTTTTAACAGTTATAAACAACTCCGTGTTTTTAAACAGAATAGAACTCCTTCTAAAAGCAGACCTATCTCTAAAAGAAATATTAGGAATGTTTTTAAATCCCTAGAGCTAGGTTAAACAGCTAAATTTAAAACATATTTAAATGTCATATGGTGAAATATCTTCTCTGTCCTCTGAGGTCGTTGGTATTATAGAAATCCTTAGTCTGCTTCAAGGTTGTTCAAATTCGAGGTTTCGTTAAGAGTCTCTTTAGGAAGTAGGTTGGTGTTAGGCCAGGTATGGTGACTCATGCCTGTAATCCTAGCTACTCGGGAGGCTGAGGCAGCATGAGAATTGCTTGAATCTGGGAGGCAGAGGCTCCAGTGAGCCAAGATTGCACCACTGCAGTACAGCCTGGGTGACAGAACGAGATTCTGTCTCAACAACAAAAAAAGAAGTAGGTTGGTGTTTATATTGAAAATAGGAATAGAAAACAAATTAGCTGTACTTTTTAGGAACTGGGTTGAAAATAGATTAATTTTTTTGCTCTTTCAGCTGGAATGGCTTTACTTGTGTAATATTTGGAAAGTATTATTTTGCATTAAAATCAAACTTACAGGATTGACTCTTGAATTCTAGACTAACTTTGAATAATTGGACCTGCAGATTGACTATCCACCATTTGAAAAAAATTTTTACAATGAACATGAAGAGATAACCAACCTCACTCCACAGCAGTTAATAGATCTCCGCCATAAGCTCAATCTTCGGGTAAGAAATCATTAAGCTCAGTGTTCTTCTATTAATGTTAATTAGTCTAGATTGGGTATTATTGGTTATTTAAAGTAATAACCTTGAGTTTCTTTTCTAATGGTCTCTGAACTGTCATTGCCAGAGTAATTATTATATCCCCTGTGTTCATGTCTCTTAGTTTGATTTTTTAGTCTTCTAGATGCTGTTTGAGGATAGGATTATTTTCTTCTTTCATTTGTCAATCAGTTTTGTATGTTCTGTGCTGGATGGGCTAGTGATAAAGGGTGGGAATCCCTATCTAAAGGAAGAGGAAACAAGATTAATAACATATGATATCTTAGAATATTTTGAAATTAAGGTAAACTTGTCTATCAAATTATATGTAGTATGCTTTATTTTAAAAATTAGAATAAATTAATACCTTTTGAAAGTATGCATGTACTAATTTCAGAATGGTTTAAATTGCCCACCAAAAAGTTTTGGGCTGCACGTTGGCCACATTGGTTTAGGTGCTGATAGACTTCAAATGAAACACACAGAAAAAATATGCTATGCTATCCACTCTAGTATAGACACCTTTTGCCTGTGTGCACCTTATCAGTTGCTACACCATGTTTAAACTCCTGTTTTCCAGGAGGAGTTTGTGTATGTGTGTGTGTACACTTGTCTGTTTTCCATGAGGTTACTCACCTTCCCAATGCCTCAAGAAAATTTTTAAGTAACATCCATGAAATCCTGACTGGAAATATTAGCATCACCAGAAAATCAATAAAAGGTTACCACTGTTGGGGACAAAATGGAAGTTATAAGCTCCATTCTTCACGTGGGTACAGTTTCAACAGTGCTTCACAGTGGCTGGGCCATCACTAAGTGAGACGTAATTCATCAGGCATAACTGAAAATGGAGGCGGCAGATTATATCGTTGTAGACAGTATATGTAGATTTGTCTTATTTGGAGCCCACTTGGAATTTTCAAGAGTAAGATGTGTTTTTTTCTACCATCTGGTTAATACTTACGCAAAATGGCAAAAGAAAGAACATTAATGAGTTCCCAATTCAATGAACAGTGTTTTTTCTTTTTTCCTTATTATTTGTTATGAGAAAATTTTGATTTAAGAGATTTTTAGTTAATAATTTAAAATTGTATGACAATTATCTTGGGAATATTTGTAGTGGAGTTTTTAATATGAGGTTTATATTTGTTACCATTTGAGCTTTTGCCTTTTCATTGTATGATTTTGGCTTACAGACTTGTGTTTTCACTTCATACTCCAACTCAAATGCTAGATCCAGGTAAGTATTGTTGAACTTCACATGCTGTTAATGTTGAAGTACAAGTCACTCTGGGGAGTTGTCTTTATCTCTAGGTCTCTGGTGCTGCACCTCCTAGACCAGGAAGTAGCTTTGCTCATTTTGGGTTTGACGAACAACTTATGCACCAGATTCGGAAATCTGAATACACACAGCCCACTCCAATACAGTGCCAGGTAAGTACAGCATAATAAAAGGAAAATAAAGTAGGATAATCTTTCATGACTATATTAGTTTAAAAACAAATCAATAAAACAGTGTTTAGTGTAGAACTGTATTGATAAGGATAGAGGTATTTATCACTCTAAGAAGTCACTAAATGGCTGGCAAATATTCTTTTGTATCTGATACAAATCTTGAAAATATGATATGAAGAAAGTAATTTATTAGGCCTAAACCTAACCAAAAAGGTTTGTATATGAATGTATTTAGCACTGTCATTGACTAGAATTCCTCTGTCTGTGACCTGAAAATTCTCATTCATTACTGAAAGTTTTAGCTTCTTTTTCCCATTATGGGATTTATTCATTCTTATGCAGGAAATTCTCATTTTCTGTATATGAATGAGATAGTCTGTACCTTCTCAAGGTGGGGGAGGTTTAAAACATTTTAGCAACCCTTCATTATAAATTGTGATTTTTCTGTGTGTGTGGTTTTTTTTTTTTGCGGGGTTGGTGGGGAGACGGAGCCTAGATCTGTCACCCAGGCTGGAGTGCAGTGGCACAGTCTTGGCTCACGGCCACCTCTGCCTCCCAGGTTCAAGCAATTCTCCTGCCTCAGCCTCCCAAGTAAATGGGATTACAGGCACACACCACCATGCCTGGCTAATTTTTTGCATTTTAGTAGAAATGGGGTTTCACCGTGTTGTCCAGGCTAGTTTCAAGCTCCTGAGCTCAGGCAGTCTGCCTATCTTGGCCTCCCAAAGTCCTGGGATTACAGGTGTGAGCCGCCTATATTTTAAGCAAAACAGTGTTTCTGTTCTGTAAATGGTGGCTGACATCCACGTAATGAAAACGATGTCATTTTCTCTAAATCAAGAAGTTCATGAGAATGTCAGATACTGATACTCATATTTCGCATAGCCCAGGATATGTTTTGTTCCGTTGCAAATAAATATCATTAGTAGTCATTTATCCTTCCCCAAGATTTGCTTCAGTACATCTTTAGAATTGAAATTTTAGAGTGGTTATATTTTACTTTTTCTCCAGGGCGTGCCTGTGGCATTAAGTGGTAGAGACATGATTGGTATTGCCAAAACAGGTAGTGGGAAAACTGCAGCCTTTATTTGGCCCATGTTGATTCATATAATGGACCAGAAGGAGTTGGAACCAGGTGATGGACCAATTGCAGTGATTGTGTGTCCTACCAGGGAGCTTTGCCAGCAGGTATGTGCTTTCAGTAGAATGCCTTCTTCCATATGTGGACATGCTAGGGACCAGCCAGTCAAGTGAGGTAGAATGACCAGGAAAAATTTTTTTTTTAATTGTGATAACATACACACAAAATTTATTATCTTAACGATTTTTAATGTACAGTTCAGTGGCATTAAGTATATTCACTCACAATGTTGTGCTGCCAGGAAATTTTTGGAAAATAATTTGTGTTAAATATTTTCTATATAACCAAATATGTACTTTCCCCTAAAAACTACTGTTGTTATTTATTTATTTTTTTTGAGACAGAGTTTCACTCTTTTGACCAGGCTGGAGTGCAGTAGCATGATCTCAGCTCACTGCAAACCCCCAGGTTCAAGCAATTCTCCTGCCTCAGCCTCCCGAGTAGTTGGGATTATGGGTGCACATCACCACAGCCGGCTAATTTTTGTATTTTTAGTAGAGATGCAGTTTTACCATGTTGGCCAGGCTGGTCTCGAACTCCTGACCTCAAGTGATCTGCCCGCCTTGGCCTCCCAAAGTGCTGGGGTTACAGGTGTGAGCCACTGTGCCTGGCCAAAAGTACTGTTTGTTTTTATTTTTTTATTTTTTTGGAGACGGAGTCTTGCTCTGTTGCCCAGGCTGGAGTCTCACTGTGTTGCCCAGGTGGGATCTCAGCTCACTGCAACCTCCGGCCCCAGGTTCAAGTGATTCTCCTGCCTCAGCCTCTGGAGTAGCTGGGATTACAGGCGCCTGCCACCACGCCTGGCTAATATTTGTATTTTTAGTAAAGACAGGGTTTCATCATGTTGGCCAGGCTGGTCTCTTAACTCTTGACCTCACGTGATCTGCCTGCCTTGTCCTCCCAGAGTGCTTGTATTACAAGTGTGAGCCACCACGCCTGACCAAAACTGCTGTTTTTAAGAGGAAAAATCTATTGTGATATGGAGACTGTATAAGCTGACAGTTTTTCTATAGGGTGAATTTATTTGTCTTGGTAGAAAAGCAATGACAGGATCAGGAAGAGAAGGGGGTAAAATGAGTAAGGTAAGATTTTAGATAATCCGTTAAGATGCGATAATGGTATTTTATTCATTTATACCTTTATGAATAAAATAATGATTTTAAAGCATGACATCACATTCTGTTTTTCAGAACTTCATTTGGGTTGTGACAGAAATATTTGTTAGTGTCACAGTTTGTTAATATATTATTAACAACTTTGTAGATCCATGCAGAGTGTAAGCGGTTTGGAAAAGCATATAATCTTCGATCAGTGGCTGTGTATGGAGGAGGGAGCATGTGGGAGCAGGCCAAGGCCCTTCAGGAAGGGGCAGAGATTGTCGTATGTACCCCAGTGAGTATGCCTTGTGTTTAAATGGCTTCTGAGCCTCCCCTCGGTATGGAAAACATGGTTAGTTTTGCAGGGAATTTCCCCTAAAATGTGGTAAAGCAGAGTTGAGAATATCCTGATGAATGGCAGCCTGTGGTTTTCACTTTGGTGGCTAAATTAGCAGTCCATTAAGAGTCTCTGTGACATATAGGCTAGTAGCTACAAATTCCCTCTATGTCAAACAGTTTTTCTTATGCTCTCCCACAAAATGATTACCAAGTTCATCAAGAATCGGAAAGATTTATATGGTCAGAACAGCCTAGAAGAGTATAGTTTAAACATTAAAACCTGTCAATATCCTTCAAATCAGGTCCTTTTAGAATGTCTCAAAAAATGCTTCTGGCCACTTTCCCACAGAATTTAAATCACAATGTAAAGGAAGAAGCCAATTGAGGTTTCAAAATTTCTATTCTTTTGAGCTAAGTAGCGCATAATATGGCTGTTGGATCAGTATCTTACAGTCTGAGACTAGAGAATTAGCACTTTTGCTAGGAGCGCAACTGCTTAGAAAGTCCCTGTGAATGCCTATAATTATACTTACTATTCATTTTGTGGATCTCCTAGGGTCGACTGATTGATCATGTGAAAAAGAAAGCTACCAATCTTCAAAGAGTCTCTTACCTTGTGTTTGATGAAGCAGATCGAATGTTTGACATGGGATTTGGTATGCCTCGAATACCAGTTTCTTCTGTCTCCATCCTCATAATATTAGTTTTTTTTTCCGTGTCTTTCTAGACTTTTTTTTCAGCATGAGAGAAGCTAAAAATACTCCTGGATAGGGTTAGACTGTTGAAGTGTAATAGCTAAGACGAACATTTTTAGGAGTTTTCTCCGGAAAAGTATGTTAGGTTTTATTGGGTTGAGAAAATTCAAAGTATTTTTGTATATAAGGGGAATATTTTCTCTGTCTTTATTCATATGTCTTTGATCGTAGAGGTTAAGTTCTGTGTTTTTGGGTAGGTGAATGTCACATCATTCAAGGCCCTTTGTTTTCCTATCTTCATAGCTATCTTTAATGATTGGAACAGTGCTAGACCTACCCCAGTTGGATGGAGGGAAAATTTTTCAGTTTTATGCTGAATAATATGTCTAGGAGTTTCTTTTTTCTTTTTTTTGAGATGGAGTCTCACTCTGTCACCCAGGCTGGAGTGCAGTGGCGAAATCTCGGCTTAACTGCAACCTCCACCTTCCAGGTTCAAGTGATTCTCCTCAGCCACTTGAGTAGCTGGAATTACAGGTGCCCACCCCATGCTCAGTTAATTTTTTGGTGTTTTTAGTAGAGATAGCCATGTTGGCCAGGCTGTTCGCAAACTCCTGACCTCAAGTGATTCGCCCGCCTCAGCCTCTCAAAGTACTAGGATTACAGGCATGAGCCACCGTGCCTGGCCTGCAGTTTCTAATTTTCCTTAATTCTTATAATTTCGTGTGAAGACTTAAAACAGCTTTTTTCAGGCTTCCCAAACTGTATTTCAGGTTATAATACTAATTTTACTGTTCTGCTTCTTCCAGAGTACCAGGTTCGATCCATAGCAAGTCATGTTCGTCCTGACAGACAGAGTATGTATGAAGCACCTTTGTTAAACCAAATTTGTACTTAAAAAGGACTCTTATAAGCCCTCAGAGTTATGGAAGTAAAATTATCATGTGTGTGTTGGTGAGAATCATAATGAGGGAGGTAATGAGTTTATCTGAGCTGGATAGGATCTTAGAGAGCACTAGATATAACTTGTTCATTTGGTGTTTTTTTTTTTTTTTTTTTTTTTTGAGATGGGGGTTTCGCTTTTGTTGTCCAGGCTAGAGTGCAATGGCGTGATCTTGGCTCATGGCAACCTCCCAGGTTCAAGCTATTCGGCCTCAGTAGCTATTTGTAATCCCTCCCTAGTAGCTAGGATTATGGGCATGTGCCACCATGCCCAGCTAATTTTTGTATTTTTAGCAGAGACGGGGTTTTTCCATGTTGATCAGGCTGGTCTCGAACTTCCGATCTCAGGTGATCTGCCCATCTTGGCCTCCCATAGTGCCAGGATTACAGTCATGAGGCACTGTGCCCGTCCACTTGTTCCTTTTTTATAGATGATAAAACCAAGGCTCAGAAATCAAATGAATCACCCTAAATTATACAGTTTTATCAGTGGGTAGAAGCAGTGTACAGTACAGATCTGCTGATTTGAAATCAGAAGTCTTTTTCTGAACCATACCGACAACTTCTCTTAACTAAAAATGTAATGAAAATAGAATAAGACCAAATTGTTCTCTAATGAATCAATTTTTTTTTTTTTTTTTTTTGGTGGGGGGAGATAGAGTCTCGCTCTGTCACCAGGCTGGAGTGCAGTGGTGTGATCACGGCTCACTGCAACCTCTACCTGTTGGGTTTAAGTGATTCTCCTGCCTCAGCCTCCTGAGTAGCTGGGACTACAAACGAGTGCCACCACACCCGGCTAATTTTTGTTTAGTAGAGATTGGGGTTTCACCGTGTTGGCCAGGATGGGGTGAGCTTATGTAAAAAAAAAATGCATAATCCTGAATGCCAAAGAAGCGTAATGGATATTCATAAAGATACCATATTGTTTCTCTGACAGAATATATCTTACCTTTTAGCTCTCCTATTCAGTGCAACTTTTGGAAAAAGATTGAAAAGTTGGCCAGAGACATCCTGATCGACCCTATTCGAGTGGTGCAGGGAGATATTGGAGAGGTAACCCTAACTAAGCAGGGCTTCATGGGACCTTAATGAGTATATTTCTCATATTATGGAACACAGAATTAATTTATCACTATTGAGATAAAAAAAAGATGTGATGTTTGTAGATGAGGCAACATGTTTGCTATTTTGCAAGTTGTGAGGATAGATGAACCAAGACTGGCAGAGTGTCGGCAGTCATTGAAGCCAGGTGATGGTACGAGCTGATTTTGTTCATTTTGCTTTTATTTTTATTTGTTTGAATGTCTTAAAACTTTATAATTGTTTTTGAGAAAAGGCTTCAAAACAAAAAGATCTGCCTGGACGCATACTACTGTGCGTTAGGTTGGAACTGACGTTTTAGTTATTGTGGGAGGAGGCCTACACGGGGGGACAGGGTGACCTGAAAGGCCTGGCAAAAATCAGGTTTCATTTCTTACCTGGACATATGCGCTATGTGGAAGATTTCCCTGAATTGGGACTTGGAATTCAGTTATGGCTGCTTAGAGAATCCTTCAGCTGCTTGGCATGATTATTGTTAAGGAAAGCTCTACAAAGTAGTGGGCTGTACAAATTAGGTATGTATAGTAGATGGAGAGCAAGGTGATTGGAAAGGAGAGGTGAGTTTGAGCTGCATTTGACTTGCTGAAGGAACGCCCGAGGAGAACGGGGATGGTTCTCGATCTTGCTGCAGATAGAAAATATAATGTCTAGCCCTGCTGAGGTGGCGGCCTGTGGCTCCAATGTAACAATCATCTATTTCATTTCTTCCTTCTTAGGCAAATGAAGATGTGACACAGATTGTGGAGATTCTCCATTCTGGACCTAGTAAATGGAACTGGCTTACCCGGCGTCTGGTGGAGTTTACCTCTTCAGGGAGTGTCCTCCTCTTTGTTACTAAAAAGGCCAATGCTGAAGAGCTAGCCAATAACCTTAAGCAGGAGGGTCATAATCTTGGGCTGCTCCATGGGGACATGGATCAGAGTGAGAGAGAAATAAGGTCATTTCAGACTTTAAGAAAAAGGACATCCCAGTCCTGGTGGCCACAGATGTTGCGGGTAGAGTATGAATTTTTCAACAACCTTAAGTTCCTAGACTATAAGGGTACTCTGTCTTATTATATGAGACCTGTAATGTCTGAGCAGTCTGATGGAAAGACTTATTGGCCTGACTGACCACCCCCACCCCCCAATCCCCAAGGAAGCAGCAGTTCAGCACAGGGATCACAGTCTGGAGCTCTGGATGCCACTTTTTGCTTAGTGTTTCTCTCTGACAAAAGAATCCCTGCAGCTAGAAGTCACTTGAGGAAAAAAGGCAATGAATGCCCTATTGTATGTCTGAATATAGTAGATATCTTACATTGATTTACTATCTACAACTTAATTGGGCATGCTTCACTCAGGATGAGAAGAGTTTTTGGAATATGATTTCTGGCTTTGTTCTGCCAAGTTTTAATAACTACCCTTAAACGTTGGTAATTTTTCACAGAAAGGAGAGAGAACTCAGCTTCAAGACACATTTTAAAAATACATTCCCAGTGCAAGAGAAGAGGGCATGCCAGATTATTGATGCAAAAGTCCCTTATGCTAGAAGGCCTAGCATCATAGAATCTATGGTGGTGACATTTGTTTTTGAGTGGTGACTTAACATGCCTATATCTCAGTTCACCAAACTCCTCATGCACTTTGCCTAGAGAAGGGAAATGTGACTTCTTAGAGCACTAGCATTTCTGTTTACTTTGATCTTTTGACTACAGATGAAGAATAAAAGAATTCGGTTGCTTTTTATTTTAGCCCGTGGTCTGGACATTCCTTCAATTAAGACTGTCATTAACTATGATGTGGCACGAGACATTGATACCCACACTCATAGGATTGGCCGCACAGGAAGAGCGGGTGAGAAAGGTGTGGCCTATACCCTACTCACTCCCAAGGACAGTAATTTTGCTGGTGACCTGGTCCGGAACTTGGAAGGTGCCAATCAACATGTTTCTAAGGAACTCCTAGATCTGGCAATGCAGGTGAGGGGCTGGGTTCACTTTAGATTGCTCCTGGTGTAACCAAAACATTTTAGCAGTTCTGGTGCAGATAACATACAAACTTGACAAGAAAGTTGGGTGGCAGGGAGGATGTGGGATTTATGAGGTACAGACAGGAATTGTGAGATATTAAAATTCATCTGGTCTTAGCACTCTTTCAACAACATCTGTGTTGAAAAGCTCTTCCTTCCTTTATGCTGAAATCTCTTTCTCTAATTTCTATCCCATAGCACACTTAGGAGTAAATTTAATCTGAAAGATGGTTACTATTCTGTCTACTGCTCTTCCCTCACAAAACTTTTCTTTTGGTGGGGGAGGGGAATATGTGGTGTCTTTAAAGCAATAGATGTACAGTGCCTCTTAACTATTCCTTGCAGCCTGAGATCTCAGACCTCTGACCACACTGATTACCTTCTTCCAGGTAGGCTCCAGTCTAAAGCTGAGTGAGGCATTCTAGCAAATCACACCTAGAGTCATCTGAATCTGTGCTGTCCCTAAATTACAAATGCGTTCAAAACACTTTCTGAGAGCAGAAACTGCTTAAGAGTTTGTCAAATGCCTAGGCCAGGTTACACAACTGGTACATCGCAGCTACAATGTGGCAGTATCTGAGTTTCTGGTTCTAGGAGTAAAGGACCTGTGCTGCAAGAGAGAGAATAGAATGTTTCCTCCCCTGCTCCTGAGCACAGAGAGTCAGTCCTAAATAACCTTTTAAACAAGACACATTTTACATTTTGTCTTTGGCATTTTCTTTCCACCTCTTTTTGTGCCTCAGCCTTTCTGTGCTCAGGACTTTGCCCAGGCCTACTGCCCTACTTCTCAAGTACTTTATTTTGCTGGTAATATGTGATTGTTGGATAAAGCTTTAACCTCCCGAGAGATGTCTGCTTTTTTCTTTTTTTTGAGATGGAGTCTCTCTCTACCCAGGCTGTAGTGCGGTGACACAGTCTCAGCTTTCTACAACCTCTGACTCCCCAGTTCAAGCAGTTCTCCCGCCTCTGACTCCCCAGTTCAAGCAGTTCTCCCGCCTCAGCCTCCCAAAGTAGCTGGGATTACAGGCATGTGCCACCACGCCTGGCTAATTTTTGTAGTTTTTAGTAGGGACAGGGTTTCACCATGTTGGTCAGGCTGTTGTTGACTCCTGGCCTCAAGTGATCCATCCACCTTGGCCTCCCAAAGTGGTGGGACTACAGATGTGAGCCACTGCCCTGCATTCTTAAGAGAATATGAATAAATATGGTAAGTAGTATTCTGGCATTCGTCAAGTTCAATGAAAACTTTTAGGTTTTGAGGGCAAATAAAATTTTCAGTTGTGTGGCCACCATCCTTTCCAGGAGTCTGTTCCTATAGTCAGTTCTGATAAGCTTCACTTCACGTAGCGTTTTTTCCTTTGCTTCTGAACATACCAGTTCTTTAAGCTCCAAATGTTTATGTCCAATAGTATGTATGGTGGTTTGAGAAATGAAAAATAAGTCCATTTTCTTCAAGGAAATTAGAAGTAGCCAAAGTGACTCCTCTGCGTTTGAAGCTTATCTGAACAACTTCCTTTCCAGGAGACCCTGAGGTAGGGAGCACTATAGGAAGCCTTAGATAAAGGTCTCAGCTGCTTTTCAAATTTGATGGATTATGTTACCAAAGAGAATCCAATCTGTGTTTCCTGTGAACAGTTCCTCCCTTAGTGTAAATGTGCGGGCTGAAAAGTAAGCAAAAAGTTCTCCCTTCCCACCTGATTTCTTCTTTGCCCTTGTCCTCTTCCTTTGGTCATTTCTCCCTCCCTGACTTAACCTTGAATTTTGTTCAATGCAGAATGCCTGGTTTCGGAAATCTCGCTTCAAAGGAGGGAAAGGAAAAAAGCTGAACATTGGTGGAGGAGGCCTAGGTTATAGGGAGCGGCCTGGCCTGGGCTCTGAGAACATGGTGAGTCCAGACTACAGTAGTGCCTTTAGGGTAGGCCCCATGTCCTGAATGTCATTAGGAATATTCTCATCTACCCAAGAAAGCTTCAGTGAGTTCAAAACTGTTTCTCGAAGGAAATGTGTATTTAATCTGATTTGAGTCAATGAAGCTTTAACTTTCTATTGAGGAAGAATTTTTTGTGTACTTGGCTGACAAGGCTTGCTCAGGAAATTATTCTAGATTAGCAGTGATCTCACATTGTGGTCCCTAGACCAGCAGCACATACAAACTCATCCCCAGCCCCAGACCTTGCACATCGGAAACTCTGGAGTTGGGGCCCAGCAGTCTGCTTTTACAAGCCCTTCAACCCTGGCCTAAAGCCTGCTGCTAGGGCAATATTGCCATAGGGTCACTGTAAAGTCTAACCATATCTTATCAGTAAACTCAGGAATGGGTCAGGAATTTCCAAGTCGGGAGCTAGTTTTTCTCACAATCCAGGTAACAAAAGTACCCTTTGGGTAGCCTTTCTTAACTACCTGTTTTCTGTGACTTTGACTTCTAAGCCAGGGAAGAAAGCTGCTACTATGCTTTGCTGGAGCATTACAGTTAAAACTTGGCATCTTTGATTCCCCACATTATAGTAATAATGATGATTATGCATAATAGCTGATATTTATTGAGCACTTTTTACGTGCCAGGACCATTCCAATCAATCCGATGTTTTAGCTCAGTTAATCTTCACAACTGAATGGAAGTTAGTACAGATAACAACACTGAGGTACCTAAGGTTACACTGGCAAGTGTTGAAGCTGAAATTCAGTCCCTCCATGGTCTTGATTCAGGGCCTGAGCAGTCACACGGTATGCTATACTGGTGGCCTTTTTATCTTTAACGTAGTTTTTATATAATTGGATGTGTGTATGTAAATAATATATGGTCAACTTTGGGCGTAATCTGATTGCATATCTGATTAACAGGATTAATTCTTAGAATTTGTGGGTTGAGGGCATAAACATTTTTAAATGATCACTGTGTGTTTTCCTCAGAAAGCATAAGTAGCTTTCTAAAAGTATCCAGTTTCATTGTAGCTCCTGCTTCAAGGTTTTCATTATAATGAGGCCCCATCTGGCAGTGAGCTCTTTCCTGCTTATTTGTCCATCCTCATAGATATGCTTATCTTTTTAGGACCGAGGAAATAACAATGTAATGAGCAATTATGAGGCCTACAAGCCTTCCACAGGAGCTATGGGAGATCGACTAACAGCAATGAAAGCAGCTTTCCAGGTCTGAAATAAGCATTTCATTAAACGCGCTTTCAATAGTAACTTTTGGGCAGTGAAAAAAGGGCCTAGTTTTCCTGGTTGTAGCTGGGTTCGTAGGCTTGTTGCTAGATTTAGGGTCTTCACACTGCTTGGATTTTGAATATAAACTTAGCAGTAGCTTACTTGGAGATGCAAGTTGATCTAGAGAACAGAACCCCTTGTGCTGGTCTACTTGAGTCCCACTCAGAGCCTGGGATTGTCGTTCTGCAGCAGGATGTGTGTTCCCTCCCTTCCCAGCAGCCTGCGGTGTTGCCCACCTCCAAGGCGCTCACTTCTGAAGCAAAATGTACTGATAGTCACACTAAGGTGAATCGATAGAATGAGTTAAAGGGAGATTTGGCTGTCAAACTGAAATTTAGACTTTGGTGTAAAATTTTAAGTTTTCAGAACTTTTTGATTTTGAATGGTAAATAACAGATTGTAAGCCACAAATGTGGTAAATCATAGATGCTTTAGTCAATCAGGCTATAAAAGTACATTTCAGAACACTGGGGTCCACCTCTCCACAGAGATCCACAAGTTTTCCTTTTTAGCACAAGAACAAAAGGGACCATGCTGTGGGGGACATCAGGACACTAAAGTCATGGTGCCAAGATAGCATAGTTATAGTTTCTCTAAACTTCATTTGCCAAGTTGTATATTTAAGTTTCTTAAACTTGCTATCTTACCTACTCCTGATGTCTCTTTTCTTTCAGTCACAGTACAAGAGTCACTTTGTTGCAGCCAGTTTAAGTAATCAGAAGGCTGGAAGCTCTGCTGCTGGGGCAAGTGGGTGGACTAGTGCAGGGAGCTTGAATTCTGTTCCTACTAACTCAGCACAGCAGGGCCATAACAGTCCTGACAGCCCTGTCACCAGTGCCACCAAGGGCATCCCAGGCTTTGGCAATAGTGGCAACATCAGTGGTGCCCCTGTGACCTACCCATCTGCCGGAGCCCAGGGAGTCAACAACACAGCTTCAGGGAATAACAGCCGAGAAGGGACTGGGGGTGGAAACGGGAAAAGAGAGAGATATACTGAGAACCGGGGCAGCAGCCGTCACAGTCATGGAGAGACTGGCAATCGGCATGGCGACAGCCCACGTCACGGAGATGGTGGTCGCCATGGAGATGGAAACCGCCACCCAGAAAGCAGTAGTCGACATACTGATGGCCATCGGCATGGGGGAGAACAGGCATGGAGGAAGCGCAGGCCGGCATGGGGAGAACCGGGGTGCAAATGATGGTCGAAATGGGGAAAGCAAGAAGAAGCTTGTAATCGTGAGAGCAAGATGGAGCCCAAGGTGGACAGCAGCAAGATGGACAAGGCGGACAGCAAGACAGATAAGACAGCGGATGGGCTTTGCTGTCCCAGAGCCACCTAACGCAAGAAAAGTCGATGGGACAGTTAGAGGGGATGTGCTAAAGCGTGAAATCAGTTGTCCTTAATTTTTAGAAAGATTTTGGTAACTAGGTGTCTCAGGGCTGGGTTGGGGTCCAAAGGGTAAGGACCCCCCTGCCCTTAGTGGAGAGCTGGAGCTTGGAGACATTACCCCTTCATCAGAAGGAATTTTTGGATGTTTTCTTGGGAAGCTGGTTTGGTCCTTGGAAGCAGTGAGAGCTGGGAAACTTCTTTTGGCTCTAGGTGAGTTGTCATGAGGGTAAGTTGAGGTTACCTTGGGAGAAGGGCCTTATAGGGCACAAAACTCACTCTAAGTTTATATTATATGTAGCTTGTATTTTTTACTAAGGAGTCACCTTATAAACATCTATAAATCGAATTCTTTTTCTTAGTTGTGTGGCCCAGCAGTCCCGTTTTTAGGAGTTGGCTTCTGTAAACCTAATCCATTGAACTGTTGGGAAGCAGCTTGGTAGGTCTAGACATTTGTGGGGAAGGGAGATGTTTGATTCTAAATGGGACTTGATGCTCAGGTCCCCAACCAGGTTTGCATCCAGCCCTGAGACATGTAGGAAGCACCTTCCAGACCCAGGCTCTGAAGATTCCCAGAAGTCACAGGGATTGAAGGGAAAAGGTGATCCTGGTAACCGTTCCAGGATTGCTCCAGGTCTGAGGTGGTGTTGCTAAATTTAAAGTTAACGCAACAACAGCTTTTAAAGTGTCTTCTATTTCATTGTATTTTTTTTAACTTGCCCCAATGGTAGAAAAGTCTTTTGCCGAAATGATTTTGATGATTTTTGTTCTATCTTGTTTATAAAAGGAAAAGAAATATACAAACTTTGACTTTTGTGACTTTGTGAAGGTTTCTTTAAGCTGTGCATTCCTTTCTGCTTGCTGTCTAGTAAATGTTTCACTATCGGGACCTGTGCATTGTTTGTCATTTCTGTCTCACTATGAATTGGTACATATTAAACTGGGACTTAGAATAGTGCTGCACACGTGTGTGTATTCAGATGTAGGGAAGTGCTTATTAAACTGTCAGGAGAGACATCTCTTCCATCATCCTGGCTTTATTCAGGAATAGGATGGGGGAAGGCTTAAGAGGCCCACATGTCCAGGAATCATTGAGTGTCACTCTAACACTGAACTTCCCTTTAATGGTTTAAAAAGGGGTCATGGGTCTGTCAAGACAATTCAGTGCTTTCATGGGAGACCTCCCTTCAGGCAGGCAGGAGGACATCCTCTGCTCGGGACCACCATGGGAGTTCTAGGCACCCTGCCTCACTGTTCTTCAGACAGCTGTGATATGAGCAGGGGCTGGTATCAGGGGGAGCCAGACTGAGCCATGCCACGCTCTTCCTCCTTAGTCCCCCATGCTCTACTGGGAGCCTGGCAGCTCTGCTCACTTCCGTTTGTGTTTTTTCTTTTGTTCCTTACGTTGTTGTGCTCTTTGGTCTTTCTTCATCCTTGAGTCCACCACCTTGAAATGACCTCTGACTCCAGCTGGCCGGCGCACTTTGCGGCCCACACCTTTTTTGGCTACAACATAGGTGACATGGCGTTTCTCCTTGCCAAGCCCGGCCTTCTTGTAGAGACTACAGAGGGAAGAGAAGAGGTTAGAGGCTTACTTTCTACTGCACTTTTAGCCCTGTGTACCTTTGTGGTGTCTTCCCGTTACCTTCGCAGCTGTGCCACTTTCTCCCGTTCAGAGATGTCCACTGTGTTCACCACGGCTTCTGCCTTCTTCCTGGTCTGCTCCAGCTTCTTCAGCATCTACGAAGGGATCTCAGTCAGGTGACCTCTTCCCTATCCCCAGCCCCTCCAATCTCTGATGGCCCCATCACTTACCCTCCTTTTCTTTCTAGCCTTAGCCTCGGCAACTTTCTTGATGGGACGTGCATTGATTTCCCGCCAGCGTTTCCGGTAGTGCTCTACTTCCTTCTTACCAACAGGCAACTGTCGTATCCGGTGCTGCTTTTCCTCTTGCACAAACCACTCCGAAGCTCCCCCTCATCCTCATTAAATGTGTACCTGAGGGGAAAGGACATCAGCCCAATAACCAACACTCCAGGCTATCTGAAAGAAATTACCCAGCTGGCTGTGGTGGCTCACGCCTGTAATCTCAGCACTTTGGAAAGCCGAGGTGGGTGGATCACCTGAGGTCAGGAGTTCAAGACCAGCCTGGCCAACATGGTGAAACCCTGTCTCTACTAAAAATACAAAAAATTAGCCGCGCATGCTGGTGAGCGCCTGTAGTCCCAGCTACCTGGGAGGCTGAGGCAGGAGAATCGCTTAAACTGGGAGGCAGAGGTTGCAGTGAGCTGAGATGGCACCATGGCACTCCAGCCTGGGCGACAGAGCGAGACTCTGTCTCAAAAAAAAAGAAACAAGAAACTACCCATTTACCCACCAGACCCTGGGTCACTTCTTGATGAGTTCTGGCCCCTTTACCGGTTGAAGGAGTTATCTATGAGGTCTCTCTTGGCCTCTTTGGAAGAGGCAATAACAGCACCTAGAGCAAGTCCTTCAGGGTCCAGTATCCGATGTTTCACTAAAGGGAAGGAGAAAGATCAAAGCTCGATTCCCAGTACTGAGACTTCAGTGGTCTCCTCTCATTCCACGGTATACAGAGCTCACCTGGGTTCTCAATCGGCACGATCTCAAACCCGTCATCATGTGACTTAGGCCCACGGCTTCGCTTCTTACCACGGAGGGGTTCCCAGCTGTGAAGAGGGGGAGGACTCTGAGTGATGCCACCACTCTACTACTCAGACTGCACTCCCACAGAATTTGCAAAAATCCTGCCACCCAGACTGTACCCCAGACCAGCTGAATTGGGATCATCAGTATAGTATTTTTAACTCAACTCTCCCCCATCTGGAGCTAAGATTGAGAACCCCCAATTTAGAGAAATGGTTCAAGCCACTGCTTTCTATCACTTCTCTCATCAGCTGCAACCCCCTCACCTCTCTTCATCCTCACTGCTACTAGTGCTATCACTGTCTGAGCTGCCATCCTTTTCTTCCCCCTTCAGGGCCAGTGGCAGCTTCTGTCCCTGAAGAAGCCTCTGTTCCCTTAGGGGTTTCATCTTCGCACAGGGGAGACATTCTCTCAGTCTTCAAACTGGAAGGTGGTGTCAGTGGCTGTTGCTGCTGCTGTCCCCTTCCGCCGGCTCTCGAACAACAGCTGGGCCTGGCTGATCTCCAGGGCCTCGTCAGCATCGTCCTCAATCCCAGCAAAGCTGCCCCTGTGATGGAAGAATGTCAGCTGCCCTTCTCCCAGGGAAGGCTGACCTCCCATGAGTCTTGCCTCCAGCCTCCTCTTACCTTTGAGAACCACAGGTTGGCTTGTTCTTCCTGCAGTACTGCCTTTTCCTCCAGTGGTACCAGCAGTGGATTCTCCTCTTCCTCCTCTTGATCATCTTCCGCTTCAGCAAATCGCACACTGTAGATCCAAAAGAAAGTAGGAGGGGGGTCAGGGACCCAGAGTGCCTGGCGCCCTTGATCCCTTACTTGGGCTCTGGCAGTACCCACCCAATGCTGCCTCAGAGTGGCAGCATTCCCCTCTGGCACACACACGTGCCCCTTACCCCTTTCCATCCCTTAGACGCCGATGTTCCCTGACTCCTGCCAGCTCTGGATCCAGGTCACTATCCAGAGATGTGTCATCACTATCGTCCTCAACATCTGACACACAGATGTCATCCCTTGGCAGATTGGACAGAAATGTGTCTGCTGCACTCATGTCCCCTTGTGTTACTTCCTCCAATAACTGAAGTGTAACAGAAACAAAGAGGTAAAGAAAACATACTGTTTTTTTCTGCGTCCCTCACCTCAGTCGGTGCTCAGCAACACTAGAAAGAACACTGTGGCAAATCCGTTATCTCCTTTCACAGGTGGGAAAGCTCAGACCCAGGGTAGTGAATGGCCTGTTTACAACATCCTGTTCTAGGCTGGGTTACTTATCTATCCCACTCAGCTGTCTTGTCTCAGTGGTAGCACAGATAGGTCTTATGGAAAAGTACCCTAGCACCAAATCTTAACGTATCCTACAACGCTGGTTTTCTGTTAAAAATTACTCTCAGATGGCATCTCAGTCACCTCCTGAGAAGACCATCTACACAATTTGTTTCCACTAAATAAAGGGGGCCCAGCCAACATACATCCAACAGAACTGTTCCACTTAAACCAACTGTCAGAACCTTTTATTTTCCTCATGGCAAAGATACTAGGCTGGGTATGGTGGCTTACACCTGTAATCCCAGCACTTTGGGAGGCTGAGGCAGGAGGACTGCTTGATGTCAGGAGTTTGAGGGTACAGTGAGTCATAATGGCACCACTGCACTCCAGCCTGGGTGACAAAGCAAGACCCTGTCTCAACAGAAAAACCCCAACTACTATTTCTTAGTGTTTATCACATAGGAGGGATTACAACTGACCATCTTCATTCCTCACAAAAACTCTAGTAGGTAGGTTCTATTATTGTTTTACAGATGAGGAAACTGAGGCAGCAAGGATAAGTGATAGTTAGCTCAGTCGCTTCACACAGCTCCAGGTGGTAGAGCTGGGAAGGAAACCTGAGCCTGTGTCTGCTCTAGGCCCACCATGCTCCACTGCCTCCTGTACAACAAAGATGACCTGATTAGGACACTCCCTCACAAAAGCCACAAAAGTTCATTTTGCCTGTGACCCTGGTTTTGTCAGGAAAAACATGTTCTTCAGTATTCAGTGGAAAAAGCCTAATGCACGTGCTCATTTGGTCTCAATGAACTCAAGAATGCTGCTTCCCTCTGATGGAGACCCTCTATTCATCTGTGTTTGTAACTCAAGTAGCCTGGCTGCATCAACTGTAACCTAAGTTTTTTTCTGACGTTCCAGCTCTACAACACTAAATGTAGCACACTCATCTGTCTTCCCACTTCATCCTTGAAGGTCTGTCTGTGGCCTTCGACTCACCAAGGCAGCTTGTGGTAAAGACGGCGACCACAGACCATTGTTCAGGAACTTAAAAAGACATTCAACACTGCCCACCTCCAAACTCCCACACAGATCTTCTGTCTCCTAAACCTGCACCCCCAATGCCGCCTCACCTGATGACCCCGGATGGTGCGCAGGGAGAACATGCCAGTCTCCCCCTCATCTGCGATGGAAACCCCAGGCAGATCCATCTTCAGCTCCACACGCTCCCGCTGCTTTCTCTGCTCACGCAACAGCTTCTTTTTCTTCCTGAGGGGGTGGATTGAGGGAGTAAATGTTCCCAGCTCTGAAGAGTTTCTATCCATGCCTTGCATTTTCTTCTCCCATTGTCACATGGAGGATCCCTGCGTTGGGAGACTCCATGCTTCACCCCAGCTCCTCTCACCTCTTTAATTCTGCCACCTCCTGGGCCTTTATTCGGCCAGGGTACGGTTCAGTTGTTCCTCCTCCTCCTCCTCCTTAGAGGGCTGCTTTGTGGTCCCAGCTGTTGAGTCCTCCTCATCACCTTCATCTTCCTCTCCAGAGCTGAGGCTGGCAAAACAGTCCAAGGAGTTCGGTTATTTTCCCGACTCTTTCCCTCAACACCCCATCAACACCTGCCTGGCTGAGTTCACTGCTCACCTGATGTCCAGTGCCTTTGCTTGTTCTTTCAGCTTCTTGGCCACATATCGCCGAAGTTTTGTTCTCCAGTTTAGTAGCGACCTGCCCCAGAAATACTATTACTGGTCTTGCCATCTCCCTCTTGTCCCTGCCTGCTTCTGTTTAGGCTCACTAACCAAATTTCAGGCTTTGGCTACATAAATCAAAAGGCTCAGGCCCCCACCCCAAACCTTTAGCACAGCAACATCCTCTCCCCAGAGATCCAACATCATGGCCTTTTCCTGCCTCCAGGGCTCCTGGCCCCCATGCCCACCCCACTGCATACCTGAGTTCCTTGCGCCCCAACACTCTGATGTCCTTGACAGCACACCCGTATATCCTCAGTGGTGGCTGGATGCTGTGCCAACTCTTCATCATCTACCATGATCTGTTTGGGAAGAGGGAAAGGAGATCCTCAAGCCTTGTCTGTCAGGAGATTCTCAGGCCATGTTTCCGGGGTTACCTCATGTCCCTCAAAGCTGGAGACTCACTTCGCTAGCCTTGGAGAGGAAGTCAACAGGGTTGGCAGCTCGGAGGAAGTCAGTGACTGAGGTACGGTGATAGAGAGTGAGGTCGCCCCTCAGCATAGCCTTCGGCCTTAGGGAGAAAAATAGAGAAGGTTGGGCAGTCCCTTCTAGGGTATGAGGCCCAACCTCCCCCAGAGTTCCAGGACCCAACGGTGACCCCATTCTCCAAAACACACCTTTGGCTTCTTCTTAGTTACCAATTCAGTAACGGTCTTAGCCTGAACTTCAACCTCCTTGAAGGCGAATTTGGGGTCAAAGAATTTACTGTCAACCTTGTCAGGGGCCAGGAATCCTAAAAATGACAGGATATGTTAAAAACTATGCTTTGGAAGTAGGAAGGCTGGACCAAGAGAAAGGAAGTGATGCCCACCTTGGCAGACCACAAAGATCTCTGCAGATTCATGGCGAGACGCTTGGGGCTTGGTGGCCTGGACACGGCGGAGACAGCTGCTGAAAGATCCATAGCAGAGGCTGATAGTCACGGGAACGGAAAACCTTTGTGATGAAGCAGCCACCACGGGCCAAAAAGTCACAAGCCAAACGCAGAGCCATCAGTGTCAAATGGGCTGTAGGACAGAGACAGCTGAGGCACTCTGCAGCCCAAGAGGGCATGCGCCCACCTCCACCATCACCCGATCTCCAAGCGCCACACTCCCTGTACCTTGTGAGTAAGCATCATGGACCCAGCTAGCCCCAACATTGGGGGCCCCATCATTTAGCACAACATCAACCTTCCAGGTCTTCAGCTCCTTCCTCAGGGCCTAAAGAGAAGAAAGGAACTATGGAAACAGAAACACAGTAATAGGCCTAATTCAGCCGTTTGTCCATCCAGTCATTTGTTGAGTGCTTATCATGGGCCAAATGCTGTTCCAGGCACCGAAGATAACATTAAACAAAAATATGTTTCTACCTTCATGGAGCGTACAGTCTAACAGTGAGTTCACAGGAAAAGACTTCACTAAAGATCTCTGCGCTCTCCCAATTCCAAACACCTTCATCCCTGACTAAATAAAGGCCGGAGTGGACACTATGGAAACCATGGGTCTTGTCATACAGATGTCAGGCAGGAACGTGCTCAAAACATGGGACATCCTCTAAACCTGCTTCTAGAGGATTTTGGGGGATGTAGATGTTTGCGTATAAACGGGAAAGGAAGAGAGAGACTCCTGTTACCTGCCTACAGCGTTCAGTTGTGATGTCCTCCTGGAGAGTCACCACATTGGGGAGAGGCTTGATTGGAACCAGGTCCACTCCTGGAATAAATCAGGTCAGAGTATTCTAAAGGGTTGCCTCAAACAGGGAGGAGAGAAATACATGACAAAGTACCTCATACACCCATCCCTTAAAACACGGAGGAGAGCTGTCCTCACTCACCCACAATAAGGCTGGATACAGGCATAAACTTGGCAGCTACCTGCAGCCTATAAAAGGAATAGAGATTTAAAAACCTAGAACCAACCCTTTCCCTCTCTTGGCAACTGACCTCTCATCCCTGGTGTTACGTGCACTGGCCAGAGCATGTCATAGGCACGTATTCCAAGTCTTTTCTCTGCAATCAAGAAAGGAAACGGTCCCCAAGGTTTAGGAGGGACCTATGCTCTGGGCTGCAGAGAAATCTGAGGCTGGAATTACTGTATTGCGGGAGGGGAATCCCAATCCCGTCCTCCCGCAATGAAACTGGAATCCATCCCGGCTCTGAACCCAGAAAGCTGCCACCTGTGGCGAGTGTTACATACCATCCCCCGGGCGCAGCACACAGATCCAGCAAGGCTCGGGCTTTCTGCAGGAACTGAAAGCGGCGATTGAGCTGGATCAGCTTGAAAGCAGATCGGGAACGGTAACCTGGACAAAACAACCAAGTGCGTAGACGGCTTCACCAGCAGGATTTCTCCGGACTCGCAAACCACCACCCGTTCCGCAGGAGAGGAACTCAACGGTCGGAAACTGGAAAGCGAACCGGGCAGAGATCGCTCGCTCGCAGACGGAGCGAATCCGAATCCAGACTCACCCGTCTCCTTCGCCAAGTGATAAAACTTGTCCCGTCGGCTCTTGCCAACTTTGCCCTTCTTGCCCATGGTGGAATGGGGGAGTAACGTTCAATCTGAGGAGAAAGTAAAAGGTGGGAACGTCTCTTTCCGGAGCACCAGATTCTACTTCCAGTTTCCCACTTTCCGCAGCAATTCCACCTCGCGCCCAGATCCACACACTCCACCTAGACCCAGTGCCGCTTTCTCCACACCTGAAACGGCACATGTAGGCAGCAAACGTACTTCCGCTTCCGTTTGCGTCCCCTGCGTCCCCTGGCTCAAGGTTTTCCGCCATTTTGCGTGTGGCCATAGATTTTTCTCGATACTCTGTCCTCGGGTTTTGTAAGTTGAAAGTTGGGACCAGGGAGGCATATTACAGCACTATAAACATAGTTTCTATGAGGCAACACTGAGGCGTTCTACTCCCTTTTCATCCTTTTCCAAAGCCCATGAACTCGAGTAGCCGCCCCCTCCTATCATGGTGGCCTCAGTTAGTGCGGACTCGCCGCACACTCCGCCCATTGACCCGGAACTTTTGTCTGCCTAGTCTTCAGGTCCCAAGCCTTGTCTTCCGGTCCCAAGCTTTGTCTTCCGGTCCCAAGCCTTGTCTTCCGCGCCTGCGCTCCAAGACGGCTCGGATGCCGGCGGTCTCTGCTGAAGAAGAAGATGGCGCTTGACGGGCCAGAGCAGGTACGGCGGCTGCACTGGCGGCCGGGCGGGTTACGGGGCTCTGTGAGGAGCGAGTGTGATCTGAGTGGAGAGCGGGCCGGCGCAGGAGGATCGGGTGGTACGAAGGTGGCTGGACCAGTCCAGGCTGGACGCTGCCTGCGACCGGATCTGCTGTGTCAGCGCCGCCCTCGGTGAGTCAGGGCAAGGCTGGAAGAGGAGACATGGTAGAAGTGGAGTGAGTGAGGGGAGCAATGGGCACGGGAACAGCCGGCCCACGGGTCGCAGGAGATCGGACGCCCGTCCTTCGGCCCCGTTTGGCTGGCTCCGTCGGCAGTAATGACAACTCGGGTTTGTAGAGCGCTTGACGCAGTGCAAAGCGCTCCCGTGTATATCATGTCGCCTCTCGGTCCTCCTAAAAGTCTTACGAGGTAGGCGGCGTTCCCATTCTTTCATAATCATGAGAAAATGGAGGGTCCCAAGGGAGGGAGGGATTAGAACCCAGATCCCAGCCTCCCAAAGTCCAAACTTTTTTACTACGTAAAGCTGCCTGGTGTCAAGCCTAATTCAAAGTGCCCTGCAAGTGGTTTTACCCCCATGGACGTTTAGCCTGTCGTTTAAGACTCACTCTGTGTCTTCAGATGGAGCTGGAGGAGGGGGAAGGCAGGCAGCGGACTCCGCCAATATTATCTGTCCAAGATTGAAGAACTCCAGGTGAGGACAGACTCCAGAGGGAGCTAGGAGAGGGGTTGGGAGGGATGGAAGCTGACTATCACAAATCTAATCCTCTGGGAGTGCAGTGGAAGAAGCTGCTGCTTCTCCTTTCTTGTTTGTTTCTTAGTGGGGTGTGTATGTCGGAAGTAAGCAATCTCTTGTTCTCCTCAAGTCCCACCCCTTTGAGGGTCCTAGTGTTCACAGTTTGTTCCACATCTTCGAGTCAAATCTTAACGGAAAAGGTACCTCTAGCCAAAGGTCAACCCTTTTGGAACGAGCCCGAAAAGGAAACACACAGGCTCAGGAGATGAGATTTATCACGAAGAGATTGGGTCAGGGTGAAGTGAGAATGTGAGGAAGGGCATCATTGAGACGTCTGAACAATGCTCATTCCATGGAGACTGAATGAAAGAAATTGGGCAACCCAGAGCTCTAGCCTAAAGCACTGAACCCTAGAAAAAGGACCGTTTATGTTGTTAATCGACTGTTAAATGTTGTCAGTAAGGCTTCCAGGAGTAAGGTGGTGTGGCTTCCAGTAGTAAGCCTCACTGCATAATACTTGCAGGTATTATGTTTAGTTTACCATTTTTGAATGCTTTTTCATGTGTTTTTATTTGTTCACCTCAGTGGTCCTGAAAAGCAGCAGGGCAGCTGATGCGATACCCACGTGCCGTTTGGTAACAGATCTAGATTTTTCAATACGGCTTGCCTTAGCTTTACCTTGCTTTTGACTTGACAGCAGCTGGGCTAGAACTCAGGCTTCTCACCTAAAGATCTTTCCACTAGGTGATGTTGCCTTCCCGCAAGAAATTCCCTGTTACATGAGCCAGCTGTAACTTTTCTCCATTAGGTTCTGTTATTCCTGAACCAGTATTGGACAACATAAACAGTAGGCTGTTAGTGTTAACAGTGTTATGTTATAGTGTTACAGTGGGCTATTAGTATTTTAACTTTGGACAAGTCTATGGATTTTCAATTTCGCCCTAACCGCAATTGACTGTTTATATTGTCAGTAAGGCTTCCAGTAGTAAGGTATGGCTTCCAGTGGTAAGCCTTACTGACAACATAAACAGTAGGCTGTTAGTAGCTAAGTGTGGTGTTAATAGTGTTACAGTAGGTGATTAGTAGTTTAACTTGGGAGAAGTCCATGGATTTTCAATTTCACCCTAACCTCCTGCGTTGTTCAGGGGTCAACTGTAATGTAAATTGGATGGGGGAAAGCCACAAGGAAGAATTCTGAATTCCAGGCGCATTTGCAGGTATTATGTTTAGTTTATCATTTTTATTAGTTCACCTCAGTAGTTCTGAAAAGCAGCAGGGCAGCTGATACTATACCCGTGAGCCGTTTGGTAACAGATCTAGATTTTTAAAAATGGCTTGCCTTAGCTTTACCTTGCTTTTGATTTGATAGTAGCTGGGCTAGAACTCAGGTGAGTTCACCTGACGATCTTTCCACCAGGTGATGTTGCCTTCTCTTAAGAAATTCAGTGTTATATGAGCCAGCTGTAACTTTTCTCCATTAGATTCTCTTATTCCTGGACCAGTATTGGACAAGCAGCCTTCTTTGATGGCTGCCCTAGGCTCCAGAGGGGCTCGTGGAGGACAGGACAGGGTCATTAGGAACACACTGGAGAATCTGAAACAACATGCGGGTGCCCTGTGCCCTTCCCTCAGCTCGTTCCGACCTGTGAGGCCTTGGCCAAGATCCTACGTCCTCCTGTCTCCTGCCCTTGAGTAATGAAATTTGTCTCTTGTCCATTACAGCTGATTGTGAATGATAAGAGCCAAAACCTCCGGAGGCTGCAGGCACAGAGGAATGAACTAAATGCTAAAGGTGAGTGAAGAAAGATGTGAAGCTGCATGTGGGCAGTTGGAGCTCTATCCTAACCTCCCTGCACTGTGTCTTCACAGCAGTGCTGTTTTCTCCATTGTCCTCTAGTAGTTTCATGTGCATCTCTCTTTCCTGAGCCCCACTGTAACCTCCTTAAAGACAAGAATTTTGGCTGGGTGCGGTGGCTCGTGCCTGTAATCCCAGCACGGTGGGAGGCTTAGGTGGGTGGATTACGAGGTCTGGAGTTCAAGACTAGCCTGGCCAATATGGTGAAACCCCGTCTCTACCAAAAACACAAAAACTAGCTGGGCATGGTGGTGTGCCCAGCTAATTTTTTGAGACTCCATCTCAAAAAAGACACGAATTTTGACCTTTGGCCTTCCTTTAATAACTTGAGTGGTACTTAGCTCATGCACGTAGAATTGGATCCTGGGAGCTCCCAAGGAGTAGCTAGGTGATCACCGTGTCTGTTTGCCATCTAGTTCGCCTATTGCGGGAGGAGCTACAGCTGCTGCAGGAGCAGGGCTCCTATGTGGGGGAAGTAGTCCGGGCCATGGATAAGAAGAAAGTGTTGGTCAAGGTAAACGCATTCCCACCCCTTTGTGTATAGCCTCGGGAGGCAGGGTTCTGTGTTCTGTCAAGGTATTGTGGGATTCTCATAGGTCTTCCTGGGTAGGGTTAGTGATTTGGTGACTGTCAGGTCATAAGCCCTTGTTTCTTTAGGTACATCCTGAGGGCAAATTTGTTGTAGACGTGGACAAAAACATTGACATCAATGACGTGAGTGTAGCAGGTGAGGGGGTGGGAGTAGTGGGGTCAGCTCTCTACTGCACCACTTCTGAAGCTTCCCCCCTTCATCCAGGTGACACCCAATTGCCGGGTGGCTCTAAGAAATGACAGCTACACTCTACACAAGATCCTGCCCAATAAGGTGGACCCATTGGTATCATTGATGATGGTGGAGAAAGTGCCAGATTCGACTTATGAGATGATTGGTGGACTGGACAAACAGATCAAGGAGATCAAAGAAGTGATCGAGCTGCCCGTTAAGCATCCCGAGCTCTTCGAAGCACTGGGCATTGCTCAGCCCAAGGTAAGGAGCAGGGCTTCTCTGGGAGGGCCAAACTGTGCTTACTACCTTACTACTCCTGCCCTAGCCAGCCTGGCTTAGGCTGGCCTTTCCCCTGAAAAGAGTGGCTGGGGAAGTGTTCCTGGGGTGGTGGTTTGGATATAAGCTCCAGAATGGACCTTGATTTTTTTTTTTTTTTTTTTTTGGTATCCCTAACCTGTAGCAAGGGACCCAACACTCGGTAATGTTCATTGAATGAAATGAGAGGGGTAGCTTTCTGCCCTGACTCTTGCTGTTCCCCTCTAGGGAGTGCTGCTGTATGGACCTCCAGGCACTGGGAAGACACTGTTGGCCCGGGCTGTGGCTCATCATACGGACTGTACCTTTATTCGTGTCTCTGGCTCTGAATTGGTACAGAAATTCATTGGGGAAGGTAACCATGCCTAGGAACGTGAGAAGCAAGAGGTTGGGGGTTTAGGGAGGTAATAAGCTCCCTCACACCAGCTTGGCCTCCACACAGGGGCAAGAATGGTGAGGGAGCTGTTTGTCATGGCACGGGAACATGCTCCGTCTATCATCTTCATGGATGAAATCGACTCCATCGGCTCCTCACGGCTGGAGGGCGGTTCTGGAGGGGACAGTGAAGTGCAGCGCACAATGCTGGAGTTGCTCAACCAGCTGGATGGCTTTGAGGCCACCAAAAACATCAAGGTAAGGTGGTAGCAGCCTTGGGACAGGCCCAGGGAAGGCCTGAGTGCCATGCAGGCTGAAGAAGAGCTTAGCTGACCCTACCTGCTTTCTCTGCTCAGGTTATCATGGCTACTAATAGGATTGACATCCTGGACTCTGCGCTGCTTCGCCCAGGGCGCATTGACAGAAAAATTGAATTCCCACCCCCCAATGAAGAGGTTTGTAATGGGCACTGCACAGAGTGGCTCTGGCTGTGGGGCTGGGTTGTGGGGCTCAGGCCTTAAACTCACCCCATCTCCAGGCTCGGCTGGACATTCTGAAGATTCATTCTCGGAAAATGAACCTGACTCGGGGGATCAACCTGAGAAAAATTGCTGAGCTCATGCCAGGAGCATCAGGAGCTGAAGTGAAGGTAACTGAAGTAACCCACCGAAAAATAGGGCAGAGGCAGGAAGCTCTGGGCTTAAGGGCCACAGATGAGGGGCACAACAGTGGGGCCTCAACTTCCTTTTCCCATTCAGGGTGTGTGCACAGAAGCTGGCATGTATGCCCTGCGAGAACGGCGAGTCCATGTTACTCAGGAGGACTTCGAGATGGCAGTAGCCAAGGTACGGGCCTCCATCTTTGTGACTGTGTGGTGGCTCTGGAGCAGTGGGCCAGGGTGTGCGTGTGTTCATAACTTTAAGGTTCATTCTCTCTCTCCACCCCTAGGTCATGCAGAAAGACAGTGAGAAAAACATGTCCATCAAGAAATTATGGAAGTGAGGGAACAGCCTTTGTGTGGATCCTCCAATAAAGCTCTGTAGGCCCAGTCCTCTAGGATTCCAGTCTGTTCATGAGGGCTGCGCTGTTCCAAGGACCAGGTACCACCACTAGGCAAAAGGATTTATTTGGAAATTTCCAAACTTGCCAGAAGTGGCACTTGCCAAGCCCCTAGGCCCATCCTCGTCACCAAGCTCCAAAAGGTAACACCAATCCTCCCAGCCTCCCCATGCACACACCCATACCTTAGGCCATGCTAGAGAACTGGAGTATCCCGCCCACGCCATTGGAGAGGCAGCCCTCTGGCGTCCCCGGAGATGATGGCGGCCAGAGCCGCTTGCATAGATTGAGGAAAGAAAACAAGGAGGCACCAAACGGGGCTCCCTGAAACCCCCAGCTTTCCCCTGTACAAAAAAGTGGCTCCCACATAGAAAACTTGCTCCCAAAATAGTGCAAATACCCAAAGGAAAGGAAAAACCAGCAGCAAGGCTGGGCTTGTAGGAATGGCAAAGAACTTTGGTTTAGAAAGGCTAGGAAGAGTCTGGGCTGCATCTCCTCTTCCTGGCCCAGCTCCCGACAGCCAGCTCTGACCCTCACCCCAGGGGGTTGTCTGTAAACATGCAAACCCAGCAGCCTTTGGTTCCAAAATTGTTACAAAGCACAGCCTCCAGCAGTCCTACTTGGGCCTGCCTGCAGGGGGCAGAGGAGGCATCTGCTGAACCCAATTAAAGCCAATGCAAAAAGAATAAGGCTTTGGGGACTAAGCAACGAGGAATCCTATCACTACATTTATAAAACTAAAGCTGTGGAGTAGAGGGTGACAGCAGACACTCCTCACCCTAATCTACATGTCTGGGGCCCCAGCAAGGACCCAGAGGGTGGTCTCCCTCCAGGGCTGAGAAGAAAGGAAGAGATCCCTGAGCAGTTAGGTCAGGCGAATTCCTAGCACCTGTTCCAGTTCCTGCCTTCGCTGCTGCACCTGGAGAAGGGAGAGACCAAGTGGCTCAGGCCTTTGCTACTCACAACCACAGGAGAGAAAACAGGGCAGAGCCTCACCTTGGCAAAGATGTGCCTGCCTACTGCTTCCTGGGCCCAGGGCTGGTGGTAGAAAGCAGCTCGTCTCTCCTCCTCAGGATTTCCAATCACATCAGTGATGATCTGCAAAGAGCCAGGAGGAAAGCCAGAGCATAATCAATCCCCACCCCTGAGCCAATCCACCCCCTGGAACTGCTGTGGGTAAAAATCACCCAGAGCTTTACACAGGAGGCCCCCTCGGGAAAGAGGACTACACCTTGAGGTCTCGGCGCTGGGAACGGAGCCATTCCTGGATGAAGTCCTGGGGATCGGTGCTAAAGCTGAGCATGAAATCCCTCTGAGTCTTCAGCTGATTGATGGACTCAATGGTTTCATGGATCTGGGGGAGGGGTACATGTGTCAGACTGTGCCTCTAAAGCTTAAACACAAAGGACTGAGCCAGAGTTGCCAGCCTACCCCCATCCTGGGCCCCAGAGGAAGCTGCAGAGGCAGAGGGCCCACCTTAACATCAAGGGAGGCGATCTCCTGCTGATTGGTGGTAGAGGCCAGAAAATTGCTCATCTGGGCCTTTAGCGGGTCGTCTACCTCCACATCAATGTCGTAACAGGCTGTCTTCTTCTGGTCATTAGGGTCCACACTGCAGGCAGCACATGGGGAGGGAAGGCACATAGCTGTCTTCATCCTGCCCACCTGGGCCAAACCTGGGGCCCATGCACACACAATCGGGGAGCAGGAACCTGCTGCTCTCTTTGGCTTTAGTTCAAGCCAAGGGTGAATCTGCTCTTAGCGGAGACTTCCTGTCCCCCTCCTTGCATTTACCTAATGACATGGTTGATGACAATGGGGTCCGGGTGCTGCAGCAACCCCGCCAGCTTCATGGGAATCTCAGAGAAACGGAGTCGGCCACAACTGAAGATCTGGAGAAATACCAAAGGCTCAGCGTTGCCTCGTGAGCACAGCAGAGTGAACCATTCCAGGACCAGTGAGGGCAGCAGTCTGCAGGCTGTGGCCAAGGAGTAGCCCAGCAGGCAAGGGCTGAGACAGCAGAGGGGCTGGCATCTGGCTAACCTGGCGGAGATAGCGGTTGCAGTTGATATACTCCCGCTCATGCCCGTCCTGCAGCTGGTTATGCTTGATGTAAAGCCACAGGGCCTGCATGATGGCAGCCCTGGTCTGCGTGTGCACTCCTAGCAGCCTCGCCAATCGGGGGTCCAATTTGTACTGGGGAGGCTGGAATTGGATGGAAGGGAGTCAGGATGGGTTCTTGTAGTAAAAGCAGGAAAATAGGGCAGGGACAGGAAGGATTTATAGCAACCAACTCCCCTCCTGAGGGGTCCCTGTGGTCCCAGAAATGACCCCAGGGCCTCTGTCACCTGATGATCCAGCATGAGCAGGAGGGTGCACTTGACATTGAGGTCTCCAGGCCGTTTTACCTGGAAGCCATCTGTCTCCTGGGTGGTGGGCATCCGGTGCCACTGGCAGGGAGAGAAGTGTGGCTTATCACCAAGGGGGTGGGCGTGAACACAGGGCATTCCAAGGGGCCTGAGGCCATTTCCTTGCCAAATCGGCATGTCAGCCTGCCTCAGTTCCCCCAGGCCCACTCTTACCTCCACCAGGTGATTGTCAGGCCCATACAGCTCCTTGTCCAGCTCAATGACTAGGCTCTTAAAGAATGAAGAAAACTTCCTCTTCTGTTTGCTAGGCTGGGGATGGAAAGGGGTGTGAGAAGGTGCTGCTGAGCTCTCAAGTCTCAAGCTATGCTAAATCCCAAAAAAACAGGAGCCCCATTTCAGCCCTGCAGCTCAGGGTACTGAGGATTCCTGGGCCCTGAAGGAAATCAGGACTCTGGACAGACTGGAGGTAGGGAAATGGCGCCCTCTTGCAGCCCACGAGGGACTTCCTCGAGACACTAGACTGCCATCTGCAGGAGCATTGTAATAATCACACAAATCAACCTCTAACAGGCTGGAGCAGCGCCCCCTCCCTTTGGCAGGACTTCTCTGGAAGCACCCAAGTGTCTCGCCCAGTCTTTTTCTGAGACACCATCTCACTCTGTCCAGCCTGAAGTGCAGTGGCGTGATCATAACTCACTGAAGCTCAATCTCCTGGGCTTAAGCCATCCTCCTGCATCAGACGTAGGAGTAGCAGGGACTACAGGTGCGTGCCACCACACCCAACTAATTTTTAAATTTTTTGTAGAGATGGGGTCTGGCTCTGCTGCTCAAGCTTGTCTCAAATTCCTTGGTCCCAGTCCTAAACCCACACAGGCCTCCTCCCCTCCAGACACCTCCCTCCCCCAACTCACATCATCCAGCAGTTTTCCTTCCACTCGGAGTTCCCAGGAAGCCACCTTGTCCCCTGCTGGGGTTCCCCCGGGGGTCCCTGCAGTTCCTGCACTGTCGCCTTCTGCCTTGCTGGGACTGAACGTGTTGGAAATGTAGATCCGAAGCTTTCGCTTTTGCTAAAGAGAGAAAGGCAATCAACTGGAGGTAGACCAAGACATTGGGACACAGTACTACCCCATCTTCTCATATGAACCATTCAACAATCAATACTGAGCACCAGGAGCCAGCCAGGCACCTTGTCAGGCACTGGGAATCAGAAGTAATAAGTCCCAGTCTTTTTTTTTTCTGTTTTAGACATGGTCTCACTATCACCCAGGCTGGAGTGCGGTGTCATGATCTCAGCTCACTTGCAACCTCCGCCTCCCAGGTTCAAGCTATTCTGCCTCAGCCTCCCAAGGAGCTGGGACTACAGGTACACGCCACCACGCCCAGCTAATTTGTGTTTTTAGTAAAGATAGGGTTTCACCATGTTGGCTAGGCTGGTCTCGAACTCCTGACCTCAGGTGATCTGCCCTCTTCGGCCTCCTAAAGTGCCGAGATTACAGGCATGAGCCACTGCATCCGGCCGAACTCACCATTTTACAGGGAAAGAGATGCATCACCAACAATGCCAGCACAGTCAGACTGGTGCTGTGGTGTGACAGAGGAACACATACACAGTGACCCGGCAAATCAGTGGTCTGGCTCACTCTTACATGAAACCCAAACACCTGTCATGGCCCCAAAATATCCTAGTCTCCTGGAAAGCATTCATTCACCACTCAGGGGACTGTTCTAGATTATTATTAGAAAAGCCTCTTGGTCGGGTATGGTGGCTCATACCTGCAATCCCAGCACTTTGGGAGGCCAAGGTGGGCGGATCACCTGAGGTCAGGGGGCGGATCACCTGAGGTCAGGAGTTCAAGATCAGCCTGGCTAACAAGGTGATACTAAAAATACAAAAATCAGCCGGGCACGGTGACAGATGTCTGTAATCCCAGCTACTCAGGAGGCTGAGGCAGGAAGAACTGCTTGAACCCAGGAGGCGGAGGTTGCAGTGAGTCGAGATCGCACCACTGCACTCCAACCTGGGCAAAAGAGCGAGATTCTGTGTCAAAAGAGAGAAAGAGGGCTGGCGCGGTGGCTCACACCGTAATCCCAGCACTTTGGGAGGCCAAGGTGGGCACATCACAAGGTCAGGAGTTTAAGACCATCCTGGCCAACATGGTGAAACCCTGTCTCTACTAAAAATACAAAAATTAGCCGGGTGTGGTGGCACGCGCCTATAGTCCCAGCTACTCGGGAGGCTGAGGCAGGAGAATCACTTGAACCTGGGAGGCAGAGGTTGCAGTGAGCCGAGATAGCGCCACTGCGCTCCAGCCTGGGCAACAGAATGAGACTCGGTCTCAAAAAAAAAAAAAAAAGAGAAGAAAAGCTTCTCTATGGATGGGGAAGGAGAAAGGAACTACCTTCATCTTCTAGTCTAGTAGTTTTCAAACTTTTGATGACGACCTATAAGATTTACATTTTCAATTATGACCCAAGGTCTGCATATCTATCTGAAACAAAAATTTCATGAAAGAATACCTTTACTACTATGGTTAGTACTACTGTGAAGTACTTTTAGATTTTCTACTGTCATACATTCATTGGAAACATACTGGTCTCAACACGTTCAACTGAGTTTGTGCTTTACTGGCGGGCTGCATCCTGCATGTGAAAAACCCAGCTCTAGCCTGACTCGCTTGGCCCCCAGAAAACAAGGGGGTGGAGGGCAAGGAAACCTGGGACGGCTGGACGCAGTCAGGGCCACACATACCGTCAGAGGCTTTTTGATGGCCTCCTGGATCTCCATTCGTTTGCGAGCAATGGTCTGGTCCAGCTTCCGCTCAAAAGCCAAGAGATCCATGTAGGCCTGAGACTCTGGGACAAGCTCCCGGATCTGGAGGAAGGTAGCAGGAGCTCATCAGCTTGCTTCAGCGGAAGCCTGGCTCTTCCTCCCTTCTTCCTGCAGCCCAGGGTTGAAGGGGATGGATGCCCACCCCCCAGGCGGCCATTGGGCAGGCCTCCAGGCCTCCTCTCAACACTTACTCGCTGAGGTAGAACCTTATCTGCCATCTTCCTCCTCTTTAACCTGGGGAGGACAGAAACCCACTTAAGAGGTCAATGGTCCAAAAAAGGACACTTGCCCCCCAACACCCCTCCAGTCTCCAGGACCCTCTACCCCAGGAAAGCCAGGAGTCTTCCTCAGTCACCAAAGCTCTTAAGATAGAAAGAAACCCTCTGCTACCACCAGAGCTGAGTTAAGTAGAATGGGAGAAGGAGGATGCTCTTACCCCCGGCGCTGGGCAGGCATGGGGGGCTGCACCTGGGGCACAAGCAGGCGTTTTCGGAATGGATCCATCATGGTAGGTGGCATGCCAGGTCGAAGCGGAGCTGCTGCACCAAATGGGGAGCCAGCAGGGGGTCCCACCTGCAACCCAGCCATGGGCATCCGGTTCCCTGGTGACATGCCAGGTCGCTGGGGGAAGTGAGCCAACGGGGGTGCATAGGTCAGGGGCAGGGCCCTCTGGGACCCATAGCCCATGCCCTCCATCCCCGTCGTCACCCAGGTTGGGCCTGCTGGAGCAGCAAGTCAGAGCCCTGCTGGAGTACCAGGAACAAAGAGGAGCGGGCGCCTGAGCACAGAGTGTAAACCACACCTGCCCCGCCCCTGCAACCGTCCTGGCAGCTGTGCCAATGAATGAGGCTTGCCAGAAACTGGGCTGGGAGGAGGGTCCTGCCTGCAGAGGGAAGGGCCTAGGGGAGCTCTTCAGGGCCCACTGCCACCTTCCAGCCCCAGCATGTTGTGCCCTATTCCCTGGGACAAGCCTGTCCCTATTCCCTCAGATGGTCTCACCAAGCCCTGCCCTCCTCTTTCCCTCATCATGAGGGAGAAGCACAGCTGGGAGGCATGGGGACAGTGTCACTGCCAGGCAGAAGGGTGGGTGTACTATGGTATGAGCAGGCTGACAGGGCAGAGCCCCAATCCCTATCCTCTGTGGTCGAGGGAGAAAGGGGTCGGTTGGCAGCAGCACCCCAGGTGAGCAGGACTGCAACAGGATGGCTCGGAATGTGTACGAGCTGGTGGGGGTGGCCTCAGGCAGGGTACAGGGACAGTCTGGTCACCATGAAGCCCCTATCTACAGCCCAGAACTGGACCCTCCTTTCACCTCCCTACTGCCCTACTACCACCCCTATGCCAGAAGACCCCAGAAGGGAAGCTATGGCTCCTGGGGTGGCCTGTGGGAAAGAGAGCGGCTGGCACCTGCACTCTGCCCATGGTCCAGGCACCATCTGACAGCCAGGACTGGCTCCGGCTCCATGCAGCCCTGGCAATCCCAAGCTAGAGAAGGGGGCTAAGATGATCCTGGGAGGCAAGGATCAGAGGCCCAGGCTGAGCAGCAGGAAAGTGGGAAACAGAAACAGTTTCTTTAGATGCCTGCAGAAGGATTTCCCACCTGAGGCCTTGCTCCCCGACATTTCTGTGGAACCCATCTGGGAGTCACCTCCGCCCCTCCCTCCCATGGCTGCTGCCTGCAAGGCCTGTTTGGCAGCTCTGCCTTGCACACACTGTCCCTGGCAGCTTCACAGGGCTGGCCCCAGGGCCCAGATTATGCAACGAGCACAACCAGCCAACCAAGCCCAGGAGGGTGGAGACTTGTACCAAATCAAAGGACCCTCCCCCACCCCAGCAACACAGAGATGAGATTCTTCCTCAACCTCTTCATCTCGCACCAAACCCATGTTCCCAACACAGTGGGTCAGATTCTTGACCAGATGCAGAGATGGAAAGAAACATGACCCACAGACATGAGGATGGGGGAGAAGAGGAGCACGGTGGGAGGAAGTGTTTGGGAGAATAAAAAGCTCAAATGGGGGGCTCTGGGGCTTTGGGAGTCCTGCCAAAGACTCTCTCCATCAGGAAGAGATAAATCAGAGCTGTTGAAAAACAAAAGACAGCCTCTTTCTCTGCCTTAAGGGTGGTTCTTTCTCTGGCCTGAGATTACAGAAAAAAACGAAGAGTGGCTACAGTTGTAAGCTCAGGGTGCAGACATCCCAGACTTGAGATTTTCCTAGTGCCCGAGACAAAGACAGGGAAAATCGAAGCAGTGGGTCCTGCAGAGTGTGAGCAACAGCCCTGTGACCCCCCCCAAGAAGCTCCCCTGCTGGGGCTTTCACAAAACCTGCAGCACCACCCATCCCCTCCTGGCCAGGTGCTAGGGGGAACAGGAAGTCCCAAGACAAGGCCACACAGGTGGGGCCTGGAATAGGCTCCACCCAGACATCTGCCACAGACTTCCCGGGCCCAGAGCCCCCAGCTCACTCAGGGCCCCAGGGGAAGGCTGCTTACAGTTCAAGTCCCAGCCGAGCCTTGCCAAGCTCCATACCTGGGCTTTGAGGCACCAGCAACTCCTCCCCCTTCAAAAAAAAAAAAAAAAAAAGTTCAGACTCTGAGTCTCCGAAACTCCCTGCCTGCAGCAGGACCAGGTAGGCCTAGCTCAATCACCTGAACCCCAGAAGCATGCAACGCCTTCATCTCCCTTGGCCTGGCACCAGCCCATATTCTAAGCTTAACTCTAACACCACCACCCAGGGCAGCAGGCCAGAAGGCTGGGTCTGATGCTGTGGCCGCCAGGTGAGACATCCAGGGCTCACGTGAGTATGCTTTGCCCTGCCCCAAATGTGGCCCTGATGCTTCTGGAGACTGGGCCTGAGGGCCTCGGCTGGAGAAACTACTAACTACCATCCTCCCATGAGTAAAAAGGATCTTGAACTTTTTGAACTCTCTGGAGAGAACCCAGCAATCTGTGGTTTTTGTTATTTTGTTGCCCAGGCTGGAGTGCAGTGGCAGGATCATAGCTCAATGCAGCCTTGAACTCTTGGACTCAAGCAATCCTCTTGTCACAGCATCCTGAGTACCTGGGACCATAAGTGCACACCACCACACTTGGCTAAATTTTTTTAGGAGGTGACGGTCTATGTTGCCTAGGCTGGTCTTGAACACCTGGTCTCAAGCAATCCCTCTGTCTGGGCGCTTCCCCCCCCCCCCCCCCTGCCAAAGTGCTGGGATTACAGGTGTGAGCCACCACACCCAGCCCTGAAGGGTTTTTTCTTTTCTTTTTTAGGGTCCTATTACCTGTGATCCACAGCTAGAGCCACCCTCTGGAGGGAAGGAGGTCATCCCTTCCCTTCTTTCAACAGGCTCCCCTATTTGCTCAGCTTGGGCCTCAAATCCTCGAGTTTCCAGCACATATCTCATAAGCCCTAACAGACAGAAATCCCTTTTTTCCCCAGATCTAAAGTCCCTTCTCCTGGAAGTCATACAACTGGACTTGGAAAGAGGGCAAGTAGAATCCTCTTCAAACTCAGCCAAAGTTAGCTGGCTGGGTTCTCCTTCCCATCTACCTCTCCTGCCAGGAGGAAGAGGAAAGCTAGTGGGATGGGAAACCCAGATTCAGGGCCATCTCCAACTTCCCCCCCAGCTAGGAGCCCAGGCCTAACCAGCCAGCCAGCCTGGCCTTGCCACAGGCCCAAGGCCACCCCCGACCAAACACTGTGGAATACATCCTCCAAGGGGCTTTCCCAAGGGCACATTTCCTATGGCTTAAATGCCAAGGAAACTGGAGCGGCTTGTCTGTTCCAGGTCCCCTCCAAGGCCGAAGGCCCACAGGTGGTGCCCAGGCCAGGTCTCAGAGAGCAGGTCTGAGGGCGCCAATGACTGATGCATGGAGCCCTCAGCAACACCCTGGCCCATAAATCCCCAGGGGGAGAGCAAAGTGGGAAAAACTGGCCCCAGCTGGAGTCTCTGGGACCAGGTGTGTCTCTGCCCATACCCAGACTCTCTGTTTTCTCTTAAGGAGGAAGAATGAGGAGTAAGGGGGAAAAAAAATCCAGTCAGTGTCCCTAATCAAGCATCTCCTTAGAAGTGAGGCGCAGGGGGCAGGTGGGCTGTGTGTACTCCACAAGGATCCCTAAGGACCTCCACCTGGAGACCTGAGTCGAAAACAGAGGAAGCCCCACGACAGACCCAGGGAGATGAGGAAGACGCCAGCGTCAAATGCTGGGGCACATGGCTTGGGATGTGGACGAGTTCGAACCTGAATGCCAAATAGAAGTGCAGAGCCGGTGGGGAAGGCAGATGGGCAGTTTCTAAGCCTTCTGGGGCAACCTGAACAGCAGACTTGGGGGACCGGCATGGTCAGGCTGAGGTCCTCACACAGAGCAGAAGTCGCTGCCTTGCAAGGGCTTTTGAAGCTGCAACCTAAGCAGCTCTCAAAACCCCAAAAGGGTCAGGACGGCACTCTTTGAAACAACTCTCGCAGACTCCTCCGCCCCAGACCAGCAGGGCTCCACTCTGCACGTCCAGACTAATCAACCCCCGGACACTATGACAGCAGGCAGAAAGGCCAGAAGAGAGACGGCCTGTGACTGGTCTGGGCCTCCCTTCAGGCCTGGCCACCACCGTCTCTGGTCTAAGCTGCAGTTCTCGTCAGCGAAGGCGCCGCGCCTGCCTCAGGAGTAAAGTCCGCTGGTGGCCAAGCTGGAATCCCCTGGCCCTAGCCTCCGCGTCCCGTGCCCGTGGGACGCCAGCCTCCTTCCTCTTCATTAGCAGCCGGGAGCCATCTCAGACACTCTAGAGCTCGGCTCGGCCAGTCCCTAACCAGAAAAAACAGGGCAGACCTGGAGTGGGACCAAGGCCGATGCAGGGTAACCACGGTTTCTCAGCGAGGGCCCTTTCCCAAACTCTCATCACTTCCCAGCCCTCCTATCCTAGACTTCCCAACCCACCTGCCCACAATTCACTGGCTCCCCAAACCCCTCCATCTCCCAATCACTCGGAATCCCTGTGCGAGGAAGCCCCCAGGCCTTCCAGCTGCTTCCAGCCCAACGCTACGGAACCCGCTTCCTTTTCCCCACTCCTCCACCGCCACTCGCCGCACCCCGAGGATCCCGGCCCGCTCTCCACCGTTCCTCAGGCACTCCCCAGGGCCCTCACTTGAGCCCCCCTCAGCCCCCGGCCCGTGCGCCCCCGCGGCGCCGCACACCCCCGTCCGCTCGCGTCCTCTCTGCTTACCTGGTACTGCGCCGCGGGGCCCGCGGGGCCCATGGGGCGGAAGGCCGCGGCCCCGGGGGCCCCCCACGCCTCCAGCCGGCCCTGGTCCCCGGAGCGCCGGTCCGGGCAGCATGCCGGGTCCTGCAGAGGGAGGCGGCGCTCCCAGGGCCGCGGCCACCGCGCCGCCGCCAGGGCTCAGCGGGGGCAGCGGGAACCCGCCCGCGCCTCGGCCCGACATCGCTCCGTCCCGTCCCGCGATGCCGCGATCCGGACTCCGGGCTCCGCGTCGAGTCCGCTCCGCGCTGTGTTCCGCGATCCGGGACTTGGCGATCTTAATTCCGGGTGCCGGGGTTTGTCGATCCGGGCTCCAGGATTTCCTAATCCAAGTTTGCTAGTTCCTCACAAACCCGGCTCGGTACAGATTCCACTCCTGCCCGGAAGATTCCGGATCCAGGATCCGCTGCGGGGCCCGCCTGCCGTCCCCGGCCTCTGGAGGTTTGGTCGCCCGAGTCGAGTTACCCAGAGGCGGCTACGAACTCCATGCCCCGTCCAACCCAGCCCAGCCCTAGTCCCCGCCTCTACCTGGTGCCCAATGCTCGAGTGACTCCTCGAATCCCGCCCCTCGCGAGACCCGCCCCCAGCGGGCACCACCCCTAACCGCCGACCTCAGAGCCCCGCCCACACCCCTTGGCCAGCCCTTCGCCGGAGGGGGCGGAGCGGAAGCTGCGCACGGAAGCGCCGGGTGACGCGCGGGGTTAGAGGTCTAAGGTCATTTATGGGCTTCACAGTGAATGAGCAGTTGCTACTACTCTGTCCCGGTGTAGCACCCTCACCGAATTCCCCGGCCACACTCCCCAAAAATAGTTTTGTCAAGTCTCTTTCTGCATCTTCCGCGTTAAAGACTCAACTCAGAGCCGGGAGCGCTGGCTCACGCCTGTAATCCAAGCACTTTGGGAGGCTGAGGCGGGCGGATCACCTGAGGTCAGAAGTTCGAGACCAGCCGGGCGCGGTGGCTCACGCCTGTAATCCTAGCACTTTGGGAGGCCGAGGTGGGTGGATCACCTGAGGTCAGGAGTTCAAGACCAGCCTGGCCATCATGGTGAAACCCTATCTTTAAAAAAAAAAAAAATAAAGTTCGAGACCAGCCTGAAAAACATGGAGAAACCCTGTCTCTACTAAAAATACAAAATTAGCCGGGCGTAATCCCAGGTACTTGGGAGGCTGAAGCAGGAGAATCGCTTGAACCCGGGAGGTGGAGGTTGCGGTGAGCCGAGATCGCGCCATTGCACACTCCAGCCTGGGCGACAAGAGCAAAACTCTCTTAAAAAAAAAAAAAACAACTCAGCTGCTCTCTGGGGCAGACGGCAGCCAACTCGACTTCCTGTAAAAGCTCATCCTGGTGGCTCAGAACTGCCAAGGGACCTAGGCGACTCCAGACTTGACTCAGCTGGTGAACGGTCGACTTGGCCAAGACTGAGTTCTTATCGCACATTTTTAACGTGGTTCTGCCTCACTTTAAAGAAGCCTGGTACTTTACTCCCCCAGAAAATGCTTCTGGTCAAAAGAAATTTCGTTTATGAGAAACCTCCCCCGCAGTTTAAAAAAAAAGAGGTCTTTCTCCAGTATTTATAGCATTTTTCAAAAATGCAGTATCTTTTCAGTTACACTGTCCTATATCAAGTATTCAAAAATGCTTCAGCTGTGCCAGGGAGCCTGCCGTCTGATGGTCTGGGTCTCCTTGCCGTGATATGGACAAGTGCTGCTTAAACTTTAATGAGCACATAAGAAACACCTGAGGCTCTTACTAAAAATGCAGATTATGATTCTTGAGGTCTGGGGCAGGGCCCAGGACTCTGCATTTCTAACAGGCTGCCAGCTGTGCTGTTGCTTCTCGGACCACACTGTCAAGAAGCTGGGATCAAACTTTTTTTTTTTTTTTTTACTATAATTGCTTTATTTTTTTCAGCCCCAACCAAATAATGCTTCCTTCCTTGCATCATAGCACCCCAGATCCTTTTTTATAGTAAGTTCTCCAGCGCTTTTTAGAAATTACTTCTCATCTGTACATCCTTGTATCTTGTCATTAGTACTAAACCCCGGTGCCGCTGCTTTCTTACCTCCTGGACTTCTCAGAGTTTCACTCTGTTGCCCCCAAGAGTCGATAACCTGTCAGTCTGGGGATTGGCCACTGGAATTGTTAAAGTCACTGAATCATGGCCCTTCCCTATAAAGTGGGTTAAGAGTTCCTGATAAGGCAGCTAATATCAATTTCAATCCTTTTAAGCTTCCAGCGCAACAGTAATTCTCAAAGTGACAGGGGCAGTGGAGAATCATAGTCCTCTGGGAAGCTACTCCAAAATATCTCTGCCCCACTCCAATCCAATGGCTGTCGGTGTTGTATTTGAAAAATAAGCTTTCCAGGTAATTCTATCATATCAGAAAATAAACAAGATATTTTCCACCCTAGAAAGAGGCAAGCTAATAAGTGCATTTAAAAGCAGATCAGCTGGGTGCAGTGGCTCACACCTGTAATCCCAGCACTCTGGGAGACCAAGGCAGGTGGATCACTTGAGGTAAGGAGTTCAAGAACAGTGTGACCAAGATGGTGTAACCCTCTCTACTAAAAGTACAAAAATGCGCTAGGCGTGTAATTCCAGCTACATTGGAGGCTGAGGCATGAGAATCACTTGAATCTGAGAGGCAGAGATTACAACGAGCAGAGATTGCACCACTGTACTCCAGCCTGGGTGACAGAGTGAGACAGTCTCAATAAAGCAGCTCAAACAGTTAAATATAACTCAGTTCCTGTTAATCCCTTGTTTAAAACCCTCCCCAGCTCCCCCACTGCTCTTAGATTGAATGTCACACTCCCTCCTGTGACATTTAAGGCTCTGCAGGAGCTGGCCCCTGCTTACCTCCTTGAGTTCATTTTAAATCACTGCCTTTGGCTCTCTAAGCATCAGCCCAGATGGTCTCCTTGCAGTTTTCCAAACTGCCAAGCCCCTTCCCCACCTCAAAGCCTCTGTGTTCTCTCATACCCTTACTTCCCATCAAGTGATTATCACAGTACGTCATTACTTACTTAGGTGTGTACTGATTTACTGTCTGATGTGGCTCACCCACTAAAATATAAACTCTACAAAGGCAGGATCTTTTTCTCTCTCAATTTATCTTTTTAAGATCTGTAATTTTTTTTTGAGACAGGGTTTTGCTAGGTTGCCCAGGCTGGTCTCAAACTCCTGGGCTCAAGTGATACTTCCTGGGTAGCTGAGTAGGCATGCACCACATCTGGCTACTTTTTAAAATTGAGGTGAGATTTATATAACAAAATTAACGACTTGAAATTGCACAATTCAGTGGTATATATTACATTCACAATGTTGTACAACCACCATCTCTAGTTCCAAAACACTTTCATGACCCCAGAAGAAAACTCCATCCTTGGCTGGGCATGGTGGCTCATGCCTGTAATCCAGCACTTTGGGAGGCCAAGGCGGGCAGATCACCCGAGGTCGGAGTTCGAGACCAGCCTGACCAACATGGAGAAACCCTGTCTCTACTAAAAATACAAAATTAGCTGGGCGTGGTGGCGCATGCCCGTAATCCCAGCTACTTGGGAGGCTGAGGCAGGAGAGTGGCTTGAACCTGGGAGGTGGAGGTACAGTGAGCTGAGATCACACCATTGCACTCCAGTCTGGGCAACAAGAGCAAAACTCTTTCTCAAAAAAAAAAAAAGAAAAAAAAAAACTTCATCCTCATTAAGCTGTTGCTCTTCATTCCTTCTTCCTCTTCCCAACCTCTGGCACTCACCAGTCTGGGTTCTGTCTCTAGATTTACCTATTCTGAATACTTCATATAAATAGAATCATAATAGGTGGGTGTTGGGCATGGCTTCTTTCACTTAGTGTAATGTTTCTGAGCTTCATCCATTTTGTAGCATGTATCAGTACTTCATTTTTTCTTATGGCTGAATAATGTTCCATTGCATGTATATAACACAATGTGTTCATTTATCTTTTTTTAATTATTATTATTTATTTATTTGTTTTGAGATGGAGTCTCACTCTGTCACCCAGGCTGGAGTGCAGTGGCACAATCTGGGCTCACTGCAACCTCTGCCTCCCGGGTTCAAGCAATTCTCCTGCCTCAGCTTCCCGAGTAGCTGGGATTACAGGCATGTGCCAACATGCCTGGCTGATTATGTATTTTTAGTAGAGATGGGGTTTCTCCATGTTGGTCAGGTTGGTTTTGAACTCCAAACCTCAGGTGATCTGCCCTAGCACTCTGGGAGACCAAGGCAGGAGGATCACTTGAGCTAAGGAGTTTGAGACCAGCCTGGGCAATATAGTGAGATACTGTCTTTTTTTTTTTTTTTTTTTGAGATGGAGTCTCACTCTGTCACCCAGGCTGCAGTGCAGTGGAACGATCTGGGCTCACTGCAACCTCCACCTTCTGGGTTCAAGCAATTCTCCTGTCTCAGCCTCCCGAGTAGCCGGGACTATAGACATACACCACCACACTTGGCTAATTTTGTATTTTTAGAAGAGACGGGGTTTCACCATATTGGTCAGGCTGGTCTCGAACTCCCGACCTCAGGTGATCCACCCACTTTGGCCTCCCAAAGTGCTTGCATTACAGGCATGAGCCACCACGCCTGGCCTGCTGTCTTAAATATATTTATATATGTCTCATTTATAAATAAATAAATAAAAAGTGACTCATGCCTGTAATCCCAGCACTTTAGGAGGCCGAGGTGGGCAGATCACCTGAGGTTAGGAGTTCAAGACCAGCCTGACCAATATGGTGAAACCCCGTCTCTTCTAAAAATACAAAAATTTGCCAGGTGTGGTGGCATGTGCCTATAGTCCCAGCTACTAGGGAGGCTGAAACAGGAGAATTGCTTGAACCCAGGAGGCGGAGGTTGCCGTGAGCGCAATCGTGCCACTGTACTCCAGCCTGGGGTGACAGAGTGAGATTCCATCTCAAACAAACAAACAAAAAAAGAGAGTATCTATGTTGCCCAGGCTGGTCTCAAACTCCTTAGCTCAAATGATCCTCCTGCCTTGGCCTCCCCGAGTGCTAGGATAAAGGCATGAGCTACCATGCCCAGCCCTGTCCATTTATCTATTGATGAGCAGTAGGGCTCCTTCCACTTCTTGGCTATTCCAAGTAGTGCTGCTACGAATATATATTTGTATTTGAGTACCTGTTTTCAATTATTTGGGGGTATATACTGTGTCTCTCTTGATCCCTGTTATAACTTAACAAATATGTGTGAACAATCTTTGAGTGCAGTGGGAGAGAATGATAAACAATAATATAGTATCAGTTAATATCAGATATATCAGATAATATCAACAATGAGTTAATGTGTTATGATAAAATATCCTCAAGGTGTCAGGTAACAAATAGAGATATCTGAGGCATGGTAGGGATAAAGGAAGATTTCCTACACAGTAAGTGGAGAATAGGTAACATTTACTGAGTATTTGCTATGTGTATTAACTCACTTAATCCTCACAACAAATATGAGGTAGGTACCATATATAAGGTAGACACTGTTTTTACCTTTTTTTTTTTAAGAGATGGGGTCTCACTCTGTTGTTCAGGCTAGAGTGCAGTGGCATGATCATAGCTTGACTGATGGAGCTTCAAACTCCTTAGCTCAAGCAATCCTCCATCCTCAGCCTCCCAAGTACCTGGGACTACAGGCACCAGCCTCCATGCCTGGCTCTACCTCTGTTTTAGATATCAAGGCATGGAGAAGCAGTCACTTGCCAACCCTCATTGTGGTGGTGCTAGGATTCAAACCTGTTTGTCATCTGGCTCTAGAATCCACAGTCTAGGGACTAACCATTACTTACCACCGATTTTTGGTAGCTGTGTGTCTGGTCTGTTATTACTTGCAAAGAAACTGGTGGTCCCAACTACTTGGGAGGCTCAGGCAGGAGGATCACTTGAGCCCAGGAGTTTGAGGCTGCAGTGAGCTCTGATCACTGCACTCCAGCCAGGGTTACAGAGTAAGACCTTGTCTCTGGAAAAAAAAAAAATGAAAACAAAAAACTGAAATGCCAGTGTCATAGAGACTCAGAGAAAAACAAGTTGATTGATAGGCCCTGATTAATCAGAACAGTTTCCTAGAGCACTCTGAAGTGGAGGCAACATTCCCCTGCCTTTGTTTCCTGTGCTTGGAATGTTTTTTTCTCTTCCTCCCTTGGTATTTATTCTGCTCAGTGCCCACTTTTCAGGGACTTCATTCAACAATTTTTATTGAGTCCTTCTATGGTCCCAGGCTTCCAGTTTAGAGGAGGGACTTTCCTATAACTGCTAGACCCTGTTATATCTACAGATGTTTAAAGAGACTAAATGGAACTAAAAAGTATTTAACAAACTAATAATAAAGTAATTAATACAACCACAGCCAATGGGACAATTCCCAGCACAGACTCTGGGAATTGTGGTTCCTTGCCCAGCTAGACAAGGGAGCACCCACCAAGTAGCTTGGAGAAAGGCCCTTGGAGCAAGTTGGTCCAATGCTTGCCCTAGAGCAGGCCAGCAAAGGATCATTCCTCAGTACAGATATCCCTCAGGGGGTTGGAATTTCCCGATAAGCAATGTGAGTAGTCTGGTCATGGTGGGAAATGTTTACCAAGATGGCAGCACTGCTGGGGCTGTACCAGAGCCTGTCCCAGCTGGAGCACCCCAGCAGCTGACATGTCTGTCTCCCACATGGATGCTGAGTAGGGAGAGGAAGGGACAGTCAGGGCAGCAGGCTTGGGTGTCAAGGTAATGTGGCAGGTGCTGTACTCAGCATTTGAGAAGTATTTATTGAGCAACTTCTATGTGCCAGTCTCTGATATATGCTGGTAAAGAAGATAAATGAATAAACAGATCATTCCCCCCACGACAACTGCTAAGATAAGGTATTCACAAGGTGCCATGGGGAAACAGGAGGCCTTTAATGAGGGAAAGGGATTAATAAAGACTTCTTGGAGGAGGTAAGAGGTGAGCTAGGCAAAGAAGACAGAGTAAGAGTCAAAGGCATGAAGCTGCACAGGATGAGGAGAATCAGAATCTGTGTCACCAGATCACTGAATGTAAGAGACAGCTCCTCTTCTGTGAGCACATTGCGGTCAGTTCTCCACACACATACTGTTACAGTCAGCACAGTCTAGCAGGTAAAAAGCCTGATGAGTAGAGACTTGCAATGGTGGGAGCAGATACCAGCATGTAAGTGGGCTTTGGGCTGGGCACGGTGGCTCACGCCTGTAATCCCAGCACTTTGGGAGGCCAAGACGCGCGGATCACCTGAGGTCAGGAGTTTGGGACCAGCCTGACCAATGTGGTGAAACCCCATCTCTACTAAAAGTACAAAAATTAGGCCAGGCATGGTAGCTCACACTTATAATCTCAGCACTTTGGGAGGCTGAGGCAGGCAGATCACGAGGTCAGGAGATGGAGACCATCCTTGCTGACACAGTGAAACCCCATCTCTACTAAAAATACAGAAAATTAGCTGGGCATGGTGGTGGGTGCCTGTAGTCCCAGCTACTTAGAAGGTTGAGGCAGGAGAATCACTTGAACCAGGGAGAACCAGGGAGGCAGAGGCTGCAGTGTGCTGAGATCATGCCACTGTACTCCAGCCTGGGCGACAGAGCGAGACTCTGTCTAAAAAAAAAAAAAAGTACAAAAATTAGCCAGGCATGGAGGCATGCGCCTGTAGACCCAGCTACTTGGGAGGCCAGAGAATTGCTTGAACCCGGGAGGCAGAGGTTGCAGTCAGCCGAGATCGCGCCATTGCACTCCAGCCTGGGCAACAGAGAGAGACTCTGTCTCAAAAAAAAAAAAAAAAAAAGAAGTAGGCTTTGGCCCTGGGAGTGCCGCTGCCTAGCTCAGAACATCATGAAAAACCACAATGGTTTCATTTGCTTCCAGTGCTGCTGTGACAAGGAACTGGCAAGGAAAACCCCAGAAATTTGGAAAGGCTCCACTGGAAAATAAATTTGACAGATGGTATTTATCACTTTGCTTTGGTTCTTCCATCAGAGTGAATGCCAGATGTTTTCTTCTGGTTTACAAGGTTGTGTTTTACATGTGAACGGCTCCTTTGCCCAAAGATCATGAAATGTTGTGATACACAGCTAAGTGGGAGCACATGGGCAAGTGAGTCCTGTGCCAGGTCAGCAAAGTGTGATTCGCTCCTATGTGAATCCAAGGTTTGGTGTTACATTTCTAGCGTTTTCTTTAAGTTGTATAACACCATCAGTGTCCTACAATAAAGGATTGGCTGGATAATCCACATGAGACAATGTCATGCAGCCATTAAAAAGGATGCTGTAAAAGGCAAAATTATAGACAACGTAGGAAGATTAGTGGTTGCCAGGGATTAGGGGATGGGGGTGATTAGGTGAAGTACAGGGCATTTTTAGGGCAGTGAACCTATTCTGTATGATACAGTAACAGTGAATACATGACATTATGCATATGTGAAAACCAACAGAACTGTATAACAGTGAGCTTTAATGTATATAGACTTTAGCTAACAATAATACATCAATACTGGTTTATTAATTGTAACCAATGTACCACACTAATGGAAGGTGTTAATAATAGGGGAAACTAGGAAGAGAGGAGTATAGAACTCTTTGTACTATCTGCCCAAATTTTTTCTATAAGTCTAAAACTGTTCTAAAAAATAAAGTATAAAAAAGAAAAAAAAAGAGGTAGCGGGCTTCAAAGCTACAACCAGCCCAGGTGACACTCCTGGAATCTCTGGAACCAAGGGTGGGGGCATGATTTTACCATTTTTTCTCTTGTTTTCTTCCTACACCAGGAAGAGGGTTACGACACAGAGATCTGGGTGGCATTGCACTCTAACAAGTCTCCTCCTGCTTACTTCTCAGACCCTCACAGAAGTGACCTCCTGGCTTTTCAATTTGGACCCAGAGCTACTAGTAGAATTAAAAAAACAGTCTGGGCTGGGCGCGGTGGCTCACGCCTGTAATCCCACCATTTTGGGAGGCCGAGGTGGGCAGATCACCTGAGGTCGGGAGTTCAATACTAGCCTGACCAACATGGAGAAACCCTGTCTGTACTAAAAATACAAAATTAGCCAGGCATGGTGGCGCATGCCTACTCCCAGCTACTCTGGAGGCTGAGGCAGGAGAATCGCTTGAACCTGGGAGGCGGAGGTTGCAGTAAGCTGAGATCACACCATTGCACTCCAGCCTGGGCAACAAGAGCAAAACTCTGTCTCAAAAAACAAACAAAAAAAACAGTCTGGGCCATGGGTAGCTCATACCTGTAATCCCAGTATTCTGGGAGGCTGTGGCAGGAGGATCCATTGAGGCCAGAAGTTTGAGACCAGCCTGGGCAATATAGGAGACCCTGTCTCTATTAAAAAATTTAACAAAAGACCAGACTACTACCATAGAAGAACACTAAGGGAAGGGCCTCTATTGGGATCTCTGACTTATTCTGACTCCTCTTCTGGTCCCTATATGTCCTTGTCTTGGGGGTTTCTATATTTAGATCTTTTCTGTATACTTGACCTACCTAGATATGTTCATCTACTCCCAATCGTTCAATTACTGTCTATTTTCTGATGACCCTAAATCTCCAAATCCAATCCCACCTCTCTGCAGAGCTTCAGATCCATATTTCCAACTCCCTGCTGGATATTCCATTAGCCACTTAAACCTATCTGTTCCAAATCAATGTCTCATTGTCCTCTCAGTCTGCCTCTCCTCCCCATACCTATCTTGGGTAAGGGTATGAGGACATGGCAAAGGGCCAGCCCTGCCCTGCTGAGACATTCAAACTGGTCTTGCTGGCAAGTGAAAGCTGATGAAGATGGCGTGACACAATCAGATGCCCAGGGCAACGACAGCCAAAAGCAAAGAGGAGAGTAGAGAAAGCCTTAACAATTTTATTTTACTATCTTTTTTTGAGACAGAGTCTTGCTCTGTTGTCCAGGCTGGAGTGCAGTGGCATGATCATGGCTCACTGCAACCTCGACCTCTTGGGCTCAAGTGATCCTCCCACCTCAGCTTCCTGACTAGCTGGGACTACAGGTGCATGCCCCCCACGTCCAGATAATTTTTGTGTTTTTTTTGTAGAGTTGGGGTTTCACTCCTTAATGATTTTAATTCTGCTCTCACTTGGAATCACCATTCACTCTCCTGCTACCCCCGTTCTTTTTTGTTTTTGAGACAGAGTCTCGCTGTTGCCCAGGCTGGAGTGCAGTGGAGCGATCTTGGCTCACTGCAACCTCCACCTCCCTGGTTCAAATGATTCTCCTGCCTCAACCTCCTGAGTAGCTGGGATTACAGGTGCAAGTTACTATGCCCGACTAATTTTTGTGTATTCTAAGTAGAGGCGGGGTTTCAGCATGCTGGCTAGGCTGGTTTCGAACTCCTGACCTTGTGATCCGCCCACGTCGGCCTCCCAAAGTGCTGGGATTACAGGCCTGAGCCACCACACCCCGCCGCTAACCCCCACTCTTAGTCATCAAGTTTTACCTCCCAGACCTCTCTTGGATCCAGCCCACCCATCCGAGATCAGGTCCTTAGCAGCTCTTCCCTAACCCAGTGGCCTCTCTGCTGACTGACCATCCTACTGCATGCCCCCTGCCAGTTTTATCTCAAGACAGCAAATCTGGTCACGTCTCTCCATTTACCCACATACCTCCAATATCTTCAGCAGTGCCCTCCAATACCTTCAGCAGTGGGTTTTCAACTGTGGGCTGGCTGGACATGGTGGCTCATGCCTGTAATCCCAAAACTTTGGAAGGCCAAGGCAGATGGATCACCTGAGGTCGAGTTTGAGACCAGACTGGCCAAGATGGTGAAACCCCATCTCTACAAAAAAATACAAACATTAGCCAGGCGTGGAGGCACATGCCTGTTGTCCCAGCTACTCGGGAGGCTGAGGGAGGAGAATTGCTTGAATCCAGAAGGTGGAGGTTGCAGTGAGCTGAGACGGCCCCACTGCACTCCAGCCTGGGTGACAGGGCTAGACTCTGTCTCAAAAAACAAACAAGAAAAACGGTGGGCCTTCGGGTTTCTTGGAAACACAGGAGCTGTCGTGGAGAGCTGTAAGGTGGGAGTGCAGAATGAGGAGTTCTTCTCTTGCCCATACCCACCCCTGCCCCTCAACCAAGCAGCTCTACTTTTGTTGTTTTATATGTGGAGTGACCATGCAGAATTTCTTTTGAAAAAGGGTTCCAGAACTCTAACGTGTTGAAAAGCCAAAGGCTTACAGGAGAGTCTGTGCTAAACCTCTTAGCATGGCCTAATTCCTATCTGTCCTCACCTTGCCTCTCCAGCCTTCTTCCTCTCAATAGCCCAAAATTGTTTTATTAATAAAACAACATGGTGAAACCCTGTCTCTACTAAGAATACATAAATTAGCTGGGCATGGTGGCGTGCGCCTGTAGTCCCAGCTACTTGGGAGGCTGAGGCAGGAGAATTACTTCAACCCGGGAGGTGGAGGTTGCAGTGAGCAGAGATTGCGCCACTGCACTCCAGCCTGGCACCTGGTGACAGAGCAAGACTCTGTCTCAAAAAAAAACCCCCAAAAAACAACAGTGCTTATTATCGCCAGTGATTTTCTTTTGATTCTAATTCTTGTTCTTCTTTTGAGATATATACATTCACAGAAACAGCTCATGTATTCCACCATGAAGCCACACTGCACTCTGCCCTGAACATGCCAAGTCGTGCACACTGTGGTTCCTTCGCCCATGATGTCACTGGGATGGACACTCCTCAAGGCAGGGCCTTTGTCTTATTTGCTGTTGCATCCCAACTACCTGGAAACATAACTGATATAAAGTTAAACACAAATATGTATTTATTAAATGAATAATTGCTCTTCCCCAGTTCTCTGCCGTGCAAGCGTCTCTGTTTATCCTTCAAGTCCAATTCAAATGTCATGGCCTCTGGAATTTTCCATAACAGGAATCCCCACCCTCCAACTGTCAGCATCAATTTCTTGCTCTCTTTTGTGTTTTCCCCGAACACTCAGTCTAGGTTTCTCCAAGAATATTTATCATATTGTGCAGTGGCTTTTGTCTGGAACTCTGTCTCCATCCATACTCTCCTCCAGTGTGAACTCCAAGAGGACAAGGACCGTGCAGAAACAATGCCTGCTCAGGAAATAACTCTGATAAAAGTTAACTACACTCTTACTCCAGAAACTCTCTTCTAAGTCAGTTCTAATTGGCAGTTAACCCATCAGGACAGAAGGTTAAAACCAGCTTAACCTTAACAGTTAACTTTGGCTACCAAATTCTTGAGCTTCATGCTCCCACTCTCTTGGACTTATTAATTTGTGACCTTCTACCTGGATTCTTTGTTTATTCCCTTAGCCCAGACTTTATCCTCACCTTAACTGATGGGGTGGCCAAGGTCGGCTCATTTAGTACTCTCTCCAGATTTTAACCCTTCATCTGTCTGTTCTAATTCTGGTTAAAGCTGCACTGACCCTAACTAACCATTTAGCCTCTGTAATGAACAAACGGCCCCTGAGTCAGATGCTGATAGCCCCAGGAATAAACAGCGGGTAAGGGAGAAAGTCTTGAGGGATCAGGAGGCAGCAGATTTGGGGAACCCAGAAACCAATATAGTAAAAATGGGGTGCAAGCTGGGTGCAGTGGCTCACGCCTGTAATCCCACACTCTGGGAGGCCAAGGCAGGCAGATCACTTGAGGTCAGGAGTTCAAGACCAGCTTGGCCAACATGGTGAAACCCCATCTCCACTAAAAATACAAAAATTAGCCAGGTGTGGTGGCGTGCACCTGTAGTCTCAGCTACTCGGGAGGCTGAGGTGGGAGAATTGCTTGAACCTAGGAAGTGAAAGTTGCAGTGAGCCAAGATCATGCCACTGCACTCTAGCCTGAGCGACGGAGCAACTCTGTCTCCCAAAAAAAAAAAAAAAAAAAAACAAAACCCAAAACACAAAAAGAGAAAGAGAGAAAAGAGAGAGAGAGAGATGCAACTTCAGAAGCAGATAGCTCTCTAGCTAGAATTTCTCCCACTTTTGTCAGGTTCAACCAACTTCTATAACACAGTCCCGTAGCCATGACTGCCTGGGGCAGAGCAATTATCCATTTGAAGGAATGACTTCTCCACTTCTCCAGGAAAGCAGGCTTCACATAAAGAAATGGGTCAGCTAGAGCAAGCCCATTTGTTAAAATTTAGCCGTGATACATATATAAAGCTACCAGAACTTGTTCTTTTTTTTTTTTTTAAGACAGATTAAGTGCAATGGTGCAGTCTCAGCTCACTGCAACCTCTGCCTCCCAGGTTCAAGTGATTCTCCTGCCTCAGCCTCCCAAGTAGCTGGGATTAAGGCACCTGCCACCAGGCCCGGCTAATTTTTGTATTTTTAGTAGAGACTGGTTTCGCCAAGTTGGCCAGGCTAGTTTCAGACCCCTGACCTTAGGTGATCCACCCGCCTCAGCCTCCCAAAGTGCTGGGATTACAGGCATGAGCCACTACACCTGGCCTCAAAGTACCAAAACTTAAAAAATGGCTTTTACCCGGTACAGCTGTTTTTAATAAAAATAGATGGAATTGGGCTGGGTGCAGGGATGATGAGGCTAGCAATTGAAGACCAGCTTGGCCAACATGGTGAAACTCTGTCTCTACTAAAAATACAAAAATTAGCTGGGCTTGGTGGCAGGCACCTGTAATCTCAGCTACTTGGGAGGCTGAGGCAGGAGAATCACTTGGACCCAGGAGGTGGAGGTTGAAGTGAGCCAAGACTGCACCACTGCACTCCAGTCTGGGCAACAGAGTGAGACTCCCTCCCCGGGGGGGGGGGGGGGGGGGGGGATCAAAAAGCCAGGATGCCAGGCACAGTGACTCACACTTGTAATCCCAGCACTTTGGGAGGCTGAGGTGGGCAGATCACAAGGTCAGGAGTTTGAGACCAGTCTGGCTATCTCTACTAAAAATACAAAAACTAGCCAGGCCTTGTGGCAGATGCCTGTAATCCCAGCTACTTGGGAGGCTGAGGCAGGAGAATCGCTTGAATCCAGGAAGCGGAGGTTGCAGGGAGCCAAGATCATGCCACTGCACTTCAGCCTGGGTGACAGTGAGACTTCATCTCAAAACATACAAACAAAACAAAACAAAACAAAAACGAAAAAAGAAAAAGCCAGGAAGTTATAGGGAAAGTAGCCAGGGAGGGTCTTTCTGAGATTGTGAAAGGAAAACACATACTACCATTTATTGAACACCTACTTGGTGTCAAAATCAATGGTAGGCTCTGTCATGTACATAAACAAAATATCATTCCTGGCTGGGCACAGTGGCTCATGGCTGTAATCTCACTACTTTGAGAGGCCAAGGCGGGTGGATCACTTGAGGTCAGGATTTCGAGACCAGCCTGGGGCAAATGGTGAAACCTCATCTCTAGTAAAAATGCAAAAAAAATTAGCTGGGTGTGGTGGTGGGCAGCTGCAGTCCCAGCTACTGGGGAGGCTGAGGCAGGAGAATCGCTTGAACTCGGGAGGTGGAGGATAGAGTGAGCCGAGATGGCGGCACTGTACTCCAGCCTGGGCGACAGAGTGAGACTCCATCTCAGAAACAAAAACAAAAACAAAAGATGAGGACATTACTATAAGTTTGGTAATTTTCCGGTAAGTCAGAAAGCTGGTAAGGTATTAAAAAGGGATTCATAGGCAGGCTTTTCTGCCTCCGAAGCTTCTGATTCTGACTTCTCCCTCAAATGATCAGTACGGAAGGAGGAAACAGGCAGTGATAGTTACCCTGGACAGCCCAGCCTTAGCCCAAGAAGCCACTTGTTCATGGTCTAAAAAGAAAGATGAGGGTTGATAAAAGATTCTTGCAGGGCAAGAAATAGTTCTCGGAAGGTACAATAGACACTAAAATTGCCAGTAACATTAATAATTCCCCTACCTGCCACCCCCACGTCCTGAAGAGTGAGGCCTCTCCAAGTCTGTTATCCGATGCAGAAAATGCGGTAACACCGGCCCCCTGGAGTGTGCCTGTATTCGACGGTCGAAGCACTTAATTGTCCTCCCGAAAAAATAAAAATAAACACAAATCCTCACATTCACTGCACCAAGAAACTCAGCCCGTGGCTCGCGATCAGGGCAAGCATTGAGGGAGAGCCAAAGACCCAAAAGGAAACCAGCTGGGAACGGCTCAGTGCGGTGTCAGGGCGAACGCTTTGGGAACTGACCTCCAGAGTCTTCCCTCCAGGAAGAGGTTTGGCACGGAAGCTGAGGAAAGGGGTCCCAGGCGGAGATGCAAAGAAGGGGCGTTTCCCTCGCTCACCCCATTTTTGCAACTGGACGCACAGCTCCCGGCGGGGGCGAGCGGGGGCGCAGGCACATTGGGCGGGGAAGCGAGAAAGGGACGCTGGGGGCTCAACCGTGTTATTTGCAAGCGGAAAAATGGAGGACGAATATGGAAACGCGGAAGGGACAGAAAAAAAAAAAAAGGCCAGGTGCGGCGGCTCACGCCTGTAATCCCAACACTTTGGGAGGCCGAGGCGGGCGGATCACCTGAGCTTGGGAGTTAGACACCAGCCTGGCCAACATGGTGAAACTCCATCTCTACTCAAAATACAAAAAGTAGCCGGGCGTGTGGCGCATTCCTGTAGTCCCCGCTACTCGGGGGGCTGAGGCAGAACTGCTTGAACCCGGGGCGGGGCGGAGGTTGCAGTGATCGTGCTACTGCACTCCAGCATGGCTGACTGAGCCAGGCTCCGTCTCAAACAAACAAACAAACAAAGGACTTTTCGCAAATTGACAACTGTCCAAATGCCGCCAAACACATCTCCCAGACCGCCAGGGAGCGAGCTAACTGCCCAAAGGCGGGAACAAGGCTTCGCGCGCAGCTCTGTGAGGCGCCGCCCGGTTCACATGTCCGCGCCACACCACGAAAACAACAGCCACAGGGGGAAGACAACCTGTTTTCCTTATACAGCCGGTATTTGCCACAACGATCCCTTTCCTTTTGTTTCCACGTTGCGTTATTCAGAAGTGGTTATGTGGCGCCAAACACGCGCTCTCTTCCTCACAGGAGATTCAGGCTTTCCCGCCCTCATTTTCCCGCGTTCTCCTCCGGTCGTTGTAGCTTCCTGCCCGCCCCTCTCGTCTCAGCCAACCCTGCTGAGCTTTCGCGTGGACGTCACGAGTTTCTAAGCAGATCAGGAAAATTCGCTCTCCCGCCGCACCCTCGCGCGCCCCCGCCTGGCGGTGCGGACCAAACGGTCTGAGCGCGTGGCTGGCGCTTGACAGCCGAGCAGGCGAGGCCGAGGAGCCGAGGCAGAAGCAGGGATGAGCGGCCGAGCGAGGCCGAGAGGCGTGCGAACGAGCTGCCCCGGCTCGGTGAGGATTTCGGTCCTGTTTTCCTTGGCCGGCACTGGAAGCCCCGAGAAGCCGGGTGGAAGTGCCTTTTGCACGTGTTCTCCCGTGTGTTGGGGATCGTCCCCCCGGAAGAGCGTTGGTGGCCACACGGTGTTGGTGCCCCTCTCCCTGCTGGACCCGAGGCCCCTTCCCAGCAAGAGCTGGACTGGTGACCTGTATCTACACAGGAGTCAGCAGCCCTCACAGAAGGATTGGTACCCATCTATCTAGTGCGTTCGTTCGTGCATTTCCTTGTCTTTAATTCGAAGTCGTTGAACGCCTGTAAATGTTCCCGGTGCTTAGGATCCATGAGTGAATAAAACGAAGGGTGCTGCCTTCCTGGGGCTTACAATCCAGGGGAAACAGAGCCGCTGATTTCAGGCGTCATCAGCAAGTTGGGTGTTAGAGGGCGATGGCACTGCGAAGGGAAAGCAGTAGGCCGGCAGGGGGCGCTGCGGTGGGGGGTCCTGGGCAGGGAGGGCTGAGAAGATCGTGGTCAGCGTAGGTCGCATAGCAAAGAGATACCGAACTGGGCAGAGGAGGAGGAAGTGAATTCCAGGCAGATGGAGGAGACAGTGCAAAGGCCAAGTGTCACTTGTATTTATGAGAAACAGCAGCAGGACATAGTGGCTCAGGCCTGTAATCCCAGCACTTTGGGAGGCCGAGGCGAGCGGATCACTTGAGGTCAAGAGTTCGACCTCAAGTCGAGACCAGCCTGGCCAACACGGTGAAATCCCATCTCTACCAAAAATACAAAAATTAACTGGGCGCGGTTGTGCGTGCCTGTAATCCCAGCTACTTGGCAGGCCGAGGCAGGAGAATCGCTTGAATCCAAGAGGCAGAGGTTGTAGGGAGCCTAGATTGCACCACTGCACTCCAGCCTGGCGACAGAGTGAGACTCCATCACAAAAAAAAACAAAAAAAACAAAAAAAGAAAGAAAGGGAAAACAGTAAGAAACCCTTGAAAATGAAAGGAAGGTGAGAAAGAAAGGAGGAAGGAGGGAGGGAGGGAAGGAAGGAAGGGAAAAACAAAACAAACAGCAAGAAATCCTTGACTGAATGGAGGGCGAGAATCCCAAACGGACTCCAAGTTTAGTGCACACTGCGCAGCCAAAGCAATCCAACAGCATTCGTCCCCGCCCTCACCACATTGCCTACCCCCTCTCCTGCAACAGACCCACCCCCAGTGGCTGGAGTGCAGGCCAAGACTTTCAGACAGTTTAAACCTTTTTTTTTTTTTTTGATACGGAGTTTCGCTCTAGAGTGCAATGGCGCAACCTTGGCTCACTGCAACCTCCGCCTCCCAGGTTCAAGCAATTCACCTGCCTTAGCCTCCCAAGTAGCTTACAGGTTTGCACCACTATGCCCAACTAATTTTATAGTTTTTTAGTAGAGATGGGGTTTCGACATGTTGGCCAGGCTGGTCTTGAACTCCTAACCTCAGGTGATCCACTCACCTTGGCCTCCCAAAGTGTTGGGATTACAGGCATGAGCCACCGAGCCCAGCCTAAACTCCATCTATTAGACTGAGTCAATAGATGTTTTAACTCATGGAAACATGTCTAGCTTCATGTTTCCATGATAGCACCCTTCTATTGGCTCAGTCTAATAGATGGAGGCAAACTAGTAGAAAGCTAAGTAAAGTACAACTTATACAGGAATCTTGATAATATCGCCTCATCCTTTTTCACATTTCCTCCCATCTTTTTGCTGTGCACACAAGCCAAACTGAAACAAATAGACATAATACAAGAAGTTCTTTTAGTCCACTTTCGCTGTGATGTTTTTGCTGTAATTTTTGTAGACTAGTGAGGTTTCAGGAAAGGGACTGACTTTTAATAATATCAAAGAAATAATTTTCCTTAAATATATATATATTGTGTGTGTGTGTGTGACTTTCTCCAGCATTGCTGTTTTTTTCTCTTTAGCCTTTGGTCCTTCTCATAAGGATGAAAACGTGTCTGTTTGGTGCCTGGGCCCTGCTGGCCTTGATTCTTTGCTCAGGTGAGGCTATTTGGGAAAGTTTTTTTAACCAGTATGTGCCAGGACACAGATAGCTGGTCAGTGAGGAAGGGGGTGGGGCATCCTGAGTGGGGTGACACTTTTGTGTTCATTCATCTAGCATGATGAAGGATTCCTATCTCTTGGATCACTAGGACACAGAATCCTTAGGGTCTCTGGCTTGTAATTGGGATAACCCAAGTTAATAGACTATCAGAAAGGACTCTCCCTAGGAGATATGCCTTCTCTACTTGGTTCCCTTCTGCCCCAGGAGTGCCTTATGTTTCTCCTCTTGAGAACATTTTTACTTCCTTGTTGCCACCCTTTGTGTCATGATGAAGTATAATAGGCTTTTGGTAGGACAGGACCCATTGCTCAGGTACGAAAAGTGAGTTCTCCTGATGACAGGAAAGGAACAGGGATCTTAGTAGGTAATATTGCTACAAGAGTTGTGTATTCCCACAGGAGACTGGTATTGGGAGGTGAAGTAGATGGTAGACATGGACTAGCTAAAGGGGACCTGTAGGGAAGCCTTTAGGACTACCTGAAGTCCCCGTGCTCCTTACCTACATCAAGCATTTAAAATCCATCCGAGGCTGGGCGCGGTAGCTCACAGCTGTAATCCCAGTACTTTGGGAGGCTGAGGCGGGCAAATCACCTGAGGTCAGGAGTCTGAGACCATCCTGGCCAACGTGATGAAACTCCATCTCTACAAAAAATACAAAATTAGCCAGGCATGGTGGTGCATGCCTGTAATTCCAGCTACTCGGGAGGCTGAGGTGGGAGAATCACTTGAACCTGGGAGGCGGAGGTTGCAGTAAGCCGAGATCGCACCATTGCACTCCAGCCTGGGCAAAAAGAATGAAACTCTGTCTCTAAAATAAAATAAAATAATAAATAAAATCCATCCAACATCTCCCACTGCATCAGAGATTTCCAGAACAGATGAAATTTGTAAGCATCCAAAAACATCTGTTCCGGCCAGGTGCATTGGTAGCTCACGCCTGTAACCCCAGCACTTTGGGAGCCCAAGGCAGGCAGATCACCTGAGGTCTGGAGTTTGAGACCAGCCTGACCAAATGGAGAAACCCCATCTCTACTAAAAATAAAAAATTAGCCAGGCATGGTGGGGCATGCCCGTAATCCCAACTACTCAGGAGGCTGAGGCAGGAGAATCTCTTGAACCCGGGAGGCAGAGGTTGTGGTGAGCTGAGATCACACCATTGCACTCCAGCCTGGGCAACGAGAATGAAACTTCATCTCAGAAACAACAACAACAAAATCCGTTACCTTAGTGCCAAATCAAAATAGAATGGTCTCAGTTTGAGAAGAGGCATAAAGTTCCATGGGAAATGAGTGACCCTGGGAGTCACCTGCAGGCCAGTGGAGATCAGAATATGGTGTGCATAAGGGTCCCCCAGGAGGCTTATTTTATTCACTAGCATATTTTCAGGTCCCACCCTCACACGTTCAAAATCGAGATTCTAAGGTGGAGTTGGAATCTGCACTTTACAAGCATTCAGGGTGATTCTGGTGAAGGCAATCCTTAGCCATAATTTGAGAGAGATACTGCTTTGAGGGATAAGTAATAAAGTTTGAATCCTGTGATAGTCCACAGCAAACCTAACCTGGGGGAGCTTTCAAGAATTCTGAAGGTTTAGGAAGATAATGGTTTCCTGGGCATACTTTTTTAGCAACACCATAATTTCCGTGGTGATACTAACAGAGAATTCAAGTTCTCAAGAAAGAAGATAGGTGAAGGGAATAGTGGTGGAATCAGGGCTCTAACTTGTTAATTACAGGTCTTTTATCCTGTCTGGTCCTCTGAACCTTTTTATTCAGGGCAGGTTTCCTGTTTTCTAACCCCGAACTAGATAGAATAGGCTCTGTATTTTGTTTGGGTCTTGTGGTCCTCGCCAGAGTCATTGGCATATGTGGCTCCTATTTCAGGGGCCCCAGAAGAGTTGTTTGAGGTTTCTGTTTGGCCAAATCAGGCCCTGGTGGAGTTTGGACAGTCCCTAGTGGTCAACTGCAGCACTACCTGTCCAGACCCAGGACCCAGTGGAATTGAGATCTTCTTGAAGAAAACTCAGGTGAGCAAAGGGCCTCAGTGGAAAGAGTTTCTTCTGGAGGATGTCACAGAGAATTCCATCCTGCAGTGCTTCTTCTCTTGTGCAGGGATTCAAAAGGACACAAGCCTTGGCATCACTGTGTATCGTGAGTCGGGCTGAGGGCTGGGGCAGGGGGGGCGGAAGGAGGAATGGGGAAGCATGAACGTGTCTTATGTAGGGAAGGCCTGGACAAATGTTTCTAATTAGGGGAGATAATTAAGGCCCTTAATAAAGATTTCTGTTATACTACAGGGATTCTAGAGCCAATCACCTTTCCAGGCTGGAGTGTAGTGGCGCCATCTTGGCTCACTGCAACCTCCACCTCCCAGGTTCAAGCAGTTTTCTGCCTCAGCCTTCCAAGTAGCTGGGATTATAGGCACCCGCCACCATGCCTGGCTAATTTTTGTATTTTTAGTAGAGAAAGGGTTTCACTATCTTGGCCAGGCTGGTCTTAAAGTCCTGACCTCAGGTGATCCACCTGCTCCTGGCCTCCCAAAGTGTTGGGATTATAGGCATGATCCACTGTGCCTGGCCTTGTTTTTTTTTTGAGACGGAGTCTTGCTCTGTTGCCCAGGCTGGAGCGCAGTGGTATGATCTCGGCTCACTGTAACCTCCGCCTCCCGGGTTCAAGTGATTCTCCTACCTCAGCCTCCCGAGTAGCTGGGATTACAGGTGCACACCACTAGACCCAGCTAATTTTTATATTTTTAGTAGAGACAGGGTCTCACCATGTTGGTCAGGCTGATCTCAAACGCCTAACCTCAAGTGGTCCACTTGCCTTGGCTTCCCAAAGTACTGGGATTACAGGCATGAGCCACCTTACCCAGCCTGCTAGAATATAGATTTCGTGTGATGCTAAGGAGACCCTGGAAGCTGCTCTTGCCTCTGAAGCCCGTCTGGCAAGAGATCAGTGCTTTCCTGATCTCTTGCCAGGAAACAACAGCAACAGTCAAAAGCAGCAACAGTCAAAGCAACAGTCAAAGCAAGGGACCCTCCCTCAACAGTCACTCTTCTTGGCTATGGCCCTAGCCACTTTTGATGGGCAGAAGAAGAGCCAAAAGACTAACTCACCCCATCTAGGGCAGGGATGGCAGAAAGCCGACATTGCTGGCCAGATAGTTTAAGGGTGGCAGTCACCTTCTGTGATTTGTACCACCACATCTTCCTGTCCTATGCCGTTTCTTTCTGGAGAGGTGGGTAGCACTCTCATCAAGCCTTGCCTTTTTGTCTTAAGGAGCCACCAGAGCAAGTGATTCTGTAGCTGCAGCCTGCCTGGGTGGCTGTGGATGAAGCCTTCTCAGTGAGGTGTCATGTGCCCAGAGCAGCACCCTTGGAGAACCTCACCCTTACTCTTCTCCAGGGGAACCGAGAACTGCATAGAAAGAACTTTATGAGCTTGGCTGTGGCCTCCAAAAGAGCTGAGGTCATCATCCATGTCAGAGCCCAAAGGGAAAATGACAGTGCAGTTTTCCTGCCGTGCAGACCTGGACTTGAGGTGGGAGGCTCTTTCAAGGCAGCTCACCCATCAAAATACTCCGGATCTTTGGTGAGTCAGAACTCAGGTGCAGGAGGAATCGTGGGGCTCATTTTGCTCGTCCTGCCTTGGCCTTTGGGACTAAGTTCTCACGGGGTTTAGGGTGGGGGCGTGAGAGTAACTGAGCTTCACCTTTGCTTGGGCTTTAAACTCACCCTGGGGAAGAGAGACCTTTTAGCCCAACTCCCTTCCTACCTTGTGGGGTCCTGCATGACATGTGATTTCTCATGGCTTTTCTCCTTTCTTTCCTTGTCCTCATTATTTTGGCAGAATTCTCTCAGAGTCCCCAGATCTGGGTCTCTTCCCTTTTGGAGGTTGGAATGGCGGAGACTGTGAGCTGCGAGGTGGCTAGGGTGTTTCCAGCTGAAGAAGTTATGTTCCACATGTTCCTGGAAGACCAGGAGCTGAGCTCCTTCCTTTCCTGGGAGGGGGGACATAGCACGGGCCAATGCTACCATTGAGGCCATGGAGACTAGTGATCAGGAACTGTCCTGCCTTGCATCTCTGGGTCCAATTGAACAGAAAACAAGAAAGCTAGTGCACAGCTACAGTAAGTGACCTGCCTCTTCCTTTCTCATACGGGTCCTCTGCTGCTGAAAACACAGAGTAACGGGTTGGTGATTTGGCTGTAGATATCCCTGCTGCCCTTCACTGGGTACATTCTCAAGTGAATATGAGTCTTCATCTTTCTCTGGTAAATGCAGGCAGACTGGGGACATGTATTGCTACAGTACTTCTTTCCAGCCTTCATCCCCAGTTTCTTTAGGCCGTCCTGCTTACAAAGTGATTGTGGATGCCTGAACTACTTCTTAGGAACATTTATTTGAGGTGAGGAGGAAGCTGTAAGATGAAAAGACATCTTAGGTCGGGCGCGGTGGCTCATGCCTGTAATCCCAGCACTTTGGGAGGCCGAGGGGGGGGGTGGATCATGAGGTCAGGTGTTCAAGACCAGCCTGGCCAAGATGGTAAAACCCTGTCTCTACAAAAAATACAAAAATTATCTGGGCGTGGTGGTGGGTGCCTGTAATCCCAGCTACTCGGGAGGGTGAGGCAAAGAATTCCTTGAACTCAGGAGGCAAAGGTTGCAGTGAGCCGAGATCATGCCACTGCACTTCAGCCTGGGCGACAGAGCAAGGATCTGTCTCAAAAAAAAAGAACATACATCTTGCAGTCCTTGCAGCAAAGCATAGCTAAAGGTGTGCATGCATAAGAGAAGCTCTCGAATCCCCAAATCACCTCATTCTTCCCTTCAGCTTTTACAGAAGCAGCAATGGTATCCAAAATCTTTCCCCTGTTGTCTGCCTTCCCAAGGGATTCCACCAGCAGCAAGAATGCACAAGTGTCTGCTAGTTTTGATAAATGTGTCTGGTTCTCCTTTTCCTTTTCTTACAGGGTTCCCTCCACCAATCCTGGAGCTAAAAGAATCATACCCATTGGCAGGGACTGACATTAATGTGACCTGCTCAGGGCATGTATTAACATCACCCAGCCCTACTCTTCGGCTTCAGGGAGCCCCAGACCTCCTTGCCTCTGGGGAGCCTGCCTGGCTTCTATTTACTGCCAGGGAGGAAGATGATGGCCGAAATTTCTCCTGTGAGGCCTCTTTGGAGAGGTGCAGGGTCAGCGGTTGATGAAAACCACTATGATCCAGCTCCATGTCCTATGTGAGTAGAGGCCTGACCTTTCTTGGCAAAATGAGGATCATTATTTTCCCATTTCTAGAGAGCTTCTTGGCCAGTGCTTCATTATTAGAGTTGTCATATTTTTCTCATTAAAAAAAAACAAAGGAGAGATTAAAAGGAAAGCTCTCCAAGCTTACCTTACGCCCAGGAAAGCGAGTGGGGAACAAGATGAGGGGGAAAAATTTGGAACGTAAAGGAAAGTGGTATAAGTAATCAGGCAGCGGTGGTTGAGGGTCGATAGCCGAGGAGAACAGAGGAAGTGATAGTTGGAGTTTATGCTGAAGAGGGACATATTCAAAAATTCCATATACAAATTTGTATTTTGAAAAGTAAAGAAAATAGACTGGGCATGGTGGCTCATGCCTGTAATCCCAGCACTTCGGGAGGCCGATGGCTAGAGGTCAGGAGTTTGAGACCAGCCTGACCAACATGGTGAAACCCCATCTCTACTAAAAGTACAAAAATTAGCTGGGCATGGTGGTGGGCACCTGTAATCCCAGGTACTCTGGAGGCTGAGGCAGGAGAATCACCTGGGAGGCAGAGGTTGTAGTGAGCGGAGATGGCGCCACTGCACTCCAGCCTGGGCTACAAAGTGAGACTTTGTCTCAAAAAAAAAAAAAAAATAAAGGTAGAAAAATCCTCATCTCTGAGTTCACCGCTACCTAGCTCCTTCCCCACGGAGAAGCAAAGATGGGAAGCAGGGGCCTTAGGGCCACTGTGGACAAAGCAGTGTTACCATTTAGTCTGAATCCATAAAAAGACCCTAGGTTTCATCTCAGACTCCCTGCCCATAGGAAAGGTAGGAAGGTAGAGTTAGCTCAGAGCAGGGAGCTGATAGTGCTCACTTGGGAAGGAAAGCTGTTGGGTGGAGGGGATGGCATTTGGGTGTGGGGAGGAGAGGGAGCAGGGTGTGAAGTGGGGAGGGAGTGTGGCGCTCTGAACTCAGCTCCTTGGGAGACTCTGTTTTTGCAGACAAGCCACAGTTAGAGGAATCTGGTTGCCCTGGCAAACAGACCTGGCTAGAAGGGATGGAACACATGCTTGCCTGCATCCCAAAGGGAAACCCAGCTCCAGCCTTGGTGTGTACCTGGAATGGGGTGGTCTTTGACTTTGAAGTGCCACAGAAGGCAACCCAGAACCACACAGGAACCTACTGCTGCACAGCCACTAACCAGCTGGGCTCTGTCAGCAAAGACATTGCTGTCGTTGTTCAAGGTAACCTTTGCTGCCCTACTGCCAGGCCCAGGATGGAAACCCCTCAGCGGTTTAGATTCTTATCCAAGCATGAAAAGAAGACAGATTTTACTAGGTTGGGAAGAGTGAGACTCAGAAGTGGGCTTGGTTGGGCTGGGGTAGTGATCCTCGCACCCTCAGACTTTCCTAACTCTGTCATCTGTGCTTGGGCAGGACTGGATCAAGGAATCAGCTCTACCATCTTTGTCATTATTACCGTTACCCTTGGGGTGGGTGTCATCACCATAGCACTGTATCTGAGCTATCGGCCCTGCAAAATGGACAGGAGGAGATTGCTCTATAGGCAGAAAGAGGAGGACGAAGAGGAGGAAAGCCAGTTTGCTGTTCAGCAAGAGAAAAGTACAGCTCACATAATTGACAGCTATTTGGTTGAATGAGACTTCTGCTACTGTGGTTTCTCAGGGAGGGAAGAAAGGAGAGAGGAGAAAGGAAGAAACAGAATGTTAGGCTGCATTACCCTTTGTGTTCTTCTGTCCCGTAAAACAGTGTTTCAGGCCCCTGGGTCCCATGTGTCCAATATGTCCACAAGCTCACCTTTCTCTCTCTTTTTTTTTTTTTTTGAGATGGAGTCTCGCTCTTGTTGCTCAGGCTGGAGTGCAATGGCGTGATCTCAGCTCACTGCAACCTCAGCCTCCTGGGTTCAAGCGATTCTCCTGCCTCAGCCTCCCCAGTAGCTGGGATTACAGGTGCCTGTCACCATGCCTGGCTAATTTTTGCATTTTTAGTAGAAACATGGTTTCACCATATTGGCCAGGCTGCTCCCGAACTCCTGACCTCAAGTGATCTGCCCACCTCGGCCTCCCAAAGTGCTTGGATTACAGGTGTGAGCCACCATGCTCAGCCACCTTTCTCTTTTGAGCTCACTCTAGTCATTAGGGATCTCAGTCTCAATGTTTGATTCATAAGAAAGCCTCTTGTTCCTTGCCAGGCACATCATCAGTCCACTCTTAGATCCAAAAAAAAGATCCTGCCCTTTCTTCATGGTTCCCACCGCCCTTTTAAACATCATACTAAAGTCAGGTGCATCTTAGAAATGCAACTCATTTTTCATGGTTTTCTGATTACTAACTAGGAACTAAATTTGTAGTCCAGGGACAGGACTTTGAAGGAAGAAGATATCAAATATGGGGCTAGGAATCAGAACTCTATTCCCATCTCTACTTTCCCTTGCTCCCCTGACCTGGGCTTCTGGAGTGCCAGCTCCCAGAGATGAGCTTGTTGATATCATTAACAATCCGTGGGAAGCTTCAACTCAGTAATCATCTGCTGTGGGTCTTGGGGGAGTACACAGATGGTAAGAAATTCCACTTCAGGCCAGACACGCAGCTTACCTAGCCCAGTGTTCTGTCTCTGAAGTAGAAGGTAGAGTTCTTCCATGAAATTGGCCTCACAGGTTAAGAGCTTTAAACATCTCTGAATTCCTTTTCACAGAGTAATCAACTGTGAGTTCCCATTTGCCAATTTTTTTTTTTTAACCCATATGGGCATCTAGGTTAGAGTTCCAACGTTTACGCTCCCTTTTCATAAATAAGTACATATTTTCATCTGTCTGCAAACTATTTTCTTCAAGCTTCAAGAGAAATCCTCTTGTGAAAATGTTCATATGATTTTATGATTCAGCTTTCTTCTCTGTTCTTTGGAAAGAATATGTTCATCCTTGGAGAAGGCGTGAGGAATCATAAAACCAGATCTCTTCTCCCAAATCAGTCAAGAAATGTTTGCTGAAATGTTGCTATGGTAAAAATAAAAGTGATTTTATCATATCCAAATGCGTTTCCCTTCTGTGTCCTTGCTGAAAGCTTTTATTAAGTCAAATGGTTGCATTTTAGAACTTTAAATACAGTTTCTAAGGAAAAACTACTGTGTTGATAGCACAACCAGCCCGGGGCAGGTGGTGCGTTAGCTCGGGGCAGCAACCTATTTGACCTGCTTTCAAAACTAACATTCAGGCCAGGGGTGGTAGCTCATGTCTGTAATCCCAGCACTTTGGGAGGCTGAGGCGGGTGGATCGCTTGAGCCCTGGAGTTTGAGAACAGCCTGGGCAACATGGTGAAATCCCATTTATACAAAAAATACAAAAATTAGCCAGGTATAGTGGCACATGCCTGTAGTACCGCTACTTGAGAGGCTGAGGTGGGAGGCAAGTAGCGAGGTGGGAGGATCCCTTGAGCCCAGAAGGTGGAGGTTGCAGTGAGTTGAGATCATGCACCCCAGCCTGGGCAACAGAGCCAGAACCTGTCTCAAAAACAAAACAAAGGAAACAAAACCAAAAACAAAAGTCCAGACTTCCACATAGAGTGGTCCATAGCCTTCCAAACTGCAGATACTAGCTAGAAAAAAACGTAGCATCAGACACGAAAGGGAAAAAATTTTCCTTTTCTTCTCAGACCTCCCCTGAGTCTGGTGTTATGGACTTGGTATAAAAATAACCCTTTGGTTTCACCACATACAAGGCAGTGGGCATACAATGGTGAACAAAACATTGTCTCTGGCTTCCACAAATTTATTGGGAAAGCTAGACAAACAAGCAGGAGATGATGTTGAAGCATTAACTCTTATGATTGGGAAAACAGCTTGTTAAGAGAAAGTGTAACTCGGATCAAGGAGGCTTCCTGGAGGGACACGAAATATCTTGACTTTGCAAAATAGCATCGCCAACATGACCTGTTCAACCTCCACGTTTCCACTAAGTGGAGCTACTGCTCTCTCATCATGTGGATGTAATATAAATCACCCACCTTCCCTGAATTGAGCATCTGGGGAAATAAGTTTGGAAGCAGGTTTAAGAGACAGGAGTATAGATCCGCCCCATCCAGGGATCCTCAGCCATTTCGGTGTCAGGATCACCTGCATCAGAGCTGGAGTTATCCTGTATCTGAAAATCCCATCTCATGGCCTCAGTGCTTTGAAGCACGCTGAATCCAAAAAGGAGGGGAAAAATTAGCCAGACATGGTGTTGTGCACCTGTAATCCCAGCTACTTGGGAGGCTGAGGCTTGAACCCTGGAGGCGGAGGTTGCAGTGAGCTGAGATCGTGCCATTGGATTCCAGCCTGGGCAACAGAGTGAGACTCCATCTTGAAGAAAACATGAAAAAAAACCTAAACAAAACCAAAAAGGGAGGGGAAGAAGGCGGCTACTTGGACTTCTAGTTCCGGCAGGGAGAGCCTGGAGGCTTAGCCGGCTGCTGCCTTTGCTTCTTACTGCCACAGGGTGTCAGTGTTGACAGGATGGTCCCACACAGTACCATTAAACCAGGCGGATCTGCAGATCCCGGTTCCCAGCTGCTGTAGATCTCTGAGGGAGGATGATCTGCATCTTTGGGACCTGGTCCAGCTGTGGGTATCCTCTTGCTTGGGTTTCCAGGGTTCCAGTTCTTAGAGCTCAGTAGGTTGGATGAGCTGTCCCGCAAAGCTCTTCAGACTAGGCTGGGCTCTTTCCCTTGTAGACTTGGAACCTCTGTTCCCTTTCCTTCCCCCAAGGATCCAACAACCAGGGGGGTCAGGCAACACCTCACTGATTCTTAAAGCAGGAAGGATCTCATCTCTCTCAGTATAATAGAGCTTCTAAGGGTAGCTGCCTTCAAAGGAGGCCCCACCCTCAAATGGTTTTGATCGTATTCTTTCTGAACATTAGAGCAACCAGCGCATGCTTAAATTGCAACTACTTTGATTATCTCCAGAGGAACAGTGGCTTTAATACTCCAAAAGTTTATCCTCTTTATTATTTTTTTTTGAGACAGAATCTTGCTCTGCCACCCAGCTGGAGGGCAGTGGCATAATCTAAGCTCACTGCAACTCTACCTCCCAGGCTCAAGCGATTCTAATGCCTCAGAAGCTGGGAATACAGATGTGTACCACCATACCTGGCTAATTTTTGTATTTTTAGTAGAGACAGGGTGCCACCATGTTGGCCAAGCTGGTCTCGAACTCCTGACCTCCTCCCGCCTTGGCCTACCAAAGTACTGGGATTACAGGCATGAGCCACCGTGCCTGACCATTTTTCCTCTAAAGGATGATCAAGGTAACATTCTGGTGTCTTTCTCTCTGGACCCGAGAAAGCATAAATTACATCTTCAGTGGGGCTTCTTACCATAGGGTTAAAAATAGCATTTGCCTTAGAGGATTATAGTTAGAGAGAAATGACACAGTACTTGTTATACACCAGCATGGTGCTGGAGACATGTGTTTACATTTGTTGGTTTTTATTATGACACTGATAATGCTGGCACTAATTACACCTGTCATTATAATCACAGTAAACTCAAAGCAAGAATCAGAAATCCATGGCAGCCCTGAGGGCCATCAAAAGTCATATACACTGTGCACAGCTTTCTGATTTTTCTAGTCTCTTTCTTCCTCCTTCCCCTACTTTCCCCCTCAGTTTGGTCCCCTAAGATTTAGGACTGCTAGTAGGGTGACCAGTCCTGCTAGCTGAGTTTGCATTGAGCTGAGGGATTCTTGGAACGAACGTGGGACTTACAGTGTTGAAATTGAGAAAGTCTCTTGCAAACCAGGACAAGTTGGTAGCCCTAATCCCAGCAGTGCTCATTGTGTGCCTCAGCACACCAGGGCCTTCTGAATTAAAGAAGCAGCCAGGCAAAGTGTCAGCTTGTCTTGGCCTAGAAGCCCAGACCCTGTAATTCAGAAGAAAAGGGAAGGGGTCAGTTCTGCTCTCAACTGTGTATAAAGGGACAAAAACAATGAGTATTTCAACAATGCTCATGGAAGAAATTCAGAAGCGGTCATTTTAGGTTAGGGTAAATTCAGAACATGACAGAGTCAGAAAAACATTATCCAAGGGGTCAAGGATGACTCGAGCTCTGCCTACTGAATTCTTCCTTGTGTGAGTCTCGCTAATCTTATCTTCAGGAAGATTTTTCATTAGAAAATACCATTAAGGGCCAGGTGCGGTGACTCATGCTTATAATCCCAGCACTTTGGGAGGCCAAGGCAGGCGGATCACCTGAGGCCAGGAGTTTGAATCCAGCCTGGCCAACATGGTGAAACCCCGTCTCTACTAAAAATACAAAAATTAGCCCTGTGTGGTGGTGCATGCTTATAATCCCAGCTACTTGGGAGGCTGAGGCACAAGAATCACTTGAACCTGGGAGGCAGAGGTTGCAGTGAGCCAAGATTGTACCACTGCACTCCAGCCTGTATGTCAAAAAACAAAACAAAACAAAACAAAAAAAACAGAGAAAACCGGAACAAACTATTAAACTTTTTAGTTGTGAGAAGATATAAAAATTCCATCATTTGATGTGTACAGTTCAGTCATGTCAAGTACATTCACACTGTCAGCCAACCATCACCACCATCCATCTCCAGAAAGCTTTTCATCTTGCACAACTGAAACTCTGGGCTCATTAAACAGCTCCTTATTCCCTCCCTCCCCCACAGCCGCTGGCAGCCACCATCCTCCTTTTTGTCTCTATGAATTTGACTGCTCCGAGCACCTCATAGGAGTGGAATCAGACAGTATATATCTTTTTTGATTGGTTCGTGAGAAACACTTTTTAGATGACTGGTTGGAATTAGGTGCCACAGCTGGCCCGGGCCTCTCCTTTTTCCCTGTTCCACCAATACAACAATTGTGGACACGTGGCTCTCTAACACAGTGGTTCTCAACCTTATTTACACATTAGAATCACCTGGGAAACTTTCGCAGTATGCTTGCCTGGACCACATTCCAGGATAATTATATCAGAATCTCAGGGAGTGAGGACTTACGTATGCAGTGCTTAGAAAACACTCTAGGCATCTCAAATTTGCACCAGAAATTTCTGTCCATGCCAAATTGATGAGCTGAAAGGTGGAATAACATTTGGCAAATGAAAGAATTTAAAGTAGATGGTCTTTAAGGCCTTTTTACACTCTAAAACGTGCAAAGTCAGGTAGTATCTTTCTAATTCTCAACCATGGATGGTTGAGTGGATTCTCGCTATACCAGAGGGGAGCTGGGTGGACACTCTCTGGACCGTGGCTGCCCCTGCAGTTCAGTTATGTTACAACAATCCCACTTTGGAACCCTCAGCCACCCACGTAAGCGCTGGCCATTGTCATTCCCTGGCCACATGCATTCAACGAATACTTAAGATAACTCACATTTCCTTTGAAAACACGCAAGCCAAGAGATAATTATATTTGTGCTCATTCCATCGACTTCTAAAGACTGAGATTTCTAAATAATTTTAAGGCCAAATGAAGGACGTTGTAGAAATATTGATTCCAGCTTCAAGCAAGAAATATTTTTCCGCAATGAGAGTGGTTTAATAGAAGGAGTAGCCTTGTGAAAGAGTGATTCGCTTCGTTCTAGTGCTGTACAGTCATAATTGGAATACTGACTGTAAGGACAAGATTCCCAAAGTAAAAGAAACTAGGATGACTTATGAGGCCCTTCTAACTCCAAAGTGCCATCATTTAAAAGCCAGATAGTAGAAGAAAGTGATAAAAGATGTAGGAATGGCTTCTGTGCTAAGAAATGCAGCAGCTCCAGAGTTCTGATTATTTCAACTTTCAACCACTTCCCAAGGACTGAGTTATTAATTGTAAAATAGCCGAAAATGAACACAAGTGGGTGTCATTATCAAGAAAATTCCTTATAGCACATAAAAATCAGAACTTCTAGAGAAGATTAATTAGGGGGTTGATTATTTGCATTGCAAAATAATTATTGCCTTCATAAAATCATTTTTGGATAGTAGAGTTCCTGTGACCATCTTAGTATCAATTTATAAGTCCCCAGTCACTCAGCCAAAGTGCTTCGGAGAGTAAAAACTTTAAAGAACTAATCACTGCTCTTTAGTGCATATTTGGAAATAATAAACATCTGAGTTGTCATTAGGAAAACAATATAATTTCACAACAGGTATTTAGACACTCCATCAGAAAATGCAAACCATCCAAAAATTCAATGCAAAAATAACTATAATTTCTTGAGTGCTATAACATGTAAAAAATATCATTGCATTTAATCCTCACATAATCCTTGTAAAGCAATATATTATCTCAGCTTGGTCAAGTAATTTATTTAGGAGTGCCAAATTACATACAGCCCCAATTTTTCTGATTCTTTCCCTTATACAAAATTACCCCAATCAACATATCTTAGAACAAAATTGCTCAAAGACAGTTTGGAGACCATATGTGTTTGGGTTAATTTTTGCCTTTAAAATATTTTCAATGTGTGTTACCAGTGCTTAAACATTAGATTTCTTGTAAAACTCTGAATGTCCTGGCTGTCTCAAAGAATCAGAAAGTCTGGAAGCCCTGTCCCTGATGTCCTGATGGTGATAGGCTGGGTGGGTCCTACCTGAGCAGGGTCTTGAGTTCTGCAGGTGGTGCTGGTTTCCACCCCTCTGTGTTGCATCCCCCTAAGGGAAGCGAGTATCAGCTGGGATTTATCCCTTCCTATCCAGCCCCCATTGCCTACGTTGTTATCTATCTAGCACCTGTTGGCATTGCATTTGCAACCCCAGAGAAAATATCTCTTCCACTTCCCCTGCCCTAATTGAAACCCCAAATGCTCTGGTTCTGTACATCTCAAACTCATTTTGCATTGTTCTCATTTCCCAAGGGTAGCTGGGCTTAAGGAATATTCATCTTAACATTCTTCTGCAAACAAGTAATTCTATGACATTGTTTTCTCACTTGTTGAGAAATTTTTCCTCTGTACTTAAAAGCCTGTCTTGGTTTCATTTCTTCCCACTCCTGGGGGGGCTAGGTTTGGTGTTGCTGGTGATGGTCGGGGAGGAAGAAATGCCTTCAAATCATCTCTGGGATGACCAGTGAGCTGTGACCAGCAAGCTGGGAGCACTGACCTGGTGGAGTGGCCTCAGTGGGTAATAGAGAGCAGTGCTGTGCCAGCTTCCGTCTGGCCCAGGAAGAGTCAAATCCTTTATGTTTCAGGGGTCTGGTTCCCAACAGACCCCACAGGCCATGCAGGTTGTCTTCCCAACCTGCCCCTTGCTCCATACCACCACCTTCCCCCACATAATATTAGAGAAGGACACCTAGTCAGACAAAATGATGCAACTTAATTTTATTAGGACAAGGCTGTTGGGCACCGGAGTGCCACCTTCCGGGGCCAAGAGAGGCATTGGGGAGGGGTCACAGGGATGCCACCCGGCAGCTAGAGGCCACAGCTGCCCTCCACAGAGCGGCACTTCACAATGTTCAGGAATGTCTCAACCTTGTGCATGTCGTTCCTGAAGTAATAGAGCAGCCTGTAGCTCTTGAGCAGTGTGTCATCGTTGTGCGAGTTTGTGTCAAACATGCTGCAATTCTGCTTGATGATCTCCCCAGTCTGGGGGCTGACCATCTTCCAGCCTCTGCAAAGTGAAGGAAGAGAAAGAGAGGCCAAGTGCTTGGACACCGTTACCTCCCTCTCTCATTTTTCTCCCTCCTCTCCATGGTGTAGAGAAAGGCCTGGAGGATTCATGAGTGGAAATGAAGAATAAGCTGAGTTCTCTTGGGTCAGGGCCTGACTGCTAAAGAGAGCGGCAGTGTTTCTTTCCCCCAGCCCTTGAAGCCAGTGGGGCCCCAGATTGGCTGGTATAAATCTCACCCCTATCAGAGTTTGAATGCGTTCTTCTAGGTCCTTCAGTAACTCATAGACGTTGGTGTTCAAGACGCTATGCAGTTCACTGTTGGCAAAGACACTGCTGAGGAGCTGCACGGGTTCGAGCCAGGACTGGGAGAGCAGCAGGGAGATGTGGAGCAGCTCTGGGTTCTGCAGGGGAAGGACCGGCAGTGGGTGTGCTGCCCGGGGGCTCTGACCACAGGCCTCCCCATCCCCCCCTTGGAAGAGGGCAGCCACTCACGGATTTTGCCAGTGTTTCCTCCTTGTTGGAGGGTATCGGCATAGACCCTGAGAAGCAGAGGGAGGGCTTGGAGTTCTGCAGGAAGAAGTACTTCTGTTCATTCGGGATACAATCTTCTTCCTAGGAGAAGGACCACCCATCAAGGTCTATGCTGGTGACCAGCTCCCATTCTTACTTTTCTGGGACCTCACTCAGCATATGATCATCGGCCTGCTTCTTCGCTTCAGAAAACAACCCTGAGCTCCTTCGTCTCCTCCCATTACTTCCCAGCAGGGGAAAGTCACCCCTTCCTATCACGCCTGATGGGCATCTATTCCCCCAAGAACTTACCAACTCCTGGTAGGTGTCAAAGGCCACCTGGTGCAGCTGATGGGCACGGAACACAGTGTCTTCTAAAAGCTTGGGTAAGGGAACGCCTGGAAGGGCACCAGTCTCTTGAAACCAGGGCAGGCAGAGCAGGGTAAAAGCCAGGAGCAGGGACATCTGGGAGCCTGGGGGAGAAAAAGGTGGGGAAAGGAGGGGAGCTGGAGAGCAAGAAACCAGTGCTCTTCTCAGGGCCTGTTTTTTTTTTGCCTCTCCCTTCAGGGACCAGGAACATTCTGAGATTGGCTGAATATCTGGGCCTTGATGGCGATACTCACATTCAGAAGCACCAAACCTGAGGGTTAGTGCCCCCGTCCCATCTACAGGGCATATCGTAGTACCCTAAGGGATTTTAGGGGTGCTTACCTGCAGTCATTGCAGCTAGGTGAGCTGTCCACAGGACTCTGAGTAGTTTGGGGGAGTTGGGCCTTGGGATCCTGGAGCTGGTCTCTTGTGGGCTCTTTTATACCCTGGCCCCTTGTCTCTCCCTACTTGCCCCTGTTTCTTTGTACATTTATGCATGGGACCACTGACGTGCCTGTGCTAATGGATAATTTAGAAGCTTCTCCCACACAGTCAGGTATCATATCCCCTGGCTTGTCATCTTTCCTTTCCCCCCATCGCCAGTGCTGTGCACAGAGTGTCAGCCAGAGGCACCACCCAACCTGGCCTCTCTTTAAGGGACAGGTAGGTACCCTCTGGCAGGATGCCACGGTGGCCAACCTGAAGGCGGGAAAGGATGTCAGGATAGCTAGTCCCTGAGACCCACATTGACCCCATCCCACTCTCTATCCTATCCCTTTCCTTCTCCCTGCATGGTTCCCCTCCACCCACCAGAGAGAGGTGTGTGCTGGGACAAGGAGCCAAGTATGGTCAATATATTCTGAGGGTTCTGGACACGATTCAGTCCTGAATTCCACTTTTGCTGGCTCATCCTGGGTCCACCTGAGGCAGCTGGATACTGTCCTAACAGTGACTACTAGAAGGAATCAACCCCATACTTTGCCCTCCCCTTTTTCCGAGCCTTGGGGCTCCCGGAGGTCTGTGGGGGACCAAGAACCCAGACTCACGTACTGCCCCAGCTCCTTGGACCTGCAGCAGAGATACAAACCAAAAAGCAGAAATCCTGGGAACAGACACGGACCACAAGCGCTTCTTCCCATAGTCTTGAAACTATCAGAGAATCTCAAAGTTAGAAGAGCTCTTGAAGGTTTGAGTCTCCTCCCCAGCTTTGGAACTCAGAACGCACCCTGCCGAAATATGCCCTAGGCAGCCATGGAAGCCCCTCCTCCTTTTTCTCCTCCTCCTTTCCAGATCTGTATGGAGCTTATCCAGTTGCAAAGGGCCTGCCTGTGCATTCTCACGTCTGACCTGCCACTTGTTTTGTGAAGGAGCTATTGTGATCATCCCATTTCACAGATCAAGAGACTGAGGCTCAGAGAGACTGACTTGCATGAGCTACCTCAGCCAGGGCAGCAGAACTCCACAACCTTGCTCTTCCCACATCTTCTCTAGGCTGGGCACGGTGGCTCATGCCTGTAATTCCAGCACCTTGGGAGGCTGAGGTGGGTGGATCACTTGAGGTCAGGAATTCAAGATCAGAATGATCAACATGGGAAAATTCCATCTCTATTGAAAGTACAAAAATTAGCTGGGCATGGTAGCTTTCTCCTGTAAACACAGCTACTCAGGAGGCTGAGGCAGGAGAATCCCTTGAACTAAACAGGCAGAGACTGAAGTGAGCCAATATTGCGCCACTGTACTCCAACCTGGGCGACAGAGTAGAAGAACCTTAAAAAAAAAAAAAAGTCCTTTCTCCAGAGGTAGTGTGGTGCTACTCAGTTATTTATTTTAGCAGCTTCTTCTTTTTTTTTTTTTTTTTTTTTTGTTTGGGGGAGATGGAGTCTCTGTCACCCTGACTGGAGTGCAGTGGCATGATCTTGGCTCACTGTAACCTCTGCCTCCTGGGTTCAAGTGATTCTCCTGCCTCAGCCTCCTGAGTAGCTGGGATTATATACACCCGCCACTATGGAGGGCTAATTTTTGTACTTTTTTAGTAGAGACAGGGTTTCACCATGTTGGCCAGGCTGATCTCAAACTCCTGACTTCCAGTGATCTGCCCACCTTGGCCTCCCAAAGTACTGAGATTACAGGTGTGAGTCACCACTCCCAATCCATTATTTCAGCTTCTAAATTTCTCTGAGTTCAGGGATCCTGCCCCCCAACGCAAGCAGTCCTTTGCCTCATTTTGTCCTTCCATAAGGGGCAGATTGTTCTCCCTCAATTCCCAGGTGAGAATGGCCCAGTGGCACGGGGTGCCTCGTGGAAACCTCACAGCAGGAGAAGGCGAAGGCAGAGAAGGCCAGGACTGAGCCTCCTGTCTCCTGCTGCCCAGGGTTGGGGCTATTTCAGTATCATCTGGAGGTCACAAGCATCAGATGCCCCCAGATATGAGAGCAGGAAAGAACACAGTCTCCTGCCCTGAAATCTTCCACCCCTGAGTTTAAGGGCATCCAGCACGCGACGCTGTAGAAACAGGCAAGCAAACGCTTCTAAAGTGGTTGGCTGTGGTGTTGCCAACCAACATTGAAAACCCGCAACCCTGTGGTCTTGGATGTGAATGCTGGGCCCTGACACCTCCCCCTTTTCACAGCAGAAGACGGAGCTCATTTTCTGCCGTCATTCCTGAAGCATAACCCAACCAGCACCCCAGACTCATCATCTGCTGGGAGGGTACTGGGCTGTGGGCTGTTGTCCAGGCAGGCCTGTGGGAGGATCCGAGAGGGATGTCATCAATGACAACAGCTCTGAGAAAGATGGGGTCACTGGGAGGGTGGAGACACCACTTACCACGGCTCCTTCCAGCACCACCAAAGAGGAGGAGCCAGGCGGGAATGGAGGAGGGTCCCTGAGCTCCACGTAGCTTTCTGTGTCCCCCACCATCCTTCCACAAATATCAAGTGAGACATGGAGCCCCCATGACAGGGCCTTTTAGCCAGTGCAGGGGGACTTAGATGTGGACTGTGAGTTCTGCAGGTGGTGCTGGTTCCCACCCCTCTCCATTGTATCTTCCTAAGGGAAGCGAGTATCAGCTGGGATTTATCCCTTCCCATCCAGTCCTCATTGCTTACGTTGTTATCTATCTGGCACCTGTAGGCACTTCATTTGCAACCCAAAATAAAATGTGTCTTCCACTTCCCTTGCCCTAATTCAGATCCCAAATGCTCTGGTTCTGTATGTCTCAAACTCATTTTTGCATTGTTCTCATTTCCCAAGGGTAGTTGGGCTTAAGAAATAGTCACCATAAAATTCTTCTGCACACACACAATTCTATGACACTGTTTTCTCACCTGTTGGGAAATTTTTGCCTCTGCACTTAAAAGCCTGTCTTGTTTTCATTTATTCCCACTCCTGGGGGGCTAGGTTTGGTGTTGCTGGTGATGGTTGGGGAAGAAGAAATGCTTTCAAGTCATCTCTGGGATGACCAGTGAGCTGTGACCAGCAAGCTGGGAGCACTGACCTGGTGGAGTGGCCTCAGTGAGTAATGGACAGCAGTCATGTGCCAGCTTCCTTCTGGCCCAGGAAGAGTCAAGTCCTTTATGTTTCAGGGGCCTAGTTCCCAATAGACCCCGTAGGCCCTGCAGGTTGTCTTCCCAACCTGCCCCTTGCTCCATACCCCCAGCCCCCACCCCATAATATTAGAGAAGGACACCTAGTCAGACAAAATCATGCAACTTAATTTTATTAGGACAAGGCTGGTGGGCACTGGAGTGCCACCTTCTGGGGCCAGGAGAGGCCCTGGGGGAGGGGTCTCAGGGTTGCCACCCGGCAGCTAGAAGCCACAGCTGCCCTCCACAGAGCGGCACTGCACAATGCACAGGAATGTCTCGACCTTGTTCATGTCCTTCCAGAAGTGGAAAAACAGGCCATAGTTCTTGTGCAGTGTGTCATCATTGGGCGAGTTTCTGTCAAACTTCCTGTAGGTCTGCCTGAAGATCTCCCCAGTCCGGGGCTGCCATCTTTCATCCTCTGCAAAGTGAAGGAAGAGAAGGAGAGGCCAAGTGCTTGGACACTGTTCCCTTCCTTTCTCATTCATTCTTTTTCCTCCCCTCCCCTCCAGGGTATAGAGAAAGGCCTGGAGGATTCACTAGTGGAAATGAAGAATAAGCTGAGTTCTCTTGGGTTAGGGCCTGACTGCTAAAAAGAGAGCAGCAGTGTTTCTTTCCCCCAGCTCTGGAAGCCAGTGGGGCCCCAGGATTGGGGGAACCCTGGTGCCACCCTCACCCCCATCAGAGTTTGGATACCTTCCTCTAGGTCCTTCAGGTACTCATAGATGTCAGTATTCAAGACGCTATGCCGTTGGCTGTTGGCAAAGACACTCCTGAGGAACCGCACGGGCTTGAGCCACAACTGGATGAGCAGCAGGGAGATACGGAGCAGCTCTACGTTCTGCAGGGGAAGGACGGGCAGTGGGTGTGCTGCCCAGGGGCTCTGACCTCAGGCCTCCTCCATCCCTGCTTGGGGAGAGGGCGGCCACTTATGGATTTCTGCTGAGTTTCGCTTTTGTTAGCTGGTGTTGGGACAGACTCTGAGAAGGACAGGTACGTCTGGGGATTCTGCAGGAAGGAGTATTTCTGTTCCTTTGAGATATAGGCTTCTTCCTAGAAGAAAGACCACCCACCAAGCTCTATGCTGGTGACCAGCTCCCCACTCTTACTTTTCTGGGACCTCACTCAGTGTATGCTCATCTGCCTGCATCTTCACTTCAGAAACAACCCTGAGCTCCTTTGTCTCTCCCATTACTTCCCAGCAGGGAAAGTCACCCCTTCCTGCCACCTCTGATGGGCACCCATTCCCCAAGAACTTACAAATCCTGGTAGGTGTCAAAGGCCAGCGGGTGCAGGCAATGGGTGCGAGCATAGTGTCACCACAAAGCCTGGTTAAGGGAATTGTTGGGAAGTCACCAGCTCCTTGAAGCTGGGGCAGGCAGAGCAGGGCAAAAGCCAGGAGTGGGGGACGCCCGGGAGCCTGGGGAGAAACCAGAGAGGAAGGGAGGGAGCCAGAGAACAAGAGGCCAGTGATCTTCCTCAGGGGCTATTTTTTTAATCTCTCGGAGACCAGGAACATTCTGAGATTGGCCAAACAGCTGGGTTTAGATGGCCATACCCACATTCAGAAGCCCCAAACCTGAGGGTTAGTGCCCCTGTCCCATCTACAAGGTGCCACCTCTTCCCTCGGGACATATTGTGCCCTAAGGGATTTTAGGGGCACTTACCTGCAGCCATCATAGCTAGGTGATCTGTCTACAGGACCCTTAGTGGTTTGGGGAGTTGGGCCTTGGGACCCTGGAGCTGGTTTCTTGTCAGCCCTTGTTATACCCTCTCCCCTTCTCTCTGCCAGCTGGCCCCCACCTGTTTCTATGCATGTTCATGCAAGGGGACCACTGACGTGCCTGTGCTAGTGGATAATTTAGAAGCTTCTCTCACACATGCTGGTATCATGCCCCCTGGCTTGTCATCTTTCCCTTCCCACCGTCACCAGTGCTGTGAGGGTTGTGCACAGAGTGTCAGCCAGAGGCACCACCCATCCTGGCCTCTCTTTAAGGGGCAGGTGGGTATCCTCTGGCAGCATGCCATGGTGGCCAACCTGAAGGCAGGAAAGGATGTCAGGCTAGCCAGTCCTTGAGACCCACACTGACCCCATCCCACTCTCTATACTATCCCTTTCCTCCTCCCCGTGTGGTTCCCCCTCCACCCACCAGAGAGAATGTGTGTGCTGGGAAAAGGGGCCAACCACAGCCAATAGATTCTGGGGGTTTTGGGCATGATTCAGCCCTGAGCTCCACTTTTGCTGAGTTCTCCTGGGTCCCCTGAGGCAGTTGGATGCAGTGCTAACACTGACCACTAGAGGGAATCAACCCCACACTTTGCCATCCACTTTCCCTGTGCCTTGGGGCTCCCCCAACCACCCACCATCTCGCCGAAGAACCTCCACACTCAAGGTATTGCCTCAGCTCCTTGGATCTGCAGCAGAGATACAAACCAAGAAACAGAAGGCCCGGGAACAGACATGAACCACAAGCGCTTCCTCCCATAGCCCTGAAACCATCAGAGAATCTCAAATTTGGAAGAGCTCTTGAAGGGTTGAGTCTCCTCCCCAGCTTTGGAACTCAGAACACATCACACTGAAAGATGCCCTATGCAGCCATGGAAACCCCTCCTCCTTTTTCTCCTCCTCCTTTCCAGATCTGTATAGAGTTCATTCAGTTTCAAAGGGCCTGCCTGTGCATTCTCACATCTGACCTGCCACTTGTTTTGTGAAGGAGCTATTATGATCATCCCATTTCACAGATCAAGAGACTGAGGCTCAGAGAGACTGACTTGCATGAGCTACCTCAGCCAGGGCAGCAGAACTCCACAACCTTGCTCTTCCCACATTGTGTCATTCAAAGTCTTTTCTCCAGGCTGGGCACAGTGGCTCACACGTGTAATCCCAGCATTTTGGGAGGCTGAGGTGCGTGGATCACTTGAGGTCGGGAGTTCAAGACCAGACTGGTCAACATGGCAAAACTCTATCTCTACTAAAAATACAAAAATTAGCTGTGCATGGTGGTGCATGCCTGTAATCCCAGCTACTTGGGGGGCTGATGTAGGAGAATCCCTTGAGCTGAGAAGGCAGAGGTTGCAGTGAGGCAAGATTGTGCCACTGCACCCCAGCCTGGGAGACAGTCCAGAAGTCCATCTCAAAAAAAAACATAAAAAAAGATAAAAAAAAGAGAGTCCTTTCTCCAGAACAGGTAGTATGGTCTACTCAGTTTAGTTAGTTCAGCTGCTTCTGCCTCCTCCTCCTCCTCTTTTCTTCTGAGATGGAGTCTCATTCTGTTACCGAGGTTGGAGTGCAGTGGCATGATCTTGGCTCACTGCAACCTCTGCCTGCTGGGTTCAAGTGATTTTCCCGCCTCAGCCTCCTGACTAGCTGGGATTACAGGTACCCACCACTATGCCGGGCTAATTTTTGTACTTTTTTGGTACAGACGGGGCTTCACCATGTTGGCCAGGCTGGTCTCAAACTCCTGACTTCAGGTGATCTGCCCTCCTTGGCATCCCAAATTACTGAGATTACAGGCATGAGTCACTGCTCCCAACCCAGTTATTTCAGCTTCTAAATTTCTCTGAGTTCAGGGATCCTGCCTCCAACAAAGCGGCCCTTGCCTCATTTTGTCCTTCCATAAGGGGCAGATTGTTCTCCCTCAATTCCCAGGTGAGAATGGCCCAGTGGCACAGGGTGCCTCGTGGAAACCTCACAGCAGGACAAGGCGAAGGCAGAGAAGGCCAGGACTGAGCCTCCTGTCTCCTGCTGCCCAGGGTTAGGGCTATTTCAGTATCATCTGAAGGTCACAAGCATCAGATGCCCCCAGACATGAGAGCAGGAAAGAACACACTCTCCTGCCCTGAAATCCTCCACCCCTGAGTTTAAGGGCATCCAGCACTCGACGCTGTAGAAACACAAGCAAGCAAACAAGCAAACGCTTCTAGAAGTGGTTGGCAGTGCTGTTCCCAACCAACATTGAAAACCCACACCCCTGTGGTCTAGGATGTGAATGCTGGGCTCTGACACCTCCCCCTTTTCAGAGCAGAAGATGGAGCTCATCTGCCACCACTCCTGAAGCATTACCCAACCAGCACCCCAGACTCATCATCTGCTGGGAGGGCACTGGGCTGTGGGCTGTTGTCCAGGAGGACTATGGGAGGATTCCAGAGAAATGTCATAAATGACACCAGCTCTGAGAAAGATGGGGTCACTGGGAGGGTGGAGATACCACTTACCCCTGCTCCTTCCAGCACCACCAAAGAGGAGGAGCCAGGTGGGAATGGAGGAGGGTTCCTGAGCTCCACGTAGCTTTCTGTGTCCCCCCACCATCCTTCCTCCAATGTCATGTGGGACATGGAGCCCCCACGACAGGGCCTTTTAGCCAGTGCAGGGGACTTAAATGTGGAATATGAGTTCTGCAGGTGGTGCTGGTTCCCACCCCTCTCCATTGCATCTTCCTAAGGGAAGCGAGTATCAGCTGGGATTTATCCCTTCCCATCCAGTCCTCATTGCTTACGTTGCTATCTATCTGGCACCTGTAGGCACTTCATTCGGAAACCCAAATAAAATGTGTCTTCCACTTCCCTTGCCCTAATTCAGATCCCAAATGCTCTGGTTCTGTATGTCTCAGACTCATTTTTGAATTGTTCTCATTTCCCAAGGGTAGTTGGGCTTAAGGAATATTCATCTTAAAATTCTTCTCCACACAAGTAATTCCATGACATTGTTTTCTCACCTGTGGGGAATTTTTGCCTCTGTACTTAATAGCTGATCTTGTTTTCATTTATTCCCACTCCTGGGGGGTAGGTTTGGTGTTGCTGGTGATGGTCATGGAGGAAGAAATGCCTTCAAATCATCTCTGGGATGACCAGTGAGCTGTGACCAGCAAGCTGGGAGCACTGACCTGGTGGAGTGGCCTCAGTGGGTAATAGACAGCATTCATGTGCCAGCTTCCTTCTGGCCCAGGAAGAGCCAAGTCCATTATGTTTCAGGGGCCTGGTTCCCAATAAACCCCACAGGCCATGCAGGTTGTCTTCCCAACCTGCCCCTTGCTCCATACCCCCACCCCCAACCCCATAATATTAGAGAAGGGCACCTAGTCAGACAAAATGATGCAACCGAATTTTATTAGGACAAGGCTTGTGGGCACTGAAGTGCCACCTTCCGGCCCCAGGAGAGGCACTGGGGAGGGGTCACAGGGGATGCCACCCGGCAGCTAGAAGCCACAGCTGTCCTGCAGAGAGCGGCACTGCACAATGTGCAGGAATGTCTCGACCTTGTTCATGTCCTTCCGGAAGCAGAAGAGCAGCCAGTAGTTCTTGAGCAGTGCGTCATCGTTGTGCGAGTTTCTGTCAAACTTCCTGTAGGTCTGCCTGAAGATCTCCCCCAGTCTGGGGGCTGCCATCTTCCAGCCTCTGCAAAATGAAAGAAGAGAAGGAGAGGCCAAGTGCTTGGACACTGTTCCCTCCCTCTCTCATTCATTCTTTTTCTTCCCCTGCCCTCCAGGACATAGAGAAAGGCCTGGAGGATTCATGAGTGGAAATGAAGAATAAGCTGAGTTCTCTTGGGTCAGGGCCTGACTGCTAAAAAGAGAGCAGCAGTGTTTCTTTCCCCCAGCTCTGGAAGCCAGTGGGGCCCCAGGATTGGAGACCGCTGGCGCCACCCTCACCCTCGTCAGAATTTGGATGCCTTCCTCTAGGTCCTTCAGGTACTCGTAGACATCGGTGTTTGAGATGTTATGCCGTTGGCTGTTGGCAAAGACACCGCCGAGGGGTTGCACGGGTTCGAGCCAGGACTGGATGAGCAGCAGGGAGATGTGGAGCAGCTCTAGGCTCTGCAGGGGAAGGACTGGCAGTGGGTGTGCTGCCCGGGGGCTCTGACCACAGGCCTCCCCATGCCTGCCTGGGGGAGAGGGCGGCCACTCACGGATTTTGCCAGCACTTCCTCCTTGTTGAAGGGTGTCGGGATAGACTCTGAGAAGCAGAGGAAGTTCTTGGGGTTACGCAGGAAGAAATACTTCTGTTTCTTCGGGATACAATTTTCTTCCTAGGAGAAGGACCACCCATCAAGCTCTATGCTGGGGACCAGCTCCCATTCTTACTTTTCTGGGACCTCACTCAGCATATGATCATCGGCCTGCTTCTTCACTTCAGAAAACAACCCTGAGCTCCTTCGTCTCCTCCCATTACTTCCCAGCAGGGGAAAGTCACCCCTTCCTGCCACCCCCTGATGGGCACCCACTCCCCCAAGAACTTACCAACTCCTGGTAGGTGTCAAAGGCCACCTGGTGCAGCTGATGGGCACGGAGCATAGCGTCACCAAAAAGCCTGGATAAGGGAATTCTTGGAAAGGCACCAGTCTCTTGAAGCCAGGGCAGGCAGAGCAGGGCAAGAGTCAGGAGCAGGGACATCCGGGAGCCTGGGGAGATACCGTAGGAGAAGGGAGTGAGCCGGAGAGCAAGAGGCCAGTGCTCTTGCTCACGGGCTATTTTTTTTAGTCTCCCTCTAGGGATCAGGAACATTCTGAGATTGGCCGAATATCTGGGCTTAGATGGTGATGCTCACATCCAGAAGCCCCAAACCTGAGCATTAGTGCCCCCATCCCATCTACAGGGCGCCGCCTCTCCCCTCCAGACACATCCTGCTCATAGGGATTTTAGGGGCGCTTACTTGCAGCCATTGCAGCTAGGTGAGCTGTCCACAGGACTCTCAGTGGTTTGTGGAGTTGGGCCTTGGGATCCTGGAGCTGGTCTCTCGTGGGCCCTTTTATACCCTTGCCCCTTCTCTCTGCCTGCTGGCCCCCACCTGTTTCTATGCACGTTCATGCAACGGGGGCCACTGACGTGCCTGTGCTAGTTGATAATTTAGAAGCTTCTCTCACACATGCTGGTATCATGCCCCCTGGCTTGTCATCTTTCCCAGCGCTCTGAGGGTTGTGCATAGAGTGTCAGCCAGAGGCACCACCCATCCTGGCCTCTCTTTAAGGGGCAGGTGGGTGTCCTCTGGCAGCATGCCATGGTGGCCAACCTGAAGGCAGGAAAGGATGTCAGGATAGCCAGTCCTTGAGACCCACACTGACCCCATCCCACTCTCTGTCCTATCCCTTTCCTCCTTCCCGTATGGTTCCCGTCCTCCCACCAGAGACAGTGTGTGTGCTGGGAATAAGGGCCAACCACAGCCAATAGATTCTGGGGGTTCTGGGCATGATTCAGTCCTGAATTCCACTTTTGCTGAGTCCTGGGCTCGCCTGAGGGAGCTGGATGCAGTGCTAACACTGACCACTAGAGGGAACCAACCCCATTCTTGGCCTTCCCCCTCTCCCTGCGCATTGGGGCTCCTCCAGGTCTGTGGGGACGAAGAACACAGACTCAGGGTATTACCCCAGCTCCTTGGACCTGCAGCAGAGATACAAACCAAGAAACAGAAATCCTGGGAACAGGCATGAACCACAAGCGCTTCCTCCCATAGCCCTGAAACCATCAGAGAATCTCAAAGTTGGAAGAGCTCTTGAAGGTTTGAGCCTCCTCCCCAGCTTTGGAACTCAGAACGTAGCCCACCAAAAGATGCCCTAGGCAGCCATGGAAACCCCTCCTTCTTTCTCTCCTTCTCCTTTCCAGATCTGTATGAAGCTTATCCAGTTGCAAATGGCCTCCTTGTACATTCTCACATCTGACCTACCACTTGTCTTGTGAAGGAGTTATGATGACATCCCATTTCACAGATCAAGAGACTGAGGCTTAGAGAGACTGACTTGCATGAGCTACCTCAGCCAGGGCAGATCTTCACAACCTTGTTCTTCCCACATTGTGTCATTTAAAGTCCTTTCTCCAGGTCAGGCATGGTGGTTAACACCTGTAATCCCAGCACTTTGGGAGGCTGAGGTGGGTGGATCATTTCAGATCAGCAATTCAAGACCAGACTGGTCAACATGGCAAAACTCTATCTCTATTAAAAATAGCAAAATTAGCTGTGCATGGTGGCAAATGCCTATAATCCCAGTTACTCGTTGGGGGCAGGGTGGTTGGTGAGGTGGGAGAATCCCTTGAACACAAGAGGCAGAGGTTGCAGTGAGCCAAGATCCCACCTCTACACTCCAGCCTTGGTGACATAGCAGAACTCCAGCTTAAAAAAAAAAAAAAAAAAAAAGTTTTTTCTCCAGAGCAGGTAGTATGGTGCTACTACTTAGTTATTCTGGCTTCTTTTTTTTTTTTTTTTTTTCAGATGGAGTCTCATTCTGTCACCCAGGCTGGAGTGCAGTGGCATGATCTTGGCTCACTGCAACCTCTGCCTCATGAGTTCAAGTGACTCTCCCACCTCAGCCTCCTGAGTAGCTGGAATTACGGGCACCAACCAATATGCGGGACCAGTTTTTGTACTTTTTTAGTAGAGACGGGGTTTCACCATGTTGGCCAGGCTGGTCTCAAACTCCTGACTTCAGGTGATCCACATGCCTTGGCCTCCTAAGTACTGAGATTACAGACCTGAGTCACTGCTCCCAATCCAGTTATTTCAGCTTCTAAATTTCTCTGAGTTCAGGGATCCTGTCCCCAACACAAGCGGCCCTTGCCTCATTTTGTTCTTCCATAAGGGGCAGATATTCTCCCTCAATTCCCAGGTGAGAATGGCCCAGTGGCACGGGGTGCCTTGTGGAAACCTCACAGCAGGAGAAGGCGAAGGCAGAGAAGGCCAGGACTGAGCCTCCTGTCTCCTGCTCCCCCAGGGTTGGGGCTATTTCAATATCATCTGAAGGTCACAAGCATCAGATGCCCCCAGATGTGAGCACAGGAAAGAACACACTCTCCTGCCCTGAAATCTTCCACCCCTGAGTTTAAGGGCATCCAGCACGCGACGCTGTAGAAACATAAGCAAGCAAACAAGCAAACGCTTCTAGAAGTGGTTGGCTGTGGTGTCGCCAACCAACATTGAAAACCCGCAACCCTGTGGTCAAGGATGTGAATGCTGGGCCCTGACACCTCCCCCTTTTCACAGCAGAAGACGGAGCTCATTTTCTGCCGTCATTCCTGAAGCATTACCCAACCAGCACCCCAGACTCATCATCTGCTGGGAGGGCACTGGGCAGTGGGCTGTTGTCCAGGCAGGCCTGTGGGAGGATCCGAGAGGGATGTCATCAATGACACCAGCTCTGAGAAAGATGGGGTCACTGGGAGGGTGGAGACACCACTTACCACTGCTCCTTCCAGCACCACCAAAGAGGAGGAGCCAGGTGGGAATGGAGGAGGGCTCCTGAGCTCCACGTAGCTTTCTGTGTCCCCCCACCATCCTTCCTCCAATGTCAACTGGGACGTGGAGCCCCCATGACAGGGCCTTCTAGCCAGTGCTGGGGACTTAAATGTGGACTGTGAGTTCTGCAGGTGGTGCTGGTTCCCACCCCTCTCCATTGCATCTTCCTAAGGGAAGCGAGTATCAGCTGGGATTTATCCCTTCCCATCCAGTCCTCATTGCTTACGTTGTTATCTATCTGGCACCTGTAGGCACTTCATTTGCAACCCCAAATAAAATGTGTCTTCCACTTCCCTTGCCCTAATTCAGATCCTAAATGCTCTGTTCTCTATGCTTTAAACTCATTTTTGCATTATCATTTTCCAAGGGTAGTTGGGCTTAAAGAATATTCGTCTTAAAATTCTTCTGCACACACACAATTCTATGACATTGTTTTCTCACTTTTTGGGGAATTTTTGCCTCTGCACTTAAAAGCCTGTCTTGTTTTCATTTCTTCTCACTCCTGGGGGGCTAGGTTTGGTGGTGCTGGTGATGGTCGGAGAGGAAAAAATGCTTTCAAGTCATCACTGGGATGAGCGGTGAACTGTGACCAGCAACTGGGAGCACTGACCTGGTGGAGTGGCCTCAGGGAGTAATGGACAGCAGTCATGTGCCAGCTTCCTTCTGGCCCAGGAAGAGTCAAGTCCTTTATGTTTCAGGGGTCTGGTTCCCAATAGACCCCGTAGGCCCTGCAGGTTGTCTTCCCAACCTACCCCTTGCTCCATACCTCCACCCCCCACCCCATAATATTAGAGAAGGGCACCTAGTCAGACAAAATGATGCAACTTAATTTTATTAAAATAGAGCTGGTGGACACTGGAGTGCCACCTTCCAGGGCCAGGAGAGGCCCTGGGGAGGGGTCTCAGGGTTGCCACCCGGCAGCTAGAAGCCACAGCTGCCCTCCACAGAGCGGCACTTCACAATGCGCAGGAATGTCGCGACCTTGTCCATGTCTCTCCGGAAGCAATACAGCAGCGCGTAGTTCTTGAGCAGTGTGTCATCCTTGTGCAAGTTTGTGTCAAACTTGCTGTAGGTCTGCCCGAAGATGTCCCCAGTCCGGGGGCTGCCATCTTCCAACCTCTGCAAAGTGAAGGAAGAGAAGGAGAGGCCAATGCTTGGACACTGTTCCCTCCCTCTCTCACTCATTCTTTTTCCTCCCTCCTCTCCAAGGCTCCATGGTGTAGAGAAAGGCCTGGAGGATTCACGAGTGGAAATGAAGAATAAGCTGAGGTCTCTTGGATCAGGGCCTGACTGCTAAAAAGAGAGCAGCAGTGTTTCTTTCTCCCAGCCCTTGAAGCCAGTGGGGCCCCAGGATTGGGGACCTCTGGTGCCACCCTCACCCCGATCAGAGTTTGGATGACTTCCTCTAGGTCCTTCAGGTACTCATAGATGAAGCTGTGTGAGACACCATGCAGTTGGCTGTTGGCAAAGACACTGCTGAAGACCTGCACGGGCTTGAACCACAACTGGATGAGCAGCAGGGAGTTGCGGAGCAGCTCTACGTTCTGCAGGGGAAGGACCGGCAGTGGGTGTGCTGCCCAGGGACTCTGACCACAGGCCTCCCCCATCCCTGCCTGGTAGAGAGGGTGGCCACTCACAGATTGCTGCAGAGTTTCCTTTCTGTTAGTGGGTGTTGGGACAGACGCTGAGAAGCAAAGGGAGGTCCTGGCTTTATGCTGCAAGAAATCCTTCTGTTCCTTCGGGCTACGAGCTTCTTCCTAGGAGAAGGACTGCCCATCAGTATCTATGCTGGTGACCAGCTCCCATTGTTCCTTTTCTGGGACCTCACTCAGGGTATGCTCATCTGCCTGCATCTTCGATTCAGCAAACAATCCTGAGCTTCTTCGTCTCCTCCCGTTACTTCCCAGCAAGGCAAAGTCACCCCTTCCTGCCAACCCTGACATGCATCCATTCCTCAAGAGCTTACAAACTTCTGGTAGATGTCAAAGGCCAGCTGGTTCAGGCGATAGGCGCGGATCATAGCATAGTCGTAAAGCGAGGATAAGGGAATTGCTGGGAAGGCACCAGCCTCCCGAAGCCAGGGCAGGCAGAGCAGGGTGAAAGTCAGGAGCAGGGATGCCCGGGAGACTAGGGAGAAACCAGAGGGCGTGGGAGGGAGCTGGAGAGCAAGAGGTCAGTGCTCTTGCTCAGGGGCTATTTCTTTTTGTCTCTCCCTCCAGGGACCAGGAACATTCTGAGAATGGCCAAATATCTGGGCTTAGATGGCAATACCCACATTCAGAGGATTAGTGCCCCCATCCCATCTACAGGGCACCGCCTCTCCCCTCAGGACATATAATGCTGAAAGGGATTTTAGGGACCCTTACCTGCAGCCATTGCAGCTAGGTGAGCTGTCCACAGGACTCTTACTGGTTTGGGGAGTTGGGCCTTGGGATCCTGGAGCTGGTCTCTCATGGGCCCTTTTATACCCTGTCCCCTTCTCTCTCCCCTGCTGGTCCCCACCTGTTTCTATGTATGTTTGGGCAAGGGAGGGTCACGGACATGCCTGTGCTAGTGGATAATTTAGAAGCTTCTTCCACACATGCTGGTATCATGCCCCCTGGCTTGTCATTTTTCCCTTTACACCGTCACCAGCGCTGTGAGGGTTGTACACAGAGAGTCAGCCAGAGGCACCACCCATCCTGGCCTCTCTTTTAGGGGCAGGTGGGTGCCCTCTGGCAGCATGTCATGGTGGCCAACCTGAAGGCAGGAAAGGATATCAGGATAGCCAGTCCTTGAGACCCACACTGACCCCATCCCACTCTCTATCCTATCCCTTTCCTCCTTCCCGTATGGTTCCCGTCCTCCCACCAGAGAGAATGTGTGTGCTGGGAAAGGGGGCCAACCACAGTCAATAGGTTCTGGGGGTTCTGGGCAAGATTCAGTCCTGAATTCCACTTTTGCTGAGTTCTCCTGGGCCGACCTGAGGCAGCTGGATGCAGTGCTAACACTGACCACTAAAGGAAATCAATCACATACTTTGCCCTCCACTTTCCCTGAGCCTTGGGGCTCCCCCAGTTCTGTGGCGATGAAGAATCCAGACTCAAGCAGAGATACAAACCAAGAAACAGAAATCCCGTCAACAGACATGAACCACAAGTGCTTCCTCCACAGCCCTGAAACCATCAGAGAATCTCAAAGTTGGAAGAGCTCTTGAAGGTTTGAGCCTCCTCCCCAGCTTTGGAACTCAGAACACATCACACTGAAAGATGCCCTACGCAGCCATGGAAGCCCCTCCTCCTTTTTCTCCTCCTCCTTTCCAGATCTGTATGGAGCTTATCCAGTTGCAAAGGGCCTGCCTGTGCATTCTAACGTCTGACCTGCCACTTGTTTTGTGAAGGAGCTATTGTGATCATCCCATTTCACAGATCAAGAGACTGAGGCTCAGAGAGACTGACTTGCATGAGCTACCTCAGCCAGGGCAGCAGATCTCCACAACCTTGCTCTTCCCACATTGTGTCATTCAAAGTCCTTTCTCCAGGCCGGGCATGGTGGTTAAACACTTGTAATCCCAGCATTTTGGGAGACTGAGGTGGGTGGATCATTTGAGGTCAGGAGTTCAAGACCAGATTGGTCAACATGGCAAAACTCCATCTCTAACTAAAAATACAAAAATTGGCTGTGCATGGTGGCCCATGCCTGTAATCCCAGCTACTCGGGAGGGTGAAATGGGAGAATCACTTGAACCTAGGAGGCAGAGTTTGCAGTGAGCCAAGACTGTGCCACTACACTCCAGCCTGGGTGCCAGAGCAGAACTCCATCTCAAAAAAAAAAAAAAAAAGAAAGAAAGAAAGAAAGAAAAAAAAGTCCTTTCTCCAGGGCAGGTAGCATGGTGCTATTCATTTAGTTATTTCTGCTGGCTCTTCTTCTTCCTCCTCCTCCTCCTCTTCCTCTTCTTCTCCTTCTCTTTCTTCTTCCTTCCCCTCCTCTTCCTCCTCCTTCTTCCTTCCTCCTCCTCCTTCTCCTTCTTCTTCAAAATGGAGTCTCATTCTGTCACCCAGGCTAGAGGCTCACTGCAACCTCTGCCTCCTGCGTTCAAGGCATTCTCCCACCTCAGCCTCCTGAGTAGCTGGGATTCCAGGTGCCCCCCACTATGCCAGGCTAATTTTTGTACTTTTTTAGTAAAGATGGGGTTTCACCATGTTGGCCAATCTGGTCTTGAACTCCTGACTTCAGGTGATCTGCCCGCCTTGGCCTCTCAAAGTACTGAGATCCAACCCAGTTATTTCAGCTTCTAAATTTCTCTGAGTTCAGGGATCCTGCCCCCAACAAAAGTGGCCCTTGCCTCATTTTGTTCTTCCATAAGGGGCAGATATTCTCCCTCAATTCCCAGGTGAGAATGGCCCAGTGGCACGGGGTGCCTCGTGGAAACCTCACAGCAGGACAAGGCGAAGGCAGAGAAGGCCAGGACTGAGCCTCCTGTCTCCTGCTGCCCAGGGTTGGGGCTATTTCAGTATCATCTGGAGGTCACAAGCATCAGATGCCCCCAGACATGAGAGCAGGAAAGAACACACTCTCCTGCCCTGAAATCTTCCACCCCTGAGTTTAAGGGCATCCAGCACGCGACGCTGTAGAAACACAAGCAAGCAAACAAGCAAACGCTTCTAAAGTGGTTGGCTGTGGTGTCGCCAACCAACATTGAAAACCCGCAACCCTGTGGTCTAGGATGTGAATGCTGGGCCCTGACACCTCCCCCTTTTCAGAGCAGAAGACGGAGCTCATTTTCTGCCGTCATTCCTGAAGCATTACCCGACCAGCACCCCAGACTCATCATCTGCTGGGAGGGCACTGGGCAGTGGGCTGTTGTCCAGGCAGGCCTGTGGGAGGATCCGAGAGGGATGTCATCAATGACACCAGCTCTGAGAAAGATGGGGTCACTGGGAGGGTGGAGACACCACTTACCACTGCTCCTTCCAGCACCACCAAAGAGGAGGAGCCAGGTGGGAATGGAGGAGGGCTCCTGAGCTCCACGTAGCTTTCGGTGTCTCCTACCATCCTTCCTCCAATTGTCACCTGGAACATGGAACCCCCATGACAGGGCCTTTTAGCCAGTGCTGGGGATTTAGATGTGGATTGTGAGTTCTGCAGGTGGTGCTGGTTCCCACACCTCTGTGTTACCTCCTGGTAAGGGAAGTGAGTATCAGCCGGGATTTATTCCTTCCCATCCGTCCCCCATTGCTTCCGTTGTTATTTGAGTTTCCTTTTTGCTGGCGGGTGTTGGGATAGACTGTGAGAAGGAGAGGGAGATCTGGGGGTTGTGGCACCTGCTGGCACTGCATTTGGAAATCCAAATAAAATATCTCTTCCACTTTCTTGCCCTAATTCAGATCCCAAATGCTCTGGTTCTGTATGTCTCAAACTCATTTTTGCATTATTCTCATTTCCCAAGCATAGTTGTGCTTAAGGAATATTTATCTTAAAATTCTTCTGCACACAAGTAATTCCAAGACATTGTTTTCTCACTTTTTAGGGAACTTTTGCCCTGCACTTAATAGCCTGTCTTGTTTTCATTTATTCCCACTCCTGGGGGGGCTAGGTTTTGTGTTGCTGATGATGGTTGAGAAGGAAGAAATGCCTTCAAATCATCACTGGGATGACCAGTGGGCTGTGACCAGTAAGCTGGGAGCCCTGACCAGGTGGAGTGGCCTCAGTGGGTAATAGACAGCAGTCATGTGCCAGCTTTTTCTGGCCCAGGAAGATCAAGTTCATTATGTTTCAGCAGCCTGGTTCCCAATAGACCCCACAGGCCCTGCAGGTTGTCTTCCCAACCTGCCCCTTACTCCATACCTCCACCCTCAACCCCATAATATTAGAGAGGGACACCTAGTCAGACAAAATGATGCAACTTAATATTATTAGTACAGGGCTGGTGGACACTGGATTGCCACCTTCCGGGGCCAGGAGCGGCAATAGGGAGGGGTCACAGGGATGCCACCCGGCAGCTAGAAGCCACAGCGGCCCTCCACAGAGCGGCACTGCACAATGCGCAGGAATGTGTTGACCTTGTCCATGTCCTTCCAGAAGCAGTAGAGCAGCCCGTAGTTTTTGAGCAATGCGTCATTGTTCTGTGAGTTTATGTCAAACTTCCTGTAGATCTGCCTGAAGATCTCCCCAGTCTGGGGGCTGCCATCTTCCAGCCTCTGCAAAGGTCTCCCTCCAGGGACCAGGAACATTCTGAGATTGGCCGAATATCTGGGCTTAGATGGTGATGCTCACAACCAGAAGCCCCAAACCTGAGCGTTAGTGCCCCCATCCCATCTACAGGGCGCCGCCTCTCCCCTCCAGACACATCCTGCTCATAGGGATTTTAGGGGCGCTTACTTGCAGCCATTGCAGCTAGGTGAGCTGTCCACAGGACTCTCAGTGGTTTGTGGAGTTGGGCCTTGGGATCCTGGAGCTGGTCTCTAGTGGGCCCTTTTATACCCTCGCCCCTTCTCTCTGCCTGCTGGCCCCCACGTTCATGCAACGGGGGCCACTGACGTGCCTGTGCTAGTTGATAATTTAGAAGCTTCTCTCACACATGCTGGTATCATGCCCCCTGGCTTGTCATCTTTCCCTTCCCCACCGTCACCAGTGCTGTGAGGGTTGTGCACAGAGTGTCAGCCAGAGGCACCACCCATCCTGGCCTCTCTTTAAGGGGCAGGTGGGTGTCCTCTGGCAGCATGCCATGGTGGCCAACCTGAAGGCAGGAAAGGATGTCAGGCTAGCCAGTCCTTGAGACCCACACTGACCCCATCCCACTCTCTATCCTGTCCCTTTCCTCCTCCCTGCGTGGTTCCCCCTCCACCCATCAGAGAGAATGTGTGTGCTGAGAAAAGGGGCCAACCACAGCCAATAGATTCTGGGGGTTCTGAGCATGATTCAGTCTTGAATTCCACATTTGCTGAGTCCTGCGTCCGCCTGAGGCAGCTGGATGCAGTGCTAACACTGACCATTAGAGGGAACGAACCCCATTCTTGGCCCTCCCCCTCTTCCTGAGCCTTGGGACTCCCCTAGCTAGGTCTGTGGGGTCTAGAACTCAGACTCAGGGTATTACCCCAGCTCCCTGGACCTGCAGCAGAGATACAAACCAAGAAACAGAAATCCTGGGAACAGACATGAACCACAAGCACTTTCTCCCATAGCCTTGAAACCATCAGAGAATCTCAAAGTTAGAAGAGCTCTTGAAGGTTTGAGTCTCCTCCCCAGCTTTGGAACTCAGAACACATCACACTGAAAGATGCCCTATGCAGCCATGGAAACCCCTCCTTCCTTTTCTCCTTCCTCCTCCTTCCAGATCTGTATAGAGCTTATCCAGTTGCAAAGGGCCTGCCTGTGCATTCTCACATCTGACCTGCCACTTGTCTTGTGAAGGAGCTATTATTATCATCCCATTTCACAGATCAAGAGACTGAGGCTCAGAGAGACTGACTTGCATGAGCTACCTCAGCCAGGGCAGCAGAACTCCACAACCTTGCTCTTCCCACATTGTGTCATTTAAAGTCCTTTCTCCAGGCCGGGCATGGTGGTTAACACCTATAATTCCAGCACTTTGGGAGACTGAGGTGGGTGGATCATTTGAGATCAGCAATTCAAGACCAGCCCAGTTAACATGGCGAAACCCCATCTCTATTCAAAATACAAAAATTAGCTGTGCATGGTGGCGAATGCCTATAATCCCAGCTACTCGGGAGGGTGAGGCGGGAGACTCCCTTGAACACAGGAGGCAGAAGTTACAGTGAGCCAATATACCACCTCTACACTCAGGCCTTGGTGACATAGTAGGATGCCAGCTCAAAAAAAAAAAAAAAAAAAAAAAAGGACGGGGTGGGGGTTCTTTCTCCAGAGAAGGTAGTATGGTGCTACTACTTAGTTATTCTGGCTTCTTTTTTTTTTTTTTTCAGATGGAGTCTCATTCTGTCACCCAGGCTGGAGTGCAGTGGCATGATCTTGGCTCACTGCAACATCTGCTTCCTGGGTTCAAGTGATTCTCCCACCTCAGCCTCCTGAGTAGCTGAGATTACTGGCACAACCACTATGTTGGGCTAATTTTGGTACTTTTCTGGTAGAGACGGGGTTTCACCATGTTGGCCAGGCTGGTCTCAAACTCCTGACTTCAGGTGATCCATATGCCTTGGCCTCCTAAGTACTGAGATTACATATGTGAGTCACCGCTCCCAATCCAGTTATTTCAGCCTCTAAATTTCTCTGAGTTCAGGGATCCTGCCCCCAACAAAAGTGGCCCTTGCCTCATTTTGTTCTTCCATAAGGGGCAGATGTTTTCCCCTCAATTCCCAGGTGAGAATGGCCCAGTGGCACGGGGTGCCTTGTGGAAACCTCACAGCAGAACAAGGCGAAGGCAGAGAAGGCCAGGACTGAGCCTCCTGTCTCCTGCTGCCCAGGGTTGGGGCTATTTCAATATCATCTGGAGGTCACAAGCATCAGATGCCCCCAGACATGAGAGCAGGAAAGAACACACTCTCCTGCCCTGAAATCTTCCACCCCCTGAGTTTAAGGGCATCCAGCACGCGACGATGTAGAAACACAAGCAAGCAAACAAGCAAACGCTTCTAAAGTGGTTGGCTGTGGTGTCGCCAACCAACATTGAAAACCCACAACCCTGTGGTCTAGGATGTGAATGCTGGGCCCTGACACCTCCCCCTTTTCAGAGCAGAAGACGGAGCTCATTTTCTGCCATCATTCCTGAAGCATTACCCGACCAGCACCCCAGACTCATCATCTGCTGGGAGGGCACTGGGCTGTGGGCTGTTGTCCAGGCAGGCCTGTGGGAGGATCCGAGAGGGATGTCACCAATGACACCAGCTCTGAGAAAGATGGGGTCACTGGGAGGGTGGAGACACCACTTACCACTGCTCCTTCCAGCACCACCAAAGAGGAGGAGCCAGGTGGGAATGGAGGAGGGCTCCTGAGCTCCACGTAGCTTTCTGTGTCCCCCACCATCCTTCCTCCAATGTCATGTGGGGCATGGAACCCCCACGACAGGGCCTTTTAGCCAGTGCAGGGGACTTAGATGTGGACTGTGAGTTCTGCAGGTGATGCTGGTTCCCACCCCTCTCCATTGTATCTTCCTAAGACAAGCGAGTATCAGCTGGGATTTATCCCTTCCCATCCAGTCCTCATTGCTTACATTGTTATCTGTCTGGCACCTGTTGGCACTTCATTTGCAACCCCAATGAAAATGTGTCTTCCACTTCCCTTGCCCTAATTCAGATCCCAAATGCTCTGGTTCTGTATGTCTCAAACTCATTTTTGAATTGTTCTCATTTCCCAAGGGTAGTTGTCCTTAAGGAATATTCATCTTAAATTCTCCTGCACACAAGTAATTCCATGACATTGTTTTCTCACTCTTTGGGGAATTTTTGCTTCTGTAATTAATAGCTGATCTTGTTTTCATTTATTCCCACTCCTGGGGGGGCTAGGTTTGGTGTTTCTGGTGATGGTTGGGGAAGAAGAAATGCCTTCAAATCATCACTGGGATGACCAGTGGGCTGTGACCAGTAAGCTGGGAGCCCTGACCAGGTGGAGTGGCCTCAGTGGGTAATAGACAGCAGTCATGTGCCAGCTTCCTTCTGGCCCAGGGAGATCAAGTTCATTATGTTTCAGCGGTCTGGTTCCCAATAGACCCCACAGGCCCTGCAGGTTGTCTTCCCAACCTGCCCCTTGCTCCATACCCCGACCCCCAACCCCATATTAGAGAAGGACACCTAGTCAGACAAAATGATGCAACTTAATTTTATTAGGACAGGGCTTGTGGGCACTGGAGTGCCACCTTCCAGGGCCAGGAGAGGCACTGGGGAGGGGTCACAGGGATGCCACCCGGCAGCTAGAAGCCACAGCTGCCCTCCACAGAGCGGCACTGCACAATGCGCAGGAACGTCTCGACCTTGTCCATGTCCTTCCGGAAGCAGTAGAGCAGCCCGTAGTTCTTGAGCAATGCGTCATTGTTTTGCGAGTTTATGTCAAACTTCCTGTAGGTCTGCCTGAAGATCTCCCCAGTCTGGGGGCTGCCATCTCCAGCCTCTGCAAAGTGAAGGAAGAGAAGGAGAGGCCAAGTGCTTGGACACTGTTCCCTCCCTCTCTCATTCATTCACTTTCCCTCTTCCCTCTAAGGTGTAGAGAAAGGCCTGGAGGATTCACGAGTGGAAATGAAGAATAAGCTGAGTTCTCTTGGGTCAGGGCCTGACTGCTGAAAAGAGAACAGCAGTGTTTCTTTCCCCCAGCTCTGGAAGCCAGTGGGGCCCCAGGATTGGGGACCTCTGGTGCCACCCTCACCCCCATCAGAGTTTGGATGCCTTCCTCTAGGTCCTTCAGGTACTCGTAGACATCGCTGTCTGAGACGCCATACAATAGGCTGTTGGCGAAGACACTCCTGAGGAACTGCACAGGCTCGAACCAGGACTGGATAAGCAGCAGGGAGATGCGGAGCAGCTCTAGGTTCTGCAGGGGAAGGACCGGCAGTGGGTGTGCTGCCTGGGGGCTTTGACCACAGGCCTCCCCCCATCCCTGCCTGCGGACAGGGGGGCACTCACGGATTTCTGCTGAGTTTCCTTTTTGCTGGCGGGTGTCGGGATAGACTCTGAGAAGCAGAGGGAGGTCTGGGGGTTCTGCAGGAAGGAATACTTCTGTTCCTTCGGGATATAGGCTTCTTCCTAGGAGAAGGACCGCCCACCAAGGTCTATGCTGGTGACCAGCTCCCACTTACTTTTCTGGGACCTCTCTCGGCCTATGCTCATCTGTCTGCATCTTTGCTTCTGAAACAACCCTGAGCTCCTTCATCTCCTCCCATTACTTCCCAGCAGGGGAAAGTCACTCCCTTCCTGCCACCCCTGATGGGCACCCATTCCCCCAAGAGCTTACGAACTCCTGGTAGGTGTCAAAGGCCAGTTGGTGCAGGCGATGGGCGCGGAGCATAGCATTGTCCAAAAGCCTGGATAAGGGAATTGTTGGGAAGGCACCAGCCTCTTGAAGCTGGGGCAGGCAGAGCAGGGTGAAAGCCAGGAGCAGGGATGTCCGGGAGCCTGGGGAGAAACCGGAGGGGAAGGGAGGGGAGCTGGAGAGCAAGAGACCAGTGCTCTTGCTCAGGGGCTGGATTTTTTTTATTATTATTATCTCTCTGGGATGAGGAACATTCTGAGATTGGCTTAGATGGCGATACCCACATTCAGAAGCCCGAAACCTGAGGGTTAGTCCCCCCGTCCCATCTACAGGACACCGCCTCTCCCCTCAGGACTTATAATGCCAAAAGGGATTTTAGGGACCCTTACCTGCAGCCATTGCAGCTAGGTGAGCTGTCCACAGGACTCCAGGTGGTTTGGGGAGTTGGGCCTTGGGATCCTGGAGCTGGTCTCTCGTGGGCCCTTTTATACTCTGGCTCCTTCTCTCTCCCTACTTGCCCCTAACTGTTTCTTTGTACATTTATGCATGGGGACCACTGACGTGCCTGTGCTAATGGATAATTTAGAAGCTTCTCTCACACATGCTGGTGTCATGCCCCTGGCTTGTCATCTTTCCCAGCGCTATGAGGGTTGTGCATAGAGTGTCAGCCAGAGGCACCACCCATCCTGGCCTCTCTTTAAGGGGCAGGTGGGTGTCCTCTGGCAGCATGCCATGGTGGCCAACCTGAAGGCAGGAAAGGATGTCAGGATAGCCAGTCCTTGAGACCCACACTGACCCCATCCCACTCTCTATCCTATTCCTTTCCTCCCCCCCCCACGTGGTTCCCCTCCACCCACCAGAGAGAATGTGTGTGCTGGGAAAAGGGGCCAACCGCAGCCAATAGATTCTGGGGGTTCTGGGCAAAATTCAGTCCTGAATTCCACTTTTGCTGAATCCTCCTGGGCCTGCCTGAGGGAGCTGGATGCAGTGCTAACACTGACCACTAGAGGGAACCAACCCCATTCTTGGCCCTCCCCTTTTTCTGAGCCTTGGGGGTCCCAGGTCTGTGGGGGACAAAGAACCCAGACTCAAGGTATTGCCCCAGCTCCTTGGACCTGCAGCAGAGATACAAACCAAGAAGCAGAAATCCTGGGAACAGACATGAACCACAAGCGCTTCCTCCCATAGCCCTGAAACCATCAGAGAATCTCAAAGTTGGAAGAGCTCTTGAAGGGTTGAGTCTCCTCCCCAGCTTTGGAACTCAGAACACATCACACTGAAAGATGCCCTATGCAGCCATGGAAACCTCTCCTCCTTTCCAGATCTGTATAGAGTTCATTCAGTTTCAAAGGGCCTGCCTGTGCATTCTCACATCTGACCTGCCACTTGTTTTGTGAAGGAGCTATTATGATCATCCCATTTCACAGATCAAGAGACTGAGGCTCAGAGAGACTGACTTGCATGAGCTACCTCAGCCAGGGCAGCAGAACTCCACAACCTTGCTCTTCCCACATTGTGTCATTCAAAGTCTTTTCTCCAGGCCGGGCACAGCGGCTCACACGTGTAATCCCAGCATTTTGGGAGGCTGAGGTGCATGGATCACTTGAGGTCGGGAGTTCAAGACCAGACTGGTCAACATGGCAAAACTCTATCTATCTCTACTAAAAAAACAAAAATTGGCTGTGCATGGTGGTGCATGCCTGTAATCCCAGCTACTTGGGGGGCTGATGTAGGAGAATCCCTTGAGCTGAGAAGGCAGAGGTTGCAGTGAGGCAAGATTGTGCCACTGCACCCCAGCCTGGGAGAGAGTCCAGAAGTCCATCTCAAAAAAAAACATAAAAAATAAAAAAAAGAGAGTCCTTTCTCCAGAACAGGTAGTATGGTCTACTCAGTTTAGTTAGTTCAGCTGCTTCTGCCTCCTCCTCCTCCTCTTGTTCTTCTGAGATGGAGTCTCATTCTGTTACCGAGGTTGGAGTGCAGTGGCATGATCTTGGCTCACTGCAACCTCTGCCTGCTGGGTTCAAGTGATTTCCCGCCTCAGCCTCCTGACTAGCTGGGATTACAGGTACCCACCACTATGCCGGGCTAATTTTTGTACTTTTTTAGTAGAGATGGGGTTTCACCATGTTGCCCAACCTGGTCTCAAACTCCCCCTGACTTCAGGTGATCTGCCTGCCTTGGCCTCCCAAAGTACTGAGATTACAGGCATGAACCACCACTCCCAACCCAGCTATTTTAGCTTCTAAATTTCTCTGAGTTCAGGGATCCTGCCCCCAACACAAGCAGTCCTTTGCCTCATTTTGTCCTTCCACAAGGGGCAGATGTTCTCCCTCAATTCCCAGGTGAGAATGGCCCAGTGGCACGGGGTGCCTTGTGGAAACCTCACAGCAGGACAAGGCGAAGGCAGAGAAGGCCAGGACTGAGCCTCCTGTCTCCTGCTGCCCAGGGTTGGGGCTATTTCAGTATCATCTGGAGGTCACAAGCATCAGATGCCCCCAGACATGAGAGCAGGAAAGAACACACTCTCCTGCCCTGAAATCTTCCACCCCTGAGTTTAAGGGCATCCAGCACGCGACGCTGTAGAAACATAAGCAAGCAAACAAGCAAACGCTTCTAAAGTGGTTGGCTGTGGTGTCGCCAACCAACATTGAAAACCCGCAACCCTGTGGTCTAGGATGTGAATGCTGGGGCCCCCTGACACCTCCCCCTTTTCAGAGCAGAAGATGGAGCTCATTTTCTGCCGTCATTCCTGAAGCATTACCCAACCAGCACCCCAGACTCATCATCTACTGGGAGGGCACTGGGCAGTGGGCTGTTGTCCAGGCAGGCCTGTGGGAGGATCCGAGAGGGATGTCATCAATGACACCAGCTCTGAGAAACAAGGGGTTACTGGGAGGGTGGAGACACCACTTACCCCTGCTCCTTCCAGCACCACCAAAGAGGAGAAGCCAAGTGTGAATGGAGGAGGGTCCCTGAGCTCCACGTAGCTTTCTGCGTCCCCCCACCACCCTTTCTCCGGTGTCAAATGGGACATGGAGCCCCCATGACAGGGCCTTTTAGCCAGTGCTGGGGACTTAGATATGGACTTTAGGCCATGGAAGAAGTCACCTTTGGAATGAGGGTGGCAGGGGCCTGAGCTGGGGACCACTCCATAACTCCACAGGTGGACACAGGGGTGGTGAGGCTCCCCAAGACAAGTTATGCCAGGAACAGGTGGGACAAGCCAAGGGAGTGGAGTGTCTCCTCCCAACTTTCCATTTCTGTAGCCCCCAGAATTATGGTGACTCAGAGACCCCTGGGGGAAACACCTTTACAAAGGGTTACCATTGCAGCCACTGGACCAGAGGAATGAACTGAGGCCCACGCGTGTGGGTAGAAGTCAGTGAGTTTTTTCTCTAGTCTAGAATCTTCCCAGGGCCTTGAGCAATGGAGACCACTTCCATAATTCATTGGTAGTAAAAAGTAATCTTTGAATTAGACTTGGGATTTTCCTAATAGTACTGGGAAGTTGCCCACTGCTGGGGCATCACCTGGGGCCACATCCCTGGCTCCTGAAGGCTGAGAAACTACCGGGCAAGGGCCCCACATGACCAGTGGGGCGAGGCTGGGCTTCACACCTCTGACCTCAGTCTCCAAAGGCTCAGGATACATCTAACAATCATCTGGTTTTTTTTCTTTTAAAGACCCTCTCTTTATAATTTTGGATTCATGAATTTCTCTGTGTGTTTGGAAGCCCTTCCTATGTCAAACCTCAACTCACTCTAGGTTCTCTGTGCCTGCTGTGGAAAGCTCGCAGATCTGCTATTGATCCTGAAGGGGTGTCTTTCAGGCTTTGAGATCGCCTCTTAGGTTCAAGACTGTGGGGTTGAGGATGATCACATTTTTCGAAGCCATACTCACCCAGTCTTAGAGACAGCCTTCGAGGGACTGGTGGGTGCTCCTTCCACTCCCACTTTGGGTGATTTGAGGCCCACCCTTCCCACCTGCAGCTCTGTTCTTTCTTCTTTCAGATCAGAGGCTGGTTATTGCATCTGGGACGTACTCTACCTCCTTTTGGCTTCCAGCGTCCTTTCTGTGAGTCTTGGTACTGAGTCAATTACTCTGCTCATTGGATTAAGGTCTTCAGAGAATATTATGTGGGGATTCCCAAGGGCTTTCCTAGGGGAAGAGAGGAAGATGATCAATACTTCTGCATGTCCACCATGTGCTTGGTACTCTACTGAGCCTTAGGGATGTGAGTCCACTTCATAGCTGAGGATACTGAGGCTCAAAGAGATAAGGTGGCTTGCCCGGAGTTCTCCCAGTTCCTAAGTGACCATGTCTTTCCTTCCATGCCAAGATCTTTAGAAACCTCATCTAGTAAAGATGGTAGCACTTCTAGGCATGGACAGAACTTGCCTCAGTGCAAAGCTAGCAGGACAGGGGTCAAGCTCCTGCACAGAGGACATTCCATGAAGATGGGGGGAATTGAACACAAGGAATGTCAGTTGCAGAATGAGGTGTCCGTAGGCATTAGGAAAGGTGGTAGACAACAACGACCCAGCGTAGCTTGGTTTAGTGAACCGAGGCACATCATGTTGCAGATTTGTGTTGCACATTTCAGTGTACATCATGTTTCACTTCCTGTAGCTCATTGGACCCTTAAATTTGCCACATGATATGGCCAGGGGGTTCAGGCATGGAGGAAGGGCCTTGGAAGGCTTGTGGGGAGGAGAGGGGGCAGGCACGGCTCTGTTTTGATGGGGGTATTGTCTGCACTGGTTGACGATCTCTGAACAACCAAGAAGTACGTAACCATCTACCTAACTGGACGTGCTAAGTAATTTCACTTTGGGGATTATTCTCCAGGGAGACAGTCCATTGATAGAGAAGTGAAAAGCATCAAGGTATGTCTAGTAGTTGTAGGAAGTCTGGGGTGCTTTCCTGATGGGGTGCCCTCAGCTGGAAATAGCCTCTCCTTCCTTTGACCTGTCCTGTGGCTATTTGCAGATGTTTTATTCCTCTTACCAGACTGTAAGCTCTTTGAGGCTGGATTTCTGCCTTGCGTCTTTTCATTCATTCATTCATTCATTCATTCTTCTATATGTGTATTCACTGATTCAACAAGTAATTGTTGCCTATAACATGTGCCAGACATTGTACCAGGCAGATGGGCATACGTAGATAAACAAAATATATGATCCTTTCTCTTCCAGAGCTAACGATCTACTGGGGACAGGTAAGAGCAAACAAATAAATATATAATGGTAAAATAGAAATTTCTAATTGGAAATATCGCCATGAAGAAAATAGCTAAAATATGGAGGAAGAGAATAAGCCAGGAGGTGAATGGATGAGGCAGCTGGCACAGCCCCAGGCCCAGAAATTCAACAAGCATCTACTAAGTGGACCCAACGCATGAGAGGACAGTGCCGAGCAAAGAACTCAAATGTCCAACCGGCTGGGCATGGCCAGGTAGCCCATGCTGCGTCTGGACGTCCTCCTACTGGTATAATTATTTTAAAATAACAAGGACAGACCAGGGGGCGGTGGCTCACACCTGTAATCTCAGCACTTTGGGAGGCCCAGGTGGACGGATCATCTGAGGTCAGGAGTTCAAGGGCAGCCTGGCCAACACGGTGAAACCTTGTCTCTACTAAAAATACAAAAATTAGCCAGGCATGTGGTGTGTGCCTGGAATCCCACCTACTTGGGAGGCTGAGGCAGGAGAATCTCTTGAACCCAGGAGGTGGAGGTTGCCGTGAGCCAAGATCATGCCATTGCACTCCAGCCTGGGTAACAAAAGCGAAACTCCATCTCAAAAAATAAGTAAATAAGTAAATAAATAAACAAATAAAATATAAATATAAATAAAATAATGACAGGAACTTGAATGTATCACAATATGCACATGAGCAAAATTAAATGCACAAGGTCACAAGGCAGTGTGTTCAAGTTCCCAGGAATTTTTTTTTCTTTTTGAGATGGAGTCTTGCTCTGTTGCCCAGCTGGAGTGCAGTGGCGCTCTCTTGGCTCACTGCAGCCTCCGCCTCCCAGATTCAAGTGATTCTCCTGCCTCAGCCCCCAGTAGCTGGGATTACAGGCACGCACAACCATGCCCGGCTTTTTGTATTTTTAGTAGAGATGAGGTTTCGCCATGTTGCCCAGGCTGGTCTTGAACTCCTGACCTCAGGTGATCCCCCTGCCTTGGCCTCCCAAAGTGCTGTGATTACAGGCGTGAGCCACCATGCCCAGCCCCCAGGAATGTTCTATTCGGACTCACAACTTACAGAACTGGAACTCCCTACTTCCCCTCCTCCCATGTGGGGAAAATATTAGGTATGGTTGGGGAGGGAATGCCTTTAAAAAAAAAGTTGAAAATTTTCTTAGGATCAGCCTAGTGTGTTTAACAAACTACACTCTGATTTAAGTCAGGAGATAATGCTCATTAATTTTTGTTCTCTGCAGTCACCTGTTTCTAAGTAAAGGCTTTGGGTGGGAGAGGCAAGTGTCCCAAAAGGAAGGTTTCTGATTGTTTGCAGCTGAGTCAATGGCAGGACCAGAGGATGACATGCCAGGAGCAGCTTGGAGACTTGGGGACGCACCCAGGAATGTCACAGATGTGGGCTCCGAATCCACTTCTTGAGGTCAACCAAAGAAGAGCAGACAAGGATCGCAAATACCACGTTCTGTGACGGCATTTTTTTTTTTTTTTTTTTTTGAAGCAGAGTCTCGCTCTGTTGCCCACTCTGGAATGCAGTGGGATGATCTCAGCTCACTGCAACCTCCCCTCCCAGGTTTAAGCGATTCTCCTGTTTCAGCCTCCTGAGTAGCTGGGATTACAGGCATGTGCCACCACGCCTGGCTAATTTTTGTTTTTGTTTTTGAGATAGTTTTGCTCTTGTTGCCCAGGCTGGAGTGCAATGGTGTGATGTCAGCTCATTGCAACCTCCGCCTCCCAGGTTCAACCAATTCTCCTGCCTCAGCCTCCTGAGTAGCTAGGATTATAGGCATTCACCGTCAGGCCTGGCTAATTTTGTATTTTTAGTAGAGATGAGGTTTCTCTAGGCTGTCTTGAACTCCCAACCTCAGGTGATCTGCCTGCCTCAGTCTCCCAAAGTGTTGGGATTACAGGCATGAGCCACTGTGCCCAGCCTCACTTTTGGATTTTTAGTAGAGACAGCGTTTCACCATGTTGGCAAAGCTGGTCTCGATCTCCTGACCTCATATGATCCACCCGCCTTGGCATCCCAAGGTGCTAGGATTACAGGCATGAGCCACGGCACCTGGCCCTGAGATGGCTTTAGAGGCCCCTCAGAGAAGCCTCAGCCAGGCCAGACACCTACTAAGGGATGAACACTATCTGTTCTTGCCACCCCAGCGGCACCCAGATAGCCACAGTTTTTTGTGCTTTGTTTTTCTCTCACCTCTGATTCTGCTGGAAAAACACCCAAAACCTCCGGTCAGATCAGCCCAACCCTAGCAGCACCTGCAGCAAGAGGGCAGGAAGTCAAGCTAGAATGGAGGAGGAACCAGCTTGTGCTTCAACCAGGGTCCCCCAGGGAGGAGCTGGATTCCCCCAGTGGGCAGTGGGGCATGTGCCCACCAGGGGCCTCAGAGCTGTGTTCTGGGGAGAGGGCAGGCAGGGGGCAGCTGCAGAGCTGGGCTCCTGGAAGGATGGCACAGTGGCTTCCTCTGGAGGGTGCCTGGAAGCTCCCTACTAGGCCCTGGTAAGAGGGGTGGGGCCTTAGGGGCCTCAGACTTTGTGAACACGGGAAAAGCAAATCCCCCTTCAAATCACAAACATCTGAAGACAGCCAAAGTTGTCCCCGGATTCCTCCTCCTTTTCCTCCTCCTCAGGTTTGAGGTCTTACTGCTGCAAGGCCCTTCAAGAGAGGCGGCCGTGATGCAGTGGGGAAAATGCTGGATTTGGAGTCAGAAGGTCTAGATGTGATTTTGGCCAGTTATGGTAACTTCCCTGAGCCTTGATTTCCTTGTTTGTAAAAATCAGATAGTGCGACCCTCTTCCAGGGATATCAGGCAGAGTGTAAATGAAGACGGATATGTTCAATCCATTTTTCTTGCATTTAAGAGGTGCTCAGTATGTATTTGTTGAACCCAATAAAAGCTTTTGGTTCATATTCTGTGTTCTGATTTTGTGGTGGTCATACAAACCTATACATTTGCTAAAATTCTGTACACCCAAAGGAAACACACTCAATCTTTTTTTTTTTTTTGAGACTGAGTTTTGCTCTTGTTGCCCAGGCTGGAATGCAGTGGCATGATCTTGGCTCACTGCAACCTCCGCCTCTTGGGTTCAAGCTATTGCCTTGCCTCGGCCTCCCAAGTAGCTGGGATTACAGGTGCCTGCCACCACACCTGGCTAATTTTTGAGACAGGGTTTCACCATGTTGTCCAAGCTGGTCTCAAACTCCTGACCTCAGGTGATCTGCCTGCCTTGGCCTCCCAAAGTGCTGGCATTATAGGTGTGAGCCACCGAGCCTGGCCCGCAATTTTATTGTGATGACTTTTTTACAAACCAATGTCTGGTCCAAATTTTTTCCCTCGGATGGGCTTTAGGATTCCCATTTGCAGATAAAGCAACCGAGACCTGGGATGTCTCTTGTCCCCACCATCAGTACCCAGCTATGTTTCCATTGCCTATGAGAGTTTTGGGGCTGTACAAGACAGACATGAGGTCTTCCAGAGCGTAAGCCCTTAAAACAGAAAAACAGACCAGGGAGGGCTCCTACATTAAACCCATGACGTCAAGCCCTTTGGGGGCGTCTGGTCGAGGGGTCAAGGCCTATGCTCAGACGATTTTCTGTTAATGAGAACTTCAGGCCGGGCACGGTGGCTCATGCATGTAATTCCAGCACTTTGGGAGGCTGAGGTGAGTGGATCACTTGAGGTCAGGAGTTCGAGACCAGCCTGGCTAATATGGTGAAACACTGTCTCTACTAAAAATACACAAATTAGCCGAGCATGGTGGTGTGCGCCTGTAATCCCAGCTACTCAGGATTACAGCTACTTGGGAGGCTGAGGGAGAACAATAGCTTGAACTTGGGTGACAGAGTTTGCAGTGAGCCAAGATTGCGACATTGCACTCCAGCCTGGGAGGCTGAGGGAGAACAATAGCTTGAACTTGGGTGACAGAGTTTGCAGTAAGCCAAGATCGCGACATTGCACTCCAGCCTGGGCGACAGAGACCCTGTCTCAAAAAAAAAAAAAAGATAATAATAAAAATAAGAACTTCAAAGTCTCAGGGAAACTGAGTTGTTCAAAGGTGTTAAAAGTGTTTAGGTAAAGCCAAGGCCTCCCCCAACCCAGGGCAGCCTCAAGCAGGGGGGAGACCCTGCCTGGGGGAGAAACGAAGCCTCCTCCCACCTTCTACCCGGCTGCCTAGGTCCCTGGTGGAGGTAGGAGGACGGAATTAGTGCCACTATGCAAAGCAGCAGGAAAGGAAGGGCTTCGGCTCAGTAGAGGCTGATGCCAAAACAACCCGGCTCCCTACAGCGGCCCAGAGACCGGAGAAAACACAGGGCCTGCCCGGCTTGGCCCAGCCAGACCCAGGGGACTGGAGAGACTGACCTGAAACCGCAGGTGTGGGTGCCTGCCCCACCAGCCCCACCTGGAATTCCAGAGGCAATCTGGTGAAAATTGGCACTTTTCTCACTAGTTTCCGTGTGCTAACCTTGATTCGCCAGTTAAACTGGCAGCTCCCCCAAGCATAGGAGCTCCCTATGAATTCCACAGGGGAATTCAGAGCAGGAACAGCAGAGAGGCCTCGAAGGATTCCCTCCAGGGTCAACAGGAAGTGGAGCACAGACTGTTGGGAGCGGGGTTTGCACACGCAGGTTGATTGCATTTGGCCTCCCAGGTGGAAGCTGTTCCTAGGACCTCCCACAGCTGATGGGCTGGAGGGCCCTAGGGGCCATTGTTTGAGGACCCTGGGAACATAGGGGACCTCCGATGTGAAACTGGGAAAGTCTGAAGGGGTACCATGGCTAAGAACCCCAAAGCTTCACCATACAAAGCCCCACTCTTTAGATCTCACTCTTGATGGCTTCGCGTCAAGCTTTCCTAGGCCCCTTGGGAGGTGGCGGTGGGGTGTTATGGATGCAGGGAAACCCCTACCCTCAGGGAGCTTCCAGTTTGACTGGAGAACCAAGGCCAGAGTGAGTAGCAGAAGGCTGTAGCTACGTCACCGCTGCATAGGATGGTCCGAATTGGGCTTGGACAGGGACTAGGTGCTTTGGGAGGGCTTCCTGTAGGTGGAGGCAGAGCGGGACTCAGTTACTGCTTGTTGGCTGAATGGAGTGCAGGGTGAGGGTGTCCCTGCTGGGGGGAAGGACAGGCCCAGTCACTCACCAGCTACTCTGGGTCCAGCTAGGGCCTGGCATGCAGACCCCAGTTCCAGGGGGAAGAAAAGGAGGGTGTGACCACAGGCTCCAACTAGGTCTTCAGAGAGAAGGGGTGGCAGTCACCTCTCCCACACCCTCGAGGGCTCACAGGTGCCACGTTCAAACAACAGAAGTGCCCACATAGACATTCCTATCCACCCCAAACCCATAAGATATCACGAGCCTGTGTGTGGTTTCTCAGGACACATCGTTTATTCCACCGGGAAAGGGGCTTGAGGCTGGGGCGCCCCTGGGGTGGGAGTGGTTGTGGGACAGGAGTAACGTTCCTGTGGCTCTTCTGGGGCCTAGCTGGGTCCACGGCTCTTCCCAAGCTCCGCTGGGAGTCCCTTGGCTCCGAGTGCATTTTCGGGTTCTGGGCCAGTCTCTGCCTCCCCCATCCCATGCATGGGGATGGATCCCTTCATAGCACCCCCCAGGAGGCTGGGTCCCGTCCATCCCCAGAGAACTCCCTCCAGGTCGATGCCCTGTTGTCCTTCTACTCCAGGCCCTTTGGCAAGAGCTGGGGACCAGGGCCTGGAGATGAGTGGCAGCTCTGGTGGGCCAGCTTCAGAGGCTGGCTGGGGGTCTGGGATGGGGGCTGGGCCATGAGCCAGGAAGCTCCGAAGCAATCACTGAGGCTGGGGAGCCTGTGTGCAGGGCGTGGGGAGGGCCTGGCTCTCACTCCTGGCCTGGGTGCTCACCCACAGACCACTTCACTTCCCCCCGTCCGCAGCGTCACTATGTCCTCGTAGGTGGCCGTCTGGTCAATGTTCAGGCCCTGGAGACATGAAGTAGAGCTCAGGCTGGGGCCACACCCTGACCACACCAGCAGATAGCGGCCACTGACCCCGAGGACTCAGAGCTGCGGGGCCTGCCCCTGATCCTTACCTCATAGGTGTGATCTTCCTCCATGCCGGCCTTGCTGTCATCCTGGGGGCAGAGAGGGTTGGAGATCAGAGTGTTAGTGTCCCCCGGCCCCATCCCTCACTGGGCCAGGCTGCGGAGGGCTTGGGGGATGAGGAGTAAGGGGTCAGGAGTGAGATGCATTCTGCAAGAACAGCTGAATGAATGAAGGAAGGAAGGAATGATTGAATAGCTGAGCCAGTGGGGGAGGTTCTGGGGACGGGCTTGGCCGACAAGGCCACAACAAGAGCTGGGGAGGCAGAGACCCTGCCTATGTCTGGCCTGTGCGGTGGCCTCCTCCGTGGTCCCCCAAGGCTTCGCCTGTCCCCTGGTCACCTTGTCCAGCAGCAGGAAGATGGGCACAACGATGAAGAGGATGATCAGCAGCGTCTGGATCATGATGATGCTGTCCTTCAGCGTGTTCCTGCGCTTTAGCTGCTCCAAGGTGCTGAACCCTTCGGGGACAGGGAGGGACGGGCTTGTGAGCCTGGGTCAGGGTCCACCTTTTAGGCCTCCAGGGCAGCTCCCCTAGGTCCCAGTGGCTTTCCTGGGTGCTCTAGGGCCATGGCCATCGCCGCAAAAGGCAGGCCGGGCTGGGGAAGGGGTGGACGGCTACAGGAGCGTCCCTGCCACCTGGCACACACCCATGACTCGCAGCTCCGTGCCGCAGCCCAGGTGGACCTCCGAGGAGTTTTTGCACTCGTGCTGGCAGAAGTAGATGCCGTTGTCCTCAAACCGGATGTCTTGGATAGTGAGGGTGGTGACAGAGCCGTTCTTGGTCTGATGCATGTGGCCCTGTCCCAGGTTCATCTGCTGGGCCTCCTCATCCATCTTCCGCTTCCGCAGCCATCTCACGGTGCTGGAGGTACCGTCTGTGTGGCATTGTATTTTCACCGTGAAGCCCCGTTTCCTGGCTATGAAACGTGGGTGCTGCCAGATCTGAGAGCAAGGACTACCTGTGGGCGCGAAAGCCAGGCTCAGAATTCCTCCTGGCATATTCCTGACTGCCAGCCCCTGCAGCAGGCCCCTGCCCTGGCTGGCACAGAACCCCTGGGCTCAGTCCTTGCTTCTCAGGGTGTGGGACAGGCAGGAGGCAGAGCCACGTGAGAGGCTGAGCCACGTGAGAAGCCACGGCCAAGCTCTCAAGCTCCACCCCTTCCCGATCGCCCCACCTACCCTTCGATTTTCCTTTAGAAGAGAGCTGGGACCTTGCCATTCCTTCCCATGCCCATTACAACAGCCTGACCTGGGCCACACCCCCAGGACCTGGAGGCCCACAGGCCTGGTGCTTCTGCTACTCTCTTCCCTGGGCTTCCCTGCACCTGCCTGAAATCATCAGTCTCCCCAGTTTCTTTAGGGATACAGGCAAACTCCTAGCCTGACAACTAAGCCCTTCCTCGGTCGACCCCCACTCCGCCACCTGACCTCCCTCCATCATCCCCTGCTTCCATCCTGCAGGGACTGGGTCCACTTCTTGTTCCAGAACCCTCTTCCAGCTTCAACTGCCTTGTTCTCAGCGAGCACTCCCTGGGAATCCCTGAGCTCCTCACACAGTGACCCTGCCCTGGAGGACTCACCCAAGGTTCAGGCAGATCCCCAGCTAGACAGGCCAAAGCCTGAGCCCCAGAGAAACCCCAGGCTCCCCTGTTGTGACCCAGAGTTTATCCCAGCCCCTCAGTGGCCACGGCTGGAGAGCCTGTGTCTAATGAGGATGACAGCGGGCCTGGGGTGGGGTTTGCAGGGAATCCTAAGGAGGCCTGGGGATGGGAGTCCTGGAAGGGGAGATCAGACAAGGGTGGGAAGCGGGGCTGCCCCCAGGACAGGACCATAGTCAGACACAGGCAAACTTGCCCTCAGAAGGGTGGGTGAGGCCACTGACCTTTGGGATTCGGGTACAGTTCCTGTAATCCGGCTGCTGGCACCAGCTCAGCTGCAGGGAGGGAGGAAGTGGGCGGGGCCAGGTCAGGGCCTCCTCTGGCCCAGGCTGCCCCATCCCTGCATGCCCTCTAGGTTCCAGAGCTACTTCCTCCTTCCATGACAGCAGCTTCAAGACCCCTCAATCTTCCCTGCCCCCTGTACTTGAAAGACAGGAGTGGGGTGGGGGTACCGGAAGCCTCGCCCCAAGCCCCAAGCCCCCAGCCCCCAGATCCCAGTCCCCTTTCTGCCTTTTACCCTCAGGGTGGCTTTCAGTAGGTGTCTGAATGAGACAGGAGGGACAGGGAAATCTCAGCATTTTGAGAGGCCAAGACAGGAGGATTGCTTGAGACCAGGGGTTTGAGACCAGCCTGGGCAACAAGGGAGACCGTGTCTCTATTTTTTGTTTTTGTACTTTTTTTTAAAGAGAAACAGGAAGAAAGTCACAGTCCGGAGGCTCTTCCATCTCCCAGAGGAGGGGGCCGCATTTGGATCACTCATCTTCCAGGGTCCAGTTGGGACGGCCCCTCCCCTGCTGGCCCCCAGGCAATGCCCTCAGCTTCTTCCTCTGGAGCCCAGTTCTTCTACCGTCCTGGCTGCTAACTCTGGTTTGCTTCTCATGCCCAGCTCAACCTGATGCCCTCCAGGCAGGAGAGGGGCTGGGGCCACAGACTCCTGACCCCCTCCCATGTGCAGCCGACACCCACAGACCCAGGCCTCAGGGCCATGAGAGACAGACAGGCGGCAGAAAGAGCGAGAGACAGAGGAGGGTGGAGCGAGCGGGGGGCTGGGTCGCAGGGCCCAGAGAGCTGGAGACAAGAGCGAACCCCACAGGCCTTGTCCTGGGTACCTGAGAGCAGCAGCAGCAGCACCACCAGCCAGAGGCTGGGCACAGGAGACAACGCCAGCCCAGCCATGGTCACCGTTCCGTCCCCAACCCCAAGCCCGTGACAACGTCCAAGGCTGCTTGAGGGAAAACGTGTAACTGCACCGGCTGCAGCCTATCCCCCTCCTCGCCTCTTCCTCACCAGGCCCCTTCCTGCCATGCAAATCGGGACCCAGGGGGAGGCACCAGCTCTCCGGGGACCCTGGGGGGAGGGCGGGCTCTTGTCAGCTGGGTCGCTAAGGCTTGGCAGTCGCCCAGCTTGAGCAGCACAGCTGGGGTCCTCAGTGGATGCCTCTGGTGGCCAGCCTTCTGGAGGCAGCCTGTGCTCGTCTCTCTGTGCCTACTCCACCGGTGGACATCCCCCTGGGACAACCAGCCTCCCCCTCTGCCATCTGAGCCTGGCAGGTCTTTTTCCTGGGCCCTGAGCGAAATAAGCACCTGTCCTGTGAATGAACTTGAACTTAGCTCCTCTGCCCTGAACTATCCTTCACCCTGTGGGAAGAGGAGCATTGAGGAAGGACAGTGCAGGGGGCTGGGGGCAGCCACAGACCCAGGCCAGGCACTTGGAGGGGCCCTGAGCAGAGCCTCTTGGCTGGAGTGCAGGCAGCTATGTTGGAAGTTGACCCTGTGGAGGATGGGAGCTATAGAGGTTCTTGAGCAAGAACAGGCCAAGTGTGGCAGCCACCGGGAGAAGATTCAGTCCAGGCCCGGGTGAGAGGTCTCCCTTCCTCATGCTGTGAAAACGTTTGTAGGGGCTGCCAAACAGGGTGGATGTAGGTGGAGACAGCTGTGAGAAAACCCACCATGTAGCCATCGGGGCTTCCTCAGGGGTTCTTAACTGCGGGATTCTGAGTGCATGGAATTGTTGTCTGCAGGTCCAGGGGATCTTAGGCAGGGAACGGGGGCAGGTGTGGGAGAGCCCTCAGACCCTCCAGTTATATCCTGCCTGTCTGCAGAGTGCTGGATGGAGCCACAGTGCTTAGGAACTCATCTAAGCAAATCTTTGGGGCTGCCCCTGGGTCCAATGTAGCCCCTTCAGAGATGGCCTTGTGCAGGCCCCAACCTGTACAACTGTCCACAGCAGGCTTTCGGACTGCAGCCCCACAGCTAAGCCCTCTTTGAATTTTATGTCTCCTGGTAGCTTCTTTTTGTCTCTCATCCCCGATCGCTGGGAGAGGAAGCAATGCTAAATTGTCAGTGCCCTCTGTCCCCATCTCTCTCCCCCCACGATCCTCCATTCTCCAGCCTGTGCTGGGCAGGTCTGTCTGGATTTAGGGGAGAAGCAGACCCGCCTCCCATGCCACGGCTGGAAGGCAGAGGGTCTAGGCCATCCCTCTTTGGATCTGGAGCTGGGCCTCAGACCTTACAAGGCGCGAGCCACTCTTAAGGGGTGCAGGCCAGGATCTGAGCCACAGAAATCGAGGACAGGAGGATTAAGGTTTCATCTGAGGAACAACTCGTTCCGGGCAGTCCCAGATGTTCTTGCTTATCTCCAGATGTTCCAAATGAACAACAAAAAAAAACATTTCTCTGAAAAGGTGTCAGATGTTCAGTTCATGGAATAAACAGCCCAGAAATGTAAACATCACCTGAGGTCAGCATGGGGCCCACAGCCCCAACACTGGTGAGGGCGGTTGGAGAGAGACTGATGGGGGAGGCGGGGGCAAAATCTGGGGGTCTCTTGGTTTGGGAAATACTCTTCCCGAGCCCCTAATGACAGAGTCCTTGGTTAGCTTTGAGGCTAGAATCTCCCCCAAAGTCGGGGTGTATGATGGGGAAAGGCTTGGGGTACACATGTTTGTGGTGTGTGTGTGTGCATGCTCACACAAGTGTGTGGCCTGGGCCTTGTGGTGTGGGGCCTACTTGGGAGCTGGTCCTGGGGCCCGGGGGACTGTAGGGGGCACAGAGGTTGGGGTGCAGTTGGCATACTCCAGACTCACACAAGTCACCCCCCTGGACAGGGATGCAGATGTGGCCTTTGGGCTTCATTCCCATTCATGCTGGGCAGGGATCTGTTTTCAGGAGCAGGGGAGGCAGCGGGGGCCCAACCACCTGCAGGGTTATTTGGCACAGTTTGGACCGGGCTGTTCCCTCGCTGCTGACAACAGCCCTGGGCCCCATCCTGGACTCATGATGCCCTTTCCTTCCCAGAACAGGAGGCCTCGCAAGCCCACCCCTGCCTCTGCCCTCTGCTGCCCCGGGCCTCACATTCTGACGTCTGACAACACCCCACTTTCCAGGAAGGCAACAGCAAAATAAGGGATGGGGGGGGTCGGGGGAAGGGACAAGGGGCTCAGTGGGTGGGGAAGCAAGAAGGCAGCTATCCCCAGTCACCCTAGGAGGCTGGGAGCGGGAGAACCTCAGGGAGAGAACAGCTCAGACATCCACCTCCTTCCCCAGCCCAGATGTCCTGGGTCTGCTGGGCTGCTGAGGCCGGGAAGAGACCTGCTAAAAAGGACGTGGGTTTGAGCCCTGAACCAGCAGTGAAACCTCCCAGGTTACCAGTGGTTCTCAACTCGGGGTGCTCTTCCCCCCATCAGGGGGAGCGTCTGGACACACGTCAGGGCAATCACGCCGGTCACAATGACGGGTGGGTACCCACAGGTGGGAGGGCATTGGCTGGCAAAGCAGAGTTCCCTGCCCCACATACCAACAGCACCCCATGAGGCAACACCCATTCTTAACCTCTCAGTGACCAAGATGCCTCATTTTCGTAAAATAGAAATAATCCAAATAGCTCGTTTTTTTTGGTTGGTGTTTTCTGTTTTTTTTCTGAGGCAAGGTCTCGCTCTGTTGCCCAAGCTGCGGCGCAATCTCCATTCACTGCAACCTCCGCCTCCCCGCTCAAGTGGCCCGCCCACCTCAGCCTCCCGAGTGGCTGGGACTACAGGTCACGCTACCACGCCTGGCTAATCTTTGTATTTGTTGTAGAGACAGATTTCACCATGTTGCCCAGGCTGGTCTCGAACTCCTGAGCTCAAGCAATCCACCCGCCTCAGCCTCCCAAAATGCTGGGATTACAGGTGTGAGCTACCATGCCCTACCAGTTTTTTTGTTTTTTTTAATTTTATTATTATTATACTTTAAGTTCTGAGGTACGTGTGCAGAACGTGCAGGTTTGTTCCATAGGTATACACGTGCCATGGTGGTTTGCTGCTCCCATCAACCCATCATCTACATGAGGTATTTCTCCTAAGGCTACCCCTGCCCCAGGTCCCCCACCTCCCAACAGGCCCAGTGTATGATGCTCCCCCTTCTCTGTGTCCATGTGTTCTCATTGTTCAACTCCCACTTATGAGTGAGAACATGCGGTGTTTGGTTTTCTGTTCCTGCGTTAGTTTGCTGAGAATGATGGTTTCCAGCTTCACCCACATCCCTGCAAAAGACAGGAACTCATCCTTTTTTATGACTGCTAGAGTTTTTGATTTAATGCTATGAACTTTTTCATAGCACTGCTTTTGCTGTATCACAGAGGTTTTGATAAGTTGTGTCATTATTATCATTCATTTCAAAGAATTTTTTAAATTTCCATCTTGATTTCACTGTTAACCCCCAAATCATTCAAGAACAGGTTATTTCATTTCCATATATTTGTATAATTTTGAAGGTTCCTTTGGGAGTGGATTTCTAGTTTTATTCTGCTGTGGTTGGAGAAGATACTTGATATGATTTTGGTTTTCTAAAAGACACACTTACGTGCATGTTTATAGCAGCACAATTCACAATTGCAAAGCCATGGAAGCAACCTAAGAGCCTATCAGCCTATCAGTGGATAAGAAAATGCGGTGTATATACACCTCTTTACGGAATACTGCTCAGTCATAAAAAGAAATGAAATCACATCTTGGAGCAACCTGGATGGAGCTGGAGGTCATTATTCTAAGTAAAGTAACTCAGGAGTGGAAAACCAGATATCCTGTGTTCTCACAAGTGGGAGCTAATCTATGGGGATGCAAAGGCATACGAAAGATGTGATGGACTTAGGGAACTCAGTGGGGAACGTGGAGGGAGCGGGAGGGATGAAGACTACACACTGGGTACGGTGTACACTGCTCAGGTGACGGGTACGCCGAAATCTCAGAAATCACCGCTAAAGAACTTATCCATGTAACAAAAAAACTACCTGTACCCCAAAGCGATTGAAATAAAAATGTAAAACCAGTGAGAAGTTCCCACTCCAGGGAGGGAAGACAGCACCCTGGGGGCGCTCAGATGACTCCTGAGATGCTCGACACCTCCCCTCCCCAAAGCACGCACAGAGCTGCAAGCTGGGAAGGGGCTGCAGAGGCAATGGAAGGACATCTTGGGGGCAGCCTGAGAGCCCCTCCCCATCCCCCACCCAATGCTACATAACCTCAGGACCCAGGAAGAGAGGGTGCAGACATCCTGAAAAGAATTAACTGCTTACTCATCTGGAAGATTACAGTCCTGGGAGTCAGACGTTGTTACAGAAAAGAAATTTACAGGCTGGGTGCAGTGGCTCTCACCTGTAATCCCAGCACCTTGGGAGACCAAGGCAGGAGGATCACCTGAGGCCAGGAGGCTAAGACAAGCCTGGGCAACCTAGCAAGACCCCATCTCTACAAAAAACTAGCCAGGTGTGGTGGTGTGCGCCTGTAGTCTCAGCTACTCAGGAGGCTGAGGTGGGAGGATTGCTTGAGCCCAGGAGTTCGAAGCTGCAGTGAGCCATGATTGCACCACTGCACTCCAGTTTGTGTGACAGAGTGAGACCCTATCTCAAAAAAAAAAAAAAAAAGAAAAGAAAAAGAAAATTACATATAAGATTACATGTCACTCTCTGGGGCTGTGGGCTAAGCCTGCTGCGTAAGAATACTCTTAGTCACAGGTCCACGTGACCATGGGCTAGCTGGGGTCAGAGGTCAGTCCTGGGGTCAGTGCCTCTGAGAGAGAGGCTGTGCTGTGTGCCCCACTGGCACCTTGAGGCCTCTGAGAGGGGCAGAGAAGTGAAGGGGCTTCTGGAGAGGAGAAGCTGGGGACACAGGGTACCAATAGGGACCACCCGGAAGAGAGGGAGTGCAGTGCTGCCTGTTGCGGGGCCGGGGCTTGACCCCTGATTCTGTCTGGTCTCTTGGATTTCAGCTAAGGGGCTTTTGGGAGGAGGCAGGAGAGAGCTGGACTGAGCCAGCGGGTGGAGCTGGGGCCTTCTTATCCTGCCCAGCCCTGAGAGGCTCCTGTGTCTTCCACATTCGGCTCCAATCCCCCACCGGCCCTTCTTGCTTCTCACCGCCCTCAGCCCCGTCCACATCCCACGCTGACACGCAGAAGAGAGAAGCCACACACCAGAGGCACCAGGGACCGTTTATTGTAAGAACTGTACAAAGGAGCCCGCCTGCTGGCCTGGTGTGGGACCTGCTCCCCCGGACCAGGCAGGAATGGGCATCGTCTGCAGGGGGAGGGACCCCAGGCAGGGAGGGGCTGGACCCTGCTTATCTACTTTTCCTCTGCAGCCTGCACACAGTCCACGGAGAATACCCAACCAAACATTTCTGAGGCTCCAGCGCCCAGGAGGGCAAGGCAGAGGGGTAGCATTCTGGGTAGGGGAGGCCGCCCCCATTAGACAAAGCTTCTGAAGGAAGAGATGGAAGGAGTGGAGGCCTCCTTCCATAGAGGAGACACAGGCAGGAGGCAGGGAGCAGGGCTCAGGCCATGAGAAACAGGGAGGGAAGGAGAGGAGCTCACTGGGAGTGAGGGACAGGGCTGTTCAGGCAGCGCCGGGAGCAGGCGAGGGAGCATGGTGGACCGTAAAGACGACTCTGGCCCGTAGGCATGATAGGTAGATGTGCACACACACAAGCACACATACATGTCTTGAAGGTTTTGCTGCTTCCTGAATTTTAATCAAACTCTTCATGAGAAACAAGAAGGAAAAGAAGAGGAACTTAGGCCAACAGGATGCCCTGAGTGCACCTTACCACACGCATTCACACTCATCCACACACTCACAGCACAGTTCACCCTCCCAGACACGGGAACATGCCCATGGACAGGCCTGCACAGCACGACACAGCAGCCATACTCCATGGACCTTGAAACACTCCAGGGCACATTGACACACATATACACAAAGATACCCAGACACGTGCATAATGCAGGCACCAGTATGCAGTGGTTCACACACACACATACAGTCACACACTTGAACACACACAGGCCTACAAACATACAAGCAGACACAGCCACAGGGACACACACAAGTGAATAAATTCAGTGACACCTGAGCGGGTCTTTCACCCCTCCTCCTCCGGGCACAGCCTTTGTTCTCCAGGAGACTGCAGAGGCCTGGCCCTGCCATGCCCAGAACAGCGGTGCAGCAGAGGTCCTTTTCCAGGCCACAGGAGGTTGGAAGGTCGAGCCTGAGCCAGTCGGGCATTCCCTGCTGCATGCTCTAGGGTTGAAATCTCTAACATGAGCTCGACTGAATATTATTAGGATCACTTTGAGGAGAGAGGTGGGAAGGATGAGGGGAGAGAAAGAGATGGGCGTGGGAGATGAGAAGGGAGATCTCTGAGGCTGGAGGAGGACCCTGGAGCCCTGGTGGTGCTCACGGAGGAGTGAGGCAGGGAGAGTGGGAAGGGGCGAGAATCTTCTTACTGAGCAGCAGGTCCCCGCCCCCGCTCAGGTCTGGATGCTCAGGCCATGTGCGGTGATCCAGTTGGCAGGACCCAGCCTGTTCCACCCACCTGTGCTTCCTAGAAAAGGACAATTCCCAAGTGACATCCTTCCTTCTGCTCTTCCCCTAGGGGCCAGCCAGGGGGAGCTACGGACCTGGACGTGGCCTGGGAAAAGGTTTTCAGAGTCACCATCTCAGCCCGAAACAGCAGGATCCAGTGGCCAATCAGGTTTTGAGGCTTTGAGGAGCTATTTCTGAACCAGTCACATTTCCCTTTTCCAGGGAATTCCTGAGCTGGCCTGGTGGGCAAAGCTGCACCCCAGAGTCAGAGAGGGTGGGCTAGTAGTGCCCTGGGGTCAGGTGTCTGCACTCCCTGAGGTTAAGACGTCTTTGGGCTGGAGCTGAGGGGTCTGAGCCACTTCCTGGAGAGAGGCCAGTGACCCTTAAGACTGGTGATGGGGGGAACTGATCCCTCCACCGTAGGCCAGCTCCTTCCCAAGTGAGGGGCAGAGATTTGAATGTTCTGACCTCCCCCAGGCCAAAAGGAGGGGCGACAGGACCCAGGAGGAGGTCAGAGCAACTTGAAGATGAAATCATAGAGGCAGGGGCCTCAGGCCCAGCATGGAGCCGCTGAGTACAATTCCAATTTCCCACGGTCTGGGAAACAGGTGCTTGGGCCTGGGCTTCAGCCCCAGTGTGGCCAAATCCTGTCCCCCAGAAGGGATCCAGACACAGTCCCAGATTCAAAGCCCTGCTCCCTCACTCTGTGTGCAGGCACCACGGGGGAGCTTTGGGGACTGTGCCTAGACTTGGTGGGCCACCTCGACGCTGCCTGCTAGACGAGAGACTCCTTGACCCCCGGGCGCACCGTCTGCCCTGGCAGAGGGGCGGGAGGCCGGGCAGTGTCTGAGGGGCTGATGGGCGTTAGTCCCATGGCGGGTCCGGCGTCCCCTGCCTTGCCCTCTCCTCCGGGCACTGTGAGCTGCTGTTCCCATTCTCGTGACCATACATCTTGCCCATGGTGTTGGCCAGCAGCCCCTCCTTCTCAGGGGCATCGTCCCCACTGCCGTCGTGGCTGTGACGGTACATGTAGGATGCCTGCTTCACGGAGCGCTGGAGCAGGTGCCGGCGGTAGGCCCTCTGGATCTTGATGGCGCACACCTCCTCGTGCTTCCTCTTGAGGGTGGTGGTGATGGGCTCGTAGGACACCTTGGAGGGGTTGGCTGCCATGAACTTCTCCTCCATGGTCTGCTTGAGGGCATCCATTTCCCCCAGAGTCACCCCAGGACCTCTTTGGTCAGGGCAAAGAGGATGTCCAGGCAGTGGATCTTGTCCCCCGGCACCATGGGCAGGTCCAGCGTGATGAGCTTGATCTTGTTGGGCTTGGCGATCCGCAGCGGCTCCTGCAGGGTGTCCACAAAGTCCGAGAGGCGGCCATAGGCAATGAACTGGGTGGCATCGGGGTCGAACTTCTCCCACGTCTCGTAGAACATCTCAAAGTCGTCCTCACCAAGGGGCTCGCTGCTCTCCTCCGTGGCCACGTTGAAGTTTTCCAGGATGATGGCAATGTACATGTTGACCACGATGAGGAAGGAGATGATGATGTAGCTGCAGAAGAAGCAGATACCGATGGAGGGGTTGCCGCAGTCACCCTTGACGCTGGTGCCCGGGTTCTCCAGGCTGGGGTCGCAGTCTGGGGGCCCACTATTGAGGATGGGGTTGAGGAGCCCGTCCCAGCCAGCCGACGTGGTGATCTCAAACAGGCAGATGATGCTGTTGCCGAAGGTCTCGAAGTTGAACATGTCGTCAATGCCTGACTCCTTCTTGACGTAGGCGAAGTTGGACATGCCGAAGATGGAGTAGATGAACATGACCAGGAAGAGGAGGAGGCCGATGTTGAAGAGGGCAGGCAGCGACATCATGAGGGGCGAACAGCAGCGTCCGGATGCCCTTGGCCCCTCGGATCAGCCCGCAGGACGCGCCCGATCCGCGCCAGGCGGATCACACGGAACAGCGTGGGTGACACGAAGTATTTCTGGATCAGGTCGGAGAGTGCCAGGCCTGCGGGGGAGGAGCTAGTGAGGATGCCGCCGTCGGGGTGGGGGGCCGGCACAGGGTGTGGGGGGGCATGTGGGGCTCAGGGGGCCCGGCCTGGTGTGCTCTGCTCAAGTCTCAGAGCACAGCCCAGATGACTGACAGGTGATGCTGGGTTCTCCCAGGGTCTTGGGGCCAGGGGCTGCAGCTTTGCCCTGATGGAACTGGAGGTGGGATACGATGAAGCAGGGGAGGGTAAGGCCCATTCTCAATGCTGTTTGCAAATGTCGTGTGTGTGTGTGTGTGTGTGTGTGTGTGTGTATATCTATATATATATATAGAGAGAGAGAGAGAGAGAGGACAGCTGTGTGACTCTGGGCATACCACTTCACTTGTTTGTGCCTCAATTTCCTTACCTGTAAAATGGGAACAAGAGTCCTGCACATGATGTTGTTATGAACACAGGGTGAGATGACGCCTGTCAAGCACACAGCGCAGCTGATAATAAACGGCAGCTGGATACGATCATCAGCACACGCGTGACTGTGCACTTCTCCGTGTGCACAGACACTGGAACCATCTTTTACACTTTTCCCTCAGGATGTGGGCACCTGAGTGTGCGTCTTCTGGTCAGCTGTGTGTCCTGAGGGGGCACCCATGTGTGCGCAGGTGACAACCTGCCTGTGTGCACGCCCATGTGCCTTTGTGGATTGAGAGTGAGTGGCAGGCACGCACAGGTGTGTGTCTAGGTGAGCATGTGGGGGTGCAGGGGCATGTGTGTGTGCACGATGGGTCCTCCCGAGGGCCTCATCTCAGGGCTGCCCTGCCGGCCAGGCCCTCCCCGCTCACCCACGATGGACAAGATGACCACCACGAAGTCGAAGATGTTCCAGCCCACGGTGAAGTAGTACTGGCGCAGGGCGAGCATCTTGAGCACGCACTCCCCTGTGAAGATGATGATGAAGATCATGTTGATGTTGTACAGGATGTCCACCTTGAGCTGGCTCTGGTCGTCTGTCTCCACCATCATGGTGACCATGTTGAGGCAGATGAGGATCATGATGGTGATGTCGAAGCCCTGCTTCGTCACGAGGTCATACACCATGCCCTGGATCTTGTTCTGCAGCGTGGGCGGGAAGGGACAGACACGGGGGAGTCGGTGGCCAGGTCCAGGCAGGATGTGGACAGGCAGGAGACACAGGCAGGATGGCACACAGCATAGTGGGGGCGGGGGGAAGAGACAGAGAGAGAGAGAGGAAAGAGAGAGAGAGAGGGGCTTGTGGCGGAGTCAGCCAGGGGAGGAAGGGTGACCCATCAGATCATGACAGGTCTGGGACCAGGTCATTTCATGGGGTTCATGGTCCTCCCTCCTCCCCGGGGGAAACCTTCTTCCCTTCAAGGTTCCTAGATGCTCCTCCCCTTTCTCCCCAAGTCATTGCTCCTGGGGGAGGGTATCTGGATATCCTCTTCTTACCCGCCTTGTGGGGGCCCTTGCCCCAGAGGCCACTGAGGTCCCAGGTGGGGAGGCAGATGGGCACTGAGGGGCTGTGCAGGGCCGGGTGAGGGTGAAGCAGCCACTGGAGTTTCGTGGATAGCCTCTGTGCACACGGTGGCTCTGTGGCACTATAAAGAGGCATCCCTCCCTACAGGTAGACCAAGCCCCCTGCCCCTGGGGTGGACCCAACCTCACCCAGGGACACAGCCTGGCGGGTGGAGGGCAGGCAACCTTTTACCCGCATCTGTCCCCTAGGCAGGAGCCTGGTACTGCACACAGGACCGGGGGACCCAGAAGGGTGGTACCTGGGGCCGGGGAATTGGCTTCTGAGGCTTCTTGGAGCCGAGCTTCTTCATGGCATTATAGTATTTCTTCTGTTCCTCTGTCATAAAGATGTCTTTCCCTCCAAAGTATAGTGAGATAGGGCTTGTTAGGTTGGGGTGGGGTCCCTCTTCCTGCCTCCAGGACCCCCCTACCTCAGGTACCACCTTTCAGGTAGCCCCAGCCCCTGTGGATCAGCCTGGAGGAAGGTGGGGATCTGGAAGGGTCAGAGATGGAGGGACAAGGGGAGAATGGGGGGACCGAGAGGGATTACAGGTCCAGAGAAGGGTGGGAAGGGGAGTGGGGGATCAATGCTGTCCTTCAGCTTGTTTCTGGCCACTTTTCATCAATATCTGGCTGAGACCTAGAGTAACCCACGAGGCAGGATGTAGCAGCCTCATTTTACAGATAAGGAAACTGAGGTTCACAGAGGCCAAGTCACTTGTTCAAGGTCCCCTAGTGGGACTGGGACCCAAGCTAGCTGTGTGAACCAACAGCCTGGTGAGTGCCCAGGCAGCGTTTATGGGTTTGCATAGGAGAGAGTAGACAAGGGAGGCAGGAGGGAGGCCCGGTGTGGGGAGGGCCTGGGGGGCTGGGCTGATACTCATCTTCTTTTTCTGCTGGTTGAAGTTGTCAATGATGACGCCGATGAAGAGGTTGAGGGTGAAGAAGGAGCCGAAGATGATGAAGATGACAAAGTAGAGGTACATGTAGAGGTTCACCTCATACTGCGGCTGCTCCTCCTTCTGCGGGGGCACAGGGGGGATGGCGTGGGTGCCCATGCTGGCTTCTCCCTGCCTCCCACGGCCCGGAGGGCAGGACCCATCCACCCCCAGCCTGCCAGGACTCACCTCCCGGGAGTCCACGGCTGCATACATGATGTCCATCCAACCCTTGAAGGTGGCCTGAGAGAGTGAGGTTGGGGGAGTGAGCGGGGCGGGGTGGGGCTCCTCCCTGCTTTCATCATCCATGAGTTTCCCTCCCCCCACCCAACCTGGTCCTCCCCTGCCAAAGGCCACCTGTCTGAGCCCCTCTGGGCAAGCATCAAATAAAGACCAGAGACCCAGACCCTGCCTGGGGGTCCCACAGCATTGGAAGCAGGGTGGGCGGTCCCTAACAAGGAGTGACATTGGGCTCAGGTATCACGAGAGGGACTGGGATGGGAGGGACCAGGGAGGGGGGCACCTCCATCCAGGTTCCTGGCTGGGGCAGTGGGTCACACTCACCACCTGCAAGAGGGAGAGGTAGCCCAGACCCACGTTGTCGTAATTGACCTTGACGTTGAGCCAGCGGACCTGGCCCGTGTGCATGAGGCTCTCACACTCAGACTTGTTGTTGACCTCGGAGATGTCGAACCTCTCGGAGGTAGTGGTGTTGATGCAGTAGTAGAACTTGCCGGCAAACAGGTTGACGCCCATGATACTGAAGATCAGCCAGAAGATGAGGCAGACGAGCAGCACGTTCATGATGGAGGGGGATGGCGCCCAGGAGGGCGTTCACCACCACCTGGGGGCCGGGTGGGGGTTCATTGCCAGTGCCTCTCCCAGCCTCTGAGAGAGGGCTCCCCATCTCCATGCCACCCAGGGGACCAGGCAGAGCTGGGCACTGTCAATCAGGGAGGGCTTCCCAGAGGAGGGCCGATCTGCTGGGCTGTGTGTGTGCAGGTGGGGGGGGCAGTGAGGGGGTGGGGCAGGGAGCAGCAGGCCTGGTGCTCAGGAGGGCTCTCTGCTTGGCTGGAGTCATCAGTCCTGAGTGGGGGGTGCTGGGTTTCTCTGGAAGCAGCCCAGTCACAGGTCACCAGGCAGGAGACAAACACTCTTTGCTCAGCCCCCATAGGAAACTCAGTCCACATGACCCAGCCCCTGCTCGTGGGTTCTCAGCCCCAGAGACCCAGACAAAGGCACAGAAAAAAGGGCAGTAGGGTCTCTGAAGCAGCAGGAACCCTGGGACTGAAGCCTTGCCCCCACCAGCCCTGGTCACACAGCCCACCCGACCACTGCACATGGCTGGATCTGAGACCCTGCTCTTTTTAAGGAGGTGCCATTTCATGACCTCCAGAGCGGGTGGCACAGCCTGGTGGTACCCAGGGGGAGCTTTGTTCCTGGCTGGGGCACCGACCAGCTGTGTAGCCACAGGCAGCTTGTTTCCCCCTCAGTGGGGAGGGTTCACTGGCTCTGGGGGTCAGAGAGCCCAGCATTCAGCTGGCGCCTGGCAGGGACAGGAGGGGGCTGCTTGGGTGGGCTCGCCATGGCCTGTGGATTTGCAGACATCTGTCCTGCTGGAGCAGGTCTTGCTCCCGGCAGGCCTCCCTTCCCGGGGAAGTCCCGTTTTTCTTGCCCCAACCCTGTGTTTACCTGCCACTTCCGCTCTCCAGGGCCTGAGTGGATCTTCCCCAAAGTCACCCCAAGCTCAAGGGCACGGCCTTGACCGAGACACCAAGCTCATCGATGGGGGGTGAGGGGGGAGACTCAGAGCCAGGGTGCAGGTACATTGTTTCAGAGCCCTGGGTGGCTCAGTCTGAGGCTGGGAGAGCCACCCATAAACCCACTTGTAAACCACCCATAAACACCACATAAACCTGCCTTCCTTCTTCCTCTTCCCTGGCTGTGGGGCCCTCCTGGCAGCTTCTGCAGCCTCTGCTGCCCCCAAGTAGTGGCAGAGGTAAGCTAAGGGCGAGCTGGATCGGGGGCTGAGGGTGGGAATGGGGCAGACAGAAGATGGGCTGCGGGGGAGGACAGCTGGGGAGGTGGGGGCCAGACCTGGCCTCAGGCAGGGCTGCGGGTCCAAGCTCTCCGCCTCCCCCTGGTGGTGGCTGGAGTATAGACATGCGCCCTCCACCCTGCCCTGAGAGTGGCCCGACCCCCCATCCCCAACCCACCCCAGAGGCCCCTTCAGCACCCACCCTCATGCCCTCGAATCGGGACAGTGCCCTCAGGGGACGCAGGGCCCGCAGTGTCCGCAGGGATTTGATGGGTCCCAGCTCCGAATAGCCCAGCCAGTTGGCCACCAGGCTGATGATGGAGACCTGCAGGGGAGGGGTGGGGGGTCAGTGCGTACAAGACCCCCGCCTCCCCTCAAGCCCAGGCAACGGGGTCTTCCTGGACTCACAGCTCCTGGCTGTCTCCCATAGATCCCCTTCCTAGTGGGTGGTCCTGTCTGTTGGGAAGAGCAGCCCTGGGACTTGTCCCAGCATCTGTAGGAGCCCAGGCGCCACCTCAGTGATGTCATCAACTAACTGGGGATGGCCATGAGCAGGAGGGATGGTATCCGACTCCCCTCGAGAGGCCCATGAGCCCATCTAAGAGGGTAAGAAATCCTCCACTCGCCAGGTGCGGTGGCTCACAATCCCAACACTTGTGGGAGGCTGCGGCAGGCGGGGCACCTGAGGTCAGGAGTTCCAGATCAGCCAGGCTAACATGGCAAAACCCTGTCTCTACTTAAAAACAAAACAAAACAAAAATTAGCTGTGCGTGGTGGTGGGAACCTGTAATCCCAGCTACTTGGGAGGCTGAGGCAGGAGAATTGCTTGAACCCAGGAGGTGGAGGTTGCAGTGAGCGGAGATCTTGCCACTGTACTCTAGCCAGGTGACAGAGCAAGACTCCATCTCCAAAAAAAAAAAAAAAAAAAAAAGAAACAGAAAATCCTCCACTCCTGGCCAGGCGTGGTGGCTCACGCCTGTAGTCCCAGCACTTCGGGAGGCTGAGGTGGGAGGAGGATTGCTTGAGCCCAGGAGTTCAAGACGAGCCTGGGCAACAATCTTAAAAATAAATAAATAAAATGTATAAAGTAAGAAACTCCTCCACTCCTATTGGCAGAGATGGTAAGTAGCCCTCCTGCCCGCTGCCCTCCCCCAAGGCCTCCTTCCACTGAGGAGAAGGGAAGGCCTCCTGGTCCCTATTCCCCTCCTGGACAGCTGTGTCTGAGAAGGGCAGTGCTGATCAAGGGTCTGACTCTGGGGGTGGCCTCAGGTAGGTCCTGCCCCTCAGGGCCTGGGATTCCTGAGGTCCTTGCCACATTGACAGCCTCTGGATATGGTACGGGGCCGATGTTGGGGGGACTCACGTCCACGATGAGGAAGTCGAGCCAGCACCAGGCATTGGTGAAGTACACCTTGAAGCCGTAGGCCACCCATTTGAGTAGCATCTCCATGATGAAGACGTAGGTGAAGACTTTGTCGGCGTATTCGAGGATGGCACGGATGACTCTCCGCTGCTCGATGTAGATGTCCTCGAAGGCCTGGGGGCACCAGCACCACCAGCGTGGCCGGGGGTCCAGCAGGCTGGGGCGGCAGCCACATCCCCTGCCCTACTCGATGCTGCTGGTTCCCAGGGGTCTATCACGGGGGCCAGCCCAGGGGGACAGGCTGTCCACATCTCCTGGACTCCCACCGTCCATCACGGGGGATGAGTGCATTTCTCAGTGGGGAGAAGTCCCTCAGCCCTCCTTCCCCAAGCCCAACAACAGCAAATTATAATCATCTGCTGGGCGGGTCCACAGTGACACATCTTCAGTCCTGCGCCCCCACATGTACCCCTAGTTCCCAGGGCCCTCCCGCCTCCCCCATTGGTAGGGTGTACACAAAAGTCAGCGCCCATGGAACAAGGAAGGCACCTCTGCCATGTTAAGAGTCAGCACATTCTATAACATATCCCGGAAGCACAGTGAGTTCCTTTAGGGTTCTCAGGGTTTGGGACTGACCAAGGCATGGCCCTTCCTGTGTGTGGAGATGGGGAGCCCCCGGAAGGCCTGCTGCGGGCCTGGCCCCTGCCCCCTGCCCCATGCTCCCAGGTGGTGCCTACCAGAGCCCCGCTGCTGAGCAGGATCATGAAGACAATGAAGGTCTCGAACCAATTGTGCTCGACGATCTTGAAGCAGGCCCTGCGAAGAGTCCACCACTTCTTCCCTCGGCCCTGGGAGATGTCCACGTAGAGGCAGGGCCAGCGCTGCACGCAGGCTGATGGGGGGCAGGGACAGGCACCACATCACGGGCCTGGGGCTGCCTTGGGGTGCACAGTCAGCACCCTCCCGTGGCGTCCCAGGATGCCCCTCTCCCAGGGCTCCCACCTCCTCCCTCACCCAGCTCCATCTGGCTCACATGCAGGGCTCAGGGCCTCCCTCCACAGCCCCATCCACCATGCGACAACTGCTGCTGGCGGTGGGCATGCAGAGGAAAGGCGTCCTGGCCCCGAGCCCCGGTGCTGCCGCTCTCAGCCACCCCACCCCACCCCCGACCTCGCCCAGGCCATCTCCATCCTGCGCAGCCCAGCAGGCTCTATGGACAAGGACATTTCTCCAGGGCTGTGTCCTGAAGGCCTCGCTCCCTGAAGATGGAGGGGAGGATAAGGAGGAGGAGGATCTAGGCAGCTGACACCTGCACTCCTGCACGTTCCCTCCAAGCCAGGCCCGCACCAAGGGCTCTGCATGGATGTGCCACAGCTCTGAGCGCACACTGCCACCAGCCCTAGGCCTGCAAGGCACGGGGGCCGGCCAGGCAGCCCCCAGTTTGTGTGCTTCTGGTCCTGGCGTAGCCTGCCCCTTGCAGGGGTGCAGGCCTGGGGGAGACACCCAGGTGAGGTGGGGGGTGCTCTCACCCTCAGTGAAGCACTCCTCAGGCTGCTCCTCGGGGTTCTCCTCTGCCTGCTCCTCAGGGTCCTCCTCGGGGGGCTTGTAGTCAGCCGTGCTGCAGACGGAGGAGTTCCCGTCGTAGAGGGGCTGTGGTGGCTTCTGCAGAGGCCACAGCGTCACGTGACCCCTGGGTCCCTGAGAGACCCTCTCATCCTCCCACCAGATGGGGCAGGATGGGAGACCAGCAGGGAAGGGAAGCAGAGAGGGAGGAGCAAACTCATTCATTCATTCATTCACCCAGCCCTGGATGCTTGAGGAATCATGGAGACATAGGCGGCCCTCGTCATACCCGCACGGCACTTACATAAGGAGTGGGGCAGGGCTGATGCCTGGAAAGGGACAGTGAGGGCATGAGTACACATGTGAAGGCCTCGGATAAGGGAGGAGGCGGGGACCCTGGCCCGAGTGGGGGTGTGGGAGGTGTGGGGAACCTGAAGGTAGCCCTGAGGGGACAGGGGTATGAAAAGGGGTCAGGATGGAGCCAGGCTGTCACAGCGCAGAGCATGGGTGTGTGGTGCCCCTAGTGTCTGAGCCTTCCCACACCCAGGGTCTGTTTGGCTGAGGAATCCAGAAAGGGTGGAAAATGTTCCCAGCCAAAGCCTCCATCCCGCGCCAAGGGAACCTGATCAGTGTTGGGGGCGGGAGTCGGGGAGGCTGAACCAGGTCTCCTCCCACCTCCTCCTGCTGGGCCAGGCCAGCTTCCCGGCCTCAGCCTCCACCTGGCAAGGGACCCCTTCAAGGCTGAGGGTGAGGTCCCAAAGGGAAGGAAGAAGAGGGCAACTAAGGGGCAGCTCTGTATCCAGAGTGGTGACCAGAAAACCACCACAAGTGGGTCCTTGTTTTCAGCTGATAAAAAAGGGAAACTGAGGCACAGAATGTTAGGTCAGCCAGGGCATCCACTGAGTTGCCCAGAATGTGCATCAAACTCCCAAAATCGCCCTTGAAGCTGGGCTCGCCCTCCTTGAGCAAGTCCCCCAGGCCCCAGCCCCGTGGAGCCTGAGATTTTGGTGCTCTCCAGCCCCCGCCTCCCTGCCCTGCCCCCCCCCGCCACCCGCCACCCGAGTGCCTCATACCGAGGTCCTGCCCGGGTATTTATAGCTCACAGGCACTCAGCCCCCAGTAAGCCAGCGTGCCACATATTGGGGGAGAATAAGGAGTCAAAAGCTTTCAGGGCAAAGTTCATTAGGCTCAGGCTGATGGCGCAGGGGTGGACAGGGACCCCCGTCCTAGCTTCTGTGCGAGTCCTTTCCCTGCCAGAGCTGGACTGTGGGGGAAGGGGACTCAAGACGCAGAGAGGGTCCCAGCTCAGCCCCAGCTGCTGGGGGTGACCACCACTGAGTTCCTGTCCCTTCCTCGCCCTCGAAGTGGAGGGGTAGGGAGGGGCATCTGAACGCAGCAGCAGGCCCCCCCACGGCTGAAGGGTCAGGGCTTCTGCCTGAGGCTTCTGCTCTCCTTGTCCCCCAACTCCCGTTGGCCCCCTGGCTCCTCTCCTGAGTCCCCCACCTGGATCTGGCACCTTGGCTCACACTGGGAGGTTGGGAGCAGCCCCAGGTGGGGTCTAAACACAGATAGAGGATAAATGTGAGAACTGGGCAAGAGCCTTTAAGCCCAGAGGAGAAGGTAAGAGAGGCCTCTGGGGTCCTGGTCCTGCAGTGGCGGTGCCCAGGTAAGAACAGCATGTCCAAGAGCACCACCTGCTGGTGAGAGGGGCCCAGGCGGCATTCGGGGACAGGCCTGAACAGAGGGTTTCAGGACAGGCAGGGCTGATCATAATAACCACAGCAATAACGATAGTGACAGCCGCCACTCACAAGGCGCTGACTGCATGCTTTACATACAGCGTCCCACATAAATGCCACAGGGCACCACCCCCATTTTATGGCTGGAGAAACTGGGGCTCGGAGAGGACTCAGGACTTGCTCAAGGTCAAGGGAGAATGTGAAGCCGGGTCTGTCTGAGCCCCGGCCCTGGCTCACCTTGCCATCCTCAGGCTCCGAGAAAGTGTCGGTTTCCTCCTCAGTGGGCATCTCCAGGTCGGACTCCTCAGAGGCGATGGGCACCTGGATGGTCAGGTAGGGGTTGTTGATGAAGTTGAGGTGGTCCAGCTCGATGCTGGATGGGGGGGCCGTCAGCCAGGCCCACATGGTCCAGGATGTGATTGTCCTTCTTCAGGTCTTCCTTGGGTGGCTCCTTCTTCTCTTCCTCAGGGGCAGTCTCCCCGGCCTCTCCAGCCTCCCCCGACCCCAACAGGCTCCCCCGAGGCTGAGCATGAAGTCCTTGGGGCTCAGGATCTTGCCATGCAGCAGCCCCAGGAGGAAGGCCTTGGCAAAGCTAATGCCCCACTTGATGCGCCCGATGGCAATCTGCAGGTTGTTCATCTCACCGTCCTCATCCGGGGCTGCCAGGCTGTCGGCGCTGAAGGAGCTCAGCAGCAGAGCCAGGAACAAGTTCAGGACCTGGGACATGGGGTCGGGGGGAGCCTCACATCAGTCCCTGGGACCCAGAGGGTGCCACCTTCAGCCAGCACAGGGGTCCTCGGTCTACAGATCCGAACTACCACATGTTGGGCATTTAAACAACGCCACCTAAGAGGTGTTCACAACTGCTCGTGGAGGTGATGGTTATTATCCCTTCTGCAGCTGGGGAAACTGAGGCTTGGGCTTCTGAGAGGACTCTGCTACCCAGGTCAGAGGCAGGGTTTAGGAAGGCCTGCTGGGGGACAGGGACTCTCTCCATGACTGTCTTTTTTTTTTTTTTTTTTTTTTTTGAGATGGAGTCTCACTCTGTTGCCCAGGCTGGAGTGCAGCAGCGTGATCTCTGCTCACTGCAACCTCCACCTCCAAGTTCCAGTGATCCTCCTACCTCAGCCTCCCAAGTAGCTGGGATTACAGGCCTGCTCCACCATGCCAAGGTAATCCTTGTATTTTTTGTAGAGATGGGGTTTCAACATGTTGCCCAGGCTGGTCTCGAACTCCTGACCTCGGGTGATCTGCCCACCTCGGCCTCCCAAAGTGCTGGGATTAGAGGTGTGAGCCACCGCACCCTGCCCATGACTGTCCTTTATCTCCACTCCCAGAGGATGCAGAACAAAGAACTGGGCTCAAGTCGCCAAGCTTCCAGGACTTACCGGGAACCTTAATCTTTTGTGCCTTCTTTTCTTCCTCTGTTAAGTGGGACTTTAATAGACCCTGTGCTCCTGGTGTACAGAAACCTGGCCCCTGCTGCTCCGGAAGGGCCATCTCACCTACTATTTACCCTCTTTTCTCCTCTGGGGTTTTCCAACTCCATCTATTCTGGTTCTCGTCCCACATTCCTATTGGAAGAGACTTAAGAGGCTACTGCTCTTCCCTCAGCACCCCCCACCCATTTTATTTTCCAGTGGACAGACATTTCCTGAGCCCCTGACACTACATGCGTGGCCTCAGGGAGCTCACAGCCCAGCAGACACAGAGAGAGGATCAGACACATGCAATACTGTGGGTTTGGGTGGCAGCAGAGACTGGGGTGCACAGCTTTTGAAACTGTATTGCAGAGCTCGGAACCCCCAGTTTATTAGCTGTGTGCTCTGAGGCAATTCGCTTCACTGTGCTGTGCCTCAGTTTCCTCATCTGTAAAATGGAGATGATGCCAGTGCTCCTCCCATTTTTGTGAGGATTAAAAGATCAATACAAGGCCAGGCATGGCGGCTCATGCCTGTTATCCCAGCACTTTGGGAGGCCGAGGCAGGCCGATCACCAGATTAGGAGATCGAGACCATCCTGGCTAACACAGAGAAACCCCGTCTCTACTAAAAATACAAAAAATTAGTCAGGCATGGTGGCGGGTGCCTGTAGTCCCAGCTACTTGGGAGGCTGAGGCAGGAGAATCACTTGAACCAGAGGCAGAGGTTGCAGTGAGCTGAGATGGGGCTACTGCACTCCAGCCTGGGTGACAGAGCAAGACTCTGTCTCAAAAAAAGAAATCAGCACAAGTAGAGCACGCAGTAGGAACTCAACGCATGTTGGCTATGAATTATGTTCAAAATAACAGAAAGCTATACAAGGTGCTCCAGCCTGGCTGACATGGTGAACCTCCATCTCTACTAAAGATACAAAAGTTAGCTGTGCGTGGTGGTGCGCACCTATAATCCCAGCTACTTGGGAGGCTGAGGCAGGAGAATCACTTGAACCCGGGAGGCGGAGGTTGCAGTGAGCCCAGATCGTGCCACTGCACTCCAGCCTGGGTGACAGAGTAAGACCCTGCCCACCCCCACCCCCCAAAAAAAAAGAGAAAGGAAGGAAGGAAGGAAGGCAGGCTGGCTATGCAAGGTGTAAGGAAGAGTGTGATTAACTCTGAGGCCAGCTCAGCATTTTATAGATGAGGAAACAGTTCCAGAGAGGGGGCGTGGCTTGCCCTAGGACACATGGCTTAGCCAGAACTGAAACCAGGCTCCTAGTCATGGTACAGCTTTAGAAGGCATCATTCACTTAGACTACAAGGTGAATGACAGCCCTGAAGGTCTGCAGTGTGGTCGCCCTTCCTTCTACCAGTCCACCTGGCCCTGGGCAGTGGGAGGAAGGAGAATCCTGTCTGGGGTGAGGGTCCTGGCTCCTGTCAGCCAGAAGCATAGCCGGGGGTCCTGGGGGAGTGGAGTACGTGAGGGGTGGGGAGCCTGCGCTCACGGATCTGCCACCCTTGGTCGTCTCCTTGGCGGGGCTCACTGCTGGCTCTCTCCAGCCTTCTCCAAGGTCTTCTCGTCATTGTCTTCACTACATTCTGTTGATTATATTCTGTTAATCATGTTCATACACTCTCTTTAAAAAATATCTTAAAGCCCTCTTTGAGAGAACGTGCTGGGATAATTTCCGTGGCTCCCCCTCCTCCCCCACCATGTCCCCTGGAGGCTTTGCTGCCTTTGCCCCCAACCAAAACACATTAGTCTTTCTTCTCCCTCTCTTGGGGGGGAGGCATCCAGTTGCCAGAAACACATCTGAGATGGGAATTAGCTGCTCTCTGGGTCAGCAGGGTTTGCACACGGCTCCTGCCCAAGACAGAAATAGCCGCCCTAGGCAGGGGGAGGGTGGGGAGGGGAGGGGGCCGACATCCATTTCCCTGGGGGTTCTGTGCTTTGGGTTACTGGCCACCTAGTCACTTCCTCTTCTTCTTCACGGTTACCCACAGGAAGTGACCAAGTGCCATGGGCGCAGGGGACGCGGGTCTTCACACTCTCTGGCAGGGTGCCCTGGTGGCCTCTGGCAGACACCTGCTTCTCTGAAGCCCGGGGAGGCAGTGGGAGGGGCAGTGCCCAAGGAGCTGACAGTGCTGCCTCCCTGGGCTGCTCCACTCCCCTCTGAGCAAACTGGGAGAGCCACAGAGCTGGGCTGGGAAAGGATGTCGTGGCGTGTGTGTGTGCGCGTGTCTGTGTGACGGGGGTGACAGGCACATGGAGGCAGGACCTGCGCTGGTTCCGGATTCTGCAGCCAGACCGCAGGGACTCCCATCCCGCACATGGGACAGATTCACCTCCCTGAGCCTCTGCTTCCTCGTCTATAAAACAGATGAACCGGCGAACTCTCACAGGTGGGTATGGGGAGGAGGCGAAATGAATATACACAAAGCACCCAGAATGTTAGGTAGATGCTAAATAAATGTCAGCTGTCAGCACCCTTCTGCTGGTGCTGACATTATCGTTATTACGATACCGTTATCACTGGTGTTAGTGTTACTGGAGTTATACGGACCCAGTTCCAGCACCAGCTGTTTCTCACTAGCTGTGCGGTTCTGGACAGGCCACCCCGAGAGCGTGGAAATAACATTACCTGTCTCATGGGGTGGCTGAGGGGATTAGGGACCATGACCGTATAGCCCTTTGTGCAGGGACTGACACACAGTAGAGGCTCTAATGCCAGTACAGGAGATCACCTTGGTGGGAACCTAAACCAGCACTGCCGCGCAGCACGCCTGCAACACCTGCACCCCCAGCCACGTGGCCAGGCACTTTGGTAAGCACTTGTAAGCGCATGAACCATATAATCCTCTCGACCACCCAGTGGAAGAGTCATCCTCACTATCATCCCCATTTTCCAGATGAGAAAACTGAGGCCCAAAGGAGTTAAACAATGGGCTCAAGGTTTTCCAGTCAGTGAGTGGCGTGGCAAAGTGGGGGCTTGGAACATTTTTGAGTTTCTGCAGAGAGACAGCAACTCCCTGCAGACTCGGTCACCCCCAAGTCCTTAGACTTACATCCACAAACTCCCACTCAGGGCCTGCTGTCCCCATCCCCAATCCTGCCCCAAAGTTGGGCCTGGGCACCTTCCCTCTCTCTCCCCCACTCCCCAAGACCCTCCTTTCAGGGACAGCAGGTCTGGGTTCTCCTCTGTAGCTGCAGCATGGTCTTCTCCAGCAGCCAAGGTGACACCCCCTCTGGGTGCTGCCCCCAGCCAAAGACCAGTGATATCTGAGAAGCGCTGTCCCCGCAGCTCAGGGATTCCATAGGCCTTTGGGGAACATGGGGACAGGCATCTTCCCAGTCCCTGTTGCCCAGGGCAGTGCCAGCCACCGTAGGGTGTAGGTGGGCACAGCACTGCAGGGCTGTGGCAGCAGTGACCTCCACTGCCACCTCAAGAAGGGGAGGAGTCAGAGTCACCTTCAGCAGCCCTAGCCACAGAAATGCTGGCCAGCTGGACCACAGCCCTACACCCTGGCTCTCACCTCCTGGCCCCTTCCCCTGCACCAGCCCCACACGCCAAGCCCTGAGCCACGGCAAGCAGCAGAATAAATACAGTATATGCCATCTCTACATTTTCCCAATACCTGCACCTGTTGCTTTTTTTATTTTCTAGAGATGGGGGTCTCGCTCTGCCCCCTAGGCTGGAGTACAGTGGCGGGATCATAGCCCACTACAGCCTCAAAGATCCGGGCTCAAACCATCTTCCTGCCTCAGCCTCCCAAGTAGCTGGGTTTGGTGTGTGTCACCACGCCTAGCTACTTTTTCATTTTTCCATCTTTTTTATAGGTGGGGGGTCTTGCTATGTTGCCCAGGCTGGTCTTGAACTCTTGATCTTGGTCTCCCAAAGTGCTGGGACTACAGGCACGAGCCACCACATCCAGCCTGATTCTCTTTTTCACAGCCTGGACCATAGGCCCTAGAGCAGAGGAGGTCAAGAGGCTGGGAGAAAGCCAAGAGGCCCAGGTTCCCCCACAACACTGTGGCTTTGGACACACTATGGCATCATCTTTGCAGTAACCCCAAGAAGTCCCTGTTGTTTGTCTTCTATGTGAAGGTTAGAGAATCCAGCCCGACTAGAGAGCAGCGATTAGCTCAAGGTCACACAGACGATGGCAAAGGGGCTGGGACTGGAATGTGGGTCTGTCTGACTCATTATCAGTTTGCTTTACTCAAAACGTTAGGCTCCAACAGCGCTACTCACAGTGTGGTCCCAGAACCAGCATCAGCATCCACTGATCTGTCAGAAATGCAGATCCACAGGCCTAGGCCCAGAGCTGCTGAATCAGACACTCTGGTGGTACCACCAGGATCTATGGTTTAAGTAAGTCCTAGGTGATTCTTACACATGTTAAAATTTGAGAACTACTGGGTTCAACCACATAAAATTGCCATTTTGGAGAGGATGTGCCAGGGAGATAGAAAGCAGTCAAATATGTTGGGCGCAGTGGCTCGCCCCTGTAATCCCAGCACTTTGGGAGGCTGAGGCGAGTGGATCACCTGCGGTCGGGAGTTCGAGACCAGCCTGACCAACATGGAGAAACCCCATCTCTACTAAAAATACAAAATTAGCCAGGCATGGTGGCACATGCCTGTAATCCAGCTACTTGGGAGGCTGAGGCAGGAGAATCACTTGAACCCAGGAGGTGGAGGTTACAGTGAGCTGAAATCGCACCATTGCACTCCAGCCTGGGCCACAAGAGCGAAGCTCCATCTCAAAAAAAAAAAAAAAGGAAGAAAGAAAGAAAAAGAAAACAGTCAAACATCAGGCACGTCTTGTACACTTCTCAGGCAAGAGCAGGGGCCACCCAACCAGCCTCACTCACCACGAGGTTGCCGATGACCATGACCATGAGGAAGACGGTGAGGCACATGGCTTGGCCGGCCACCTCCATGCAGTCCCACATGGTCTCGATCCACTCCCCCACACAGGATGCGGAAGATGATGAGGAAGGAGTGGAAGAAATCGTGCATGTGCCAGCGTGGCAGGCTGCAGTCCGAGGCAATCTTGCACACGCACTCCTTGTAGCTCTTGCCGAAAAGCTGCATGCCCACCACGGCGAAGATGAACACGATGATGGCCAGCACCAGCGTCAGGTTGCCCAGCGCCCCCACGGAGTTGCCGATGATCTTGATGAGCATGTTCAGTGTCGGCCATGACTTGGCCAGCTTGAAGACCCGCAGCTGCCAGACAGGAGAGGGCAAAGCCGAATGAGGCCCAGGGACCACCACCTAAGGCAGCCCCAGACTTAGGAGAAAGAACAGTGTTGAGCAGCTTGAATCTCCAGCCCCCTGCACAATCTGATTCCTCAGTTTGCCCTTCTGTTAAACGGGAACACTCATCCTACCACCTCAGGCCCTTCATGCATTAAAAAGAAAACAAGTCCAGGCGGGGCGCGGTGGCTCACGCCTGTAATCCCAGCACTTTGGGAAGCCAAGGCGAGTGGATCACTTGAGCTCAGGAGTTGGAGACCAGCTTGGCTGACACGGTGAAATCCTGTCTCTACTAAAAATACAAAAAAATAGCTGGACGTGGTGGTAGGTGCCCGTAATCCTAGTTACTCAGGAGGCTGAGGCAGGAAAATCGCTTCAACCTGGGAGATAGAGGTTGCAGTGAGTGGAGATCGCACCACTGCACACCAGCCTGGGCTACAGAGCCAGACTCCATCTCAAAAAAAAAAAAAAAAAACAGAAAAAAAGAAAGAAAAGACCTTATCTGTTAAAGATACAGACTATGGCCGGAGCCCTGGCTCACGCCTGTAATCCCATACTTTGGGAGGCTAAAGCAGGTGCATCACTTGAGCCTAGGAGTTGGAGACCAGCCTGGGTAACAGGGCGAAACCCTGACCTACAAAAAGTACGAAAATTAGCTAGGCATGCTGTGTGCCTGTGGTCCCAGCTATGCAGGAGGCTGAGGCGGGAGAGTCACTTGAGCCTGGGGAGGTCGAGGCTGCAGCGAGCAGTGATTGTGCCACTGCACTCCAGCCTGGGTGAAAGAGAGACCCTGTCTCTAAAAAAAAAAAATACAGACTAAAGTATTTACAAGCGAAATTATATGTTGGAATTTGCTTTCACAATAAAAATTGGAGGACAGATGAAACAGGAAATGTAGAATGTTGTTGATGGTTGTTGAAGCTGGGTGATGGGTACTGGAGGTTCATTATACTTTCTCTATACTTTTGTGCACACATGAAAGGTCCCTTGATAAAGTTTGTTGTTGTTGTTGTTTTAAGATGAAGTCTCAGTCTGTCACCCAGGCTGGAATGCAGTGACGCCATCTCAGCTCACTGCAACCTCCACCTCCCGGGTTCAAGCAATTCTCCTGCCTCAGCCTCCCAAGTAACTGAGACTACAGCTACAGCTGCGCTCGTCACATGCACAGCTAATTTTTGTATTTTTAGTAGAGACGGGGTTTCACCATGTTGGCCAGGCTGGTCTTGAAGTCCTGACCTCAGGTGATCCACCTGCTTCAGCCTCCCAAAGTATTGGGATTACAGGCATGAGCCACTGTGCGCAGCCGATAAAGTTTTAAAAAGAATAGCAGTGCTCCTTATGGGGTGGTGGAAAGACACAAGTTCCGAGGTCCCACCCCTACTCCTAATGAACTTGCAGAGCCTCCGTTTCCAGATGTGCAGAATGGGGCTGGAGTTCCTGCTCCACTGCTGCCCCAGGTCATTAAAGAATCAAACCCAGTGTTGGCTTCTGTTACTCGGTCCCCCCAGCAGCCCTGTGAAAGGAGAGCGGGCACTCCTTTTCCCTGTTTTACAGGTTAGAAAGGTTCTGAGAGGTAACAGGTGTGCACAGGCAGAGGGGGCCTTGTTTCAGCCCTCCGGCTTCCTGGGGTTTCTCCTCCCATCCCTATGCCCACCCTCCTTAGTCTGCTCAGCCCACCCCCATCCCAGCCCCTGGCCCAGGGGGCTTTCGAGTACCAGACGGAAGGAGCGGAGCACAGACAGCCCTTGTACGTTGGCCAGGCCTAGCTCTACCAGGCTGAGGGTGACGATGATGCTGTCGAAGATGTTCCAGCCCTGCTGGAAGTACTCATAGGGGTCCATGGCGATCAGCTTCAGAACCATCTCTGCTGTGAAGATGCCCGTGAAGACCTGGGGGGCGGTGAGGTGAGGCCCTGTCACAGAGCCTTGGGGAGCCCAGGGCCCTGGGAGTCTCCCCACCCAACACTCACCTCCTGGTAGAGGCTGCAGGGGCCGAGGGGAGGGGGGTTCAGAGCCCTGAAAGGGGCAGGAGTGGCACACATGGCCCGTGTGTGTGTGAGTGATGGAGGCAACGGTCAAGCCATAGGGCAGAGGTGGGTACAACTCTGAGACCCGCTCCCATCCACTTCTGGCCTTATGACAGTGGGCAAGGCACTTCACTGCTTGGAGCCCAGCCCTGTCATAATATTCAATGTTTGCAGGGCGCTCTGTGGTTCACTTTGTGACCTCATTAGTATCCTGATCTCTACAACACTGGGAGGGATTCTCACATGAGCAGTTGAAGTTCAGCAAGCTAGACAGCTAGCTGGCATCACAGCACCCATATGGGAATGAGCCACATCTCAAGCCCAGTTCTCAGGGGCTCAGTTCAGCATCCTGCCTCTGTGCCCATACCCTCTCCACAGGGGTCATTCCCAGGACCCTGCAAATCTTGGCGGACTCAAAGGTCTGCCAAGGCAGGGGCCAAAAGGAGCAAAATCAATGAGAAGGCAGCCAGAGCTGCCCCTGGACATGGGGTCTGAGGAATGCACAGGCCCTGAAAGCTCCCTGGGCACGGCCCCCCCTCCTGCCGGGCACCAGCTGCCCTTGGTCCACAGCCTGCCCTGGGCACATGCTGAGCCCCTCCCCAGAGGCTGTGTCTGGACACAGCAGGTGCCAAGACAGCAGCATAGTGTGGGCAGGGGGTAGGCAGGCAGGCGGGCCTGGTCCATCACGCATATCCCAGCAGCTGTGCCACAAGTCCAGAGCACGCCCTTGCCCCTCCAGCCTGGCATGGCCACGGCTGCCTCGGCTGCTATATGGGACAGACATGCCTGCCTCGAAGGCTGGGGAGCCCAGGGTTTGATTCTCGTGCCACCCACCCAGCCCTGGTCTTGTCCCAGACCCCAAATCTTACTCTCCCTGGCTTCCCCTAACCTTCAGGGTTGGGGAGCATCTCGCCCATTTGCTGTCCTGGAAAAATTGCAAAGGGAATTGGGAAGGGTGGGGCAGGGCTGGAGGAGGAGGAGGCTTTTCCCTTTGTCAGCCTCCTCTGGGGCTGGCAACAAGGTGATAATGCTCCTAATGGGCCCGGATAAGCGGGTGGATCAGCGGTGTCAACAATAGTGGAGCTGAAAAGGGCTGGAGAGGGGGAGGAGCCTGGCCACGCTGGAGAAATAGGTGAGGGCTGGGGGAGTAGCTCCTGGGGCCCACTGGGCCTCAGAAGACAGGGCTATAGGTCCCACTGCCAGATCCCTTGGCTCCTTTCAGGCCCATGACAACTTCTGGAAGTGGACAGATTTGTCACCTAGCCCCTTCACCCCTATCTCCATACCCCCCATTTCCTTACTCCTGCTTCCAGGGCATGGTCTGCACCCCAGATCCCCCAAGAGCCTGGACCTTAAGAAGCCCAGCACCTCACCTCACTCTCCCTGCCCCCAAATATCCTGAAGCCCCGCTTCTATGTACCACAGATCACCCCAAGTACTCCCCCCACATCAACTCATGCCCCCATATGCTGGGAAAATAACCCCAGCTGTCCGCATGTGTCCCACACCGTGCCCATATTTGCACACAGCCAGACAGCCACCCTGGGCCCCACCCCCTCCCATCCTGCCCATGAATGATCCCTCTCCCCCGCCCCTCCCTACCAGGTTGCCCATGGTGAGCACGTTGTCAAAGTGCTCCGTCATGGGGTAATGCTCCATGGCCATGAAGAGGGTGCTGAGCACGATGCAGATGGTGATGCCCAGGTCCACGAACGGGTCCATGACGATCAGGCGGATGATGTTCTTGAACTTCACCCACGGGGCGCAGCAGTTCCATATGAGCACTTTGTGGGCGCACTTGTACCACCATGGCGGGCACTTCTGGTGGGCCTCTTCCAGTTCTGGGAGAGGAGTGGTAGCAGGAATCTGGTGAGGATTCACACCTCACGTGCCCCCGGCGCCACCTAGAGCTTTGGTTCCACCTTCCAAGCCCGGCCCCTTAGCGCTTCACATCTCAACGCTTCAACGCTCTAGCAAGGCCTGTTCCAAGTTCCACCACCTCTTGCGTCACCCTTACTGATACCTCCCCTGCTACCTCCGCCCCACATGGCTTTACCCCAAAGCACCGCCGCCTGAGCGTGGCCAGCTCCAAGCTCCACCGCCTCGGTGAGCATCCTCCAGACCTCGCTCTCTAACCCACGACTACAGTCCCAGGCCTGGAACCGCCAGAACCGCGTTCCCAGAGCCCCGCCCCCTACTCCAAGCTTCACCACCACTCACTGCATCAACCTCCGGACCCACTTCTAAACTCCGCCCACAGCTTTGTTCCCCAAAGCCCCGCCTCCTCAAAGACCCACCCCCGGCGCCAACCTCCTCCACCTCGCAGAGCGCATCCTCAAGTCTGTCCTCTAAACCCCACCCACACTCTCCGCCCCCGAAGAAGCCCCGCCTCCTCCCAAAGCCCCGCCCCTCAGTACAGTAACTCACAGGCCCACCTCCTCAGCAAACCTTTCCCCAAACCCCGCCTTTCAACGCCCTGCCTCAAGTCTCTCCCTCTTGGCCCACCCTACAAAGCCCCACCCCTCAGGGAACTGGACAGGACGTCCACCCTCTCCCAGAGGCCTGGGACTGCGAGCCTGGCCTGTGAGATGCCCTAATCTGTCTGGGTCCGAGTTCCCAGGAAGAGGCGGGAGGCCACTGCAGGGGCTTGGGTTCGAGCCCCACGTGCTGCTGGCCGCTGCCACTCTGCAGACAGATCCCTCGGGGATGCACTGTCGGTAATACCGGCCCCCTCCGAAGTGTCCCCAGCCGATCCATCCTTTCCCACCAGAGTCGCCTTCTGGAAACACTCCCCTGTTCTTGCCATCCCAAAGCCATGAGTGCTGTGCAAGGACCATGGGACGAGCTGCTCCTCCTCCTCCTGGCCTTGGTGTCCTACAGGAGTGTCCTTGGCCCAGGCATAATCTCACTTACTCATCACTGCAGGTTTACCTGGTAAATGCAATCAGTGCCTCCCATTTCAAAGATGAAGAAAGGGACTGGAGTGGGTGGGTGGGTTGCCGCCCATTGGAGACCCTGGGTTCATGCCAGGGGTGTGGGTGGCTGAACCCCCCCATACCCAGCAATTAGCATACCGAACCTCAGTCAAAACCTCCCCCAGTCTGCACCTCCACCCCTACCCAGGGCTTCTGCAGGTGCCCAAACAGGGTCTGAGGCCCAAAACTTCTCACAGCGGTCCCGGCAACGGCAGTGTGGAGAGACCTCCTCCCCCAGCATTCCCTTGATACTCTCTGGCAGGTGGATGCCTGTCATACAAGGTCAGGTGACATGGTGCCCTCTAGAAAACTGCAAAGTCCTGCAGGGCACCCAACCCCCTGGCACAAGGCAGGCTGACCTGGGGATGGAACCAGATCTCTCTGCGTCAGAATTCCTTTATCCTATCATCCCTCTTTCCTGTGCTTCCTCCTTCCCCTCCTGCTTCCACACTTTCCTCCCTCTCATCCATCTGTCTGTCCATCCATCTGTCCATCCATTCATCTGTCTGTCTATCCATCCATCCATTCATCTATTTATTCATCCATCCATCTATCCATCTACCCATTTATTCATCCATCCATCTTCCATCCATCCATCCATCTATCCATCAGTCCATCGATCCATCTGTCCATCCATCTGTCTATCCATCTGTCTGTCCATCTATCTATCCCAACCATCTGTCTGTCCATCTGTCCATCCATCCATCCATCCATCCATCAGTCCATCTGTCTATCCATCCATCTGTCTATCCATCTGTCTGTCCATCTATCTGTCCATCCGTCTGTCCATCTGTCCATCCATCCATCCATCCATCCATGCATCCATCCATGCATTCATCCATCTGTCCATCCATCCATCTATCCATTCATCCATCCATCTGTCTGTCCATGTGTCCATCCATCCATCCATCCATCCTTCCATCTGTTTGTCCGGCCAGCCGTCTGTCCATCCATATATTACCCATCCATCCATCGTGTTGTGTCTCATTCACCCTCTCTCATCATATCCTTATTCTTCTGAGATTCGGCCGGTGGCACAGATATTGGGGATTTTGGTTGGGCAGAATCTGACTTTTGACCTTTAACTTTTACCCAGAGAACACTTGAGGAGCAGGATGTCCAGTTTCCGGAACATTAGGCCTTCTGGTTAGTATTATTAGCCTATGCTTCCCATTAGGCAGTCCCCAAGGCCCTCCCGGAAGCCCCCCAGTTCCCACAGCAGCCTGGCCTTGCAGCTAGAACTGGGCCAGGTTAAGGCAGGACTATATTTATCACAGCCGTTTCTTCTGTGCCAATATTAAGTTACTGTCCTGAAGCCAGTCCAGCCAGGCTCCACCCTGACCTCAGGAGCCTGAATGGGTAGAGGGGGCAAAGGGCACTCACCTTCCATGGCATCCCTGTCCTCCTGAATCCAGGCCAGCCAGGCCCCACACTACCTAAGTGGGCACAGGGACGCAAGGCACTCACCTTCCATGGCGTCAGAAATGCCGCTGTCTCCGCTGCCACTCTGCCTCGGGGCTCCCTTCTCCCCTGGGGATGTGTCCAGGCTGCCATTGCAGTCTTTGCCATGGGCTGGGTCCCCATCTGCCTCTCCACCTTCCAGAGCTTGGGCAGCCTTGGCCTATAGACCAGCAAGAGTGACGGGTAGGAAGTCCAGCTCTGAGCCAGGGGGATAGACTAATTGACCCTCAGGGTCCTTCAGGGGTGTGTCAAACTTACTACAGGTGGGGGAAGGGACAGGGTAATGTGGTGGTGGGGGGTGACAGAGTAGGGACCAAAGTGTCTGAAGACCCTCTTCCCCGAAGACCCTTGACTCTTATACCCCAACGAACCCTCCACTTGGTGAGAGAATGAGAAAATGGTCAACCGCTCACTGAGGCTTCATCAGGACCAGCCCCTCCCCTCAGTGTGGACCCATCTGCTGCCCAGAGAGTATCTCGAAACCAGAAATGTCTGAGCTGGAAAAATACTTTGGGTTTAGCTACTCCAGATTCCTTGTTATAAACAGGGAAACTGAGGCACAGAGCAGATAAATCCTTTTTCTACTGCTTGGATGTCCCCCTCCCCACCAGCAAAGCTCCCAGCTGGGGCTTTCTGCTCCTTTTGCCTCAAAACTCCTACCCCCCATGCCCTCCCCTCCCCCTCAGCCCCCCCAGGGAGAAGCCAGTGGCCAGGCAGCCCCAGCTGAGGGCAGGGAGAGCCCTGGGTCCTTTATGTTCTTTCCCTGAGTCCAGACCTTTTCCAACTCCTCCTGGTGCTTTTTCTAACTTCTCAAGCATCTGCTGGAAACTCCTCCTCTTTCTCCTTATCCTCGGCCAGGGTGGCCTCATTCTGCTCAGCATACGCCATGGCCACCACAGCCAGGATCAGATTGATGAGGTAGAAAGAGCCCAGGAAGATGATGACCACGAAGAAGATCATGTAGGTCTTGCCAGCTGCTCGAAGGGTCTGGGAGTGGGGGGAGAGGGAGTGGAGGGGTCCCATGGCATTCACCTCCTTTGACACACTGCCCCTCTCCCATACATCCATTGCCTGGATGGGTAAGCAAAGCCCCTCCCTCACTGAACCTGGGGAATTGATGGCTGTCATTGGCACACTGAGCCATGTTCTGGGGAACTTCAAAATATCTCCTTGGGACTCAAGCATTTCTGCTCTCCTGGCCCAGAGGAGGACCGAAGCCAGGCATACTGATATCAGAGAACCAGGACAGAAAGTTGGTGAACATGGGTTGGGGGTCAGCTTGAATTCTAGCTTTGCCACAGTGCCTGGCACCTAGTAAGAACTCAACAAATAGTAGCTATTATTATTATTTAATCAAGTTTTTTTTTTTTTTTTTGAGATGGAGTCTTGCTCTGTCGCCCCCAGGCTGGAGTGCAGTGGCGCGATCTCGGTCTCCTGCAACCTCCGTCTCCCATGTTCAAGCAATTCTCCTGCCTCAGCCTCCCAAGTAGCTGGGATTACAGGCGCGTGTTACCACGCCCGCCTAATTTTTGTATCTTTTTCAGTAGAGACGGGGTTTCATCATGTTGGTCAGGCTGGTCTCAAGCTTCTGACCTCAAGTGATCCACCTGCCTTGGCCTCCCAGAGTGCTGGGATTACAGGCGTGAGGATTACAGGATTACTAGCTGCGCCCAGCTAGTAGCTATTACTATTGTTGTTATTATGTTTGTTATTGTTATCAACACCATCAATGTTAGAAATGTCACCAGGCATCAGAAGGCACCATCACTCCAGACTCAGCCTGCCTTCCCTGCAAACAGCAGAAGGCAAATAAAATATGGGGAGCCCTGAATTTCTAAGCTGCCCTACCGGTTATCGTGAGGTTTGGGGGTTCCTGGGTGTGTGGCTATGCTAGGCCCAGACCTCGGCTCTGAAAGCAAACTGTGGAAAGAATTAAAGCCATGGCTTGGCTCGGGGCAGGTGCCCAGTTTCAGAGGGCACCCAGCTCCTATAAGGGCAGTGTGGGAGCCCATGAGGAGATGGCCCAGCTGGGTGGTTGGCCATCCTGCGGTAGGCCCCATCAGGCCCTGAAGAGGCTGCAGGGACGGAGGTGGGGTGGCTGTAGGATTGAGGGGCAGGATGGGGGCAGCTGTACCAGCTGGAAGAGGTTCTCCCAATAGTCCTGTGTCATGAGGCGGAAGAGAGCCAGGAAGGCCCAGCTGAAGGTGTCGTAGCTGGTGTAGCCATAGTTGGGGTTCCGCCCGGCCTTGATGCACTCATAACCCTCGGGGCAGTGCCTAGGGTTAGGACAGGGGGCTGGGTTTAGGGCGGGAGGAGTACTCCAGCTGGGGACAGATGGGGACCCCAAGGGGAAAAAAGAATCCCCTCAGTTCTGCCTGTGTCCCCCAAACAGAAAAGTATTCCATCCATGCCCACAGGCTTCCCCCGCACTCCTGTCCACCCCAGGTCCTCGCCTTGCATCAACTCCCCACCTTCCAAGACCCCTGGGGCGCCTCTTCCCCATCCCTTAGCCCCACTCACCCAGCATCACTGCTGTTCCCACAGAGCAGGGCATCGTTGGAGCCCTCCAGGAAGTAGAAGTTCCCTTTGGGAGTCAGAGGCCACAAAGGAGGCAAGTCACCCACATGGACACAGTGTGAGCACCTGCACTCATTTTACACCTGTGAACAGGTCTGTGTGTACTGCATAAACCAAATGGATGTTCCCCCGGCTGCCTCTTCCTCCTCTTTTAAGGACAGTCCCAAGTTTCAAGGTCTCTGGCAGGGACTTGGCAGGGAGCTCAGCTGCAAGCACTGTCAGCTCAGTGCCCAGTGTGGACATAAAGTCAGGACACAGCAGCGGCACAAAGAAGGGACGTGTACATGTGTGCATAGGGCTACTGTGAACCTGTGCAGGGCCCCTGAGTGAAGGGCGAGTGGGGGTTGGAATCCAAGTGCCAGGGTGAGAAGGGTCACCTTTTCCTAATTGGCAGGAAGGCACTGTGTGGACTAACAGTGACTGTGAGAATGTATATATTTCTGGCGTGTGTACCTGTGCAGATGCATATGTAAAATAAGATGTGGGTATGTTGGGGGGTGGTTGTGACCCTGTCAGGGCGTGAGCATGTGGTGTGATAAAGGCGGGCAGGGGGCGCACAGGTTAGGGAGTAGGAACTATAGACTCTTGCTTTCCATAGTGAGAACTTCAGGTTTTTTTTTTTTTTTTTTTTTTGAGACCGAGTTTCACTCTTGTTGCCCAGGCTGGAGTGCAATGGTGCAATCTGGGCTCACTGCAACCTCCACCTCCTGGGTTCAAGCGATTCTCCTGCCTCAGCCTCCCAAGTAGCTGGGATTACAGGCACCAGGACGCCTGGCTAATTTTTGTATTTTTAGTAGAGATGGGGTTTCAACATGTTGGTTAGGCTGGTCTCAAACTCCTGACTTCAGGTGATCCACCCACCTCAGCCTCCCAAAGTGCTGAGATTACAGGCATGAGCCACTGTGCTTGGCACTTTAGGTTTTAAAAACAGTTTGCCATTTGTTGTTGCCCAACCCTTTGAGGAAGATAGTTATCTAGATTTTATAGGTGAGGATTCAGAGGGCTGGGGAGATCAAGTGACTTGTCAGAAGTGACACAGGCTGCCAAGTGCTGGATTTAAGCTCAGGTCCTTGCTGGCCTATTTGTCTCATAAGAAGTGGAGGCAGGGCCGGGCACAGTGGCTCACACCTGTAATTCCAGCACTTTGGGAGGCTGAGGTGGGCGGCTCACCTGAGGTCAGGAGTTCAAGACCAGCCTGGCCAACATGGTGAAAACCTGTCTCTACTGAAAATACAAAAATTAGCTGGGCCTAGTGGCACATGTCTTTAATCCCAGCTACTCGGGAAGCTGAGGCAGGAGAATTGCTTGAACCTGGGAGGTGGAGGTTGCAGTGAGCCAAGATGGCGCCACTGCACGCCAGCCTGGGAAACAGAGTGAGACTCCATCTCAAAAAAAAGAAAAGAAGTAGGGGCAGAGGCTGCGCTAAGTTCCCCCTTGCCTGTCTGCCCTCTATTCTTACCTTCGTCATTGATGTAGGCGTCCCAATCAAAGGTATCGTTGGTGGCCCAGCTTTCATGGCTGTTCCACGTGTCGTTGGCATACCATGAGTCATTGCCATGCCAGATCACATCGCCATACCACGTGTCGTTACCGTACCATGAGTCATTGCTGTACCACGTGGTGTTGGTGTCGTTGAATGGCGGGGGCCAGCGCACACACTTCTGCCTCAGGTTTCCCATGAACAGCTGCAGTCCCACCAGCGCAAAGACGCTCAGGCAGAAGACAGTGAGGATCATCACATCCGACAGCTTTTTCACAGACTGGATCAGGGCCCCCACGATCGTCTTCAGCCCTGACCGCGGAGAGGGCAAGGATATTGGCAGGTGGCAGCGCAGGGGTGAAAACAGAACCCCTCCCCCACTGGCTCCCCACCACCAAGCTTTTTCCTACTCCATCTCCAAGGCCTGACTCACTGAGCACCACTACTTCCCCGAAGCCTTCTGAAATTAACCCCACCCTTCTCTAATCACATCCTCAATCTGGAGCCTGCAAATGGCCACAGGTGCTCAGCCACTAGGAGAATGGACTGTAAAGACCTGATGGGCTGTTGTCTGACCTCTAGAGCAAACCAAGCCATACAGAGGAGCTTCCTACATGTCACTAGGTTAGCACTCTCAAAGTGTGTTCGATAGAACACTAATCTCCTATGCTGTGCCCTTAAAAAGGGGGGTTGATAACGTTTGGGAAAAGCTGCCTCCGAGATTCTGCTCTTGGAGAGTCATTATGTATATTATCCTATCAAAGGCTCTGAAAAGCCCTGCAGAAATAAACAAAAACTTTATTTAAACAAAAACTAAAATGAATAAAAACTTATTTATTTTATTTATTTTATTTAGAGACAGAGTCTCATTCTGTCACCCAAGCTGGAATGCAGTGGTGCGACCTTGGCTCACTGCAACCTCCGCCTCCCAGGTTCAGGTGATTCTCCTGCCTCAGTCTCCTGAGTAGCTGGGATTACAGGTGCTTGCCACCACGCCCAATTACTTTTTTTGTATTTTTGTAGGGACGAAGTTTTGCTATGTTGGCCAGGTCTCAAACTCCTGGTCTCAAGTAATCGGCCTGCCTCGGCCACCTCAAGTGCTGGGATTACATGCATGACCCACCTTGCCCGGCCTATTAAATAAAAACTTTAATTCCACGTTTCCTTAACGTATTTGACCACAGAACCCTTTTCCTTAAAATACCTAGTAACCCCTGAGGAAACAGCAGGGTTCACCCTGAGAAGCGCTAGACTGACCCTGAAACATCATTATATTCTTTGGACAGACAAAGGCAAAAACGATGCTGAAAGAATCCCAGGGGCACATTCCCATCACCTGTGCAAGAGCCATAACTTCTTCTTGGGCCTAATCATAGTGCCTCTTGCTTTAATATGAATTCATTTCCTTTTCTTATCTTGATATGGAAAACAAATGCTTGGCAGACTCCTTATAAAAGCCCTCCTGCGCCCCCAGGATGCCAGCAGCTGACACAGGAAAGGCAAAGCCATTTCGGCTCAGTGGCCAACATGCAGTGTGGAATTTGGGAAGCGCTTCCTCTCCCGGGCCTCACCTTCCTTGGCTGTAGTCAGAGGGCTTTATTTAGACTAGAAGAGAGCTCAGGCACTTTCTTTCATTTTTTTTACTTTGAGATGGAGTCTCACTCTGTTGCCCAAGCTGGAGTGCAGTGGTGTGATCTCAGCTCACTGCAACCTCCGCCTCCTGGATTCAAATGATTCTCCTGCCTCAGCCTCCCAAGTAGCTGGGATTACAGGCAGGTGCCACCACACTCAGCTAATTTTTGTATTTTCAGTAGAGACGGTTTTCATCATATTGGCCAGGATGGTCTCAAACTTCTGACCTCAAGTGATCTGCCCGTCTTGGCCGCCCAAAGTTCTGGGATTACAGACGTGAGCCACCGTGCCTGGCCTCAGGTACTTTCTTGCGTCAGGATTTAAAAATTTCCCCTCTTTCCAGAGCCTGATCTCTATCCTTTTTCTTTCTCTCCTTTACTGGGCCATCTCCAGTTTCTCCACATGCTCTTTTGTGGGTCTGAATGATCGGATTCTATTAATTTCAAGTTTCTTGATGCATTACTTTGGAATTGCCCTGGCCTTATTGTCAGCAGGTGCGTGGTGTGTTCCTAACTGAGCTCTTAGGGCTGGGACTTCCCCCTCACGGAGTCCTTTTGTGTCTCTCTCTGCTCTGCTTGGTCTGCTTATTTTATTGAGCACATACATATGTATCACAAGCCATGGGTCAAGGGCTGTGAGGGCCTTAGACATTAAGGCATTTAATCCTTACAACAAACCAAGGAATGGTATTATTAGTCTCCATATTCTACAGATAAGGAAACTGAGACACAGACGGGGTGAGACATTTGCCCAAAGTCAAAGTTAGGAAGTAGTAGAGGTGAGAATTGAACCCAGGCAGTCAAGGCTCCAGAATCTGTGTTTTTTTTTTTTTTTGAGACAGGATCTCATTCTTTTTCCCAGGCTGGAGTGCAGTGTCGTGATCTCAGCTCACTGCAACCTCTGTCTCCTGGGTTCAAGTGATTCTCCTGCCTCAGCCTCCTGAGTAGCTGGGACTACAGGCACCCGCCTCCACACCAGGCTAACTTTTGTATTTTTAGCAGAGACGGCATTTTGCCATATTGGCCAGGCTGGTTTCAAACTTAGTTGATCCACCTGCCTTGGCCTCCCAAAGTGCTGGGATTACAGGTGTGAGCCACCATACCCAGCTGAGTCTGCACTCTTAACCACCTTGCTATGCTGCCTCTCAAATGCCATCCTTCCATGTAGAACCCCTTCTGCCCCCTGGTCACATGGGCCCCTCTGTGTCCAGGCTTTGCTGTGAGTTCTCAGCCGGGGGAGTGTTGTGACCCTGAGTCAGGTTCCAGGCAGGCCCATGGTATGGCGGGGAGGGGGGGGGGGGCGGGGGGGCGTCTCCCAGCTCAGGTATAGGGTTCCTGCACCTCTCCAGTACCTGGGATGACCGTGATGGTTTTGAGGGCCCGCAGCACCCGGAAGGTCCTCAGGGCTGAGATGTTTCCCAAGTCCACAAACTCTGTCAGGTACCTGGGAGGAGGGTGGAGAGGGGTGGGGACTGTCAGAGCCTGGGGTGTGTGGTAGGGCAGAAATCAGGGCTTCTCCAGGCCTGGGATGAGGATTCCCAAGAAGTTGAGGGTTCCACAGGGTCTGGGGGCAGGTAAGACACCCTCAAAGCTCCTCTGGGAGCCCAGGAGTTGGGAAGGACAGTGCATGAGCTCTGCTGTGGGGGAGTGGGAATGGCAAAGACAGCCCGGCTCTCCTAGCGGGTGAGGCCTGCGGGCCTGCGGGTCACGGCTGATTCACGGGATGATCAGGAGGCCATCAGGAGAGCTCTGAGCCAGACCCTGAGAATGGCAGCTTCTAGAATTGTGCAGCTCCCCTATCTGCACAACTCACCAATGTCTCCTGCAGCCCTCAGCGCAGGCAGCTGCCCTCTTTGAGGCCTGGCCCCTCCCCTCACCCGCCCCAGGCTCGGGATGTCCTCAGGCCCCTGCTCACGCCATCATGATGACGCTGAAGTCCAGCCAGTTCCAGGGGTCCCGGAGGAATGTGAAGTCATCAACACAGAAGCCTCGGGCCAGTATCTTGATGAGGGACTCAAAGGTATAGATCCCTGTGAAGGTGTACCTGGGAGGGAGAGGGCCGGCCGGGGCAGGCATGTCACACGGGCAGAGGTGACTGGGGCAACGACAGACCCCCAGAAACAAAATATGCCACCCAAGCGGCTAAGGACACTAGCGAGTGATAGTGTGGCCACCCCGGGGGGGTTAAAGGTGTGGGTGAGGGTCACGGTGACAGTGTGTCTCCCTGAAAGACAAGAGCAGTGTCACACAGAGGTGCAGACACCTGAGACGGGCTGTGTCCCAGGGCCGGGGAGCTCAGGGACGGGGGAGACTCACTCCACGTTCTTGGACCAGGAAGGCGGGTCACTCATGGTCATGAACACGCAGTTGGTCAAGATGGTGATCATGATGAACATGCTGAACAGCGTGGGGCAGGGTCAAGGAGAGTGACGAAACAGCTAGGAGGGGGAGGTGACAGCGGGTCTCCTGTCCCAGAGCACCCCCATCTCGCCCATCCCTAACCCCTCCCACCTCTCCCTCTCCGGGTAGGATATGCGTGGATGAGCACCTTGATGGCCCCTCGCCTGACCACGCTGAAGGGGCTCAGCATGTAGAGAGCGGGTGTGGCGGAGAAGCGGAAGATGGCCTTGCCCTTGTTGAGAACGATGAAGGTCTAAGGTGGGGAGAGAGGCTGTGAGGCCTGGGGACAGACAGACAGATGGACGGCAGACAGACAGAGGGAGCCTTCCCAGGCCTGAACCTTCTTGTCGCAGTAGTAGGGATCCAGGTCCTCCAGCGGGATGCCAATGACCTCTGGCGGGGGGGTCCCCATAGATCATGGGCAGGTTCTTGCCAGCCTCCAAGTCACTTCGAGGCTTCCGTTCGGGCTCCTCAATCCCCATCTGCTTGTGCCGCTGCAGCCGGGCCTCCTCCTCCACCACCCGCTGTTCTATGGCTGCCAGGGACTCCCGGGTGAAGGGGCGCAGGCACTCAGGGCCCAGAGGCACCAGGGTGGGCAGAGATGGTCTGGCCATCCTCTCATCCTGGGCTCAGAGACCAGGAGGGTGGCGGGTAGCCGGGGGCAGCTGCAGTGGGCAGCCCTGGGGTGCTGGGCAGTTGCCCCTCCCTGGGCCGGCCGGCCGCTCCTCACCTCCTGCCTGCCCAGCGGCCGAGCCGGGGAGGTGGACGTGCAGGCTCTGTTGGGACTGGGGAGATGTGCCTGCAAAGCCCAGGTACTGCTGCTGCACAGGTACTGGGCACAGAGCATCACCCCTGGCCCCACACCACGCTCTCCCTAGCAGTGGTGGGGGCCGCCCCAGGACCGACGGCAAACCAACCAGATTCTTTGTGGCCTTGGGACGTGGGGCCAACGCCCCAGTGCCTTCGACTGCCTTCTGGGCCCGAGCTCCTGGAACTGTATGACTTCAGCCTAAGAGGACAGAGAGAGAACCACAGCTGGCTGTGCTCAGGTGACTTCTGAATGGGCCAGGAAGAGGGGCCTGGTGGGGGAGCGGGGGTCAGACTAAAGTGGGACTAGCACAGGGACTTCATCGTGAGGGCCGATGTGGATCCTGATATTGGCCACCTGGAGATGCAGGTGGAGACCATGAAGGGGCAGCCAGGCTCTGTGCAAAAAGGTTGTTGTGATTGATTAGTAATGTCTGCCAGGGGCGCCTCTGCCTGTGTGCCATCCCTGACCTGGAGAGAAGGGAAAAGGAAGGTGGGGGGTGGGGTGGATTCCTCTTTCCTGACCTTTAGGGTACTTGGTGTTGGTCTGGGAGAGGGGAAGAAGGAAGAGCCCTGGGCCCAGCGGAGGGCTCCCAGCAGTTGCCTTTCACAGCCCTGGGGACGGAGCCCTCTGGGCAGGCAAGGTGAGCTGGGAAAGGAACATTGCATCTGGAGAACTGCAGGTGCTAACATGGAAGAGGACATACAGGGAAGGTCACAGGGACAAGGAAATGGACGACTCCAATGTGGGGGGCAGGGCTAGAGCTCCTGGGGACTGCTTTTGGCTGGTGGTCCCAGCACGAGCTGGATGGGGGAAGGGGCACCCACCAGGAGCCTTTGATGCCTGTGAGCACTGTATGGACTGGGCCCCTCCTGGCCCCTCTCCCCTTCTGCCCAGCCCTCCAGAGACTGTTCCCTGTGGAAGGGAAGGGGGATCGCCTATTGCAAATGACCCTGGGGAATGATCACATCAGCAGGCAGTTGCAGAGAGACCTCCGCAGCCCAGCCACACACAGCCACCGCAAGATCCACATGGACACACCTGGAGCCACCCCTGCACCACAGGGACCTGGACAGACCCCCCAGACACCCCCAAAGCCACACCTGAGGACAGTCCTCTCCCAGTGGGCCTTGATGCCCGCAGCAGAGCCCCCGCCCTGGTCAGCACAGGCACTTCTCAGGCTTGCTTAACAGGTGGGGAAGGTGGCCAGGAAGAGACCAGAGCCATTGTGCAAAGCTGGACACGCCCCCGTGCATGGCTCTCCAGCTGCTCCCTATAGCACCCAGGGGAGTCGTGTTTCCACACGGATGACTCTGCTCATTCCTGCCGACCCTGCCCTCAGCTGCTCATTGGTCCCCATCGTGAGCGAGGGCGTGCACGTGCACACACACTTGCACACACAGGCACACGCGCACACACACCCGGCCTGGAGCCACCCCTCACGCTGACCTTCCCAGTTGCACCTCACAGCCCTGTCATACACCTTGCCACCTTCCTCCCTATCACTTGCCCCACATACACCCCTACACGCTGCTTGGTACTACACAGAAGGTGCCAACCAGCCAGATGGCCTTGGAGGGACCCCAGGGCTGCTGTGCACCCACCCAGTCTGCCGTCCCTGCTGTGACAATCCTCCTGTCCCGATACAGCCCACTCTCTTCATTACAGGAGCCCAAGTGGGGCCACAAAAGCCCACAGACACATAGTCTGGCTCCCAACCCCAGCACTCGAGGAAACGACTCTCACCTGAGTCACTCTCATCAGAGCACCCCAGGGGCCAGATCCAGTGTTTTCTTCCTTGCCGGCCCTCCTGAGTGCCCCACACTGCTTACTGCCTTTCTTCTTGGGAGCAGGACATCACCTGCCCCTCTGGCCACTCTGCCCAGCTCGGCTCTGGGACCTGCCCCTTCCCTGCCCCTGGAAGATGCTTCTTCACTGGGGCCTGTTCTGCAGCCTGTTTTCTTTGCACAGCACACACCTCTCCCTTCAAAATGTTCACTTCCTCCTAATTTCCTCTTCTCCTACCCCCTCCATTACCCCTGAGGTCTGGGTGTTCTGTAATGCAAGGGGAAGAAAGTCCTCATCGTTCCACTGGTTGAAGCTGGCTTTGGTTGGTGGCTGCCCGAAGCATCTTGGTGGTAGATCTGGCCAGTTCCACGCCCTATGGATGCTCCCCTCCCCAGTGTCACTGCCCTCTCCGCCCTCCACCCCTCACCTGCTCTGTTCAAATAACCTCTCCAAGTGGTGACATGTTTCTGCAGTCCCAGCTATGGAGGCAGGAGGACCCCTTAAGCTCAGGAGTTTGAGGCTGCAGTGAGCCATGATGGTGCCATTGTACTCCAGCCTGGGTGACAGAGTGAAACCCTGTCTCAAAAACAAACAAAATAAAAACACCTCTCACCAGGTTCTCCCCTAGACTATCATAAATATTTGTAAAATAACAAGTTTCGCTCCCTGCTTAAATCTTCAATGGCTTCCCACTGCTTAAGAGTAGTCCTAAACCCTCCCTAAGGCTCCCAAGGCCCTCCATGATCAGATCCCTACCTCATTGCCTACCCTTCCCCCATCCTCTGGCCATGTTACCTCCATTTTCACAAATGGGCCAAGCTGTTTCCCACCCCCCCCTGCTCTAACCCCCATGCCTTTGCTTGTGGTTTGCTCTCTTCCCAGAGCACCCATCCTCTTTGTCTCCCTGGAGAGCTTCCATTCATCTTTCTCGACTCAACCCACACAAGAACCACCTCCTCCAGGAAGCCCTCCCTGGCCGGGTGGGAACTTTCCCCTTGTTTGTGTCACCAGCTCAATTAAAGTTTATCAAATGAATAAGTGAGTGAATGAATTACAGGGACACTCCACCTTAGCTCTTTTCTCCTTTAAGCACACCCTGAACCTAAACCATAACCAGAAACCATATCTCCTCTGATATCACCACTTCAAGCTCTCCCCTTGCCCCTGCCACCTTCTCAGCTCCTGGCTCAGGGGCCCAGTTGCTATAATCTTTGGGCACCTGCAGTCCTTTGACCCTGCCCTTTCTCCCTCTCCATCAGACAGCTTCTGACTTCATCCCTCATCCAGCCTCACTTAGAAGATCGCCGTTCTAGTCCCTCCTCCACAGCTCCGAGGGTGCGTTCTCTCTCCTTCTACCACACTCTCCTGGGGAACCCTTAACCTGCATGCTCCCTGCTCTGCTTTTCCGGAGTCAGCCCCCGAGCTGGAGAAACGTGGCTGGAGGAATGATATCACCAGGCTGGGCTCACCTTAAAGATGTGGTCACATACTCTGGGTTTGTCCTCAGTATGCCAGCCCTGTAAGTGTGGATTTTTCTGGTAGGCTCACTTTGTCACTTTTTGAAAACAACTATTTCATGCCTTCTTCTCTTCCCTCAAACTTCCACACTCCTCCCCGTGAGCCTCCCAGCAGATGGTCTTCCCCGAGGAAGGCAAAGCCACCACACACTGTCAAATCCACAGAACCATCTCCCCCATCCCAGCCCTTCTTCCTCCATCCTGTGAGAATAATCATCATAACAAGGGCCCGGCTTTCCTGGGGCTTAGGACCCCAGCCCCTCTTGCTTCCCAAAGACCTCTCCAGGTGTCCTCTCTCTGCTGCCCATCGACCTCTCCCCATCTGTGAACAGGCTCTAGTGTCCCCCGACTTTAAAAACAACAGCAGTGGTAACAACCTGTCCTCCTGGCCCCACACCTCCCTGCATCGTTTGCCCTATTTTTCTGTTCCTCTTTACAGTAAAACTTCTTGGAAAGTGTCTATACCAGCTGTCTTGACTTCCTTACCTTTCATTCTCTCTGCAATCCATTCCAACCCGGCTTCCCTTTCCCCCTCAACTGAAACTACTTTTGTCAAGTCACTTACACCCTCCCTGCTGCCAAGTCCAGTGAACACGCTTCTGTCCCCCCAGAGCCTCAGAAGCATGAGCCCAGTTGGCCCAGCCCCCTTCTGGAAGCACCTGATTCTCTCAGCCTCCGTGGAAGCCGCTCACTGTTTCCCTTCCCCATCCCTGGCTGCTCCCTCTCACTTTCCTCTGCTTGTCCTGGTTTCTCTCCTCAATCTCTAAGATTTTTCAGGGTTCAAGCTGGTTCAGGGTGGCATCATCCCAATGACTGTAAATAACGTCGTGGGGCTGGGCACAGTGGCTCACGCCTGTTATCCCAGCACTTTGGGAGGCCAAGGTGGGAGGACCGTTTGAGCCTAGAAATTGGAGACCAGCCTGGGCAACACAGTGAGACCCTGTCTCCACAAAAAATAATTGGCTGGGCACCGTGGCTCATGCCTGTAATCCCAGCACTTTGGGAGGTCAAGGAGGGCGGATCAGGAGGTCAGGAGTCTGAGACCAGCCTGGCCAACATGGTGAAACTCCGTCTCTACTAAAAATACAAAAATTAGCTGAGCATGGTGGAGGGTACCTATAATCCCAGCTACTCGGGAGGCTGTGTCAGGAGAATTGCTTGTACCTGGGAGGCGGAGGTTGCAGTGAGCTGAGACCAAGCCAGCCTGGGCAACAGAGCAAGACTCTGTCTCAAAAAAATAAAATAAAATATAAAAATTAGCTGGGTGCAGTAGTGTGTGCCTATAGTCCCAGCTATTTGGGAGGCTGAGGTGGGAAGATCACTTGAACCCAAGGAAGTGGAATCTGCAATGAGCCGTGATTGTGCAACTGCACTCCAGCCTGGGCGACAGAGCGAGATCCTGTCTCTAAAAATAAATAAATAAAATAACAAATTAAAAATAAAATAATAAGTTCATGAATAAAATAATGGTAATGTCATGGGAATGTGATAAACGTCTCCCTTGAAGTCCAGGCTGACATATTCACCTGCCCCCGGATGGCTCCACCGGGATGGCCCACACCCTCCCAGCTGCAATCAGATGTTTGCATTTTCCCACCGTTCCACCCTTCAACCCAGGAAATGGCATCACTGGCCACTGGTTACTCAAATCAAAAATTAGCATGTCTCTCTGAATTCTCCTTTTCCTTCACCTTCCACACCCAGCCTGTCCAAAGTTCTGTTAATACCATCTCCATTGTACAAATGTCCAATGTGAAAAGAACAAAAAAGAAAAGAAAAAGAAAAAAATACCATCTCCAACATACACCTATACCTGACATTTTCCCATTTTCCCAGGTTCATGCCACAATAGTCTCTTACAATAGTCTGTTTCCTGCTACCTGCTTTTACCCCCGCACCCTCTGAATCAGTCCCCTAAAATAGTCATTGATCTTTGAAAAATGAAAACCAGTTATGTTATTTCTCCTTTTAACATTCTTCAGGCCCGGTGTGGTGGCTCACATGTGTAATCCCAGCACTTTGGGAGGCCGAGGTGGGTGGATCGCCTGAGGTCAGGAGTTTGAGACCAGCCTGACCAACAAGGTGAAACCCCGTCTCTACTAAAAATACAAAAATTAGCCAGAGGGGATGGCACGCCCTTGTGATCCCAGCTACTTGGGAGGCTGAGGCAGGAGAATTGCTTGAACCCGGGAGGCAGAGGTTGCAGTGAGCCAAGACTGTGCCACTGCACTCCAGCCTGGGTGACAGAGTGAGACTCTGCCTCAGAAAAATAAAATATAATACAAAATGAAAAACAAAATAAAAATTTCCAGTAATTTCTCATTGCACTTAGAGTAAAACCTAAACTTACCCATAGTGGCCTCCCTGGCCTGGTGATCGAGCCTCTCACCTTTGTCTCCTGATCTGTCCCCCTTGTCTCTCTACTCCAGTCCCACTGGCCTCCTTCCAGCTCCTTAACCACTGAGCTGCCTCCTGCTCTCAGCCTCCACCAGGCTCCTGCTCCCCCTAGGGCCCTCTTCCCTCTCCCCTTCCACGGGGTTTTTCCTTCTCATCCCTCTGTGCTTAGCTCAAATGTCCCCCTCTTCCAAGGGGCTTTCCCTCTCCTTTACTCCCCCTTCACAGACCCCTGTATTTCCCTTGACATCATTTATCATAATTTGTAATCACTTGCTTATTTGCCTTACATGTTTGTCTGTCGCCCTCACTAGATTGAAACACCAAGAGAGCAGTGACTATGTCTGTCTGTGTCACCCTGGCCAGTCCTAACACTGTGCACACAGTAGGCACTTAATAAGTGTCTGTTGAATGAATGAGCAGATGGGGCCTTGGATACAGACGTTTCCAGGGATACAGTGGATTCTGATACGTTTCGCTGATTCATTCATTTGTTCATTCTCTTTGTGGGCTGGAAGCTGAGCTGGGCATGAGTAGGACCGAAAGGGGCACAGCTGACAGTCGGGGTGGAGGTGGGCATGGCACACACGTGACTGTGACAAGAGAAGGTAAGGCCTGCCCTCGAGAGGGGGAGTTGACTGTGCTTTGGGAGTTTGGGTGGATGACGGGGAGGAAAGTAGCGGGAGGAAAGACATGGCTTTTCAGCTGGGCCTTGAAGGATGAGTGAGTTAGGAACACAGGGAAATGGAGGGGGAAGGAATCCCACAGTGGGCGGGAACAGCCAGAACAAAGACAGAGGCAGGAGGCAGGGAGCTTACTCATGTGTAGCACAGAAGCTGTTTAGGGGCTTGGGGGCAGGGAAGATGGCAGCTGGGCGAGGGCTTGCTGCAGGCCTGAGGGTCTGGACTTCAACCTGCAGGGGTGGTGCCATCACTGGCAGCATGTGTGGTCCTCTGGCCCACCCTTTCCAGAATAGAGGAAAGAGCTACAATAGAGGGCACGAGCTATGTTGTTTCAACGGGCAGCAGTGGAGGAATGGAGGGACGTCTGGGATATACGGATGGTGGCTTCCTGGCAGGCACAAAGCACCGACAAAGCTCCAGGAGATGAGGCAGGCGCCATGCTGGCCAATCTCCATGTGGCTCCCTGGGCCACAGGCAGGAGTAACACGGGCCAAGACGACGGCTCCCGCTCTCCTTCCACTCGCCTCTGCCCCCCGGATATCCCCTGAGATGTGACAGCTGAGGGTCTGGGGGGGCTCCAGGCAACCTCCTTCCAGTGAATTTAAGAATGTTAAATTCACATCTGTAATCCTGGCACTTTGAAAAGCTGAGGCAGGAGGACTGCTTGAGTTCAGGAGTTCAAGATCAGCCTGGGCAACATAGCGAGACCCCATCTCTACTGAAAAATGAAACCAACTAGCTAGTCATGGTAGTATGTGCCTGTGGTCCCAGCTACTTGGGAGGCTGGGGTGGGAGGACTGCTTGAGCTGCAGTGGGCTATGATTGTGCCACTGCACACCAGCCTGAGTGACAGAGTAAGACCCTGTCTCAAAATAAAATGAAAATATAAAAATTAGCCTGGTATGGTGGCATGCGCCTGTAGTTCGAGCTACACAGGAGGCTGAAGCAGGAGAATCGCTTGAACCCAGGAGGGGGAGGTTGCAGTGAGCCGAGATCATGCCACTGCACTCCAGCCTAGGGGATAGAGTGAGACTCCATCTCAAAAAAAAAAAAAAAAAAAAAAAGAATGTTGGAGTCACAAGGACTTGAGGGCAACAAGCCCAACTCCCTCATTTTGCAGATGGGGAAACTAAGGCCCAAAGAGGAACAGAACCCACCCAGAGCTCACATATTTAATCATTCAACAAACATTTTCTGAGCACCTGCTACAACGTGCGGGGCTGTGATCTGGGAGCCAGGGCAGACTGCAGCAGTGGCGCAGTCCCTGTCCTCACTGAGCTTGCATTCCAGAGGGAGGGGGCAGGCAGTAAATAGGGAAGCAAATAAGATAATTTTAGAGAGTGATAAATGAGAGGCTTAGCCAAGACTCAAACCCAGCTCCTCAGGAGACAGGGCTGGAGTCTGTTTCACAAGTGAAAAGTCCCATGGAACCTCCGTCAGAATGCAAGTTGAGGAGGAAGTGGTGGGCAAATTCAGGCCATCCTGGGGGCCTGGAGGTGGTGACAGACAGGGATGGAGTGGGGGAGGAGGGGTCAGGAGTCAGAGAGCCAGGCTGGGGCCAGCTGTCTGTGGGCAGGGAGCCGAGGCTGAGGACGCTGGAGGGCGAGGCGGCTCTTCTCTGGAGTGGGTCCAGCCCGGCATTGTCTCTCTGTGGAGCAGCCAGATCGGAACACCCAATTCCAGATATAGTCTGACCACAGAGGCCTTTTCTCCCTGGCCTGGACAGCCTTTATGTTCGTTCATTGCAGGATGGCATCACTTCTTCCGCAGCCCAAACACAAGGTGGGCTTTGCAGTCACCCCTAGGCCTTCCCCTCATCAGCTGTGGTCTCATTAGGTCTTCCCCTTCTTATGCACTGTGCAATTGATTTTTCTCTTTTAAACCCATGTGCGTCTCACAAAATATTAGCAACCTGAATCCAACAACGTATGAAAAGAATTATACACCACAACCAAGTGAAATTCATCTCAGGTATTCGAGGCAGTTTCCACATTTGAAAATCAGGCTGGATGCGTGGTTTATGCCTGTAATCCCAGCACTTTGGGAGCCCGAGGTGGGCAGATTGCATGAGCACAGTTCGAGAACAACCTGAACATGGTGAAACCTCATCTCTACAAAAAGCAGAAAAAGTTAGCTGGGTGTGCCTGGTAGTGCCTACTTATAGTCCCAGCTAACCAGGAAGCTGAGGTGGGTGGATCACCTTAGCCCGAGAGGTCAAGGCTGCAGTGAGCCATGGTCACACCACAGTACTCCAGTCTGAGTGACAGAGTGAGACCTTGTCACACACACACACAAAACATCAGTTAATGTAATCCATCATATCAACAGGCTAAAGAAGAAAGATCACATAATCATATCAATAGAAACAGCAAACGCGTTTGACAAAATGCAACTCCCATTCATGATGAAAACTTACAGCAAACTAGAAATAGAGGGAAACCTCCTAAAGTTAACAAAGAGTGTTTACCAGGAAACCTACAGCAAACATTGCTTTATTTAGAGTGCAATGGCACAATCTTGGTTGCAATCTCTGCCTCCTGGGTTCAAGTGATTCTCCTGCCTCAGCCTCCCAAGTATCTGGGATTATAGGCATGCACCACCATCCCCAGCTAATTTTGTATTTTTTTTTTTTTTTTTTTTTTTAGTAGAGATGGGGTTTCACCATGTTGGTCAGGTTGGTCTCAAACTCCTGACCTCAGGTGATCCACCCACCTCAGCCTCCCAAAGTGCTGGGATTACAGGTGTGAGCTACTGCGCCTGGCCTAACATTGCTCTTAATGGTGAGAAACTCAAAGCTTTTCCACTAAGATCACAAACAAGGCAAGTCTGTCCCCCTCTTACCACAGCTTTCCAGCATCGACCTGGAAGTCCTAACTAATGCAATAAGACAAGAAAAGGAAATAAAAGGTATTCTGACTGGGAAGGAAGAAATAAAACTATCTTTGTTCACAAATGATCTGATTGTCTAAGTACGAAATCAGAATCAACATGAAAATTTCTAGACCTAATCATGATTACAGCAGGGTTGTAGGACACAAGGTTAATGTAAACCCAGGTGCCGGATTTGACATTGTCCTCCACTTAAGTTCCCTTTGCTCATTGCACCTCTTCACCTCCAGTCCTCCGAAGGTCGGCTGGATCTTGATTTTCCTCCAGTTCAACGCCATTCCTCACAGCTGAGTGTCTCTGATCCTGATTGTCCCAAATTATTGACCAGGCAAAGCTCAGGACAGACCTCCCTCCCTATCCCCATTATACCCTTCTAGAACCTTCCCTCGTGGGACAACTACGCTTTTGGCGAGGGTTCTTCAAATATCCAGAAATCCACCCAGCTGAAGGGCATCAGTCTGAAATCCCCCAAGTGGCCTCAGCCATGCTCCTGCCAGCAAACTTCTTTCTTTTGTAAATTGCCCAGTCTGGGTATGTCTTTAAAGGATTAATGCAGGTACCGTCTTGGGAGATTGAGAATGAGTGTGATCTGCCCCTCACTGCCTTCCCCATGAACTCCAGGGCACATCCTTCCAGATGCAGAGGTGGCAGGTTGCTTGCTAGCCTTGCTGAGGCACCAGCCAGCTCCCCTCTTGCCAACTAAGCATGCTCTTCATCTCCAACAAAGCTGCTGGCCACCCACAAGGATCTAGCCGTTTTGTTTCTCTACGGATTCGGAGCAAAATGATCCAGTGCCATCTGAGGCCAGTGGAGACCCTCCACCCGCAAGCTTCACCTGCAGTAGGGGGTCAGACTTGGAACTTCCTGGGAGTCTGAAACAGACCAGATTGCTTTGTCCTGGCCAAAGACAGCACCGGGCATCCAGGTGGCCTACTTCCCCAAATTCCTATGTTCCTGCTATGGCCCAGCTCCAGGAGTGAAAAATCCATCCCCTGTTCCCCGGGTTGGAAGTCTCAAGTCACAACTTTTTCTCAGCTGGAGCAGGCCAGGGGTGGGGACAGGAAGGGGGTAGCTGTATTGTTTCTCTGCCAGCACTTAGGGCCTGGAGAGGAGAAAAAATGGCTTGTGCCTTGGCAGGCAGGGGCCTAGAGGAAGTCACCCCAGCTGGCCCTCCCCTCCTGGCCTGACAGTCTGCAGAGGAAATCTGCTTTGAGAGACCTTGGAGGGAGGCCTGGAGCCAGGAGCCTCGGGCGGAAACCTCCAGACACTCAGGGGCCCAGAGAGTTCCGGAAACCAACTGAGGTGATGTGGGGGTGGGCTCCTGGGTGAGGAGTGGGCTAAAGCTGATTGCATTTTCCATGGCAACTCACTAGGTCGGAACAAGCCTCCCTGTTTTAAGCTCCTGATTCATCCAGCCTGATAACTTGTTCTACCCAAGGGATAAGAATAACAGAGGTGGCCATGTTTATTTCATACCTGCTGTATGCCATGGCTGGTTTCCTGTTCAGGATGTATAGGCATTCCCTCCTTTCACGATCAGCCCCATTCCCTGTCAATCTCCAGGGTTCTCCAAGAACACTGGTTAGTTTTGTGTTTTGTTTTTGTGCAGTGGCACAATCTCGGCTCACTGTAACTTCCGCCTCCCGGGTTCAAGCAATTCTCTCTGCCTCAGCCTCCCAAGTAGCTGGATTACAGGCACTCGCCACCACGCCTGGCTAATTTTTATTGGCCAGGCTGGTCTTGAACTCCTGCACTCAAGTGATCAGCCCGACTGGGCCTCCCAGAGTGCTGGGATTATAGGCATGAGCCACCACGCCCGGCTAACTTAGTTTCCCCCCAACTTTCTTCCTCCTCTCCCAAATCTGACCCTTTTCCTCTACCCAGAGTGCTTCTGGCTGGTTCAGTTCTCATGAAATAAAAGCCCACAAACAGGCTGTTTGGGTCTCATGCACTGTGGCCCTTCCCACTCACTTCTCCCAGCTCATCTGTCGGCCCTGGAAGCCTTTTCTCCCTAGACACAAGGTCCCAGAGTGGGCTTCTCCTCCCAAGTCTGAGCCTTAAGTTAAAAGAATGTGTTGTAAGACGTGGAATTCTGAGCTTCAGTTAGCCCGGGGAAAGATTTTCCTTAGCATGGGAGGGGCTGGTTTCTCTGGTCCCCAAATTTCCATGCAATCACCTGTCGTGCTGACGTGCACAGGCCCACGAGGTGGAGGCTTAAGAAGTATTTCTAGATGAAAAGTTATCACAGACATCATTTGGAGCTTATCACGTCCCAAGGACTTCACTTTCGTCATCCTAGCTAACCAGCAGTAGAGCCAGGACTCGAACGCAGTTCTCTCTCATGCCAAGCCAGCCCCTGAGCTACTACAGACTCGGCCTCCCTCCAGCCCTTTGGGGAACTGGGCTGGGCATAGCTGCCCTCCCCTGAGCATGGGGCCCGCCCAGGTTGAGGTCCCACTCAGTTTGCTCCCCTGGGCCGGCCCGACCCTCGACCATCTATCCCCATGGAAGGGCAGGCCAGATCCTCCGGGTGAGCCCCTGAGAGGTGTGGGCTGGGGTTGGCATCTGGCAGGCCCTGGCAGGGTCATGCTCAGGCCTCCTGGGGTTTTGTGCTGGGAGCTGTGTGTGGGAGGGGTCGGTGGGGGGGAAGAGAACCACAGGTCAATTTGCACCAATTGACCCTCATATATCCCCTGACCCCCACATGGCCTACTTATATGCATGCTCATGCCCTCACCAGCACACACACACACACACACACACACACACACACACACTCATTGCCTCTATGAGTCATTTCCCAGCTGCTCAAAAGGGTGGGGGAGGCTAATTTGTTCCACTCAGGCGCAGGGCTTCCTGCCCTCTGTTGGCTCCGATCTTTCTTTTAAAATCTTCTCTAGAGTTAGGGTCTCACTATATTGCCCAGGATGGACTCAAACTCCTGGGCTCAGCTGATCCTCCTGCCTCAGCCTCTCAAGTAGCTGGGACCTCAGGTGTGTACCACCATGCCTGGCATCAGACCTTTCTAAGTGGCCCCTAAGCAGATGCCCCCCCCAAACTGGTGTTGGGCCCTGCTGCTCACTCTGGGAAAGTCCTCCACCCCAGAAACTACTCTGGGGATGCTTCCTCCCCAGCTACTCTTTGGAGATCCTTCTCCAAACCTAGACTGATCAACTGGTGTTTGGGGGGCGGGGCATCTGCTTAGGGGCTCCTTAAAAAGGTCTGGTCCTCTTCTACATTCACATCTAAGCCCACCTCACTTGCCCCTGGACACATCGCCCCCGCACACAGAACTGCCTCCCTACCCCTGCCTGCTCCTCGAAGCAGTGCGTGCACGGAGAGGCTGCCAAGAGGCCTGCTCACACCTGATCCTGGGCCTGCAGAACTCCAGGCAACCTGGCTATCCATTCCCTCCATCCGCCCCCAGCCATCCGGGGAGGGTGGGCTTCAAGTCCTCCTGACTTAAGACAGGGGAGCTGGGGCACAGTCACCCACACTAGAGGACAGGCTTTTCAGCAACAATCTGAAACCTGTAGGAAAGAAAGGCTGACGCATGGCTCCCCTGCTCCCATGACCCCAGGCACGACCCCTTCAGCACCTGGGCCCTGCCGGTCACTCTGGGAAAGTCCTACCCCAGAGACTACTCTGGGGATGCTTCCTCCCCAGCTACTCTTTGGAGATCCTTCTCCAAAGCAAGACTGATCAAGAACTTGCCAACCTCAAAAAAGCTAAGCGTTGACAGCAGAGCTTACTGAAAGGTGGGCCAGAGGAACCCTGCTCTGCTGCTCTGGCGTCACAGCCATCACGGCCACATCTGCAAACCACAGTCCCTCATGGAAGGGTCTCTGCAGTCCACTTTATAGAAGGACCCTCACCCGGCCAGGCTCGGTGGCTCAAGCCTGTAATCCCAGCACCTTGGGTGGCTGAGGTGGGTGGATCACTGGAGGTCAGGAGTTAGAGACCAGCCTGGCCAACATGGTGAAACCCTGTCTCTACTGAAAATACAAAAATTAGCCAGGCATGCTGGCACATGCCTGTAATCTCAGCTACTCAGGAGGCTGAGGCAGGAGAACTGCTTGAACACAGGAGGCAGAGGTTGCAGTGAACCAAGATCATGCCACTGCACTCCAGCCTGGGAGACAGAACGAGACTCCATCTCAAAAAAAAAAAAAAAAAAAAGCTGGGCATGGTGGTGGACACCTGTAGTCCCAGCTACTTGGGAGGCTGAGACAGGACAATCACTTGAACTCAGGAAGCAGAGGTTGCAGTGAGCTGAGGTCGCACCACTGCACTCCAGTCTGGGTGACAGAGTGAGATTCCATCCCAAAAAAAAAAAAAGGGGAGACCAGATAGGGAAAAAAGTCCACCCTCAAACCGCAGCTCTGAAGGGTGCCCAGAGCTGGACAAAGCCATTCTTCTTGTAACTCTCTCCTTTTGTATCCCCGGGGTGAGACATTTTATGTCGGGGTCACAGACTGGCAATAGCCACAGTAATACTGGTGAACATGTATGTGGAGCCAATGACATGCCAAGCACTGTTCGAGGCACCTCACATGTCCACGAGCACATTAACTTCTCACCCCGATCCTGTGATCTCCCCCATTTGACAGATGAGGAAATTGAGGCACAGGGAACACAAGTAACTCACCAGCTGGTATTTATACAGTAAACTGGGATCAGAAGCCTGGCCCTCAGCATTTGAAAGAAACCCTGGCTCTTAATCAGGAGGTGAACTGTGACCTTCAAGCACCTATGGGGTAGGTAGGTGGAGGTACCTGGTTTCACAATCCAGTTCAAAAATAGGATGGGGGCCAGCAACTATAGGGGTTTCACTCTTTCCTTTTACAAGAGGGCTCCTGGCAGAGGACCCTTCTGGGGCTCTGTGGTTTCCCTGCCACCCCTACTGTCCCTGGCCTCCTTGAGCCCCTCTCTCTCCTCCAGCAGCCCCATCCCCCCCAACAAGGGCTGTTGACTGAAAACTGCAGGGAATAAAATAGCTGCTGCTGATGAGGCAGAACGGGGGCCAGCACGCATGAGAGGCCGGGGCGGCGGTGCTGGAAGGAACCTGGGATCCCCCACCCCAAGGAGCACCTTCCAATGGAGCCATGGGAGACCTGGCCTGTCCCTGCCACAGCAGGGCTGGGGACCCCTGCCGAAGTCACCAGAACTGCTCAGAACCCCACACCTGCCCCAGACATAGGACTGCCCATGAGACCCACCGCCCTCTGCCCCCACCCCGCCCTGCACCAGCCAGCTCCCTCCCCAGGGAGTGGGGGCCTTGACTTCCATGGACAGAGCCATGGCTACTCGCACAAGCTTTGCACCCCAGGGAGGTGACAGGAGTCAAGGGCCTGACCCTTCCTGGTCCTTGACACCCTCCTCCAGCATCCCTCCCCCTCCCTTCTCCCAAGCTGTTCTCTGGGGACTCCGGGCCACATGTTCCCTTTGGGGAGAGCCTTTCCACCCCCCCTGTATGTTCCAACCCTTCCTGCCTCTCTGGTTTTGCCTCCTCCGGGGGGAGCCTTCTCTGAACCCTGCCCCTGCCCTGAAGCTGTACTGTCCCCACCCCCAGCCCCATCAGATCTGCCCTCCTTCCTGATGGCCAGAGCTTGCCCCCCAAAGGCAGACACCTTGTCAGAAGCACCCCAACACCTGACGAGGAGTTCCGTGCCTTCAGATCAAACTTGGGGCTTCCCCGGGCCGGGCCTGGGGTTGCGGCAGAGACCCTGGCGACCAAAGCCAGTGAAGCAGGTCTCCACCGACACTCAGGTCAGCCTTGAGCTGAGGAGGAGACCCCAGAGGCTAAGCTCACACCCCAGACCGCTTTCCAACCAGAAATGACGAGCAGGGCCAGGCTGGGATGGGAGCCACCTAGGAAGGACCCTCCGTGGCCTTCCCCAAGCCCCCGAAAATCCCAGCACAATCCCTTGAGAGATGCCAGGGATGGAGATGGGGGAGGGCTGCTGAGGAGCCCAAGGGCAGGGCACTTGTGGCCAGGGGGCTGTTCAGGCCCTTACCAGGCTCACCTTTGCTCAGTCACCCTGCTCGACACAGCTTCCAAGGCCCTTGCATCTATTTACGTGGTCCTGCACAGGTGACATGACTCCAAATGCTAGCACAGCGACCATAGCTGTCCACACCACTGCCACACAGAGTGAGGCCACTGGCCACGGGCAGGGCACTTGGGGGGGGGACCCGGAAGATCTAGAGGGTCTTGGTAGAACCAGCCCTCCCTGCCACCAAACTACGTCCCCCCCAACTCCGCTCAGGCCACTCTGCCTTCTCCACCAGCCATGGCCCACCCCAGCAGGGAGGGAGGGAGGGAGGGGGATGTGGTCTGTTCCAGCCCCGACCCCCCGACCCCACTCTCCGGCCCTGCGTCTCCTCCTAAGACCCCACCAGACTCCTTCAGAGTCCCCTTTGTGCTGTGGTCCCATATTCTTCCCCCAAAGCTGGGCTTTCCGCTCCCTGTCCCCATGTCCCCCCTCGCCTTCCCAGCAGGGCTCAGCGCTCTGACTTCTCCAGGAAAACAGCCCAGCCATGCTGGGTGGGCTGGGGGAGGGGCAGGGACGTGGGCAGAGCCTGGGATGTGTCCTCTGCTGGCATCTCGCAGATTCCTGTTCTCAGCAGAGCAAAGGAGCCGCCAGCCGGCACCCCCCACCCCAGCCTCCTGCGCTCTCCTCCCCCTCCACCCCCTGCAATCCGGCCTCTGAGCCACACAAACATGCCAAGCAAAGTCACTGTTTCGGCTCCTCGCTCCCCTCTCCTAAAGAAACTGCAGCCCTGTTCTGTGTCCCTTGGGTCACTCCTGCTCCTCCAGAGCCAAGCCTTAGCCCGTGGGCTGTTTGTGACCAGAACAAGGAACTTTACTCAGGACAGGGACAGCTCACCAAGCAGGGGCAGAGGGAACAGATGACAGGACAGAGAGAGGCAAGTCTGGGGCCGGAGAGAGGGTCCAGGCACCAGAAGATTCGGCAAGGGCCGTGGGACAGAGCCGGCTCCGGCCACAGAGCCCGTGTGGGCAGGCGGTCAGCAGTATTCAGAACAAACTGGTGACTTTCTTGGAGCCAGGCTGGGGTTGGGGCCAGAGAGGCTGGCCCCTTGGGGTGGCCTGCCCCTCGGGGTACCCGGCCCAGGGCGGGTGTGGGGGCGCAGTACTCACTATTGGACAGGAGCAGAGCGGTTGCTGACAAGCCCAGAGCGCCGTGCCCACCTCGGGCTGGGGCTGGAACTCTGGGGGACTTGGCTGGGGGGCCGGGCCGGCGAGGACAGCTGCTGCCGCTGATGTCACAGGGTCATGAGTGAAACCTGAGGACTGGGCCGATCTTCAGGTGGGAGCCTCGGCCACATTTCCCTCGCCGGGTGTGCTCTGGGCTCAGCTGGCGACTGCCTGGGTTCCAGGCCTCACTGCCCTAGGAGTGACAGACTCCCCGGCACACACGCCCATCCACGCGGGCACACCCGCACCTATCCACATGGGCACACGCACACTCACTCATGGGTACACACGTATGAGCCGTATAGGCAGTTCGTCTCCTAACCTTGACAGTTTACACAGGCTCAACTCACACTCGAATCTCCATTCACACTGACTTCCAGAAGCACTCCGGAGGCACGCGCTGGCTCACACTCACACAGTCACGCGAGTGCACACTCACGAACGCACCCACACAAAAGCTGTGTTCCCGCAGGCTGAGCCGCGTGCAAATCACCCTTCATATGTTCACGGACGCCTCCTCTGCCGTTACGCCCATTACCACACACGCTCCAGCTCACACGCACAAACACACTCGCACCAGCACAGCAGGCTTCTGCACATACACATGGCTTCTATATGTGCCCACAGGCACACTCGCGCCATGAGCAACACAAATGTCACATCGCACAAACACAAGACTCTGAGTGCCTATCTGTGTGTACACACACCACAGCACATGCACACGCACACATACCCTCAACTACAACCACACACACACCCATGGTCACAGCCACACACACACCCCCCACAGCCACAGCCACACACATACACACACCCCCCACAGCCACACACACACACACACACAGCCACAGCCACACACACACCCACACACACCCACAGCCACGGCCATACACACCCACACCCACACCCACAGCCACACACACACACACACCCCTCCCACAGCCACAGCCACACACACACCCACCCCCAGCCACAGCCACAGCCACACACACCCACAGCCGTGCCTGTGCATTTATGGATTTTCACAATGTGACTTATGCTCCTGTTCACATGGACGAAGTGCCACCTACACGGTCACTAGGTGTGCGCCAAGCGTATGCCCATCTATACACTCAACCCTCACATCACACACCAGACACACACACACAGTACACTCCCTCCTCCGGCTGTTTAGCTGGACCACACAGGCGTCTCGAGGTCCCTTCTCCACCCCCACACCCACCCCCTCGCTGGACACCTGTCCCTGGCTGAGGGAGGGCTGTGCTGGGGGCCAGGTTGATGGACCCCCCCTCGCCCCTCCACTCTGGAGCTCTGGTGACCCCTGCTGGAGCTGCTGTGAAGTGCCCCCTGGCTGCAGGCTGGAGAAGCCCCAGGGGAGCCCTGGTTCTCCCAAATCCATCAGCCTTGGCAGTCCTGTGCCACCATCTTTCCTGGCAGCCCAGAGCTCCGGCGGCTGCCTCGTGCCCCAAGTGAGCTGAGCCTGGGTCAAAGCGGCCTTTGATGGAAGCATAGGGAGGCCTGGGGAGGGACTGCCCTTCCTTGTCCCCCACAGCAGCTCCGCCCAGACCTGTGGACACAGCTTTAGTCCTAGCCAAGCCCCTCCTGGGGGCCAGGCTGCCCGTGGTTCCAGAAGTTTCTGCCAGGCCTCACGCCCGTCTCGGCCCTGCTCTGACTGTGGCCTGTGGTCCCCCACGGACTCGCCTCACACCCCAGGGCTGTTTCCTAAACCAGGTGTGACCCTGGTGTTCTCCATGCAGAGAATCCAGACTGCCATTTAGAATTTTTTCTTTTCTTTTTTTTTTGGTTTGTTTTTGAGCAGAGTTTCACTGTTTTTGCCCAGGCTAGAGTGCAATGGCGAAATCTTGGCTCACTGCAACCTCCACCTCCCGGGTTCAAGTGATTCTCCTGCCTCGGCCTCCCAGGTAGCTGGGATTACAGGCATGTACCACCACGCCCGGCTAATTTTGTATTTTTAGTTGAGATGGGGTTTCACCACGTTGGCCAGGCTAGTCTTAAACTCCTGACTTCATGTGTTCTACCCATCTTGGCCTCCCAAAGTGCTGGGATTACAGGTGTGAGCCATGGCACCCGGCCCATTTAGGATTTTTTTGACTTCACAATGGGTTTATTGGGACAGAGCCCATGGTAAGCGGAGGGGCACCGGCACGTGGTTCTTCCTCTAGCTCCACTCACTGGAGAGACGCGCGCACACACAGCAGGATTGTGCACATACACACGGCTCCTATATGCGCCCACAGGCACACTTGTGCCCCGAGCAACACAAATGCCACATTGCACAAACACAAGGCTCTTATTGAGTGCCCATCTGTGTGTACACACACCACAGCACAAGCACACACACACCCACCCACAACTACAACCACACACACCCACTCCCTCTTGCTGGAGTTTCATCACTGATGTCATCCAAGCGCCTGCCCAGCTCCCCCTCTTCTGGGCAAGCGTCTGCTTCTTCCAGCGTTTGGAGGAAAAGCAGTTTTTCCCATTTCCTTCCCATGCTGTCTCCCCCGAAGCTGTTCCTCAGGGTCCCTCTCATCACTCCCAGCCCTGCTGTGGCTTCGGTTCACTGCTGCTGGTCACTACCCCCACGATCACCTGGCCACTGCTCCTGTCTGTGGGCACGGGAGAAGAGGGGGGTGGGAGCTGCCGTTATTCCCATTTATGGCTCTACCCCTTGGTTTCTACCTCACCACTGCCCAAAGCTCTACAGGGCAAGACCTTTTAATAAGAGGGATTGGAGTAATTGAAGGGGGAATTACCACATATGAGCAGGCAGGGCTGCTACATTCAGTTGCATGGGTTGCGCACTACACAATTCTGGGCACCAAGCACATTGCAAGCATTGGAGAGTAGTATGCTTAAGAGGATGATGTTCTGAAAGATGGCAGCAAAATGCCTAGGGTAAGGGGATAAGTTTTCTAATTTGTACAAAGTGTCTTTGGACTAGGGATGGGCATGATTGGACAATGAATGCTGTATGTGAAATATGGCTTTTTCTCCACAGCCTAAGAGGAATGAATGCTTCCCTCTCTTGGCTCCTTCCTTTGGGGAATGGCTCCTCCCCCTACTCCATCCAAATATGTGATTCTTCCGACTTGCTGCTTAAAGGATGACCTCCTCCTCTAACACAGGAAGGGGAATGTCACCCACCTCTGGCAATCCTGTGGACCATAGTGGCACATCCAAAACCTGGGGACATGACTTGAGCTGGACGAATCATAGTCTTTCCCTGGGAGTTACATGTACTGAGATGAAAGAAAGACAATCTCTCTGGTCTTGGGAGTTTCTAAATGCGTCTGAAGGAGCCGGGGTGTGTCTCCCACCTGTGGAGGAAGCTTGTCTGTAGGAGGAGGGAAGAGGAACATCAAACAGAGAAGTAGAGAGGCAGGAGGGGAAGGAAGGAAGGAAGGGAGGGAGGGGAGGAAGGGAGGGAGGGAGGAAGGGGGAGGGAGGGAGGGAGGAGGGGGAGGGAGGAAGGGAGGGAGGGGAGCAGGGAAGGGAGGAAGGGAGGGAGGGAGGAAGAAAGGGAGGGAGGGGGAGGGAGGGAGGGAGGAAGGGAGAAAGGAAGGGGAAGGGAAGGAAGGGGAAGGGGTAGGAAGGAAGGAAAGAAGGAAGGAGGGAGAGAGAGAGAATGAAGGAGGGAGGGAAGGAAGAGGGAAGGAGGGAGGGAGGGAAAGTGGGACAGAGGGAAGGAGGGAGGGAGGGAAGGGAAGAAGGGAAGGGAAGGAGGGAGAAAGGGAGGGGAAGGGAGGGAAAGGGAAGGAAGAAAGGAAAGAAGGAGGGAGGGAGGGAAGGAAGGAGGAGAGAGGGACCTGAAGACAGTGTTTGAGTCTCTGAACCAGTTAAACTACAGACCAGCTCCATTACTGTCCTGTCACACGAGCCAAAAAAGCCCACACTTTTTCCTTAACCTAGTTTAAACTGAGTTTCAGTTACCCGCAAACAAAAGAATTCTGCGAAACAGAACCATCTCTCAGAACCTGACCCACAGGAATTGGCCCAGTCACACCGCACTCCACCCCTGCCCCCGGCTTACTCCCTCAGCTTCCTCCCTGAGTGGTTTTGTTGGGGTGATTTCCTGGGAACTGCAGCAGCATGTTCCCCCATGGGTGGTGGCGCTCTGACTCCAGGAGGCTGGGAGGAGAGGCTCTGGAACTCTGCCCCACAGTGCAGTTCCAATGGAGTGGGACCTCGAAGCCAGGTCCCCATCACGGGGCGTCCCACCTGTGCGATGCGCTTACTTCTAAGTCCTCAGAGCCCCAGCAGGGGTCTGTTGGACAAAGCCACATCAAGCATCTCACCAGGATAAGCACGATTTGCAGAAACAGTGTAGCTAGAACCTCTAAGCCAAAACTGGAGTTTCTTCACTGTTGAATTCTCAAGGTTCCCTCTCTCCCAGATAGCCAGTCAATCACATAATTCTGCAGAGCAATATTTACTTCCTCTCCTGCAACTTTCACATTGCGGCTCCTTCTGATTTGTGTCTCTTTAGAAACTGGACCCAAGGAAAGGGCTGATTTCCTGGGTCACTCTCTGAACAACGCTTCCTCAAATGTACCAAAAGTAGCTTTAAGATTTCCACTTGGATTCTTAGAAAGGGCCCTTTTCTCTCCATTTTCATCTGAGGAAAAGAGGAGGTAGCTTATTTTCGCAGTTCCGTGATTTCTAATAAAGTCACAATATTCCTTTGAGTGAACTGCCTTCATTCACTCAACCAACCCTCTATTACTGGACATTGGGTAACGTTCAATTTTTTTTTTTTTTTTTTCTGAGATGGAGTCTCACTCTGTCGCCCAGGCTGTAGTGCAATGGCGCCACCTCAGCTCACTGCAACCTCTGCCTCCCAGGTTCAAGCAATTCTCCTGCCTCAACCTCCCTAGTAGCTGGGATTACAGGCGCGCGCCACCACGCCTGGCTAATTTTTGTATTTTTAGAGAGATGGGGTTTCACCATGTTGGCCAGGCTGGTCTTGAACTCCTGACCTTAAGTGATCCACCCACCTCAGCCTCCCAAAGTGCTATGATTACAGGCGTGGGCCACCAGGCCCAGCCAAATGTTCAATTTTTAACCTTTAAAAATAACACTATGATGAACATGTTTGAGTATAAATATTTTCCTAGGCTTAGCTTATTCCCAAAAATAGATTTATCAAGGCAATGGGGGAGGAATTTTAGTACATACTGTCTTGGGATGCAAAAAAAAAAAAAATCTGAAAAACAAAATAATCCAAAGATGACAACAAGAGTTCCTATTGAAAAGAAAATAAAAAGGAAATAGGTGGAGTGTTCAGTGTCTCAAAGAAAATAATAGTAGGCAAGGCAAAGAGCAGGAAAGTGAGCCACCTGCTATTCTGCTCGCTGATGTGAGATCTACAAGCAAAAGAGCTCAGGCAGACAAGTGTGTGGCTTTCCTTTCTTCATGGCAAATGCCTCCGTTTGTTTTGACAAAGAAATCAAATTGAATACCACAAGCCAGATAGCTTTTCTCTCAGCCTTGTTTTTCAAAATACAAGTTTCCTATGTGGTTAACACGTGCTTTTACTTCTGAGGCTCTGGAATGATCACCTCTTCCTGTTTCCTACGGTACCTCTAGCCTGCTGCAGGCTTCCTTAGAGGGACAAGGGTGGCGGCCTCTTTGCTGGGCTCCCTGCCTCCAGCCTACCCCTCAGTTGAATCTATGGACCATTGTACGCCCAAACCCATTCTCTTCAATGTCTATTTCAGTATTTCACATCTCTGAATGCAAACGTATCACAGAGCTACTTAAGTCCCTTTTCCAGGAGTTTTCAGTAGCCGGGAGGCAGATTCGGAGTAGGAGGCTGATGTCTTCGTTGGGATTCCTCCAAAAGCCGACCATGACACAAGGCTTGGGGGAGCAGTCGTTTCTTTGGAAGGAGATCCCACGGAGCACTATGAGAAAGCGGAGAAGGGGCAGAGAGAGGAGAAAAGGAAGTGAAGTGTGCGTTCTGAGCAGGTCACTGTGGGCCACCCGGGGACAAGCCCATGGGCATCACTGAGAGGCTCTGTGGGAGGCACCTCGGAGTTGTCGCACTGAGTCGGGAGGCTGCGTGTTTAGCTGTCAAGTCCCATCCATTATTGCTTGTGGGCTGCTCCTGGCCACCTTCTGGCCTGTCTCACCTGTGGCCAGGTGTTCTGAGGTGGAGGGGCTACAGGTGAGTGCAGGAACCCTCTACAGAAGCCCCTGGCGAGGCTGGGGGATACGGGCCAGCTCTGACGGCTGCTCCACAGTTGGATCTGTGTGTGTGTGTGTGTGTGTGTGTGTGTGTGTGTGTGTGTGTTCACACACAGGCACATATATATCCACACATGTATATGCATATGAATTCTTTTTTTTAGATGGAGTCTCTGTTGCACACGCTGAAGTGCAGTGGCACGATCTTGGTCACTGCAACCTCCACCTCCCAGGTTCAAGTGATTCTTGTGCCTCAGTTTCCTGAGTAGCTGGGATTACAGCCACCTGCCACCACACCCAGCTAATTTTTGTATTTTTAGTAGAGACAGGATTTTACCATGTTAGCCAGGCTGGTCTCCAACTCTCGACCTCAAGTGCTCTGCCTGCCTCAGCCTCCCAAACTGCTGGGATTACAGGCGTGAGCCACCATGCCTGGCCTTATACATATGATTTTTAAAACAAAAATAAGATCTTACTCTGCTGACTGATATTTTTGACTCAACTCTGTTGGACAACTTTCCACATCAACAGAGATATTCTATTCCCACATTATCCATGGCTGAACAATATTCTATTGGGAGGATGCATCCCCATCAGACATATGTTTGTTTGTTTTAGAGACTAGGTCTCACTCTGTTGCCCAGGCTGGAGTGCAGTGACGTGATCATAGCTCACGGCATCTCGAACTCCTGGGCTCAAGTGATCCTCCTGCCTCAGCCTCCTGAGTAGCGGGGACTATAGGCACAAGCCACCGCACCTGACCCCCATCAGACATTTGTCGTTTCTAACTTTGGTTGACATGACAAAGGTGGACAAGAAGCATCTTCCCGAAACATGGCTGGCCACATTGCTCGGCATTTCCCTCCTGCTTGAAACCCACCAATAGCTCTCCATTACCCACGGGGCCAAGCTTCAATTTCAAACCTTGGCATTCAAGTGTGACCTGTCCCTGGACCTCTGCTCCCTGCCCAGCTCCTCTTCCACAGTCAGTTTGACCCACTGGGTCATCCCAGGTCCTATCCATTCATACAGCTGGGTCTTGGCTTGGGCTGTGTCCCCAGCCTGACGGCACCCGTCTTCCCATGCTGCTTGGCCCCATCAAGGGCTGTCCTCCTTGGAACCCTATCCCTCCGCGATCGAGTCCTCTGTTTTTCATGATCCCTGGCTCGTAGTCTTACCTTTCTGCTCTCTTTTCATGGATACGTTTTCACTTCCCAACAATGCTGGACCAGTGACCACACTGCTTATGTCTGCAGCGTTCAGATGGCACCTTGCACATGCAGACGCTTCCTTGGTCAAGGTTGATTGACGATGAGCAAAGTGGGTGGTTCTCTTTCTACCTGGATTGAGACTGGAGGTGGAGAGAGGCACCTCTGTTTTCCACTCACTGGGGGGCTGTGACCCCAGTGCCTGTATCTCAGCCTGTTGATGGCTGTTGAAGACATAAGACCCATGGGGACAGAAAGCATTGCTCAAGCCCCCCTCCCCTAGAGACAGGGGCCAGGGAGCAAAGGCAGAGGCAGGAACCGTCTACCTGGTTCTTACTCCAGGACTGCCAGGAAGGGGAGCTGACATGGAGAGTGCGGGAAAAGTGACTCGGGGTGCTAATCCCAGCTTCCTGTCTGGATTTTCCTTGACTGCTGCCGGGGCCCTATCTTAGGATGGTCACAGCTGCAGAAATAGATCTCCCCTTTCACCTGTTCTTAAGCAAGGAAGACCTTGCTAACTTCCTGTGAAAAGAATGCGTGCTTTGGTAACTTTTCCAGTATGGGGAGACAGCACTGGGACAGGGTGCTGAAGTCACCACGAGTTTCCTCGTCTGAGGAGCAGTGGCTCACCTTGGCCGGGAAACGGGGCAAACAGCTGCAGGGAGAGAGGCGAGAAGCTGCCATGTGTTTCCAGCCAGAGCCCCAGCCAATTCCGTGAATTTGGGCGATGTTTCCTTCCTTGGTCTGCTCCAAGAACCACTCTTTGCTGGCAGGAAGCCCCTCTCTCTGATAGAGTGACAGGGAGCAGATCCTCTGCCCTCCTCACTGGCCTGCCCTGGCCCCCAGCCTCCTCCTACAAAAGTCTCTGTTTCTCCTGAACTCATCAGCGGAGTCAATCCGGCTCTGGGACCCGAAAACCAAGCCTCCTCAGCCACTGGCTTATTCACCTAACAAACATTGCACACCTTCCTCCCCCGCACCAACCCAGCACCAGTTCTGGGGACTGGCAAGATTCAGGGAGGGGAGCCTGGAGCAGCGCGGCGGGAGGTGGACATCCCGGGGAGGAGACGGGCCTCCTGGTGGCGGGGGAGGGCTCCTGGGGACCCCAAGTCCGGGAAGGAGGTGAGAAGAGGGAATAGGGAGGAGCACCCAGGAGCACGGGGCGGGGAGGCTCCACGCATGCGTGAGAAGAGACCTTTGTGTCCTCGGCGTCGCTAAGGCAACCGACGCCAGCCATGGCCTCTGGGGCGGGCGGGAGCTGGGGTCGCTCCCCACCGCAGAGCGCAGCCCCGACGGTGAGGGTTGAGCCCGGGAGCAGATCTTGCCTTAGCTTGGGGGGATGACAGAGTGGGGAGCGGTCCCTGGAGGGGCCAGACCCTGGAGGGGGAGAGCGTGGGCGGGGGGCGAGGAGAGAAATCCCCAAACCAAGAGGAAGAGGTGTGGCAGGGAGCAGGGAGCGGGCAGGCCAAGGGGCGGGAGGGGAGAAACCCGGCCCCTGCGGGATTAGGGAGGCCACTGGCTGGGAGGGATTGGGGCTTGCAACGTGTCCCCATCCATTCTCCCCACCCTGCCTGGCTGACTCCGCGCACGCTCCCAGCCCTGGGTCACCGTCCTGCAGCCCCTCTCATGGGCCGTCCCACCTGCACCCCTGCAGCCAGGCCGTGTGAAGGAAGGTGAGACTCCTGGGTCCCCCCCACCCCCCTCTACACCACCACCATCACCACCACTCACCCCCTTCTGCCTCACACATCCTCTGGGAGTCCCTGCAGCACAACCCACCCACCCATTCTGCCCTCCTGGGGGACAGGGGTGTCAAGGGACGGGGGACCCATAGGCCGGGTGTGGGCTTGCTGAACTCGCTTCCTAGACCTGCTGGAGCTGATCATGCTGCAGAACGCGCAGATGCACCAGCTGCTGCTGAGTCGCCTGGTGACCGGGGGCACTGCAGCCCAGGCCCGCCTCACCCTGCGCTCAGGTGTGTGTGTGGGGGCCACCGGGGTCACTCACCTGCGGGTCCAGGGATGGGGATCCACCTGGGGTTCCTGTTCAGGGAGGAAAAAGACCTGGGAGACAGAGGAGCAGGAAGCCAGCCTGTCTCTCTGGCTGGGCTGCTCGGCATCTGTTATGTATCAGGCCTGTTTCAGCGTCCATGAAAGGTGGGTGGTGGGGGGAGAGACCCCCCCCCAAAGTCCAGACCACCCAGGTCTCGTTTTCAAGGAGGTTTCCCTGGAGTGACCCCCACCACTGGACTTCAGGCTCCAGGAGGGCAGGCACCCTGGTAACCCTGCCCGCATGCATTATGAGCACCTGGCCTGGTACCTGACACTGTGGAGGGGCTCAGCTGATATTTGTTGAACAAGTGAATGAATAAATGAATGGTTAGGAATACAAGGCCAGGTTGGCTGTGATGGCACATGGACAGGTACAAAGCACAAGTGCACACCAGGTTGGGGGTTGGGGACAGGCTCCTTGGAGGAGCAGGGGACCTTAGAACCAGCCCTTGAAAGCCAGGTAGGATTTTGACCCTTGGAGGAGGCAAGGGGTGTGTATCCCATCCAGGCTGGCAGGGGCAGAGTCAGGAGACAGAATGGGGGAAACCGTGTGTGGCCGTGTGTGCAAGTGTGTGTGTGCACATGTGCAAGTGTGTGTGTGCAAGCGGGTGTGTGCATGCGTGTGTGTGCAAGCGGGTGTGTGCATGCATGTGCATATGGCTCTAAGGCTGAGCCTTACTCAGCCAACAATGGGCATCCTGAAGTCAGGAGAAGCAGGGACTGGGTAGAGAGAGGATGCTAGTCAGCTCCGAGGAGGCGGAGAGGGGTTCGAGGAATCCAGGCAGAGGGAGACCCTGAGGAGCTACTGCCATCCCTCACCCCTGGGCTCTCAGTGATGACACATACATAGGTGGGTCCAGAGGCTGGGGGTGAGGCCGAGGACAGCTCAGTGAACTCCTGGCCCAACCTCTGAGTTCACACCTGGAATCTTCCAGTCCCTGCTATGCCTTAGGAGCTGGGTGGTCTTAGACAAGTTGCTCAACCTCTTTGAGCTTCAGATTTCCCACCTACATCGTAAGGAGTAAATGTCTCCAAAATGCCTTGCCCGCATGTAGTAAATGCTCAGTAAACACAAGCCATTCTTACAAAGCCTATCTGGAGGGAATAACTTAGGGGAATGGAGGAGTGAGGGTAGGGAGAGCCTGATCCTGGATTCTCGTTTCCCCTCCCTGTTTTGCACAATCCCCAGGCCTACCTGGAGGTTCCGCAGGAAGAGCCCGAGGAGGAGGAGGAGATGGACACGCAGGAGAAAGGGCCTTTGGTGTTTCACCACCACTACCTGTCCTACCCGATGCCCTCCCCCGAGTGCCCTGCTGCCCTGGCCGGCCCCCTTCTTCCCCTGCTCCCGCCTGTCAGCCCCACTTGCAGGATGTGCCCAGGATTCAGCACTGGCCTCCTGCCTCCAGGGAAAGGGAGGCGTAAGTGAGACTGGGTGCTGCCAGGCTTCTGCTCTGGGGCCAGGCTGGAAGAGCTGTGCAGGGGCTGCTGGTCGGTGGAGATAACTTGTGGGTGAAACCCCAGAGGCCACCCCAGGCCTCTGATGGGGACTTTTTCTCTCCCCCCATCTCAGAAGGGCTGTGCCCCCACCCCCACCCCCTAGTGCCACAGGGACTGTGGGCGCCGATGTACCCCCGGCTTCAGGTAGGGCTGGGGTGGTGGGCAGTGGGGCCCAGGCCTGGGAGTGAATCAGGAGGCCAGGAGGGCCCAGGTGCCCTCTGGCGGGGGTTGGGGGTTTCCTACCATCACTGCTGCAGGCAACTGGCCTGTCCCCCTCCCTTTTCCTCTTTGGGGTCCACTGAGGCAGGAAGGAGTCAAGATGAGGCTGTCTCCCCAGACTACTACGATGCCGAGAGCCTCCTGTGAGGACAGACGCTGGCCCCGAGACCTGCACCCCAGCTTCGCGCTCCAGACATAGCCTCGGGCCCCCTCCTGCACCTCTCTCTCCTCCTCTGTGCCCATGGCTGGCGGTCCTTCTCACTCCCTCAACCTCAGCCAGGCCCTCTTCTCCTGGGGAATCAGTCCCTGCTCCACCCCCAGGAGTCGCTGGACGGGCCTGATCTGTGCCATGGTGTAAGAGCTCAAGCAGCACCCAGGCCCTTGAAGCCACAGCAGCCGCTTCTGCCTCACCGCTTCCTGCCTGGAGCAGAGGGAGGCCTGGGAACACAGCCCCCGCCCTCTCTCCCTCACCCCTCTCTCTGGGATGATGAAGTCTCCTTCCAGCCTAATAATAAAGCCAGAGGAGAGTGGGGGGTTGCTTCTGTTTTCCACAGCTTTGAAGGCCCCTTGGAGGTGGCTGGAGGGGCCCAGAGTGGTGGGGGAGAGGCCTTGCTGGGAAGTACCTTGAGCAAAGTCAGTTCCCTGGGCCCCCACCCCTCGCCCCAGGAAGCAGTTCTGTTGGCAGAAAGGAGAGGTCAGAGCTTTGTCCTGCTGTGGCCAGGAGTGGCCTGAGGTCTCCTGGGGCCAGGTGGAAACACAGTGTCCTCTGCCTGCCAGGCCAGGGTGTTTTCCCCACCCTTCCTCAGCAGGAACAAGCTACTTAGGCCAGATGGGGGCCTGGGTGGGAAGGGGAGGCATCTGGGGAAAGGGGTCCTCCCATGGTGGCTCCCCCTCCCCTGGCTGTTGTCATCCCTGGAGGAGACACTGTGGGCAAAGGGCTAAGTCCAGGTGTGTGTATTCAGGCTAGAAAAGGCAATGTCCCCAGAGTTCTCTGCTGCCTGTCACAGTCCTTCGCCCAGAGCTGGACCTCAACTCTGAGGAGCCACACTGAGTTCCAGTGGCCACCATGGCGGTGGCCATGCCACTCATGCCTGCTATGCCCAGAAGGCCTGGGGCAGCCTCCTCCAAGCCGCTCGCACCCCGTAGGTGCCTGTCCGCCGCTGGCGCCAGTGCTGGCTGAAGACGAAGCAGAGCAGGACGGATGTCACAAACAGGAACAGCAGCACTGACACCACCGTGACAATGATGACCATCTGGCTGTCCGGGACAGGCTCTGGGGATGGAAGGGCAAGGGTCTTAGACGTCCCGTGATCCCAGGTATCAGAGACCAAAAGAGAGTGGAAGTCAATCCCCTACCTGGCCCCCAGCCCCTGCCGCCCGCTCATCCATCCTGCAGTCACCCCAGGTTGTAGAGATGAGTGGCGAATAGTGTCTGCATTAAAATTATTATCTGAAAGAAAGGTGGCCCTGCGCTCAGGCTACCAGCGGACTTCTGTGAGACTGCGAGGGCAGATGTCCCCTTGTCAGCAGCCCTGGGACCAGTGTATAGCTGCTGGACACCATGGCCTGGAGGGTGGCACGGTCCCGGCCAAGCCCCTTCTCAGGCAGAGCCGAGTGAGTTCATGCCAAGCTCCCTGAGGACAGGGAATGTGCCGACCATCCAGAGTCACCGAACAGCAGAGCTCTGGGGACCTCGGGGGGCAGTCAGGCCACACTTCTCATTGTAGAGAGAAGACAAGGCCAGTGAGAGCAGTCAAGGTCATGGGCTCCATGGTGGCCGAGGAACTAGTTGAGCTCTCCCGACCTCTGAACAGTTGGGGACCAAGCTAGGGATGCAGAGAGAACTTGAGGGAAGAGGGAGAGTAAGGGGGAAGCCTCAGGGCAAAGGGTGGGGTCCTGGGTGTTTGCTTCCCAAGTCGGGCTCTCAGTTTTTCCTCCCCCAAGGGGCTGAGAGTGCCTTCTCACTCCCCCTCCATCCGTTGAGCCCCCTCACCATAGATCTCCAGCATCTGCGGGGCCGAGTGTTTGTGAAAGATGTCGCCACCACGAGACAGCAAGTCCAGCACGGCCAGGCAGGAGAAGTTGCGGTGACCATCCTCTCTGTGAGCCGTGCTGTTGAATGTGGCTCTGGCCTCCTGCAGGGCAGTGGCTCCCTTCCCGAAGGTCTGACTGTGCAGAGTCTCATTGCCACGGAACAGGAAGAGGGTGAGGCTGTCCAGGGGCTCCACGGCGGGCACCCTGCACTCGATGGTGAAGGACTTGCCCACGGCCACCCACGTGGGCTGCAGCGTCAGGATGACCTGCGTTGGAGGCTCTGCAGGGGACAAAGGAGGGAGGTCCGGTCAGGATGGGGGTGCTGTCCCAGCAGCCTCCCCCCAGCCAGGGCCATCTCCTGTCACTGTGGTATGCCACGGTGCGGGAGGAGGTGGCCTGGGCTTCTCCAGTGCAGAGGAAGAGGGCGGCAGTTGAGGATGAAGGCTGGACTGGGTGGTAGTTTCACAGACATGATGGTTTCGGGTGACCAGGCATTCACAAGGACAAGGTTCAGAAATTGTACAGCCAACTGGAAAGACATAAATGTCTGGGCCTGTCTCCCTCTCCTTCAGAAATGAAATACAAATTTCAAAAATTAAACAGTTAGTTAGGTGATGACGTTGAGAGAGACTTAGATGGGAGCGCTCATTGGAACTGGGCACTCAAGGAGCTGAGCTGTGACGTGAGGTTCCGTTCCTCACTTAGGGGCTGGAGCCAGAGCCAGACCTGCCCAGGTTCTCCAGGGTCAGGGTCATGGTCACCATGATTCCTCACCTATGAAACCACCTGAGGGGCTTCCCTGGATTCCCTTTTGAACTAGAATACTTCACCCCCAGTCACCCCACCTCCCACCCTGGGAGAATTATGTTGGATTTAAGACATCTTTCTATTCATTGATCCACTGAAGCTGATGATGGAATGGACCCAGGTGACACCCTTAGAGCCTAGACGTCCTATCCCGGCCCATCTGGAAGGTTTTCATGGCTCATGTGCAGGTGTGTGATAGCTGCACATTTGCCATGGGCCCTAAGGGGAAGATGAAAACCCTGGGTGACACCTCAACCCTCTCATCATGAGGTGGACGGGCCCAGCACTCTGGATGGTGACCCCACTACTTGGCATAGGACATGGGGTGCTCAGGTGACTCAGCTATGTTGGGAAATGACTTCTGGATTTGGCTAAGCCTTGGTTAGATTGTCCTCCCCTAAGCAAGACTCAAAACTTGGGTTGTCTGCTTCTGAGATGCCACTGGGCTCCAGGCATCCAACCAAGGATCTTGCTGCTTGTCACCCCAGGAGCTCAGGGAGCTGCGGCCCAGGAGCGGGCACAGAGGGGGTCCGTGTGCATTCAGTAGATGCAGGCTCTGCCCCAAGGGAGGGGGAGGGCCCCGGGCACAGCCACTCACGGTACACGCTGACATTGAAACTCGCTGACACCTGCTCCCCGAAGCAGGTGAAGTGGCAGTGGAAGACCGTGTCCTGGGAGATGTCTGAGATCAAGTAATGTTTCCACTGAGTCTGCTCAGCCAGCAGAGTCTTATTTAGAGGGGTCTCCAGACCGCCCATTTCAGGCTGGTTACAGGTGGTGCTGCAGTTGACCTCGAGGGACCCGTTGGGCTTAACCGTCAGCTTCTTTGGCCTCACATGTACATTGAATGCCTTCTCACCAGACCCTGGAAGACCAGAAACACTGGGCAGTGGTTGTCCCTGCCCTCCCTCCAGTGGAGCTGTCCACCAAGGCAGTCTGGCTCCTGAGTCAGGGGCTCAAGAGGAAAGGCCGTGGGGGGCCCGGCTGCTACTCACCCCTCGTCAGGTGTCATGGCCCCAGCTTGACCAGGAGGCTGCCCCCCAGCTAACACCCCATCTCTGGCTCTCCTTCCTCCAGCCCCCCAGTTGACACCTGCCTCTGGCTCTCTTTCCTCCAGCGCATCTACCCATCAGCTCCAGATGAGTCTTCTTCAGGCTGCTCCATGGAGCAGGGTCCCACTGATCTTTAAGGTCAGCCCGAATGTCCCCTGCACCATGAAGCCCTCTCTGTTTCCTCTGTGGCCCTCCTTCCTTTTCTTTCTTCCACAAACAGTTTTTGAACACCTGCTTTGTTCAAAGCAGCAGGCTCTGGGGATATAGCAATGATCAAAGCAGACCCCATGCTGCCCAGGCAGGGCTCCAGCCAACAGTGACAGGCAGAGCACCCAGCCGGTCAGATGGTGGGAAAGCTCCGAGAAAGGGAGCAGGGAGTGGGGGTGGGGCCACTTTAAATAGTGCGTGCCACGAAGGCCTCACCCAGACGGAGACACGTGGGCAAAGGCATGCAGGGGTGTGGCACGCCCTGCAGTGATTCTGGGGAAGGGAGGCTGCAGTGCAACGGCAGGGCAGGAAGATCAGGGGACCCAGGAGTTGGAAGCTGCAGCAAGCTATGATCACAGCCTGCACTCCAGCCTAGGCAACAGAGCAGGAACCTGTCTATAATCAAAATAAAAAATAATTTAAAAAGCCTCCGCAGGCTGGGTATGGTGGCTCATGCCTGTAATCCCAGCAATTTGGGAGACCAAGGTGGGTGGATCACTTGAGTCCAGGAGTTCGAAACCAGACCCCCTATCTCTATAAAAAAAAATACAAAAGTTTTCTGGGCATGGTGGCTCTCACCTGTGACCCCAGCTACTCAGGTGGCTGAGGTGGGAGGATCACCTGAGCCCAGGGAGGTGCAGTGAGCCATAATCATACCACTGTACTCCAGCCTGGGTGATAGATGGAGACCCTGTCTTAAAAAAAAAAAACAAAAAAAAAAACCCAACAGCCTCAGCAACTTTTGGGCCATCTCTTCTACCTGAAGCCACAGGGAATGGGGCACCCCCACCCTCTCAGCTGGCATGTGCCAAATCAGGAACCCCAGGAACCTGGCTTACCTGGACAGCAGACCAGGGCAAAGACGGCCAGGGTCAGGTTCAGGGTCAGGGTCCCGCAACTGAAAGGGAACATTTCTGGTGCTGTCCGCGGGCTCACAGGGACCAGCCAAGGGCTGCCTGGAGGGAGACGGAGGGCGCAGGTCTGAGCCACAGCTCAAAATCCCCAGCCTTCTGCAAACTGGTGACTGCATTTCCTTTCATTATCTGAGAGGTCTTTGGGAAGCCACGTGCACCGGCCGGTTCTAGGACCCTGGGCCTCTAAGAATCCAGGCAGAGGAAGCTGGGAAGCTGCTGATAAGCAGGGCCGAACCCAGTCCTCCCTGCTGGCTCCCTGTGCAAGGGGCGGGGCAGGCCACGGGTGCACACATGCCTGTGTGTGTGAGACACGTGCACACAGGACTCTGGTGTACTGTGTGTGCACAGGGGAGAGTCAGGCCTATGAACCCGAAATCCCATGCAATCCATTGCTGGAGTCACCCCTGGGAGGTGACCATCCAAAGGCAGGACCTGTCCAGGACATGCAGTTACCATAGCAAAAGGGGACAATGACTTGAGCTTTTCTAAGGAACCCTGGACAGGAATTGGAGCTTCTCCTGCTAAATGCCCAGTGTAAGTCTGCATAAACCTTAACATTCCACTCAATTTTCAACCTAAACTTGACCTTGACTCAGCTGATTCAGGGCCAGTTTGAGGGCCAGAGCCTCAGGAAATGCATCCCGTAATAGTCCCCAGCAATCCAGGCACAGACAGAGAATGGGGGTCAGTCTAGCTACAGCCACACCCACAAACCATGACCTCCATTTTCTGACCTGCCTGATGTCCTCCATCCTCTCCTACCCTCCAGGAGGGAGCCTTGGGCTGGGGGTTTGGGGCCTGAGATGTTTCAGTGTATTCCTAGGGAGGAAGCCCCCGAAGCAGTGAGCAGATAAGGGACAGATTTCAATGGACAAGGGGACCTTCCTGGGGGGGATTGTCACACATTCTCATCCCCCAGTTCTGCCTAAGACCCCTTGCAATCAGGAAGGGGGAAGAGCATGTCTTCTTGCTTTCTCAGGGGAACCCAAGATGGAGCCTTTCCAAAGGGATGCCCCAGAATCCTCAAGACTTTGGCCAAGCTCTCTTCCCAGATTGGGAGGGCAGGGTGAGGTCCTGCCCTTCCCCTCACTGCTGAGGCCAAAGGCGGTTACTCCTGTGCACAGCCATCAAGCGCTGCCATTGTCAGCCTGGACCCAGGAATGTCCCTGGACAGGGCACTGGACTTGGGAATGATGCAGGCAGGAAGGGGCGGGACCTGGGGCCAGCAGAGAAAAGGAGAACAGGGTGGAGCTGCACCCCCAGCCTGGAGGAATCTGATCCCATGCCAGCAAAGTACTGAGAGCAGGAAACCTCCCTGAAACCCAAGCCAGGGGCTGTGGAGGTGGTTCCAGGGGCTGGGACAGCAGGGTGGGAGTGGGGGCATTGCTGTAGTGGAGACTCTGTGTCCTCCACTGAGTCAGAATAATAATAACAACAACAGCAGCAATAACAACAACATTCACTTACTACAGGTGGGACACTGTCAGAAGCACTCTATAAATATTAACCAATTAACCCCTAACTCTGTGAGGCAGGTACTGTTACTGTCCCCATCTTACAGATGGGGAAACTGAGGCACAGCAAGGTTAAATGACTTTGTTCAAGGTCACATACCCAGGAAAATGTGAAGTCACCATGAATGATAGCTTGCCATGGTGACCGTCGAAGCCCACCTGAGCAGGCTCAAGAGGAGTGGTGGGAGCTGGACTCCCAGGAGACCCTCAAGAGGGGAAAAGCAACACAGCAGAGGAAGGTTCTGGGGCCTTCCTCACTGTGAGAGGCTGGGGGGAGGGAGGTGATCCACCCCTGGAGTGCTCCAAACAGCTTCTGGAAGGCACAGTGCTTGGGAATCCCACCTACACACACAGTGGTGTTGGCATGATTCCCTCTCCAAGCAAGGCCTCTGCAGCCCAACGTCCTCCCTTGAACCCACAGGCCCCAGTTCCCACCCCCACCTCCTCCTGTAATGTCTCCCATCCTTCCTGGGCAGGCCCTGCTTGGCTGGGACATACCGGGCATGTGACCATCTATTTGTTAGAAATATTTACTGCATTCTAACTGTTGACACATCAACCTCCCTGCCCCCCCACACTGGCCTGTCAACTATGAGGGCAAAAACTGAAACTCATGGACAGGTAAATCCATCCAGTGTAGGACACTGCCTGGCACACAGTGGCTGCTTCATCACTGTTGAATTGGTGGGTGGATCGATGCATGGACTGGTGAATGAATGAGAAAGTCTGTCCCAAACAAGCTGGGGTTGTTTAGGGTGAAGGCTGTGTTTATTTTTAGGTCCTAAACATCTTTTGGTTTTGTTTGCCCAGCATCTTCTTCCTGCTACTGCTAAAGTGTCTGCTCCCCAAGGCCACAGGCTGACCTGATAATGGAAACAAGGCCAGTCATGGTACCTTACTGCTTGAGGATGTGCACGTCGAGTTAGGTCTGAGCAGAGGTTTTCCTAGGACTTTCTGAACGAGAGCCGATAGGAACAAGCCCTTCCCTTTCTGGTCCTAATGCTAGATGCACATGAGCCAGCAGCTGTGGGCGCTCATGCCCCACAAGTGAAGAAGCTGAAAGGAAGAAAAGTGCACTCAGTGCGGAAAATACCCTTAATCCAAGATGGAAGGTGATCCAGAATTGCTGTGGGGGAAAGTACTGGCTGTGGGGGGAAGGGGCAGACTCTGGTAGGTGGTGATCTGGGTTAGGTGGCCGGCAATGACTCTGTGTCCACTCAGGACTCGTGTTGCAGAAGTGAAAGAACCTGGGAGGCAGAGATTGCAGTGAGCTAAGATCCTGCCACTGCATTCCAGCCTGGGTGACAGAGTAAGACTCCATCTCAAAAGAAAAAAAAAAGAAAAGAAAAAAGAAGTCTGAAGTCAATATCCAACTTAAACTAAGCAGTACAAAAGTTAGACAGAACTAAACCCAAAAGTGACATGTAAGGAACTAAAGACAAGAGCAATCGATCCATCAATCCAACAAAATAAACAAAACAAAGTCAACTCCAAAGTAAAAACAAAAGGTAAAAACAAAGATAAGCACAGAAGCCACTCAAATAGAAAACAAAGCCATGGTGGAGAAAAGCTTAAAACCAAGTTAGTTTTGTGAAAAAACAGAAACAACAACAAAAAACCTAATAAAGTGTGGGTGAGGTGGCTCACGCCTATAATCCTAGCACTTTGGGAGGCCGAGGCGGAGGATTACCTGAGCTCAGGGATTCCAGGCCAGCCTGGGCAACATAGTGAGACATTGTCTCTCTATTAAAACAAAAAATATTTTCAAAAAAACCCTTCCCCCACAAAACTCATTAATAGGCAAGTCTCCAGCGAAATCAATATACAAAGAAAAAGAAGGCCTGTGTAAACATGATTAGGAATGTAAATGGAAACATCAACACGAGATTAGAAAGACAATCCTACAAAATCATAGAAACAGAAAATAGAGCAGCAGTTGCCAGGGGCTGTGGGAGAGGGGGAAATGAGAGTCCTGTAAATGGGTTTAGTTTCGGTTTTGCAAGACAGCAGAGTTCTGGAGGTGGGTTGGGAAACAATGAAAACATACGTAACATTAATTACGGAGGTGTACACTTAAAAGTGGTTAATTTGGTACACTTTATGTTATGTGTATTTTACCACAGTGAAAAATAAAGAAGACTATAAATAAGTTATGCCACAACATAGGAATCAAAGTAGATCAAGTTTCAGAAAAATATAACTTAACAAACTTATTTAAGAAGAAATAAAAAGCCTAAATGGTTCTATAACTATTAAAGAAATTGAATCAGGCCGGGCATAATGGGTCATGCCTGTAATCCCAGCACTTTGAAAGGTGATGTGGGAGGATTCCTTGAGCCCAGGAGTTCGAGACCAACCTGGGCAACGTGACAAAACCTCATTTCTACAAAAAATACAAAACTTAGCCAGGTGTGGTGGCACGCACCTGTAGACACAACTACTTGGAAGGCTAAGTTAGGAGAATGGATTGAGCCTGGGAGGTTGATGCTGCAGTAGGCTAAGATTATGCCACTGAACTCCAGCCTGGGTAACAAAGTGACATCCTGTCTTCTACAGAAAAGAAAAGAAAAAAAAAGGAAAGAACTGGAATCAGCAATTTAAAGACCTTCCCTTGAAGAAAATACCAGGTCCAGATGGTTTTTGCAGAAGTTCAAGTAAGGGTAACTCTTTTTTTTTTTTAAGTATATATTATTATTTATTTTTGTTTTAGAAATGGAGTTTTGCTATATTGCCCAGGCTGATCTTGAACTCTTGGGCTCAAGAGATCCTCCTGCCTCAGTCTCTTGAGTAACCGGGACTATAGGAGCACGACACTGTGCCTGGTTAGTAATTCTACATTTATAAAAACTCTCAGAATGGAGAAAATAAAAACATTCATTCTTTCCATGAGGCCAGTGTAAACTTAGTATCTAAAGAAGACAAGCACAGGCAGAGAAAGCAACATTAGAGCCAGTTTTACTCATGACTATAAATGCAACAGTTATAAGAAAAATACTAGTAAACCAAGGGCAGTGTTGGAAAAAAAAAAAAAAAAGACATCTTGTCCTAGTTGGGTTTATCTCAGGTATGCGAAGATGGCTTAACAACAGAAGAAATGTTTTAAACATTATTTATTATGCTGGTAGCAGTAGACTTTGGTGCTCTGTGTCCCATTACTTCTGCTCTCTGCCGATTTCAGCTGTCCCCCACAGTAGATAATTTTGTGCAAGCCTAGACTCCCTTGAAGCTGCCAGTGCCCCTCCACCTACGCCCAAACTTAGACCAGGCTTCTTTTTGCTTTTTGCCTCAGGGTCTTCTTCAATGCTTTAGGAACAATTTACTTGCCAGCTAGTGATTCCCAGAAGTGTAGGAGAGTTAAGGTCCCTAGAATGCAATCCTCGCCCAAAGGGGGAACAGGAGCCAGTGGATATACTTTCCAGACTCCTTCTTGCCAGTGGGCAATTCTGGGAGACCTCCTGTAGTTTTATCAGAGGTCTCAGAACAAGCTTCTGATGCCTACTCCTCTAATTGGGCTTTTCCTTCCTTCCTGTCTTGTTTTCCCTGCTCCTTCACTCCTGCTTCCTGGAATCAGCTCTCAAATAACCTATCTGAACCTAAGTCCTTGCTCCAGCCTCTGCTTTGAAACAAAGGATTCTGCTTTAGAGCAAAAGGAGTCAAACTAGAACTTACATTAACAGATTTAAAAGAAAAAACATATGATAATCTCAACAGATTAAAAAAATTGACAAGATTCAACATCCTTTTATGATACAAGCTCTTAGCAAATTAGAAGAAAATGTTCTTAACCTGATAAAGAAAACTTACATAAAACTTACATATTGTTTTCAATAAGTAAATCTTAGGAGAATTTCCTTTAAAATCAGGAACAGACAAAGATGCCCATGATTTCTGCCTCTATTTAACGTTGTACCAAAGGTCTTACACGTTGCAGTGAACGGAGAGGAAAGGCAAGGAAAAAGGGAAGGGAAGGAAAAAGGGAAGGGAAGGGAAGGGAAGGGAAGGGAAGGGAAGGGAAGGGAAGGGAAGGGAAGGGAAGGAAAGGGAAGGGAAAGGGAGGGGAGGGGAGTGGAGGGCAGAGAAGGGCAGGGCGGAAGGAGGGAGGGAGGGAGGGAAGGATGAACAAAACTATCAGTATTTGTATATGGTATGACTACCTAGGTAGAAAATCCAAAAGAATCATCAGGTAAGTGATTCAAAGTAATGAGATATTTTAGCAAGGCAACTAGCTAAAAGATCAATTTTCAAAATCGGTTGCTTTTGTGTATATCAGTAACATACAAAAAAACAATTTTAAAAATACATCATTTACAACAGTCAAAAAAGTACAGCAACAAAGCTAACAAAACCTAGAACTATGAGACCTACAGTAAGAAAATTATAATACTTTATTAAAAAGTGTTAAAGAATCTAAATAAATGGAGAGATAACACATGTTCATGGATAGGAAATTCAGTATTATAAAGATGTAAATTCTCTAACTACATTGATCTACAGAGTCAATGAAATTCCAACTAACCTCAATAGGGTTTTTCAAGGAAACTGAAAGCTGATGTTAAAGTTTTTATGGAAGAACAAAAGAACCAAGACACCGCTAAAGAAATTGAATAAGGTGAGGGATTTGCTCTGCTAGACATTAAGAGTCTCTGTATAAGTGGTATAGGTACAGGCAAGGTAACTATGGAACAGAATAAAGAGCCCAGAAATACACTGATACTTGTATGAAACTTTGATGCATGACGAAGGTGACATAGATCACTAGGTAGAAGAAGTGTCTATTAAATGACACTGGATCTACTGATTAATCATACGGAGAAAAAGGAGAAAAAGGTAACCCTATCTCACACCAAATATAGAAATCAATTCCATTTAGATTAAGGATTTATATGTGAAAGAAAATCTTTATAAGAAAATATAGGAGAGTATTACCATGTTCTTGGGGCCAGACCTCAAAATTGCCAATCATAAAATAAACAATTGGTAACTTTGACTAAGACACAAAGAAACATTTCAAAGAAAAGGAAACATGTCTAAACAAAGGAAATGATTCTTTAACTCAAGGGTAGCCAGGGAAATTAAAATTAAAATTACAATGGGACAGACACTATTTTATGTGTATTAGACTGGCAAAAGTTACATCTGGCAAGACCAATTGTTGGAGAGGCCATAGGTCAATAGGCACCCTTATAACTTCTGATGAGAGTGTATATTGGTCCTCTCAGAGATAATTAGGCATTATCTTGTAAACTTAATATTCTTTTTTTTTTTTTTTTTAGATGGAGTTTCACTCTTGTTGCCCAGGCTGGAGTGCAATGGCGCAATCTCAGCTCACAGCTACCTCTGCCTCCCAGATTCAAGCGATTCTCCTGCCTCAGCCTCCTGAGTAGCTGGGATTACAGGCATGCGCTACCATGCCTGGCTAATTGTATCTTTTTAGTAGAGAAGAGGTTTCTCTATGTTGGTCAGGCTGGTCTCAAACTCTCTACCTTAGGTGATCTGCCTGCCTCGGCCTCCCAAAGTGTTGGGCTTACAGGCGTGAGCTACAGCACTGGCCTATTTTTTGTATTTTTAGTAGAGACGGGGTTTCACCATGTTGACAAGGCTAGCCTCGAATTCCTGACGTCATGTGATCCACCCACCTCAGCCCCGCAAGGTGTTGGGATAACAGGCGTGAGCCACTGCACCTGGCCACTAAATATTCTTAAACCCTAAAGCTCACAATTCCATTCTTAGATGTATGCCCTAGAAACACTGTCACACTAAGAACCAGACATGTCCTTGTGTTTACCTCTTAGTACCTGTGTGAGCAAAATATTTAATCTTAGCACACTACAGCCTCGAACTCCCAGACTCCCAATTAGTTGAGACTAGTCTTGAACCGCTGCCCCTGGCTATGCCTATTTAATTTTATTTTATGAAACAGTTATATAGCAATACTGTGTGCTAGGCACTGTTATAAATGCTTTAAAATATTAACTTATTTTATTTATTTAATCTGCACAAAAACCCTAAGATACTATTATTGATCCCATTTTGCAGATGAGGAAATTGAGGCATAGAAAGATTAAGTGTTTTGCTGTTATTATTTTTGTAAAATTTACTAGGTAACACATAAAAAAGCATATGTAGCCGGGCATGGTGACTCACGCCTGTAATCCCAGAACTTTGGGAAGGTGAGGCGGGCAGATCACCTGAGGTCAGGAGTTAAAGACCAGCCTGACCAACATGGAAAAACCCCATCACTACTAAAAATACAAAATTAGCTGGGCATGGTGGTGCATGCTTGTAATCCCAGCTACTCGGGAGGCTGAGGCTGGAGAATCACTTGAACCTAGGAGGCAGAGGTTGCGGTGAGCCAAGATCACACCACTGCACTCCAGCCTGGACCACAAGAGCAAGACTCCACCTCAAAGGGGAAAAAAGCATATGTAACATACATATACATCATACTGCACAGTAATACACCAAACACCCCTGAAGCTGCCACTCAACACAAGGATGGAATATCACCAAATTGCAAACACCTCTTACCTACTTTTATGCTACTTGCCTCCCACCCACAGCCACTCTCTGGAATTATGTGTTTATTGTTCTCTTGATTATTTTAAAGTGTTTTATTACATATGCATATCTATTTATTTATTTGCTAAGATGGGGTCACAATATATCTTTTTGTATTTTTAGTAGAGACAGGGTTTCTCCATGTTGGTCAGGCTGGTCTCAAACTCCCAAGAGTTATTTTACAAAAATAATAGGAGGGGAAAAAGGACCTCTCTACATGCCTAGAAAGAGGAGACTTTATGGGAATGTGAGCCATGGGTTAGGAAAGACCCCTCCAACCGAGGTAGGTGGGGACGTGACCGACTGAGATTCATTATGCACCTACCACGTTTGCCGGGGAGAATGGGGACTGTCACTTTCCCTGTGCATCAGCTCAGACGGCCCAGATCATCGCCCATGTGTGGGCCCCTAAATCAGGAGGTAGCCCGCATTTCTACATCAGCCACCCAGATGGCAGAGCAGGAGAGGAAGGAGTAAAGGGAGACAAAACAGGAGAGGCACACCAGGGCACCTGTGTGAGCTCGGAGACCCACCAGGGCAGGAGCTTCATGGAGCTCGGGATGCGGAGCCAGAGGAACACTGGGGATCCCCAGACCCTACACTTACCAGGGGAAGACAGGCCCAGAGAGGGGAACGGACTGGAACTCAGACCTTGACATTGCCAAAATTCTTCCCATACCTCCCAGCTTCTTTGGAGGGAAAGTGAGAAGCATGACCTTACCCCTGTGGCCTCCAATGAGAGCAGCTCCGGAATCCCGGGCAGGAAATTCGTGACAAGGTAACGAGGTGCACGTTTCACAGCTGCCCAGCTCAGGGCTTGTTATTCAGGCTTTTCCACCCCCCCACCAGAAGTGACGCGCTTCCTGTGCCCAGGTTCCCCCCTAAACTAGCCTCATTTAGCTCCACTCCTGCCCCACCTCTTTTTTTTTAATTGTGGTAAAATTTACACAACAACATTTACCATTTTAATTTTTTTTTTTTTTAGACTGAGTCTCAGTCACCCAGGCTGGAGTGCAGTGGTGCGATCTCAGCTCACTGAACCTCCAAGGTTCACGTGGTTCTCATGCCTCAGCCCACTGAGTAACTGGGACTACAGGTGCCTGCCACCACGCCTGGCTAGTTTTTGCATTTTTAGTAGAGACGGGGTTTCACCATGTTGGCCAGGCTGGTTGCGAACTCCTGACCTCAAGTGATCTGCCTGCCTTGGCCTCCCAAAGTGCTGGGATTACAGGCGAGAACCACTGCGCCCGGCCAATCCTTTGTTGTTGTTTTTAAGACAGAGTCTTGCTTTTGTCACCCAGGCTGGAGTGCAGTGCCACCATCACAGTTCACTGCAACCTCCAATTCCTGAGGAGGGAGCTCAAGTGACTCTCCCTCTTCAGCCTCCCAGGTGACTGGGACCACAAGTGTGCAGCCACCAGGCTCCGCTAATTTCTGTAGTTCTTGCAGAGACAGAGTCTTGCCTATGTTACCGAGCCTGGTCTCAAACTCTTGAGTTCAAGCAATGCTTCCACCTCAGCCTCCCAAATGCTGGGAATGAGCCACCATGCTCGGCCCATTTTAATTATTTTTAAGTGTACAGTCTGGGGCACTAAGTACATTCAAACCGTTCTGCAACCATCACCACCACTCATCTCTGGAGCTTTTTCTTTTTCTTTTACTTTTTTTTTTTTTTTTTGAGACCGAGTTTCACTTTGTTGCCCAGGCTGGAGTACAGTGGTGCAATCTTGGCTCACCGCAACCTCTGCCTCCTGGGTTCAAGTGATTCTCCTGCCTCAGCTTCCTGAGTAGCTGGGATTACAGGCACGCATCACCTGGTTAATTTTTTATTTTTAGTAGAGACGGGGTTTCCCCATGTTGGCCAGACTGGTCTCGAACTCCTGACCTCAAGTGATCCGCCCTCTTCAGCCTCCCAAAGTGCTGGGATTACAGGCACGAACCACTGCACTTGGCAAGAACTGCCTTCCTTTTGAAGGCTGAGTAATATCCTATTGTGCGTGTGTACCACATTCTGTTCATTCACATGTTGACCGGCACCTGTGTTGCTTCCACCTCTGCCTATTGTGAATAGCGCTTCTATTAACAGGGTCGTACAAACACCTGTTCGAGACCCTGCCTTCAATTCTCTGGGGTATGTACCCAGAAGTGGAAATGCTGGATCATAATGGTAAAATATACACAACAAAATTTACCATTTTAATCTATTTTCTTTGTTTATTATTATTATTTCTGGGCTTGGCAGCTCACACTTGTAAATCCAGCACTTTGGGAGGCTGAGGTGGGAGGATTGCTTGAGCCTAGGACTTCAAGACCAGCTTGGGAAACAAAGTGAGACCCCATCTCTACAATAAATAAATAAATAAAAAGGTAATTTTGTTTAATTTTTGATCACTCGCCATCCTGTTTTCCTTACTCCTTCCTTTGATGTGCCATTTCTACATTCACTGGGGCCTTCTGTGAATGAGGCAGTTCCAGGACAAGCTGCCTTCTGGTCCCCGATGTGAGACAGGCTGAGATCACAGAGCTGAGCCTTCCCCTGGCTGTGACGTGTCACTCCACAATAGCCTCTTATTAGAGACTAAGAGCCATCACTTCCTCAAATCCTATCAGACCTACCACCTCGCCTAGCAAATTTACAAAAATTGCTCTAAAAGAGTGACTTTGTACAAGCCAGCAGAAAGTATGAACCTGGCCATCTATGCAACTTTTAGCAATCCAGGTGCTAGATCCACCCAGAACTTGCAGATTACCCTGTGTACCCACTTTGAGAGCTGCACACACAGTCCTGCTGTTGAGCTGAGACCGCTTTCCATACTTCCTCAGGCATCATTCCAGCCAAACTCCACTCTGCAAACCTCCTCCCTCAACTTCGTGGCTTCTGAGCAGATCACTTTCCATTTCCATTTATTTATTTTTCTTCCTTGCTTGGTTTCTGGCACATTCCTCTTGGAACTGCCAAGATCATGCTAAGTAAATATTTTTTAATATAAGCCAGTGGCTTGGTCTTATGAGACACATATTTTATAGCAAGGGTTCTCAAACTTGAACGTGTGTGAGGATCACTGGGGGGCTTGCTGCAACAGCCCACTGGGCCCCATCCCTAGAGTTTCTGAGTAGCAGGTCTGGAGGGAGGCCTGAGAAATTTTCCGCATTTCTAGCAAGTTCCCAGGGAATGCTGTTGCTGGTGGTACCAGCATCACCTGGGAACTTCATAGAAATGAGGACCACACTGTTTTAGCAGAATGAGAAAGTGTTCTCAATTTACATAGTGTCCAGCTAATCCAAACCACAAGTAGAAACCAGGGGCATCACCGGCCTATAGACTGACAGATTGTGAGCTCAGTCCGGCAGCGTGGAATGATAAGGATCTGTGTCTGGATCTCTGCTGAGCCCCCTGCTGGCTGTGTGACCTTAGGCAAGTTGGGTAACCTCTCTGAGCTTCAGTTTGCTTATCTGCGAAATGAGGTAATAATAGCCAACATTTGTGACACGCTTACTATGTATGCCACACACTGTTCTAAGCACTTTACAGGTATTATCACGTTTCATCCTCATAACAAGCCTCTGAGTAGATACTGCTGTTATTCCTCTTGCAGATGAAAAACTGAGACATGGTAGATTTGCTGGGGAGTAGTAACTGGCACACAGCCACCAAGAGGCTGAGCCGAGATTCAGATCGAGGGAGTTGGGACTACACGTCTGAGCTTTCATACTAGAAAGCCCCTCTCGCCCCCTTCAGATCCCTCATCAAAGGGCTTCTGGGAGGAAAGCATGATGATTTGTAAAACACTGGCCGATAGCGTGGTACACAGAAGCACTCAAAAAAGTCTGTGGTTATTGTGAGTTGGTACCTGGACGTGCACCTATCTGTGTCCTTGTAGTCTGTGCCCAAGGACACCCCAGCACGTGTGTTGACTACTGCACAGACCCACAGAATATCAGACCCCAAGATCATGCCAGGAGGGGCTGTCCATATTATGAGTTCATTCTTTGATCCTTGGATGGGACCAGGTTGTGAATATGCATCACAGAAAACTTATCGGCGAGTGAGGAATTGAGTTGTTTACAAAACCAAGCCCTTGCCTTCTTCCTAGACCTCAGCCTCATCTCATCAGCGCCCCCTGCGGAGTAGGAGGCCGTGGACATACTGAACGCAGAGGCTCGGGAGGATCAGAGACTGCACCGTGCACCACCTAGTGGCCAAAGTGAGCAGGTACCCTAAAAGGCACGACGCCCTGTAATCTGCGGTAAATCATATTCCTTTCGATTCCGCAATCACAAGTAGATCTGGAATGGGCTGGGATCCTGAGACACTATTTATAAGGAGGGCGGTCTATGTAGATGCACTAATTTGAGGGAGGGGAAAGGCTGGGAGGGTCTCTGAGGAGAAGAGATGTCTTCTCTCTGGAAATCTTGGACTTGAAGGTACCTGCCAGCTGCCATTTTTCTTGCTCTAAGCTTTACTGCAAAGGAGAGAATAAAACTGAGATGCCTTACTAGGAACTCAGGTGGGAAAATAAATGGTTTCCTTAGGAAAGATGCCAGAGGCAGCGAGCTGAGGCAAAGTCCAAGAGAGTTGAGGTGTGTGTGTGTTTTTTGTTTGTTTGTGGACAAGAGTTTTGCTCTTGTCACCCAGGCTGGAGTGCATTGGCACAATCTTGGCTCACTGCAACCTCTGCCTCCTGGATTCAAGTGATTCTCCTGCCTCAGCCTCCCGAGTAACTGGAACTACAGGAGCCTACCACCACGCCCAGCTAATTTTTGCATTTTTGGTAGAGATGGGGTTTCACCATGTTGGCCAGGCTGGTCTCGAACTCCTGACCTCAGGTGATCCACCCGCCTCAGCCTCCCAAAGTGCTGGGATTACAGGCATGAGCCACTGTGCCCAGCTTAAACGAGGTGTTGTTTTTGTTTTTTTAAATCAATTTGCTACTACCAGGCGTTTGTTTTTTAAAATGGCTGTAGTTGTTTATCTTTCTGCAAATATTGCCATGTGGCATTTTGGGCAACCTGGCGTCTGACCCCCCTCCTTAGGAATTGTGTTAGGGGTGTGACCACATTCTGCTCTGGAAGTGCACAGGGCCAGACACCCACTGTCCCAGTCTCATTTTCCTGTCCCTGATCACCCATGCTTGACTGGGAATCAGGGAAGGACTACACAAAGCAGCAGAGACCAGGATGGCCTTTGCAGCTGTGTCCAGAGGTGATGGATGGCTGTGGTATCTGGACCCAGCAGGGCCTTTAGTTCTGGGATGTGATCTGGCCTCCCTTTGACTCCACTGCTATGCAGACTCTCCTCTCTGCTGGCCTGAGCACTTGAGTGCCGAGGACTGGCGAACTTCTGTTGGCATCTAAAACAGCCACAGCAGCTGATAAGATCAAGGCCTCAGCCACCTCCTGGGGCCACTGTTGCCCCTGATGAGGGAGCGCTCCCCCATCAACGTCCCCATCAGAATCCAGAGGCAAGTCAGCCCACTCATATGAATAGCCCTGGGTCTCCTCAGCCTGACTTCAGCCCCTGCGCTCTCTCTCACCCACATTCAGGTCGGCGTTTCCCTTCGTTCCCAACACTCCCCATTTGTCCTCTGCCGCCTGTTCTCCTGGAGAGCTTACCCTCATTTCTCACCTCTTCACAGACCCTGCCTCTGTGTCCTTACCCCAGTGCAGCCTGGTCCTCCTCTGAGGATACCTCTCTCTCCTCATTCATTCCTCCTGAGCAGGGGCTTCCTGTTTCTTGTTCAGGAGGACCAGAGCAGGCCCTGAGTACAGGCTGACTCCCTATGGCTTCAGTGTTCCAGAATGAAACCCACCACTCTTGTGGGCTGCTCCTCAGGTGGGTGGATCACCTGAGGTCAGGAGTTTGAGACCAGCCTGGCCAACATGACGAAACCCCGTCTCTACTAAAAATACAAAAATTAGCTGGATATGGTGATGCGCACCGATAGTCCCAGCTACTCAGGAGGCTGAGGCAAAAGAATCGCGTGAACCCGGGAGGTGGAGGTTGCAGTGAGCCGAGATCGTGCCACTGCACTCCAGCCTGGGTGACAGAGCAAGACTCTGTCTAAAAAATAATAATAATAATAATAATAATAAAGAAAACCTGCAACTTGGAAAAGAGAGATCAAGATAAACAAAAATGACCCCTGAGGATACAGAGATAATACAGGGAATGGAAGAACACTTAAAACAAGACAAGTCTACCTAGGATTCTCCAATACTAACTTCCCTATAAGAAAGAGACAGGGATCAAGAACCCTTGAAAATTAAACCTGATTGCGGAGACCAAGGAAAATGTCTTAGAAAGTTTGGAAAACAAAACTAGGCAAATTTCCCAGAAGGAACAAACATCGGAGAATGGAGTGTAAGAAACAAAAGGTAAGTGACCTGGAGGATCAGTTCCAGACTTCCAATACTCTCCTGTTAAAGGTTCCAGAAAATAAACATACAGGGGACACAATTATCAAAAAATTACACAAGCACATTTTTCATAGCAAAGGACCCAAGACTTTGGATTAAAAGGGCTCACCTAGTGCCCAGTACAAAGACCCATGCCTAGGCAAGTCACTGCAAACAAGCACGATGAAACAGTCCCCAAGGCTCCCATGGAACACACTGATTTACTGACTCGCCTGGGGGTGGGGATGGGTGCTAGTGGTCCCCACTCTTGGCCACATTCCCTCGGGCAGCCAGTCACTCAGGAAACCAAATGAGCTCTCAGATGAACTCCGATGCTTTAACTCTGCCCTGCCGTGGAGTTAGCTTTTTTCTGTTGTTGTTGTTTTTTTAATTTTACTTTAAGTTCTGAGATACATGTACAGAACAGGCAGGTTACATAGGTATACATGTGCCATGGTAGTTTGCTACACCTATCAACCTGTCATCTAGGTTTTAAGCCCCATATGCATTAGGTATTTGTCCTAATACTCTCCCTCCCCCTTACCCCTAGCCCCCAGTGTGTGATGTTCCCCTCCCCCGTGTCCATGTGTTCTCATTGTTTGACTCCCACTTATGAGTGAGAACGTGCAGTGTTTGGTTTTCTTCTCCTGTGTTAATTTGCTGAGGATGATGGCTTCCAGCTTCATCCATGTCCCTGCAAAGGACAGGATCTCATTCTTTTTTATGGCTGTCTAGTAGTCCATGGTGCCTATATGCCACATTTTTTTAATCCAGTCTAGAAGATCAGCTCTTTCTTGGTCCCAGCAACTGGCTTGTGGAAACCAGGGTTTTAAAAAAGCATATATCATATCATTCAAATTTGGATTCAGAAAATGATGTACATTCATTTTCATGGGTGAAAGACATAGCAAAACATGAACCGTGACTACCTGGTGAACTTCTTTTCTGGAATATGCACTGTGGCCTCCGTCAGTGGTCCTCCAACTTGGGCTGTCAGAGCAAGACTCCATCTAAAAAAAATAATAATAATATTAAAAGAAAACCTGCAACTTGGAAAAGAGAGATCAAGATAAACAAAAATGACCCCTGAGGAGACAGAGAGAATACAGGGAGTGAAAGAACACTTAAAACAAGACAAGTCTTGTCAGGATCTCCCGGAGGCAAAGGAAGGCAGAGGTCTGCGCATGTTTAGCAACTTCCAAAAGTGATTCTGACATGCCCAAAGTTTGAAAACCACTGGTGTGGCTAAAAGCACTAAAAAGTAGACACAAACAAAAAGCCCTGGGCTTTGCTATTCTGGTTACAGCGACTCTCATAAGAGGCTTCCTTTTCAACCAGCATTTTCCCCACTCTGCCACATTGAGAGGCCAGCATGGGTCACCCATGGCAGGGGAGGAGCAGGTGTGCTAAGCAGTAGCTGTGGTTTTAAAATGTTTTTCTTTTCACCATCATCCTTCTTTATCCCTCAGTTTCTTTACTCTGCAGCCCCGGAGGTAGGAAGTGGGCCGTTCTCGCATTGCTGTAAAGGAATATCTCAGACTGAGTAATTTATAAAGAAAGAGGTTTCATTGGCTCACGGTTCTACAGGCTGTACAGGAAGCGTATCAGTATCTGCTTCTGGGGAGGCCTCAGGAAGCTCCCGATCATGGCAGAAGGCAAATGGGGAGCAGATGCATCAAATGGTGAAAGCAGGAGGAAGAGGAGCAGGAGATGCCACACACTTTTTTTTTTTTTTTTTTGAGGCGGAGTCTTGCTCTGTCACCCAAACTGGAGTGCAGTGGCACGATCTTGGCTCACTGTAAGTCTGCCACCTTTTTGAAAATGCAAAAAGGAGATTCCACTCACTGGCATCCACTACCCTACAACAAACTTAGGGGCAGCGAAGGAGGAGTGTCTGAGGGTCAAGAGGTGGATCATTTATACCAGGCCCTGTGAAACGTGGAGCTGGGGATCTTCCCCTCAATTCTGTGAGGCTCAAAAGCTGATGTGGTTTGGATTGGCGTCCTGCCCAAACCTCATGGTAAAGTGGAATCCCAGTGTTGGAGGTAGGGCCTGGTGGGAGGTGACTGGGTCATGGGGGTGGGTTTCTCATGAATGATTTAGTACCACCCCCCGGTACGGTCTTCAAGATAGTGGGTGAGTTCTTACAAGAGCCAGTTGTTTAAAAGTGTGTGGCACCAGCTGGCGCGGTGGCTCACGCCTGTAATCCCAGCACTTTGGGAGGCCGAGGCAGGCAGATCGCCTGAGGTTAGGAGTTCGAGACCAGCCTGGCCAATATGGTGAAACTCTGTCTCTACTAAAAATACAAAAATTAGCTGGGCCTGGTGGTGGGTACCTGTAATCCCAGCTACTTGGGAGGCTGAAGCAGGAGAATCGTTTGAGCCCAGGAGGCAGATGTTGCAGTAAGCCAAGATTGAGCCACTGAACTCCAGCCTGGGCGACAGAACAAGACTCCATCTCAAAAAAAAAAAAAAAAAAAAAAAAAAAAGGTAAGGACAGCTGGTGGGCACTCTCTTCTCTGCCTCCTTGGAACATCTGAGATCCCCCTTTTAGCTTACCAGTGGGACAAACACTTCCATGTTGCCTGTTCCCAAGAACCTCTCTGCAATGACAGGCGCTTCCCTTCACACTGTCTACTAATGTGTTAGTCAAATGGCTCAGCCATGCTGTGGAGTCAACCCAGGAATCTCAGGCTTAACACGGGGATTTTTAACTCGTGGGAAGTCCCTTCTGAGTCGAGTGACTTCCCAGGTCAGCTGCCTTCTGTGTGGTGTCCACGTGATTCAGGCTGCTTTCTTTCTGTACCATCTCAGTAAATGGCCTCCACAGTCGCCAATCACTGCCAATCCTAATCCAAGGGAGAAGGTGCTGGAGGAGCGTGTTCTGCTTCTCCAGGCTTTGGCTCAGAAACCAACACGTTGCTTCCACTCCCATTGGCCAGAGTTAGTCACATGGCCCCAACCTAACTGCAATGGCAGCTGGGAGTGCTGTCAGGAATTCCTGAGTACCCAGAAAGAGGAAAATGCAAAAAGATCTGGTGAAATATAGCATTATCTTTGCCATAACAAACATCTTCCTTTGTTGATTTTTTAAAATCAAAGGCAATACTTGCAGATAAAAGTGTTTTATCTCCTCTTGGAGAATATTTTGTTGGCATGTTAAAGGCCTCTGAAAAGTCTTGCAGTAAAAACTTTTATTTAATCTGGCATTTCCCAGATTAGTGATTGAGCCCTTTTAAACAATTTAATAGCTCTTGGAACCAATATTCTGAGGCATAAACTTTGGGAAATTGCCCTAAATGAGTCAACTGGTGAGTCCAAATCTGGGGGATATAATGATGATCAAAGAGATGAGTAATTTGTTCTACAACAGCAGGGGATGGCCGGGCACAGCAGCTCATGTCTGTAATCCCAATGAGAGTCTGAGGTGGGCGGATCACCTGAGGTCGAGAGTTCGAGACCAGCCTGGCCAACATGGTGAAACCCATCTCTACTAAAAATACACAAATTAGCTAGGCGTGGTGGCGGGTACCTGTAATCCCAGCTACTAGGGAGGCTGAGGCAGGAGAATCTCTAGAACCCAGGAGGTGGAAGTTGCAGTGAGCAGAGATCGTGCCACCACACTCCAGCCTAGGCAACAGAGCAAGACTCCATCTCAAAAAAAAAAAAAAAAAAAAAATTAGGGGATGAATGAGACCTGGGGCTGAGAGAGGGAGAGGATAACACTGGGGGAAATTTTCCCGAGATGGGAAAGGCCTGGGAAGCAATGACTGGCCTAGAGCGGAAGGCGATTCAGCCCATGCCATAAGCAGGAGGGCCCTGGGGCAGATGCAGCTATAAACCAGGAGAGTCGGAGCAGTCGATGTCAAGAGTTGGGAGGCTCTTTCAGTGCCAACTCATAGGCCTGTGTGGCTAGAGGAATCTTAGGACTCAAACTGCCTTCTTCATTTTATAGACAAGAGTAGGGGCTTAGAAAAAGTGTAGTTTTTCTTTTTCTTCAAGTAATTCATATTCATGAAAGACAATCTGGACTAAGCACAAAGATTAAAAAAAAAAAAACCCACCATATTCCAGCCAGGTGCTATGGTTCATGCCTCTAATTCCAACACTTCGGGAGGCCGACACAGGTAGATCGCTTGGGCCAGAAGTTTGAGACCAGCCTGGTCAACAGAATGAGACCCATCTCTAAAAAAGAATTTAAAACTTAGCTGGGCTTGGTGGCACATGCCTATGGTCCCAGCTACTCAGAAGGCTGAGGTGGAAGGATCATCTGAACCCGGGAAATTGAGGATGTAGTAAACTGCGATCCCACCACTGCACTCCACCCTAGGAGGGCAACTGAGCAAGATTTTGTCTCAAAAAATATATAAACAAAAACATATTCCACCTTGTTAACATAAGTGATTTATTCTGGAGTAGACAACTGCCACCAGGTGGCACCAAACCTAGCTGGCCTGGGCTGATGGGGCACCCCAGCTGTGCAGGCTCTCCAAGGCCACTTTAACCTCAAAATAAGGCAAGGCCGCACATCATACGGTGGTATTTCTGGACCCCACTTACTGGTTATGAAAAGATTTTACCATTTATTTGATCGGTCTTGCTAATTGTGCTGTACAAATCTTCCATATCTTAAATTTGGGGGGGTCTATTTGATTAGTGAGAAAGATGGTTAAAATACCCATCGTTGACAATTTTTCCTTGTAGTTCAGTTTTTGGCTTATATATTTTGAAGCTATGTTGTTAGGTGTTTAAGGGTTCACTCCTGATAGTCTATTATTTTTTGATCAAAATGAAATATCTTTTTCTGTCCCATTTGATCCTTTTCTCTTTAAATTATATAGAATCTGTCTACAGCCATAGCACTCTGAATGTGCCTGATCTTGTCTGAATTCTACAGATCTGATTGGTATTGCTAAACCAGCATTTTGTTAACATTTGTTTGATATATTTTTCTATGTCTTTATTTTTTTTTTTTAATTTTGAGACAGAATCTCACTCTGTTGCCCAGGCTGGAATGCAGTGGCATGGTAATGGCTCACAGCAGCCTGGGCCTTCCCGGGCTCATGTGATCCTCTCACCTCAACCTCACAAGCAGTTGGGACTACAGGTGCACACCGCCACACCCCTAATTGTTGTATTTTTTTGTAGAGACAACGTCTCCCTATGTTGCCCAGGCTGGTCTTGAACTCCTGGGCTCAAGCAATCCACCCACCTTGGCCTCCCAAAGTGCTGGGATTACAAATGTGAACCACTGTGTCTGGCCCATGCTGTCTTAATTATAACATTATAGCATTTGGAAGGATAATGCCCTAATATTATTATTCTTCAGAGCTCTCCTAGTCATTGGTCATTGTTCTTTACGCAGTTCCACAAGAAACCCATTTAGATTTTTACTGAAGTCACATATGACATCTTTACAGTGTTGAGCTTTTCTGTCCCTGTTTTTTTTTTTTTTTTTTTTTAAGCAGATCTCACTCTGTCACCCATGCTGGAGTGCAGGAGCCTGACCACAGCTCACTGCAGCCTTCACCTCTTGGCTTACACAATCCTCCCACCTTGGCCGCCAGAGTAGCTGGGACGACAGGCGCACACCACCACGCCCAGCTAATTTTTGTGTATATATATATATATATATTTTTTTTTTCAGACGGAGTTTCACTCTTGTTGCCCAGGTTGGAGTGCAGTGGCATGATCCTGGCTCACTGCAACCTCAGCCTTTGGGTTTCAAGCGATGTTCCTCCCTCAGCCTCCCAAGTAGCTGGGATTACAGGCACGCAACACCTCGCCCGGCCAATTTTTGTATTTTTAGTAGAGACGGGGTTTCACCATGTTGGCCAGGTTGGTCTCCAACTCCTGACCTTGTGATCCACCCACCTTGGCCTTCCAAAGTGCTGGGATTACAGGCGTGAGCCACTGCGTCTGGCCTAATTTTTGTATTTTGTTTTAGAGATGGGAGTCTTGCCATGTTGCCCAGGCTGATCTTGAACTCCTGGGCTCAAGCAATCTGCCTGCCTTGGCCTCCCAAAGTGCTAGGATTACAGGCATGAGCCACTGGACCCAGCCTATTGACCCATCATTTATAATATCTAAAGACTGAAAACAACCTAAACCTCTATCACTAAGGGATGGGTGAGTAAATTATATATTCATACAAAGGGATACTAGATAATATGAAAAAATGTTAGCACCTATGTGCTGATATGGAAAGATCTTCAAGATATATTGCTAAGGTACATAATAAAAAGATATATACAGCCAGGTACAGTGGCTCACGCCTATAATCCCAGCATTTTGGGAGGCCGAGGAGTGCGGATCATGAGGTCAGGAGGTTGAGATCATCCTGGCTAACATGGTGAAACTGTCTCTACTAAAAATACAAGAAATTAGCCGGGTGTGGTGGTGGGCGCCTGTAATCCCGGCTACTCAGGAGGCTGAGGCAGGAGAATTGCTCGAACCCAGGAGGCGGAGGTTGCAGTCAGCTGAGATCGTGCCACTGCACTCCAGCCTGGGTGACAGAGCCAACTCAGTCTCAAAAAAAAAAAAAAAAAAGACATATACAAGAATGTTCATAATCATCTTATTCATAATAGCTAAAACTGATCATTCAAATGTCCACCAACATGTAATGTATGGTGTATTCATATAATGAAATGCTATACAACAAAGAACAAGTAACTAATATACCCAAGTACTAATATACCCAACGACATGGGTGATCTCAAACAATGTTGAGTCAAAGAAGTCAGACACAAAGAGGACACAGTGCATGGTTCCATTTCTATGAAGAGTAAGAGGAGGTAGATCGACTCTATGGTGATGGTAGCCAGAGAGGTGTTACCCTCTGGGGAATGGGGAGGTGTGTCTGGACTGAAAGGGGCAAAGAGGACCTCCTGGGGAGGTGGGAAATGCTCCATGCCTAGATCTGGAAGGTGGTTAAGCTGGCTCTTATAATGTATGTAAAAAATCGCCTAATTGCATTTTTGTCGATTTAAGATCTATGCATTTTACTGTATGCAAATTAGATCTTAATTTTTCTTTCCCTTTTTTTTTTTTTTTGGAGACAGGGTCTGGCTTTGTTGCCCAGGCTCAAGTGATCCTCCCACCTCAGCTTCCCAAGTAGCGGGGCCTACAGGCGCGTGCCACTATGCTCAGCTAATTTTTGTATTTTTAGTAGAGACAGGTTTTACCATGTTGGCCAGGATGCTCTCGATCTCTTGTCCTTATGATCCGCCCACCTTGGCCTCCCAAAGTGCTGGGATTACAGGGGTGAGCCACCTTGCCCGGCTCCCAATCTTTCATTTTTTTCAAGAGACAGGGTTTCACTATGTTGCCCAGGCTGGCCTTGAACTTCTGGGCTCAAGTGACTCTCTTGCCTCATTCTCTAGAGTACCTGGGACTACAGGTGTGTGCCACCATACCTGGCTTTATACCTTAACTTTTAAAAAGGCATATTGCTAAAGAGAGAGAAAAAAAACAAGATTCAGACTAGTGTGCATAGTAAGTGCATTAAAAAATGGGAGAAAGAATATAAAGTCAAGTATCTTACCAATAAGTGCAGAGTAGTAAAAAATTAAAAAGAAAGAAAGAATATAAAGTCATGTTTGCTTAAACGATGACTGTAAGGTTACCCTCGAGTCTAAAGGAGACAATCTACTTTGGTGGTGGATTTACCAGAACGGTCCAGGGAGGGGAGAGAGAGGTTTTTCACGTTTTTATCGTTTTGGACTTTTGAATACTAAGCATAAATTGCTCATTCAAACAATTTTAGAAGTTTAAATTAAGAAAGAATCCAGCCTGAGAACTGCTGCACTTGAATAGGTGAGTTCATGCCATTTACTTCTGTCGTTTGAACTTTTCCTCTATCCTGTATTTGTACTTCTCTTGTTTACCAGGTTTTTCCCTCTTTCATATGGTTAGTGGGTTGAATTTTGTTGTTCCATTCCCCCGCCTGGGCCCAGTAATTTGAAAGGTTCTGTCTGTCCTGCGGTCACCCCCCACTTAACCTGCTCATTGTTTCACCATGTCTAGAGGTGGCCATTGTCTATAACCCCCCAACCAAGAAGGTCAAGAGCCTTTGCAGACATCTCCTTCTACTCTTTCTCCCAGCAGCCCTCTCCCTATATATTTTGGAATTTTAGACTCAAATTTGGCAGGGGGGAAGGTTTTAAGAGAAATAATGGAAATACTTAATTTTAAATAATTTTACTAGGCACGGTGGCTCCCGCCTCTAATCTCAGTGCTTTAGGAGACCAAGGTGGGAGGATCACTTGAGCCCAGGAGTTTGAGACCCTATTTCTACCAAAAAAAAAAAAAAAATTAGCCAAGTTGTGGTAGCATACGTCTGTAATCCCAGCTACTTGGGAAGCTGGGGCAGGAGGATCATTTGAGCCCAGGAGTTCGAGGCTGCAGTGAGCTAATAATTGGGCCACTGTACTCTGGCCTGGGTGACACAGCAAGATTGTCTCTAAAATAAACAAACTTCTATACTTACCATCGTGGGTCTTAGTACCCCATTACCTTCTCCTGAATTCCTTTTTGTTATTATATATCTACCGGTAATTCCTTTGTTGTAGGTTTGTGGGTGGTAATTTTTTTAAATTCTTTTATACTGTATTTGAAAATGTCGGCCAAGCATGGTGGCTTATGCTTCTAATTCTAGCACTTCGGGAGGCCAAGATGGGAGGATCACTTGTGCTCGAGTTTGAGACCACCTTGGGCAACATAAGTGAGACCCCTGTCTCTACAAAAAATTTTTTAAAAATTAGCTGGGCATGGTGGCACTCACCTGTAGTCCCAGCTGAAACAGGAGGATCGCTTAAGCCCAGGGTCTTGGAAAGAGTCCACGTCCTGGCCTTTTCCAGCTCCATGGCCTCTTCCTCTTCCTTTCTGCAACCAATCAGATGTTTTGCGCAGGAGTGTGACCTTTGTAACTTCCCTTAAGCCTCTGGTTGGCTGCTGTCTGCAACCGATTGCGGGCTACCACTTCATTTACATGAGGTGAGCATGAAGTAGCCAGTGGGAAACTTCCAGCGGGTATTTGGACCCAAGATTCTGTATCTGGGCCTTGAGCCACTGCTCAGTCCGCTCCCACACTGTGGAGTGTACTTTCATTTTCAATAAATCCCTTTTATTCTTTTGTTGCTTCATTCTTTCTTTGCTTTTCTGGGCGTTTTGTCCAATTATTTGTTCAAAACACCAAGAACCTGGGCAACTTGTAGTCACAACCCTCTACGGGTGACACAATGACACCTCGCCGCTCATTTTTTTGCCCTTGGAGTTGGCTGTGTCCAAGACTCTGCACCTCAGAGGTGTGTGTCCAGAGGTCGCTCCTGGGGCCCTTTGAGGCGTGAGGGGAGCGGGATGGGATGGTGGCGAGTGGAGCCTGCAGAGGGCAGGAGCCAGCCTGGATGCAGCTCCTGCTAAGCTGTCCTGGGGCAGGTGGGCCCTTGGGGTCCTCCCTTGTAAGCTGCCCCCGGCCTCGTGCTGCAAAAGCAAGTGGAGCTTCATCTGACTTCTCCATGGAGAGGGTGCAGAGGAAGGAGCAGGCGTGTTGGGAGGATCGCAAAGTCCAAGCAGACGTCAGCTGAGCTCATTCCACACGCTGCTGAGCCGCTCTCTGGGACACTCCCAGCCCTCTGTTGGCCTCAAGAGCGTTTCTCCCTTCCTGGGTTTCCTGGTCCAGTATCCCACCTACTATACATGTGTTCCCGAACTCTGCTTTGGAGCCCAATTCTCACCATGTGGCATGTCTGTCGCAGCTGGCCGTCTTCCTGGAATTCAGCCCAAATCAATACTTTTGGGAACTTCTTGCAAGGTTTCAAAGAAGCTTTTCTGACACACAGCCACCATGGAGGGTGTTCCAGTCCCAGACCCTGCTGTAGACATGAGGACACCCATCCCTCACCGGCTGAGCCAGCTGCAAAGGCCTCACAGTCCAGCCCTGGCCACCAAGGAGGACAGTGAGCACAACCTGAGAATGGTATTTGGATCTTTAAGAAAATGAGACTGACTCCAAAATCTAAAACTACCTTTATTGTGGTTGGCTTGACATGAGATGCCACCATCACTCAGCAGAATTATAAAACTGTACAGGAGGTACAAAAATCGGCCGTTTAACTTAGATAATGACCCTCATGTCTTCAAGCTTTAAAAATACACATAAAAGTTGTACAATCTGGCAGTTTATAAAATATAAAGCTAAAAAGAGGATTTCGGGTTCCACAAAGAGGACTGTATCATACAATTAACACATACTAATTAACCATCCACAACAGAAGACACAATGGCACAGAATTCTTAAAAATCACCTAAAAATAAACATTTTACCCCGACCAAATGAATCACCCTTTAGTAATAAGACTACCGTAAAGCATACATCCCATGGAAGGTTACCGTATCACTTTTCCTTTTCCAGTTTTAAAATGGTCAGAGGTGTTGTCCAAAACAAATCTGATGTGTTTTTAAGCAAGTACAATTGTAACTGGATACATTTCAGAGTAAAAATTAAATAAATATAAATAGGTTAAATAAATAGGTCATTGCAAAAAGAACACTACACAAGGTTTGCATCTGAGAATGCAGCGTAGGTAACTGGTAATGCTTTCTAGGTAAGTGGGGACCCCCATCACAGCTTCAGGGACACTGAAAAGGAATACTGTATCCACCAAACACACATAGAGTCCACAGGAGAGGTGGGGGGCTTTGGCTAAAGTGCCGATTAAGGCTGTTCCAGTGGGAGGCTCATTGCAGACATGTTCTTTACGGTTTTCCAATGTCTACAGAAAAGGTTTAAGTGCCAGTACAAAAAATCAGAACCAGGGGAATCACTGTTTCGTAAAGTAAACAAAGTAGAGGAGGGGAGTAGACACTCGGGTTTAAAGGATGATGTCCAACCCGGAGGGTGGAATTTCGGACTTCCTGCCAGGAGAAGCCAAGGCCAGGACACAGTCAACTAACATGACTCCAGGATGGTGAAGGAAGGGGCGAGGAAAAGAAATGATGGGAAATACAAACAAAGGCAATTTCAGACATGAAAAGCAGAGAGAGAAAGTGAAATGGGGAACTTAAAGAGGCTCCTTCCAGGGCGCTGGGCCTTCTCTTCCAGCACGGAAGGCTGCAAAAGCGGAACTGTCCCCCTTCCCAGAGGATCGCAAGGCCGAGGATCCAATGGACACACCACGAGGATCCAAGGACAGAGAATGGAACTGCTCTGGGAAAGCCAAACCTGGCCAAAGTCCAACTTCCTGAGAAGAAAGCGGCCAGAGGGGGAAAACTGTACAATCCAAAGCCCCTCATCTGCATGAGTGGTTTGATCAGCAACCAATTAATCTCTCTCACTGCAGAGAGAAAGAATTGCCAAAGATAACTGAATCAGATGCACATAAAACCTTACAAAGGCTCAGGGTCAACTCTGGTAAGGCCCTTTCTTCTAGAGTTGGTGGGAAGAAACTGCCGGATCTGCCGGATCCACTCACCTGCAGATCTTCCAGAACATCTATCTGTAACTGATCAGAGTGATGTCTCCTTGGAAAGACCTCTGACCACTACTGGACTGAGAACACGGAGGACGGGGGAGAACACCTATGCCCCCAGGATTTCATACTTCAGCTGCTGGATTGCTTTATGGCTAATCAAGGAATACCAGTGCTCCTGAAGTGAAAATGCTTTGGTGCTTAATGACTTGTGGAGCACTTCAAAACTGAAATTAAAAAGACTCAAGAAGCAACAAGAGAAATTCTGGCACACGTGCCCAAGAGAGGTTCAAGACAAGATTTAAATAAATCATAGAGTCCTTTGGATTCCTAACAGATGCGACCAAGTTCTGTCTTAAAGATGAAGATAGCATACAGTACTTCTGAAAAGTTCAGCAGCCTTCCAGGATTGGAGAAGTCCCATAATCTGAACTACAGATCAAACAGCTCAGCTGCAACATGATACGCAATGCTACAGAGCTGTTCTAGCCTGAAGAAAAGAACTTTCCACTTGCTGAGCACAGTGGGAAACCAGAATTCTCGAGACTAGAACTAGATACACTAGATGATGCCCAAGGTGTTTTCTTGACAAGTACCCACAAGAGGTCACTTCAAACAACCCCCACCCCCTGGAAGATTGATGGGAACCTGGGCTCCTAAAGGTGATGAAGAGGAGGGACCAGAGGTGACCGGACCAGATCCCACTGATTCTGGGACAGAAGAGATGCAAACTGCAAACACGCTCCCTTTCCCACACATGTAGGTTTCTCAGTGGCAGCAACACTTTTTTATTGTTGTGTCTCACCACAAGTTTTAGGAAAGCAGTTTTGCCTGTCTTGTTCACTGCTGTATCCCCAGCACGCTATATCCTGCCTAGCTCAATACAGTAAGTCTTCAGATAAAATACACTGAATAAATGATTTTGAGAAATCTGGGTGGTTAGAAACTCATGATAAGCAGAAAAGGCATTTGAAACAGTCGTCTCTAGGCAAGTGGGGCTAAAACAGGGAGATGACACAAAATTGGGCCACTAGAAATCACCTGGGTACTCCCAAAGAGAAAACCCGGGGCTGAGAGTGAGGTGAGTGGCAGTCCCAGTGGCAGTCCTGTTCAATTACTTGTGGCACCTTCTGATCCTGTCTCGGGTTACTGCCAAAGCCCACAGGTAAAGCGCCTTGCAGCTGTGTGGGGAGCTCTGTCTCAGGCCACCTGGTATGCGGCATCGGAGCAGCAAGAAATGCAGTCTGGCCACGTTTCTGAAAAATGCATAGCCTTGCTTAGAAGATGCCAAGGACATCAACCAAGGGCCAAGGTTCCAAGGCCTAAGTGGGGTAATCCATGAGATTTAAGGATGTAGGATCATGTTAATAGTAAGGAAAAAGGTCACTTTAGCTATGATGAAAAGAAGGGGAGCTGAATTCTGCAAAAGCAGAATAAGAGCTTTTGCTGAGTAACCATGATACAAACACACGATCAGAAAACATCTTCCAACATGAAGAAACAGTGATTTCTCTGTGAGTGAGTAAAATTCAACAATCCCATTCTTAATACTGAATGGAGTCTCTGAGTTCATCAGGTCTGAGCTGCAATGATCCCCCCCCACTGGCTGGAGAAAGTAACCGGACAGTATCTTACATGGTGTGCTGATTGCATTTTAACCTCTAAGGCTCTCGGGAGAGAAAAAAACAAAGTTTTGACTGAAATGAAAGCTAAAAATTATGTGAATTTTAGAAAAAAAAACATGGTACAAACATAATTTAGAGACTATTACTTTGATATTGTTTAATACATTTACATAGTGTTGCTATAACGTTTTACTCTTCAGCATTAGAGAATGTTCTATATATGAACACTCTTTCTTGAGGGCATGGTGATTTTTGGTACCACAAAAAATAGAAGATGTATTCTCTCTTGCATTTATTCTTCATGAGTAAGCTTCACGTTTAGCTTACTTATGCTGATGCAGCATTCTACAGTATAATCAAAATAGAGTTATTAAAATTTGCCAAGAAAAACAAAGAAGCAGGCCCATGAAGCGCACAGTGACCCTGGCCTTGGCCACCCACCCTGGCCCTGACTCATCACGAGCCTCTTGTTCCATAAGCCTGGGGGACGGAGGAGGTTGACTGCCTACTTACTGGCCCAGGGCTTTCTCCTGGTGACCAGGAGGGTCCCATTCGGCAGCTTCCCTCTGGTCCTGAAGACTAGCCCCTGTCTGCTCTCCTTTGAAGACCAGGGGAGCTCTTTACCTCTTGTCCCAAGCACTCCTGAACAACACCCCCAGATGGGCCCCAGGACATATTCACCAAAGGCCACTGTTCTAGCCACTGGCACTGGGCCACCACTGCCTCCAGAACAGAGCAGCCTCTTCATTTCTGAGACCTGCAGACGTGACCCCACCTGCCGGCATGCATAGCTGACCAGTCCCTAATGCCTCACGCTCACGGCTCCCGCTGCCTCTGCAGAAACACTAGTTAACAGTGACCTGGGCTACTATGAGGCATCTCCTACCCCAGGACGACACCCTCTGGACTCTGTCCTCCCCCTCTTCAGCATCCCTCACCTCACAAGTCCGGTCTCCAGTGAAGGCTGCACTTGGTGCGTCTCAGCCTAGCTGTCCCAGCATGCAAGCAAAATGCAGGACTCCCTCCTCTTCCTTCCTGAAAGGCCCATAGACTGACATTAAGCAGGAATTTTTAAAAAAATGAAAGTCTGAAGCAAGTTTATCCAGCAGAAGGTTGGCAGATGCTACTTGCGCTGTGTCTGAGACCCTCCTTTGCAGATATCCCTGACTGTAAGGCTTTGGGGCCAGCATCTTCCCAGCTCCCTGCAGGCCATGAGGGGCCACTTCTCCCCACTTCCTGGGGTCAGCACTGTCCTCTGTGGGCTGCAGAGAAGGCAGCTCAAGGCACTTGGTTTGGGAAGCCTGGTCTCCCTGCAAAGCCGGGAGGCATCAAGCTCTGGACTGTGGTGACCAGACCCTTAGTCACAGCTGGGGCCACCAGAACAGAGGGGCTGCCCTGGCTCAGAGGGCGTCTGGAGTCACTGGGGGCTGGGGCTCCGGGGGCTCATGGAAGTAGTAGGGCTGGAAGAGTTCTCTCATGGCTGCACAGCTCCATGGCCCGGTAGGTGTGTGCGAGGAGGTGGGGGAAGCGAGACGTGAAGTAGCACACGAAGTCATCAGGGAGGGAGCCCAGCGTCTCCCGCACCTCCGGAGGCAGCTCCCTGTAGTGGTGCTTCTGTAAAGGGAGGTTTAGGGTTAGAAGGCTTGGGAAATGTTGGCAAAACACTCTTCATCACGCAAGGAAGAGACAGAATGCTAGCGTTGGTTGGTTTTTGGAAAAGAAAAAGGAAAAAAGGCTTATGTATGCAACAATCCAGCCCTGTCATCTCTCCTGCTTCCCTCACTCAGGAGGAGGCCTCAAAGTGAGCAAGGCCTGGTTGGTTCACAGGGGGCTTAGGGCTTCTGTGACAGTCAGGACCTGGAGACACTCCTGGCCACCTCAGGAGGAGTAAATGCCTGAGAATGGAGAGTCTGTCACAGCGGGGTCCCCACATTTGAGGCATATTTATACATGTTTATATACACAGTGGCCGCATCAGGCAGAGAGAGGGACCCACAAAAATCAGCAACCAGAGACCACGAGGGACACGGGCTGCAGAGACTGCTTCCCAGAGCTTCGCCGGCACCCAAGTCCCCGAAGAGAAAACCAGAACAAGGGAAGCAACAGTCTGCACTTTGTCAAGTCCAGCTAAACCACCTAGCCCTTGAGAGATCAGAGCCAGTACAGATAAAGGATTTATAAAGAATGGATGAAAGGAGGAAGGCGTCCGTGTCACGGCCACTGGGTCTCCTCCCCCGTGTTTACAAACCTCTTACCTTATTCCTCATGGCTCGGAGGAGATCTCTGACAGAACCACCTTTATAGGTCCTGAACTTACGCAGGTCTAGAAAAACATTGAGGGATGCAATGGGTAATCAAATTTTAAACTAACACATTTTAAAAGAAAACAATTCCTGGGGTCCTGGGGATTAGGCAGATGGACTGAAAGGTGAGGTAACCCCCGCACCCAGTCACGGGAGCAGATCCTCCCATCCAACCCAAGGGTGGTGTCCCCCCTGAACCCCACCTGGTGATTGCACCCAGATCAGAAATGACCACCTAGAGCATGACACCATCACTCACCTGTCACTCTAGGGAACAAAAATGAAATACACATCAGTGTAACCAAACCACAGAGGACATACCCAAGAAGTCCCAAACCCGACAGGTGGGATCTGGAGCCTGAACAGCCTGGAGCGATAATTTCCATGTTTACTTCTTGGAAATGGCGGCGGCTTTCACAATGTGCCCTCTCACAGGCTGCAGTGTGATTACCTGTCTGGAGGGGGACAGTGATGTTCTCCCGCCAATCCATCTTCACCACGGCTCTCCCACCTCTCTCTAACTGCTTCACGATCGGGCCATCCAGGGATCCCTTTTCTATTCTGTCGCTCACGTCCTGTGAGAGAAACAAGGGCAGCAGATGATGGTCAGGGATGGAGACGCTGAGAGCTGCTCGATTGGCACTCTAAGGAACAGACGGTCACTGGCACAGAAGGCATCAAGGGACGATGGCCCCTAGGCCCAGACTGGAGCCTGCCCCAGAGCGCGGCAGCAGGCACTATGCTCCTGCCTCCCTCATCTATGACATTCCCCTGTGAGCAGCCCTGTCTGTTCCTCACTGAGGACAGGCCCACAGAGACCTTCTCCATGACAGAGAGTTGTCACAAACACACACCTGCACATAGACCATGAACGCATCCCCCCGAATGGCACATGTGCACACACATGCCACATGTACGGAGCCGCAGGAGCAATCCATATCCAATGAACCAAAATGAGAAAGAAAAGGAAAGCTCAGATGTGATGTGCATCCTGTGCTCTGTCTACTCACTGAAATAGGGTATGCTCAAGCCCATCACTGGTGGAGGGGGCGCCAATCCTCCCTCCAACAGTACAAAAGACCAGGCCTTCTTCTCAAAGAGGAAATTTGGTGGCAAGAATAACAGCTCCAGAGGCTCCTGTCGGGATTAAACCTTGCTCTGCATTTGACTTTGGTAATAAGGAGAGGGTCAGGAAGCACCCCAAGTACTGGCCCCTTGAAGTCCCACCAGAGGACACAGGGAGTGAAGCCCTGCCTACGTCAATGTTAAGTAGCCTTAGGAGACCCTTTGCTCTGGCAGCCTTTTCTCTGATGAACATGAAGCCAGACTGGCTGAACTCCTAACTTACAATTATTAGAGAAAAGCTGTGGAGAGGTTAGGTTGTCAACTTGGATGCACTGAGAACACACACGTCTGAGCTGCAAAGCTGTTATGGCTGAATGACCTGGGTGGAGGCCAGGTGTGTTCAAGAGACATATGACCTGAAGAGACTAAGCATTTAAATCCTGTCCCATGGTGGGTGAAGGTCCCTTTGTGTGGGTTTTATTCCTGTTCTATATTTTGTGATTGAAATGACCTGGCTAGTTTTCACAAGTCCCTTGAAGACATACAGACTTGAGAATTTTCACATTACATCCGTGGACAGTGACCAATCCTCACGCTACGACAGGAAGACAGCATCAAACCCTCCCCCTCCCAATCCACCCGAATGGTTACTAAGCCTACACCTCAGGCCAGGCCTCGTCCTCCCTAGGAGGCAGGGACACAGTAGTGAATGCAGCAGTCAAACACCCTGTCCTCGAGGAGCTTACATTCTGGGGGCTTCCCTCTGGCCAAGGCCCTAGTCAGACTCCAGGAGAGTGTCATGGTCACTTCTGAGTCTGGTGCTCACCAAGGTGCACTCTTCCTGGACCCAAGGGGAAAAGCACTGTCCCACAAGCCTGCTCTTCAGAGCCATGTGCTGGGCAGCAGGTGTTCGGGTGAGTTGTGTTCAATTCATACCATGGAAGACTTTGAAAAACACATCACCTCTCCAAAAGCCACCTGACATTGTCACAAAGCTTTAAAACAGTCAAATCGCCAAAGGAGTTCTAACTTTGCAGAACCTATTTTAAGCAAAATGAGATCTGGGCAAAGACTATGTAAACGATGACCGAAAGAAATACAATATAAGAAAGCACTTAAATTTATGACACTTGGGCTGGGCATGGCGGCTCTCGCCTGTAATCTCAGCACTTTGGGAGGCTGAGGCAGGCAGATCACTTGAGGTCAGGAGTTCAAGACCAGTCGGGCCAACATGGAAACCCCGTCTCTACTAAAAATACAAAAAAAGTTAGCCAGGCATGGTGGTACATGTTTGTAATCCCAGCTACTCAGGAGGCGGAGGTTGCAGTGAGCCAAGATTGCACCACTGTACTCCAGCCTGGGTGACAGAGTGAGACACTGTATCAAAAATAATAATAATAATAAAAATAAATAAATAAACTTACGACACTTGAATGAAATTATATGATGCCTGAGATTTGCTTTGAAATAACCTGGGGTGGGGACAGGGTGAATGTTAATACTTGTGGAACCTGGGGGACGAATAAAGGAGTGCTTGTTACAGTGTTTAAACTTTTATGTATTACATATTTGGAAATTCCATAATATAAAGCTTAACAATTATGACACATCCATATGATTACAATATTTTAGTCAATAGTTTTAGAACTTTAACATGAAAGATACTTAGAATACCATGTACAGCTAAAAAAAAGTGGGTTCTGAAACTGTATACACGGTTAGATTCCAATTATACTTTTATATATGAAGAAAACATTAAAACATCAGCCACGATTATCTCTCAGTTACAGAGTAATGGGCAATTTGTTTTATTCTTTGTCCTTTTCTACATTTTCCAAATCTGAAAAACATTAAGTGAAGACTTTGGATAAAGAGAGACAGACATCTCTACCTGAAAGAACTGGAGTTGCTTCTCTAGGCTCCAGAAGACGGATGTCTGAGCACGTGCTTCGCTGAGGGGCGTTTCTGAGGATCCATCGCAATCATCTTCTCTATCAATTCACGTGCAATGACGTCTTCTACAAAGGAGGAAAATAAACAAGCAACTCATGATTACCGGCACAAAGCCACCGTGAAATACCAAAAACTTAAAAAGCTGCATACCCTCTCATTTATGATTCTACTTACAGGAATTTATTCCAATAAAATAATTAGGAACAGACACAAAACCTCAGCCAATGAGGAGAGTCCTCACTGCATGGTTTGTGAAGGAAGTGATTGAAAATATCCAATATCAGAGGCCCCGGGTGGATATACTACTGTGCCTCCTACCCTGGACCATGAGCTGTTAAAATGAGGCTGTGGTAAATATGGACTGATGTGGACAGAGATTCGAGGTGACGTTGAAAAAACATGTATGATGCAAAACAGTATGCAGGATTTCACCGTATTTGTATAAAATATGTATACATGTCTAGATAAATGAAATAACACATATCCAAAGGCATTAATACCCATTATTCATCCCTGTATAATGAGAATATGTGGGCCTTTATGCTAATCTATATTTTCTACAATAAGGAAAATTAAGCATAAACAATAATTTAGTTTTATTTTTTTCAAAAGGCAGCACTGGAGTGTCATGAGTCAATTACCACCCAGGAAAACCTGAAGTCTGAAAGAAGGACTCGCTGCACCCACAGCGGGAGACCAGAGGGTGAGGATAAAGCTTGTGTGCCCCAGCCCAGCACAGACTGCCCCTGCTGACCACTGGCCCTCACACGAGAGAAGACAATTTGCCTTCCCAAATGCCAGTGCAGGAAGGGAGCTCAGATTAACCCTCATGTCACCAGGTAGAAAAAGTAAGGTCTCCAAAGGGGGCTTTGCCCAGGTCACACAAGTAGTTGGAGGAACCTTGGAGTGGCTCATCTTTAGAAGTGATGCCCCAGGGATAACCCTACCAGCTGTCCACCAGATGCGGCATGAGTCTGTAGGCTCCTGAGGCCTGCAGGGTGAGCAGCTGGGGCACCAGGGCCTCTGTGAGTGCAGAGGTGACACCAGCCTAGCTCCATGGGGGCCACATTAGCTGAGGAGCTGCTCCCAACCCCGACCCCTGGACCACTCACCATGCTTCTCTGGGTGCAAGCAGTCGAGGCTGCAGGCACCCAGGAGGATGTTGGCCTGCCCGCTGCAGGGACTTGCCAAATGGGTGGCTGCCCTCAGAGATCACATAGTAAAAAGACACAGCCTGCAGAAAAGATGTCCACTGTGTAGGTCTAAAAGAGACATGAGATGTGAAAGGTCTGGGAGCAGAGCTTTCATCCTCACTCATAGCCAGGGAGGGAGGGGCGTTGCTGCTGCTGCTGCCACCTGGAAGGTGTCCTGGGAGAATCAGCTGACATACATGAACTGCAAAGAGCAGCGAGGGGTAACCTGCAGCCCTGCACCAGTGTCAGAGGTCACAGTGGAGGACCTGGGCTTGGAGCCACCTGGAATCCCCTGGCTCCCTCTCATGTGCGATGAGGACACTGACAGCATGCTCCTCGTAGGGTTGTTGTCAAGAGAGATGCATTAATATGCAAAAATGGTTGCTTATGACAGTGCTTGGCCCATCAAAAGCTCTCCTGGCTGTTACATATTCCTGACCCCCCAACATGCAAGTGCTCACAGGCAAGGTCTCTGTGTCTTTGCTTCCCCTGCTATACCCCCAGGACCCAGAATGGTACCTGCACACAATAGGTATCAAAATTGCTAATAAGTGAATAAAACAGCTTATGACTCAAAAACAGCCTCAGAAGAAACTATCTGACAAGTTGTCAATGAGGTCATTTTTGACATTAATCCAAGAAAGCCTTTCACTTATCCTATGAAACCATCTATGTCTACGGATGAGCTTCCTTTAGGGAAATGTACATTTGTGATTTCTAGCTATGCTATCTGGGTGGCACAGCTTAGGTCCCCATCACTAGGCTCTGCCTCTGAGATTCTCCACCAGGCGAAGTGAGGGTCTAGTGAGAGAAACCAGGGGCTCACTGCCTCCCATGCTGGAGAAGACACCTTGAACAACACGGCACTCTCATTCAGCCTCACAACAACCCCGTGAGGCGGGCAGAGCAAATGCTTTCATCCCCCAGACGAGAACGTGGACAGAAAGGTTGCATGACGAGCTCAGGGTCACTGCTGGATGTGACAAACCAGGACTAGACTCAGGTCTTCCAATGCTCAGACCAAGCATGCTTTATTCCACCTCACCAGATTTTCCCTTAGGAACATGATGGATTCGGGACAGAAGGAACACGGACACCACGGCTGGCGCTCTCCCCGACTCCTAGAGCTCTCTGGGTCTCCCACACTCCCGACACTTTCTGCAGCCTGCGCTGTCCCCAGCATAGTCAACACTAAGGTGAAGAGGCATCTTTCCTACCTGCCTGGTCCCAATTATGTTCTTTCCCAAACTTATTATTGCCACTTGTCCTTGTCATTTGGATATTCCATAAGCTGTAAAACATGAGTGCCACGAAGTCTGAGGTAAACTGAATTTTTAGAAAGACTTGACAAAGGAAAGGGAATGGCTACAAAAGCTGTGGTAGCATTCGGTGGGTGGACTCCACTGTAAGGGACGGACTGGGTCACGAAGAGTTAAAAACCAGGCTTCTGCTCTCAAATCACTTAGGAAGTGTTTGAAGTGTCAGAGGCTCCATACAGAAGTCGCAGAAGTGGTATGGGAGTGTGCTTAATGCAAGGGAGAAAATGAGGACTCCTGTCAGTCAGACCCAAATCTGAGAAGACCTTGGCCTATGGCACAAGATTTCTATGACCTAAGGGCTTATATTACTTGCTGTAAGTTAAAATTAAGTGTTACGGCGTGTGTGCATGTTTTTATGATTCTTTGCTGTAACTGACTTCTCTGATGAACTCACCAACTGCTGGTCCCTGGTGAGCTGGATAAGAGGGGACCATATCTAATCCACTCAAGATGGCTGACCCATCCAGGTCTCAATCAGGGAGAGTCCAAGGTGAGCCTCGGCGACTTGTGCTAGAATATGAGTGTGCTCCTAGCAAATGCATGCAGAATCCACCTTGAAGGGGTTCCAGGTTGGCCAAATTTGGAACAATTTGTGTATCAAAAGAAGTAAATAACAAAAAAAGGACTACAATGGATTATAACATTTCAAGAGCCCACAGTGATTAAAAAAAAAAAGAGAGAGAAGAAAGTGAAAAGAAAGCTCTGCTTTACAGAAAAATGTCAGTTAATAATGTAGAAGAATTTCCACTGAACTGAGTACTTCAGGCAAGGATAATCAACAGATGCTAAACCACTAGGTGACTGACTGTCAGTAAACAGGATATTCACACTGTGCTGAAGTACTACCCCCAAATACTAACAACAGAGGAGGAAATGAACCCTTATGCTGGAGAGATCAGCTGTAGCATCACTAAGCAGGGGGTGATAATAATCTTACAGATACAATCTGCCATCACATGTTTTCTGATTATCTATTGGTGCTAGAAACTTTTAACTTGAACCTAATCAAGACTCTAACCTAACTTCTGGTTTCCAGGAAATACAAGGACTAGAGAGAAACGTTCAATGCTGTTACGAGGAAATAAGCAAACAAATCAGAATGAGGCATTCTATAACCCACCGCTTGGACTCTTGAAAATGGCAGTAACATGGAACAAAATAGGTGGAAAGATTTGTAAATTCCAAGAGATAGAATCAAATGTAATGCAAGACACCTGATTGCATCCTGGTATACAAAACTCAGTAGGTAGCAAAACCCAGTAAGTAGCAAAATACCCAGCTCTATAAAAGACATTTGGGGACTCACTGGGGGAAATTTGAATATGGATTGAATATGAGAGGATGGATAGAAACGGTATTAACCGTTGAGGTGGGGATAATGGTACCGTAGTGGAAAACACAATGTATTCCTTAGGAGACATGTGCTGAAGTATTTAGGGGTGAAGGGCCAGGACGCCTGCTACTTATATTCAAACAGTTCAGTAATAGGTAAAGATAGAGCAAATGTGGCAAAAGTGTTAACAAATGTTGAATCTAAGTGGAGGTACAGAGGTTTTCATGATAGCATTCTTTCAGTCATGCGCTGTGGCTCTCGTCTGTAATCCCAGCACCTTGGGAGGCTAAGGTGGGAGGACTGCCTGAGCCCAGGAGTTCAAGACCAACCTGGGCAAAATAGCGAGATCCTACCTCTAAAAAAAATTCTATTTTTCTCAATGTCTAAAAATTATCAAAATAAGTTGAGAAAACAAAAACAAAATTTTAAAAATAATGAAAACTTGAGGTTTGCTCGCCCTATACAACTCCTGACTTCCCAGTTTACCAAAATTAAAAAGGGGTTAAAAAGTGATTGATTTAGCCAGGTGTGGTGGCACACACCTGTAATCTCAGCTACTCAGGAGGCTGAAGTTGGAGAATCACTTGAACCTGGGAGGCAGAGGTTGTAGTGAGCTGAGATCACGCCACTATACTCCAGCCTGGGCAACAGAGTGAGACTCTGTCTCAAAAAAAAAAAAAAAAAAAAAAAGTGATTGAAAGAATAGGGAAAAAAAAATAGACAACTGCCCACATTTGCCCCTTTAATCATCTGAACATAAGCTGACATAGAAAGTTCACACAGAAGATCTTGGTGAAAGGAACGCCATTCTCCAGCTACGTGGGCACCAGCCCCCAAACCTGGAATTTAAAGTTTCTCACTCCTGAAGATACAATGGGCTGGTTCTGCAGTTTTCAAAGGGCCATGCCTATTACTCACAGGGTTCTCCTTACAGTCTTCGCTCAGCATCTCCGGAGCGATCCAGCCTTCTGTGCCAGGCACCCCAGATCGGCGGCTGAAGCTGTGCCTGCCCACTGCCAGCTTCTTGCAGAGGCCAAAGTCAGAGATCATGGCCTTGATCTTGCCGTGTGCATTGGGCATGGATATGAGAATGTTGTGGGGCTTTAGGTCTCTGTGAACTAATAGGGAACTCCAGATTAGTCCAATGCTTACCAAGAGCAACCCCAGGTCTCCTCCTCCAATGGGCAGTGTCCTTGTCAGACTCCCAATATGCCTGCCGCCACCTCCAAAGGTTCTGGTTTTCAACTATGCAGGATTCCTCCTCAAATTCCTACACCACTCATCTTTGTTACTGGTGATGTAGCTAAGAGCCTAAACAGAAGCAAGGCCCACCCAAGCTACTGGTTAGCCCTACCTGGGCCATTGATTACCCCCACCCGGGCTGCTGGCCTGGTAAAGGGTGGCCTCTCACCGATGTTGAGGGAGTGGAGGTGGGCCAGGCCCGAGGTGGTCTGCTGCAGCAAGGTGATGGGCTCCAGGCCGAGATGCGCAAAGTCCTTCTGCTCCACATACTGCAAAAGACACGGCAGCAAGGTCACGGCACACAGGCCTCGGGACTGGGCCCCTCAGCTCATTTTCTTTGATACCATTTTAGGAAAGAAATGGGAAGTTTTACTGGCAACATTTTCTGTCTAAATCCATATTTTCCACCATGGAGCAAAGCTCCAATCTACTAACTTAGAATGAGAAAGATAAGAAGGCAAGAAACTCAAGTTCACTGCCTCATATAGGTAAAGCTACAAAGGAATCCAAATGACACTGAAATGGTCCCAAGGTGAGCCTGGAAACAGCAAAAGGAGTTTGCTGGATGATCTTAAAGCCTGGAGTTACCAACCAGCATCCTCCAAGCCCACACCAGCCATGCCTGAAGGTGGGAAGAACAACTGACGAGGTTTCCTGGAGGCCAAGAGGGAGAGACATGCCAACTGCAAGCACCAACTGCCCAGGCATGCTGAGGGGGACCACCCTGTTACAACTAGGGGGGTAAAGCGCTCTACATTGTGTATGTGGTTAAATGAGTACAGACATTTGTCAAAATTCATCAAGCTATTAAGCTGTACATTTAAAATGAGTACAATTCACTGTAACTTTTTTTTTTGACAGGGTCTCACTCTGTTGTCCAGGCTGGAGTGCAGCGGCACAATCACTGCTTACTGCAGCCTCGATTTCCTGGGCTCAAGCAGTCCTCCCGCCTCAGCCTCACAAGTAGCTGAGACTACAGGAGCACATCGTTACGCCTGGCTAATTTTTGGTTTCTTTGTAGAGATGGGGCTTCACCATGTTGTTCAGGCTGGTCTCAAACTCTGAGTTCAAGTGATCTGCTCACCTTGGCCTCCCAAAGTGCTATAACTTTAATGAAGTTAACAAATTAAAAAAATAAATCCACCTCTTGCAGGGTGGCTGCACACAGCTCGATGGCAATGTACTGGAATTGCCGGTCCTTCTCCGTGCAGAAGTAGCGGATCACGTTTGGGTGCTCATCCGATTCTCGCAACAGCTGGACCTCACGGTCTGCGAAGCTAAAACATTCGGGGAGGATCCTCTTTACAGCCACATCGCGGTTGTCAAACATGCCCCTGTGGGATGAGGAGCAGGAGTTGTGTCTGGTAAGCACGAGTCAGGCTGTGTACACGAGGTGAGAACCTGGGCCCACAGCAGCCATCCACTGCCTCCCAGCCTAGAGAGCCCCGACTGACTGCCTGGTAGCCCTGGAATCATCACTTCTCTCCATGTATAAGCTCCTTGGAGGTGGAACTCCAAGTGCCTAGGTCACTGCTCTGACCCTGCTATGCTCTGAGCCTGGCACCAGGCTCACCACCTGACAGGCACTTAAGACACTAGGCGGTGAGGGCAGGGGGCTGGCTAACCCACTCACCGATACACAATTGTGCCCTCAGCTCCATGGCCCAGGACGTCCTTGGGACAGAAGGAAATTTTCCCAACCATCACCATGCTGGTTTCCTCATCTGGGTCAAAACAGGAAAAAAGAGATCGTTTCAAACAGTTATCACCTAAAGAACCTTGGGGGTAGCATGATCACAAGCTTCCTGACCTCAGATTAGAAGATGGGATTGAACAGACACCACACCCAGACTCCTGCTCAGCAAGAGCCTGCTGGGCCTGCTCCCCATTTACACCTAGGGCTGCCTCTCCCCCCCAAACCCGTCTTCTGTTTCCAACTTTACCTTATTGTGCAATCGCATGTCTTAAACCTTCTGGAAGGCAGGGATTCTCCATAGCATTTCATACACTTATACATATTTACTGTGATATAGTTAGAGCAGTTTAATGGTTAACAACCACCACAAAATCCACCGTAGGCCAAGGTGGGTGGATCACGAGGTCAGGAGATCGAGACCATACTGGCTAACATGGTAAAACTCTGTCTCTACTAAAAATACAAAAAAAATTAGCCAGGTGTGGTGGCACAAGCCTGTAGTCCCAGCTACTCGAGAGGCTGAGGCAGGAGAATCACTGGAACCTGGGAGGTGGAAGCTACGGTGAGCCAAGATTGCACCGCACTGCACTCCAGCCTGGGTGACAGAGACTCTGTCTCAAAAAAAAAAAATCCATCATAAAGATCCATACTGAAACATTCAGGTGGCAGCAGACTGCCTGGGATGGAGGGCTCTGAGGTTCCTGCACCAGCTCGGTGACAGTTCCCTCAGAACTGGGGCCCTGACAACTGGCCTGAGCCAACTCCCAGACAGGAAAGCAGATCAACCGTGGGACTTTCACACTTGGCCACCAGCTGGCCCTGGGAACTCTCTCCAGCCCAATGGACAGATCACCTCTGGTCAGCCCTTGTGGAGAAGACCAAGGGATAGCTAGCGTGGTCCCCAGAAAGCCCTCTGAGGGGGGAGATGCCAAGGGATGGGGAGAAGCCTTCCCACAGAGACCCCCAGAGTGGAAATTAGGAGAGAACATGGTGAACCCCTGAGAATGGCACTTTACAATCTTATGGAGATTCCTTAGACTTCTCAGGAGGTGCTCGAACAAAAGATAAAATAGCACCAAGATGGCAAGTGGCTTTACCTCCGTCGTCCTGTTCCAGGGAGGGGCTGCTGCCGGCCTTGGAGGCAGAGCTGCCGGAGCAGAGCGAGTGGTTGGAGGCCCTGGGGGGACGTGCTGGGGCTGCTGGTGCCTGAGCTCTCTGAGTATGGGCCGGACGTGTCCAGGAGCTCGCCGTCCTGAGCCGCATCTCCAGGTGGGTGGAAGGGCGGCTGCTGCTGCTGCAGGAGCTGGATCTTCTCCAGTTCCTTCTGGAACTGCTGATGCTGGAGCTGCTGCTGCTGATGCATGCTCTGGGAAGAGAAACCCACATCTAGACAAGGGCAGCTGTTCACGAAGGGAAGCAAGCAGCTGGAAAGGGACAGGTCCCCATGGCAGAGGGAGCATGTGTACTTTATGTGACCACACAGGCCACAACGAGACCAGTGAGAAGGCACCTGGAGACAGAATCGCTTTGCTGACTGGAGGTCTTTGCGCCAACTAGTTAGATCCTTGCTCGTACGGCCCACTCCCCCAACCCGAGGAGGGGCTGAATGGCCACCAGGGGAGGGACTGTGCCCTAGGTGGAGGGCTGAGCCAGATGGAGGTTTTATTCAGTTCTAAAATTCTGTGATTTTTATGAAAGTCTGAGAGTTGCTGCAAAGGTGAAACCAAATAGGAAGCACAGGTAGCACGGTTGAGCCAGCGGTGGGTGGCGGCAAGCCCCAGGTTTACCATCCTCCATGTCTGTATATTGGCTAGAAGCTAGCGCATAGATGCTCAGCAGTCCAGTGGGCCAGGTGAGGAAGGTGTGGTTCAGGACCTCGCAGGCCCCTGCGCACACACAGCCAGGAGGTTTCAGTGGGGCACACATACGGGGAGCCTGGCCAAGATCCTGCTCCCCCACTTGCATCCCACTGCCTTCCCCACAGCCACATGCCTCTCAGATACTCTGAAGGATTCATTCTGTAATTATATGAAGTAGTAGGGATCTGTGATCATCACTACCCCCATGCGGGGAGGTTGACTGAAGGGACTTCTGTGACCCCCAACCCACCAAGGAGTCATGTCTCCTTCCCTTCACCGTGGGGTGAAGTCCTGGAAATGCTCTCTACTAGCTGGGTGCCCATGGGGAAAGTTACTTAGCTTCTCAGGGTCTACTTTATTCTTTTGTGGACAAGGGATCAATAATGATAATGACTCACAGGACTGGGTTAGGTAAAAAGTGAAACCATCAGGTGCAGACGTTGTGCCAATGGGGAGTGCTGTAAAGGGTCTGTCATTCCCATTCCTGAGTGGGTCATTAGCTTCCTGAGTTCCCAGGTAACTGCGTCTCAATGCTCTGAGCAACCTGTGAAGGACCACTCCCCTCGAATATTTCATCCTATGATGGCCTGCTCCGATCTGGAGCTTGATCATTTCCAGCTAGGAAATAAAGGAATGGCCACGCCGTCTCTCTCTCACACAAGCTCATCTCACCGGCAGCTTCCTTTGTCTTTTTTTGGTGCTTCTCCCCAGCACAAGTTCTAACAGCAGTTTTTGAGGAAGGAAAGGTCTTCATCTGTTATCCTTATTCTTTAAAAATACAGATAACGATTCAAAATCATCTTTGAGCAAGGCTTATAAATCAGCTCTTACTTGAAAAACACCAAGATTTAGGTACCAAATTGTCCTTTTCTGGGAGGCTAGTGTCTCTTTAATTAGGTTTTTAAAGATAAACAAATACTGACTTTTAAATGGGGAAAGAAATGTGCTGGTTGTTTCTGTCTGGATCTCACTGACATGAGGTGACAGGCAGAGAAGTCCCAGAAACAGGCAGAGGGCAAAGGGGAAGTGTTGAGCTTTACCAGGGGGTAGGTGATGATGAAGGCCACCCAGCCAATCAGCAGGAAGGTGCTCAGGATGATGGTGGCCATGTCCTTGAGCATGGAATCCACAGGGGCCTCGGGCCGGGCAGGGGCGTGGGGCAGGCTTCTCCTCCACATCCCGAGACACTGTGGTAGGTGCGTTTTCTGAAGTCTGGTCAACCAGGTTAATAACCTTGCATGGAAGAGAATTGCACCATCACTGCAAAACTTCTAGCCAGATACAGATGAGGCCAGCAATCAAGAGAAGCAATCACTGTTTACAAGGATATGACTGCACTGCAGGGTGCTATATTTGATTTAAGCTCACCAAAGATTATGTAGCCAGATAATTGTCGCCTCTTTGAAAGCAATTGCTTTGAGAGGTCATGCATCTTTGCTGTGATGTTATCATTATTCAAAAACAGTTTCTGGAGCAATATTTTTGGCAAGTGTCTTCAGACCCTATATATATTTTTAAAAATCCTCAAAAAGGCAAAAACTTCCTCCTTTGATGGTAGTTTCAGTACCTGGGAAAACTGAAGTCATCTGTAACAAAGTCTGGTGAAAAATTGGTATTCAATACAATAATACCATTTCACCTTAAAAGGAAATTCCAGCGTATACAGAGGCACACAGATAGAAGGTAATAAAGCAGTTTTCTTATGTTGCCTGTAAACTATCAGTGCAATCCTAAAAATATAATTTATTCCAGTAGTCCACTATTTCTTCAAAGTTTTTAAAAAGCATCAGAAGCATTTGTTAAGGAAAATTTTATTTAAAAGCCCAAAATTAAATCAGATAAAAATGGAGCTTCCCTAGAGTTCCTCAGAATCTCTAGGGCTTTAAGGAACATGCAATTAGAAAAAGGCATTCATTCTCAAATAGCTAGTATTCTAGGTGTGCAGTTACCATTTGCCCAACAAAATTAACACAGCCTCCCTGGCATGTGCTGAATTTCCCACATGCTCAATTTCCCGCATGCTCACACCATTTCACCCCTGCCCCCAGATGGCTGCCTATAATGTTCTTCTCTCCCCTTCCAGGTGTATCCCTCTTGTTTTCGTCTCTCCCACAGTGCCTCCCACATTTTGGGGGGGGTTTGGGCCCACAGAGTGTGCAGGAAGCAGCAGAGCATGTGGCCAGGGACATCTGTATATCTCATCATCATACAGACATACCTCAGAGTATTTTAATACATACTTTTTAAAAGACAGTTATCCAAGATTGGATGGTTAAATATAAAAATCTGACCTGTGGCTACCTCTGGGTGTTAAATTAAGGGCATTGTCTTATTTTCTTCTATATGTGTTTATTTTCTAAGTGCTCAATAATGAATATGCAGGACTTTAATAAGATTACAGGACAATGCTGTCTGAGATTGCTGTTGCAGGAATCAATGTATTTCTCCAAGCTGGCTGCCTCTGGAGATGACATTAAACAGACACTGTGCCCTGGAATCTTGGAAGTCCACAATTTTGCTTTGTCTCTGGATACAATCTAAATCTCTCAACTGAATTTGTTGTGCTTTTGGTCTCTGCACCAGCCAGTCATTCCCATCTTCTTCTGGCCCTGCTCATGTAGCCCAGTGTGTCTCTTTCCCTGGGCCCTCCACAGCAGGGCTGCCAAAGCTGCCGAGCCTCAATGGCTCACTAAGCCTCAGATGCCCCCTCTTCCCCTTCCCTGGCCATGTTGGGCTCCCTCTGGTAGAGCCACCCTCCTACCTCCTCCACCGGCTCTGTGCCCCAGAAGGCTGACCTGTATGGGCCAAAGCAATGGCTTCCCCAACCCCCCTGGGATTTCTGAAGGGGTGAAGCTAATAGGGGGGCACCAGCAGATAAGAGAGAGGTAGAATGAGGGTGAGTTCTGTGGCTGCTGAATTTCTCAACTGATGCTTTCAGCTCCTGGTCTGGAGTCCTTTTCTACTCCCTTTCCTCTGGCTTCAGGCCAAGGTGTGCTAAGAGAACCCCTGGAACTGCCCCCATCTGTGCAAATAGTCCCAAGCCACTCTCTGTCTACTTCAGAAAACTTCAGGTCTCCTCACTTCTTCAACAAATTTTTTTTTAAGCGGCAGGGTCTTGCTATGTTGCCCAGGCTGGTCTTGAACTGCCTTGGCCTCCCAAAGCACTATTACAGCCTTCAACAACTCTTAACTTGTCCACAGGGCTTGTTCCAGGCCCCGTAACATGGTTCCTTTCTACCCATGTGAGCCCATTTCTGAACACTCCCTGCCTGGTAGCCTCGGGTCTGGCCAGGCCTTTCTCCCCCGCAGCCTGGGAGCTGGACACACCAGCATTCTTCTCACTCCCAGCCTTTGCCCTTGCTGTTCCCTTCCCTCCTGTGCCCCCTTGCTGCCTCTACCAGGCCAAATCCTACCCATTCGTCCAGGTCCAGGTCTAGCTTGGTCCTGCTGCCTTTCCTGCCCTTTCCTTCACAAGTTGCTTCCTATTCCTCTCCACCAGCCCTTAACCGTTCATGTTGTTTGCTTTGGATTCTGGTGCATTCCTCTTCCCTCCCAGACTAGGCTACAAGCTCTGAAGGCAAAGCCAAAGTCTAATGCCTCACCCTCCCAACACTTAACACCAACAGCCCCCTGACTGGTCACGTCTTCACTCACTTTCTCAAAGCTCTTTTCTCCGAATCAGCAGGAATCACATTTTCCCGATGTCTGGGCAGATTGTTGGGAAATCTCTCCAGCATCTTGGTAGACGCAGACAGTGGAGTTTCATGGTGTCCTGTGAGAGGAAACAAAACCTTTAGTGAGAACAGCTTCCTGAGCTGTGGTTGGCACTCAACGCTAAACTTAGGCAACAGGTGCTACCCACTAAGGGGTCCACAATGCAAACTCTCAGCAGGACTGCAAGAGGACTGTGAGTTAGCGAAAATGAGAGGCAGTTACCAGAAAATTCCATCAAAGCAGGACCTTTACCACTTGATGGCAGAATACAGTATTCCAAGTCTCCTGCTGAGGAGCAAAGAAGTGTCCTTGTCATGACAGGGATCGGGACATTTGGGACGCACCAGAGGCAAGACTTGTGGTGCTGCCTGTGTCCGATCCACAGGTGAAGTATTATGAAGCTTCATTAAAAGTTCAAGTTCCCCTTTCAATGCCTTCCCCTGTAACGTCACTCTTCTAAGGCCGCCGAATTCCCATCTTGGTATTTAAATTGCTCAGGTGGAGTTCTAGTCCTACGACTATCTAAATGTACACTTCCATTCAGGAAAGTGGGACATTACTTGCCAGAGAGCAGTAGGACACACCTGCTTAGATGGATGGGGCCACAGCTCGCTCCACATTCATTCGCTGTTCACTACACAACTATTGCATGGCTTCCGAGTGCACATTCATTACACATTTATTGAGCATCTATTATGTGTAAATTACTCTAAGAGATACAAAGCTGACTACAATATGGAACTGGGATTTAATAGGGTTTGATAATCCATTCAGCTCTAAAATGAAATGAATCCACATACTGCCCCAAAGAGCCAGGTCACTTTTTCACATGAGGCTGGTTGACTTTCCTTTCTGTTCTCTCACTGTGAGCAGATCTCACTCTGACTCAGGTCTCTTTCACCTTATAATCTTTCCATTGTTCCCCTGAACCTATCAAAGATTTCATAACATACATGCCAAGATGACAACAAACAGGAACTAGTCTAAGCTATGTACATTTCTTGATCTGGAAAATTCCTCTGATTCCCCATGTTTAGGTCAGTTCTCTATCTATGACATAGTATCGTTCTTTATGGGAAACCTGCTTATGTTTTGAGCCATCACTAGTTTTTCTTGTGTACCAAGGAACTCTGAGACATGCTTTGCTTGGAGCAGGATTTCCCCATGTGTGGTCTGCCCACTTCAGACCTCTGAACCAGACTTGCTGGTGGGGCCCAGGAATCTGAATGTGATTATCTGTGGGTATCTGTGGGTAACTCTGAGGCTCACTAACAAGAGACCTACAGTCTAAGAAGTGAGGCGTCCTTCCACATGCCATGCTGTGCAGCAGTGTCCTGCCCCTTCTCCCCACAACACCCACTCAGTGCTGTCCTACCTGTCTGGTAGAGCACCTGCCGAGACTGCTATGGAAGGCATTAGCCTGAATCCCGCTAGTCCTCCTGTCAACCTTCCTGTAAACAGGCTTCTCCTGGAGCTGGGCCTTCACTAATACCACGCTGCACACGCTGGACCAACTGCTGTACAACCTTACTCATGAGATCGCTAAACATTTTGTACAGATAGTACCTGGTCTTCTTGATGTATTCATCTATCATTACCTCTTAGGTCCAGACCCCAGAGCAAAAAGCAGATGGCTAGGCCCTGCCCCAGACCTACTGCATCAGGCTCTCCTGGGTTATACATGCCTATTTAACTAAGCTCTGATGCTGAAAGCACCCTAGGTCAGGGCCATGACTCTGGGAAACCCACAGACCAGGCCACTCAGGCTAACTGAATCCTTGTATGTATTTTCAAGATTAATGACAACCTGGAGTATCTTTAACGTTTTCCACAAAGAGAAAATGAAAGGACACATTTGGACATAGAAGGGCACATCCTTTTACTCGTGGCCCTGGTCAGCAGAAGACACTGCTATAATCTCAGTGCCATATTTTAAGATGACGAGCTTTCGAGCTCCTCAAAAGAGACTTTGGAATTATGGGATCTTTATACTTAATCGCTGCCTTATACTTTGCTGTTTTTGCAGTTTTCTTTCTTGGACAACCTTTTTAAAGGGATCTCATTTTACAAGTTAACCATGAAGACCCCCTGTCCCCGTATTTTCGGTATTCTCATATATACACATTTCCTTAATTCCACTTCTTAATCACTAGTGGGCAGTCTGTGAGCCCCTTAACTGGCACATAATGCTGAGCCGCCTTGTAACTGGAATGGTCTCTGCTCACTAGCTATTTTTTCCTCACCATGGGCCTATTCATGCATACTTCTACTACTACTTCTGTTAATAAAAAAGTATTATTATTTTGTCATCTCCTTTACCCATTATTTGGTAAAAAATAATAAAATTAAAATGGCTATAAGGAATCAGGATGAAAAAGAAATGGACCTACAGAAAAATCTGTAAAAAGGCGATCAGGGCTCAGGGACACCTGGTTTCCCTTGTAACACCTGGTTACACACATCCCCACCTACACCCCACTGCCTGGCAGATCCTGCTGCTTCCTGGTCCCCAAACGCTCCCAGCTGCCCCACATCGCTCTTCCAGAGCCCCAGCCCTGACCTCTTTCTCCCCTAGGTCCTGTCATCGGCAAGCACGAGAGGAAGAGAACACAGAGAAGAAACCACATCGGCCCCTGGGTGCTCTAGCACCCGACTGACCTCCTGCCCCACCCCCTGCCCCTATTGGGGCTGGGAGGTGGCAAAATAGTGAGAAGTGGGGCACAGAAAGAGCAGATGGGGCTCAAGAAAACTCCCCTCCTGCTCTAATGACTTGGCACACTCGCCAGGAACACAGCTCTTCTCACCTCTGCCTTCGTTTGTCACTCTCACTGCCTTTGGGTGTCATCTCAACTTCTTATCTCTCTTGGGACAGGGCCTCCAGTTCAACCCCTGGCCATTAGCGATGGCAGCAAAAACAAGAGAGAAAGGAAAAAAGGGACCTTCCCAAACACATGGGATGATACTGTCCTAGACCCACGACCAGCCCCTGACTCCGCTGCTCTCAACCCGTCCTGGGATGTAATCCCTCCTGGGTCTTCAACCCTCACCACCACAATGCTCACCCCCACCCTCATGCCCACCCTGACTCCAGGTGAATACTTCACAGAAACAGCCTCAGTTTTCTTAACTATAAAATGGAAATGAGAAGAGTACCCACCTCACACAGGGTCACTGTGAGGAATAAGGGAAATGCATTTTTTTTTTTTTGAGACAGAACCTTGCTCTGTCTCCAGGCTGGAGTGCAGTGGCTCAATCTTGGCTCACTGCAACCTCCGCCTCCCAAGTTCAAGCGATTCTCCTGCCTCAGCCTCCTGAGTAGCTGGGACTACAGGTGCACGCCACCACACCCAGCTAATATTTTGTATTTTAGTAGAGACAGGGTTTCAGTATGTTGGCCAAGATGGTCTGGATCTCCTGACCTTGTGATCTGTCTGCCTTGCCCTCTCAAAGTGCTGCGATTACAGGCGTAAGCCACCATGTCAGGCCAAGGAAATGTATTCTAAAGGGCTTAATGTCAGATAATCACTCAAGGTTTATATAATTTAGTACTTGAGTTTTGGAACATTAAACAGTTTTCAAAAACTGACTCAGAAACACAGCTATGCTACCTTGTTGGTTTTCCTTGGGGCAAAAATGTCCCAAGGTCTCCGCGGCCAGCCCAGAAAGGCTCTGAGCACAGGGCCTTCATTCAGGTGTGGTGTAGCCACCAGGGCCGGTGGTCGCCCATCAGGAGGCAGGGGCAGCATGCCGTCATCTCAGGCTACCGTGGGAGACGCGCTCTTACCTATCAGAAGCCAGTAATTCCTCAAGTAGTTGAGCTTGTTCTTGCCTTTGAGTCCGGGGTCAAACTTGAGGTCCGTGCTGGGCGTGATCACACACTCCCCCTTGTCCCCAATGGTGACGCCATCAGTCTGGGGGCCTTCCAACAAAGGAAGTGTGCTGCCGCGGGGCTGTGAAGAGGGTGCAGTGAGGGCTGGGAGCCCTGGAGGGACAGTGGGTCCCAAGGCACACCTTCCCAGCCACTGTCCTGCAAGGTGAGTGTTTTCTAGTGCAGGGCAAGTCCAAGACAGAGCAAGACACAAAGGCCCAAGGACTGGGCAAAGAAGCTCCTCCCTTGAGACATGACATGCTGCACTGATGTCTTTAACATGAACATCTTTTTAGATTCTTATGTCTGGGTACTGGGGAACAAGAAGTATGTGTGTAGAACTCCGAGAAGTTTTTTTTTTTTTTTTTTTTGAGATGCAGTCTCGCCCTGTCGTCCAGGCTGGAGTGCAATGGCACGATCTTGGCTCACTGCAACCTCTGCCTCCTGGGTTCAAGCGATTCTCCTGCCTCAGCCTCCCGAGTAGCTGGGACTACAGGCCCCTGCTACCATACCCGGCTAACTTTTTTACTTTTAGTAGAGAAGGGGTTTCACCATGTTGGTCAGGCTGGTCTCAAACTTCTGACCTCATGATCTGCCCACCTTAACCTCCCAAAGTGCTGGGATTACAGGTGTGAGCCACCACACCCAGCCTCCAACAAGTTATTATGAGAAGCAGACATAAGTGAAGGAGAACGAATGGATATCTCTGTTAGTCACAATAAATGCAATCAGTGGAGCGGAATAAAGTCCAGCCACATGCCTGGTGCTGGCTCGGGTGCTGCTGGAACTATGACAGAGGCAGGCACTGTCTGCTCACAGGAGAAGCTGCCTAACTCACCAGGACGAGAAGAGAGTCAACCACACAGCCCAACATTGTAGGGATCCAGACAAACAGCTAGGACTATGACACCTCAGACTTTCAGAGACAGAATGCTTGAGGCACACTGGTGAGGCCCAAGGAGGCTTGGAGAGATTGGAAAAGCATGCAAAGGGTTATAGTAGGGTAAAGGAAGAAGAAAGGGCATTTGAAGTATGAGGAGCAGGCTGAACAAAAGCCCAGGGGAAAGATGAACAGGGAGCTTGTGGAAGTTAGGCAGAAGATGTGCTTGGTTGGACTGCACAACTCACACAGAGAAACTAACAAGGTGATGGAAGGGAATCATGGGACTAGATTAAGGAGGGCCATGAACACCAGCCTGGGGAGTTTAAATTTGACCCCAAAAGCAAAGGGAAATAACCAGGGATTCCTCGGCTTTAAGAAGCTGTTTTTGTCATGCATTTTTCTTTCAAAATAGAATGTGTCATGTGCAGAAACTGTTTTTGAGAATTTAAGATTTGTGTTTTGCATTCTTTTTTTTTTTTTTTTTGAGACGGAGTAACTTGCTCTGTCACCCAGGCTGGAGTGCAATGGCACAATCTCGGCTCACTGCAACTTCTGCCTCCTGGGTTTAAACCATTCTCCTACCTCAGCATCCCAGGTAGCTGGGACTACAGGCGCTCGCCACCACGCCAAGCTAATTTTTTTGAATTTTTAGTAGAGATGGGATTTCACCATGCTGGCCAGGCTGGTCTCGAACTCTTGACCTCAAGTGATCTACCCGCCTCAGCCTCCCAAAATGCTGGGATTACAGACATGAGCCACCGTGCCCGGCTGTGTTTTGCATTCTTAACCTGCAGGATGCTCATGTGTAGCAAAGTCATTCTTTGCTAAAATGGAACAGAAGCGGTTAGGCAGCTGCGAGCCCTCCATAGTGGACTTACCACGACAGCAACCCCCTCGTGTACCATTGAGGGGGGAGGCATAGAGGCTGGTAGAATATTTCCCAACATACAGAGTGGGCCTAGGAGAAAAACAGATACATACATTTCAGAGTCATTTAATTTCCAGATCCCACAGAAGGGAGGAATCATAGCCCCAAATACCACCCACAGTAATGGCCACTCTATAAAGTAGGAAACTGAGACTTGGCAAGTTTAAGTGATTCAGTGATAGGCTATTAACAGGTGGATGGAGAACAGAGGCCTGCTGAGTCTTGGACTTACACACACTGTAACTTTTTTTTCCTGATTTTTAAAATGAATATAACATAAAAAATTAAAAAATACAGAAAGTTAAAAAATATATATCTTGCATTCCTACCACCTAAGATAGATCCAAACTATACTTAACAGTGGCAGTCTCTTTCCTATCCCCACCTTTATTTGTGTTGGGGGAGGCGGGGGGCAGGGTCTTGCCATGTTGCCCAGGTTGGCCTCAAACTCCTGTGCTCAAACAATCCTCCCACCTCAGCCTCTCAGCCTCCCCAGTAGCTGGAATTACAGATGTGTGCTACGGTGCCCAGCACCTCCCACCCATGATTTTTATGTAATATTTAAGAACTCTGAAGCGTCGAGGGGTGCCTCTCAGCTCTTGTATTCTGTGGTTTCCGAATGAAGCAGTTTTGGCTCTGGATTCCTCATGGCTTTGGAGACTGCCCTGCCTTTGGCCTATCGTGCAGGGCCTGCTACACTGCGGCAGCACCAGAACACAAAGGCCACAGACACCCTCTCCCTCCCTGAGCTCCCAACTCACGTCAGCTTGCTCTTGGCCTCTGTTTCCTTGGGGAACGGGTACTTCCACTTGGTGATGCGCCCCACCTCCCCAGACATGAAGGTCAGATAGCGCAGGGTCTCCACAGCGACATTGATGTGCATCACCTTCCTCAGACCCTCCCGCTGCCAGACATAGAAGGCCACCACAGGGGAGGCGTAGTTTTGGATCCACAGGACGTCCCCAGATTCACTGTCCACGGTCACCACCAGCCCATCACCATTGGACACAAAGTGGGACATCTCTGTACAGATCGAACAAACAAAGCACTTTGAGTCTCACCCCATCTTGCAACCACATCCTCTTCTCTTGTGGCAGGCTGTAGTCACTCAGCCAGAGGAAACAAGACTTCTGGAATATTCTCAGATCGCCTCTGAACAATTTCACTTGTTTCTAATGAACTTGCTTAGGCTCTACAATACCAAGACCCTGAGAGATGGCTGGCTTATAAACACAAATTAGGATCACTCTCCCAAAGGCAATTTATTTGGTGATGCTCTTTACCATTCTATTCAATAAGTGAGAGTAAATATTGAGGAGAAAGGAGCCAATGGAGATGTCTATTAATCTGGCATTTCATAGCAATAACCTGAAACTCATTGATCAAACTGAAAGTCAGGGACAGCTTCAGTAGCTCATGGCTATAAGCCCAAGACTTTGAGAGGCTGAGGTGGGAAGATCATTTGAGTCCAGGAGTTCAAGACCAACCTGGGCAACACAGTGAGACCCCCATCTCTACAAAGAAACAAACAAAAAATTAGCCAGGGAGGTGGGGAGTGGTGGTACAAGCCTGTGTTCCCAGCTACTCAGGAGGCTGAGGTGGGAAGATCGCTTGAGGCTAGGAGTCTGAGACTGCAGTGAGCCATGATTGCACCCCTGCACTCATCCTGGGCAAGTGAGCAAGACCTTGTCCACAAAAAAAAAAAACAAAAAAAACCCCAAAAAACAAAAAAACGCCCTGAAAGTCAGACCTGAATCATTGACACTGATCCATCTGATTCACAAAGGAGCCCTCAGAGAAAAACGAAAATATTCTAGGTCCTTGACCAGAAAAGGCAGAGTCCAGCTGTGATACCAATGTTAAGGTGGCGAAATCGGTTTTCAGCTTTCATGTGAGCTGGGTGAATGTTAACTAGAGAAACAACATTCTCTAGGGATCGGCCACATTTGGAGAGTGGCCTTCTTGACAGGGTTGTTAATGTCCTATGGTGATTTTTTTTTTTCCATGGGCTTGCAGTCAATTCCTTCTGTGACAGAGAGAGCTCTACAAGGTGTGTCCTCCTTCCTCTCTGGCTAAGCTTGTCACTATTTTACTTTGGTTTCCTTTCAGACTTCAGCTAGGTCCCTGTGTATTGATGGTGGGGAAGTATTTACGATAAGCTCATGGAAAGTCCATGGAAAGAAAGAACCTGGTGACAAAGAGTATCTTAAAAGAAAATCCTACTTTCTGGAGCAACTTTTTCCACATAGGTCAAAAGTACTGGCCCAATCTTGTGAAATCCAGCCCAGAGCACTTACTGTAGTCCACGTCATCCTCGGGCAGCGAGGCTGCATAGTCAAAGTAGGTGGCATTCCATCGGAGCTCTCGGGTTTTGGTGTCATACATGGTGATGGTGTATTCTAAAGAACACAGACCAGCCAGCCCATTACCACGGAGGGGCCACAGTATCTACTGAGGTGTGGTCCTTCTCTAATTACAACAAACAAATCCTCCATAAACTGTATGCTAAAGTCAGGACTATCCATGTCGACAGAGAAAGGCAACGTGAGGAGAACTGAAGTCCCAGACACATGAGTGAACCCAGCTGACAGCATGTGGAAGCAGAGACGAGCCACCCCCGCTATGCCCTTGGACTCATGGCTCACAGAATCGTGAGCAACAGAATGGCTGTTGTTGTTAGCTATTAAGCTTTGGGGTGGCTTATTACATAGCAATGATTGATGCTATTAGAATCTGGCACCTAGAAGCAGGATAGTGCCATAACAAACACCTCAAACATGTGGCACTGACTTTGGGACCAGCTGGCATATGGAGGCTGGGAGGTTGACAAGAAGGTTAGTGGAGACTTGATAGCGCAGAGAGGGACACTGCTATTCAAAGTGGAAAAGGGTTGACTCAGCCTGTGGAGGGTGCCGTGATGAGCATGACTACTGCTTGCAGTAACTTGGAAGACAGAAAGAGTACCTAATCAACTCAGGGATCCAGCTAAGGAGAGTTCCAGACAGAAGGCAGAAAATGTCTAATGCTTTCTCTTAGCTGTGTACGATATATTGTGAGATAAATGAGCTGAGGAAGAAATCATTCAGTTTTCAAGCAGAATACAGAGGAAATATAAAGGAGCCAGGACTGACTATCACTGGAAAAGATTCTCAATATAAAAAATAACTTCAGGGCAAAGACCAAATCCAGGGTACTATCAGCAAAAAAAACAACAACAACAACAACAAAAAAAGGCTCAGGGTCAAGATCAATCAAATCAAGGGTGAAGCTGCAAGATCCCTCTTGGAGACCTCAGAAAGATTTTAAGGTGGCCCATGACAGACTGTCTACATCAAGGGAGTTCTAAGAACCATGGGTTGTCCAATAGCACTCACATTCCAAAGTCTAGAGACTTGTGGGTATGGCTTATATCTAATGAAATAGACTATAAATTGACACATGGGAGGCCCCACATAGTTTTTAAAGGAGTGGTATCAGCATAGACTAAAAGGATCAGAGACAGTCAACCTGAAAAAAAGGGCTTCTAGATCTCCAAATTTCAGTGGACAAGGAACAGATTAAGAAAGATACAAAACTGGTCATTTGTTACAGAAAAGAAAGGACTTCTCAGAGAGCAAGAACCAAGAGCCACTGAGAGCACTAGATTAGGGAACCAATCGCAGAGGGCAAAACTGGGCCCTAATGAAGAAATACTCCTTTCCCCTGGAGGAGGGGAACCTGAAAACATGTGCCTGGCTGGATTTCAGAATGACTAAGGCCCAGTATGTGATATGGGTCTCTCTTCCTGTCCCTTTTTGAATGAACATGTTTACTGCAGCTATCCTGTCTCTGTCTCACCACTGTATATTGGTTGGGGGATGGGAAGGGGAGAAAGACCCTGTCTCTTTAATTCACAGGTCTCCAATCAAGAGGAGCTATACTCGAGGACCATCATCAACTTCTAGACCTGATGCAGATCACAAGACGTGAGACTTCGGGACTGATGCTGAGACTGAACTTTGCAGGTCTTGGGAGGGAGTGGAAGGGTTGTAAACTACTGCAGCCCAAGGGACGACTGCAACAGAAAATCTGTAAAGGTCACCACCACCAATTCTTCCCTTTCCTGTAACATGCACATTACTCATCCCATCAAGAGGCCGAGTCTATATCTCTATCCTTGATTCCCAGCTGGCCTTGCAACTTGCTTTGACCAACATACTGCAGTGGAAGAAAGGCTCTGGAATTCTGAGCCCAGACCTAAGAAGGCACTGTAACAACCATTTTTACTCAACAGGGAGCCCGGCTGCCATGTCAAGAGTCCAGGCTATCTGTATGGAGAAAGGTCACACGGAAGTGAACTGAAGTCTCAGATACATGAGTGAGGCCAGCCAAGCATATGGAGTAAAGATGACGGGCCCTTGTTGAGTCCTTCCTGAATTCCCTATAGAATCATTAACAATAAAATACTTGTTTTAAGGCACTAAGTTGGGGTGGTTTTTCATGTAGCAATAGATAATGGAAACAATGGATTTACACACCTATGCACACACTTTCCACCTAATGCATATTTCCCATCTCCTTCGAACACCACAATTTTACCTGAGAACGACACAATTTTTATATCTGGATGAAGTTGGAACCACTGTAAGGCTTTACTTGATGGAAAAGGTAAACACATAAATCCTAAGCAGTCACCATAGTTAGAAGCTGGAATATCTGATTTTCACATGGGGAAGGTAGACAGTCGTATAGTCTAAGACCTTCCACCTGGTTCCAGGGAGAACCCAGCTAGCTTCTGCAGGGCCCAAGATTAGTCTCACTGAGTTTCGAAATGCAGTGCTTTCCACAACACTTTCAGGAAGGTTCTCTTTTTTCAAATCCTTGGCTGCCTGAAAGTTTAGACCTAAATGTAGTACTCAATTGTAATGAATTCATCCTAGGTTTTTAGCATAATTTTTTCCTTCTAAATGTTTTTTGTTTTTCCTTTTAGCTTTTAGTATCATTCAACAGTTTTCATGGCATCCCCAACATATGTGAGGTGCTGCATGTATGATAATGAGTAAGGCAGATCTCTGCAACAATGGGGCCCACCAATTCATACATTCAAACATTGAGCCCCTGCTACGTATCTAGGCAATATACCTGGTGTAGACAGATAGCAGGTGAGCAAAACAAAGTCGTACCCTCAGGGAACTGATACTCTAGTGAGGGAGGCAGGAAGCAGGCACATACAATTTATAAATATGCAGTGTCAAGTGTTAAGAAGAAAGAGGCTGAAGAGAGAAACAGAAAATGGTGCAGTGAAGAGGGTGGAGTAATGCCTATAAAGGGACAATGACAAGAGGTGAGATGGCTGCCCAACAGGCCTGTTAACTTCTACGTGTGCCCTAAAACGGGACAGCTGGGTGTGACTGAGCAGGGTTGGGGCTGTGGGGCTAGAGACGAGGCTCCACAGAGAAGGTGACTTTTGAGCAGAGTTGGGCAAGAAGAGAGGATATTTGCCAGATAGGTAAAAACAGGCATACCTGATGGAGAGGGCCACACCACTACAAGTCTTTAAAAATAGCACTACTATTCTGGGAACTGCAGGTAGTTCATGCTAATTGGGAAACTTTCTTTTTTTTTTTGAGATGGAGTTTCACCCCTGTTGCCCAGGCTGGAGTGCAATAGCACAATCTTGGCTCACTGCTATCTACCTCCGCCTCCTGGGATCAGGTGACTCTCCTGCCTCAGCCTCCTGAGTAGCTGGGATTACAGGGTCATGCCAACAAACCCAGCTAGTTTTGTATTTTTTTTAGTAGAGACAGGGTTTCGCCATGTTGGTCAGGGTGGTCTCGAACTCCTGACTTCAGGTGATCCACCTGCCTCGGCCTCCCAAAGTGCTGGGATTACAGGTGTGAGCCACCACACCTGGCCGGAAAACTTTTAAATGAGAGAAATGCAGGGAGAAATGAGGCGAGAGAGGTGGCAGCTGCATCACAGGAGCTTTTCTGGGCCATGGTGCAGTTTGGACTGTATCCCTTGGGCAGTGGGGGAGGAACACTGAACGGTCTTATAAAGGGAAATGACATGATTAGACCTGTGTTTGGAAAAAGGCAGCTCTGGCCACCTTCTGGGGAAGGAGGCTGGGGGGAGCTTCTTCAAATCCCTTCTGAAAAGAGGCAGGTTATAGAAGACAAAGGTTCATTTCTTACCTGTTCTCCCAAGATACAGAAGAGAGGTTGATGGGCAGAGACTATCTGCAAAGGTCGATGACAAAGTCTGCTGCTTCTCCCCGGTCAGGAGGTCAATAACATACCAGATGTCCTGCTTTTTACCTGAAAGGACACAAAAACACACTGCTGTTTACACCATATGGAAAAAGGTATCACTGCCAAACTTGGCAGCCCAAATGTTCTCTATATTAACAGAGACAGACCTGAAATTCTTAGGATGTTGAAGACATTTCTAAGGTGATGATGTAAATGATAATGCAGAGATTATAAAACTTCTTAGGACCATGGATCTTATACTAATAACCTAATCATGGCATACACATTCCTCCAAACCTAAAAACATAATTATAACTTCAAAAAGTTCCCAGAACTTTCAAGTTAGATTTTATTGCTTTCATGAATGAAAGTCTTGCCTGTGAAGGGCCATCCTTCTCCCATGAACTGGGATCTATAGAAATACAGAAATGTGCCCAGGGGTTCATTGCCCTAATAACCATCACTCCCATTTCTCAACAGCCCTAACTAGCCCCCATGTGAAAAGGATCTACAGTTACTGTTTATGACTATAATCAGCTAGTACCTGGGACTGGTCAGTGGAGTCGGTTGCAACCTGATGCTAAGGAGGCCAAAGTTGTCTTGGCCTCTGTTCCAGCCAGTAAGTTATTCCCTGGCCTTGAGCAATACCCTTTATCTTGGTCAGCTGATGAGGAACAGGCAGACAGCACAGTAAACAACACTATTAAGAAAACCCAAAGCATACGTATCAATGGTATATACCCAACAGCATCCTAGCAATGCAGAGTCTGTAACACAGGCCTCCAATCTGAAGGTCAACACAGTCAGTGACATGTATATTTCTGTTTTGTAAAGCATGATCTCTGGTGGTCATTTGTATCTTCCTAACTTACTGGAAAAGTCTCCTATTTTTTGGAGACTCTTATAAGCAGAATATTGAGATGCTGGGGAAGGTCACAGAGGCTTTGAATTTTTTTTTTTTTTTTTGTGACATGGTCTTGCTCTGTTGCCCAGGCTAGAGTGGAGTGTTACAGTCTTGGCTCACTGCAACCTCTGCCTCCAGGGTTCAAGCGATTCTCCTGCCTGAGCCTCCTGAGTAGCTGGGACTACAGGTGTGTACCACCATGCCCAGCTAATGTTTGTATTTTTAGTAGAGATAGGATTTCGCCATGTTAGCCCGGATGGTCTGGATCTCCTGACTTTGTGATCTGCCGGACTTGGCCTTTCAAAGTGCTAGGATTACAGGCGTGAGTCACTGCGCCCCACCACCTGGCTAATTTTTTTAAAAATGTTTCTTTTGCAGAGACAGGGTCTCACTATGTTCAACAAGCTGGTTTCAAACTCCTGGACTCATGCAAACCTCCTGCCGCAGCCTCCCAAAGTACTGGGATTACCGTTGTGAGCCACTGCGCCCAGCCTAGAATTTGCTAAAGCTATACTTCTAAAGTTCTAACAGATGTTGCATACACGCCTGCTCCACATGTGTGCAACTTCCCATGGACTGCAACTCTGTTCTCAATGACAAAACCATAATAGAAATATGATCCGAAGGTAGAGGGGGAACAGAGCTAGGACCACGAACTTCTTCCATCTGGCATGACATAGCTGGTTCCTTCAAGGACCACTAGAGTTTACATAACTCAGCTATTACTTTAACGGATACACTGGGGAACTATCATGCTCTTAAATATGTTTAATGAACTCGCTTAAGAGGGCACAAGGCCAAGATGATGAGAAGACAGTAGTCTAAGCAGACTATAGGTGATGAATCGCTGGCAAAAGCTGGAAGACCAGATAGGACACAGTGACATGGATGGTCAGAAGATTGTCAGGTGTTCCCAGGGCATGGTCCAGAGAGAGAAAAATCTGTGCTGATCGTCTCCTCCAAATTCCTAGGCTGGGAGTTCCTCATTCTGAACGTGTGGAAGGAAGCAAGAGTACCAGTGTCCTGAGGAGAACCTTAAAAGTCTGGCCTACACTTGAGACCCAGAAATATACATAAAACTCCTCGAGGCACGAATAGGCAATAAGCACTTTCAGTTCCTCAAAAAGAAAGCTGCTGTATAAATATGGGCTATTATTACTACTACAATTTCAAGATAAATACAGCTCTCCTTTGTGTTGCAAATGCTTTTTATTGACATTTTGGCAGCAACATGGTAAAAGAAAAGCAGGTGATCTGATGCTTTGAAAGCTATGACCCCATAGGTATGAAGGCCCTTTATCCAGGCAAGCTATTAAGTGCTGTTTTATCAAACATTCTGATAGCAGAAAACACTAAGAAAGACCTATAATTAACAGGCAGAGCCTGGCTTTCCTTCTTGGCTTAATGATTGTATTCACTTTAAATTTCATCCAATTGCCACTGAGTATGTTGCAATCTTGAAATCTCAGGACTAAGTCAACACAGCAACTTAAAAGCTTGTTAAATGAGTAACCATATCAATGATGTCAACTTTTCTCCCAAGTTGGGGGAACCCTTTCTTAATTGGTCAGCTGATCCTGGGGGAGAACAGCACCTGAAGCACAACCCAGGAAAGAAAGGGTTGGCAAGGTGGTAGCTGCGCTCTCTCTCTCTCCACACGCCACTTTCCCAGATTCCGGACTTACGTCAAGGAGACACAAGTTTCAGGGTTGGAGGACGGGAACCCTTACCCATGTAGAGGATTCCATCTGAACTTGGCACGGGGGATGCCTGCACCAATTCTGGGATGGTAAAAGGAAGTTTCTTTAAAAAAAAAAAAAAAAAGGAAAAAAGTTAACCAAGTCTTGTGCAATTATTATAATTTTACCAGGCAGCCTGTTTCTGTTACCTAATTCTGCTAAAAGAGAGAAGCACTTTGCAGATGGGAGTTTTCCTAACTGAATACCAAGGAGAAGGGGCCACCCTATGCTTCCCACAGCTAGTTTTTATACTTATTTTTTTTTTGAGACAGGGTCTCACTCTATCACCGAGGCTGGAGTGCAGTGGTGTGATCTTGGCTCACTGCAACCTCTGCCTCCTGGATTCAAGCGATTCTCCCACCTCAGCCTCCCGAGTAGCTGGGATTTCAGGTGTGCCACTACGCCTGGCTAATTTTCCATGTCTATTTTGACAAGCCTGGGGCTCCCAGGTCCCTGAGCTCCATAAACACCCATTTCTTTACCTGACCCCACGTGTGGAGGCCCCCTAAGGTCTACTGTCCAGAGTGCTTCTCAGGGGTGACACAAACCATTTCTGAAAAGATTTACACAAATATGGAGAGTTACTTATTCTTTGAAATTCTATGGGTGGGAGAAAGAATTGTCCTGGCTTGAAATACAGAGCCAGAGCTGGCTAGACTGAGTAGAATGACAGTGCTTTGTAGAGTCCCATGGAGGGAGCCACGACATTCATACTGAAGGGATGCAACCCTGGTGCCAAGCTCAAGCTTTGAGGAAAAGAAGTCACCATTACGTGGGCAACATAAGAGTTTGAGGTGGAAAAGAATTCTGATGTTTTCTTCAGTAAATAATTCACTACTAAAAAACAAGAAAAATTGAGGCTGTTGGTTTTAAAGAGGAAGTTAAGGTAGGTGCCAGGAAAAGAAACTTGAAGGAATCCAAAAGTTTCAACTGCATTTCATCATAAAACTGATTCTTCTGAGCCTACAGCTGACATCTGACGAGTTCTTTTGGTTAATGCTTGTTTCAGTATACTTTATTTTTAGAACCTTCTGTGTTTTTGAAATTGTTCTATAGATACCTGCTTTTATAGAAATGCCAGGCTTCTACTACATGGTAACCTTTTTCTCCAAGAAAGAAAAGATTTCTCTCTAGCTTTAATAAGCAGAGCTTTAAATACTTAAAATCACTTGGCTTCTCCCATCATCCCAACATTCAAACCAAGCCTCAAAGGAGGAAAAATGCTGCAGAGAGGCTGCGATGACTAGGTTTTGCCACAGGTTTCTGAGAGTCAGAAAGGTGTTGCAGATCTTCTGGAGTCCTGTGGTTTCTGCTGAGCACTGCCACGGGTCTCCTGATTCAAGGCCCAAGCTTGGGAAACACTGTTTCTGGAGTTGTTAAACCACAACCCAGGAAGGAGCACAAGGGAGTGATGCACAGGCACCCCTCTTTAAGAACTAACTCCAACACTGGAAGACTCAGCCTTGGGCATATTCCTTCACTTCTCCAGGCTCAGTTTCCACATCTCTCAAAATGGGGCTGACACCCACAGGGCTGCTAACAGATTCAAATGAGATAACTTATACAACTCACTCACCCCAGTTTCTGGCAAACAAATTGCTTAAGAAATGGGGGACTACGGCCGGGTGCGGTGGCTCACGCCTGTAATCCCAGGACTTTGGGAGGCCGAGCAGGGGTGGATTACGAGGTCAAGAGAACGAGACCATCCTGGTCAACATGGTAAAACCTTGTTTCTACTAAAAATACAAAAATTAGCTGGGCATGGTGGCGTGCACCTGTAGCCCCAGCTGATTGCGCCACTGCACTCCAGCCTGGGCAACAGGAGTGAAACTCTGTCTCAAAAAAAAAAAAAAAAAGAAAGGAAAAGAAAAGAAATGGGGACTACAGAGATGTGGGAGAGAAACCAGTGGAGAGCAGCGTTAAAGGTGAAATACACACAGCTCTACACAAGCTTGCCTCCCCCCACTCTGTTTTGGTCACAGGCATTCATAAAATAATTTTAAAATACCCCGAGTTAAAGCCCACAATCCACTTGTAGTCTAGACCAGTGGTTCTCATTCTTGGTTGCACATGAGAATTACTTAGAAGCTTTAAAAACTTTCTACTGATGGATAATTCGCAAACAAAAAGCACGCATCATCACGCAGTTCAGTGAATTTTCACAAAGTGAACATACCCACGTAACCAGCATTCAGGTGAAGAAACAGAAGCCCCCCCCTCTCCTTTTGCCCCCTTTTCTAGCCATAACTCTCCAGGGTAACTATTATCCTAACTTGAAAACAGCAGAGACTCGTTTTTCCTGTTTTTGGCTTTATATAAATGAATGGCAGTGTGTGGCCTTTTGTGTTTGTCATGTTTCGCTCAGCATCGCGCTTGCAAGTCATCCATGGTGTATGTCGTCACAGACTGTTGGTCCTCATCACCATGCACGTCTCTTCTAGAGTTTACTTTTCCACTCCACTGTTTATGTTATTTGGCTACCTTCTGCTTATTAGAAATGGTCCTGCTGTACCTTTGGGCACAGGTCTATTGGTGAACAAACATGCATTTCTGCTGGGTCTGTAACCTAGGAGGGCGTGACTGGGTCCTGAGGACTTCAGCACTTACTGCCAGTTTTCCAAACCACTTGTATCAACCTGCACTTCCACTAGCAGCAGGTGAGAGTCCTGGTCGCTCCACAGCACCAACATGTTTTCTTTTTCTGCTTTCCTTGTTTTGGCCATTCTGGTGAGTCGCAGGATGGCACTGTGGCTTTAATTTGCATTTCCTAATGACTAATAAAATGGAACATCTTTTCATATGTTTATGACCATTTGGATATTCTCTTCTGCTATTCTTTCATTGGGCTGTCCTTTTTTAATGTTCCATAGGATTTCTTCTTGTATTCTGAATACAAATATTTCGTTGGATGTGTATACTACAAAAACTTTGGGGCCTCTTCTCTGAATGAGGAAAAGTTCTTAATTTTAATATAATCAATGTATTAATTTTTTCCTAAATTTATAATTAGTGCTTTTTAAAATATCCTACTTAAGAAATCTCTACTTACTCAAGGTCATGAAGATGTTCCACCACTTTTTTTCTTAAAGCTTTATTGCTTTGCATTTCACATTTAGATGTGTGATCTATCTGGAACTGATTTTGTATATGTTGTTGGGGGTAGGAGTTAAGACTTTTATTATTATTGGATATCCCAATTGTTTTTTTCACCATTTATTGAAAAAACACTGTAAGCTGGGTGGTGGTGGCTCACACCTGTAATCCCAGAACTTTGGGAGGCTGAGGCTGGTGGATCGCTTGAGCCCAGAAGTTGGAGACCAGCCTGGGCAACATGATGAAACCCCATTTCTACCAAAAATACAAAACATTAACTGGGCATGGTGATGTGCACCTCCCAGATACTCAGAAAGCTGAGGTGGGAGGCTCAGTTGAGCCTGGGAGGCGGAGGTTGCAGTAAGCCAAGATTATGCCACTGCACTCCAGCCTGGGTGACAAAGTGAGACACCATCTCTAAAAATAAAAAATAAAAATAAAGAAGAAGGAAGGAAGGAAGGAAGGCAGGCAGGTAGACATTGCAGTGTCACCTTTGTCATAAATCAGGTGACCACATGTGTGGGCCTGTTTCTATTATCTGGGGAGCTTTTAAAAAGTCCTGAAGAAGAATAAAACTAAACAAAACAAAAAAAGTCCTGATGACTTAAATCAGTTAAATCAAAACCTTCTGGGATTGGGCCGTGTTCAAGGTTCCAATACTGTGTTTTAGAATTCTAGGTTATTACAATGGATAACTAAGGCTGAAAACTACTGGTTTAGATTCTCAAATGGAGATGAGGGTGGAATATCACATGACTCTCCCAAGGAGTCCTCGGAAGGTGGGGCAGGTGGAGACAGCATTTCAAACTATAACCCTCCCTCCTAGGGTGAGAGTCACCATTTAGAGCAAACCCTGTTCCTAACATTAGATCCTCCAGTGCGTGGGCCGGGCCGTGAGGACCTGCTAGTCTGCATCCGTGTTTCTGAACTCTGGCACCACATTTACAAGCTCATTTAGGAAACTCTCTGAAAAGACTGATGCCCAGGCTCCACTCTAGACCACCTGAATCAGAATCCCCAGAGATCACAGGCAGGAGACACGGTAAGACACTGTGCAGACACTTACAGACTGCTGGTCTAGAACCCCTGGAGTACAAAAAGAAGCTAAATATACTCACTGTCAGGCCTTCATTATTCTTGCCTCCAAGTGTATACAGGCTGCCATCATTAGGATCTGGGAGAAAGGCAGGCCTAGAGATTAAATAATAAATATCAAAGATAAAATGACAGCCCAGGGCCTAGAACAACATATCAAAGCCACGCAAAGCCATGATGGGGGAATAGAGAGTGAGGGATGGTTGTGTGTGGGTGTATAAGTGAGTATATAAGACACTTCCACTCATTACCCTCTCTCTACTTCAGCCATAGATAAATAAAATACCCCTATGTTATTTTACATACCATATATGGTGTTTTATATACTATCAAGTGGAGAAAAGTGGCCTGAAAGGAAAAATCATACAAATCCATAGAAGACAAATCATAATTTGGTCAAAGCACTCTGGATGAAGGCAAAATATGTGAAAAGAACCCAGCAAGCCCACTTTTCAATTTCTACATCAACTGTATATAGAACTTCAGCCATGAATATTTAATAGCATGGCATGGTAGGTAAACAGGTAGAACAAATCTGCTTTTAGTTTTCAAGAGACATTTTTTGTTTAACTGGAGGCAATAAAAGCAGACTCTAATAGCTTGACATCAGAGAGAACCCGCCGAGGGGACAGATCAAGGTCCCTCTGTCAGCAGCTTCCCTTGAAGCAGATATGAAATGGTCTTTTGTCAAGTTAACCTGCTAAAGACTGAACTATAACCACAGTCCCTCAGAACCCCTTGGCTGAATTGTTCCTTTACTTAGGATGTGCCATCATTTAAGGCTCTTACATGTGCTATCCAACTTTTACTGTAATACACGCTCTCTGGCATCAGGTCACATTCACCTTTTTTCTCTATAATACGACACAGCAAAGAGAAAGAGGTCCAGTCCCCCTAGGACTTTGGAAGTTTAAGTTCAAAGCTCAACTTAAGTTTCATTTCAAATAAGCCTTTTTAAAACCACTGCCCTTCTCCCCCAGGAAACTGACCACCTCCTCCCCCAACAGAGGCATTCATCATAGCACCTGTAAGACTTTATATGTCACTCACTCTTGTTATTCCTCAAACTCATACATATATGCACTCCCAGCAACTGGCCTCATAAATATTGATTGAATGAAGAAGACTGAATTAAAGGGAAGTACTGAGCAAATCAGAAAACTTACTCTTCCACATGTGTTGGGACCTGCAGGACTGGATCTGTGCAAAAGAACAACAAAGGCATCATCAGACACTCCCCAAAATGTCCAGATTCCCAGAGGCTTCCCAGGACCAGGTCAAGTTGTACCGGTAATAACTTTTTCCCCCTTGTTAACCTACATGGGATAGTGTACGTGAAGGTTATATGCACATTTGCATCATGGTGTATATCTTTTAGAAAATATATGCACCATGATGCAAATATAAGTGCTAGGATAGTCACTGAGATTGGATAGTGAACTGAGACCAGAACAGAACTGCTTTCAAGAAACTTGCATATAACCTGGAAGATGGATGCAGAAGGAAGAATCAGTCACCACCCGCAGTGGACAAGGGGTCAGAGCATCACTATCTGACACCTCAAGGACTTCTAAAACCTAAATCATTACCTTGTCAGATGCCTGGAATAGCTCTACACATTCCCATTAGGAAAAGTAAAACTGGTTCAAGAACTGACTTTGATTAGATAGTAAATGGACACACCTCTTTGGAGCAGCTTAATCCTGGAGGCTTCAATTGTTCATTCCCTTTGGCCCACTCATTGCATTTCTATAAAATCTAATTTAAAGATAATATAAAGTACATATTTTTGTACATAGATGTTCGTAGCAGCACTACAAATGATCTAACCAATAATATGGTTAAGTTATAGAATGTCCACCTGGCAAAAAATTAAGGCTTCTAAGAGGGATAATCAAGTTTAAGACATACACAAACCTATGCTATTATGTTCAGGAGAAAAGATAACATTGTACAAAGAGTATTAATGCAACTACAGGGAAAGGCTTCAATGCGCCTAACCAGATGGAAAGATCAGAAATGCTAATTGTAAGTTATCCTTGTTGGAAATGCAACTCCCCTCAACCTTTTCTATATCTTAAAATTCTGCAAGAGCAGGCATTACTTTTTAAATTGAGAACGTGTTTTTTTTTCTCAAAGTCAATTTTATATTTGCAGCAATTAATGGCAGAATTCCTCCCTCCCTAGATTCTTCTGGGCACAAAGCAAGAGAAAGCTCCTGATTTCAGGGGCAGATGGTGGTGGCAGGGAGAGGGCATGAACACTGGCACAGCAGCACTGTAGTGACAGATCTAAAAGTCCGCAGGCAGGAGACTCACAGCGATGAGGTATTTCTAGCAACCAAAACCCCACAGCCTTGCCGTACACAACTTAAGCTCTGGGGGCAAGAACAGCAAGTATTCTCATATGATTTTGTATGCAGAATTCCAGACTCTGTAGGCTCTGCTTATGGTGACAGGCAGCTGCCCAATCCATCCGATTATTGGATGAAGGAAAGTCTTTCAAGCCTTATCATATGTTGACTTTGCTTAAAAGCCCAGCTCCTATACAAAGGCATATGGTATTCACAACAGAGGTACACACACCATATGTGGTCTGTGGGCAGCAAACAAACACTTACCTAAACCAAAAACACTTTAGGAAACAGGAAGAACTTTCAGTCAGTAAGCATATGTTTATCTTTCCCATTAATCACCTCTCGGACACTCTCACAAACAGACTGATGCAAGAGACAGGAAATAAAGGCACACCACACTCATCCTACTGAAAGAAACTGGTCAAGATGCAATTATAACCCAGCTACTTCAACGCACGCCTGAAGCCATGCAAGCCAAGAAGGGCAAGAATATCATATTCCTAAGAAAACGTGGCAGTAAAATGGCATCTTTTTTGTTTGTTTCAGCCACTTAAAGGAATCATAGACAAATGCAGACTAAGAAGACACAGCCAAATTCCAGCAATTCACCAGAAACAAGACAAGAAGACCAACATGATTTAAATTCGTTCATAACCTGATCTTTGCTGTACAGTGTTTGCTCAGTTTCACAGACTCGTCTTCAGGTGCAGATGTTCCTGGTTTTCCACAGCTTATCCACTGGTCACCTGACACTGAGGCCTCACGTCCCAAGATGTGCCTTGTACCAGGAAGGTTCCAATGAAGACTGAAGGCATCAGCAGGAGACAGGGAAAGATTCCTGGGACAACTATATCAGTGTTTAAGAACTGTGATTTCTTTTCTAGGCTTAGGAGAAGATAAACTCCAGTAGGAGGACCTTACGGTTGTCCTAGCATTTCCCATCCACCCGGTAAAATAAGCACCTGGAATAAGCCTCTTCAAAGCTGCAGGCCAGGTAAAAACACAGTTACTAAGACAGTTCTGACAGAGGCAGGCAACCTGCTGCTTGGCTTCTGAAATGTAACAATGACCTAATTCTGTAAATGTTTTTAGGAATTATCTGAATTCAAGATTTGCTTTAAAATACTACAGAAAATAATCATATGGTTGGGGGTGGGGACAGATAAAACAAAAAGTGGCAGGCTGTTGATAACAGTTAAAGATGAGAAATGAGAACACTGGGGAGTCATTTTACTACTCTGAACATATGCTTAAATTTTTTCATATTAAAAAAGGTTAAAGAGAAAAATCTTTGGAAAGTCAGCAAAAATAAAAACAAAAAGCATTATCTGAAAATGTGCAATGAAAGAGCAACATGAAAAAGTGGTTTTGATTTAATAATGAGAACTGTTATCAGGCAAGATTCTTGTTTTAAAAAAAAGTTTTCAGCCACGTGAAAAGAAACACTGTCCTACCTGTAGGGATGCAAACAAATACTGCTGTAAAATAAGACACTATCTATATGGGGCCTCGTAAGAATAAAAGCCAATCTCACCAAGTTGTTTTACTTTCAATGCAGAAAAAAAAAAGTTGATGGGGAGTTACCTCATAAGTATAAAAAGTGGCTGTTACGTAAGATAAATGTAAGGTTATCTGGTAAAGGTAGAGATATGAGAAAATATAGCTGAAATCAAGGTTTGATCTCCAGGGATTAACACAAGGAAGAAACAAACCTGCTCACTGATCCCCTGGGAGCAGCCACTGGCCTCGACTCCACTCCCTGGCCCCCATCGTGTGTCCAGCTGAGCCCTGGAATGGCACAAGCTTTACACCTGCAGAAACTGACATCCTGGGTGAGGTCAGAAGATGCCCATTGCTAGGATATTGTGCAAATCTAAATCTCTTCAAGCTCAGACAAATGACAAAACAGACGTCCACATCTTTCCTTTGTCCAAGTTCTTAAGGGTAAAGTTTTAAAGATTTCTGTCCCCCCAGAGCAGCAAACTTTTGTCCTCACTCCTTCCTCCACACAGGGAGCAAAACTGCCAGGTTCTCCCTTCAGCCTTTCTTCTCACTCAGAGAGCACATGGATCTCTATAACCTCCAGCCTAACCACAGTGGGGTTCTAAGCTCCCCTCTCCTGCATCCTCTCTCTGGATCAACTGGACGCGTCCACTACTTCCCACCAGCGCTCAGTCTCTGCTTGCCCAAGTCACACCCTCTGTCTTTTGCCCCAGACTGGCTTCTACTCCCAACTACCCTATTTTGTTGACGGTAGCACCATTCTCCTAGAAGACAGTCATGACTCAAACAACACTGTTGATCTCTATTTCTCCCTAACATTATGCCATCGGTTGCCAAACTCTGTGGTCTATTTCTTTTCTTTTTTCTTTTTGAGACAGAGTCTCACTCTGTTGCCCAGGCTGGGGTACAATGGCACCATCTCGGCTCACTGCAACCTCTGCCACCCGGGTTTGAGTAATTCTCCTGCCTCAGCCTCCCGAGTAGGTGGGATCACAGGTGCCTGCCACCGTACCCAGCTAATTTTTGTATTTTTAGTAGAGATGGGGTTTCACCGTCTTGGCCGGGCTGGTCTTGAACTCCTGACCTCGTGATCTACCTGCCTCAGCCTCCCAAAGTGCTGAGATTACAGGTGTAAGCCACCACACCCAGTCAATCTATTTTGATGCCAATCATAGTTCTGTGTCCTGTTCCCATTCCCTTCAACACCATTGGAACCCTTTGTCTCTCAAGCCTTCCCTCCTCTCCTCATCTGTGTGGCCTTTGGGATCAGACAAACCAAGGTATAAATCCTAGCTCTACCAATCATCAGCTGAATAACCTTGGCAAAGTTACTTAAGCTCGCAGAGTCTCAATTTCCTCATCAGTAAGTAAAAAAAAAAAATAGAGGTAACATCAACCTCATGAGGCATCTCTATGTGGATTAAATGTTTGTTGAGACTTTAAGTCAGTGCCTTGACACTGAGAAGAGTGATCCTTTTAAAGGCATAAATCAGATTAAGCTTCTCTGTCACTCAAAACCATCCTTTGGTGGTTCCCCATCTCACTTAGTGAAGGCCAGTGTTTACACAGTGGCTCATAAATCCCAAGCAGTCCCTCCCTTTCAACCTGCCACCCTCTAACAATCTCCCACTATTTCCCACATACTCCATTCCAGCCATGCCGGCCTCCAAGTATTCAGCAAGCACTGCTAAGCCTGCCCCTGCCTCAGGACCTTTGCGCTGGCTGTTCCTCTGCCTAGGTCTTTGATCAACTGTTGCCATCTCAGAGAGGTCTTCCATGATCACCCCCTACTGCCCAGGATTTCTGACCCCTCTTCCCTGCTTAATTTTTCTCCATGTCACTTACCACCTCTGTAGTTCTGCATATTTTATGGCTTACTTTATGCCTGACTCTGGCCACTGAGGGTTGGGATTTATTTTTTTGTTGTCTGTATCTTCCCAGGGATCTAAAACAATACCTGACACACAGCTGGTAACCAATATATTGTTGAAAGGAGCAATTAAGTGTCACCTCCTGTCTTAATCTGTTTGTGTTCCTATAAAGGAATACCTGAGGCTGGGTAATTTATAAAGAAAAGACGTTTATTTGGCTCATGGTTCTGAAGGCTGTACAAGAAGCATGACACCAGCATCTGCCCCTGATGAGGGCTTCTGGTTGCTTCCACTAGTGGCAGAAAGCAAAGGGGAGCCGGCGTGTACAGAGATCACAGGGCGAGAGAAGCAGCAAGAGAGAGGGGAAAGGTGCCGGGCTCTTTTTAACAACCAGCTCTCACAGGAACTAACAGGGTGAGGACTCACTCACTACAGCAAGGAAAGTGCCAAGCCATTCATGAGGGATTCACCCCCAGGACCCAAACACCTCCCATTAGGCCTCACCTCCATCACTGGGAATCAAATTTCAACATGAGGTTTGGAGGGTCAAATATTCAAACTAGAGCAGTTTCCTTCCTACTTCCACTCTTGCCCAGCCTGGAAATCCATTGTTGATCGCTTCTAATAATCCAGCAGGTACACTCTACTCACCCTGAATCCAGGATCTACATAGCACTCCCTGTTCCTCCACCCGGGCTTCTGAGCAGTGCTGTGGAACACACTGCGATCATTTGTGGCGATGCCATCATACATGGTATCTCCACGGTGTGGCCAGCTAGGCCCCTGCCACTAGGAGATTCATTTATCTACTTCCTGGCTAACTTCTGTTCTCACCCCTGTAGCTGGCATTTCAAACCACCCCTTGCCTGAAGCTCCCTTTCTCTCCACAAATGACTCTGCCTTCTGTGTCACAGGGGAAATTAAGGGAGACTGAGTGAGCTCTCTGAAACTTCCTACCCTTCACCTTCTACATTTACCCAGCTCCGCCCTTCCCTTCACATCTCTATAAAGGGACAATGCTTTCACCTTCACACTCATAGATTTTTCACACTCACATCTAGATCCTGTCTCCAAGGATCTTCAACTCCACCTGTGCCTATAAACATAAAAAGCTCTTGGCTCTGCCCACTCTTCTGTACAGACTCTCCTTTTTCTCCAAAATGGATCCATTTCAAGTTTACAGTTCAATGAATCTAGAAAAACACACACCCATGTAACTATCTTCACCATCAAGATATAGAACTTTTCTATCACCCTAAAACATTTTTTCATATCCCTTTGGATTCAATATTCCCAAATTCTGCTCCAGATAAGCACCAGTTCATTTTGTTTGTTCTAAAGTTTCACAAATGACCATAGTGTAGGTACTCTTTTGTGCCTGGCCTCTTTCTTTCACATATGACTTGGAAATCCATCCACATTGTTTTGTGCATCATAGTTTGGTCTTTTTTTTTTTTTTAATCGCTGAACAGTATTCCACTGTAATAATTTACTATATAGTGTGTTTACCAGTTACCTGCTAATGGACATTTGAGTTGCTTCTATGTTTTTGGCTAGTGTGAATAAAGCTGCTATGAACATTTGTGTACCAGTCTTTATTTGGACCTATTTTCATTTTTTTTTTTTTTTTGAGACGGAGTCTTGCTCTGTCGCCCAGGCTGAAGTGCAGTGGCGTGATCTTAGCTCACTGCAACCTGTGCCTCCTGGGTTCAAGTGATTCTCCCAACTCAGCCTCCCAAGTAGCTGGGACCATAGGTGCGTGCCACCACGCCCGGCTAATTTTTGTATTTTTAGTAGAGATGGGGTTTCACCATATTGGTCAGGCTGGTCTTGAAATCCAGACTCTGTGATTTGTCTGTCTTAGCTTCCCCAGATGCTGGGATTATAGGTGTGAGACACTGCGCCTGGACCTATTTTCATTTCTTAAAACACTGAAGGGGGGATTGGCTGCATCGTATTGTTTACATTTGACAAGAAACTGACAAACAGTCTGCAAAAGCGGTGGTATTGTTTTATATTTCCACCAGCAATGTATTAGAGAGTCCTATGGAATTTTCAGAATGTTGATTCCTAGGTTGTTCCCCGAAGAAGCTGGCTTTGTAGGTAGAGACAGGGAATTTGCTTTTTTAACCAAGCTGGGTGACTGAGCCATGCAGGGAAACTACACTGCTCCAAATCCTCTGTTCTACCTTCCTGCCTTCTTATCTTCCTCTATCACTGCTCTCTGGCCCCTACCCTCAGAATAAGATCAGAACAACCACTGCCACATTCCCGTGACCAAAACCAACACTTGTAAATCCTCCGCATGGCATCTGACAATGTTCTCCCTTGTATTACCTGACCCAGTCCCACTTGCAACTGCTATGGGTGTCACAGCCCAAGGCCACATCCCCAGGACCCGCTCCTCGTTTCACATTCCCCAGAGTGGCTGGTGGGTCACTTCCACCCAGCCGCACAATCTAGAAACTCAGGGCTGTCCTTGCTGGTGCCCTTTTCTTAATTCTCCCTCCCATTCAGTTCGTTGAAAATTCTGAGTTTTCTAAGATTCAATCTACTAAACACTTCTTAAAATCTATGTCCTCCTTTTCAACTCCTTTATCACTGCCAAAATTAGGGAGTCACCACTTCTCACTGGTCTACACCACAGTCTCCTAACCAGCTCCATGTCTTGGAGTCTCTGCCTCTCAGATACACACTCCATCCACTGCCTAAGACAGCGTGGCAAAGGCAAATTTGTTCCCCCACATGAAATCTTACAGTGACACCCCTCTGCCAACTGAATACCTTTCATTTCTGTGGCTCAAGTCAGAGTTTCTCAAACTTTCTAGGCTTATAGCACCCTTAGTGTCTCAGTAATTTCTTCAATCTTAGGCCAGAAGAAATACCTAATTGTTCCATTTATTAAGTAGTTAGGAACAAACAAATCATAAGTACTTAGGGCCTAGTAACTTAGAAGCCATGTGGGGGGGGGGGAAAATACATATAGATTGGAAGAAAACATTTTATTTTATTCTTAACCATGATTACTTACTAATGGGATGGGTTATACCTGTTGGTGCTGCACAAATTCCAAACCCTGTAAGAAGACTGGACGCTGTTGCCTTGTTACCATTCCACAGTGATTTTCATGTGTTGTTTGAATTTTATCACAGCAACCACCCAAAACTCAGCTTTACAATGATGGAACACCAATGAAAGGAAGGCAGCACAACTTAATGTTGAAACTGTAAACTCCCTCAAGCACGGTGTTCGACACATGTCGATGATCACTGCTTCAAAACCCTGCCCCAAGCTGCAGTGCCCCAGAGAGTTCACTGCAGCACCCCAGAACACCTTAGCAAATGATTTGGGAACCACAGGCCTAAGCGTTCATGGCCCTCCAAAACCAGGGCCCAATTCTTCTCCATAATTCTCTCTTGATGACACCTCTTCCCCAAACTCACCCCACGCCTTCTGATGTTCCTCTCTGTGTTTTCCATCATCTGTTCCATCTCTATCAACCTAAGTCTGCTTGGCCCTTAGGGTCTGTTCAAATGGACCTTTCTCTGGGAAGTCAGAAACTGACTGTCCACTGCACTTAGTATACACTTATGATGCACTTATCACATTCTCAAGGACAGGTACTCAATGGCATGTGGCTTCTCTGGTTCTCAAATATCTGGAGGTTGGACTGAATTTTAAGCCCTTTGAGGGGCAGGGATCATGTATTTTGTTTATTGTGAAATATACACAAAGTACAGAAAGCTTACTGCAGAGTTCAATGAATAATCAGAGTGCAGACTCCTGGGTCACTGCTCCCTGGGTCTTTGCTCCCCTCATATGTAGGAGGCAATACTGTCTGTAGAATGAAAGGAAATCAATAATTTAAGATATTCAATATTGCATATACAATCATTCAAATAAGTTTTTCCTAGTGAAAACGATTTTTCCACACAGAAACTTACATTATAAAAGCTAAAAGCAGCCCAGGCATAGTACTGTTTCTTCACTCACATTTAAAGATTATTTAAATTTATGGGTGGAATGACATAGCATTTGCTTCAGAATAACGGAAGGGAGGGGGACGGGGATTACCATGTGTTGATCATTATTGAAGCTGGGTGCTGGGTACATGGTTTCATGCTACTACCCTCCTTACTTTGGGCTAGGCATAAAGTTTTTATAAAATGAAAAGTTAAAAGAAAAAAAAAAGCTAAAAACAGAAGCTATTTAAGGCAAATGTCTGCAACAGGTTGGAGAGAATGGGCTGTTCCTCCTGCTATCACCTGTGGCGTAACTGGCGAGCCTGCTCTTCCAGCTGTACAGGGTGCAGAGGGACTGAAGGGAAACCCACCTTAAGAGCATGAAGGACCCTGTCAGGACCATCCCAGGCTTCCCTAAATGCAGGCCTGGCAGAATTGGTGAGGCCATGGGAAAACATGGGGTGATAAGTCAGCTAAACAGAAAAATGTCTTTGACTAAATCAACGAAAATTTAAATAATTGTTTCAAACCAGACTTCGGGATTGATGGCCTCTCCCTGGACGTAGCTCTGGACAGACTTCCTTCTATGTAGGAAGAAATAAGATCCCTTTGATTACAGAAGCCACAAGAACAGGTTGCTCACTTGACTGGAGCTCAAGGAGCCTCACAAGATCATTCTCTTCTCTTTCTCAGATGAGCATGGGTATTTCTGGAACATACTGCTTTTCCGGTGGAATCCAGATGACCCCTGGCTTTACTGCCCTCCTCCACCTTGTTCTTTCTGACTCCATCTGACCACCTTTCTGACCCCTCTAATGCAGCATTGAAAATCAATGCTGTACAACTCTCTCTCCTATACAACTAAAATATCAGCAGCACTTTGGGATGCCGATGCGGGTGGATCAGAAGGTCAGGAGTTCAAGACCAAAGTCTGGCCAAGACAGTGAAATCCTGTCTTTACTAAAAATACAAAAAATTAGCCAGGTGTGGTGGTAGGCGCCTATAATCCCAGCTACTCAGGAGGCTGAGACAGGAGAAATGCGTGAACCCGGGAGGTGGAGGTTGCAGTGAACTGAGATGGTGCCACCGCACCCCAGCCCAGGCAACAGTGCGAGACTCTGTCTCAAAAAAAAAAAAAAAAAAAAATTGCCACACAGTTAGAAAGTCTCCAAACCAGTCCCTTCTAAGTGTACATCTAGCAATGATTTTAAATATTCTGGGTTGGCCCTTCTGAAAGGTATTTAAGGACCGACCAGCAGAGATGAAGTCTCAAGTGCTGTATAGTCTGTGTAATCCTCTGCACGCACGCTCCCCGATTACTCCGCCAGGAGGAAGAGGGCTTTATCAGGAAAGTAGTCCAACTACTAGTAATTTTCTGTTGAGATGTACCAAGCACGTCTCAGAAACAACTGTCACACATCTACTCCAGCTGGGTTCTCTGTAAGTGCCATGCAGGATAAAGAAAGGAGCTCATGGCTTGAATTACGAAGCTAATATATATGAACAATACATAATGAACTGCTAGAACGTGGGGCACGCACCACAGGCTTTCGTAGGTGGAGCCAGAATACTTGAGCAGAAAACCCTTATAAGAGCAGCCAGCCCCGAGCCCGGGGATGACAAGACAACATGAGTGAAAAACCATCACTGTTCACAGGACGGAGGACGCAGGCTTAGGACGTGTACTGTGTTCCTCCTGAGAAACACCACAAATGAGGCTGGACTGCAGGTGGTGATGCCATGGGGAAGAAAGCCTTGAAAACTTTGTGATATGGAATGTTGGGCACTATGGTCCAATTGGAAGCTTCTGAGAAAAAGAGAAATGTGATACAGGGTGAGCATCCCAAACCTGAAAATCCAAAATCTGAAATGTTCCAAAATCTGAACCCTGAGCACCAACGTGATACACAAAGGAAATCCTCACTAGAACATTTTAGATTTCAGATTTTCCAATGTGAAATGTTCAACTGGTAAATATAATGCAAATATTCCAAACCTGAAAAAATCCAAAATCAGAAACACTTCAGGTCCCAAGCATTTCAGGTAAGGGATATTCAACCTGTACGAGTCCTCTGAAGGCAAGTTAGACAGGTGGGCATTGGGGCACAAAATGAAGGAAAAAGGGGAGAAGGAATCACAGAGGTGCTGCAGCAGTCCCAGACAGACCTGAGTTCGGGAGGAGGGAGGACGCGGGAGGGGAGTCAGAACTGTTTCAGCTGGGTTCTCTTAAGACTGCTGAACTCTGCTGTGTTCTCATTTATCTCCACCTTGGTAGACAGGAGGGAAGAGTGTCAGCAAAACCTGAGCTCTGTCCAGATAAGCACAGAGAGAGAAAGGAATGAGTTAAAGATGATAAGGAGATTTTAACCCTTGCTGACAGGTAACAGTGAAACTAGAAAGGTGTAGCCTGAATGAGGTAAACAACTGCTATTTTCTCAAGAATGTGCTTAAGGTTCTGTTTTCCTATCTTAAAAAAAAATTACTGGCAGAAACAAAGTCATTCACCCTCCCTTCACTCAAACCTTCAGTCTCCCAAATATGTTTCATTCATTCAAGTGACCCAATTAGGGAATACTTCTCAATGGCAGCCCATTCCTTCCCTCCAGAGGAAAAGCACTTCATTAACCTAAGCTATAAATGCCCATTAAAGCTGTTAGGTCCAAATTGTAAGACAGAAAGTCTCAGACATTCTTTATAGTTCAGGTTTCATGAGGAAAGCATTTTTTTTTAAGGCATCTAATCAAAGGCTCCTCAAATTCTAATCTCATCAGAACTGGAAAAGGATATAACAAGTTTTCTTCAGAGGTAACCTCTGTAAGTCATGAAATATTATATTTGACAAAGACGATCATGTAGAAATGACCAAGTAATCCAGAAAACTGGTCATACTAAAGGCAGCTGAATTCTACTGTGTTCTCATTTATCTCCATCTTGGCAGAAGTAACTCAGGCCGAAAAACACACACTGAACATTATAATCAATCATGAAGGCACTGAAGACAATTCAACACTACAGCCTATGTCTGAGTGCCTCTCAGGATGCCAGAACTTCACAGAATTCATTCCTGAGTGAGGAGGTGCCATCAAACCAGACACTCAAAGGTGAACCAAGGGACAGGGACTAAGTCACAGCCAAAATAAGGCACTTTATCCATGTACTTCAACAATCACAACCATATTCAAACACACGCCAACCAATGCTGCAAAGAGACCCACTGGAGCTGAGATCTACGCTATGTGTGTGGCAGCTGCTAAGGGGAGCCATCCGAAATGAGAGATGCATTACTTTGAAGCGAGTCCCAAAAATAAGGGAGGAAAGTGAGTGGGGGTACAGGTGAACAAGGCTAGATAGAGCCAGTCCCTGTCAAAGTTGAGTGATGGGTATATGGGGGTTCTTTATATAATATTTCTACATTTGGGTATGTTTTAAACCTTTATGTTTAAAAGTAAAATATAAAAAAAAAAGAAACAAAATGTTTTCAAGATGCTCGAAAGCAAAAACAGGCTTCTCTCACAGCCCCTTTCATAAAACTTAATTTTCAGTACTTCACAACAATGGAGAGGAAAGAAACAACTTTCTTATACTTAAGCAATGAGGTAGAAAGGTAGATGACGCATATTGTAAGCCTAGAAAAGTCTTTGAGAGAAAACAGGTTAGACCTATGAGCAAAACATCATCACTTTTCACAATTTCCCCTCCAAATGTTTCCATTGCACTTCTAGAGACAGATCTCCAACTCTTCCAGCGTAACACACACACTGCCTAAAGCACAGGACAGAAAAACTAACTGCCAAAAGCCATGCAAAACCCAAGATCAGAAACTAGAACTGGAAACTGTCATGACTATGATATAAGCAACAAATGATTCATCCTGAGAAGGCAGGCAAGCCCCATCTGTTTCTCAGGACTCCCAGAAGACGTCCAGGCAGAAGAGTTCTGGGACCCAAGTCAGCATCAGGTGCCTCAGACACTTACTGAGCATCCTGGCTGCCCAGAGCCCCAGCAAGGAGGTAGAAATCCACTAGGAAGCAAATGAGAACAAAAATTTACAACACAAGCCAGAAGTGCCACAACAGAGGGTGCAGCAAAGCACCTCCAGAACCCAGACAAAGAAGGGGCCCACTCTGCTTGAGAAGCCAGGGAGGTTACCTGGGAAGGGGTCTTCACAGTTGAACAGGAGCTTGTCCAACATTGTAGGCTGTTGGTGGAAAGGGAGCATGAGCAAAGGCCGAAGGTCTCCAAGGTCTGGTAAGGAGTTACATGGCTGCCAGTAGGGCACCTGCCAGGGAGGGGAGGGAGCCCAGGGAGTTGGGGGGGGTGGGTGAGAGACCACAAATAGCCTCACACATGCACTAAGAAGCTTAGACCTGACCCTGTGGAGCAGCACGTCTCAAACTAGCAGTGGTGAAGGGCCAGTTGTTGAAATGGCCAACCCGTCATGGATGATGTTCGTGCTCCCTATCTGTCCTTTCCCCATCACTCTTGGGTAACACACCACACATACTGGCGCAGGCGGGACGCCACCACTGAAGACAACACCAAGAGTATTTCAGCAGGTAGGGTCACAGCTGGGTCCAACTGGTCTTTTTGGAGGGTGTGTCTGAGGGCAGTGTGACGAGTGAACGAGAGGGCTAAGGTGGGGGGCATGGATGGTGCTCAGGAGACCGCTGCATTCATCTAGGAAATGACTGTCAAGAGCCTGGCTAAGGTACCAGCAAGGGGGCCAGACAGGAGCAGTCAGATTTGCACTGTCCTTCCTAGTCTACATGACAGGGCTCGGTGAGCACCTGTGCATCAAGGGGGAAGTAGCAGAGCATCATTCTATTTTCTCTGTTTTCTAGACTGCTTGGCCATGATTCTGTCGACACAAGGAGGAACTGTGGCAAGAGGCATATGTTTAGAAAGAGACATTCATGTGAGAATAAAATTGTCTTAAAATTTCAAATAACTTTGTTCTGACTCTTCCCTCCTAAGAAATCTCCAGTATTATGTCCTGTTTTGTTCACCTGCTGTCCCTCAGGACCTAGAGTAATATCTGGAGAGTTTTATCATTTATCTGAGCATCCACTCAAGGGACATCTCAGGAGTCTGGGGCCAGCTGGCTAACAGAGTAGTCATATTGCATATTTTTATGATTAGTAAAGAACGGTTCTAATTTGACCCTGCCCTTTATGCCTACTATTGGAAATGAGACAGGAGAAAATGGAGCAGGGTTGCTAAAGAATAATCTGTAATTTGATGGGGATTCAAGTGTCAAAAATCAGCATTAACTAGTATTTCAAGGTGAGCTCAAGAAGCCCTAAACCAGTCCCAGAAATACTAAAGAAAGTCCTCTAAACTCCATCAGGCCAAGCAAGCTAATCCAAAACAAAATGTGATAGCAACATTCTCAGTTTGCATTTGGTCTAAAGTGCAGAGATGAAATGTATTCAACCCTATTCACTGCTGAAATTTTAGAGAAAGACAGACTGTGATGTCGCTACAGTTACAAAATCACTGCTTAGAAGGACGGCCCCTAAAGTAAAATGTCACAACCCAAATTAATTCCAGAAAACAAAACTCATTTTCTCTATTAGGTATAATTTGCCACTACGGTGTAAGAAACCTACATTTCTGGAAACTACAACACGTTTGGCTGAGGAACAAAAGCACCTGCCAAACCATCACAAAAAGCAAAAAAAAAAAAAAAAGCCCAATTTGTTGGCTCCTGGAAAAAGTAAACAGCTAAATGGAGTCGCAGGCCTCTATTCTGAAGAACCCCAGTTTGATGAGTTAAAGGTATCTGTTTGCATCAGCAAGTTTATTCCATTCAACTCTGAATCCCTCTTTGAAACTCAGAACCAAGCTAGTATCCTCCCTTGCCTGGACTAGTGCAGTACACCCCTGTCAGGTCTCCCAGCTTCTTCCTGGCCCATCTGTTCAGTCTCAACACAGCACCTGCTGATCTTGTAAAGTGGAGGCCATGTGTCTTACTCTGCTCAGATTACTATAACAAAATACCACAGACCAGAGGGCTTGAGCAACAGAATTTATTTCTTATAGTTCTGGAAGTCTGAAATTGGGTTCTTGTGAGGGCTCTCTTCTTGGCTTGCAGATGGCCACTTTCTCACCATGTCCTCACATGGTGGAGAGAGAATGAGTGAGCTCTGGTCTCTCTTTCCCTTCTCATAAGGACACTCAACCATCCTAAGGGCTCCACCTTCATGATTGTCTCCCAAAGGCCCCATCTTCAAGTACCAGCACACCGAGGGTTAGGGCTTCAGCTTATGAATGGCTGTGGAAGGATGACACAAATTCTCAGTCCAGAACACCAGGGCATGTTGCTCCTTGCTTCAGGTTCCTCCAACGGCTGAGAAAAAGCCAATGTCCTCACAGCAGCCACCAGGCCCTACACCAGTGGTATCTTTAGAGGGGCACAGCTCCCTAGGGAATGCTTGGGAAATTGACGAAGGTATTTTCTGGTGGTCACAGAGACTAGGGGACTTCGCAGGCACTAAGTGTGGGGGGACCAGGGATGCTAGTAGTCCTGTACAACCAGGGATTGCCCTGCACCTGTACGCCACTCTGATGTCCTGCCAGACACTCTCACAGGCCAAAACTCTTTACTAATTATCTGAGCCTACAGTCTGTTTTATACATAAGCACAAATGTCCTTTTTCATAATATACTAAATTTTTTCAGAACATAACTACTATGTAAGGTAGGTAAGACTGTACTTCTTTTGTTGGAAACACTACCAAGAACAGTTCACCATCTTGGAAATCCAGTCGCCATGGCTACGGTGGTAAACTATCCAGCACTTCCGTCTGCATCAACAGGCACAGCATTTGCTCATGGGGGGGAGTGTCAAGTGTGTGTCTGAGCATTTACATGTTATGTCTATGTGATTAAAAATTACTTTCCTATTATTTATTTTAGATTACCAGTTCAGTAATATATTTATTTCTTTTTCAAACTGTGTATATGTAGGTTACTGACCATAAATTTTATTTCAGTAAGCATCTTTATAGTAAATATTAAGTAAAGGAAGTGCTGGGTCCCTCCTGCCCTATATGACTGGCCCATCTCTCTCTGAGCTTATCTCCTCCCCTACTGTCTCCTCCAGCCACATCGACTCTGTGCTCTTCCACCGTGCCAGGGACACTCCCACCCTTTTTTTTTTTAGGACACTTCACCTTTGACCCGCTATGCCAGCTGCCTACAAGACTTCCTTGGCTCCTTGGGCTCTTGCTCAAATGACACCTTCTCACTGGTGACCTCCCTGTTTAAAACTGCAGACCCCCATCCCAACCTGGCACTGCCCATTCCATGTCCCCACTTCATTTTTTCTCCAAGCCTCTCATCACTACTAAGTAATTAATTTCCTGTCTGTTTTCCCAATAGAATGAAAGCTCTCTGAAAAAGGCTTTGCCTATTTTGTTTACTTGCTATATCCTCAGGACCTAGAGTAGCATCTAGATACCTTTACTATTTATCTATATTTTTTGACAATTTAGAAAAATTTTGAAATCTTTAGTTATAAACACAAGATTAAAATTAAACTGAAAACTCAGGGTATCTACACATTACCATCTTTGACCTTTGTACAGAAATACAAATTAAGGCCACTGGTATCTGGGGGCTAACTAAAACACTCCAGTTTATTCTTAGAAAAACAGACTTAAATCATCATGAATACTACTGGAAATTATTAGGCTGGGCAAGGTGGCTCACACCTGTAATCCCAGCACTTTGAGAGGCCAAGGCGGGCAGATCACTTGAGGCCAGGAGTTTGAGACCAGCCTGGCCAACATGGTGAAACTCCATCTCTACTGAAAATACAAAAATTAGCCAGCCATGGTGGCATATGCCTGTAGTCACAACTACTCGGGAGGCTGAGGCACAAGAATCACTTCAGCCTGAGGGGCAGAGGTTGCAGTGAGCTGAGATCGCACCATTGCATTCCAGCCTGGGCAACAGAGGGAAATTCTGTCTCCGAAAAAAAGGAAAAAAAAGAAAGAAAAGAAATTATTAGACCTTAATTGGATTTCTCTAATGCTTCCTTTAAGTGTCTTGAACTCCTCCTCCCAAATCAGTCACTGGATTCTACTGATTCTATTTCTGGTTGCCTCTCACCCTTCCAATCCCTCCCCCACTTTTCAGGTCAGCTTCCTGTCACTAGTCATCCCACACGCAGCTGTTGGATGCATCTAAAAGTGAGCACCTGTTGAGTCACTCACCTGTTCAATCACGTTAATAGCTCCCAATTTCCTGTTCAGTCAGATACGAATGCCTAAGTGCTCCAGTAAGACTCAACATCCCCTTGTAATCCTCTCCCCTCTACCTGGAAACGCTGCTAACCTCCTGCTAAACGGGATCAGCTCTTGCACCCTAGACCTGCTGCCTCCTTTGCTTTTTCCAGGCCTCATTCCCAACTGAACTCAATTCACCCACCAGGGCTCACCTCCGACACCCCATTTAACAGAACCTCTTGCCCTCCAAATGGATGTGGGCTCAGCACATCACTGGTCCCTCTCGTGAGTGGTTACAGGACTTGGCTATGTTGAAGTCCTGTGTTCTTATATTTTCACCATGGGTTTAGACTATGGACTTCTTGAGGACAAGGTCTGCCTTTTTCATTTTGGTGTCCTATACAACAGGGGCCCCCAACCCCCAGGCCGTGGACCCATACTGCTCTGTGGACTGGTCTATGACCTGTTAGGAACCAGGCCACACAGCAAGAGGTGAGCAGCGGGTGAGCAAGCGAAGCTTCATCTGTATTTACAGCCGTTCCTCATCACTCGCATTACCACCTAAGCTCCACCTCCTGTCAGATCAGTGGTGGCATTAGATTTTCATAGGAGTATGAACCCTGTTGTATACTAGGCAGGCGAGTGATCTATGTGGCATATTTCTTATGAGAATCTAATGCCTGATGATCTGCCACTGTTTCCCATCAACCCCAGACGGGACCATCTAGTTGCAGGAAAACAAGCTCAGGGCTCCCACTGATTCTACATTACAGTAAAATTAGTTCATTCTACATTACAATGTAATAATAATAGTAGAAATAAAGTGTACAATAAATGTAATGCACTTGAATCATCCCAAAACCATTCCTTGTCCCCCACTCCCCCAGTCCATGGAAAAACTGCCTTCCATGAAACTGGTCCCTGGTGCCTAAAAGGTTGAGGACAGTTGCTATACAGGATCTCTCACATTCTAGGTTCTCTAAATACACATTAAACGGAGTAAAAAAGAGGCAAATTATTTTAGCTCTCAGTTACAGGAGAAACAGGTTAATTCCTATGTTTGTCTAAGTAACAGACAGATAGGACACAGTTTTGTTGGATACAGACGACGTTAGTTGCAGAAACGAAGAATTGGAAAAAAAATCAACTTAAAGCATTACGTGCAGGGGAAAGCAAAGCAGAATGAAGTGGCTGAGGGTGAAGATGCCCTGCTTGGGAACACTGAAGCTGAAAGACATGCCGTAACATTCAACAGCCAAAGTGTTTCTCTCAATCCCTGTGTGACTTGTTGATTTTCATCTTTGGACAAATTAGAAAATCCTCAAGTTTAAAAGACTGTTTTCATTTTAAAAACATTAAAAGGCTTAAATATGATGGAGAGACAGTACAGATGATGTTTTTGGAACCTGTAATATAATACTCTACAGTCTTCCTGTGGCCGCACACTCCTGAGAGCTGGTCTTTGGGCTGCTTAAAGTTCCTGCTGATCCAAGCAGGGCCCAGGCAGGTGGGGCGGGATGGCCTGTGGTACCCCAGCTGTCATCATCTGTGGACGGTAACGAGCTTTATTGCTGAATTCACAAGACAATGTGTGATCTTCTGACATATGCCAATATTTTTCCATCTAGAATACTGTTTTGGAACAACTTATTGAGGAAGGAAAAACATTGGCTGTGCTCACGAAAGTAATGAGTCACAGAGTAGTGACGAAAGAGAACAATGCTGTTCAGACCCAAACCTCAGGCCAAATGAGAATTATTACCAGACAGATTAAATAATATAGATGACTCTGAGAGTCCCAAATCCTGGGATTTGCATGGCTTTATCTGGGAAGATTACTTTGGAAATCAAATACAATTTCCCAGCTGAAGGGCTCAACTCTGCTACCACCAGGAAGATCAGATCATAACATGGACACATGGCAGGTTAAGTAAGAAACAAGCTCAGTCTTTATTCCCCTCACCATAACAACCCAATAAAGTGGTTAACTTGGATGAATATCAAATCTTACAGCCCTCAATTATTTCAGCCTCTATAAAAACAAATGAGTAATTTGAAGTGTTGAGAAGATACCTTCTTGTAATTATGATTACAAGATTCTAATCATGAGAACAAATTTAGTGCAGCATGTCTTCATAAAGACCAACCAGCCAGAGTTATTAATAGAAAAGCCTAGAGCCATTTCAACATGAAGTCTAAACAGAAGCAAAAAAGAAAAGAAGGTAAAACGTGCTTCTTTAACTGATGCAGTCAGTGGATAACCACAGCAAAGCTATACACATATCCTTTGAGCAGAATACCTTTTCCTCTCTTTGATCCCATTCTTCTTTATTTCTTATTTATTTTATTAGATAATGAATAATGTTTTCTCTTTCTCTAGAATATGTTTATATGGAACCAGATAAGCAAATGTCCATGTTGCCCAAGGACCAAATCCAAATTACCTTCTTTTAAAGTCCATTTGATTGAGCCTGTCCTCTTGCTGACAGCATGCAAACTTCCATCCAGCGTGGACACAAATAACAAGGTTTCAGGAAGCGTCACTGTGCTGGTACTTCCCAAAATCTGCAATGAGATGTAGAAGAATCTTCATGTTGATATGATTCTTCACGTTGGGCATGTACAATCACAGACCCCCACTCCCAAGGTTATCCTGCTAAAACCCTCCATTTTACAGATGAAGAAATGGAAGGTGGAGAGCCTAAATTCCCACTCAGTCAAGACTACAACCCAGGTCACCTCATTCTAAGCAGTGATCCTCCCTGCAGACAGGCAGGCTCATGACCTAACATTACAAGGACAAGAATTCTGAAATAATCCATGGGCAGCCTTAACTGAAACAAAGGGGCAAAGTATGTTCAGCTTTCTGGCTTCCTTCTCTTGGGTCTATTCTTTCTTTTTTTTTTTTGAGATGGAGCCTTACTCTGTCGCCCAGGCTGGAGAGTGCAGTGGTATGATCTCGGCTCATTGCAACCTCTGCCTCCTGGGTTCAAGCGATTCTCCTCCCTCTGCCTCCCTAGTAGCTGGGACTACAGGTACATGCCACCATGCCTTACTAATTTTTTGTATTTTTAGTAGAGACGGGGTTTCATCATGTTAGCCAGGATGGTCTCCACCTCCTGACCTCGTGATCTGCCTGCCTCAGCCTCCCCAAGTGATGGGATTACAGGCATGAGCCACAGCGCCCAGCCCTCTTGGGTCTATTCTATTATCTAAAACCTGGTCATCTCATAAGACTTCATGATAAAAAAAAAAATGCCAACACCCACGCATGCATGCACATGCACACACACACACATACACTCATGAAATTTTAAAAAGTAAAGAATTAGGGGAAAATGCTTAAAGCAAATTAGGAAAAACAGCTTTCAGTATATAAAGAATTTATATAATAGAACACCAAGATTCTAATAAAGACATGTTATAAAAGTAAATGAATAAAAAACACAGCCCCAAACTGGTCCTCACTTATAATAAAAATAAAATTTAAACTAAAATGTACCTTTTTTTCTCAACAAATCCAAAACAAAAAAGCATTTTAAAAGAAATCACCAAAGGGTGTGAAATTAAATTTCTCATCCATTGCTAGTAGCACTGAAAATTACTAGTACCATCTTTCTGGAAAACATAAAAGTGCTCATAGTTTTTGATCCTGTGATTCCACTTCTATGCTCTAAAGATATAACTCCAGAAATGGGAAAAGTTCTGTTCACAATGATACTCATTACATCCCGTTTATAAACACAAAAACTGGAAAGAACCAAATTTCCAATAATATGTAAATGGCTAAGATAAAGACATATGCTCAGTGAAATATCATTAAAATAATACTTGGAAAAAATCTACAATATAGAAAAATGCTTATATATATTATCGAGTAAATACATAATCCAAGATTTGATACCACTGTGGTTACAATTATACTGGACAGATTTTTTTTTTTTTTTTTTTTTTTTGCCTGTCTGTCCTCTGGCTTTGCTAGGAATTTACCCTTATCTGGTTTCCATGGGAGCAGGTGTGTGCGTGCACGTACACACATGTATGCATATTGCAGGTAATAGCTGGTAAGGTTTCCTGGGTAAGGTTTCCCTTTTGAGGCGGGGGTCCCTTCAGCAACGCCATGCTTGTAATGAGATTTTCTCTTCCTTTGTCACTATAGCATCCTGCAAATTAGCTTTTCCCCTGGGTCTTCAATTTAAAAAATAAGCCAACACAACTTGCTTATACTGCAACCATTTGAATTCTGGCACAAATACTATTTTTTTGAAATACAGAAGTATGGAGCATTAAATGTAAAAGGATTGGGGTTATTTGTGCACGGGAGCCTGATCCCAGAAGGCCTGGCTACTCTTGGTAAGAGCCAGGATGCCTAGTTAATCCTTCAATGGGAAGTCCCCACAGGCTCTCTCCAGGGCAGCCTGAGGTGGCAGGACAAATACTCCAGGGTCCCATATTCCTTTTCCACAGTGGAGACCCACCAGCAGAGGGAGTGAAACAGCTGCCAGAACTTTGCGCATCCCACCTCTTCTCTTTGCCCAGGAGGCCCACTCCCTGGAATGGGAGAAATGACAGCAAGCTGTGTTGCCACCTGCCCAGTCTGCTCTGTGCAAAGCCTCAAGTCTGAGGAAGAAGAGTGTTTTTAATTCTACCTTTGGAACTAGGAAATTAATCTCACAGTATGAATCAGACAGGAAAACAGAAACCTCAAGGGTGGTGTCTGTCCTAGCCTGGGATCCAAAGGTCATTGTTTGGGAATGATTAGAATTATTTCAGCCCAGAGTGTCCAGATGGTGACAAGCCACCTGAACCAGAGGCACCTGGGCCTGGAGAACTGTGGCCCTACGACAAGGCCATCGGGAGTTCATGAGTAAACAGGGGCTAAACGAATTGGGGCTGTCTCCCACTGAGAAGGGGAAATAGGTGTGCAGCTTGGTATGGGATGGTTAGATTACGTTACGTGTGGCAGTTTGGAGGATGAGTAAATGAAAGGGCAGACTATACATACCTGGGACCAAGAAGTGGAAATCCCTGTGGACCCTCCTCCACACCTCAAAGTTACCACAGGAATAACCACTCTACACAACAGGTCTTGGGTGTGGGGCCACACAAGAAGTGAGTTAAACTCTGGGGTGGCTAAAGTGGAAATAAGGCCTGGCGTGGAGGCTCATGCCTGTAATCTCAGTACTTTGGGAGGCCAACGTGGGTGGATCACTTGAGGTCATTCGTTTGAGACCAGCCTTGCCAACATGGTGAAAACCTATCTCTACTAAAAATACAAAAATTAGCCAGGCGTGGTGGCACGTGCCTGTAATCCCAGCTACTCAGGAGGCTGAGGCAGGAGAATTGCTTGAACCTGGGAGGTAGAGGTTGCAGTGAGCCAAGATCTGCCACTGCACTCCAGCCTAAGGGACAGAGTGAGGCTCGGTCTCAAAAAATAAATAAATAAACAAATAATAAAGTAGAAATAAAACTTGAGAGAGTTCTGTGAATATGTTTTCTGCCACATGGAAAAAGCTGAATGAGAAAAGAGTAAGACACAGAAACAGAAAGCAGCCTGAGACTGGGAGGGCCCACCCTGGCTTCCACAGCTCCTCAGGCCTAGCCAAGCTCTTGCACTGGGCTCAGAGACACTCCACGCCTTTCAATAAATTCCCCCTCTTTGTTTAACCCTGTTGGAATTAGACTTCTATCACTTGCAGCCCAAATAGTCCCCACCACACACCCAATTAAGAAAAATACCAATAGGCCAGCCACAGTGGTGCACACTGGCAATCCCAGCACTTTGGGAGGTCAAGGCGGGCAGATCACAAGGTCAAGAGATCAAGACCAACCTGGCCAACATGGTGAAACCCCATCTCTACTAAAAATACAAAAATTAGCTGGGTGTGGTGGTGCACACCTGTGGTCTCAGCTATTCGGGAGGCTGCGGCAGGAGAATCTCTTGAACTCGGGAGGCAGAGGTTGCAGTGAGCCAAGATCAGGTCACTGCACTCCAGCCTGGTGACAGAGTGAGACTCTGTCTGAAAAAAAAACAAAAAGAAAAATATGAATAGAAAAAGGGAAGAAAGGGCCACATGAGGTTACTCATGCCTGTAATCCCAGCACTTTGGGAGGCCAAGTCGGGTGGATTACAAGGTCAGAAGTTTGAGACCAGCCCGGCCAATATGGCGAAACCCCATGTCTACTAAAAATAAAAAAATTAGCTGGGCATGGTGGCAGGCGCCTGTAATCCCAGCTACTTGGGAGGCTGAGGCAGAACTGCTTGAAGCCCGGAGGTGGAGGTTGCAGTGAGCCGAGATCATGCCACTGCACTCCAGCCTAAGGGATAGAGTGAAACTCTGTCTCTTAAAAAAAAAAAAAGAAAGAAAGAAAAAGAGAATAAAATACTGTAAAATTATAACAATAGTTTCTTAAATTATAGCAATAGTTTCTCATTTTCTAAACTGTTATATGTAAATTTTTGGTGCTGCAAAAGAAATATACCACTTGAATATAAATTTTCTCAGCAAGGCAATTTACTTCTTTAGAAGGGTGCATCTCATGGATGGAGCAATGGCAAGCACACAGCTGAATAGGGGAGGGGAAGGGGTTCTTATCCCTAATGCAGGTAGCCTCTACTGCTGTGTTGTTCCTCTACTGGCTAGGGTTGGACTGCACAGTCTAAGCTAATTCTGATTGGCTATTTTAAAGGGAGCAGAGGTATGAGCCAGAGTGGCAGGGTGAGCAGTTTGGCGGAGGATGGTTATGGAACAGGTAATTAAAGGTGACTCAGGTCAGAGCAGGTGACTAGGAGAATAGATGTGAACTACTGATTAGAAATTGTGGGAAAGTTGTTTACTGAAACTAGAGGCAAGGGGGGCAAAGAGAACCAAGGAGTTAAACTTTAAAATGGAGAACAAAGAAGAGAGTTGAACATACTGACATACTGATTCTTTGAAGAGAAACTTGGAGCTCACTTTATTTAGCACTTCCAATAATATGATTTGCTAATCTGTAGTGAATTTTTCACAAAGTAGAAAGGAGATGGGCAAGTCAGCAGGTAGAAGAGAAGTTTGAATTCAAAGGAGCTTCAGCAGGTACCTAAGTTCTAGGTGAAGCACTTTCCACCTCAGGACAGTAGGCAACTCAACCACCTTTGATCATTAATCTCCACCAAACAAGGGACCAGAGTTTAAAAACACAGGGATCTCCCAATAAGATTGTATGCATCCCAGAATAAGAAGCGTTTGTTGTTACTAAATTCTACGGTACAACCATAATGAACTCAATGCCCCCACGTATATCTTATCACAGTATTAATATTTAAAAGGGTCAATATTCACTAAAACATATCAGTGCTCCTTAGCTACTAGTGGAAGCACTAGTGGAAACAAAAGCCACCTGCCTTGTCTGAGCATCTTGGAAGCCACTGGAAGAGCAACTGTCTACGGTTGGTTCATGGATCGAAATAAAACATTAATCATGGCCAGGCACGGCAACCCACGCCTGTTATCTCAGCACTTTGGGAGGTCAAGGTGGGCGGATCACCTAAGGTCAGGAGTTTGAGACCAGCCTTGTCAACATGGTGAAACCCCATCTGTACTAAAAAAATACTAAAAAATTAGCCAGGCGTGGTGGCGGATGCCTGTAATTCTAGCTACTCATGAGGCTAACACAGGAGACTCTCTTGAACCTGGGAGGCAAAGATCATGCTGTTGCACTCCAGCCTGAGCAACAGAGCAAGACTCCATCTCAAAAACAACAATAACAACAACAATACTAATCACATGACTAAAATTTAGTCTTGGAAAAAATCTCAAAAGTACAAGGTTTAGAGAAGCTGATTTCGGCAACTGAGAATTCTGTTAATCACAATGTCTACAGAAACATGGCAAACTATCACAACTGGTAGGTTCCTCTCTTAAGACTCTCAACTATATCAAATCAAAAGTCCTAGGAGCCACTCAGAACAGTGTTATTCTCTCATACGGCAAATAAAAATTACAAATTTTCTGGCTTTTTCCCCTCTGGCATTTTTAAAAGCACGAACATGCCTGACTTCAAATATAGTTGCTATAGCCAACATGAATTAAACATGTTTCCAGATGCCTTGTGCGATACTGAGCACAGCTGAGAACTATTTGTACCTGAACACTGAAACACGCTGCTTCACAAAGAGGAACTTGTGCCTTGCTTTGCCCAGCCTTTTCAGTCCTCAGTGATCACTTTTCTCTACAAGCAACATACCCTATGGCCCACATGCTGGTTTCCAGAGAGCCAGGAAATGGAAAGAAAATGGATCTGTTATAAGGCTATAAGAAACAGTCTGTGGATCTGTTTCAAGTTAACTATTTGGAATTTGACTCAGTTTTAAAACTAGTAGATGGGAGCTTTAAAAAAAAAAGGTAGAATAAGGCCAGGCATGGTGGCTCACACCTGTAATCCCAGCCCTTTGGGAGGCTGAGGTGGGTGGATCATTTGTGGTCAGAAGTTCAAGACCAGCCGGACCAACATGGTGAAACCCTGTCTCTTAAAAAAAAAAAAAAGGATAATATATTCTCCTGGTTTTGATGGTGACTTGTAGGAAGTAACCAACAGTAACTGTAAAGGGTGGGAAGGGTAGTGGCAGGCATCTAGTCTAACCTAAAACTAAATATCCAGTAGCTAATTTGTTCCCACAGGCATCAGACTCTGTCCCACATGTGTCACTTAGTAGGCTTCAGCAGTATAAGGGTCTTCACTGCAGCCCTACTCAGCTAGGACTGCAATAAGAGTCTCTATCCCATGAAAACCAACAAAAGACCAGCGCTGGATCCTGATGTTCAATGTTCTGATTATAAAGCAATGTTACAGCTGGGTGTAGTGACTCATACCTGTAATCCCAGCACTTTGGGAGACAGAGGTGGGCAGATCACTTGAGGTCAGGAGTTCGAGACCAGCATGGCCAACATGGTGAAACCCCGTCTCTACTAAAAATACAAAAATTAGCTGGGTGTGGTGGCCGGCGCCTGCAAGCCCAGCTACAAGGGAGGCTGAGGCAGGAGAATCACTTGAACGTGGCAGGCAGAGGCTGCAGTGAGCCGAGACCACGCCACTGCACTCCAGACTGGGCCACAGAGCGAGATTCCATGTCCAAAACAAAAAAAACAAGCAAAAAAACCAAGGTTACACAAAGTCCAGCAGCTTCCCCCATTCATAAAGTCTACTACTCACAAAGATGTGGAAGTGGCTATCAACTGCTTATGCAGAGATGATTGAAAGGCCTGTTGAATTTAAAGGAGCTTCAGCAAGTGCCTAAGTTCCAGGTGAAGCATGTTCCACCTCAGGACAGTAGGCAAATGATTAATCAATGTAATCATTCCCTAATATTGTGAATTCAGCTCATTGTTAGTGCTCTTGCATTAATTAACTACTTATACTTTAGGTAAGAACAAAATAGTTCCTAAAATGCCTTCTGAAATAATTTTGTTTAGAAAAAGCCTTCAGTAAAGAGAATTACGGACATAGAGGGAGGCAGGTGTTTAAACAGCACAAAAACAAATGAAATGACCTGTAACAAAAAAACCACCAGCTTCTAAACCAGCATTTGGGACTGACTGGTCAGGCTGGGAGGCAAGCTCACCAGTGGCTGGAGAACAACCAGCAAAAAAACCCACAGCTTGTTGGGCATGGTGGCTTATGCCTGTAATCCCAATACTTTGGGAGGCCGAGGCAGGAGGATTGCTTGAGTCCAGGAGTTTCAGACCAGACTGTACAATATAGGGACACCCCAACTTGACAAAGAAAAAAAACGGTCTTTAAATTTGCCAGGTATGGTGGTTTATGTATGTAGTCCCAGCTACTCAGGAGGCCAAGGAGGAAGGATTGCTTGAGCCTGGGAAGAAAAGCCTGCAGTCAGCCAAGATAGTGCTACTGCACTCTAGCCTGGGCAATAGAGCCAGACTCTGTCTCAAAACAAAACAAACAAAAAACACCAGGGCTTGATTCCAGCTGCCTTATAACCGAAGCTGTGGCTGTTTCTACTCACCACCACCCCATCACCCCCCACAACATTAAGTACAGCAGGGAAGACCCTGTAAGCTCCTCTGAGATTCAGAACATATGAAAGCCAAATGTTCCTCATTAGGAATTACAGAAATGCTGCGTTTGTCAAAAAAATGCAGCTTGTTGATTTCAGACATACATTTCAAGAACTAATTCCCAGGTTAACTGACTACCTAAATAACAAGGTTCAGGGCCGGGCGTGGTGGTTCACGCCTGTAATCCCAACACCTTGGGAGGCCAAGGCGGGCGGATCTCCTGAGGTCAGGAGTTTGAGACCAGCCTGGCTAACATGCATGGTGAAACCCTGTCTCTGCTAAAAATACAAAAATTAGCCAGGCATGGTGGTGCATGCCTGTAATCCCAGCTACTGAGGAGGCTGAGGTGGGAGAATCACTGGAACCCAGGAGGCGGAAGTTGCAGTGAGCTGAGATCACGCCACTGCATTCCAGCTGGGGTGACAGAGAGGGACTCTATCCCTCCCCCGCAAAAAAAAGGGTCAGAAATAAGATCATTAAAATGGCACAGACTTTTCACCTCTAAGTCAATGGGAAGATACAGTGTCATGTACACGTGTTCCATACCCACAGCTTTCCAGTGATCGACACTTAATGAGGTTTATAATCTCTGTTCCATTTACAAAAGTAGAGCATCTTACCCCTGCAAAAAAAAATGGATCAAGTCCAGCCCAACTGTACAACTCTCTCTCTCCTTTTTCTTCTGTTTTATGAGACGAGGTCTTGCTTTATCACCCAGGCAAGAGTGCAGAGAGCCATCAGAGCTCACTGCAGCCTTGACCTCCCAGGCTCAAGTAATACTCTCCCCTCAGCCTCCCAAATAACTGGGACTGCAGGTGTATGACACCAGCCTGGCCAATTTTTTTATTTTTAGTAGAGACGGGTTGGGGGAGGGGGTCTCACTACATTGCCTGGTCTTGAACTCCTGGCCTCAAACGATCCTCCCACCTCAGCCTCCTGAGTTGCTGAGATTACAGGTATGAGCTTGAAAAGAAAAGAAAAGAAAAGAAAAGAACCAGGCACAGTGGCTCATGCCTGTAATCCCAGCACTTTCAGAGGCTGAGGCAGGTGGATCAGCTGAGGTCGGGAGTTCAAGACCAGCCTGACCAACATGGAGAAACCCCATCTCTACTAAAAATACAAAAGTTCGCCAGACATGGTGGCACATCCCTGTAATCCCAGATACTCAGGAGGCTGAGGCAGGAGAATCGCTTGAACCCTGGGCAACAAGAATCACTTAAACCATGGGCAACTCCGTCTTAAAAAAAAAAAAAGACTTATCTGGTTGACTCATCTGTTAATTAAAAAAGACTTAAAATAAGGCCGGGCGTGGTGGCTCACGCCTGTAATCCAAGCACCTTGGAGGCCAAGGTCGGCGGATCACCTGAGGTTGGGAGTTCAAGACCAGCCTGACCAAAATGGTGAAATCCCGTCTTTAAAAATAAAAATGACTTAAAATAAAAATATTTTCTATGAATCTTCTCCCCATCCAATCTCCACTCCAGCAGACCATAGAATTTATACAATAATCTGGTTAGTAACAAATTTTTTTTTTTTAATATCACACCAATGTATAGAATTTGTTCAGAAGCTGTTTTTTCTGTGTGTGTGTGTGTGTTTTTCTTTGTTTTGCTAATAGTCCTCTGTGTTCATTGGATTACTGTTACACTGCATAATCCTAACTTTATTTAAGAGATACCAGTAAGACACTTTCTGGCAAGCCATAACAGAACACCAGTTCTACAGGGTTTCTTATACATACACACACACACACCGCACCACACACTCACACACACACACACACACTCGCTCGCGCTCTCTCTCTCACTCAACGCAACCTGTGCAGTAACATCAGTACAGCAGGAAGAAGTGCCTCAAAATGATATTCTATAACATAGACCCTTGGAAGGCACTAAAGGATATTCAAAACAAGGACATCTGTGTCTACAATTCTTCTACTTGCAGCAGCATTATCTATCTCAGGCCATAAACTCAAAGCCTGGCCATTTGTGATTCTCTGCTTTATAAAGGCAGCCAGCAAAGTACCGCTTTCTAACACCATTTCATCACATGGTAGGAGACTGTCTGATCATGGCTAAAAAAACATCAAAAATTCACCAAAGCAGTAGAACACTGAAATCAGTGCCCAGTAAGTGCAAAGGCCCATGACATAAAGCTCTCAATGATAAAGCAAGCCCTCAGAGTAAAAGCCCCACAATGATCAGGAGGGCTCAACTCTCAGCTCCCAAAGGACTATCTTTGAAGTTATGTTAAGTAAAGGCCTAATTAAGACAGATACAAAAAAATTTGGTGTTTTGTTTTTCTTTGAGACAGAGTCTTGCTCTGTCACCCAAGCAGGAGTGCAGCAGCACGAATCATGGCTCACTGCAGCCTCAACCTCCTGGGCTCAAGCGATTCTCCCACCTCAGCCTCCCGAGTAGCTGGGACTATAGGCATGCAACACCATGCCTGGCTTTTTATTTCATTTTTTGCAGAGATGGGGGTCCTACTATGTTGCCCAGGCTGGTCTTGAACTCCTGGGCTCAAGCAATCTTCCCACCTCACCTCGCAAAGTGCTGGGATTACAGGCTTCAGTGGCCGTCTACAAAAAAGATTTTTATTCAAATCAAACCCTGTTCCCGGACCTTCATCTCATTTACACATACAGCAGCAAAGTACTTATCTCCAAATATGCAGATTTCTATACAGCCACCTAAACAGTAACAGAAATTTCACTACTTTTAGTCTCCTGTCTATGGAAGAATATTCAGAACAGAATTAAAAGATGGGCCATAGACACTAACAAAAGTCTTACTGTTCTAAAGATTTCAGTCCACTACTAAATCATTCCAAATTCTGTTGTACTTCATTTACCTGCCTGTAGGTCAGCAATAACCCATCAACCATACAGTTCCTTCTAACCAGTCTATCGGCTGTTATGTTTCCTGATATTAAGTCAATAAAGGCAACCATGACATTTGCTTTGGATGGGAGTCAAGTGTCTAGCTGGGATGCAGTAAAGGCCAAGGCCTAACTGAACTTCACTGTGTGGTTTCCAAACTAAGCAGCTAAGAGAGTTAAACTTTCAGTATTTGTGGCAAGTCTGGTGTGTGGTGTAATTAACCACCACCCAAGACAGTTAGGATCCTTCTTCAGTTTAGGCTACTGCTCTCCTTTAATAGATCTGATAAAAAGTACCTCCTAAGTCCATTGTATTCCTGAATGCAAAGGTATGCTAATTTCATAACAGGTGAATACAGTTCTCTCCAAACTGGTTTTGGGGCCCTGGGCTGAGTGTCTAAGTTCAATCATTTGCAGTTCTGTTTATGTTCATGGTCCCTCTGCCATCAACTTATATTGCCATCCTTGGAAGAAGAAATGTATCTGGGCATGAAAGGTGCTACATGAAATCCTTTTCCATGCCATGGTCAGGAAAACAAGCCCTTTTTCTTTGGGTGGTATCAAATCCCTCAGGTCCCTGAGGATCCCTGGGGAACTAAGCCAAATCCCACATTTTACAGATATGAAAACTGAAACCCAAGGTTACATGATTATTTAGTGGCTGAGCTTTAGGATGCAGGTGTCACTACTCTATTTTGTTGTCTCTGCTAAAGGGAAACAGCGCCAATTGACATCTAGTAACAATTGAGAAATCTATCAGGCTAATTTATTTTAATGGAGAAACATCCTAAACAAACTAAATTAATAAAGGCCTGACAGACTGTAAGTTTGTATGTGCACCATCAGCCTTACAAAAAGTCAGTTTATCCCTTTGAGTATGTCTAGCCAGGCATAGTTAAACCTATTATTAGGAAGTCCTGGCCAGGCACGGCAGCTCACGCCTGTTAATCCCAGCACTTTGGGAGGCTGAGGCAGGTGGACCACCTGAGGTCAGGAGTTTGTGACCAGCCTGCCCACATGGTGAAACCCCATCTCTACTAAAAATACAAAAAATTAGCCGAATGTAGTGGTGGGCGCCTGTAATCTCAACTACTCAGGAGGCTGAGGCAGGAGAATTGCTTGAACCTAGGAGATGGAGGTTGCAGTGAGCCAAGATCATGCATGCCATTGCACTCCAGCCTGGGCAACGACGGTAAAACTCCATCTCAAAAAAAAAAAGTCCTCATGTAGAAACTCCAAGGGAAAAAAAAAAAGATTTAATTATATACCAAGTTTTTCAGCCCTGGTAACAGCAACCAACCTGAAACTGTCAATTTTGCTCATCACATTTAGTTACAGGGGACAGGAGAGTCAAGCAGAAAGTGGAAAAATACTCTAGTTAAATAAAATTACCTACAAACAACTGTATTTATGACATAATTGCCACCTACACTGGCCAGATGTTACCACATTTTAGGATAGAAGAGAAGTACTATGAAATATGTCCCAAGTTGAGATGCCTGACTGACTTCCCAACAGCCAGGATCCTCATTGTTTGAAGTTGGTTTGAGGATCACACACTTCCCTACTGGCCCAGGCCACCATACCACCTTCTTCTCTCCAATTAGCTGGATAATTGTTCAAGTCCATGCAGCTCCACACAAGGCAGATCAACCAGTGGGGACTGTTTACTGCTTCTGGGATGTGTAATCTTTGAGATGAAAAGGGCCAAAAAGATTACCTTACCCAACCCTCTCATTTCACAGGAAAGGAAATCAAGGCTCAAAGAGGTGAAGTGACTTGCCCAGGGCACTACAGACAGTTAACCATAGACACAGGACTGGGACCAAGGTCTCCGCCTCCCTGTCTGGTCTTTTGCCCACTATGCCACACTATAATTTCACTACTTTAAATCATGGTTCACTGAGAGCCAAAGCCTAAATTACTTCAGGCCTGAAGCTCCCACTTTGAAGCCTGCTGGGGTAGATGAAGATGAGCACTCCACTCTGACATGAGGGTTGGATCTTTTGGATGAGACCAAAATGTAATTTTTGGAGTCTCTATAGAAAACCAATATACCAAATGGCACTGCAAATTATACAGGGAGGGGTCTTTAAAATATGCTCAGCATGAAAATTCCCGAGATCCCACTGTAGATCTAAGTGGGTGGGAATAACACGACAAAAGGTCAAAGGTCACAGCCTTAACCACCATAAAATAAATTCCTACAATACACATTTACCCAAACCAGTCTTTTAAAAAAAAAAAATGTCAATTTTCATTTTTTACATTGACATATAAAAATTATATCTACTTATGGTGTACAGCATGATGTTCTGATATATGTACACACTGTGGAATGGCTACCTCAAGCTGATTAACATATCGTTACCTCACATACTTACCATTTTTTTGTGGTGAGAACATTTAAAATCTCTGTTAGCAATTTTCAAGTATATAATATGTTGTTATTAACTATAGTCACCGTGTTATATAATAGATCTCCTGAACAGCCCAGTTCTAATGGTTTTAAAAAATGTCCTTTGATGAAGACGATGACAATGTAGCCACTGCCGATTCCTTTGATGAAGCCAACATTCTTTTAATGTCAGTGCCAAGGAAACACGCATTACTGATCAGCACAGGACAACTCCTTTGAACTGTAAGACCCATTTTAATCACCAACCATAAATTGATGGGCCTCACACAGTAAGCTATGACTGCTTCACTCAGTAGGAATAACATGCTCACACAAAAGAAAGCATATTCTGACACTGACTTTTTCATGTCAATATTACATCAGATTTCTGTGCTTTCAGCATAGGTTTTCTATTGTCTAGGCTTTCTGAGAGGCAATCTTTATGCATCCTCACACATTTGAATAGAGATTGGAAAGCACAAGATACTGCTGGGAAGTTGGTGTTGGCACAACCAAACCTTCCAAGTTGAGGCTTGAAAACAGGACTCAGAAATAGGGGCAAAGCAAGAGGAACCGGCCAAGAGAAAACGACGCTCTTTCTTCAGCTTATCAAGTGGTCGGCAGGAAACAGAAGCAGGAAAGAATTACCAATGGGGAGATAGCAAACCTATGGGCTCAAAGAAGAGGACTTTACAAACATCAAAGGAAGAACTCCCTGTGAAAAGGGAAAAATGGCTGTCCCAGGCAGGCATGGGCAAGGAGCCATATTTTATAGGACATTCTCTGCTGTTATTCTCAGTTTTCCCAGGAATCTCTCTTTCTAAAGTCACAGTCACCATCCTGGTCAGGCTTCTGCCTAGCCTGGAGGTCATCCAGTCTTTTTTTTCTTTTTTTTTGAGATGGAGTTTCCCTCTTGTTGCTCAAACTGGAGTGCAGCGGTGCAATCTCGGCTCACTGCAACCTCCGCCTCCCAGGTTCAAGGGATTCTCCTGCCCCAGCCTCCCCAGTACCTGGGGTTACAGGCGCGCGCCACCACACCCGGCTAATTTTTTGTATTTTTAGTAGAAACAGGGTTTTACCACGTTAGCCAGGCTAGTCTCAAACTCCTGACCTCAGGTGATCCGCCCACTTCAGCCTACCAAAGTTCTGGAATTACAGGGGTGAGCCACAGCGCCCGGCCAGGTCATCCAATCTTATTGTCAACTTCTGTAGGTCCCAGAAGTGGACATGGGCATCTGGATTGTGGGTTGAGGTGGCTAACTTCCACATTTGTTTTTTCTTTAAAAAACTGAGGAATAGTAACATCTCTTTAAACACTAAGGAAGCAAAATAAATACTGAGAATTTCAAAAGAGTTACATAAATATTAAGGCAGATTATTTAATAAAAAAAAATTGGTGGCAGCTAAAGAAATCAGGAAGTAAACAAAACTCAAAAACCTGATTATCCACTCTGTCTCAAACCTCCATTGCTCTTTTTTTTTTTTTTTTTTTTTTTTTAATATGGAGTCTCACTCTGTTGCCCAGGCTGGAGTGCAGTGGCATGATCTCGGCTCACTGCAACCTCCGCCTCCCGGGTTCAAGCGATTCTCGTGCCTCTGCCTCCCAAGTAGCTGGGACTACAGGTGCTCACCACCACGCCCAGCTAATTTTTTTGTATTTTTAGTAGAGACAGGGTTTCACCATGTTGGCCAGGATGGTCTCAATCTCTTGACCTCGTGATTTGTTTGTCTTGGCCTCCCAAAGTGCTGGGATTACAGGGGTGAGCCACCGCACACGGCCTGCTCCTCATCTCTTACCCTCATGAGCAGACAGCAATAATGTGATTACTGGTGCGAAGAGACAATCTGGAATAATTAAGGAAGAGTTAAAATATGTTTGGCTTGTGGTGTTTAAAAAGGAAGCAGTGGCCTGGCCGGGCACATTTGCTCACACCTATAATCCCAGCACACTGGGAGGCCAAGGTGGGCGGATCACTTGAGGTCAGGAGTTTAAGAACAGCCTGGCCAACATGGTGAAACCCCATCTCTACTAGAAATACAAAAAATTAGCCAGGTGTGGTGGCACATGCTTGTAAGCCCAGCTCCTTAGGAGGCTGAGGCAGGAGAATCACTTGAACCCGGGAGGTGAAGAGCGCAGTGAGCTGAGATCACGTCATTGCACTCCAGCCTGGGTGACAGAACGAGACTCAGTCTCAAAAAAAAAACAAAAACAAAAAAGAAGAAGGAAGCAGAGTATAACTGCTGAGGAGGCTGTCAGTAAACTTTACTACATTTATTTTAAGTTATGGGATTGTATTTCAATCATTTGGAAACTCACCTATGCTGCTGCGGCTGCTGAATGATTCAACAGATATTTGGTAAGTTCAACGTAGTGCCTGAGCAGTTTAATGCGGTTGTTAAAGGTAAGTTCAACGTAGTGCCTGAGCAGTTTAATGCGGTTGTTAAAGGTAAGTTCAACGTAGTGCCTGAGCAGTTTAATGCGGTTGTGAAAGGGCAGATTCTGGAGCCAAAGCACCTCAGGCAGTCACTTACCTTTCTGTGCCTTGAGTTTCTCACCCATAAAATGGGGATAATGCTAACTAACTTTAAAGAGTTGTTGGGAAAAGCTTCTGGATAGCTGAACACATGGAGTTTCCTGATGGGTGGCACACCCCAAGGGCATGAAATCCCCATGCCCCTTCCCACATGCCTTGCCCTATGCATCTCTCCATCTGTATCCTTTATAACAAACCGGTAAATGCAAAAGTCACCAACTCTAGTCTAACTGGTGTGGGCTACACGCAGACTCTGAGGCCTGGTGTGAGGCTCACACTGTCTGCTCTGGTAGACAAGAAATTATCAATGCTGGAGGCTTAATCTAGCTGAAAGAAACCTCTGGGAATGGATATCAGAAGATCTGGCCTTAATGTATTTTCACTGTGACTAGCAGGCTTTTCTCCGAAGGTGATCAAAACAAAGGATGTATTTTAAATATTTAAACAGTTACTGGTAGTTGGTTTCCTGGCTATCTAGTTTTCAGTGTGGCAGTCATGTAGTCACCTATATGTTTAAGCTGTTAAATGTGTTCCCCCCACCAATAATGAGATAGCCTTCCATGAACACTGTGCAGTTGTGTGCATGTTTGCTTTTATGTTCCCTTAACCATTGCATGCTGCCATTGAATTAGATGGATCAGTGGATATTTTAGGATGAGGTTAAAAAAATTTTATTAAATTCAACCATCATTAGAATTACTTTTGCTATCCTAGAACATTACATACTATGAATAAAACAAGTATACATAATTAGTGGCTCCAAGTATTCAAGTGTGTGCAGAGTTAAACATTTCTAGCTACAGCCAAATCTCCCTGGTATCTAATATTTTATTTTTCCAGTCATATTTTGCCCTTTACCTAAATCTTTTTTTTTTTTTTTTTTGAGATGGAGTCTTGCTCTGTTGTCCAGGCTGGAGTACAATGGCAAGATCTTGGCTCACTGTAACCTCTGCCTCCCAGGTTCCAGCAATTCTCCTGCATCAGCCTCTGGAGTAGCTGGGATTATAGGCACGTGCCACCATGCCCGGCTAATTTTTTATTATTAGTAGACACAGGGTTTCACCATGTTGGCCAGGCTGGTCTCGAACTTCTGACCTCAGATGATCCACCTGCCTCAGCCTCCCAAAGTGCTGGAATTACAAGTGTGAGGCACTTCGCCCAGTGACCTTTGCCTAAATCCATGCCACAAAGTCTTCTGTGTCCCTAGAATAATTCCATGAGCTTTTAAAGACTGTAGTAAGAAGGTAAATGCTAAAAAAAAAAAAGCTGTTGCAAGAAGAGTTACGTCAACATAAGTAAAGCTCTTAGAACAGGGCCTAATATACAGAGAAGCATCAGGTAAGTGTCATTATTATTCATCAAGAACTGTCTGAGACACTAGGATCTAATCACAACAAGAGATCTGATTCCTGCCTTCATGGAACATATAGTCCAATAGCAGACCACATTAATCAATAAAAAGTGCCATGAAAGGGACATACTGGAAACGGTGACAGCATATCAGGAGAGGATCTGGTCTTGTGATGGTGGGGGAAGCACAGTGTTAAAGGAGATTTTCCTGATGAAATGATATTTGAGTTAAGATCTATAGGAAGGGGAGAAGGAAAGGAGAATTTCCTGGGCAGATGGAATACCCTATGCAGAATTCTGAGACTGCAGAGAATTGGTTGTGTTTGAGGACCTAGCAAACCAGTGTAGCTGGACAGAGAAAGCGAGGGGATATGGGGCACGGTGGGGCTGGCAGAGAAGCCCCAGCATGCACTCATATGGAGTGGGCCACAAGAGTCAGAATCTTTTTTTACATGTCTTATTTGTTATCTATGCAGCTGAAGGAAAGATTGCTGTTCATATCGTTCTAAAGCCAACCTGGAAGAAAAAAAGCACTCCCCCTAAGGTGAAGCGTGCAATGCACCAACTACAATCTGTTCACACTCTCGGTGAGTCTCCTCCAGTGTTTTAATTTATAATAACCTTAGACTGCTGTTGCCTAGTTGGTTTACAGCTGAATATAAGCAGAACACATTAGAACTTCGCAGGAGACTGTAGTAAATATGGCTGCTTCTGTGATGAAATGTGGCCTTCAGGACAAACCCCAGTGCAGATTTTCTTGCTTTCTGAGACCCCTTGTCTGAGGGCTTTCTCTGGCCAGCGATCACGCATGAAATCAGAAACCTCCCTCGGAAGGGCTGAGGAGTTAAACCTGCAACCTCCTGTCTTTTTAATCTTCCAGGCGCCCCATCTCCACAGTAGCTGCAGTCAGGTACAGTGCCAGGGCTATTTTCATGACAAGAGACAGAAATCTTGGGGGTACTAAGCTTACAGGACAAGGTAAGTCATTGGCTCATGGTCTCACATTACTCAGGCAGCTTGGCAAGGACTTCAGGATTTGCCAATCTCTTCCAGGCACTCCCTGCCTCATACTTCTTCCTGTTGGCTAACTCTTCTAGTTCAACTCCTGTGTGCTAGGTCACTTACTCCAACCCCACCCCTAGGCTGGACTCTCATCCTACATATATACAGAAAGAAGGGTCCTATTACACACAAGGCAAGGCTGCCCCAAGGCCTATAAAACTCCTGCCTTCAAGGAGTTTACCGTCTAGCTGAGGAACCACGTAAGACAGGGAAAAGACGGCAAGCTCCATCTCCTTGCTTCCCGAAAGCCGACTTGGCAGCCTCCCCCAGGTCCTGCCCAGAGCAGGTCCAAGATTCTGAGCCCACACACCCTGCTTGGCTGTCTTCTCACTCCTTGGCCTAGCCTGTGTCCATACAGCTCTAAAACCTGTTATTTTATCCTCTCAAAACTCCAATTAAAAAAAAAAAAGTTCCTCAGGTATCCTCATGAGTCTAGAACATATAGATGCTTTTGGGGTGAATGAAGCTGACAGAAGATGAGGCAGGCACAGAGATGCGTGTTCTGGTTTGAGCTCTGGGCAAGTCATTAGATTTCTCCAGGCATAGGTTTCTAATTCTACAAAGTGAGAAGCCTGAGTTGGATGGCGGCTGCAGCTCTGAAACATGCCGATCCATGACTTACCAGACCCTCATCTCTCCTCAGGCTTTGCTGTAGCTTCTTCTAGCCCCAACCAATCAAAACATGCCCACAATCCACATAAGAATTTGAGAGAGTTTAGAAGTCCTGATGCCTTTGAACACAGTCATTTCCAATCCTGGTCTTACGACATCTAAGTGTTTCTACTTATCTCAAAATATTGCAACATTAGAAATTAGTAATAATCTAACTCACTTTAACGTTCAGGGTCGGGAAAAGAAACACCACCAAAATCAACTAATGTTATGTGGGACCAGGTAGCTGACTCCCAGGGACACATACCTACTATAGACTCTAAAACCAACCATCTTCTAAACTGAAAGGGCGATGCCTTTTCTTCTCTCAACCACAAATCAGATAAGTGACTGAACTTTTACCAGGCACCCAAAGCCCCAGAGATTTCCAAGCACTGAACCATCAAGATCAAGATGACTTAGGGTCAGTTTTACAAGAAACTGTGGCTTGGTTCCCAGTTAGTTGACCACCAAAACTTCAGATAAACTTGTTCTTGATCTCCACATGTAAAGGAAACCGTTTTCTTCTTTGTAAAACCAGCTCATGTCAAGTGGAAAATGAATTCTATCAGAATTCTAGGATAAGGTCACTGGATTGCTCATGATGAAGTAGTACCTTTAAAGGTCAGAGATTCCCCAAATTTGTTCTTACAACTTTCTGACAGCATTTGAATTCATCTGGAGATGTTACAAATACTTCTACAGTGGAAAAGACAAATTAATCTTATCAAATGTAAAAAAAAAATACACAAACACCCCACACATACCCATTTGTGTATCTGACAGCAGAGCCATCACAAAAATCAAAGAATGGCTGGTTCTGACCCCTCTGTGGGGCTCTATGAGGTTTCCCTGACAGGATTTAATGTCCTATCATGTTATCCTTAAAAATCAACAATGTGGCCAGGCATGGTAGCTCGTGCCTGTAATCCCAGCACTTTGGGAGGCCAAAGTGGGAGGGTCACTGGAGGCCAGGAGTTTGAGACCCACCTGGGCAACAAGGCAAAACCCTGTCTCTATAAAAAATATAAAAATTAGCTGGGCATGTTGGCACATGGCTGTAATCCCAGATACTGAGGAGGCTGAAGCACGAAAATCGCCTGACCCGGGAGGCAGAGGTGACAGAGCGAGACCCTATCTCAAAACAAAGAAAAAGAAAGTAAAGAGAAATCAACAATATTCACACTTAGTCCTTCATATTTGCTCAGGATTTTCAGACATACCTGAGGACTCTCAACACCAGTCCTCCAGAAGATTAGACAAGAAATAAACGGGAAGCTGGGCACGGTGGCTCACGCCTGTAAACCCAACACTTTGGGAGGCTGAGGAGGGCAGATCACCTGAGGTCGGGAGTTCAAGACCAGCCTGACCAACATGGACAAACCCGTCCATACTAAAAATGCAAAATTAGCCAGGCATGGTGGTGCATGCCTGTAATCCCAGCTACTTGGGAGGCTGAGGCAGGAGAATCACTTGAACCCAGAAGGCAGAGATTTCAGTGAGCCAAGATCATGTCATTGCACTCCAGCCTGGGCAACAACAGCAAAACTTTGTCTCAAAAAAAAAAAAAAAAAAAGAGAAAGAAACAAACAGGAGTACCAACCTGTACATTAACCCAACACTAAGTGAGGTGGTGCCATTCAGGGTGCAGGAAGGGATCTAGTCTAGGAGAGCACAGTGGTCAGGGAAGGCCCTACGCCTTATACAAATGACCAATATCTGATGAAACCACACCATGGCGTGTGGCAACTTACGAGGCCTCCATCTCCCTTGCTCTGCTCTATGTTTCTCCCCTACAACTCCTGAAGAATTTTATCACCTTGTCACATTCTATATAATGTATTTACCATGCTATTGTCCATCCCAACCAACTAGGTAGGCGTTACATGAGGGCAGGGGTCTTTGCTTTGTTCATGTGTCCCAAGCATCTCAAACAGTGCTTGGCATAAAATATGTACTCAAAAAGGTGGTAAACAAATGAACAGATGAACAGATGAAATCCACTACATTCAAGAGCTAGGAAGCTGGGAGGCTCAAAGAAAAACAGCCCTCCCATCTTCTACCCTCCCCCAGGTGAAAGTGTGAGGCTACACCAGAAAAAGAGACAGCTGGGGCACTAGTCACTTTCACCTAAATGGTGATCCTAATTTGGGAAGACATTTGGAAACAGGCCCACCAAAGAGATTTTCTAGTTCCATTGCTCTGTTTTACAGATGAGGAAGCAGAGGGGGAAATAACTGATTTGCCCAAAGTCACACAGCTAGCTAGTACAGAACCTCCTGACTCTCACTTGCTGAAAGAATACATATGATTTCATCACATGGGGCAAAAACACATATAGAAACAAGATACTGAGCCTATAATTACATTTTAAGACAGTTAAAATGATAAACTATGCCCATCTACTCAAGAAGTGCAGAACTGGTCTGCCACTTGGGATTTCCTTTAAGCATTAAGGTAAATCAGGAAACAGCCCTGGTGCTGGAGTCTACACAGCTCTTTCAGGCCAGGTGCCAAGCCCCACTCCGAGGTTGTCTTCAAAGAATGGGCTCCCAATTCTACTGACATGTGTCAGCCTGGTTCCAGTAGAGCTTTGGATTTGGTCCAGCCCACTCAATGTGATGCTTCGAAGCGAGCATCCTCTTGTTTCTAAACCAGCTATTAAGGATCCTCCAAGTAACAAAGATGGGTCCAGGGGCTGAGACAACTGACGGGTCCTCTCCTGTGTTCCACAGTTGGGCTTGTCAACTCAAGGCACCTGCTATAAAAACCCTTCAAGGGAACTCTGCCCGACTCAGGCAATGAGGCTAATAGCCAGCTCTCGCATGAAAGGGGAAGGGAGTGTCACAGCCTGCACCCTCCCACCATTTGCTTCCAAAACACATGTTCCCACCCTGATAGGAAAGTTCCTGTTTGCTCACAAGCTTCTTCTTGTGCTTTAACTAACTCACTCCTTCTACAAAGCCCTTCTCCTCACTCCCACTGGCTACTTCACTCTTGCTATAGAAAGCTCTTTTTAAAATCATGAAGATGATTTTACCCATCAGGGTACCTCGAAAACAGTATTGTTTTGATTTCTTAAGCCTCTTAATATATGGAAAAGGCAATAAACAAATATATAAAGAAGCATAAGTTGGGTAACTTTAAAGAAACATTTAAACATCTTACAATTTAGTAACTAAATATCTTTTAATATAACGCCCGTTAGTTAAAGCTGATAAAAGCAATTTCAACAGTTTGTACTCGAAGAAAAAAATCCATTAGTCTTGAATTACCTGCTCTCTAGAAGTTGAATGATATAGTATAGCAGAGAAAACATAATACTGGGTTCTTTATTTCTAGTTCTAACTCTAACTAGCAGACTCTATCAATCCCATCCTCTCTGTAAAATGAGCCAAATTCCGTCTCTAGTCTGGTCCCGTGTTCTGTAACATTACTGGGCATGTGGAGATGCATTTGTTCTTTCCAGGATTCAGGTACAAAAATTACTTGAAGGCCTCATCCTGGCTGCACATCAGAGTCACTTGGGCCTTAAAACATTATTTGCTTGTTTGGTAGAGATGGGGTCTCTCACTGTTGCCCAGTCTGGTCTCAGACTCCTGACTTCAAGTGATCCTCCTGTCTTGGCCTCCCAAAGTGCTGGGATTACACGTGTGAGCCACTGCACCTGGCCTTAAACTTTTTTTTTTTTTTTTTAAGATGGAGTCTCACTCTGTCACCAGGCTGGAGTGCAGTAGCATGATCTCAACTCACTGTAACCTCCACCTCCCAGGTTCAAGCGATTCTCCTGACTCAGCCTCAGTGGCTGGGATTACAGGCATGCACCACCACACCCAGCTAATTTTTGTATTTTTAGTAGAGACAGGGTTTCACCATGTTGGCCAGGATGGTCTCAATCTCTTGACCTCGTGGATCCACCCACCTTGGCCTCCCAAAGTGTTGGGATTACAGGCATGAGCCACTGCGCCCAGCAGCCTTAAACTTTTTTTTTTAAAAAAAGAAAAGATGCTGGCCCCCACTCCCAGAGATTCCAATTTCATCCACCTAGCATGGGGCCTCAGCACAGGGTTTTTAAAAAGCTCCCCAGGTGACTGAGTCATGGCTGGGAAGCACTGCCTCAAGTAACACATTCCTAGCCACAGCTGTGGCCCCCCCGTACAGGTGTTTCTCTCACTCCTAGTAGCTCCTCAGGAGTCATGGGCCATTGCTTTAAGAGAAGAGAGATCTGATTTACCTTGGTCAACAAACTCCTCTGACTGAACTGGAGATGTCAGGTTCTAGGGACATGACAGCACTGTTTGTTCAGTGAATGTACAGAAAAATTCGGTTTCCATGACAGACACTCCTGCAGCCCAGACAAACAATTATTTCCTCATCTGAAATAGAGGGGGGGGAAATAATCCACTGGAGAACGGAATGGTTTTGAATTATAATTATAAATTAGTCTACTAACAAAGGAAGCCATGTTTAATACATGAGAGGACAACTCTGGGCCAAGGTTCATTTTTTTAACAGTTGAAACACCATGCTGAGTGAAAAATGAAACTGACATGGAATAATCACAAACCATTTATCTCATGGGGTTTGGCAATGGAAAAATTAATCTTATTGCTGATAAGAGGAGCCCACCAAAAGGATACCACAAACTATGGGTCACATGCACCCAAGCATATATCCCGAAAGCTCCTCTAATTCTGTAGAAAGACACACAACTGGTGTGATCCCATTAAAGAGATATAAAATACAGCTGAAGCAACCTCCCACCCCCATCCACAACCCACTTGCTTGGTGATAAAACAGCCCCTCATTTTGTCTTAATGAGTCACAAAGAGGACTTCAATAAATATCTGCTGAGTGCCCACTACAGTGGGTATAACCAGCATGCCATGTTAATGCCACAGAGGATGCAATGATCAGCAAGCCAGGGTCGCTGCCTTCTAGGATGAACCAGCCAGAGAAGTGAGACACACCCCCAGCGGCATCTTCCTGGCCCCCTCACTCCTTCCTTCCCCTCATTAGTCTCTTCTGAGAGCTACCTAAGCTAACTTGGATCCCCTCCACTGTGGTTTGAGAGCCAGAGTCACAGCCAGTCTCTCTCTCATCACAGACCTGCTCCCTGGTGCCAGAACTGCTTAGCAGGTGGGGACTCTGCAAAGGCAAACACTCAGAACCAACATGGTAATAAGAGTTCTGTCTTTTCAGGATTTCTTGGTGAAGGCTGTGACTGAGCTAGAGAAGAGTGGCTTTGGTTAAAGGCCTCTAAGGAAAGAACTTTCAGTTTTGTTCTTTCAGACATATGACTAGGTGAGATGTTACTGAAAACATGCACCTGCTTGGATATTATTAGATCTCAAGCACAGAAATGAGCTAAAACTGTGTATTGGGCTTAGCATGCATTTTTTTTTTTTTTTGAGATGGAGTCTCGCTGTGTTGTCCTGGCTGGAGTGCAATGGCATGATCTCGGCTCACTGCAACCTCTGCCTCCCGGATTCAAGCGATTCTTCTGCTTCAGCCTCAGGAGTAGCTGGGATTACAGGCGCCCGCCACCATGCCCGGCTTATTTTTGTAACTTTGTAGAGATGGGGTTTCACCATGTTGGCCAGACTGGTCTTGAACTCCTGACCTTGTGATCCTCCCATCTTGGCCTCCCAAAGTGCTAGGATTACAGGCGTGAGCCACCGTGCCCAGCCTAGCAGGCTCTTAATCCCTACTCTCTCCATGATTGCTGGCTTTGACTCTATAGTCGAAAACGGTCAGTCTTCCTGATGGAGACTCTTAGGTGAAGGCAGTATTCCCATCTCAAAATGGCATCTTCGCACAACTCCAACAAATGGTAGGAGGCCATGATTCTTGATGGAGGAAAAGAGCATTACCTGGGTATTTTCCTGAAGCTTACAAGAAAGCCTACTGGCCTAGACCTCTCGATCCTTCTCTCATGGCTACATAGCTTGGTCAGCTCCTCAGGGTATGACTGAAGGTAGCCAGACTGGTTTATCCTAACATATGCACCAGAACATAAGCACTGCAGGAGCTGCTCTTCAAAGGGAGAGAGGAGGATCAGGTTTAAGGTTTGGTTCTGCCACTCACACATGACCTTGAACACCAGCCCTCGCTGCGCTTGGCTTTTCCCATCTGTCTGCTCTGGAAGACAGAGCAGGGTAGTAATTTTCTTCAACTTTGGAGAGAAGGCTAATGCCTGAGAGAGGGTGCCCCAAACACGACCCTCCTAGGTTCTGATGTGTTTATATTGTCACTGAGGGATGTGCATCATATTTCCTATGTGCAGCTGAAGGGGGAAAAATTTTGACTCATTTGACTAGATGGCCAAGAACGCTCAAGCAGTCTAATGCACTATGATTCCAGTTATCCTGGGAGGCTACACATCTATTCAGACATGCTTCTATAGCTCAAAATACTTCTGTAATTCTTTGGAAATTCCCTTCAAAGGATAAACTTTTGAATCCCCTAAATGGTAAAAATCCTGCTCACTTTAGGATGGATTTCATTTTAATAAACAGCTGAAAATCAAATCCAAGTGTCCTCAATAAATTGTGTGATCAAATTGAGTAATAACAATTTTGATCAAAAGTGCAGTGTGAATCATGTAAAAGTCCTATTAAGCAAAAACTGGAAGGAACTGGGGACTGTTTTAACTTGTATAAGGATAATTGGCTTAAGAGTAAATATTTGTTTTTAAAGGTTCCCTTTTGTTTTAAAGTTGAATTATTAAATGAGTTAGATAAGTTATTAAATTTAACTGGAATTTTTTTTAAAGACTGATTTCAATAACATGTAAACTGATGCCAAAGGGTGACTATTTTGAAAGGGACATATTTTTTTGGAAGAATAAATTCAGGTATATGTAGGAAAAGCAAAAAAAAAAAAAAGGCTCAGATATTACATTTTCTTTCTTCTTTTTTGTTCCTTTTCTTTTCCAAGTAGATAATCCCAGCAAAAGCTATTACTTTATCATCAAGTGGTACTTTAATGTTCCTAAGAAAAACAGCCACGTGTTTTAAGAACTGCAGCCTCCAAAAGGTACAATCAATGTACCAACTCTTGATTTATGAACAGTCTTGAGGCAAAATTTTAAATGGCTCACAACTGACCATACAAAGAATCTTATCTGCAGGAGGCAGGCTACCCTCAAAACCAGAGAATTACCCCAAGGTATCTGAGGGTGCTCATGGAGCCACTTCTCCTAGAAAGTTGATCTGGAACTACTGCAAACCAAACAACCCTGCAAATGAGTTAATTAACAAATCCAAATAAAACATTTTCTTAATAGCTTTTACCTACAAAGGTGTCATCCAGAGACTAACCTGGTTTATTTACATCTTCAAAATATAAACAAAATCATCGGGGCCACAGTGGCTCACGCCTATAATCCCAGCACTTTGGGAGGCCAAGGTGGGCAGATTACCTGAAGTCAGGAGTTCGAGACCAGCCTGGCCAACATGGAGAAACCCTGTCTCTACTAAAAATACAAAAAAATTAGCCAGGCATTGTAGCGGTCGCCTGTAATCCTAGCTACTCAGAAGGCTGATTCAAGAGAATCACTTGAACCCAGAAGTCAGAGGTTGCAGTGAGCCGAGATCATGCCATTGCACTCCAGCCTGGGTGACAGAGTGGGACTCCATTTCAAACAAACAAACAAACAAATAAAATGTAAACATTCTATTTTCATCCAACTTAAAGTCCACACTGCTAAAAGAAAGTGGCCACTGATATAAGAAAATGGCAGGCCATACACGGTGGCTCATGCCTGTAATCCCAGCACTTTGGGAGGCTGAGGCAGACGGAACACAAGGTCAGGAGTTCGAGACCAGCCTAGCCAATATAGTGAAATCCCGTCTCTACTAAAAATACAAAAATTAGCTGAGCATGGTGGCGTGTGCCTATAGTCACAGCTACTCGGGAGGCTGAGGCAGAAGAACCGCTTGAACCCGGAAGGCGGAGGTTGCAGTGAGCTGAGATCACACCATGGCACTCCAGCCTGGGAGACAGAGCAAGACTCTATCTCAAAAAAAAAAAAAAAAAGAGAGAAAAGAAAATGGCATACTTTAAAGCAGCTATCATAAAAACAATTTAAGGTTGGTTTTGTGTTTTTTAAAAGATTCAACATTGCTTAGGGGCTGGGGGAGAGGGCCGTAAAAGACTACATACAATCAGCAAATTTCAATTCTAGGAATCTATCCCAGCGAAATAACTAAGCACTTCAGACTCATTCAAGAGTTTAGCAACAAGAAAGTTAATTATATTGTTTATACTAATGAAAATAAAAACAGCTGGGCATGGTGGCACGTGCCTGTAGTCCCAGCTACTCGGGAGGCTGAGGTGGGAGGATCGCTTGAGCCCAGGAGTTCTGGGCTGTAGTGTGCTATGCCGATCGGGTGTCCACACTAAGTTCAGCATCAATATGGTGATCTCCCAGGAGCAGGGGACCACCAGGTTGTCTAAGGAGGGGTGAACTGGCCCAGGTCAGAAATGGAGCAGGTCAAAACTCCCATGCTGATCACACCTGTGAATAGCCACTGCACTCCAGTCTGAGCAACATAGCAAGACCCTGTTTCTTAAAAAAGAAAGAAAAGAAAAGAAAAACATCTGTGTAGTGAAAAAAACTTAAAAAAAAATAAAAATAAAAACAGCCTCCATATCTAAATACTTGAGTGGTCAAATTATGGTACATCCACTTCATTCAGAGGAATACTATGCAGCCAATAAGAATAATGTTGCAGAATTAAGTTTATTGACATAGATCTCTATGTTCCAGTGTAGGGAAGAAAATATTATCTTTACATATATGCACACAGAAAAAGCATCTGGAAGAATATATGTCAAGATATCAGTAGATTAGTCATTAGAGAAATGCAAATCAAAAGTATAATGAGTACCACATCCAGCAGGAAGGCTAAAGTTAAAAAGATAAATAATAACAAGTATTGGTGAAGGTATAGAGACACTGTAACCCTCTGACATTGCAGGTAGAAATATAAAATAGTGCAGCTGCCTTGAAAAACAGGCAGTTCCTTGAAAGATTAAACAAAGAGTTACCATATAACCCAGAAATCTCATTTCTAGATATATGCTCAAGAAGAGTGAAAATAAATGTCGATTCAAAAATTTGTATACAAATGTTCATAGCAGAATTATTAATAGCCCCAAAGCAGAAACAATCCAAATGTCCCTCAAAGGATGGATGATATGGTTTGGCTCCCCACAATTCCCATGTGTTGTGGGACGGACACAGTGGGAGATAACTGAATCATGTGGGTGGGTCTTTCCTGTGCTGTTCTCGTGATGGTCAATAAGTCTCACGAGATGTGATGGTTTTAAAAATGGGAGGCTCCCTGCACAGGCTCTCTTTGCCTGCTGCTATCCATGTAAGTAAGATGTGACTTGCTCCTCCTTGCCTGCTGTCATGATTGTGAGGCCTCCCCCAGCCACGTGGAACTTTAAGTCCATTAAACCTATTTCTTTTGTAAATTGCCCAGTCTTGGGTATGTCTTTATCAGAAGCGTGAAAATGGACGAATACAATGGATAAATAAAATGTGATATAGTCATATAATGGATTATTCAGCAAGAAAAAGGAGCAAAGTACTGACACATGCTATTATACAACATGGATGAACCTTGAGAACATGATGCGAAGCTAAAGAAGCCAGTTACAAAAGACCACATGATGTATGATTCCATTGATATAAGATGTCCAGAATAGGCAGATTTATAGAGACAGAAAGTAGATTTGTGGTTGCCAAGGTCTAGGAAGTTTGGGGGAAATGGTGAATAACAGCTAATAGGTATGAAGTTTCTTTCTGGGATGATGAAAGTGCTCTGAAATGGGCTGTGGTGATGACTGCAGAATTCTGTGACTACACTAAAACCTACTGAATCGTACACTTTGAATGGGTGAATTGTGATGCTAGGTGAAATATATCTCAATAAAATTGTTTAAAATGTTCATAGAGGTAACACTTAGAAAATAAGATAATAGAAGGCTTGTTTTTTGTTTTTTTAATTTAGGCTTATCTATCCTTTCTAACTTTTCTACAATGAATATGATTACTTTGAGGTAATCCCTCAAAAAAATATCTTCCCCTGTTATCATACAGAAAGCACTAAACACACAAAATAATTGAAAAAGTGGAAATATGCCTTTCCTTATAATCCCTATGGCCCCAGCAAGGTGACTGGCAGGCAAAGCACGCTTATTGCCACATCAACCCTGATCATTTATAACCCCAGTCCCCAACCCAAGGCTGGGCACAGAAGCTCAATGTTTTCTGTTTTTTTGTGTTTTTTTTTTGAGATGGAGTCTCGTTCTCTTGCCCAGGTTGCAATGCAGTGGTGTGATCTTGGCTCACTGCAACCTCCACCTCCCAGGTTCCAGTGATTCTCCTGCCTCAGCCTCCTGAGTAGAGGGGATTACAGGCACATGCCACTGTACCTGGCTAATTTTTGTATTTTTAGTAGAGATGGGGCTTTGCCATATTAGCCAGGCTGGTCTCAAGTGCCTGACCTCAAGTGATCCGCCCACCTTAGCCTCCTAAAGTGCTGGGATTACAGGTGTGAGCTACTGCACCCAGCCGAGAATTTCAATGTTTTCTGCATTGACGATGGTTTACTAAGGTGCTGCTAAAGCAACAAATGTAACGGTGTACTCAGAACGTTTCCTATTGGGTTACAGGAGACATTCTACGGGGAAAAAAGTGGAAAAAAATAGAGAACATTGTATTTTTATACTGTTATATTTGCTGTATGTTTGCACATGAGCAAGGATAAGATAATCAGAAGTGACACAGAGACTGTCTAAAACCAGTTGTGTTGCTCTAACGCAGGGAAGTTTGAAACCAAACATGGGATACAGGTAAAGATAGGAGAAAAACAAAACAAAACAGTTTTTGGGAAATATTTCCAACCAGTATGTTTATAATTCACAAACTATGATTCACCAGTCCTATTTTTTAAGCCAACATCACACTCTAATCATATTCCTAGGTTACAAGCCCAGAGTTATTTGTGCATAATAAAAACTGAATCCATTAAGATGATACATTAGGCTTTTCTCCCCCCATACATCTCTTTTGGGAGAACATTTGATTATAAAACCTACATAATATTGAACCTACATATTACTTTGGATCCCGAAACCAAAGAGGTTTCCTATGAAAATGAAAGTTATCCAAGGATTCTTTCAACTGAAAAATGGAATCCAAATCTGGGGCAGGCAAATAATGAAACCCTCAGACCCATGCAAGTGGTACTATTCCATCCAGACATGAAGAAAATTTTAAGTAGCTCACTGTATTTATGTTCTGAAATATGGTCTATTGTTGAACTCTCTCTCCGAATAACTTTCTGATACATTGTTTTCCTGTGCTCTGAGAAGCTACATTACTGCAGAAGGCTGAGCAGGCAGGCAAGTTAATGAAACAATACACATGTGCACAACTACAGTTTAATTTCATGATCGGCAGCCCTGATAGCAGACTCAATGAAACATTCTACTTAGGGCCTCAATATAAACAGCTTGATATCGCCTATTAGGATAATTAATGGAGGTGATCACTGTCAGAATAAATGATAAGCAAAGACATTTCTAGTTAAGACTCATCTATCAGATTACAGTGTTTCTGTACACCTATGATCCTCAGTTCTCTGACTTTTTAAAAACCTCCCTCTAAAACCAAAATATTGGCTAAATGAAAGAAATTTGATATATTATAGCTTTAAAAACAGGTACTTTGCTTCACATTGTACTGATTTCTTTGATAATTGAGAGATGTGGCACCTGAACACCCTAAAATGAGGACTGCTGACAGTGATGATGTAACACTAACCAACTCTCCGAGCAAGACAGAGGTCTAGGAAGAAAGGAGAAACTCACGGACTAAATAAGCACATTCTGGATTAACAAAAGACAGCCTCAAGTGCTTAATAATACCAATGTTATTGCGTTTTGGATCTGGTAGCCTCAAGTCTCAACTCATAATGAGTCAATGTCTGGTTCCATAAGACAAACACTGAAAGAAAATCACAGTATCACCTCCAATGCAATAGTTACTCCATCAATCAAAAAGAAATATCATCAAAAACTATTTTTTGCAGAAGCATAGTATAACATTCAAAACATGATGACTTAGAGTAAAAAGCATCTTTGGAGGGTAAAGAGAATTTACTTTTATTATCTATTATATGCATGCGAAGAAGGTGCCTTCCTTCACAGGTTAGCTGTCCCCCATTTCACCTAACAGGAAGGAGTCTCTAAGAATTAAAACAACAGCTGGGTACAGTGGCTCACCCCTATGATCCCAGCACTTTGGGAGGCCGACACGGGGTATTACCTGAGGTCAGGAGTTTGACACCAGCCCGGCAAACATGGTGAAACCCCGTCTCTACTAAAAATACAAAAATTAGGCTGGGCGCGATGGCTCATGCCTGTAATCCCAGCACTTTGGGAGGCTGAGGTGGGTGGATCACCTGAGGTCAGGAGTTCGAGACCAGCCTAACCAACGTGGAGAAACCCCGTCTCTAAAAAATAATAAAATAAAATAAATAAAAATAAAAATACAAAAATTAGCCAGGTGTGGTGGCGGGCACCCGTCATCCCAGCTACTCGGGAGGCCAAGGCAGGAGAATCACTTGAACCCAGAAGGTAGAGGTTGCAGTGAGCCAAGACTGCACCACTGCACTCCAGCCTGGGCAACAAGAGCGAAGAAACTCCATCTCAAAAAAAAAAAAAGGTAAAATAACATGCCTAAGGCACAGCTAGCAAGTGACCAGTTAGAACTCAGATTTGTCTGATTTTATATCCATTGCATTCTGCACAACATTCTGCTGCCTGGTTTAACTGCAAACTTTGCTATGAGTTTCATTTACAATTTAAAAATAATAATTCTTACTATGTTTGGGGGTGAAAACTCTTAGGATAAAATTCTAGGAGTGAAATTCTGACCTTTCTTTCTTTCTGTTTTTTTTTTTTTTTTTTTTGAGATGGAGTCTCGCTCGCTCTGTCACCCAGGCTGGAGTGCAGAAGCCCCATCTCTGCTCACTGCAACCTCCGCCTCCCGGGTTCAGGCGATTCTCCTGCCTCAGCCTCCCCAGTAGCTGGGATTACAGGCCTATGCTAACAAGTCCGGCTACTGATTTTTTTTTTTTTTTTTTTGTATTTTTAGTAGAGACGAGGTTTCACCACGTTGGCCAGGCTGGTGTCGAACTCCTGACCTCAAGTGATCCACCCGCCTCAGACTCGCAAAGTGCTAGGACTACAGGTGTGAGCCACAGTGCCTGTCCTGACCTTTCATCTAAATAGTAGTTACACTAAACTACAACCTTTTGATAAGGGTCTAGAGTATTTTACCCTGAACTCTGAGAAGTTTGGATTTCTAAATACAAATTGGAAATATTTACACGAACTGAAACTATATCGTTTCAACGAAAGCTAAATCATTGTTTTTGGCTCTTTAGCCTAAGTTATTCAATAATCAAACACTAGAATCCAGCGAAAAGTAGTGAAAGAGAAGATGTGGCAAAGGAAACTGTATATACCTATCCCTGAATGGTATGAAATGGTCGAATTCCACATCAAACATTTGGTCATTCTGCTTATACTCTCATTTATGAACACATGCCAAGCAGTAGTTAACCAATCCAAGGTGAGCTGCTCAAGTTCAAAACCTGACCTTAGTTGTAAAAGTGGGGTTTTTATTTGAAAGAAAAACTTAACTTCCACAAGTTCTATTTATAAATCAAGCGTCTACAAATGTTCCTTTATTAAAAATAAAAACAACTGAATTTGAAAAAGGCGACCTTATTTATTTACTTCGTCTGTTTCCAAATTCTTGTTACTCCAAGAGTACAGACGGTTATTTACCTAAAATCCAAAACCTCCGAAGTGTTCACGCGGTGGCTGGCACGCAGGCACACACATGTCAATGCTCTACTGGGACACCTGGTACATGATATCCCTATTAAAGAGTACACAGTACCTTTAAAGAGGTCATTAAACAGAACACCGACAAGTTTGCCATGCCCACATCCTGAACAATACATTTTGTGAAAACACTCGATAATTTAGGTTCTTCCAACCAGAAGGAAAAAAAAAGCCAAGTCTCCCACAAAATGTCCTCCTCAAATACACAGCTGAGTGAAGGTCATAAATAGTTAAATGAGCGTAAACCAGGCCCTATCATTCATCTCCTCCAGAAAAAGATGAAAAGACATTTCTGACGGCCCCAGGTGCTCTCCCACGAGGAGACAGTCTTTCATTAGAGGTTGTGAAGCGACCTCAGCTCGAACCCATGCGTGATCTTCCAACAGCGCAATTCCCACCGCTCCACTCGCTCAAGGAAGTCTCGGCGCACAGAAAAAAGCCTGCAGCCTCCCAATACTAAGAAACCAGCAGGGCAAGTGGCAGAAGCCAGCCCTCGGGTGAGAGTCCTTACCCTCTGTTGCATACGTTCCCCAAAGTTTTCGAATTTTTAAAAAGTTCCAACAAGGATTCGCAGCGCAAGAGAGACCCCTCCCTGGATCCCAGCGCCCTTTCCGCTCCACAAGCGGCCCCCGCCAGGCAGCGCCGGCGCCCACCCTCGAGGAGGAGGGTCCCCCGCAGGTGGGCGGCCTCCCCAGGCCGGGGACTTCCGGGACCCCCAGGTGCCGTCCAGGGAGACACAAAGTTGCGCCCGAGCCCGCGGGGTCCGGGGAGCCGCTGCCCGTGACAGCCGCGCTGGCCCAGGAGGCTCCTCGGGCGGCGGACGCCTCGGTGGGGCCGTGACTCCCGTCAGAGAAGCGCTCCCGGCCCTGCGCCTCCTCCTACGCCCGGTCCGAGCCTCCCCCGGCGGGGCGCACGGAGTCTCTGGCCACCGCCGCGTTCCCGGCTCGGACTCCAGCCCCGGCGGCCGGCGCGACGCTGCCCCGGCCCCGACCCGGCCGGCGCGAGCTGTCCTCCACCCCACGCTCCCCGGTCACTCACCCCGAGGCCGGGCAGCAGCAGTGTCAGCAGCAGCAGCAACCGCCGCCGCCGCCGGACCGGCATGGCGGGGACTCGGCCCTGGCTCCGGGGGCGGTACGGACGGAGGACGGGGCGGGGGCGCCGCGACGACCGCGCGGCGCTGACCGAGCCTCAGCGGACGCAGAGCTGACTAGGCGGCGGCGGCACCCCCATTCCCGGCCCTATAAGCGCCGGGTGCCACCGCTTCTTCCGGTCGGGCGGGGTTGGGGGCGGGGAAGAGGCGGTGTCAATATAGGGGGCGCGTCCGCGGCGGGGGAAATGGGAGGGACTGGTCCGGGGCGGGGCCGAAGGCGGCGCTGGCATCTGGCTGGCTTCGCTCCTGAAGGCCGCAGCGGCTGTAAAGGTCCAGGCCTTGGCGTCCAGCCTCTGGGGGACTGGGTGATCGAGGCGCGAAGCTTGTATGTGGCTGGGAGAGACCGGCAATGCCCCCACCAGGCGGTCCCATTAACCCCGCCGAGGGACCTGCGGGGTCTGACTCCATCCGGGAAAAGGGCAGCACGTGAGCGGTCCCGGGTGCCCAGAAGCCCCCTTTTCGCTCTTTCTGCCGTGGTGGAATCATCCGCGAAGTTTACTGAGGCGACCTTGGGGGCGAGGGTTTCAGCACCTGCCGGGGACTTGCAGCCAAGACGGCGCAGCTGCCCCGCGCGGCAGTCGCAGGGTTCACAGCCCTAGGGTCTTCCAGCTGTGCCTCGTCTCCTCCAGGGCCCCTTTCTTCCTTTTCCTTGCCCTCAGGAATTCCCCTCAAGTCATGTCCAACAGCCATCAGTTCCCTTTGGTATGAACCACAGCCAAGTCACTCACCAAAAATTATAAGGAGGCAACCATTTCAGCCACTTGTGTCACATGTGTTGACGTGACACGCGTGGATGTGAAGATGTAGATGGCCTGGGTCACAACTCGTTGGAGGGAGTGTGTGGGTTGGGGCCTCCTGCAGGGTCTGTGTCAGGGTGTGGACTACTAATTAAAGAGCTCCGCAGCTGTTTGCTCACTGGCACTGGCCTCCACTGAGAGGAACACGGAGAGGGAGGACATGTCTTTTGCAAGGAAAGAGAGTAAATTGAGATTTGGAGCCTAAGGAAAGGTATAGAACTTATCCTAGGAGAAAAAGAAAACAGGGCTACAAAATTCTCTAATTTTTCCTGACTTGCTCATTTGAGAGCCTAAGATTTGTGATAATTCAAAAGAAAAGAATAAGCAACTCTAGACAAAACAGCAAAGTAGTAGTGGGGACTGGCCGAATGTCTGGTCCGTGTGCATTGTGGTCCATCCTAGCCAAATAAAACAGACAAAAATGAGAGTAAGCCCAAATCCTGCAAATAGAGTTCCCCCACTCCTAACCCCCTAAGCCTGGATTACAATTAAGGGACTAATCCTACCGCACGCTGGAGACCCCGACACACCTCTGTAAGAGTGGGGAGAATCTTGGCAACTGTGAAAACAGTAGAGACATTTTGAAAAGTGTTGCCTGCATGTCTAAATGCAAACAGAGGTTTGGGATGGGCAGAGAGATGTACTGAGAGGCCCAGCACGTCTGAGCAGTATAGCCAGGCGTCCAGGGAGGAGCCTACAACCCTGAAATTCGGAGGAGCTCTTTATTTCTAGACCTTTTATCTTTTCTTTTTAGAGATGAGGCTGCTCTCGAACTCCTGGGCTGAAGAGATCCTCCCCAGTAACTGGGACTACAGGTGTGCCCCATAAAACCTGGCTTGGGAGGAGCCCTTTAATGATTACCTGTCTAGTTTGCCAGCTGTCAACAGCATCTGTTAGACCCTGTATACTTGCATTACAAGAGAAGCTTGACTGAAAAATGTCACTTTCACATCATCCCCCACCCCCCATGCTTTTTCTCAGAGTAAGTCTAGGAGGGGAAAACTCATTGTACCGGAACTCTGGCAGCCCTTTTACAATTCAGAATGTCACTGTGACCCTGAAACATCAGCAGATGAAACACAAAGGGGAATGCTGACCTCAATTTGACTCATAAATCAGTTTTAAAGATCCTGGAAAGAAAAAAGAAAACAATCTGATCCAAGGAGCATGGCCAGGTAGGTATATTTATCTTACACTCAGTTGGACCAAAGCCCCAGGGCTTAATTGCACTGTTACCTGTTCTCTGGATTTCTTATGCATTGATTAGGTTATAACCAGTCCACATGCTTCCTGCACTTCTAGACTTGATTGGCAATCCAGACTGATAAGCACTGGTTTTATTTATGGTGGGATTGCCCATAATCTTGCTCCACAGTGAAGTACTTCTGTAGGCAGCTTCTTGCTTATGATAAAGTAAAAGCTGGCAGCACCGATACACACCAACAGAAATGGAATATTTTGTAGGGTGCCTTTGAAGTGGACCTGCCCATATAAAAGACCTGAAAATGGGTAGTAAATGACCTTTCTGCAAGTCACATTAAATAACATCCACTGAATAAAGCAAAGGTCATGGTTTTCATGTAAAGACAAGCCCTCTTTTCCACCAGTGTAAAAAACATATATACATCAGATTCAACGAAGAACTGTACCAGGCCCTGATTATGGGGAGGTGGGAGAAAATCTTATTTTCACTTCTCTTTAAATCACTGGTTCCTGAAGTTGGAGAGAAAAAAAAAAAAAAAAACCAAAACAACAGATTTCCAGGCTAGGCACGGTGGCTCATGTCTGTAATTCCAGCACTTTCGGAGGCCAAGATGTAAAGATTGCTTGAGATCAAGACCGGCCTGGGAAACACAGTGATACCCTGTTTCTGTAAAAAAAAATAAAAATAAAAAATAAAAAAATAAAAATTAGGCATGGTGGTGCACACCTGTAGTTCCAGTGACTTGGTTGGGAAGCTGAGGTGGGAGGATGGCTTGAGCCCAGGAGGTCAGGGCTGCAGTGCGCTGTGATCATGCCATGGCGCTCCAGCCTGGACGACAGAACAAGACTCCATCTCAAAAAAATAAAAATGAAAAACCTATTTCCAATAACTTCTTGTACCCCTTTCCCTGACTGATTCACAATGTCCAGGGGCAGAGCCAAAGACCTGTGCGTTTTACAGTTTCCACTGTACAGTGAAGGCAGTCAAGATCAGGGCTCCAGCTCAATCATGACGTCCAGCCTTAATCCCTGCAGTCAGGAATCCGTTTTAGTTTAGCAAATGTCGCCCTCTAGTGGAAGAAATTATGACCCAAAAAAGGAGTTTGTGCCTGTCTGATTTGTGTTTAAAACCCTTCAAAATCTCATTTAAAAATGCTTGTGAGGTTGATTTGCAGATAGCTATTTAGTGAGAAGCTAGATACCTTTGAAGGAGGAGACTTGAAAGAAAAATCTAGTAAAACCAGAAAGGTCATGGTTGAGAGCTCCAGTAACATTTTAAAGGAACAGTATCGTTAGCAGAATAAAGTCAGATTTTTTCTTTTCAGTGATCTCGTTGCTGCTGCTGCTTCCAGAACTGAATTTACAGAATGTGTGGAGTAGTTATGGGATAAATATTAATACAATACTGGGGCCAGGTGCTGTGACTCACACCTGTAATCCCAGTACTTTGGGAGGCTGAGGTAGTGGATATCTTGAGCCTAAGAGTTTGAAACCAGTCTGGGCAACATAGTGACACCTTGACCCTACAAAAAAAATAATTAGCCAGGTATGGTGGTGCACACCTGTAGTCCCAGCTACTCTGCAAGCTGAGGGGAGGATCGCTTCAGCCTGAGAGGTGGAGGCTGCAGTGAGCTGACATCGCACCACTGCACTCCAGCCTGGGCAGCAGAGCGAGACCCTGTCTCAGAACAAACAAACAAGCAAACAAAAAACAACGAAGCAAGAGTCTCTGATAGCAAGCTAAATTCTTACCTCCTTCCTGCTCTTATGTTTAAGGGACGTTTTAAAAGCTGTTCTCATTGTTGAGCACTTTGGTTATTAGGTAACTAGAACTTTGGCTTTTCCTGTTCTAGGATGACTGGATTTGAAGATTGTGACACTCATTCTCAGAACTTCCCTTTACCACAGAATCCCATCCACTACACACTTTCTTAGTTCTTATTTTTTTTTAACATTATACCATAAGGAGTAAAAAGTGATTATTTATTATATTTTATTGGCTGTTTGCTGTTTGGAAATGTGCAACTGCATGCTTTATGGCATCATCTTGTCTTATCTTTACTCTAAGACCATGACCTTTACCTTATACAGTGGATGTCACTTAATTTTTTTTTAAGAGACAAGACCCTTCCCCCACTACCCGGCACCCGTCACTCACCACCCCACTCCCAGATTCTACCCTGTGGGGTAACTTAGGCTAATCCTGACTTGTTATTTGTTCACTTGTCTCTGGGTGTTGTATTCCACACCCACTTGTGCCAAGTCTGTACGCTGCCACAGAAAGTATCCAGTGTTCCCAGTTTATAGTACATTAATATTTTCAAAGGGCCAAGGCAGCACTGAGATGGAAATGGCCATCTCTCAAAGTGCCTCCACTTCCTTGCTGGCTAGCCCTCCTAATCCCCTGAGGTCTGGCTTAATTCCACAGAACTCTCTGGAAACTTCTTTCAAGCAGCTCATAAACGTTCTTCCTCTTGTAAAATCCCCTTGGACCTGATTCCTGGGTTATTTCTTTTCCCCCCCCATCGGACCTCTTTTTGATTCAGATATTTTATGGGTTCTTTCCTCTTGAACTTTTCCTCCTTGGACATTACCATTTTCTGGCTTTCCTCCTATGTCTCTGCTTCCCCCCTCCCCACCCCCTTCCAGATTCTGTGTGTTTTTTTTGCAGGGGGTGGGGCGGGGTTTGAGTCAGGGTTTAGGTCTGTTGCCCAGGCTAGAGTGCAGTGGCACCACCTCAACTCACTGCAACCTCTGCCTCCCAGGCTGAAACCCCCAGGAGCATACCATCCTCTCATCTCGGCCTCCAGAGTAGCTGGGATCACAGATACACATCACCACACCTGGCAAATTTTTTTATTTTTTGTAGAGGCCAGGGGAGTGGGTCTCCCTTTGTTGCCCAGGCTGGTCTCAAACTTATGAGCTCAAGCAATTGGCCCACCTCAGCCTCCCAAAGTGCTGGGATTCGGCCCGGCACAGTGGCTCACGCCTGTAATCCTAGCACTTTGGGAGGCCAAGGCAGGTGGCTCACCTGAGGTCAGGAGTTCAAGACCAGCCTGGTCAACATGGTGAAACCCCGTCTGTGCTAAAAATACAAAAATTAGTCGGGCATGGTAGCAGATGCCTTTAGTCCCAGCTACTTGGGAGACTGAGGCAGGAGAATCACTTGAAACCCGAGAGGCAGAGGTTGCAGTGAGCCGAGATCGTGCCATTGCACTCCAGCCTGAGCAGCAAGAGTGAAACTCCATCTCAAAAAACAAAACAAAACAAAAACAAAGGAAACTTCCTAATTAAAAAGTAAATATTTCCCCAAGAGAAATGAAACATACACCCACACAAAAACTTGTACACAAATGTCCATGGCAGCATTATTCATAATAGTCAAAAAGTGGAATCAACCCAAGTGTCCATCAACTGAAATGGATCAACAAAATATGGCATTATCTATTTAATGGAATATTTGGTAATTGACAAGCATTGGAATATTGATACATGCTCCAATAGGGATGAACTTTGAGGACATTTTGCTTAGTGAAAGAAGCCAGACACAAAAGACCATATTTTGTACCATTCTGTTTATATAACATGTCCAAATCTAGACAAACAGAAAGTAGATGAGTGGTTGTTTAGGGCAGGGGAAGCAGATGGGGAAGACTGGAGATTGATGATAAAGGCGTGTGGATTTCTTTTGGGTTAATGAAAATATTTTGAAGTTGATTGTAGTGATGGATGCAGAAATCTGTTAATACACCAAAGCCATTGAATTTGTACTTCATTTATTTTCTTTGAGATGAAGTTTCAGTTTGTCGCCCAGGCTAGAGTGTAGTAGTATGATCATGGCTCATTGCAGCCTCAACCTTCTGGGCTCAAGCAACTCTCCCACTTCAGCCTTCCGAGCAGCTGGGACTACAGGTGCCCTGCCACCAGGCCTGGCTAACTTTTTTTTAATTATTTGTAGCGATGAGGTCTCGCTATCTTGCCCAGGCTGGTTCCAGACTCCCGGGCTCAAGCGAGCCTCCCACCCTGGCCTCCCAAAGTGCCGGGATTAAAAGCATGCGCCACGGTGCCCAGCCTGAATTTGTACTTAAATGAATGCATTGTATGGTATGTAAATTATTCTTCAATAAATATGTTATAAAAATGTAAATGGTCTGCATGCCAAGTAAAAGGCTGAAATGACGGAGCTGAAAAAAAGCAAGACAATTATATGATGTCTGCCAAAATTAAACTTCAAATACGAAGTCATAGGTAGGCTAAAAGTGAAAAGATGGAGAAAAATAAGATAGACCTTGTGAAACCAATCGTAAGCAAGTTGGAAAGGTTATACTGACATTGGACAAATTGACTTGAACACAACAAATGTCACCAGAGATAAAATGGGACATTTCACCATGATAAAACAGTCTATTCAGGAACAAAACACAGCGATCCTAAACACCTAGATGTAAACACCTAAAAACAGTTTGAAAATACATGAAGCAAAAATTGAAACAACTGATGGGCAAAAAAAATAAACCCACAATTACATTAGATTTCAACACTCATTTGCTGCTAGAATGAGTAGGCAGAAACTAAATGATAAGACAAGATTCTCAGCCTCTGTGTTACTGACATTTTTGGCCAGATAAGTTTTTTAAGATTTATTTATTTATTTATTTGAGATGGAGTCTCACTCTGTCCCCCAGGTTGGTGTGCAGTGGAGCGATCTCGGCTCACTGCAACCTCCGCCTCCTGGGTTCAAGTGATTCTCCTGCCTCAGATACCCACCTCGGCTTCCTGAAGTGCTGGGATTACAGGCATGAGCCACCACACCTGGCCAAGTTTTATTTTAGTTTTAATTGACCAGCTCAGTCTTTGTTGTCGGGGGCTGTCTTGTGCATTGCGGAATGTTTAGCAGCAAGCCGGGTGCAGTGGCTCATGCCTGTAATCCCAACACTTTGGGAGGCCGAGGTGGGTGAATTGCTTGAGTCCAAGAGTTTGAGACCTGTCTAGGCAACATGGCGAAACCTCATCTCTACAAAAATAAATAAATAAATATACATATATACGAATGTTCAGCAGTATTGCTAGTCTGTATCTGTATGAGTTACCTAGGGCTGCCATATCAATGTACTGCAACCTGGGTGGCTCAAAACAACAGAAATCTATTCTATCACCACTCTGGGGCTAGAAGTCTGAGAGTGAAATGTTGGCAGGGCCTCGCTTTCTCCGAATCCTCTAGGGAAGGGTCCTTCTATGCGTGTTCCAGCTTCTGGGAGCCCCAGGTATTCCTTGGCTTGTGACAGTCTAACTCCGATCTCTACCTCTGTCCTCAAACGGCAGTTTTCTCCTTGTGTGTGTCTGTGTCCAAATTTCCTGCTTCTTCTAAGGATACCAGTCAAACTGGATTAGGACCCATTCTATGAACTCACCTAGATTATATCTGTAAAGACCTTGTTTCCAAATAAGGTCACATTCACAGGTGATGGGGGTTAGGGTTACAACTTTTTTTTTTTTTTTTGACACAGAGTCTCACTGTGTCGCCCAGGCTAGAGTGCAGTGGCACAATCGTGGCTCACTGCAGCCTCTAACTCCTGGGCTCAAGCCATCCTACTGCCTCAGCCTCCCAAGTAGCTGGGACTACAGGCACATGTCACTGTGGCTGGCTTTTTTTTTCTCCTTTTTTGAGAAGGAGTCTTACTCTGTCACCCAGGCTAGAGCTTGGCCAACATGGTGAAATCCTGTCTCTACTAAAAATACCAAAAAAAAAAAAAAAAAAAAAAAAAAATTAGCTGGGCGTGGTGGCATGTGCCTGTAATCCCAGGTACTTAGGAGGCGGAGGCACGAGAATTGCTTGAACCTGGGAGGCAGCGGTTGTAGTGAGCCAAGATTGCCCCGTTGCACTCCAGCCTGGGCAACGGAGTGAGACTCTGTCTTAAATAAATATATAAATAAACAAATAAATAAATATTTAAAAATACAGATTCTTTTCAAGTGCAAGATAGACCATATGCTGGGCAATAAAAGAAGTCTCAATATGATAGCCAACCTCTAAGATGGCTCCCCCCAAATCCCTAATTCCTGGTATTCTCGCCCTCGTGTAATCCTTGCCCATATGGTACCAGGGTTGGTCTAAGTGACCAACAGAATGTGGGAAGTGATGGTGCCCCTTCCATGACTGCATTATACAAGACATCACAGCTCGTGTTCCCTGCATCTTCCCCACCTCTCAGGAGCACTTACTCTTGGAATGCTGGCCAACTGCCATGTCACAAGTGGTGTGAAGGTGAGGCCCACAGCATATGAATGAGGCCGGAAGTGGATGCTCCAGTCAAGCCTACAGACCTGGGTGACATCCTGATTGCAGCCTCATAAGAGACCCTACGCCAGAATCACTGCACTAAGGTGTTCCCCAATTTCTGAGGAGCCGTGAGATAATAAATGCCTGTTGTTTTAAACCACCAGGCTCCAGGGTAATTAATTTGTTATGCAGTAATAAATAAGTTAATACACAAAATACTTACAAGGATTGAAATTATGCAGAGCATATTCTCTGACCACCAACAGAATTAAACTAGATATAAGTAAAATAAGGTATCTGGAAAATTGCTTTTGTTTTTTGAGACGGAGTTTCGCCTTGCCACCCAGGCTGGAGTGCAGTGGCGCCATTTCAGCTCACTTCAGCCTTCTGGGTTCAAGCGATTCTCCTGCCTCAGCCTCCCTAGTAGCTGGTATTATAGGCGCCCATCACCATGCCTGGCTAATTTTTTGTATTTTTAGTAGAGACAGGGTTTCTCCATGTTGGCCAGGCTGGCCTCAAACTCCTGACCTCAGGTGATCCACCTCCTGGTCCTTCCAAAATGCCGGGATGACAGGCGTGGGCCACCCCGCCCAGCCGCTATTCGGATATTAAACACCATTCTTCTAAATAACCCATGGGCCTTTTCTGCCTCTACTACTTCCAGGGCACCTGTGAAAAAGCTTGTGATGAGGTGGGGTAAAGAGAAGCCAGTTCTCAAGTTCACCTTTGATTGTATCCACCCCATAGAAGATGGAATCAATTTACAAAAATTTTTAAAATTACAAAAATTTATTAAAATAATTTCAGTAAAATTAAATTTAAATTAATCAAAATTGCATTTCTATATACCAGCAATGAACTCTTGGAAACTGAAATTTAAAAACACCCTCATCTTAGAAGCTTGACTAAAAAATAAAATAAAACCAGTATCATTCATGATAGCATCGTAAATGAAATCCTGAGGGATAAATTTCACATAATATATGCCAGATTGTACAATGAAAACTATGACATTGCTGTGGGGAATGAAGAAGACTTTTGTTTTTTTTTGAGACGGAGTCTCGCTCTGTCACCCAGGCTGGAGTACAGTGGCCTGATCTCAGCTCACTGCAACCTCCACCTCCCAGGTTGAAGCAATTCTCCTACTTCAGCCTCCCGAGTAGCTGGGACTACAGGCATGCGCCACCACACCCAGCTAATTTTTGTATTTTTAGTAGAGACAAGTTTTCACCATGTTGGCTAGGATGGTCTTGATCTCGTGATCCACCCACCTCGGCCTCCCAAAATGCTGGGATTACAGGCGTGAGCCACCACAGCCGGCCATGAATAAGACTTAAATAAATGAAGAAATAGACTGTGTTCATGGGATGAAAGACTGAGTGTTGTTAAGATGTCAATTATTCCCAAATTGATCTACAGATTCAACACAATTTCAGGCAAAATTCCAACAGGTCTTTTGTAGAAATTGACAAGCTGATTCTAAAATGTGTCTGGAAATACAAACAACCTAAAATAGCCAAAAGAATTCTGAGAACGGACAAAGTTAGAGATCTTGTATATCTGATTTTAAGATGTACTATAAAGCAGCAGTAATCAAGGGTATAGTATTGGCATAAGGATAAGTAACAGTGCAAAAGAAGACACCATTCAGAAACAAACCCGCTCATATATGGTCAATTGCTTTGTTTGACAAACATGACCAGATAATTTAAGTAAAAGGATATTCTCTTCAATAAATGGTGCTGGAACAAGTGAATATCCATATACAAACAAATGAACCTAACTCTTGTCTCCCACTGGACACAAAAATTAACTTGAAAAAGATAATAGACCTGAATGTGAGAAGAAACACTATCAAACTTCTAGAAGAAGCCATAAAAGAAAAATCTGTATTAGGCAAAGATTTCTTAGATATGAAACCACAAGCACTATCTATAAAACAAAATTGATAAATTGGATTTTAATCAAACCTAAAAACATCTCCTCTTTGAAAGACATTGTCAAGAAAATAAAAAAGCAGGACTGGGCACAGTGGCTCATCCCTATAATCCCAGCACTTTGGGAGGCTGAGGCAGACAGATCACTTGAGGTCAGGAGTTTGAAATCAGCTTGGCCAACATGGTGAAACCCTGTCTCTACTAAAAATACAAAAATTAGCTGGGCACGGTGGTGCATGCCTATAATCCCAGCTACTCAGAAGGCTGAGGCAGGAGAAATGTTGAACCCAGAGACAGAGGTTGCACTAAGCTGAGATGGTGCCATTGCACTCCAGCCTGGGCGACAGAGTGAAACTCTGTTTAAAAAAAAAAAAAAAAGAAAAGAAAAGGAAAAAGCAGGCTGGGCACAGTGGCTCATGCCTGTAGTCACAGTATTTTGGGAGGCAGAGGCAGGCGGATCATGAGGTCAGGCGTTTGAGACTAGCCTGGCCAACATGGTGAAATCCCGTTGCTACTTAAAAATACAAAAATTAGCTGAGTGTGGTGGTGTGCGCCTGTAATCCCAGCTGCTTGGGAGGCTGAGGCAGGAGAATCACTTGAACCTGGGAGGCAGAGGTTGCAGTGAGCCACTGCACCCCAGCCTGAGTGACAGAGCAACACTCTGTCTCAAAAAAAAAAGACTTTACGAAAATGTTCATAACAGCTTTATTCATACTGACCAAAACCTGCAAACAACCCAAATTCCATAAACATGTGAATGGAAAAATGGGGTTGTAGCATATTTGTACAATGATATACTACTCAGTAACAAAAAGGAATGGATTACTGACCTGATAATATGTATAAAGCCAGGTGTGATGGCTCATGCCTATAATCCTGGAGATCCCCGGAGGCCAAGGCAGGAGGATTCCTTGAAGCCAGGAGTTCAAGACTAGCCTAGGCAACATAGCGAGACCCTACATCTACAAAAAAAAAAAAAAAAAAAAAAAAATTAGCTGGGCATGGTGGCATGCACATCCAGCTACTTAGGAAGCTAAGGCAGGAGGATTACTTGAGCCCAGAAGTTCAAGGTTGCAGTGAGCTATGACTGGACCACTATACTCCAGCCTGGGAGACAGAGCAAAAGCCTGACTCTTAAAAAAAAAAAAAAAAAAAAAGTGGGGCAGGGGGAATGAATCTCAGAAACATTAGACTGAGTGAAAGAAGCCAGACACAAAAGTTTGATTGATTCCATTTACAAGAATTCCATTTTACAAGAATTTTGATTCTATTTACAAGAATATCTAAGATAGGCAAAACAATCAGTGGTTGCCTGGGATAGTGGTTGATGGCAGCAGGGACTGACTACAAAGAAACACGAGGGAAGTTTTTGGAGTGATGAGAATATTCTATGTCTAGATTGCGGGGGAGGCTACACAAGTATACATGTTTGTAAAAACCCAGGGAAATGGACACTTAAAATGGATACAAAAGGAGATACACTGGAAAAATGTAAATTAAAACCCCTATGCGCTATTACTACACATCCACTAACATGGCTAAAATTAGAGTGGCAATACCATTCAGGGAAAAGGCCTATGCAGAAAAAATTAAATAAATAAAGAGAAAGAAATGAAGTGGCAATACCAACCGTTGACTGGGCATATGGAGTTGATATTTCTGTTTGTTTTTGAGATGAAGTTTCACTCTTGTCACGCAGGCTGGAGTGCAATGGCGTGATCTGGGCTCACTGTACCCTCCGCCTCCCAGATTCAAGCGATTCTCCTGCCTCAGCCTCCCAAGTAGCTGGGATTTCAGGTGTGCACCACCACGTCCAGCTAATTTTTATATTTTTAGTAGAGATGGGGTTTCGCCATGTTGGCCAGGCTGGTCTCGAACTCCTGACCTCGGGTGACCCTCTTGCTTCAGCCTCCCAAAGTACTGGGATTACAGGCATGAGCCACAGTGCCCGGCCTAAAGTTGATTTTTAAAAGAGCACCTATAGAACAGAAAACATGATTGCAAATGGATTAATGATCATGTAATAAATATTAAAACCTGTTAAAATTTAAACTACAATGAGATACTGTGTGATACTTACCATGCTGACAATATCAAGAATTGGTGAAGGTGTATGCCAACATGGGAGTGAAATTAGGGCACCCAGTTCGGGAAATAATTTGCTGTTATTTAGAAAGTTGAAAATGTGTCTACCGTACTGCCCAGCAGTTCTGCTCCTACACACATACCCTGAAGAAACTCTTGTATACACACAAGAATACCTGAAGCAGCTTTGCTTGTAAAAGTAAAAACTAAAAGCCATTATAAAAATCCAACAGGCTGGGCACGGTGGATTTTTATCACGCCTGCAATCCCAGCACTTTGGAAGGCCAAGGCAGGCAGATCACCTGAGGTCAGGAGCTCGAGACCGGCCTGGCCAACATGGTGAAATCTCATCTCTACTAAAAATACAAAAATTATGCCATGCATGGTGGCACACGCCTGTAATCCCAGCTACTTGGGAGGCTGAAGAAAGGAGAATTGCTTGAACCCAGGAGGGGGAGGTTGCAGTGAGCTGAGATCATGCTAGTACACTCCAGCCTGGGTAACAGAGTGAGACCCTGTCTCAAAAAAAAAAAAAATCCAACATAAAGAGATATACATGTAAAGTGCAGTCAACAATGTAATTACAACACAATTAAGGTTGAATTAATAAATATTTTATGCCATATTTATTTGTACATGATAGTGAAAACATCTTCATTTCAACAATCTGTGGAACACTTATAAAAACTGATATTTTAGGTCACAAAGAAAACTTTCATACATTGCCCAATGCAGAAACGGTACCATAATGTAATAAATGTTGAGATAACAGAAGTTAAAACAGCAACAAAATAAATAATCTACAAGTTACTAAACACTTGTCAAAATCATTACTGCTTTGGATTAAAGAGGAATCTTTTTTTTTTTTTTTTTTTTTGAGATGGAGTCTCACTTTGTTGCTCAGGCGGGAGTGCAATGGCTCGATCTCGGCTCACTGCAACCTCCACCTCCCGGGTTCAAGCGATTCTCCTGCCTCAGCCTCCCAAGTAGCTGGGATTACAGGTGCCTGCCACCCCGCCTGGTTAGCCTGGCTAATGTTTTGTATTTTTAGTAGAGACAGGGTTTCGCCATGTTGGCCAGGCTGTTCTTGAACTTCTGACCTCAGGTGATCCACCCGCCTCTGTCTCCTAGAGTGCTGGGATTAACAGGCATGAGCCACAGCGCCCGGCCAAAGATAAATTTTTTGAATTTAAAGTCTATATAGAAAATAACGAAAGTAAGAGTCCATTCAACTGCAAACTCAGAGGGTGAAATGCTTTCATTATTACCAAAGAAAAAATACATTTTCCGTATTAAGAGGAAAAAAAGGAAAAGAATTTCCAAGGAAAGCAGGGAGGCAATAAAGATAATCAGCGATTGTGACTGCTCGTGTACTGTGTCCTCTCCCAGTAGAGCAAACTCTCATTCATCCACCTGTATTTCCAGTGAATGGGCTCAATCAACTCTGCGAAGCTTTCCCTAAGTTAGGCTTTCTGTCCTTTGGGCTTCTACAGTAGGCTACTCATAGCTCTATTTTAGCATTTATTAAAGTTTTGCAGTCCCAGGAAGTTTTCCACATAACCCCTGTCCTTTAAAACCTTTGTTTACCACTTAGAATGTGCCAGGCAATTGGCATTAATTCACCCCCCTCCCCCTTTTTTTTTGGCGGTGGAAGGAGTATTCCTAATTTCCAGAAATTGAGGCTCAGAAAGGTTAAGGGAGGAAGGTCACAGAGCGAATGCATCACGAAGTCAGGATGTGGTGCAGATCCGTCCACTTTCAATACAAGCTCTTTCTACTACAACAGCATACTTTGCACTCGGGGGCAGTTTTCAACTTTACATTCTCAACTCCTATCCTAGCTCCTGGTACAGAACATGTCACACAAGTTAGGCATCACTTGCCCCCTGCTCTTGGTAAAGTTTTCTTTTGTGTACCGCAGAGAGAGGCGCTCATTAGCAGCTGGCGATGGAGACGCTGAAACGCAAAAGGATTTAAGAGACTGAGCGACTCTCATCTCTATGGTTGGTATGTGACCCATCTAGCCTCTGGAGGACTCAGCAAGCACTACCAATTACCATACAACTTTACACGTACGTGATCGCAAATTGAACTTGCTATTGGTTAATGGAGGTAAAGCCCGCCCACCAGCTCCAACCGGCTCCTTTAAGAGAAAGCCATCGCCGTTCTTCAGCCTTTCAGAGACTGCAGAGCCCGACAGGTGAAGCGGTTGCGCTTGGCGGGCCTTATGGCTGGCTGGGCCCCGGAGCTCTGGGCCCGGGAGCAGGGTGGCGGGTGGCCGGCCTGCCGTGATGACTTTCCAATTAAAGCACGTGTTAGACTGCTGACGCGGGTGATGCCAACTGGAGTCTGAGCCGGCCGGAGCAGAGCTGGGAGGGGGCGGCCGGGCGCGCACGCACACACACCCGCGCGCACATGCGCTCACCCATCCGCTGTCTTTCTTGCAGTTCCCAGCTGAGGACGTCGGATCTCATCGTCCATGCTGCTTTGCCACGCCATTCCCCCTCAATAAAGTGGTTTGCTCTCAACCTTGGTGTCGGTGTGTGCTGTGGGCGACGCGCTGTCTTTGAGCCCCCGCCGCGCCTCCGCGTAGCGCCGGGGGTCAATCTGCAGCGCCAGAGCACGTGCTTGCGCATAACTGGGGCCGCCTGGCCCCCTCGCCGGCGGCCCTTTTAACCGCGAGCTACAATAAATAACCTGGTTACCAGGCTGGGCAGTTTTCCAGGTGTTTGCCACGACAGGCCTCATCCCGTAATACTAAGGCTGGAATGGCGTGTTAGGGGAGTGGTGGCTGACGGAGATAAGCGGACTCCGCTGCGTAGTGAGTGCCCCTCTGCTCCCATACGTCCCCCAGCCCAGCCCTCCGAGTGCATGATGCATGCTGTGCCTATGTCCTAAGTCCCAAGCTGTCGTGTCTGCCATCCGACGTGCAGGGTTGGAGGTTGCGTGGAATGGCGTCTGCAGGGCCACTCTGTACTTGAAATAAACAGATTCGGTGTGGAACTGCATGAGTTAACTCCTGACTAAAGGGTAATAGACCTGTTTACAAATAATCACCATACAGGAGTACTGTGTGACAAGCATGGGACTAAAGCTATGGGCAGGTCAATCTGTCATGCCTAAACAGCTCAAAATTATAGGGCTGTTGTGAAATCTAATTCATTTTATATGTAGCTGGGCACAACATAGACACCTCATACACAGTCCAGATTCTATGGTTGGTAAAAGAGCTTTCACAAAATCTCCAGTGAAATGTGCATCAGTTCCTGACTACAAGGCAGCAGCGGTGGGCAAGGATGCACGTGTGCGTTCACTACTTGGGCATTCGATGAATGAAGGTGTCCCGAATTAAGATTACTAGACGATGAAGGGTGTAAACTCCAGCCCAGGAGCACCACAGCCCTACCTTACCTGCTCAGTTAGGAACTTTCACTGGATTCTGTTGAAAAAACACACACTTTGAAGAGACCTTCCAAACAGGCTTTGTGTGAGCTACATGGCTGTTTATTCACCTGGGTGCAGGTGGGCTAAGGCCGAAAAGGGCATTAGCAAAGGGCAGTGGAAAAGGAGTTGGTTTTATAGGTTTGGGTAGTTTTTTGGGGGTGGGGGTGTTGCAGAGTAAATTTAGTTACAGTGGTGGGGTTGGGTGAGAGGTATATACATTAAAAGAACAGTTAAGATAGCAGGGTTGGGTGAGGGGCTTGTCTGGGGAAGCTCTGCTGGGCGATCAGGGACAATGGTGAATGCAGGCAGTGGGTGGGAGACTTAAGCCGAGGCAAGCAGGACTTCAGGCTCCAGGCTTGCATATGGACACCTGACAGATTCTTTAAATGGGTGATGAGGATGATGGCACATAGTTTGTAGGATGTGGTGACAGCCTTGCAGCCTCAGGACTGGGCAGTGATCAACCCAGTAAATGAAAGCTGTGTTTGTCAGGTGAGGGCCCAGGTGCTCTGTACTGATTTTATTGTGCCCCTATCTGAACAGGATTCATCAGAAATGACTTAGATGCTTATCTAGTATTTGACATAAGATATTTATTTTGTGAAACAATGCAAGCGATTTTCAATCCCCACATTACTATTTAAGTGCAACAGGGTACAGTCATGTGTAATCTCTTTACACGATAGTGCATGTAGTCCTTAGCCTTTAGTTATTGCACAAAAATGATAAAGACCAGTGACCAGGACACGAAGACTGACTGGCAAATCGGTCTACACAGTGAAAAATCAAAACAGTACACCAACTGGAATGGTCAAACAATTTAAGTCAAATGTTTTAATGGTGCAATTAAAATAAGGGTTCAAACATGTTTTCAATATATTAATTTCTTTAAAGTCATGTTCAGGCAAGGTGCTGTTTAAAAAACCACTACTAGCTTTGTCCACAGATAAGTTATCAGAAGTTACCCAAGGTAATTTTGATGTTGAATGCAGCTTTAAACAATAAAAAAAAAATGATACTAGGTTACTTCTCAAAGCAAATTACACAAGAGAGCCCCCAACCTTGTAAACTAAACATTCTGACACAAATGCACAAATTCAGTTGGCAACATTAAGGAAAATCACATTAATTCTGAGACACAGCGTGTGATGCTGAGCAAACTTTTGGTCTTGACTCCAGAAATTATTTCAGAGCAGTTCTCAGTTTTGGCCATCAGGAAGGGAAACTGCCCATGGAACTCTCCCAAACCAATCAGATTAAACCATTTAGAGTGCCATATAAAATCTGGAGGATACAGGAAATGCCAGATGGAAAAACTGACTGGCTTTCTGGCGCCACCCCATCTGTATGAGAGGAACCATCCTGTCATTATGTGCAGTGTTTGATGTTTTCATGTATGTTCCTGTCTCAGAAAAACACTGAAGATTAGCTAGCAACCAGGTGGTTGTACCTCATTGGTAAAAGGCTTGGGATGGTTTAATCTCATGGCTTTGCCTGATGTTCACGTAAACCCCACTGTCCCTACCCAAGCTGACAGCGTGTTATTGTGTATGTCCTATGGCTACTTGCTTCCAAAATGCACAATTTAATGTGAAAAAAAGTATGTTGTTATGCCCATCTCTTCTGTCACCAAAATGAAAAGGCTCACAGAATTCGTCTCCCCACCCTCCAGACACATTGCACACTGACATTCTCTGGAAGTGTGGAAGGCCGCGTACGAAGGGTAGAAGTGAAAAAGTCCCACTGTGCACCGGCTGCCTGAAGAAAAGCTTTGGAGGAGTAGAGGAGGCAAGTTGCTAGCTTTGCTCTTACTGTGCTCATTTGCTGCCACAAAAATGACTTTTAAAAGCCATGGTGTGGGTCACCTGTAACTTCTGGATCCACCATGATTCTTCCACAGTCTCCTTTGCCAAATCAAAGCTTTGCAGCAGGCAATCCAGACACTTGTCACTGGATGCAGGGGAATGACACCTCCCAGTGGAATGGGCACTGGCAGGCAGGGGGCAGAAGCAGTCCTTTAAGAAACAGTAGCTGTGGCACAAGTAGAGGCCAGTGCTACAGTACAGATGGCGGCCAAGAACCCCACATGTCCAGCTCGATGTCACAATACGGGGAACATCCTACGTCACCCATCATGGCTGATCAGCAGCCTCCACAGGTGGGTCTTTCAGGAGGCAGGAAGTGGAGCGAGGGTCCATGGCTGAGTGCATTATAGGGATATAAACATCATCCATGTTTGGCATGACAAAAACTTTCTGTAGGAAGATATTGAAGAACAGCCATGTGGAAGAATGCCTTGCCAGGATGTCACCCCCTCCTTTGTTCTGATAATTTTAGGCCTTGGACAAATTTTTTAAAATACATATAAAAACTTCCTATGTATTCTAAACTAATTCTCCCACCATACATACTTTAATTTAGAAAGAGCTGAGGAATCATACCAGTGCATGGATACACGAATCATCTAATACACAGCTCAGAGGCAGAAGCAGCCTTTGATTTCATGTACATGTAATAAGATTGTCCATATGCACTAATAAATATTCAACAATATTACTTTAAGAGAATTGGCTGAATCTGTCTGTTTACAGTATTTCCCAGTTACTATGTCTAAAACATATATTCTATGTGAATTACCTTTTTATTAATAAATCCTAGCAACAAAATGTAAGCTAATGGCTGGGCACAGTGGCTCATGCTTATAATCCAAGTACTTTGGGAGACCAAGGCAGGTGATTACCTGAGGTCAGGAGTTCAAGACCAGCCTGGCCAACATGGTGAAACCCCATCTCAACTAAAAATAAAAAAAATTAGCTGGGTGTGGTGGTGCACACCTGTAATCCCAGCTACTCGGGAGGCTGAGGCAGGAGAATTGCTTGAACCCGGGAGGCGGAGGTTGCAGTGAGCCAAGATCGTGTCACTGCACTTCAGCCTGGGCAACAAGAGTGAAACTCCGTCTCAAAAAAAAAAAAAAAAAGTAAGCGAATATTTTTCAAGCCAGAATCATACAAAGCAATAAAAGAAGTCCCACTATAGTGAACACCCAAAGGATAATCAGTGACTGGTAGTAATGGTGCTTGGCCTAGCTGTTTATAAAATAACTTTATATGTGAATCTCAGCAATGCATCCGTCTTCAGTGATGCCCTCTAACAAAACCATGAATTAAAACAAGCAGGTCGCTATGGGGGGTGCAGCAGTTACTCTTCAACTTCCCAGCCTGTCTCAAAAATTCCAGGCACCAATCTCTGCCCCTTCTTCCCTTCTTTTATTCCCTGTAGCCCAATACCCCTAAAAGGGATAGCCCACCCACATTCCTAAAGTAGGTTCTAGGGATGTAAGAAAAGGGAAAAAATATAAGGCCTGATGTTCTTTCCCCTCACTAGGTTCAAAGTACTCTTCTATTTGGTGATGACATTAAGCTTTTTCAGAAATTGCTTATCAGTTATGTTTAATCTTTAGTTTTTAAGTAAGAGGATTTTTTTTTTAAAGGCAGTAACTCAAAATATACCACTACAAAATGAATGTAGGTCTTCTTCTAAAGGTAAATTTCATTAAAAGTAAAAGTTTGCTAATCCATAAATCCCTGACAGATAACTGTGCTTCAAATATCTGATAAAAGTTTGATGGAAATAGCTCATCCCAGGGCCTCGGCTACACTATTACCTTTGGTGGCCAAATGCAGAAAACCAAGCCTAGAGAGTAAGCTCTGGCTTAATAAACTCCAAGACCGCACTAGAAGCTACGCAGGGGAAGGAGAGGCCTGGTTCACGTTTGGACTCCCAGGGCAGCTGGTACCTGGCACACAGAAGGGTTTCCAGGAATGTTTGCGGAACCAAACAAACTGAGCAAGTGAACAGCACACAAGAACAGGGAGCAACCTTCCTGACCACAGGGCAGGTGCTAGAGTTGGGGAACGCTAGGCCTCGCATGAGGGAAAACAAAGCCGAGAGTCCCAGCAGGCTTGCTGGTAACAGACATCATCATTTTGCTCTGACTCACATCTTTTGGCTTTCCTCTGAATATGACTTATTAATGTTTTATGGATAACTTTCAGGGCTTTGATACTGTACCTAAAATTGTGTTCCCATATTTGATCAAATGTATACTCTTGCAGGATGAAGGTCATCACTGGATTATCAAAAGAGGATCCTGACCCAGATGAAGTTCAGAACCTTGGTTCTACCCAGAGCTTCTATACTGGGTGTGAAATACTAGATAACACTACAGGTTTACCTGAAATTCTTGCTCCAGTTTCTTCTCTATCCAGTCTGTCACATGAACTAAAGTCACTTCTCTCTCTCCAAGTTTTGGCCGAGCCTTCAGCTCTACATGTGGTGGCTTTCGGAAACCATACCTTTTTGAAGACAAGTAATAACCACATTTAGAAGCAAAGCAAGGAATTAGGCACTGACAGCAAATGTTCCTCATTTACATGGAGCTTTATCACCACTTAAAACGTTCTTTCCAACCCAGGAGGCAGAGGTTGCACTGAGCCAAGATTGCGCCACTGCACTCCAGCCTGGGTGACAGAGAAAGACTCCATCTCAAAAAAAAAAAAAAAAAGACCCAACTGAAATCTGAAATGTCAGTCTGATGAAGCCTATGATTCCTGCTCAGTATAATGTTTTAAATGCATAAAATGAGATACATGGGTTATAAAAGAAACTGATTAAACTAAAATGTATTTATAAAAAAAAAGTTCTTTTCTTCTGAAAATGCCCTCTAAAAATATTCCATACACATAGTATGAACTGTGAACTCCCTGTGTGTCCTAGATGGTGTTAGGGCTGTGTTGGATTCAGAACAGTTCTGACAAGCTGGGAAAGCCAGGAAGCACCACTGGAAAAGTCCAGGACCTGAGCACTGGTTTTTGTTTTTTTCTAAAATGGCAGTTTTTTTCTCACAATTTTTATAAAAGTAGTGCATGTACATTACAAAAATAAGACATACATACAAGCAGATAAAGCAGAAAGTGAAAGCACACTGCCTCTCTCTGAATGTCATACCCAAGAGAGGACCACTGAGAGAAGTGGGGTCAACTCCCCCTTACATTCTGCTGTGTACATGTCAGCTGGTAAGGTTCTAAACCTGTTTTTTCACCCCGCACCCCAACACTATGCTTTTTATGACTTCCTAAGGGAGCAGACTGATGATCAGAACTGTTGGCAAAGTATCCAGACAAGACCCCTGTGTGCTATCAACTGTCTAAAACCTTAAATATGTCATGGACCAATGGGCTTTTAGAAATACAGTAAAAACGTCAAGTTGCCATAAATATTTCTAAACACTCCCAATATCTATACTTATCTTTATGTATCAATAACACATAGTTTCAGCACCTGAGGCACGTCATGGGTAGCACTATCCTAGAGCCCTTTTATTTTATCTCCCCCCTGAGCAGTGGCATTTATAACTGATAAACCTAAAGAACTGGCAGTAAGGAGAAGAAATGTATCAACTTTTACTATTAAAATTTTTTTAAGGTTTGAAAGACCATACAATAAGGTATTAACAGTGGTTACTTCTGGATGGTAATATGGACTTTTATTTATTTTTCACTTTTTCCCAATCTCTCTCTCTTTTTTTTAACAATGAAAATTTACTTTAGGCCAGGCGCAGTGGCTCACACCTGTACTCCTAGCACTTTGGGAGGCCGGGGTGGGTGGATCACGAGCTCAGGAGATTGAGACCAGCCTAGCCAACATGGTGAAATCCCGTCTCTACTAAAAACACAAAAATTAGCCAAGCGTAGTGGCACATGCCTGTAATCCCAGCTGCTTGGGAGGCTGAGGCAGAAGAATCGCTTGAACCCAGGAGGCAGAGGTTGTAGTGAGCCGAGATCGTGCCACTACACTCCAGCCTGCGTGACAGAGTAAGACTCTGTCTTAAAAAAAAAAAAAAGAAAAGAAAAGAAAATATTACTTTAAAAAAAGTCTAAAAAGGCATTTTAAAGTTTTATTGGGCAATACCAGCATTATCATTAAATGGTTAGTCAATTTAAAAACCCTCTTCTGATTATTCCTAGAAACCCTTGTGAATACCAAGGATATGTACTAGCATGTTGGTTTCACTCTATATAGAACAGAGCTATATTTTTGTTATGAGTGTAGTTTATGGTACAATGAGATAGATCTCTTATGCAATCGCTATTTATACTTATGCCCATTTTATGGGACTTAGCATGTCAATTTTAAATTGAGATTCACAGACAGTGATGCTGAACTCATGAGTAATTTATTTCAGTGACTCTCAACCCTGGCTTAATCACCCCTCACCCTGAAATCCTGGGGGATGGGTCAGGCATATCTGTATTTTTAGCAAGTCCCCAGGTGATTCTAACATGCAGCTAGGGCTGAGAATCAAGTCCTCAGACACCAGATGCACAAGCTCCTGACTCTGCAGTATTGAGGCCTAACTCAGGGAAGTCTCCCTAACTTCCCAGACTCTGCTGGATGTGTGATCCCCACCTTTAATGTGGGGGATAACAATGGCATCTACCTCAACAAGATGCTATAAGGACTAACCAGGTGATGCAATTACAACCCAGGCCAGGCAGAAAATAAGGGTGCTCTCTACAAATGACAGCTGTTACTACTGGCAGAACAGTTGGCTTTAGAGAGGAGGAAGACCAAGAATAGAAACAGCTTATCCCATAAACTTCATGTATAGGCTTTAACTTTTCCTACCATGTGACAATGAATCCTTGAATGTGAATTCACCTCTCATAGAAGAAAGTACCATCAGATTTACAACTAATATTAAGGTACCATGAAAAATGTTTGGAAGTACTTCTGGCTGGGAAAAGGTACCTTCCATAACCTCAGGGTTAAGCAGGCTGGGAGATTTGTGGCCATGCAATAAGAGTAATGGCTTGTTGTCCCTGAGGCCCTCTACGCACCATACTCGGTCAGTTGGGGGTGGTGGAATGTTGACCGCCAAGGTTCCTCTACATTCTTGTACTTCAACAGTGAGCAGCAGGGGTGTGTTGGAGACTTCTTCGATCTTCTTTTTAATAAACTCTGTCTCTGTTGCTTTTTGGAAATATTTTGACTTGGTAATTTTATCAACAAACCTCATAATCTTACTTGTTCGATGACCTCCAACGTACCTTCAAATGTGGAACACAAAGGGCGGTTAGCATGGACTTTGCTCTTTCACAGACAAAAACCTGTGGCTCTTCGTTCACCTTACTTTAGAGCAGCACTCGCTGTTTTGGATGGGGTGAATCTGTGTTGGGATGTGGGCATCCTGTGCTTTGCAGGGTGTTCAGCACCATCCCTGGTCTCTACCTGGCAGATGCCAGTACCATTCCCCTTAGTTATAACAATAAAAAATGTTACTAGACATTGGCAAATGTCCACTGGGGGGGCCAAATCACCCCCAGTTAAGAACTACTACTTTAGAGAAAGTGTAAATGTCTGAAACAGCCCAAGTCTTGACAATGGAGAGTTGGACAAAGTCCTCAGGCAGAGGTTTCTCACCTATCCTCCTTTATACTACTCCAATACCAGATATAAATCCAGTGACATATCAGATAAATCTCATAATCTCCATGCAGCAAGTAACAAATCATGCTGCATCAATAGGTACACAAATCAGTAACTGACTGCCTTTAGGTGGCATCACATGGGTACTCTGAGCAGCAATTACTTTTCAAACGGCTTGGAACTTCTTTAAAAAAATGCAGCCTGGGAAACACAGTGAGACCTTCATCTCTACAAAAAACATACAGAAAGTTAGCCAGGAGTGGTGGTGTGCACCTATGGTCCCAGCTACTTGGGAGGCTAAAGTGGGAGGACTGCTTGAGCCCAGGAGGTTGACGGCTGCAGTGAACTGTGATCATGCCACTTTACTCCAGGCCTGGGTGACAGAGCAAGACGCTGTCTCAAGAAAACAAACAAACAAGTAAAAAAAATGCTACATCAAGCTGACGCGCTCACAGGCCATGAAAATAAGCTGTAGTATCAGGTCACATGTACCATGCGAAGAAAGGATATTTGCTTTTTAAAATCCTCCACAGTTCCAGAGTGTGAGGAATAATATGTGTTCGGGGAAATGCAATTGTTCTTCAGAAGGTCAAGCAGCTAGACTGTAAATAATACACACAAACTTTGGCACCAATTCCTCAAACATCTGAATTCTCATCTCCTGTAGGATTTCAAAAGTGAATAGGTTCGTATTTTCTTATAAAAGTTTCTGAATTATTTGGCTTCTTATAATCTAAGTTTCTTCAACTCACTTTAAGTAATTAAAAGATTCTCGTGGCTAGGCCATTTAAGCACTTTGATCATTTCACAGTCCAAGTAACAGGCAAAGAGTGCCCTTCCCAGTGATGTTCATAATCCAGAAGATCAGCTCAGTCATCAGTGCTTTCAAAATTCACCAAAGAAAATCATCTGAACGTTTCTGCTTTGCAGGAACTTGCAGCTTAACAGAAGCAAATGTACTCCAGCCGAAGCTGAGGGGAGGGAGGCTCTGCTGGCACCAGGGGGAGGGGGCGTGTGCTCGGCTGCTTCTGAAAGCTCAGGGTGATGCTTTTCATAATCAGCATGCCCTTCGACTTCTCTATTATTTAATCAAACAGCAGCAGAAAGCCATTTTAGTAAGGAAAGCTATATGGGTCTTTTCGCTTGGGGGCCTGGAATTTAAACAGGCCACTGACCCAGGATATTAATACAAAAACCATCTACCCAACATGAAAGAGGAAGGAAGATCACATAGGAAGAAAGGGAAACAAGGCTCCCTCCCAACTTGCTGCCCCGATCCCTGGAGACTCAGAGGCACAGAAGCACTGATCCACTCACCCTTCAGCCCCTGGGAGGAGCTGTTTGTCTCCCCCGCTGGGCTCCGGGGCATCATCTTCCTCAGAGGAGCCAGCGCTGGAGGACTCCTCATCGCTGTCGGCCAGACAGAATGCCCGGGGCCTGCAACTGGACAGAGAGAGTCACCACCACTGCCTGCCCTCTCCCAAGCTCTGCTTAGAGAGAGAGAACACACACACCCATGCACACACACTCAACCACAACAGGGTTGGGATGTAACTGTTACTACACCTCGTCATTCTCTCCAACTCATCCAAAAGAGAAGAGGCCCAATCCAAGAATCCTTGGATCAGCATGGATGCTCAGGGCACTCTTCAGCGCCAAAGCCTCTGACAGGACCACAGAGGACTTGGGCCCAGAAGAGTCTGCTTTTGAGTATGCATCAGAAGGACAGGTGGTAGGAGTGTGATGCACACAGAAAATGCAGTGATTTCAATCAGCAGTGCAGCGGGAGCCACATGGGAGGATGAACAGAAAGAGTGGATGGCTGCAAGGGTGAGGTGACAGCTTATGCTGATGACACGGCCACTTCTCACCAATGATGGGGTGCTGAGGCAAGTCCCTTGGCTCTGGCTTAGTTACTCCCCAAATTAGTTTTGACTCATGACTTCTTTCCAGTGAAATTACACATTTCACTCCACACCTGCCCTATATCCTGAGGGTCACAGAAAAAGCCAACAACCACGAAAAAAAAAAACAAGTCTCAGGAGATTCTAGGAAGCAAATGACATGAGAACCCAGGAACTTTTCTGGAAAAGTTCACATCTAAAGACTGTTCTTTTGACTGAAGTAATGGAAAACCTCATGGGAGAGCAGCGCTACTCACTCAGCTCTCCAGGGCGGCTGCTCAGTTCCAGAGGCATGGGGTTGCACGATTACTCACAGAGGTGAGGGGTCCAGTTGCCCTTGGAGGGGACCTGGGGGCTTCTGGGCTGACCCTCAGGCCTACAGAAAGCAGCTTCCTCCCTGGACCGTGGCTTTGCTTCAGAAAGTACTGGCAGAGCCATTATCTGAGCCCAGAGACTTAAATGGGACAAAATGAACAAGGGACAGAGTAGTCTCTAAACACTATTACCCAGCCAAATGGTCACGAAGCAGAGGCTGCTAGTTGTATTTTTGACAAGGACACAATTACACGGACAAGGGATGGCAGTGGGACTCAGGGCCTATCTCTTTGCAGCCGCAGTCCTTTGGTTTTCCTCTGATGCTGTCCTTGGGCCACCAGAGGCCCACTGGGAAGTTATCTCCTGACCAACAGGAGCCAAAAGCACCCAAGGGCACAGCACGCATACCAGTGTGGAACTGAAGGCCCAGCAATGGCCCTAGCACTGTGCAATGGGAGGGCGGGACTGAAACCTCCGCCCTGGAAACAGGAGCTGGCTGTAAGAGGACCCAGACTGCGTCCTCCCTCGCAGAACACACAGCTTCTCCTAAACCCCGCTCTGAAACATTAGAGCTGGTGCTCCAGCCAACAGGCTGGACTTCCACATTAAAGGGAAACTCCCTCTGCAGAAACAAAAGCCTCTTGTCTCTGGCCATGGGACAGCACCTAACTGACTCTTCCTCCTTCCATTAAAGGACTGGCTGGTCCAGGAAATGCTTATGTATATCTGCTGGTCACAGAGCCATTTCAGAGTGTGCTGTGGTTAGGCAGCCTTCACAGGAATCTTATATTTAAAATGTATATAGCAAAATTCGGGATTCCCATGAAAGCCTAAACCAGGTCTTGGGTGAGGAAAGTCAGAGATGTGAATCCCCAAAGATCACATACTCTTCTCAGAAGAGCATCAGAGTTCTCCATTAGTAGGATGGCAGAGCCTGGGGCTCTCCGACCTCGTGCTGCCAGGTGTGGAATCTGTCCCCACAGCACAGGGAGCCTGCTCCTTACCCACACAGCACAAAAGGCTGCCTGCAAGCTCTGGGACCCCTGTGATATCTGCTGAGCCATCGCCCCTTGTGTCCCCCACCAGGGCATATCATCTGGCAGCTCCAACCCTGGGCAGAAGACGCCAGAGGCTAAGCACTGTGGCAAACTCTCAGGTTACTGACTTAATCCTCTGCAGGTCACAGAACAGGACAAATTTTGTGGCTTGAAGTGAATACTTTAGGTAATGCTATACCAGTTCAAGCAGATCAGATGACATGAAATTCTGATTTTGACTGAGTGGTACCTCTGCTCTCTGCACTGGGGGCGGTGTTATGTGGCACCCAATACTTAGGAATTCTTTTTTTTTTTTGAGACGGAGTTTTGCTCTTGTTGCCCAGGCTGGAGTGCAATGGTGCAATCTCGGCTCACCACAACCTCCGCCTCCTGGGTTCAAGCGATTCTCCTGTCTTAGCCTCCTGAGTAGCTGGGATTACAGGCATCTGCCACCACACCTGGCTAATTTTGTATTTACACTAAAGACAGGGTTTCTCCATGTTGGCCAGGCTGGTCTCGAACTCCCAACCTCAGGTGATCCACCTGCCTCGGCCTCCCAAAGTGCTGGGATTACAGGTGTGAGCCACAGCGCCTGGCCCAATACTTAGGAATTCTGAGTGTAGCCCGGTGTTTTCCTGATACTCACTTTTATAACTGAACATGCATTTTATGATCTCAGCATGAACTTCAGAGAAAGACACACTGCACCTCCTTGTAGAAGACATGCTGGAATGTAATCAGCCTGTTTTAAACACATCTCAGAATTCCAGATGAGTGTGATATCCTTTCAAAGAGATACCTTAAAAGGCTTATTCTAGTTATGTTACTTCTGCCAAAAATCTTTTGGAAATGTCAGATACATAAGAAAAAGTGAATTATTTTATCACTAATACTCTTAGACTAAATATTTTATTTCTTGGTCTCATAATCACCATCGCCTCTGATGACCTCTAGCAATTTCTCAAAGACCCAAACCACCTACAAAGCAGGACGATTTGCTGTGACTCAGTATAGCTAAAACAATGTCAGGTAGCTGGGCATGGTGGCTCACACCTGTAATCCCAGCACTATGGGAGGCTGAGGTGGGTGGATTGCCTGAGGTTAGGAGTTTGAGACCAGCCTGGCCAATGTAGCAGTGAAACCCCGTCTCTACTAAAAATACAAAAAAAAAAAAAAATTAGCTGGACATAGTGGTGGGTGCCTATAATCCCTGCTACTAGGGAGGCTGAGGCAGGAGAATTGCTTGAACCTGGGATTGGAGGTTGCAGTGAGCTAAGATTGCGACATTGTACTCCAGCCTGGGCAACAAGAGCGAAACTCCATCTCCAAAAAAAAAAAAAGTCACAGACTCTGGAGGCAATTCTGAAAAGAAGTTGAAAAAAATGCTTTAAATGAAAAATGCATAATTAGATTAAGAAGCCCTGTGAGATGTTTACTTTGATGGGGACCACACTCAAGAATGCATTAATTTTCTTTTGAGAAAATCAGTTCCATACACCTGCCACAGGCACACATGTGCATACACACTCACAAACTAGACCAAGTCAGAGTGTAAACTGCAGGCCCTCAGTGCCCAGAACACCAGGGGCCTGGGGACAGAGAGATGGTTTCGGGTAGATGTGGACTAGTGACCTTGGGGGACTTGTAAAAAGGGCTCAGACTGCAGTGGTGGAGCAGGAAGAGGCCAAGTGCCTTGAAGGAAACACTCCACTCCCATGCCATTCTTCATTTAAAGGCCACCCAAGAGGCAGAGCACTCCCTTTACTAACTCATTCTGGCCTTCTGCAGGGCAGTTCCTAAAGCAGAGGTGGCTCAGCTCACTATCTCAATCCCATCTGAGTGCCATACTGCCCAAAAGTTATGTTACCTAAAGACTAGTTAGAACAAAAAGACTATTTAGAAAATTAAAAGACTAAAGGAAAAATGCCCACAAAAATACAACGGACAAGCATTTCAAAGGGAAGAGACTTTGCTAGGGCAAAGCAATACCAGGTTTCAATCTCTCAGTCTCACCCTCAGGGTGCTAAGGTGAGCAAATTTCCTACCAGTAAGGACTTCTCACAGGTTGAGCAGCATCTCCTCAGAGACTCTGCAAGAGCACAGTCATTTGCACACTTGAACAGGAACTGAAAAAAGCAGGGAGATGAAGCCGAGGCCCTGCCAGGCAGGACACCAGGGAGCAGACCCTGACATGGAGTGAGGCCCTGGACAGGCAGCCAGGGCCTGGAGGAAAGGGCTCCCACTGGCCAATTCTTCAGACATTCTGCACTTTGGAGGTTTAATATCAAGGAAGATGTCAGTTCCAAAGATCACACACTTCAAACAGCTACTACGTATACTGACTCCTGTCCCTCCTCTGCTCCTAAGCCTCATGGTGATTCCATAAATGCTCCTGACTGAGCATGTGAAGTGGATTCTGGAATCCCTCCTGAGATTAGGTTCTTAACCATGGATGGGCTTTCAGAGGCTCCCAGTGCTCCTAGAAACTGTGAGCCAAACAGTGCATGTGGAAGCATTTTCTGGAAGAAGGATCCAGTGCTCTCAGATTCCCAAAAGGGTCCTTTCTGAAAAAAGGCAGTAAGGGTCCATTTTTCTAGGCCTTTTTCTCCCAAATAAAGTGCTTTTGGATTGTATTCTTCCTTGCTTTTAAAACCAAATAACAGCCATTACACATCAACATACAATTTAACACCCTCACAGGAAGAAGCAAAATATTTTATAACAGACTCTTCTAGAAAAAAATAGTACTTTAGAAATATAAGTGAAACAATACTGTCACATTCCTAAAGCAGAGGATTTTTTTTCACTCAGTCTAGAGAAGCACAGCTTTCCAGAAACACATCCATCCTCTGATGGGCCAGAGATTATGAACTTCAAACTGAGCCATGATGGCTGCATGAACAGCAGTGAATGTGGATGCCTACGTGGCAAGCACCTCAGGGACCTGCCTGGTTGCCACCCCTGGCGCCATTCCCTTTGCAACGGAGTCCCTGCGCCTCTGTGCCCACACGGGGCTGTTTCTAGAAAGGGCTCTTTGCACAAATGCGTCTGCCCAAGGTTGCTCTGCCACACTCCCTTTTTGTTAGATCTCATTTTCAAAACTGCTTCTGCCTCAGGTGCTTCATTTTCTGGCAGCTGGCTCTGCACCTCTGTCTTCATGAGCTGGATTTACTGTGCTCAGCTATGCGCAGGGGTGGGGCGGGGACCGCAGGACCAGGAGTTGAGTCTGACTAGATCAGGATTCCAGCAATTCAAATTGGGGAAGTCTATAAGACTTTCCCTGTCAGGAAAGCCACTTAACTACTCTTGATCTTGGTTCTCTCAGGTTCATGGACTGTGCCTTCATGTCCAAGAAAGTGATGAAAAGACAGGCTTCCTCATGACTTCACATGGGACCGAAAAGACTCAGAAATTAGAGGGTATGAAATGCTATATGGAGAGTTGATAAATACCACACTCACCAGAAAATATAAATCCACAGATTGCCGAATGCAAACATATTTTAACAAATAGAAAAATGAAAGGAAAACAGCACAGACACAGGTTAGATTGCATATAGCTGGTAAAATTCTCCAATTATTAAAATAGAAACATTTCATTAAGTAACTTGAATAAATCAGAGTAAGTAAAAGAATATTCTCCAATGTATAACCTAACTCCCCCCAATCTGCAGTTACCACAAGCATGAATAAAAGCATTAGGTCAGTATCTAACCAAGCAAAAGTTTAAGAGCCAGTATCTTATATTTAGACCCCAAGGAGGTGGCTCCTTGTGGCATATTGTTGATTCCATGCAAAGGGCTAAAGATGTGAGAAGCAGCCTCTAGTAAGCATTTTTAATTTGGTAAAAACAATAATGTAATAAATGTATAATCAGAGCAGTCATTTTTAAGGAGAGTAGGATGTAGAAGTTCCAGCTTACCTATTCTAGGCATTTAAGAGAGAAAAAATTAAGCTTCATTAATTACCTCACAATTTTGGAATATTTACTAAATCAGACAAACCCCAAGCAGCAGATGCACTATCTACAAAGAGAGGAATTTACTAGGCAAGACAATATTGCATTATTTAGGGAAAATGCTTCTCAAAACACTTTAGGAGCATCCTCTGCGCTACAAAATCAATCATCTAATTATAAATAATTCTGACTTTGTGATTAAAGCAGGTAAATTGAGCCTGTTCCACATATTGCTGTTTATAACCGGAAGCTTAAGAAGGATCTTAATGATTCTATTCGAGGATCATTTTATTGCTCGGATGAGTCTGCCCTGCTTGTCTGAGTCAGTGATGCTTTCTGGGTAATCAATTTCATGTCTACCACTGCCAGCACTGAGGTCAAAGGCGCTGTCACAGCTGAGCTGGGTTGGGAACTCACAGGCAGAAGGGGATGAGGCTAGGAAACTATTCCCTGAAATGGTCTGCTCCAGGAGCACTTACACAGAAGCTCACGTAACATCCAGGGGCCACTACACATCAAACCTGCTTCTCAAAGGCTGAGGGAGAGGTTGGTCCCCCAGGATTAAATTAGTAAATTTGTATATAGCCCCTTACCCTTCTTTGCCAATTTCTCCAACCTTCAGGGCTTCAACAAGAGGCTCTTTACCTAGTTTGGTCAAATTCATTTTGGTCTCGAGAGTCATCAGAAAGGACCCATTGTAGGACATTTCCAAATCGATCCAGAGTCCTGGCGAAATGGTGAAAAAACAGAAGTTTTTTTTTTTTTCCCAAAAAAACACATGACTATAAATGAGAGTATAAAAACTTACATTTAAAAATATCTAAATAGGCACCATACTGAAAGTCCATGTATTGTCTGTCTACTAATACAGGCAAGAAGATGACTGAGAGCACGTTATGCCACAGACGCACATGAGAAAAGGTCGTGGAACAGATTGAGCCCCTGGTAAACAGCCAGCATCTCGGGACCCATTAATGTGGTCCTCGGGAATTCAGTGCACATGTCAGCACTGGAAGGCTCCCCCGTCTTCCAGCTTCTAAAATTTCCTTGTATTTAGTGAGAAAACATATGCCCAGCAGAAGGAAATGGCTTGACCCAGGGCAAAGCCAGGACAAGACATGCTGATGATGCCCAGCTAGTTACGAGGCAGAAGGGAAGTGTGAAGACTTCACTGTAAGCTGGGTTGTTCGAGAACCACTGTCTTTCTTAAAATTCTCCAGTTTTGGGAGTGGGACACAGAAAATGGCTCAGATTTAATAGGAAGAGTGACAAAAACGTTTAGGACCTTCCTTTCTTTCTGGAAACTATCCACTATGGAAACGAAATAATTAACTTTCAATTCCTAGGATTATTCAGATAAAAGTGGGTAATCACTTTGTAACTTAGTCTAAAAATCAGCTCCTTAGGAAAGATATTATGCCAATGAGATAATATCTAAAAGACTTATAGCTTCATGGAATTTTACTGGGATGGCCGCTGACCAGTGGTTTAAAATGCAAACAGGATGTATCTTACAACTCTCTCCTACTTGAGGATTCTATGATTTGGCAAATAATTTTCTGTGATTTTTAGACTTGGGGCTCTAGAAGACCGCATGGACTTTCTATCAAAATGTGACCCTTTAAGTGGGTGTTTCAATGTTAATAAACTTTTATAGATCCTCATAAGACAAATGACAACATCTAAAGGAAGCAGGAAATTAATCTAAAACCATTGTTCACACACAGCATCATTTTCAAGCAATTACAGTAAACAGCCTATCCCCTACATGGCTACCACCGCAGATAAAAGCACTGCTTAACCCCAAGCAGCACTAATGGTGTCATTCCTCACTAAAGGCAGGATGATTTCCATTCTGTTTTCAACAAATTCTTCTTACCATAATGGAAGGTAATTATTTTCCATGAACGAATGACCGGGTTTAATTAAGTGGTATGGAGATCAATTGTGATTATCTTCTTTACAGCAATACTTACAAAACTGCTGTATTTCTTGTTTACATTAAGCAGTTAAAAATAATTAGCTTGCTTTTCGAAGGTACTGTTACTGGAAATAAGGGGTATATCTGCTTTAATAAATACATTTAATTTTTAATCACTTCAGTAGAAAGGGGATTAGAGCAAAAGGCCAATATTAATAGATTTTAAACTCAATGTAAAAAAACAACAATAAAGAAGATATTTATTGTTGTATAGTATTTCCAGCTTTGAGACTAGATTCAAACTACCTGGTTACTATATACATCCAAACATAATCGTTTATTTTAAAAATTGTAGTCAAGTTTCCAATAAATATTAATAGTATGCATTACCTTTGAAAATTGACATATTAAAGGCACCAGAATTTTACTTCTTATAAAACGGAAGGTTTTGCTAGTCTGTTTTTTAAATGAAGAGATGTGGATTTAGGATTAGTAAACTGCTGGCTCACGCCCCGGTCACAGGGACATTCCACCCAATGATGTGTGGTCCAATGCCCCTTTCAGGAGCAGGGGGACAGGGGAAGGCCCAAGGAAGAGCAAAGAGCCCAGTCACATAGATTGGAGCTTGCATTTCACTGGAAGTTTCTTTAGTTCTATGCCATCAGCCCCCTCATTTGCACCAAGGAGACCTATACAGCCTCTTCCAGGGAGGACTATGTATACCCTGGCACCTGACACAGTCTGACCAGGCAGCCTCCCCTTTTTCTGCCTTCACCAGCCCACCCTTACTTCTTGCTCCAGCCTCCCTTGCTGCTGTTGTCAGGAAAGAGGCTGCACTGAGCAGCCACAGAGCCTGGTATCTGAGGATGAGGCTTGGGCATCTGACCAAGCCTCTGCCTAGGGGGAGCGGTCTGTTTTAAACACTGAAGATGCCTCATGAGATCCATCCACAGGGCCCTGCTCAGCCCTCATAAAAATATGAAGGAGTCAAGAATGGTTTAAGAACTTTTTTCTTCCCTGAGATGGAGTCTCCCTCTCACCCAGGCTAGAGTACTACCTGGTACGATCTTGACTCGCTGCAACCTCCACCTCCCAGGCTCAAGTGATCCCCCCACCTGTCTCCCAAGTAGCTGGGACCACAGGCATGCACCACCATGCCCGGCTAGTGTGTGTGTGTGTGTGTGTGTGTGTGTGTGTGTGTGTGTGTGTACACATTTATTTTTGGTAGAGACAGGGTTTTGCCATGTTGCCCAGGCTGATTTCAAACTCCTGAGCTCAAGTGATCCGCCCGCCTTGGCCTCCCAAAATGCTGGGATTACTTTGGGAGGTCTGAGCCGTTGTACCAGGATTGGGAATGGTTTAAGAACTTTTAAAAGCAGACATGAATGGTAAATAAACATTCCAACAAATGACTCTAATATGATGTGCTTGCATTCAGATGAGGGTAACAATACAATTTTAGCATTAAGTGTAAAGAAAAATTTGCTTTTGTAACAATGATTCAGCAGGCAGAAGGTGACCTGAAAACCTGGGAGCACGGGCAACTCCCAAAACTTGGAGCAAAGACCAACTGGTTATGTGACAGGTGAGTCAGGAGACTCCTGCCTTGCAAGACTGAAAGATGAAATTAACAGTGACTAGAAGGGTTGTCTTCCCCTTGGGGACTAATGTGGCAACAATGTGAACATGGGGGACACACTTGCCCCACGAGCAGCATCTTCCACTCTCACCCAGCTAAATGCTACTTCATCTAGAGGAAAGCAGTTACAGGGCCTTTTCTTTTGTACTCTGGACAAATGGTAAGACTTGGGTGTAGGCATTTCACTGAAAATACTTTCTATAACCATGTGCCTGGCTGGTGCTCAAGAACAAAACCAGAAATTGAGGAGCAGGACAATTTTTGATGCCTTTAAATAGGAGAAAGGCAGGCAGTCCTGAGAGGTTCTCTGGGAAAGGGGGCTGGAAGCACGCATACAATGGGTCTCTTCCACATTAAGGGGTCCTCATGTTGAGAGTTATCCAGTGGTAACCAGTGGCACTGATTATTAATGAGCCCCTATAAAACTGCCACTTCAGGCTGGGTACAGTAGCTCACGCCTGTAATCCCAGCACTTTGGAAGGCCAAGGCAGGCAGATCACTTGAGGCCAGGAGTACGAGACCAGCCTGGCCAACATGGTGAAACCCCCTCTTTACTAAAAACACACAAATCAGCTAGGCATGGTGGTGCACACCTGTAGTCCCAGCTGCTTGGGATGCTGAGGGAGAATGGCTTGAGCCCAGGAAGCGGAGGTTGCAGTGAGTCATGATCACCCTACTGCACTCCAGCCTCTGCCCCCAAAAGAAAAAAACAAACAAATCTGGCACTTCATGCAGCAACACTGGTGACAATGAAGTAAGACTTAGTCTGTGTACAAGGACCTGCAAAGAGCTCAGAAGCTGTTTTTCCACTCTTCAGCTTTATGGGGGCAGGATCAATTACCAACACCACCACTACGCAGAGACACTATGGCAAAAATGACAGCTTATTCCACCAAAAAGTATGTATACATTCTTAATGCATGATATCAGAGCCAAAAACAGAGATGAACCCCTGCCCTCAGGAAGTGTATGTTCGAAGAAAAATAAAAGTGGCCTAGGACAGCTGGTGCAGCTCAGACCATGATGCCACACGGTATCATAAACTGCCTTGGCGCATGTCCTCACAGACAAGGGGGTGGCCACAACCACAACAGGTTCTTCTGCCTTCGGCCTGGTTTTCTAGTTAGCAGATCCCATGGCCTCAGCCCTCCCGTGGCCATGTGAATCTAATAATCTCACACAGCGGTTCACTGTTTTATTACTATTTAGGCATCTGTCTCACTGGAGTAGGCTTGACAGGACACCTGGTGCTAAGAAGTAGTTAAGGGAACCAAAACCCTGCACACCTGAGCTTGGTCCTCACATTATTTTCTCCTCCATTTCCCTCTACCTATAACTATTAATAGCTGATTTCACTCTGAAAGTCAACATTTGGCATCCAAAGAACAAAACTTCTTAAAATGGAACATTTGATAACATATTATCAAGAACAGATGTTGGTATTATTCAACTCTGGGACGAACACACCAGTAACTGTTGCGCTCCTGGCAAACAGACTGGTGCCATATTGTTCATTCAGATACTACAGAAAATTAGCAATTCCTTGTGTGTGGATGTGTCTTTGATGATAGACATCATTTTTAGCTTTGTCTACCTGTAACTGTCCTCTGAAATAGTGCTCCACCCCTTCAAGGTTGACAAGCTGCAAATCAGGGTCCCCTGTCTCCCCACCCCACCCCACGTTCCACAAGAGGTATGACTTCCCCTTTGCACACTAAGTGTTTTTCTTCCCCGCAGCACAATCTGGCCAGAGCCACTCCTATCAGCCCCATGCACTAAAGTATGGCCCTGCCTTTGCACTCAGGAGCAGGCAGCCCCAGTGGCCGCAGCTGCCTTCTAATTTCACTCTTGAAGCAGGCATGGCAGGAGGGGTGCGCAAGTCATGACTGACTCTGGCTCTGGTTTTCTGTAATTACTCAGGTGGCAAAGTAGCATCAGTCCCAACATTGGATGTGAAGGCACCAGGCATGTAGATTAAGGTCTGGAACATCAGTGCGGATGACTAAGGGCAGCTCTGGAGACAGACAAGGTCTCTATTTCAGTGGGACATGGTAACATTTCCACAGAATCTGAGACATTCAGTCTAAACTTGGGCTGTTATGTGGGTATCCTGAATCAAGGTAAAACCCAGTAGGGTCCTCTGTCCATGTGGACACTCAGTGGCTATTTGCAGTTTTAATATGTGCTATAAACATCTTGAAGACTAAATGAATTCATCTAAGCCTGAGGGGTTGTGGTATGCATCCTTGGGTCATTGCTACTGACATACCTGTGGTCCCCTGCTCTGAAACCACTAGTCCCAGGTACAGAAGATGAAAACCTGCTGACAGAAGCGGCCTCACCCAGCCTCTTCAGGATGATTTTATTAATACTAACAAAGTGGCCGGAGAGCAGAAGCTAACACTAATGCTGACTACATGCCACATACTGAGTGCTTTACATGGAACACTGCATCTCTACTACACCTGAATAAGGCAGACAGCACTGCCATCAGCACTTGAAGGATGAAGAAACTGAGGTATAGAGTGGTTAGTGGCTTCCCCACAGTTGTACTGCTGAATGGTGTATGAGCAGGGCCCAAACACAGGTGAACTGGCTATAGAGCCAATGCTCATGGCCAGCCTCTGACCGGGCCTAGACGCCCTGGAACAGGTTGGAAGTGTGAGGCTGCTGCTGACCCCAGGCAAGTCACTGCTCTCTGGGCTATGGCTGGGTGGAGTGACGCAATGTGACTGCCCTTTCAAGTCTGCCCAGTTCTTCAAGGGTTTGGAAAAAGAGCTATGTTTTCTAAATTTTTAGCCATAAGAAAAAGGATTTGGAGAGAATATACCAAAAATGTACTAAAAAGGTAACCCTGGTTATCTCTGAATGGTGGGATAATGGGTAATACTTTCTTTTCCATTTTCCCCACAATGAGTATTGTCGAATGAATGAATGAACAAACACTACCCTAATGGAATTAATAAAATGACTGGAAAGAGTTTGGCTGAGTGGCAGGCCCTGGAGGCGGGCAGGGATGAAGGCTGGGTAGAGGAGGCCAGTCTGGTCAGGGAAGTAACAGACACAGGTTTCTGGGCCTTGCTGTGTGGCCTAAAGGAAAGAAAGGAGACTCATATATAGCCCACAGGTGGAGGGGCTAGTTTCAGGGTGTGTGTGGAGTGGGGAGGCGTCAGAGCTGAGGCAAGAGGAGCACAGCCAATTTCTAAGGGACAGAGCTTGTCCACTGTCCAGCTATCTGCCTTTGGTGGGAAGTGACGGTGCTCTAGGAAAGGTGGTCAATTTAACCTCATTCGCTTCACTTGAGACAGGCTGCATGTGTTGGAACAGGGACAAGCCAACATGGCCATTATGTGTGATTTCATTCAGAAAAACCACAGACTTTACTTCTTACAGCAGCAAGGCCATGAAAGGGGGAAAAAAGCATTTTTCTTTCTGTTGATCCTGGTAGGATCTGCCAGCTTTGATCTGTAGGATGGTCAACCAGACACTATGGCCACCTCCATGCTAAATGCTCTCACAGCAGCATCCAGGCAGTCATGATACTAACCATCCTTAGTGGGCACTCATAGAGCTCCTCCTTGCTCCAGATGCTGTTTTAGTGCCTTCTTTGTATTGACTCATTTAATCCTCATGACAAACATATGAAGTAGGTGCTGTAAGAATCCCTCCCTATTTGAGCCGGGCACAGTGGCTCATGCCTGTAATCCCAGCACTCTGGGAGGCTGAGGTGGGCAGATCAACCTGAGGTCAGGAGTTCAAGACCAGCTTGGCCAACGATGAAAGCCCCTCTCTACTAAAAATATAAAAATTAGCCAGTCATGGTGTAATCCCAGCTACTTGGGAGGCTGAAACAGGAGAATCACTTGAACCCAGGAGGCGGAGGTTGCAGTGAGCTGACGTCGCACCACTGCACTCCAGCCTGGGTAACAAGAGTGAAACTCCGTCTCAAAAAAAAAAAAAAAAAAATCCCTATTTGAGAGATGAGGAAGTAAAGAGGTTCAGGGGCTTGCTTGAGGCCACGGAGCTATGGACCAGGCAGTTAGGGTCCAGAGCTAGTGCTCAAAACCAGTGCTGTCTGGTGCCTCAAGAAGAGCATCCCCAGGATGGAATAATCCAACTAGCGGTGGCCAGAATATCCTTTGAGCATGTGCCTCCAACAAACAAGCACAAGCCAGGAAAGATTTTAGAAAAGAATGCGAGGGGATCCCTTAGGAGGTGATGCTCCTTGAAGCTGTTCAGGCCTCCTTCACCTGGGTCACATTTCCCTGGAAGGTGAGCTCTGCTTTTCAGAGTCAGTTTGCTTGTCACCCAGATTCAAATTTCACTAAAAGGCAAGATTCCCCCTTAGAGCACTGGAATCCAAAATGCTTATTTATTCCCTTCATGGTCATTTCTGACTTATCATCATAAATGCATCATTTGCAGACTTGGGAAAACCTGATTTGATCAAACTTTGAAAACCCCACTGGCTTTATGTCTTTATTGTTTCTTTCTTTAATACCATTTTCTCCCTTGTTACACAGGCAGGCAAATCTCTAAAAATTTACCCTCAAAGGAGTTAAATAGCCTCAAATGGACTAAAAACTGGCAAAGTTTTGATCTAATAGTGAAATGTCTCACCACAGCTCCTGCTCTAGAAGAAAAGTTAAGAAGCTTGACACTTAGGTGTTTGTTGAATTTTACTCAGTCTGACCAGACCTTCCCTGAGAGTCCGCAGAGTTCAAAGCCACAGGGGCACTTTTTAGATGCTGCAAAGCCCCGTTGTGGCCCTGCTCCCCCTCTTCTTGGAATAGCTACAAATTCAGCAAAGGACAGTCCTAGATAAGAGCGTGCTAACGAATTAGAAAATACAGCATGTACACTTATTACTTTAAGCCTCTCATGAGGTTTGTGTTAGCTGATCATTCACCAGCTTGTTACACATTTCTAAAGAGGCAAAGAGCAAAACAAATAGAGAGGCCACCTGAGTTACAGGAAGAAAGGTAGACGTACACTGATAGAGTGAAGATGCTAGCTATGCAGTGAACGCATAAATAATTAGATAATGCATCTTTTTTTTTTTTTTAAAGACAGAGTCTTGCTCTGTTGCCCAGGCCTCAGCCTCCTGAGTAGCTGGGATTACAGGTGCATGCCATCGTCCCTGGCTGATTTTTGTATTTTTAGTAGGGACGGGGTTTCACCAGGTTGGCCAGGCTGGTCTCAAGTGATCCACATGCCTTGGCCTCCCAAAGTGCTGGGATTACAGGCGTGAGCCGCCGTGCTCAGCCAATGCATCGTTTATAATTTTGCATGGGGTTAAAAACACTCTAGTTGAGCCATTTGCCAAAAATTGAAATGTTTTCTACTTTTACTTTCAGTGAACCAGAAATTACCAAACCTAGAAACACCCAGATTCATCAAGGTGTAGACATAATTGAGGGGTTACAGGTGATCTCAACATGCAGGAATTAGATGGACTTCCCTGGATGTGCAAATACTACTCTGGTCTACCTTTCTCTGAAATTGATGTGATGCTAAAATGGGCTGTGAGCTGAAATATTGCTGGAGAGATACACTAGAGCTGCTAACTATAGTGCTAGAAAAATCTCTTCATATTTACATCAAATGTATACAATAGCAGAAAAACGGATTTCACTAAACACGATTCAAGAGCCATCTAATACAGCCAGAGAAAAAATAGCTTCCATACCCTACAAATTTTATAAAACATTTACTTCAAAACAACTATCACTCTCTTGAAAAGCTGTAATTATTTTTTCTCCTACCTCATTCCTACGCCATTTTAAGAAAAATGTAAATACGGTTTAAGTGGAAAGAGGCTCATTTGGCAAGTAAGAACGTCAGTGAGAATTCTCTCTGCATGCTAATGGGCTATTCTGGTCTACCTGGCTCATTCCTTTTTTTTTTAAACAAATTCCTGTGTACTAAATTTTCCCCACCAAGATCCTTTTAAAACCATATTTATGGTTTACGTGGCATAAGAGATACAAATCTTTCCGTCATTATCATTTTACGTAAACTCTCTCTACAATCTGATCAACTCTTTAACCCCCAACCACAAAAGCAGACATAAATAATGTGTTAGTAACATGTTTTAAAACTCAAATCTGAGAACTTTCCTCCAGCAGGGAGCCCTACTCTCAAAATATTGCCTTTGAATATACTGTATGTCTTCATTTCTCAAACATGTACTGAGCACCTGCTAGGAGTAGCAAGAAACATAAAGACAGAAGACATGAAGGTCAAAAAATCTGCAACCTACAAGTGAGGGGAGGTAAGGATGTGAATACACGCGAGGAGAGGCAGCTCGGGCAAGGGGCTGGGGCCGGGGCAGTTGCACCTGTGAGGCCCATGAGACGTGAGTACAACTGAAATCCAGTCACTGCTCATGCCCTGGCAAGGGCTGCAACCCCCACAAAAGTGCAAGCCCCATCAGCTGGCATGTGGGCATCCTTGGGCTGGAGGAGGCCCTATATAACCAAGAGACTAAAAGACATAGGACGGGGATCTTGGATCTATTCTAAATCAGTTTTTTTTTTTTTTTTGAGACAGTCTCGCTGTTGTCCAGGCTGGAGTGCAGTGGCGCAATCTCGGTTTACTACAACCTCTGCCTCCTGGGTTCAAGTGATTCTCCTGCCTCACCCTCCGGAGTAGCTGGGATTACAGGTGCCCACCACCACACCTGGCTAATTTTTGTACTTTTTCATTAGAGACAGGGTTTCGCCATGTTGGCTAGGCTGGTCTTGAACCCTTGACCTCAGGTGATCCGCCTGCCTTGGCCTCCCAAAGAGCCGGGATTACAGGCATGGGCCACCATAGTTTTAAGGCTATGATTGTTAAGAACAAAAAGACACTCAACATGAAACAGATGACTTAAAAAGTCCTCAACACCCTCCAAACACAAAGCCATCATGGTACTGAATCTGCAGCAAAGGGTACATTTAACACTCATAGAATGGTCAGTTAGGAGTTACCTTGGTGATCAACATAAGGCTTGAAGGCCTGGAGGATTTTTGGCACAGCCACACCCATGTCAAGTTCCGTCAGCGTGAGCTCATTCATAAAGTAGGGGAGCTGGAGGAAACAAACAATGAGTGAGACCCATGAGCAACCTACAAAACACGCTGTTAGAAGTCAACATGCTTCTGGAGAGGATGGTGGCACGGTTTTGGGGACACATCATTGATTTAACCAAATGTGCACACATCATGTACTAGGCTTCGTACTCCAGACAGAGCCATGAAGAGGTCAGGCCAGGGCCTGGCTCTCATGGGGTTTATACTAGAAAGGCAGAAACAGGTAAATACATAGACAATATACTTCGAGAGAGTGATTAGTGCTGCAAAGAACATCAAGCAGGTAATGAGCAGAGGGAACATGCGCTGGGTGGGGGTGGCTGTTTTGGCTGAGGAGGTCAGGGAGGGTTTCTCTGAGGAGTAGCATTTGAGCCGAGACCACCTATGGAGAAGGAGCCAGCCATGCTGCTTAACAGTATACCAAGTTTGCTGAAGTATGAAGAAATAGACCTCTCTCAGACCCTCAGTGGGGAGTAAGAAATTGCTACAAGAAGGCTGGGTGCGGTGGCTCATGTCTGTAATCCCAGCACTTTGGGAGGCCAAGGTGGGTGGATCACTTGAGGTCAGGAGTTTGAGACCAGCCTGGCCAACATGGTGAAATCTCATCTCTACCAAAAAATACAAAAATTAGCTGGCCACGGTGGCATGCGCTTGCAGTCCCAGCTACTCGGGGAGGCTGAGGTGGGAGGATCACTTGAACCTGGGAGTGGAGGTTGCAGTGAGCCAAGAATGCACCACTGCACTCCAGCCTAGACGACAGAGCCAGACTCTGCATCAATAAAAAAAAATAATAATAAATTGCTACATTTCTGATAGGCAAACTTACATGTGTATGAGAACCCTCGAAAAACAGCACGTCCTTTGACCTCATGCTGGACATTTTCTGTTTGCCCCGCCAGATCTACACTGTACTCTACCTTAGGTGGTTGGTCTGTGTAACTGTGCCAATGGCCTCTCTTACCCTCCAACTTCTGGCTGGGCATGGCCAATGGGATACACCAATGGACAGTGGATGGGGGGGGAGGCACACAGAAAGAGTGTTGTTGAGCATTTGTCCCCCTGATCGATCTAGTGAAGGCCACAGCTCTTGTACCATAGGAAGCCTCTCCATGCAGCTGCCCTGCCCAAGTTCTGGAAACTGTCCCTTGCCTTTGTCGCTCCAGGGAAGGTAACACCTCCTGCTTCTGCTATCCACGGAGTGTAGCACTCTCCCTGTGGGTTTTTCTCCATCTGCCCACACCTTTATAAACCTTCCCTTCAGCAAACTCTCCCTGGGATTACTGAGTGTGCCATCTGCTTCCTGCTGGGACCCTGACTAATACACACCCAAATCTATCCGTAGGAATTTATTCTACAGGAAATAACATAAGAATACTGGCATCTTGCTGAAAAATTCCTACTTAACTCAAGATTATAGAATTAATTCATCTATATTTTCTCTGCTTGGATTTGTGGATGTATATACATTTCTTAAAAGTATTTATTCCATTCATAATTTTAGTGTAAGATGTAAATTAGGGATCTAGCTTAATTTTTCCCCAAATGGTCAGCAATCTCGACATACTTATTCAGCAACTAAAACTTTCCCTACTAATCTGTTCCGCCACCTTTAAGTACTAGATTCCCACTGCACTGAAGTCTGGACTGAGCACTCTATTTTCAACCAGTATCAAACTGCTTTGACTACTATAGCTTTATAATATACTTTTAAATCTGGCAAGTCCCTCCCCTCTTCTTTCTTTTCCGCCAGAATTCTCTTAGTTATTCTCATGAGCATTTTCCAGCTGAATGTTAGAATAGTTTTATAAAATTTAGAATAAAATTAAGAGGTTTTAAAACATTAAATGTAAACTAAATATTCCACATAAAACAAGGTAGCATCTAGTCAGGCATGGATTTCACACCTAACTTGGCTGTACCTCTTCAGCTGTCTCTCTGCAGAGAAACATAAACTTTCAGGATTCACCAGTCACAGAATGTCATCTCTGATTTTTTGTGGTGGGGAAGGGTTATGTTAAAGAGGTTATAATGTCTATGATGAACAAAATGTGAGTAGAGACAGTGTTCAAAGGTGCAGTTTTGGTGTTCGCTATATTTGGAAAGCCTTTTTCCAAAGGATCAATGTTGTAAGTGGTGTTAGCCTCTCTATCAACCTACAAAATACTACTTGGCCAACCAAGAATGTAACCAAAGTCTTGCACAGTTGCCCTATCCTTTTTGTCTACTATTGTCATTCAAATGCCAGGTTTCAGGAGCATGCCAAGTTAGACAGACTTCCAAGGGTGAGACAGGGAATACTGTCACCTCCAACAGTGTTTTGCTTTTTTTTTGAAACAGGGTTTCACTCTGTTGCCCAGGCTGGAGTGCAGTGGTGTGATCATAGCTCACTGCAGCCACAACCTCCTGTAGGGAAGTCCTCCTCCCATCTCAGCCTTCTGAGTAGCTGGGACTATAGGCAAGTGCCACCACCATGCCTGGATAATTTCTTATTTTTTGTAGAGGCAGGGTCTCACTATGTTGCCTAGTCTGGTCTCAAACTACTGGGCTCAAATTTTCCTCCACCTTGGCCTCCGAAAGTTCAGGATTACAGGTGTGAGCCACCATGCCTGGACATCCAACAGTGTTTCTATGGGAATGTCAGTCTTTCAGTGAGCCACAGGAATGAATACAGAGACAGCAGGAACATAACTGTCCCTTGTCTTCCTGTCAACCACTACCTGCCATTCTGCACCCTCTGGTCCCTGCAAGGACAAAGGAAGGACCTGAGACAGGACCTGAGACAAAGGAGGGAGCTGAAGGAACTGGGGACTGAAGAGGACTTGGCAGGGGTAGGTGGGCTCTACCTACTAGTAAGCAGAATGGGGAAGAGAGTTCAGAGGGCCTGGTTTCCTATTTATTCACCCGTCTATTCAACCCTAAGACCCTAGAACCAACCCCCCAGCACACATACACTCCCCTCCTGATTCACATCCCTGCCCTTGAGCAGCCTCCTTCTGTTCAGGTCATTCCTCCTGTTCTTTTCAACAAGAAATTCTTTTCTTCCCACCCAAAGGGTACGACAGTGAGACAGAAATTCAGGGGTACATTCTTTACCCTCCTGAATAAACCCAACTAGAGACTAGGATTCAAGTGAATGGGACGTTCTCAGGCTGGTAGGTGCTAAGTTGGAAACTGTATGCAATCACAGCAACATTTGCTGACATAGGCACAAGGGGGTGACAACCACTGAGGGCCACAGGGCAGTATCTGAGCAGCTGGCCAAGGCCAAGAGCACACTTACTACTGGGGCAGAAACTCAGCTCATTTTAAACCCATCACTGGGCACCAGAAACACACAGAGGGCTGCTTTTTCACAACGTAAGTCATCACATGCAAGGCTGAGAATCCAAGACTACAGGGCAAGGCCAGCAGAGTTTTCCATATGTCAGGCCTTCTAGGGAAACCAGGCGACTGGGGGAGATTTGTGTCACAGGGAAAGCTCAGGCTCCTCTAGGCACCACTTCTCTATCCCCCATTTTGGCTCTTGACTGGCTATTAACCAATACCCACTCACTACTAGTCTAAGGCTTACTTCCTCCCAGGGGTACTTGGATATTTGGTGGCAATCAGTTCTTTTGGTAGGGGTGGTGACAGCTTCAAAATTTGGTAGTGTCCTTCTGCCTTCCTGTTTATTCCGTTACCCGGGTCTCCTCTGGTTTGCAGGTACTTCACGGCGCAGTGGCTTAGGAAGGGAGGTAGGGCATGGAGGGGAACAACACACTGAGGGAGCACACTGCCTGCCTCTAGACTCTGGCACTGCTGGCTCTAGGCCACATTTCTCCATTTTAACCTTTTAGTACTTCTGACCTCAAAAAACAAAAGGAAGTTTAAGTCTGTGAACTACAAGTGCCTCCATGATAAGCAACAGGAGAAAATGAAAACAGACTTTTCTTCAACTTTCTCCAGGACGAGGGGGCACCTTCACAAATAGGGCAGAAGCTGTGTGGACTTCCAGCTCAAGAGAGGAGGGTGGGACCTCTCAATCCAGTTTGGTTTTGTTGTTGGGTTTTTTTTTTTTTTTAATTTTTTTTTTTAATTTTTATAAAGACAGGGTTTCACCATGTTGGTCAGGCTGGTCTTGAACTCCCGACCTCAGGTGATCCGCCCGCCTTGGCCTCCAAAGTGCTTGGATTACAGGCGTGAGCCACCACGCCCGGCCGGTTTTGTTGTTGTTGTTGTTTCTAGAGATGAGAGTCTTGCTCTGTCACCTAGGCTGGAGTTCCGTGGTGTGATCACTGCAGCCTGGAGCTCCTGGGTTCAAACCATCCTCTTGCCTCAGCAACCCAAGTATCTGGGACTCTAGTTGCGCACCAGCACTCCTGGCTCAAGTTGGTTTTGGAATGCATGTAGCGGGGGAGCAGCAACCCATTTGGAGTTCAAGTATGCCCTGTTTTCTTTTTGCACACTGCCAGGAACTACAGCCCTCCTGCTCAGGGAAGGGCCCCTCTTGCTTAGGGACGGGCTCGAGATAGACTCTGGGAAAAGAGCAGGGCCAGCCCCACCCATATGCCTTGACCTGGGAACTCAGGCTCTCAGTCATTTGCAAAAACAGGGAGAGACTGAGTGAGCTCTAGGCTGGCTGCTGACACTGCATCTCCCAACACAGAGGGTCACTGCTACTTGTTGTCTCCCGCTATGGAACTGGCTAACAGAAGCACGTTCAACCCTCAAACTACCTCAGGAACACAAACAGGCTGACACTTTTCAACAGAGCCCTCCCAACGCTCTGCCCCAAATTCTGCCTTGAAATCCACCCTTCTGGCTCAGAAGGCAGCACCTCCCTCCTGCTTCTCAGGAGCTGGGGAAGAAGGGATAGTGACCCACAGACAGCAGCCAGAGCTTGACGAGGCCAGGGAAAGCTCTGTTCTTTACCCAAAGGAACAACAGAAATCAACCTCAGGCTCCTCTATGCCCACATTTTCCTTCTAATCTAGTTTTATCATAGCTCACAGTTTTTAAATCTAGAGTCCTTGAACTTTCTGAAATAATAGGCAAAATTTTGTGTCAACGTGTTTTTCTAGTGAAAGGATCTCACAGGTTTCTGCTTCTCAAAAATATCTCTGATCCATACAACTTCAAAACTACTGACTTAAGCTACTGACAGTGTTCAGTGAGGATTTGGGATCCAAAGTGACTCTTCCTTGGCTGGGTCTTCACTGGGTCAAAAACTTAATTTAAGGAATCTCAAGATCCTCTCAATAACGTCTCCTGGTTGGCAAATGAGTCATTTAATGACAGCCATACTTACACAGTTCAAACTCACTTCCAACTGGGCCTGGATTGGCACCAGAGTGTTTCTTCAGCAAAAGAGAGCCCAAAATAAAGTACCATCTGGCCAAAAAGTAAAGGTCAAACACAGACACATTTGGAGTGCAATGCTAACTTTCCCAGCTTGAGAGGGAGCACAGCCTGGGAAAGAGGCCTTAAGTAGTCTGGTATTTTCCTCAGTCAGTATACTAAGAGGCCTTAAAAAGTCTAGTCTTTTCCTCAGTGAGTAAACTAAGAGGCCTTAAGTAGTCTGTATTTTCCTCAGAGGATATACCATGTGGCCTAGACCACTGTGAGGCTGGGTGGGCTCTGGATGTACAATTTAAGTTCATTTCTAACTTAAAGATAACAATTATACAAGACAAATTGGTTATAAGAGCCCATATTTTCCCAAACCAAATTCTGGATTATCACCTAGAGTGGATAACAATGAGGGTAACACAAGAAAATGAGTAAACATTAATGTTCACTAAGCCCCCAGATGCAGTTCATCATAAGGTCAGTCTGTGATCAAGGTCTGATGTGCTGTTTGAGAACTTACTACCCTCATACTTAAACCAAGTATCGTATGCTTAAACCACATTATTTTTCACTTAGGACATAAGTGAAAACTTTGTTTTCACTTCTGGGTACAAAACTTCCAGAAATGAAGAAGTATAGAGGATTAGAAGCCTTTTGTGTGGAAAGTGATACCTTTATTTTGCTGAGTTTCATTTGGATCTCTTAGACACCAGATCAGACCAGTATTTCTCTCCTAAGAAGTCCCAAAATATTCTTCCAAGCAAGGCATTCACCCAGGCTTCTTGTTCTTCCTCCTCAGAGGGTGGAGCCTCTGGCAACTGGCAAAGAAAAGGGACCAAAATTAGCTGGAAAGCAACTGGAGAATAAGGCAGGTGCTTATTTTTCAAAAGTCACGGAAGGTCCCTCCTTATAGAAATGGGAGACCACATGAGTCATACTCCTTCCCTATAATACAAGTCCCACATTATGTTGGTGAATAGAAAGGGGGAGAAACAAAAGCTGCCATCACAGCTAAAACCTTCTCTTTGTTTTCTTTTCTACCATCTTCCTGTAAACCAGCTAATATTTCATACGATTAGCTCAGCCAAACTGCTCTGCCTCCAAATCAGCTTGGTATCAGCATTATGCATCAATGACATATCTGATCAAATGCCTGCCCATCTTTCTTCCAGCTAAGGCTTGGACATGTAATTGTCAAGCCGGTGCTCATCCAGGCAGAAGCCACAGTTTCCCAATGGCCAAGCCTCAGGTTCAGCATGTACCCTGTGAGGTCAAAATACTCCTGGGATGCTTAAAAATACTAATGCCTGGATCCTACCCCCCACAGCCACTGACTTCAGTGGGCATCAGGAGTTTCGGATGCTCCCTTGGTAATGCAGTGAACAGGCAAGAGGAAGAATCACAGATCTGGATTAGAGAGCTGCCTCAGGGTTTCCAAGAAACATCTACAGCTGTTCTCACCAATCTCAGCCCAGTGAAATACCCTGATCCTTACTTCCATTTGATACAATCCATCTGAGGCATCTTCTGTGGCCAGTGTGTGAGGTGGGGGAGAAAGCAAACCTGAGTCTCCAATATCCTCGGCGAATCATTAGACTATGCACTCTGGCTTGGAGAGGGTCAGGGATGGAGATAAAGAAGGGGTAAACAGCAGCAGCCACAGACGGTGTTGTAACGTTTATGTGGTTAGTGCAGACACGGGCTGAGAACTCAGTAATGTAGCAGCTGTCCACGGACCACATGCCAGCCCTATGGGCACACTCCTGTCTCAGGTTCACTCATGTCTCACAATAACCTGGAAAGACAGGAACTTTACTTCCACTTTAGAAACGAGTGCAGTAACTGACACAGAGTCTTGTTCTCCTGTCCTCTATCTGCTCTGTCCTGTGTGTGGGGGGTGGGGGCGGAGGAAGGGTAGCTGGCCCCCTGATATAGCAGACATTTTCCTGTGCTGAGGTATCTAATTAGACTATAGCCTTGCAGAAACAATGAGCTTTGAAAAGCAATGGTCAAAAGATTTAGAAATGCAGAAATCTGTGAGTTATGTCCCCTTTCCCCTCTCTCTATGGCTTCTATAAGTACATCTGTTCTGCTGTCACGGGCTGGCTGCAGCTGTAACACACACCAGACACTCTCATCACCTCCACGCTTTGTGTTTGTGCATTCATGCCAGTGCTATCCATTCTGGGCAGCTGTGACTGTGCCCACATTGCAGCTGTGTGCTGTGCCAGTGGTATGGTGCAGATGTTGCTTGATGCATATGGATGTGAACCTGCAGATTCTATTTTTTGTGAGTACTCCCAAGGCCTACAGCATGAAGCTCCATGCAATCGTTCTGAGGCTTGATGCTCTCTGGCCACTGAGCTGTGCCTGAGACAGCACACTGCTCAGCCCCCACCTGTCTGCTAGTCTTGCCACACCCTGTGCCCTCTCTTTCTGGGGGCCTTTAGGGTTCACTTACATTTTTCAATCCCATGCCACTGCATGTGAGGGGGAAATACTTTATATTCTAGAGGAGTCCTTCAAATTTGAGTTTTCAAAGGTCTCCCTTATGAATTTGGTAAGTCTCATTTAAAAACAAAACAAAACACCTTGGTTTAAAGAATGCATGCTGGTCAGTCCATTTCAGAACACACGGATCTGTCTCACCCTTCTTAATGGCCATGGATTGTTCTATCCGGGCTTTTCTAGTGCTCTGATGTTTTCTGTCATTAACCAAGACATTTTCCACCACCAGGTCCTGGATGGAAGGGTAAGAGTCTGCAGCGGTGAATGCTCGGCCACGCCACAACTTGCACATGTTTTTTTGAATCACTTTTCTCTCTGACTGAACATCTCCATCCCAGCCCCAAGGGTAACTCATTCAGCTTTTCTGAGGTGACTGTCTTTGAGTCCCATCTGATGATTTGTACAGACTTCTGCATACACTCATCCAAAGGCAATGCCCACCTGGCCCCTCAGACAATACTCAAGTTGCTGCCCACGTAGGGCACCACGTGTCTTAGATAGGCTACACAAGAGAGAATAAATTACTTTTTCTCTTCCCCAGAGGGAGAGTCTACCCTTTATTAGCCTTTCTTTACAACCCTAGTTACTCACAGGAAACAGTTTTAGCACAAAATAGCAAGAAATAAAGGTTATTTCACAATATATGTCCAGGCCAACGGCGTATGATGTGGTAAACAAATTTCTGAAATAACCGACAAGCAGGTTGTTTTTTCAACAGTTCCTTTTCCAACACAAGCTTCTCTCCACAGATTCACTGGGAACAAAGAAAATTTCAAGAGCAGTAGAACATCAATAATGTATCAAAGAAGTTTTATGAGCAAAATCTGGATTCAACAGCCTGCTAGGAAGCCTCAACGAATGTCATAAAAATTTAAGAGTTTAAAGAATAAATGTACATACATTTCCTAATACTGCCATTTGGCTATAGGATGAACTGTGTGGAGGATATTCATTTCACCATCTCAACTGTATATACACACTAAGAAATGGTAACTTTCCAAAAATGGCTTCCAAATAAGTGTAGAGAAGATTCAATGGTTTGAAGGTGAAGCAAGACCATCAAAACTCCATAGCTCTTGGGATATATGTTATTTCAAACTAACCTCTAAAACTAAAGTAGTATAGATTTACTGAAGTCTGTGGTGTAACATTTCCTATTACAATTGGCCAAGAGGCCAGCCCAGTTTTTCTGTTACAAAGAGTGTGTAGTGCCCCTAGTCCTCTTGGCCACACCCAGTGTGCTGCCAGGGGAGCTGCACAAGGGACAGTGTGGTCCAGGAGATGACACAGTGGAGAACCCTACCCATGTCTGTTTGCTTGTTCCCTTGATTATAAAAACAATACTTACTCACTGTAGAGAACACCCATAATCCCACTACTCAGATTTTAAACATTATTTAAAACATTTTTACTATATTTTCTGTCTTTATTCAGTGTACACGTACTTTTATGAATACAGAATTTTTAAAAAGCAAAATTAGGTCTGGCTACACGGTTTTGTGTGCATATATATATATATGTGTGTGTGTGTGTGTGTGTGTATTTTACAGTTTTACTGAGATGTAATTCACAGATCATACAATTCATCCATCTGAACAGCACCCTTTTAGCTGCTGTGGAAAACAGTATTGCAGTTCCTTAAACAATTTAAGCAGAATTACCATAAGATGCACCAATTTGCATGAAGATGCACTTCTGGCTATATACCCCAACAAATTGGAAGCAGGGTCTCAAAACGAGATATGTGTACACTGATGCTCAGAGCAGCAGAATTCACAATAACTAAAATGTGGAAGCAAGCCAAGCACCCACCGATGGAGGAATGGATAAGCAAAATGGGGTATACACACAATGGAGCATGATTCGGCCTCAAAAAGGAAAGGCGATTCTGACTTAGGCTACCACATGGATGAACCTTCAGGGCATTAAGCTGTGTGAAATAAGTCAGTCACAGAAAGACAAATACTGTGTAATTCTACTTATATGAGGTACTTAGGATAGTCAAAATCAGAGAGACAGGGAATGCTGGTCGCCAGGGGCTGGGAGGAGCAGGACATGGGGAGTTACTGTTTAAGAAGTATAGAGTTTCAATTATACGAGATGAAGAGAGGGGTGGTGGTTGATGTATAACATTATGAATGTATTTACGTCTACTGAATTATACATTTTTAAATGGTTAAGATGGCAAACTTTATGTCTATGTAGTTTACCACAAAAAATAATTTTAAAAAATAGAGTACAATTCAGCAGTTTTCAGTATATTCAGAGTTGCGTAGCTATCACCACAGTCAATTTTAGAACATTTTCATCACCCCCCCAAAGAGACCCTGTATCCATTAGCGGTCATTTCCCATTCCTCCCCATTCCCCTGCCCACCAGCTTAGGAAACAACTAGTTTGTCTCTATGAATTTGCCTATTCCAGACATTTCCTATAAATGAAGTCATATAGGCTGGGCGCGGTGGCTCATATCTGTAATTCCAGCACTTTGGGAGGCTGAGGCGGGCAGATCACAAGGTCAAGAAATTGAGACCATCCTGGCCAACATGATGAAACCCCATCTCTATTAAAAATACAAAAATTAGCTGGGCATGGTGGTGTGCGCCTGTAGTCCCAGCTACTCGGGAGGCTGAGATGGGAGAATCACTTGAACCCGGGAGGTGGAGGTTGCAGTGAACAGAGATTGTGCTTTTGCACTCCAGCCTGGCAACAGAGCAAGACTCTGTCCAGAAACAAACAAACAAACAATGTTTTCAAGGTGTACCCACGTTGTAGCAGTGCCTCATTCCTTTTTATTGCATAATAATGTTATCGTCTATGCTATACCACGCTTTACCCACTCATCAGTTAATGGAAATATAGGTTGTTTACCACTTTTGTTTTGTTTTAAACAGTCTCGCTGTGTCATCCAGGTTGAAGTGCAGTGGCGTGATCTCGGCTCACTGCAACCTCTGCCTCCTGAGTTCAAGTGATTCTTGTGCCTCAGCCTCCTGAGTATGTGGGACTACAGGCGTGCAATACTATGTCCGGCTAAGTTTTGTATTTTTAGTAGAGATGGGGTTTTGCTTTACTGGCGAGGCTGGTCTCGAACACCTGGCCTCGAGTGATTCGCCCACCTCAGACTCCCAAAGTCCTGAGATTACAGGTGCAAGCCACCATGCCCTGCCATTTTCCACTTTTGGTTATTGTGAATAATGCTACTTTAAATATTTATGTACAAGTGTTTGTGTAAACATGTATTTTCATTTTTCTTGGATATATATCTAGAAGTAGAACTGCTGGATCATAAGGTGACTCTGTTGAACTTTTTGAGGAACTACCAAACTATTTCCCACAGTGGCTTGACCATTTACATTCCGCTAGCCAAGTATGAGTATTTCTTTTTTTGTTGTTTTTTTAAGGCAGTGTCTCACTCTGCCACCCAGGCTGGAGTGAAGTGGCATGATTTCTGCTCCCTGCAACCTCTGCCTCCCAGGTTCAAGCAATTCTCCGCCTCCCCAGTAGTTGGGATTACAGACATGCGCTACCACGCCCGGCTAATTTTTTGTATTTTTAGTAGAGATGGGATTTTGATATGTTGCCCAGGCTGGTGTCAAACACCAGAGCTCAAGTAATCCACATGCCTCGACCTTCCAAAGTGCTAGGCCTGAGCCACTGCGACCGGCTGAGGATTCCAATTTCTCTACATCTTAACACTTGTTATCATCTATCTTTTTTTAAAAAAAAAAATTTTATTTATTTATTTATTTATTTGGTAGAGACAGAGATTTGCCATGTTGCCCAGGCTGGTCTTGAACTCCTGAGCTCAAGTGATCCATTCGCCTCAGCCTCCCAAAGTGTTGGGATTACAAGTGTGAGCTACCACTGTGCCTGGCCATCATCTGTCTTTTTCACTGTGGCCGTCTGAGTGGTGTGAAGTGACATCTGACTGTGGTTTTGATTCACATTTCCCTGATGACTAATGATACTGAGCATCTTTTCATGTGCTTGCTTCTTTTGGCCATTAGTGTATCTTCTTTGGAGAAATGTCTATGCGGATCCTTTGCCCTCCCTTTTATTTTAATTGAGACAGGGTCTTGCTCTGTTTGGAGTGCAGTGATGCAATCACGAATCACTGCAGCCCTGACCTTCCCGACTCAAGCAATCCTCCTGATTCAGCCTTCTGAGTAGCTGGGACTCCAGGCACACGCCACCACGTCTGGCTAATTTTTTTTCTTCTTTTTGGTAGAGATGGAGTCTCAGTATGTTGCCCAGGCTGGTCTTGAACTCCTGAGCTCAAGTGATCCTCCTGCCTTGGCCTCCCAAAGTGCTGAGATTACAGGTGTGAGCCACTGCACCCAGCCCTGTTTCTTAATCTGGTTATCACTTTGCTATTGAGTTGTAAGAGTCTTTTATATTTCTAGGTACCAGACCCTTAAAAGATAAATGATTTGTAAACATTTGCTCCTGTCCTGTGGGTTATCTTTCACTTTCTTGATGGTATTGTTGGCAGCACAAAAGCTTTTAATTTTGATGAAGTCCAATTTACCTATCTTTTCTTTGGTTGCTTATGCTTTTAGTGTCTTAGCTAAGAAGGTTATTAAACCCAAATTCACAAAGATTTACTTGTTTTGAGAGTCTTATAGTTTTAGCTGTTACCTTGAGGCCTATGATCCATTCTGAGTTAATTTTTGTGTATGGTGTGAGATAGAGGGCCAACTCCATTCTCTTGCCTGTAGATATCCAGTTGTTCCAGCACCATTTGTTGAAGAGACTATTCTTTCTCTCCACTGATTTGTCTTAGCACTCTTGTCTGCATTCTTTTTAAAATTTATTTTTAAATTGGATATATAGCTTTTTTTTTTTAAACTTATTACAGTATAAGCACTTTCCAATTCTACTTCTAAGTGTTCAAAAAGCCTACTTTGTGGGGGCAGAAAGGGAAGCCCTAGAAAACTATTCTGCCAGTTACAGACTTCCTGGTTTCTATTTGATTCCTATTTGCTTTGTAACATTCTCATCTTCTGGTAATGCCAAACAGGTAATAATATCTTGTAATCCAGTTTATAGATACGAGATGATGAGCATGACTACTAATAATGAGGACAGGACTCTCCATACCAGGGTGGCATATATTAATATTATCTCTAATATTTTATAAAACCATCTGTTGAAATGGAAAGTGGAAGTGCCTTATGCAACCTGAACACCAGAGACTGACTACTGGAGGACAGGCACAGCACTGCCATACCCATGGCCTCTCTCCCAGGCAGGCAGTGTGGGGCACACAGAACCAGCAGCCTCCCTGGACTCACACCCCTGAGCAAATCTGCAGCCAGCCTGTGGTATCTCTCTTCCTGATGTACCCATGCTGGGTGTAGTACTATCGTACTTTTAGACATTTTTAAAAAGAGAGTTTCCTTGTTTCCTAAATTGAATCCTTTCCCAAACCACGCACTAAACATTTGGAAAACTAGGCCCTTGCTCCCCAAAATAGTGATATTTTCTAATTCAAATTTTGAGCTTAATAGCTCCAGTTATTTCAATATGAAGAATCCTCTAAACACATGTTTTAAAATTATCATAGGTAAGAATAACTGCCAAAAGGCCAGGCACAGTGGCTCATGCCTGTAATCCTAACACTTTGGGAGGCTGAGGCAGGTGAATAGCTTGAGCTCAGGAGTTCAAGACCAGTCTGAGCAACAGGGAGAAACCTCATGTCTTACAAAAAATAAAAAATTAGCAAGGATATTGGCACAAAGGTACCTGGGAGGCTGAGGTGGGAAGATCGCTTGAGCCTGGGAGGTCAAGACTGCAGTGACCTGTGATTGTGCCACTGCACTCCAGCTTTGGTGACAGAGTGAAATCCTGTCTCTAAGAAAAACAAAAAGGAGTAATTGCCAATAATGCTTAGCATTGTTTAATACAAATCTAGTCTCTATTCACTAATTGTATCACTGCGTTTTAACATTGGTTTGGATCCTGAATACCAGTTATCTAACAATGCTCCATTTACTTCCTGACCAGTGGTCTAACTTGTTTAGCATTGAGCAACATGAGAAAAAGGAGACCAAGTACGGGCAAGTGGCCATCAGGCCCTAGAGCCCTCAAGGTAAGAGATGCGTAAGCCATGACCTATAAGAGGCAGCAGTAGGGTGAGGATGGGGGTTAGAAAGAGGTTGGGGCAAAGGCTAGAGATGGGTTCTAAGCCCCACCTCTAAAAGAGAAGGGAATAGGCCACTTAGGCAAGAGTCTGGAGGGGGTGGCTGACACTGGAGATGTGATGGTACAACTTGAAGAGATGTCAAAGGCTCCTTTGTATTCCTGACCCCCTCTGAGTCCTTCCAGGACTCATGATAACAGAGGTGATATGGACCCTAAAAAATAACTTGTCTTTGGCAAGGAAGATGCGTGCTAATGACTTACAAATGGTCTGCATTTGGCAAAAGTGTGGGGGAAATGGGCACTGCCATACCTTCCTGCTGGGAATAAACATTGGTGCAAACCTTATGGAGTGGAATTTGGAAATATCTGACAAAACTACATGTGCTCTCACCATCTGACCTAGCAATCCTACTTCCAAGGTTTCACACTGAAGACACACCCACAACAGTACAACAATACAGCCACCAAGGTATTCTGCAGCATTGTTTATAATTGCAAAGATTGTAAACTTATATGCCCATAAAGGAGAAAGGCTGAATAAACTATGGAACATCCTCATAGTGAAGCACTTTGCAGCTGTTTAAAAAGAAAGGGGGGGGGGGAAAAAAAAAAAGGAAAAAGCAAAAAAAAAAAAAAAAAAAAGAAATGGGCCAGGCGTGGTGGCTCACGCCTGTAATCCAAGCACTTTGGAGGCCAAGGTGGGCGGGTCACCTGAGGTTGGGAGTTCAAGACCAGCCTGTCCAACATGGTGAAACCCTGTCTTAAAAAAAATAAAAAATAAATAAATAAAACAAAAAGAAAGGGGGTGGGGAGGGGAATCTATGAGCTGATGTGGAGTGATTTCCAGAATGTACTGGTAAGTGAAAAAAGCAACATACAAAAGAATATCCATAGCATGCTAGCCTCTTAGTAAGATAGAAGGGGAAATAGGAAACACAGAAGGGATAAGCCAGAGACTAAAGAGGCGGTTCACTACAGAGGGTGAGTGGGAATGGCCTGGAGAGATAGAAGGACTAGGGCAGGGGAAATAAGTTTTTTCTGAATATGCCTTTGTACAGCTCTGATTTTTGGAGCCATGTTAATGTTTCACATACACAGAAAAAATCAACAGGGATGGGGAAGAAGGCCTTCATTTGCTCAAATCACAAAATTAAGAATCTGGCAAAGAATAGTCTCCACTGACTTGTAAAGGAAGGAATAAAAGTAGTATAGGAACACTGGAGAAGACCCCACTTTCCCAAAATGGTGCAATGACATTTCCCAACCCACATGCTCTTCCAGGAATCTGCTACTCCCAAGGCAAGAGGTGAAATCTACACTCCTCTCTTTGAACCTGGGAGGGCTCTGTGACTGCTTTGACTAACGGAGTGTGATGGAAGTGGCACCTTACTCATGAGAGTAGGTCACAAAAGGCAATACAGTTTCAGCCTGGCTCCTTCTTGGGGAGCTTGCTCTGGGAACCCAGTTTGTGTGCTGAAGAAGGCTCAGGCCACACGGAGAACTGAGGCCCCCCAGCACTCAGCCCCAGATGAGCTCGTCAACAACCTGCATTTACATGCCCTCCGTGTGGGCGAGCCGTCCCTGAAGCAGATCCTCCAGCCCCCAGCCCAGCCTCTCCAGGTGAGCCTGTATGGAGCAGACAGAAGCCATCTGCTAAGCCTTGTCTGAATCACAAATTGAGGAGGAAAATAAATAGTTATTGTTTGAAGCCGCCACTTTTGGGGTTGCTTGTTCTGTACCAATAGGGAACTGGAACAAAGTCAAGACCGTCTCCACTGCTAGACCATCCTTGAGAGCCAGGACACAGCCCATGCACGCTCCAGGAAGGCTAGGGGTTGTGGGAGGCCACTACTAGAGTTTATGTACTTTCTTTTTTCATAGGCCTTTTTCAAAGACATTTCTCTCTGTTCACACAATTCTGGCTCTCAATTTCCTAGCCCATGGCAGCTACCAGTCACTAAATTAAAATCAGGAGTTGGGGGTAGAAGATGGGGACAAGGACTCAAGGAAAAGCTAATAAGGAAAGATACACAGGAACACCAGCCAACTGACAACTGAGAGAAAATACTGCAAAGTCTACAGTCTGGGATGGCTCAGACTGGGTATAATGAGCCTTTTGACCTCTATACACTCCCTGTATGATGACAGGCCTAAGTTTCTGTTTGTTGTATTGAGTCTTTAAATTATCAAGAAAAGATGAAATTATTCCTTCCTGCTCTGCCGCAGGGGGCCAGGAAGTACAATGTGGTTTTAAAAAATTTTCATCAGAGGCCAGACACAGTGGCTCATGCCTGTAATCCCAGCACTTTGGGAGGCCGAGGAGGGTGGATCACTGAGGTCAGGAGTTTGAGATCAGCCTGGCCAACATTGTGAAATCCCCATCTCTACTAAAAATACAAAATTTGCCAGGTGTGGTGGCATATGCCTGTAGTTCCAGCTACTCGGGAGGTTGGGACAGGATAATTGCTTGAACCCAGGAGGCAGAGGTTGCAGTGAGCCGAGATTGCACCACTGCACTCCAGCCTAGGCAACAAGAACGAAACTCTGTTTTTTAAAAAAAAAAAATTTCATCAGAGGGGAATAAAATGTCTGGGTGCTTACAGGGTAAGTGCCAGGTGGCTGGAACAAGAGAGCCCCTGACAGCAATGCTGGGCTGTGACATCAGGGACCCCAGTGAACAGAGGATACAACATGCACATGTAACACAAACCAGGAAGCAAAGCTCTAAAATCAGGTTTGTTTTTTGATTTAGGGAAATCTTTCAAAAAGCAAGCATTTTACTGGATAATTTTCTTACATCAGTGCACAATTCTCCTCTTGATTTTCCTGAGTCTAATGAGAGTCCAGACAGCTGACAGCCTAGCATTTGGAGGGAGGGGAAATTCACCAGTGGTAAATAGGCCCATTTGTAGAAAAGTTTTATATCACCAAACTCTTGCCTAGAGGGAGGTCTGCTTCTCACTAAAGCCAGTGACTCAGGGTAGAGGTAGTGGGTTGGAGGCCAACAGAGGCATATGGTCTTTTTTTCTCCTGACAAATTGAAACCGATCAGGTGAGTGGCCTCTTCCACAGTGAAGAGGATCAATGAAATAAAGAGCAATGGCTTCTCATTAAAAATAAATACACATGGTCACTGTAAGAGGTCAAATACAGCCAAGGGTGGTAGCTCCTGCCTGTAATCTCAGCACTTTAGGAGGCTGAGGCAGGCGAATCTCTTGAACTCAGGAGTTCACGACCAGACTGGGCAACATAGTGAAACCCCACCACTACAAAAAACAAAAAAATTAGCTGGGCACAGTGGCACACACCTGTAGTTCCAGCTACTTGGGAGAGCTGAGCCCAGGAGGGTGAGAGGATCACTTCAGCCCAGGAAGTCAAGGCTGCAGTGAGCTGTGTTCACGATACTGCACTCCAGCCTGGGTGATACAGCGTGACTCTGTCTCAAAAAAGAAGTCAAACACCTGGATGTGAAAGAGAGGCTAAGTGTCCCCCAGACAGAGACTGTGCCTCTGAATAGCATGTAAACTAGAGGCAGGAGGCCTCAGGTCAAGTGAGCTTTCAGAATGACCCAGCATAACAGTCTCAGCAGCCAAAGAACCCAGGGTCTCAGGTCAGGTTTTACACACTCCATCACTTAGCAACTGCGTGACTAAGCTACCTAACTTCACCAAGCCTCAGTTCCTCCACTTAGAAATGGAGACAATCTTGTCTAGTTTGCAGGACTGTTCAAGAGAGCAGAGTAATTCTATTAAAGTGCCTACCAGGGCCTGGCATCTGGCAGCTTATGAGTTACCTTATCATAAACGATCCTAAGTCCATGTCCAGTTATGCTTTGGAAAGAATATTCATGGTAAATCTTCAAAAGCACTGGGCATAGCCAAGGAGATTGAGATTTTGAAAATACAATGGTTATGGAGGAATGAGACCTGAATCACCAGTGATTCTGTAACAACCCTTAGTGATCACCCAGTTGTTCAGGTCAAAGTGCAAATCTTGGCCTCCATGTTCTCTCACATCAGCAAATCCGGCCAGCGCCTCCCGCCACACACATCCCAGCCCAGCCTCTCCTCACCACCTACTGTCATCACTTTCACGTTGGTCCAGCCTTCACTAGGACAGTCATCTCCCACTCCTTCTTTCCCTCCTACAGCCAGTTCTCCACCAAGAGCCACTTATCTTTTTCTACTTAGATCAGTCAACATCACACCCTACTCAAAACCCTCCCACAGCCTCCCATTCCTCCCTCACCTCAAAACAAAGCCAAGGACGCTGCTGATCCTCCAGCCTCCCTCTTTCCCTCGCACACTGTCCAGGCCTCATTGCTGTTCCTCGAATATTCCAAGCACATGCCTGCAGCAGGCCCTTGGTTCACTGCTCTTTCCACCTGGAGTGCTCTCCCATACACATCACCATGACTCACTCCCCCGTTACCAACAGGTCTGTGCCCAAAAGTCACCTCCTCAAAGAGGCCCTCCCTGACCACTCATCCAAAATAGCAGTTCTGTCTTCAGAGAAAAACATTGTAAACTTTTTAAAGTTAAAAATAAATAAATAAAACAGTGGTTCTGGCCACTTTCTCTCCTCCCTTGTTTGACTTTATTTTAATTCTTCCCCACCACTTGGTGGTCGTTTCTTGCTGTCTCCCTGAGTAGATTACAAGCTCCCCCAAAGGCAGGGTCCTTCTCTGTCTTGTGTACCACTGTTTCCCTAGTGCCAAGAACAGGGCCTTGGAGCATTATGCATGAAGAAATGTGTCTAAGTTGAAAAGTGAAAAAGGCCCAGCCTAGCAGCCAGCTTTACCTTCTTCCCAGCTGTGGGGCTGCTCTCCGCACTCTGCAGGGGGCTCCTCTGGGGGCTTCGGCTTTCCTGGGGGACACACCTGCCCATGTACACGCTGTAGTCGAGAAGCATCTTCTGCCGCACGCTGCCTGCCAGCTCCTTCTGCTTTGGCTGTGACATGATTTCCTCCACGCTACCTTTGCTGCTGCTGCGGCTGTGGGTCAGGTGCCCAGAGGGACTGTTGTGTCTGCTGTGTGCAGGCAAAAGCCCTGGAGCCAAGAAGAGGTGGCTATTCACACGGTGAAGAAAACGACTGCAAAATAAGCGGACTCCGGAGAAAAGCAGCTACAACGCTATCAAATGACTGTTTAAAAATATTTATAAGGTTATTTCCCACCCTGAAAAGTACCTTTTTCTCTAAGGTAATTTTTAAGAACAGTTTTTATTCCTCTCCCAAGATAAGTTAGAGTAATGGGAGTAAAGAAATACAGCTTTTAGGTACCATTCTCTTTTTTCCTAATGATCTTTTAGGAAAAGATCAAATATAGGACCAACACACCCCAAGCAGCGGTGAACTTCTGAATGCTGTTAGGGGTAAATGGAAAATGGGCAGAGAGCTAATTAATGGTTCATCTACAAGCTCACAGCAATTCCAAAGATGTCATCTTTTATTCGACAAATTATGCATCAGGCACTTTCAAGCACACCTTGCTAAAAATAAGATGACATAATCCCTGCCCTTGAACCTAAGCAGATAAATCACAATCTTCTGTAACAAGTGTCATATCTGTAGCACAATTAAAGGACTCTCAGGGCAAAATGACGGGAGTGACTACCTCTGCCTGAGAGAGTGAAGAGGTGCTTACCCTAGGTCTGACTTTCACAGCAGTGACATCTGGGCTGTATCTTGAGGGAACAGTTGCCATTTTCCTGGCCCAGGTGGGGAAGAGCACTCCAGGTAGAGGAAACAGCATATGCAAAAAGCAGTGACAAGGCACAGTATGTTTGGAGACCAGTGAGAGATTCAGTGAAGTTCTAAGCGTAGTACAGGGGGCAGAGGATAGGAAATGAGGATGGAGAGATTAGCCAGGAATACACTGTGAAGTGCCTCAAAAGCCAGCCTCGGATTTAACATTGACCCTGTTGCACCAGAGAGGTTTCAAGCATGGAATGTGCCTGATGCTAACAACTTTATTCAGATTTACTCTGATGGCCATGTGAAATGTAGAGTGGTTAAAATCAAATCAGGCTGGGCGTGGTGGCTCACACAGGTAATCCTATCACTTTGGGAGGCCGAGATAGGCGGATCACTTGAGGTCAGGAGTTCAAGACCAGCCTGGCCGATATGGTGAAACCCCATCTAAAAACACAAAAAATTAGCCTGGTGTGGTGGCCCACGTCTATAGTCCCAGCTACTGGGGAGGCTGAGGCAGGAGAATCACTTGAACCCGGGAGGCGGAGGTTGCAGTGAGCCAAGATCACACCACTGCACTCCAGCTTGGGCAACAGAGAGAGAGAAAGTCATTGGAAAGAGAGTCATTGGAAAAGAGTCATTGTAGATGTCTCCAAAAGATAAATAAATAAAATTTAAAAATCAAATCAAACCATTTTCTTCTTGAGAGGCTCCAACCATTGGAACTGTAATTCCCCCGAGCCTTACAAAGGGTCATGCAAGCCATTTCTTAAATTTTAGCCAGATAATTTCCAGCACTTGAATATTTACAATTTTACACTGCATAACTATAAAAATACATTTTTTGTAACTTTTATTATCCTTATACCATTTTCATGTTTAGCACTTTTTTTAATGCTAGGATAAAAGCTACACCAAAAACATTAAAAAATAGATGTAAACTAATATTACATTTAATACCCTGGATTGGATCCTGGAAGAGAAAAAGGACATTAGCAGAAAAACCAGTGAAATCTAATAAAGATTAGAGTTTAGTTAATAGTAAAAAGGAGAAAAGAAGATGAAATAAACAGGGTAGCATGACATCAACACTTCAAACCAAACTGATCCCATTGTGACTGAGCCACACTCCATGTAGAGGAAGAAAGGAGACCTACAAGGCCTGGCTGGTGCTCACTGCCCACAGAACAGCATCTTCACAGCACCTCACCCTTCCCTTGAGTGGGACAAAGCACAGGAGTCATCACTGCACTAGCCTTATGGACCACAGACCCTGCTAAAGTCAAGGGCCTCCCTGTACCGAGATCATACTAGAATTCTGCCAAGTGACCATATGGCTTTCCTGTTCTCTCCAGACTCTTGTTCCTCCTGGAGGCATTTCCTGACCTGCAGCCTGGGCCCTGCTGACTGGAGATGCAGAATCTCAGCCCCACCCATGACCTCAGGTCAGAACCTGCATCTTAAGATCCCCTGAAACATTTCAGTCTGAGAAGCACAATCCATATTGCTAGAGAAATCTACGATTTTGGTGACAGCCCCCTGAGGGAGCGGACAGGGCCAGGTAGTCAAGGAGGAAGACTTCTATCTTCTTGGTACTGAGATATACCTGGCCTCAGAGAATCAGACCAGTCACACCTTCACAGCTGACCACCTGTGCAGTCATTGATTCAGAGATGGTTCTGAAAAACAGCACAGTCCTCACCAATTTACCCTGCTACTAGTTTAATCACACTTTTGGTGGCTTCAACTTACCATAAATGTCTCATTTCACAGCTTTCAAAGGCAACCCAGACTCACAGATGTACAAAAAGACATTAGTGGTATGTAAGCCTTGTTTGATTTTAGTACAATTGAGCGCACTGAAGGTTTTCCCACATCTCTGACTCTTACCATTATGTTTGATGTGCAGTAAGTGGAACTTTTGGCAGGGTTTCCAAAACATGTGAACTCATTAAAAATAATCAAATGTTTTAGGTCTGTAAATAACATGCCACTTTTGAAGGTGCTCTGGGGGGCCCCTGAGTACCTAAGGTGGTGTTTCCTGGTGGCCCCAAAAACCCCTGTGGGTTACCTGATTCTGAGCTTCAATGCCTAGAGCAGTAGACCTTTACATTTCCAGTAGGAATATAATCTGAGCCACATAAACAATTTTAAATTTTCTAGTAGCTACATTTAAAAAGGTAAAAAGAGGGCGGGCACAGTGGCTCACCACTGTAATCCCAGCACTTTGGGAGGCTCAGGGGGGGTGGATCACTTGAGTTTGAGAGTTTGAGATCAGCCTGACCAACATGGTGAAATCCTGTCTCTACTAAAAACACAAAAATGGCCAGGCATGGTGGCAAGCACCTGCAATTCCAGCTACTCAGGAGGCTGAGGCAGGAGAATGGCTTGAACCTGGGAGGCGGAGGTTGCAGTGAGCCAAGATCGTGCCACTGCACTACAGCCTGGGTGACAAAGCTGGACTCCACCTCAAAAAAAGAAAAGGTAAAAAGAAATAAAATTAATTTGAATATATTTTAAACCCAATATATCTAAAATATTATTTCAACATGTAAGCAATATAAGAAGTTATTAATGAAATACTTTACATTCTTTTATTGGACTAAGACTTTGAAATCCAATGTGCATCTTACACTTAGAGCACATCTCCATCTGGACTGGCCACACTTCAAGTGTTCAAAAGCCACATGGGGCTGGTAGATACCATAAGAGGCAGCACAGGTTTAGACCTACCAGCAGAGCTAGGCAGTGCCTGGTGCTGAGGAGTTCTTACTCATTTGAATTTTCTTTTACTCGGTGTTATGGGTTGAATTGTGTCCTCCAAAAAATATGATAAAGTCCTAACCCCGGTATCTTAGAATGTGACCTTATTTGGAAAGACAGTCATTGTAGATGCCATTCATTAAAATAAAGTTCATACTAGAAATAGTGGGTTCTTATTCCCTGTGGTGTCCTTGTAAGAGAATAAGAGACAGAGACACTGAGAGACAATGCCATATAATGACAGGCAAGTGTAGAGTGATGCAGCTGCGGGCCGAGGATTGATGGTCACCACCAGAAGCTGCAAACATGCAAGAAAGGATTCTATGCAGAGTCTCACAGGGAGCACGGCCCTGCTAACACCTTGATTTCAGACTTCCAGGCTCCACTACTGTGAGTGAATGCATTTCTGTTGTAGATCACCCAGCTTGTCCTATTTTGTCCTAGCAGCCCTAGGAAATATATCTAGTAATCTCCCCCATTCATCTTGATTCTTAAAAGGGACTTCTTGGATCTTAGTGCTGGGACTGGGATGGAAGCTGGCATTGAAGCTGACAGAATGGAAGGTTTAGTAAGGGTGTTAGGGCAAGGGCTAAGATTATGCTCCAGGGAAAGGAACCAAAGCACTCTGAAGCACTGTGTGACACTCATGTGACCAGCATAACTCCCAGATCAACACAAATGCCTTGTTAGAGAAAGCCCCAGAGTGGCTCCATTCTAGTCTTTGTTCCAGATCCACCTAAGACAGCTTTCCCTAATAACACCCACACTGGTCTTGTCCCAATTATTGGTTACCCCGTGCTCATTTTATTTAGCATGGCAATTTGTAAACACCTGACTCATACGTGCCAGTTTTGCATAACAGGCACAACACCTAAAGGACAGAGGAGCTGCTGCTTTTTCCTGGTTTTGTGTTTTTATTTGCAGCTCCAAGCCTAGTCAAACTGGACAAAGAGGTGCTGCATGGTTATCAATCCAAATGACTATGATCTGATCTGAATGGTCAGCAAGTGCAAGGATTCCGCATTTCTATGGCAATCTCAGGCTTGGAGGACGTATTGAAGGTCAGGTACTCAAAGGCACCAGCCTGAAGCATCTCCCTGACTCACCTGCCTTCTCAGAACTAGGGTTCTTCTGTTGCTGCTTCTCTCAGGGGAGTCACATATATACAAATATCTGCAAATGGATCCATTATTGGTTAAATGATTTGGGACAGAGGGTTGCAGTGATCAGCCTAGATGGTAAATGAGTCATGAGAACACACATTAGGTGGCAGATAACCATCAATTCAGGGTGGGCTTCCTTCCTTCCTTTCTTCCTACCTGGTGTTCTTTCTCTATTCTCCCTAGTGGCCCTTTAAAAATGCATAAGCATTTAGCACAAACATCATTACCTGGTTTACTTCCAGAGACACCCGATGGCTTCTTGATTTCCGACTTTAGCTTAGATGCCAGAATAAATCTCCTAAACCAATCCTCTTTTTCTCGGCCAGTTCTCCCAAAGAGATAGAGTATCTGATCTCGCTGGGTAGATCTTGTTCCCTCTTGAGAGCGGGGGTGGCTTCTCTAGGGTCCTCGCTTGCCTCAGCTGATGGTTTCTCTTCTGAAGTCTCCTTATCAGTCTGAGCTTTAGACATAAAGTCATCTTGTGGACCAAGCTCAATACAAATAGGGTACTTTTTATTCCAGATTCGCTTTCGAGCCAAAGTTTTAGGTACAAGATAAATCTACAGAGAAATAAAAATGATTTATCTACTAAAGATTGGCTACACTATGCATTAATATTATGCATAGCACAAGTGCAAACTTTATCATCATTCCAGAAAGTAGATGTTTAATAATTTTGCAAGAGTAATAAATATCCATAATTCTCAGGTGGCAGTAGCACAACAATAACGTTTAGCTGCTTATTATCAACCACATTTGGCTATCAACTGAGTTTAATGACCATGGGCCAAACTTAAGCTGGAAGAAGAAACAAGAAAATAGTTAAAATCTAGACGGGAAGCTCAAGTCAACCTTGAGTATCAACCTCAAGTTAAGAATATACTGATATAAAAACTATTTTAAGTACTTCTCTCACTTTGGAGAAATCTAAATATCATTCAGATGAGCTGTAAGAACAGAGAAACGATAGCTTTGTGGAATAAATGCTTTACATTTCTCACAAAAATGGAAGTATATAATAATCAAAATGTAGTTATTTTGCATATCTATAATATTCACATTTACAAAGTCGTCAATAGGTAAGTACCCTAGAATCACCACACACAGCCACATCACTTTTTGTTTGACTGAAATAATTAGCTTATAAGTCAGAATTCTGAGTGCACACCATTCTTGTTCCTCAAGTTGTGTTCTGTGGACCAGCAGCGTGAGTATCATCTGGGAGCACATAAAAATGCAGGCCCTTGGCCCTATCCGCAGTTGCTGAATCAGAATCTGCACTGAACAAAATGCTCAGGTGATGTGCATAAACACTGAAGTGTGAGAGGTACTGTCCTAAGGTATACTGATACTTCAATGACGACAAGCCTTTTTGGGGAATAAACGAATGCAGTTAAGCACCCAACGTATCATATGCTTTTCATTCATCTAAGCTATCCTTCCAAAATTGCTCAGGCTCACCTTGCTGTCTGAGAGGTCATAGATTTTCTGGCTGATGTAGGTGACCTCTGGCTTGGTTTCATTATAGCTGGCCCTCCTGGATATATTTTTATTGGGCTTTGAAAGTCTTAAGGTTCCACCCTCAAGTCGAACAAAGACTGAATGTGTCAAAGTCGCATGGTAGGTTTCCGGATCATAGCTGTAAATCTCATTCATCCATCCCTGATGAAGAAAAACTTCCATTAGTGAAATCAGAATAAACGCAAATTGATTTAGCATGAAATGATGAACACTGTGGTATTTGGGACACTGAAACCAAACTTGACCATGATGCAGATATCAGCTCACCAATGACGACAAGTTGCAAAGAGAAGTGCTTAGCTGGGAGGATAATTAGGACCAAGGAGGTTTCTGATAACCAAAAATCTGGATTTGGAGGAAAATCGGCAATGTTCGTTACCCTAAATAACAGTTTCTTTCTTTTTTTAAAGCTCATAAGCACATCAGGAAACGCAAAAGATTTGTTCATGTGACTGAGCAAGCCTCTCTCTCTGCCTGACCTCCTTTGGGGTGATTAATCTCACCCAGTCTGGCCTTCTTAATTAGCCAAACACATGCTCTTCCCAGCCCACCTGCAATCTTTGAAATTTCAGATCATATTAATTCGTGTTACCACGGGACTCAGAGAACACCTACCTCTCCACTTCTATCTCACTACAACATGTACCTCATTGAAACCATACAGTAAAGCAGATGATTGAGAATCAGGCATTAAATAAATCATAAATATAATTAAAAATATATCAAAATTCAAAGATACATAGTAACTTAAATGGGTAAAATTGTGCTCCAGGCCCCCCTGCCAAAATGGACATAAATGATTTTTGTTACATACATTTATTTTTTAAAAGAGCAAATATATTGAAATGTACAGACAAAAAATACATACACAAAAGCCTAACACATTATACACTGTGTTAAAGCTAATCTCATAGCTGTCATCATCACTCATCACCGAACACTTCTCCTGCCTCAAATACTTTCACAGGTTATGAGTAGCCCAGATCTCACAAAAAGAGTTCTCTAAGGAGTTTAAATTGATATTTTCCTCCTCTCCCTAACTTTTAAAAAATATACGTCTTTGCAACCAGCAGAGATGCTAAAGATCACTACATGTGAGACTGTCGTTCTTTTCAAGCAATGCCCGTCTCCATGCTAAGTATTTGAGTCTCACACTAAAGTCTTGAATTGAAAGCCTGTGAGAATGAGAACTCCTTAGAATTTTTTTTGTGTATGTGTGAGACAGAGTCTCACTCTGTTGCTGCCTAGGCTGGAGTGCAGTGGCATGATCTTGGCTCACTGCAACCTCCGCCCCCTGGGTTCAGGCGATTCTTCTGCCTCAGCCTCCCGAGTAACTAGGATTACAGGCACTTGCCACTGCACCCGGCTAATTGTTTTTGTATTTTTAGTAAAGACAAGGTTTCGCCATCTTGGCCAGGCTGGTCTTAAATTTCTGACCTCGTGATCCACCCCTCTCGGCCTCCCAAAGTGCTGGGATTATAGGTGTGAGCCACCGCGCCCGGCCTCCTCAGAATTCTTTTATTCATTCATCCTTTTATCAAAACATGCATTGAATCTATGTGCAAAGTAATGGGTCAGGAGTTAGGACAAAGATTTTTTTTAAAAACAGGATTCTTGATCCAAGGGTGCCTCCAAAAGAGTAGAGAATTAGGTCTTCATTCCCCCGTCCTATTAACCCACTGGAGTAAACATAATAGAGAAAAGTTGTCACAAAAAGAGTACCTGAGTGTGAAGTGGAAGGAAAAATGGAAAAACAGTCTCTGTCATGGGGAAAGAGCATGAAACTTAAGAGTCATTATATGGATTTATATACCTCAGTTGATGTTTTGGCCCAAGCTGGGAGGATCTCTCCCCTCCTCCCAGTGAATCACTGGACGGGAGCAGCATCTATTCAACAATACTGAGTGAGCAAGCAGAGGCCACGGGAAGAGGTGTTTGTGAAGAAACAGCAACCATCAGAGCAATGAAGAGAAAAAGGTGACAATTACAGATCACAGTGGGGCCTGAAGTGGACTTTACTGTCAGAGCATCTGTTTGGGTGGGTGTTTTTTGTTAAATGTAGAACTAAGTACTTTCTTTGGCTCACAACTTTTTGTCTTTTTCTTTAGACTCTTCTTTTTTTTTTTTATATATATATATATTTTTTTATTGCATTTTAGGTTTGGAGGTACATGTGAAGAACATGGAAGATTGTTGCATAGGTACACACATGGCAGTGTGATTTGCTGCCTTCCTCCCCATCACCTATATCTGGCATTTCTCCCCATGCTATCCCTCCCCAACTCCCCACCCCCCACTGTCCCTCCCCTTTTTCCCCCGACAGACCCCAGTGTGTGATAATCCCCTCCCTGTGTCCATGTGTTCCCATTGTTCAACACCTGCCTATGAGTGAGAACATGTGGTGTTTGATTTTCTGTTCTTGTGTCAGTTTGCTGAGAATGATGGTTTCCAGTTTCATCCATGTCCCTACAAAGGACACGAACTCATCGTTTTTGATGGCTGCATAATATTCCATGGTGTATATGTGCCACATTTTCCCTGTCCAGTCTATCATCGATGGGCATTTGGGTTGGTTCCAGGTCTTTGCTATTGTAAACTGTGCTGCAATGAACATTCGTGTGCATGTGTCCTTATAGTAGAACGATTTATAGTCTTTTGGATATATACCCAGTAATGGGATTGCTGGATCAAATGGAATTTCTATTTCTAGGTCCTTGAGGAATCGCCACACCGTCTTCCACAATGGTTGAACTAATTTACATTCCCACCAACAGTGTAAAAGCGTTCCTATTTCTCCACATCCTCTCCAGCATCTGTTGTCTCCAGATTTTTTAATGATCGCCATTCTAACTGGCGTGAGATGGTATCTCAATGTAGTTTTGATTTGCATTTCTCTAATGACCAGTGATGATGAGCATTTTTTCATGTTTGTTGGCTTCATGTATGTCTTCTTTTGTAAAGTGTCTGTTCATATCCTTCGCCCACTTTTGAATGGGCTTGTTTTTTTCTTGTAAATCTGTTTCAGTTCTTTGTAGATTCTGGTTATCAGCCCTTTGTCAGATGGGTAGACTGCAAAAATTTTTTCCCATTCTGTTGGTTGCCGATTCACTCTAATGACTGTTTCTTTTGCTGTGCAGAAGCTGCGGAGTTTGATTAGGTCCCATTTGTCTATTTTGGCTTTTGTTGCCACTGCTTTTGGTGTTTTGGTCATGAAGTCCTTGCCTACGCCTATGTCCTGAATGGTTTTGCCTAGATTTTCTTCTAGGGTTTTTATGGTATTAGGTCTTATGTTTAAGTCTTTAATCCATCTGGAGTTAATTTTAGTGTTAGGTGTCAGGAAGGGGTCCAGCTTCTGCTTTCTGCACATGACTAGCCAGTTTTCCCAACACCATTTATTAAACAGGGACTCGCTTCCACATTGTTTGTTTTTGTCAGGTTTGTCAAAGATCAGCTGGTTGTAGATGTGTTGTGTTGCGTCGGAGGTCTCTGTCCTGTTCCATTGGTCTATATCTCTTCTTATGGCAAATTACATTCATTGACTTTCAAATGTTGAACGAGTCTTGCATTCTCAGGATTAAGGATGTATCAGTCATGATGTGCTGAAACTGAGCTGTATCAGCTCACAAGAACTGATTCTACACGTCTCTTCCCAATGCCATGTTCAGTGACTTCATGTTGGTAGCTTGCAAGTGGCAATGGTGGGCGTTTTTATATCATGGAAATCAGAGAATAGTACAAATCAAGATTTTCTTTTTTCTGGAGAGCCAGTTTACCAGCATAACACTTTGCTGATATTTTGTTCACTTTTCCCTCTAAGTTCATGAGGGAAAATAGTCTACAGTTTTCTTGCAATGTTTTTTGGTATTAATGAGCCTCAGAAAATGCAGGTAAGTGCATTTGGGAAGTGTTCCCTCTTCTCTAATTTCTGGAAGTTTGTGTAGAATTAATAATATTTCTTCCTTAAAGGTTTGGTAGCATTTGCCAACAAAGCCATCTAAGCCTAGAGTTTTGCTTGCAGAAAGATTCCAAACCATGAATTCAATTTCTTTACTTGCTATTGGGCTTTTTGGGTTATCTATTTCCTTTTAAGTGAGCTTTGGTTTGGAAACTTTCAAAGAGTTTATCTATTTTATCTATGTTGTCTAATTGCTGGGCACAATATTGTTTGCAATATTTCTCTATAATCCCATGAATATCTGTAGTGTCTGTGGTGATGTTCCCTCTTTCAGTCCTGACACTGGTAATCTCTCAAATCTTTCTTTTCTATATATGTATGCATGTATTTATCTATCTACTATTTATTCGAGACAGGGTCTTGCTCTGTCACCATGGCTGGAATGCAGTGGCATAATCATAACTTACTGTAACCTTGAACTCCTGGGCTCAATTGATCCTCCCACCTCAGACTCCCAAGCAGCAAGGGCTACAGGTATGTGCCACTACACCAAGCTAATTTTTTTTTTTAATTATTTGTAGAAATGGAGTCTTGCTATGTTGCCCAGGCTGGTCTTGAACTCTTCGTCTCAAGCAATTCTCCCACCTTGGCCTCCCAAAGTGCTGGGATTACATGCATTAACCACCACGACCATCCTCTAACAAGCTTTTAATGCTATTAATTTCCCTCTAGACACTGCATTACCTGCAACTTCTAATATGTTGTATTTTCAGAAATGTTCAACATTTATTTAATGACTGTTTTTGAATTATGATAATCACAATTTGATATAAGACAGATATTACTGCAACAGATCTCCATATAAACTATCTTTTGTTATTTCCAGGTATATAGAATTACAGATACATGTAAAAAAGCCACTAGAATTAACATGATACTGGGACCAAAGAGAAAAAAAGGATTAACATGATACTGGAATTTTGGATAAAAATCTCTGCATTATGTTTATCAACCACTCACTGCCAGACTGGAAGGGCTAAAGGAGAAAAAAAAAAAAGACAAGTATTACATTTTATGAAACTGTTCTCCAAGAAAAGGACAGTCTCCGAGAACAGAGCAATGTAAGCTGTGGACATGTTTCCCATTTGAAACTTCTGGGATTGTACAGGTTAATTATCTGATTTATGAATAAGAGAAACTTAGAGATAAAAGGTTGTTTCTTTCCAATTGCTTTCATTTTGTCTTTCCAAGGTTAGAAAATGCAGAATTGTCTAGGGAGGTGCTGTCCAATGGAAATATTAATATAACATGAGCCATAAATGTGAGTCATGAAAATATGTAATTTTATTTTTTTGAGATGGAGTCTCACTCTGTTGCCCAGGCTAGAGTGCAGTGGTGCTATCTCGGCTCACTGCAACCTCCGCCTCCCGGGTTCAAGCGATTCTCCTGCCTCAGCCTCCTAGTAGCTGAGATTACAGGTGTGCACCACCACACCCAGCTAATTTTTGTATTTTCAGTAGAGGTGGGGTTTCACCATGTTGGCCAGGCTGATCTCAAACTCCTGACCTCAAGTGATCCACCCACCTTGGCCTCCCAAAGTGCTGGGATTACAGGCGTGAGCCACCACACCTGGCCAAAAATATGTAATTGTAAATGGTCCAGGAGCCACATTAAAAAAGAAAAGCAGGTAAAATTAATTTTAACATATTTTAATTCATATCAAAATTAAGATTTCAACAAGTAATCAATATTAAAAATTATTACTGGCATTTTACATTCAGTTTCATACTAAGTCTTCAGAATCCAGTGTGTACTTTACACGTAAAACAAGTCTCGGTTTGAACTAGCTACACTTCAAGGGCTTAACAGCCACACAGGGCTCATGACTACTGTATTAGAGACTGTGCAGAGCTAGTTCTTTGGTTCGAGCTTTTTATCCCTGGACCCTTGGCTCAACTATGAATAGAATGGGCAATACTGGAATTTTGGACAATATCCAATTACACGAATTAGATCATATCCAATTACGCGAAAGACGGCTGGTCAAAACACATGCACTAAAACCAACTCACCTACCTTAGCAGAAATGCTGAGAATCTGACAGACCTGGGTTCCCAATCATGCCTGCACCACTTACCACCTACCAAGGTAGGTGATAAGTAACGGCTTGGCACCTGAAACTGTCTGACCTGAGAACAGATGAGTTGATGTAGTTGTATCTCAACACACATGCCTTCCTTTCTCTTGTTGTACATGTTTCCAACACACACGGGCTTCGTGATAAGAGGCATTCACTCAATACATGGCAGTTTTCTGCCATTTTATTAGATGCTTTGCATAATTAAATGAAAGAGGATAATCTAAGTAATCAGCTAATGAAATTGTCTACTGTAGAAACCCAGCAGCCTGAGCTACCACTTAGCTGAAGAGCAGCCACTACAGAGTTCTTGCTGGCTGCAGCCTGCGTGCTCACACATAGCCACAGTTCTGAATGAGTATGCAATTACCTTCTTTGCTGACAGCTCTGACAGATAAAGGTCATCCTCTACCACTTGCCAAATTCAGGAATCCCAGAACAACCTGATTCAGAGGAATGTGAGGGAGAAAAGAGAGTTTCAAGTCCTGCCTACACACTTCAAAAGCACAAAACCTTACCTGCTGCACTACAGGAGGCAGAGGTGAGAAGCAAGAAGTAGGTGGGCATAGAAAGAGAATATAGGAGATGCTTTTTTAAAATTATTATTATTATTATTTTATTTTTTTAAAGATGGGGTTTCACCATGTTGGCCAGGCTGGTCTCAAACTCCTGACCTCAAGTGATCCGCCCACCTCAGCCTCCCAAAGTGCTGGGATTACAGGCATGAGCCACCATACCCGGCAGGAGATGCTCCTTCCCTTGGGAAAGCCTAGAGGGGCCCCAAATTCCTTTATTCCACTTGGGCCTGACTTGGCCCTTCTTCTCCCTAACCCCATCTTTTCAGAATCACCAGCTACTGTGATTTCTTCTTCCCTTTTACCTTCAAATTTCCTCTTTCCAGAGCTACCAAGTTCCTATCTTTGTGTTAAAGATCTATCAGAGGCTAAGTCCACAGCTGCCAAAAAACAAACACAACACACAAATCAGGATTTGAATTACACATTTATTGTCAACAATCATTTGTTAGCCTAAATGAGACCTTACACTGATCATATTCAATTACACAAAAGATGGCCGGTCAAAACAGAGGCACTGAAACCAACTCACCTACCTTAGCAGAAATGCTGAGAATCTAACAGAGCTGGGTTCCAGTCATGCCTGCACCACTTACCACCTGCCAAGGCAGGTGATGCTTATCCCTCAGACACTTGGTTTGTTCACCTGTAAATGGGTCAAGGTGGCATACTGCCCAGTTTCATGCCTCCCTGACCCACACAACTCACTCTATGCTCAAGCCATAATTATTTTTCTCCTTACAGTAGTTCATTAAGGTACAATTTGTTTATAGTTTATAAAGAAATATTAAGCATATGATTTTTAAACACTAATATTACTACTCATAATAGCTGACATTTAAGCTCATCTTATGACCGAGGTACCCCAGGCGCATTATCTCTTGTATTTCTGCAAATTCCCTACGATTTTACAGGTAAGAAAAGTGGTGAGAGAGGGGATGTGATTTGCCTCCCAACATCTAGAGAGTGGCAAATCGGACTCAAACCAAGTGTTCCTGAGTCCAAGGTGTGCGATCCTATCTCAGCTCCACAGCACAGCCCCATCTGCAGGACATGGCAAAGACGATATTTCTCCTGGGAAGCCTCCCTCCTCACCTAGGCTCAGTTCTCTGGTACTCTTCCATCACTGTATCTGTTAACTGCCTGGTTTACTAAACTGAGTTATAAACTCCACAAGAGCAGGGATCACCATGTCTGTCAATCACAATTGTAACAAATATTTGTTGACTGAATACGTGAGGGAAGCCTAATTCAGAGGTGGCTGTGAGGATTAAATGAAATCTATGAAAAGCAGGAGTAAGCAGGAAGGCTGGTGAGCCCCTCACAGCCTGTAAGTACAGTGCTAGCTGCGTGAGACGAACAGGCAATGGAACAAGCTGATACCCTAATAAGTGCAAGGAGCTGCAGAGATTACTTACGGTTCTCAAAAAGAAAAAACCAAGGTAAAAATGCACAAAATAGCACAGAACAAGAAAATAACCCTAGAAACCAAAGATTTTCAGGACAGAAATTGGATGAGCTAAGTTTTATCTGGAGCAGAGAGGGATACTGTGACTGGAGCCCATGTTTCCTGCCTCCTATCTAAGGCTCTTTCCAGAACATTATAGGCTTTGATAGGAAATCTTGAGAAGGTCACGGGAGTTGCTACTTGACCCCATTGTCAGGAGCCAGGTTGCAGACTGGCCTTACGGAGGCTCAGGACAAGAGGCTGAGGCACAACTCTCCTCCAAGCCTCCCTAATTCTGTCCCCCTCACAACCCTATTGACCTGAAACCAGGTTGCTCTTGCAGAAAGCAATTTCCCAGTGCAAATCTAATCACCTTTTGTTACCATTAATCAGCCATTTCCCCCACCCAGGATTTGACCAAGTCCCTGGATTAAGCTACAAATGAAATTTTCAGATTTCAGCAGTCAATTGTCAAATCTTGAGAGCAGCACAGCAACTGCAAGGTCTTCACCCTGTTCCCCATATAGTGCCCAACTATCCACTGCTCAGCTGTTCTAAAATTCTTAACCCTGAATTTCTTACCAAGTATTTATTCCGCCTTGCTTTGTTATGAGACATGGGAATGGGTATAAAGAGATATAGCATATAGTTAGCAACATTCCATCTCAACAGCTCAACCAAAAACACTCAGAGATGCTCTCAACCCACACTGAAGCGACTCAGACAAGCTTTGTTTCTTTCTGAAGCTGGAGCTGTTAAAATGGACACAGTGCACCCCACTGGGGACAATGACCCAGTCAGTCAGGCTGCAGCTGTCTGGCCCACAGATTGGTCCTGTGATGGCATTTGTAAAAGGTCAGGGGTTTCTCTCAGTTCTCTGCTGGATTTAGAAGCCACGTATGGCTGAAAGTACAAAGCCACAATCTATAAAGGAGCCCATTTAATATTTTAAAAGATTAAAAGCTATAATTAACCTTTTGCAAAATAATAAAGTCTGGAAGAACCACTACCATGCTTTCAGTTACAGTGCCAATCAGGAGTTCAAGGCTAATGCTCTACTGCTCAGCTTGATGCTGAGCTAACCAGAGGAAAAAAAGTGCCAGCACTATAGCCCGAGGAAGTGATGAGAATTTATCTTCAGGTGCCACGTGCCTGGCTGACAGTAACAATGAAGCACGTTTTCACCCTGCCTGACATGTGGCTATGCTGGCATTGCAGTCCACCTGTCATTGAGATCCCTGTATCATTCCTTCATCTCTATCAGGGAAGGAGCAAATCCTTTACACAAGAACAAAGCCAGGACCTGAGGCCGCTCCTGCTGAAAATCATCTCTGAAGCATATAAAAAAGGTGATTATTCTCTGTCTCCGAAACTAAAACATAAGCAGGATTGTGACTTTCCCAGGCCTAAACCTTTTTTGATGTATTAATGGTTTAGAACAGGCGTCATCAACATCATGAACACAGCATCATAGATCATGGAGTTTGAGAATACGGCAGGGGTGGGACAGTCTATTAAAGTTTATAGGTCCTGAGATAAAAATTTGATTTTACCCATGAAAGACAAGCAGAACCACAGACATCCAGAATTCATACTGTGAATGATAGCCTTAAGCAGAGAGTCAATGTTCAAAATAAATGCTGCTCAAAGACACTATAAAGAACATTAAAAAAAAAAAAAGCCCATTAGGGGAGGGAAGTACCATCAATACAGTCCACATCCTCACTGCCTGCCTCAAGGTCACCTTCCTAGCGGTAACACTAGAAGCACTGGAGTCGGTGCTAAAGCCAGAGCTCTATCCCCATCTCCTCTCCTCCAGTGCAGCATCTCCCAAACTCAGGTGGCCACAGAACATTTTTAAAATTATAATGCACTGGCAGACAGCAATAGAGTAGGAGATAACGTGGTAAAGGTAAAATTATCTCAGATGAACTAATGAAATGAGTTACGTTAATACATGATAAACATTACATCATATTAACAAGGGTTAAAATTGTAAGATAAATTAGTTGCCTCTGTCACTTTTCAGATCACACATTCTATCAAACAACTTTTTGGGTATGTACAAATATATATCTTTATAAATTATACACATGTTCTAATATATACAGCTTTTATAAAAAGTACAGAATAGAAATAAATGGCAGGCCGAGAGCAGTGGCTCACGCCGGTAATCCCAGCACTTTGGGAGGCTGAGGAGGGCAGATCACGAGGTCAGGAGATCGAAACCATCCTGGCCAACATGGTGAAAGCTTGTCTTTTCTAAAATACAAAAAATTACCCAGGCATGGTGGCTCGCACCTGTAGTTTCAGGTACTCGGGAGGCTGAGGCAAGAGAATTGCTTGAACCTGGGAGGTGGAGGTTGCAGTGAGCTGAGATCATACCACTGCACTCCAGCCTGGTGACAGAGCAAGACTCTGTCTCAGAAAAAAAATAAATAAATGAAATAAAGAGCAAAAGATGAAATAATTATCCTTTTGATAATTTTTAGTTTTTCCAGTATGATAGCTTTGTACTATCTTTAGCTGACACCTTAAGGCACAATACATACACTCAAGGTGAGGATCACTGTTGATGATAATGAGTATAAATCTGTATTTCAAAGAGTCTTACAGATAATTTCTAAGGTTTTTGGCCGAAAGTCAATATATGGTCATCTGTATGTTAAATATCAGAAAGGCTTATTTACTTTCTTAGCTAGAAAGAGCAAAGATTGATACAGATAGAAACTTTACTATTTGCTTCTTGACTAGTGTCTTCTGCAATCCATGAGAACACCACTGAAAGAAGCAACAGAATGAAAACAGTGAGTCAACAACCACAGCCCGGGCACCCACAAAAAACATGCTCATGCCCTAGAATCATCTTGCTAGCAAACTCATCTTTGGAGTACAGCAAACCTCTTCTTAACAGCTACTTATTGTACAATAATTACAATAAGAGTCTTCGATGTTTTTGGTACTTACAGAGTTCAGGAGGCATTTTCAGGATGCTATAAACTGTACTTATATATAGGTAGACCAGAATTAAAATTCAGCCATGCCATAAGTTAATGAATTGAGTGAAAAATTGGCAAAATGTTAATAATTGTTGAAAGTGGGTGTCGGGCACATGGGGGTTACTACTGCCTCTACTTTTGTCTGTATTTAATATTTTCTACAATAAAAAGTTTAAAAATGAAAATTCAAAAAAAGTCATTTGGGGACTACCTGACATCCTTAACCATATTGTTCCCATGGAATTCGGGAAGCATGTTCCACACAGCTGCCTCTCCAACCAACTTCAACACGTGGGGTACCTTCTAGTAAGTGAGGGCCACCTGCATCAAAACATCTCATTTTTCTGATTGGCCAGGCATGGTGATGTGCACCTGCAATCCCAGCAACTCTGGAGGCTGAGGCAGAAGTTGCAATGAGTCAAGGTCATACCACTGCACTCTAGCCTGAGCGACAGAGCAAGGCAAACAAACAAGAAAAAAATCTCACCTGAAATCTATTCTAGCAACAAGGGACACTGGGAAATAGCCGTGTTTATAAAAACCGTACATAAAAACTCAGGTAACCCATTATAGGGGCAGGATATTTTCAGTAAAATATAATGTAGACAGAAATGCACTTAACATTTCTTGTGCTTTTTCTACTGAGGGTTATCAGAGACCAACAAAAAGCAACCCAAGTGTCTTTGGGCTGTATATAATGGCTGTTTTCTTCTAAAAACTTGCTTACTCTAATTTCTTGAAACAATTTCATGAAATTGAGATTATATTTACAAATTGGAATTTCTTCTCAAAATTGATCATGGCCTACCCACAAAATGATTCTTTTGTCTACTTTTCTATATCAAAACCAAAGCCTATATTCAGGGAACTTATTTTTAAAACCTATCCCTCTTATTAAATACCTAAATGTGACACAACCTAAAGAAAAAAAGTTCTCCAAAATTCATTTCTATCAGTTTCTGCAATGGCCTAAATATAATTTTGTCAAACTTGCAGGCCGTATCTTTAAAAAAGACGGATTATCACTCTGGAAACCAATATGCTACTGCTGTGTTCTGCTGGTGGTTTATAAATCTGAGATAAAGAATTTGCTCATGAATATAATTGAAAATTGCATATGAGTCATACACTCGTACATAAATCCAAGACCCTTATGAAATCATCGGAAGCTTTTCATTATAAACATGTGCGGCAGGAACGGCTCTCAATTAAATATAATCCCGGGCAAGGGACCATCTGATTTGGTTAAGAACGCTTAGCAAACATGCCAAGTGCAGTCTGCTGACTCTAAAGGCCTCATTTTCCCCATGCCCAAACCTACCCTTTTCCAAGGTTCCCAGCTTAGGGTATCTAGCCAGTCACCCAACATAAGAACTCCAGAAGGCTACCATACAGGGGATGTCACTACAGGGATGCCCTTGGTCTGTGGCACACATGAGGCTCTCTGCTTTGAGCAAACCTGCTCAGTCCACCATGCGCTAAGTTCTGTGAGCATCTCCTCACATTTTGGTCTTGGCCTTTGCTTTCATTTTTTGAAAATTCAAAAAACATCATTTGGGGGACTACCTGACATCCTTAACCATATTGTTCCTATGGAATTCAGGAAGCATGTTCCACACAGCTGCCTCTCCAACCAACTTCAACACGTGGGGTACACATGGGGGTTTTGCTCTTGTTGTCCAGGCTGGAATGCAGTGGTGCAATCTCAGCTCACTACAACCTCCACCTCCTAGGTTCAAGTGAGTCTCCTGCCTGAGCCTCAGAAGTAGCTCGGATTACAGGCATGCCCCACCACAAATTTTGCATTTTTAGTAGAGATGGGGTTCCACCATGTTGGCCAGGCTGGTCTTGAACTTCTGACCTCAGGTGATCCACCCGCCTTGGCCTCTTAAAGTGCTGGGATTACAGATGTGAGCCACCACGCCTGGCCTCTTTCTTGCTTATATTCCAGCAAGTAGAGCTGCTGATTAGCTGGGATCAGAGTGGGAGATGGTGGAGTACCATAAGGCCTAGACAACCATACAAAAATCTTTGAGATTAGCTACTACTTGGCTGCAAATGGTCTTTTTGGTTTATCATCCCATAAATGCATCACTGCTGCAGGATCATATTTAAATACATATGTCTGCAGTGTGGGAAGAATAAAAAATTGCCCTCATAAAGTATGGAAAAGTTTTCCTTTTCTCCTTTCTTTTCTCATTATGTGAAGTTACACAGAAGAAAAACTGCAATGCTCCTTGAATTGTTCATGGAACCAGTAAAGGAACAAGACTCTTAGTCCAGTTTGGCTGCAAGCACTTCCTGGACCCATCGAACTTTACATGGCTCAGAGGTTCAAAACCACATGGTCTCCTAAAATAGTCCCTGAGGACCCAGCTCCCTGCCTGACTGGTTCATGGTTCATATATGGAGTCTACTTAGGGCATAAAGTATGTGGGATCTCAGTCCCGGGCTGGGCCCATTTTAGAGATCTTGATCTCAGGCAGGTATTATAGTCTCCCATATTGGTGAGCTTTTTATTTATTTGTTTTTATTTTTTATTTTATTTTTACCAGTGTCATGTGATACTATGGTGAGCTTCTTAAAAAGGCTTCCATACCTTCCCTCAAGAACTGCATCATCCTCTATAAATAACAACTCAATAGGATCAGAGGTACACAAAATAATTCAAATCAGCTGACTTATCCCCCCGAAATCAAACTATTTTCAAGAAGTGGCTCTTCTGGCTTGCCCTAGAAACAAGTTCACAGACCCATTTTATAAAGAAACCCAGGCCTATCTCCTGCATCACTTTAAAGCCATACACCTGGAGGCAGAGTGGAAATCTGGAGCTCATCACTCTGCCCATTTCTCCAGTCTTCCACTTAGTTTTTGCCTTTCTGCTACTCTCTCTGCATTCACGAGGGCAGCACTGCATGAGCACTGGTCATAGGAGAGCAGACTCCTATGTCACCAGACGGTCTCTAAGCAACAAATGTCAAGCTTCAAATCCTGTTAAAGATGGACTGTCTTGGCTTGTCCACTTTCAGAAAAAAAGCTTAGGAAAAGCTTTACCAGCTTTTTTTTTTTTTGAGACAAGGTCACACTCTATTGTGCAGTGGCGTAATCACCGCTCAATGCAGCCTTGACACCCCTGAGCTCAAGCGAACTTCCTGCCTTAGCCCCTCAAGTAGCTAGGACTGCAGGCTGCGCCGCCACACCTGGCTTTTTAAACAAAACTTGTGTAGAGATGACGGTCTCACTACATTGTCCAGGCTGGTCTTGAACTCCTGGCCTCATGAAATCCTCCTGCCTTGGCCTTCCAAAGTGCTGGGATTACAGGGATGAGCCACCATGCCCAGCCAAAAGCTTTATTTTTTAGTAATTATTTTCATTTTCTTAACAGATCACTTCTATCAAACTCTAATTTTTTTAAAGCAAGTATCAGTGATTTATTTTATTTTTTTTAAAGACAGAGTCTCATTCTGTTACCTAGGCTGGAGTGCAGTGGTGTGATCATGGCTCACTGTAGTCTCAAACTCCTGGACTCAAGTAATCCTCCCATCTCAGCCTCCTGAGTAGCTGGGACCACATGCATGCACCACCATGCCTGGCTAATTATTTTAAATTTTTTGTAAAGATGGGATCTCGCTATGTTGCCCAGGCTGGTCTGAAACTCCTGGCTTCAGTTGACCCTTCCGCTTCAGCCTCCCAAAGCTCTGGGATCTGGGATTACAAGTGTAGCCCACCCCGCCCAGCCAGGGATGTCTTTTAAAAAGCAACTTCATCAGGAGATGACAGGGTCAATACCAAATCACTGCTTAAATTTTCTGATAAAATTTCACTCCTTCATTCATCTACCCGTCTATTCAGCCAACAATTACCTATCACATACCTAATATATGGCAGGTGCTGAGGATACAGTGATGAACAAGATGGACATGGCCTATGCACTCATGAAGCTTATGACATATTAGGGAAGACAGATAACAATAAACTTGGGCCCCAAAGTTAATGTCAATGCTGCTAAATGTTTTAAAGTGCCATAGTTTAAAAATGGTTCCCAAGAGTATAATCTCTCATTCAGTAAAATTAACTAAGTCCAAAGAACATTTGCATTTGAAATTAGCTTGTAACAGACAACATACCCTTCTAATTCATAGTAGTGTCCCTTTTCTAAATAGAGAATGTATTCAGCCCAGTTTCTAAAAACAACACTGCATACCAAACAAAAGACTTCAGGCTAAAATATACTTTTGCTCCTTAGTAATGAAACCATTCTAAACAAGTTAAGGCTAAGAATGAAAAAAGAAGTGCCAAAATGATCAGAATTGTCCAAACAGCAATCAGGAAGAATAAATGCTCAGTCTAAATGACAATTTGCTTGGATTAGAGGTGTCAGTCTATGAAAGCATTAAAGTACTTGTCTCTACAAGGAAAATTCAAATACATTTATCGCAGCCACTGTGGGCCAAACACCTTTCTTAACAGAAAACATTGTCCATGTCTCACTATGTTGCCCAGGCTGGCTCCACCCCTCATTAGCTGACTGTCCTTGGGCAAGTAGTTTAATTTCTGTGGGCCTCCATCCACATGAGCACATATACTCTAACTGAATAGAGCTGTGATGAGAATTGAATGAGATAATATACCCAACACTGAGCCCACTGCAGTACTCAGCATCATAGTGTTGCCTTTATTGTTCCAGTGATCAGATCAAAGCAACCAGGCTGTGCCATAACATTAAAATCCCATTCCATCGGCATCATGTGTAGTTAGTAAACTCTTGACATACAGCAGTGATTGGGTAACTAAAGAATGTACATGTGAGAGGAGGGTGGGAAAAAAAGAAAACACTAAAGATTGACTGGATTGAAATTAAAATCTTCCTAAGACAAGTCAGTGCTTAAACCAGTTTAAACTGAATGCCACAGTCAGTCATTAGGCACCAGAGTTAATATAAGTACAATTTTTTCCTTGCTAAAGTTAGCACTAACTTACTTGGAGACCATGTACTTCAGGTAGTCACAGCACCACCCTATCAAGAAAAAAGCTTAGCTACCATGCATGAGTCATTTTTGCTCCACTTCATTTATTAATGCCAAGCTTAAGGGTGTCACATCCACAAGACTCAACATCAGCTCCTCTTAAAGAAGAAAGTGTCATAACATATTGCCATGTGAAAGAAAAGAAAAAAAGGTCAGACTGCAAAATATATGATTCCATTAAAGCAAAACAAAAAGAGTGGGTGAGTATGCATGTATGTGATATATATCCTCATATATGCAGAAATTAAAATATTAAAACCCTAAAAAAGTAGGATATATACCAAATCATTAACTGTAATTCCCCTCTACTAGTGTGATCAAAAATATTTTTTTTATTTGGGTTTCCTGTGTTTTAAAAACATTAACCATGTATTTCCTTTGAACAAGGAAAAAAGTCAATGAAATGTAACAACAAATATTATTTTGGATCCTAAGAGTTCTCCCCCACTCCCTGCTTTTGTGTGTGTGTGTGTGTGTGTGTGTGTGTGTGTGTGTGTGTGTGTGTGGCAATAAAGAGAGATCATGCTGCCATTTTTAGAGCATTCTCATTTAAATAGATGGGAGAAAAATACCTTTAATTTAAGAAGCCAAACAAGCTTTGAATTTGAAAAGCTAAAGATTAAAACTAATAATTAAGGTTCAAAACTGCTCCAGGGAAACCAAGTTCTCCTTTTCATACATTTCCTGTAACACAAGGGCTTCTCCAGGCAGGTCTAGGCATGAACCTTCTGCAGAGGTGTCATGGGAAACGCAGGAAGAGGACACACAAAGGCTCCAAATCCTACTTTATCACTTATTTTATTATTATTACTTTTTTGAGACAAAGTCTCACTCTGTCACCCAGGCTGGAGTGCAGCGGCGCCATCTAGGCTCACTGCAGCCTTGGCCTCCTGGGCAAAAGCGATTCTCCTGCCTCAGCCTCCCAAGTAGCTGGGATTACAGGGGTGTGCCACCATGCCCGGCTAAGTTTTGTATTTTTAGTAGAGACAGGGTTTCACCGTGTTGGCCACGCTGGTCCTAAACTCCTGATCTTGAATGATCCACCTGCCTCACCCTCCAAAAGTGCTGGGATTATAGGTGTGAGCCACTGCACCCTGCCTCTATTACTTATTAACCTTGGACAAATGAGCAGCTCTTTCAGAGCCTGAAATAATCTCATGTGTAAAATTGGAAGCATCAAACCGCTGGATGATTGTGAAGTTGAATTAGATAACTTTTATAAAGCAGTCGCTCTAAACTTTTCTGGTTCCCTACCTTATCTCTAAAAACATATACAGTCAGCCCTCTGTATCCATGGATTCAATCAACCTTGGATTGAAAATATGAAATTAAAAAAAAATACAACAGTAAAAAATGATACAAATTTAAAAATATAACAACCATTTACATTATATTAGGTATTATAAGTAATCTAGAGATGATTTAAAAGTATACAGGAGAATGAGCATAGGTTATATATTAATACAAATGCTATGCCATTGTACATAAGGGACTTGAACATTCATGGATTTTGGTATCCTTGTGGGGTCCTGAAACCAATCCTCCCTTGAATACTGTATATAAATGTGTGTGTGCATATAACTTAGAAACTATATAAGCTCTAATTGTACTTTTATAGTGTGTATACACATAACAAGAAATTTTAGTATGCAAAAAAATAATAATAAATAGAAGTTCTAGGCTGGACACAATCTCAGCACTTTGGGAGGCCAAAGTGGGAGGATCACTTGGGCCCCAGAGTTTGAGATCAGCCTGGGCAACATAGACTCTGTCTCAATCAACAGATTAGACAGATAGATGAATGTTCTAATATTTTCTTCCTGCTTCCCAATGAATTATCCCAGGTACCCCTCAGAAGGCCCAAAAGCCAGACATCGGATATGCACTGAAAGGTGACATCTCTTTCTCCATCCCATTCTTCACCATGCAGAGGGAAGAGGAGCATCAGCAGGGGCCGAATGATGACATTAATTTGCCTTCTCTTCTTCCTGCCCTTCTCTTGCAATTCCAGGAGTATTTAACCCTTCTTCACCATCTCAAGAATATTGAACCCTAACAGATTCAGCCATTACAAATCCTCAGCAAGCAGCACATTCCCAGCAAGTTTAGAGACAGACCAGAATAGGAACTGAATATAAACACTACCCTCTAGAGTCATAGAGATCTTTCAGAAACTACTTTGTGAATCTGCAAACCTCTAGAATGAGGTTTACCAGATCAGTTAGTTGGGTGCCTGGAGAATGAAGAGGACCCACAGTCTTAAAAACACTGCTTGCACAAAAATCTTTAACAACTAAACAAAAAACAAGTCAGATCTAAAATACGGCTGCATGTGAGAGAGTGCGTGTACTAGCAGGCTAGAGGCTTACCTTCAGTATTTCAGGTTCTTTGATATCCAGAGTTCTTGTGTTCCAGTGTTGCAGATTTTTATGTAACTTGTGATATTTACGAGCACTTGATGGTGTAAAAAACCAAATCATGCAAACCGCAGTCATGAATCCAAGGCCAATTCCCAGAAAGAGTCCACTCACGTAGTGGGGGAGGGGGGAGGATGAGGTACACATAGACACATATTATAAAGAAGCCCAACGTCTTCACTGGCAATTCTGGGTGCTGCACAGCCAAGTCTGCCTCGTCTTCACTGTCAAGAACCACACCATCTTCCGCGAGCACCTCTGGCTTAAGAGAAATATCTGGGGGCTTATCAACTTTACTCTCTCCCTCCATTTCCAAATCAAAGTCCTCAGTGTACAGTTCACAAAACTCTTCATCTTCTTTGCTCACTAAGGCAGACAAAGAACATTTCTCAAGAACTAGAGAACTTGTCTTCAGGCCTAAATCCTTCAAACTGCTCCCCCTGGGAACTCTTCAGTTCCCCCTCTCTTGCGGGCTCATCAGCAGACTTTGGGTGATCACTTCTGGGGATGCTGGAATCACTTCCGTAGACATCCCCGTCAGAATCACACTCCTCCTCCTTGATGCTGTAGTTGTTATTGCTTTCCAAGTGCCCGTTCAAGCTGGACAGATTGGAGAGTTCTGAAGCACTTGAAGATAAGGCTTTGGGCCTATGGCTGCCACTTTCTTCCCCTATAATTTTACTAAGAAGCTGAAAAGGCTCATAGATCACTTCTGAAAGGCGTCGTTTAGTGTCTTCAATTTTAGCCTCCATTTCGGGCACTTTAAAAAAGGAGCGAGTATCAGAGGGAGAAGTCAGTGGGGAAGAAGGTGCAGTTTTGGAATCTCCACCTGTGTTTCGGGGCTGTGTGAACTGCTTGAACAGGTGTAAGTTCAGTTTGGAATCAGGTGGCTTATAGGACACTGTATCCGACTCCTGCCGGGAAGTGTCTGTGGACAGAGACTTGACTAATGTCTTCATCAAGTGCCTGTGCCTTGGTGGGTGTGGGGATTCTTTTGGCTCCACCTCAGTTGACAGGGACTTCACAAGGCTCATGAAGGGTTTTGCACTGGAAAGGGTAGAGGTTGAGGCACTGGATGAGAGAATGGGAGACTTAGAAGGAGAGGACAATGGGGAGGAAGAACTGGTTTTCTGCTCAGAAAGGGATGACACACTGGGAGAGCTAGCTAAGGGCCCCGTCAAAGACGACCCTGGGGGACAGAGCCAATGGCACTGTACTTAATACTTGTGCTGCTGGAGCAGGGGACTCCAACAGCTTTACAGTGTTCTTGGAGACGGGCAAAATGGCAGAGGCCTGGGACACAGATAGTCCATCTGCCAGGACAGGCGAGGCAGCAGGGCCGGTGGGGTCATGGCCACCCTGGGGTTCAAGATAGAGGTCTTCCTTGGCTTCCAGGCCTGTTACAATGCTTTGGTCGTCCAGCCCCCTCCTCAAAGTACTCCCTGAACTCCTCCTCCTCTTCCTCCTCCTCCTCGCCGGATGCCGAGAAGTGAATGGCAATGGTGTCTCGGGACACAGACCTCTGCACGTGCACTTTAGGGGCTGATGGTTTTGGCATGTCAATGGTTTTCTCGGCATGGCGACCATTCAGACTTGTCATTGCCGGCTTCAAAAGGGTTCAGGCTCTGTGAAAACAGTGAGAAAACCAGAAGTCAGAGAGCAGTTTCCCCACAGGAGACACTGTCATTCACAGATAGGAGGACAGATGAAGCTGTTTAAGTGGTGATTATGCTTTTACTTGGCAGACGTCCACTGCTTTTCACTTCAGTGGGTTTAATCATTTAATTTTCACTAAATAAATTCCAGTTAGGCATTCTCTTTTATGAGCAAACTACATAACCAATGTTACATAATAAATGCCATACAATCTGTCTTACTTCATAACACCTGAATAATCGTTTCCTCCCTTTTAACTGGTTAATTTCTACCAGCAGTTCTCTGTTTTAAGCCTTGAAATGCCTGAACAATAGATGTTACCAGCATTGCTTCATAAATCCAACAGGATAAAATATAGCATCCTATTGAGTTTGAGGATCTTAGAATAAAAATTTCACTAGGGGTCTTCTAGCTGTAACAAGCTAATCCAGGAGGGGTATTGCTTTCACTGCAATTTTCACAGCTATCCTAACCATTATTTGGCTTGCATTTCCCAACTTCCCGCTATTGCAAATAAGCAGCAAAGTATCCAAATGTGGAAATCTGTAAACCAACTGCCATGACCTGTTGGCCTCCTCAAGTGGTAGGTACCATAACACCAGAGTATTTAGGCAGCCATGAGGCTCCAGGATAAAGCCAACATATTTTAAACTGAATGCAAAATTCATGTGTCAGGAAAATGAAGTATCACTGCTGTAACCCACCACCAAGAACTCTACCAAGGACCGTGGTGAAAGACATGGAAGCTATGCGTTCTGCCCTTCTGGAGCTTAACAGCTGATTGCCCCTTTCTGGAGCTTAGCTGGAACAAAGTCAGACACGTGAAAAGCTGGGCAGCAAAACGACACCAAGCTCACCTTGCGACATAGTACATTCCATCTCTCTCTATTCACTTATGGCCCATTTACTGGGCACCAGGCCTTATTATGTAAAAATTAAGATCACAACCTAGACACAGTCAGTGTAAAAACAGCCAAGCCACAGGGCACACTTCAGGAGTTCTGAGGAGGATACCAGCGTGGGAGCTGGGACACCCAACAGGTCTTTGGAACTGATGGGTGAGTGGTAGTGGGATAAGCATGATTAGCAGAGGCAAGGGACAAGGGCATGAAGACGGCAATAGGCATAGTGTGTGCAGTCACCTGGCTCTATTTTCTGTTTCCAGGACAGCGAGTGGGTGTGGGGGAGCAATGCGAGGCCACTGGGACAAGAGGGTCATTGTGGGGCAGTGGAAAGGGCACCCAGCTTGGGCCCAGGACATAGGGCTTCTGGTACTTGTCTTTCTACAGCTGCCTCTGTGGGACTTTGAACAAACCAGGGCCTCTCAGTGTCTCAGTATCTTCATCTGTAAAATGGAGCTAAATTGACAGTCCTTTCCAAATTAAAACCCTACATGTTTATGTTTACAGGTGACTGTATACAACCCAACACAGTACACTTACAAGTAATCTACCGCAATCAGCATTATGTGGCTTGCTTATTTCTTTAATTTGAAGAGCTGCTAATTCAAGCCTTCTGTTTAATACTCAGGTTCAAAATGCTGGCAACTGATACTACCAACAAGAGAAATCATAAAATGGGGCAGGGAATGGGGGATTTGGGAAACAGTGATCCTGGATCACTAGAAGAGGGAAATATTCCAAGGATGACAAGAATTACATTCGAGGGTCCAGCCGCAACATGGACTCAAGCTGAAACTACCCATTTTCAGTATTGAATATTTGAGAAAAGGTATTCATAAAAACTTTTGCACATAGTTTTGCCCAGGCTCATTTGTGACCCTCAGTCTCTCCTATCCCCACTGAATCCAGGAAAAGGGAATGATCTCTATCCACTAACAAAGCAATTTAAATCCAGGAATTGGCAGCAGCTAGAAAAACACAGCCTCAGGTACAGGACAATCCTGCCCTGTTATCTTAAGCTAAGGAGTTTGTAGGCTTAGTAAGAAGAAAAATATCAGAAGCAATGTATGTTTTTCATTTAACTGTCACCTAGTTTTATAAGGGCAATTTAAAAAGAAAATTATAGACGTAATTTAAAAACAAAGTTTGGTATTTGATAATTCTCACTGGGCTGAAAAATAAGCTCATTTAAGTTGCTTTAATAACATAAAAGGATGATATGTAAAGCTTTGCTATTCTGAGGCTGATTCACCATAGCGATGGCTGTAAGTGAAAGTAGCTGCAGGCACAAGTCCAAGTACAAAGTACATGATTTTGAGTTTGAACAGAGTGAGCTGGTCCTTCAGGAACCAAGGGAAGAGTGGAGAGGCCCGTATGCAGTTGAGGGTAAGAATGCCTGGGAATCCAAGGGCAAAGTCTGCCCCAGCCTAGAGCCAAAGGGTAAAAACATCAGTATGTCCAGAAGCCTGCGGTCTCAGCAGCCAGGCCAGGCCCCAGGGAAGAAAAAGCTGGCATCTGCTAAGGAAGCAGAGTTATTTTTTGTGTAGCGGTCATGAGGGGGCTGCTTGCCCAATCCTCCACACATTTGGGTCCCCTGAGTGGCCAGGTAAGGAGACCTCTGATCAGACTGGGCTGACAGGGCCAGAAGGTGGGCCCCAGGGAGAGCTGAGTGTCAGGTGGCCAGATGGGGGCAGGCTCTGGCTCACTGTTGTTACTGCTCTCCATGGCTCACTCAGATACTGGCTTCAGAGGTTCAGAGTAAATGTCCCCAAACCCACATTACCAAAGCCTAGTTCCACTTCTCCAGATTTTTATTAAAATAAGCCACACGAGGCTGGAGTATCACTACTGCTCTTTAAATACAAGAAAATGTCCAGGCCTCTGTTTGCTCATCTACAAAATGAGGGGGATTAGGCTAAACAAAGACTGCTTCCAGGCCCCAAACTGCTGGATAATTGAATGTACTAGAACCAGAGGCCATGATTTGGGCTCTAGACAACCTATCAAGTGGTCACTGCCTCTGCCTCCTCCTGGAGACCACTCCAAGCTCCCTTTTCTCTCTGTCCTCAAAATGGCTGGCTGCTAACGCCAATTGAGCCGACACTTCCCCAGCCATATAGGACAGCCGAAGCCAAGAGGAAGGAGCGCCTGACTGACGCCCAGGAAGACTACATGGTTTGTCCAAGGGCACAGCACTGACGACATGGGCTTCCTGACACTGAGGCCCAATGCCCTTCTGTTGCGGCAGGGTGCCTTCTCACGCATGCCATACACACTCTTTATTCCTGCTTTGTCCTGGCCTTCATACCTGCCCCTCTGTGCTCCGTCTGGACAGCTCGCTTACAAGCTAAGACCTCAGTTCTCAACCAGCAGCATGTGACTGGTCGCACTGAGAAATGAAAGGTCTCATTATCCATCTGACAATCTGGCACCATAAAAAATGGCTAGCCTCTTGCCCTCTACTCCTGAAACTCAGTTATACTCAGGCTCAAAAAAGAGACAAGCTTCTCTCAAGTCCTCAAGAACTGAAAGACCAAAAAAGAAAGCTTACTTCTCAACAGTCTCTTTTTCCCATAGCTTCCGGCAGACTACAAAGCCCTCAGGTTTTAACACTGACCCCTACACGTTGTGATGTGTGGTGGGGAGCTGTAGCACATACTGTTACCATGCTCCCCTAGGTATGATTTCATGCTGGAGATGTGTTTAAGCAAAAGTCTGAGATGATCAAAGTGGTAAAAAAAAAAAATTAATCATGTCCCATCCCAGAATGGATGAGGGTGGCAGAGGCAACATGGAAAAACAGGTCCAGAGTCTAGTATCTGGGAAGGCAGGCTCCATTATGAGGCCCACAATTCTGCTGAACACAACTAACGATGACTATATTAAAAAAAAAAAAATTCTGAATGGTTGGGCACGATGGCTCACACCTATAATCCCAGCTACTAGGGATGCTGAGGCCTAAGAATTGCTTGAACCCAGGAAGCAGAGGTTTCAGTGAGCTCAGACTGTGCCACTGCACCCCAGCCAGGGAACAGAGTTAGACTCTCCCCCACCCCGCCCCCCGACTCAAAAAAAGTCTGAAAAGCTCTGAAGCTTCAACAAATGAACAAGGAATAACAGTGCAGAAACTAAAAAAAAAAAAAGAAACCCCAAGAGATGAGCTCTAGAGAAGCACCTTGCCCTCAAGCATTGGCCTAGCCTGGCAAAGGGCACTTTCACTTTAATGGCCTCCTGGGCAGAAGTCAACATCCAGGACTGGCCAGCGTGAAACACCAACTGGAGACTCTTCCTCAAGGAGCTGGGACCCCAAAGGACTACAACTACTAGGTAACAGGTGAACCAGAAGCTAACCAGGCCTCACTTAAACAGGAGGCCTAGGTTTGCCTCCTCTGAAAGAAACAGGGAATCTCAACCATGAGCCTTTTTCAAGGTGGTCTTGGACCAGAAATACCTCCAGGGACCTGGCAGAAGAAATCCTCTCCCCAAGAAAACAAAGCACTTTCACCTGAAGCCCCAAGTTATTCCTAGAAATACTTTCTCAAATACAAGGAACGGTAAGCACATAACCAAAGGTAACCAAGCAGATGAGGAAACAAGACTAAGGACCAGCAGAAATAGAATATAATAGAAAAACAAGGACTTCAGATAATGGAATTATCAGGCATACACTTGTTTTTACAAGTATGCATCAAGGTGAGTTTAAAATATCTACAGGGAGGCCAGGCGAGGTGGCTCACGCCTATAATCCCAGTACTTTGGGATCCCTTGAGGTCAGGAGTTCGAGACAAGCCTGGCCAACATGGCAAAACCCCAGCTCTACTAAAAATACAAAAATTAGCTGGGCGTGGTGGTGCACGCCTGTAATTCAAGCTACTTAGGAGGCTGAAGCACGAGAATCACTTGAAACTGGGAGATGGAGGTTGCAGTAAGCCGAGATTGCGCCACTACACTCCAGCCTGGGCAAAAGGGTGAGACGCCATCTCTAAATAAATAAATAAATAAATAAAATATCTACAGAGAGAATCACAGGCAAATAGATCAGTTTTAAGGCTATTCTGGCAGCCTAAGCATGAGGTAAGAAATGCCTAAACTAGAGGAGTAGATGTAGAGCTGGAAAGAAAAGGCAGATGGAAAGAGAAGGAAAAGAGTTAAACAATGGGACCAGAAGGAAAGTTGGAAAAGAAAAGAAAACATGAGGAACAGTCCAAATTGATACAAGTCACTAAAGAGAGAAGTCTAGTTCCTGTGAAGGCTGGCAGGGGAGATGAGGAATGTGGTATGCAGGTAATGTTCCTCGCCCTCCCTCACCCAGAGATGTCCACATCCTGGTCCCTAAAACCTGTGAATCTGTTACTTCCCATGGCAACAGGAATTTTGCAGATATGATTAAGATATGATTTTGCAGATATGATTGAGATGGAAAGATTATCCTGGATTGCCTGGGTGGGCCCAATGTAATCACAAGTGCCCTTAAAAGAGGAAGGCACAAACTCAAAGAAGGGGATGTGAAACACAAGCAGACATCAGAGTGATGAGAGCAAGGAGCACGAGCCAAGGAATGCAGGTGACCTATGGAGGGGGAAGAAAATATTTGCAAATAATGTATCTGATAAGGGATTAATATCCAGAAAATGTAAAGAACTCTAACAACAAACAACTCGACACTTTATACAAAAATTAACTCACGATGGATTAAAGACTTAAATGTAAAACCCAAAAACTATAAAAACCCTAGAAGAAAATCTAGACAATACCACTCAGAACATAGGCACAGGCAAAGATTTCATGATGAAAACGTCAAAAGCAATGGCAACAAAAGCAAAAACTGACAAATGGGATCTAATTAAACTAAAAAGCTTCTGCACAGCAAAAGAAACTATCATCAGAATGAACAGGCAACCTACAGAATGGGAGAAAATTTGTGGAACCTATCCGTATGACAAAGGTCTAATATTCAGAATCTACAAGGAACTTAAACAAATTTACAAGAAAAAACAACCCCATTAAAAAGTGGGCAAAAGACATGAAGAGACACTTCTCAAAAGAAGACATTTATGCAGCCAAAAAACATATGAAAAAAAGCTAAACATCACTGATCACTAGAGAAATGCAAATCAAAACCACAATGAGATACCATCTCATGCTAGTCAGATGGCAATTATTAAAAAGTCAAGAGAGAACAGATGCTGGTGAGGCTGTGGAGAAATAGGAATGCTTTTACACTGTTGCTGGGAATATAAATTAGTTCAACCATTGTGGAAGACAGTGTGACAATTCCTCAAGGACCTAGAACAAGAAATACCAGTTGACCCAGCAATGCCATTACTGGGTATATACCCAAAGGAATACGAATCATTCTATTTTAAAGATACATGCACACATATGTTCACTGCAGCACTACTCACAATAGCAAAGACAGAATCAACCCAAATGCCAATCAATGATAGACTGGATAAAAAAAATTGGTACATATACACCATGGAATACTATGTAGCCATAAAAAGGAATGAGATCATGTCCTTTTCAGGGACATGGATGGAGCTGGAAGCCATTATCCTCAGGAAACATTATCCTCAGAGAGGAAAACAACATACACTGGGACCTGTCGGGGGGCACGGGCAGGAAGAGGCAGAGCATCAGGATAAATAGCTAATGCATGTGGCGGTTAACACTAGATTGACAGGTGCAGCAAACCACTATGGCACACATTTACCTATGTCAACAAACCTGCACATCCTGCTCACGTATCGTGGAACTTACATTTTTTTAAAAAATGGGCAAAGGACTTGAATAGACAATTCTCAAAAAAGATATACAAATGGCCAAAAAGCATATGGAAAGATGCTCAACATCACTAGTTATTAGGAAAATGCAATTAAAACCATAATGAGATATCACCCCACATCAATTAGGGGTGGTATCTCATTGTGGTTTTAATTAAAAAAGAAGAAGTGACTTTAAAAAGAAAGAAGAAAAGAAGTGCTGGCAAGGTTGTCCAGAGATTAGAACTTTCGTGCACTATTGGCAAGACTGTAAAATGGTACAACTGCTACGGAAAATGACATGGAAGTTTCCCAAAAAGTTAAAAATAGAACTACCATATAATCCTCCAATCCCACTTCTGGGATATCCAAAATAATTGAAAGTGGGTTTTTAGACACAGGTCCAGAAAAAAAAAAGAATTGAAAGTGGGGTCCCAAAAGGATATTTGCATACCCATGTTCACAGCAGCATTTCGGACAATAGCCAAGAGGTGGAAGCAACCCCAGTGTCCACTGACACACGAATGGACAAACATATAGAAATATTATTCAGCCTTAAAAGGAAGGAAATCCTGTCACATGCTACTCCATGGATGAACCTTGAAGACATTATGCTAAGTGAAATAAGCTGACTAGTCACATAAAGACAAATACTGTATGATTCCACTTACAAGAGGTATCTAAAATAGTCAACTCCATAGAAACAGAAAGAAAAATGTTGGTTCAATTCATTCACCTCAGAGAACAGTAAAAAAAAAAAAAAGAAAGAAAGAAAGAAAATAAAGAAGAAAAAAGAAAAATGAAGATTACCACGGGCTGGCAGAAGACAAAATGGGGAGATGTTGTTTAATGGATACAGAATTTCAGTTTTATAAAATGAAAAATTCTGGAGATTGGTTATACAACAATGTGAATATACTACTGAGCTTAAAAACTGTTAAAATGGTAAAGTTTTGCTATATGTATTTATCAAAATTAAAAATAAAATTTGAAGGCCAATACATGTGCAGGTTAGTTACACTTAAAAAAGTAAATATTGGCCGGGCACAGTGGCTCATGCCTGTAATCCCACCTATAATCCCAGCAGTTTGGGAGGCTGAGGCAGGCAGATCACAAGGTCAAGAGATCAAGACTATGGTGGCCAACATGATGAAACCCCGTCACTACTAAAAAATATATAAATTAGCTGGGCTTGGTGGTACGCACCTGTAGTCCCAGCTACTCGGGAGGCTGAGGCAGGAGAATCGCTTAAACCCGGGAATAGAAGGTTGCAGTGAGCCGAGATCGCGCCACTGCACTCCAGCCTGTTGACAGAGCAAGATTCTGTCTCAAAAAAAAAAGGGCAAAAATTGGAGGCCAAGATGGGAGGATTGCTTAAGACTAGGAGTTTGAGACCAGCCTGGTCAACATAGGAGACCCATCTCTATTTAAAGAACGAAATAAATAAAATTTAAAAAGATTTCACTCTTCAAAACTACAAAGAAATTACTCTGAACTACTTATGCCAACTAAAACGATTCTATTCAAAAACTTCACATTGTTCTTTAGTGTTTACACTACACTGTGGTTAAGTTCTAAGATAATAGATGTAAATGTATTTATGCTCTCTAAACCTTAGACTCAATCAGGCATGCTTCCAGAAAGCAGGATGTCTCAAACTCTTCTGCTAATGGGTCCCTCCTAAGGTCTTTGCCAGAATCCTCCCTTAAGGTTGCTATCCTTATGAAGAAGTTCATCTCTCTCACTAAGATTGACAAAGCCCTGAATAAGGGCTTCTCTCTCCAGAATTTATATAGGATTCTGTTCTATCTAGTTTACAAATCAGTAGCTGCCATCTAACTTGAACTCATAAAAAACAAAGGCCTCAAACTGGAGTCAACTGTGCTAAGTATCAGTGGAGTCAGAGGAAGCATACCAAACAGCAATGAAGTTTATTTGATTTCCAGTCACCCAAAAAGGTTATCATCATCAATTAGGCCATGAAAAACCAATCGACAATAAATCAGACTGTATAATAAAAAATGAAGAGCCATTTCAAGATTCAATATTAGCATTTATTAATTCCAAGATAATAATAACCTCACCGAATCTGGCTTTTTTTTTTCCTTTGGTCTCATTTTCTATTAATAACTGCCCTTCCTACCTCTATCTGTCCTTGAAACATTCAATCCTGGGGTCCTAGAATCAGAGCCATAAAAAGAGAAGATACAGTTCCTTCCAGGCCACTCAATTATCACCAACACATGTTTGTTCACAGCAAACACACTAGGTCAAATAGTGGCGTGGCCATTAATACTATTTACTTCTAATTCATATAGTAGATTAGAAGAAGTACTGGAGAAAGGAACGAGAAACAGTGTAAGGCAGGGAGGGGAAGAAAACAAATTTCACTGAAAATGGAACTACCCTCCAGACACAGTGAGCATGGTAACACAGCATCTTTTTCCTTTCTTTTTCTTTTTTTTTTTTTTTTTGATGGAGTTTCACTCTTGTTGCTCAGGCTGGAATGCAATGGCTTGATCTCGGCTCACCGCAACCTCTGCCTCCTGGGTTCAAGTGATTCTCCTGTCTCAGCCTCCCAAGTAGCTGGGATTACAGGCACCTGCCACAATGCCCGGCTAATGTTTTGTATTTTTAGTAGAGATGGGGTTTCACCATGTTGGCGAGGAGGCCGAGGCAGGTAACACAACATCTTAAGAGGCAAGCCTGGTGTTTCACCATGTTGGTGAGGAGGCCGAGGCAGGTAACACAACATCTTAAGAGGCAAGCCTGGTGTGGAGTGTGCTTCCTTTCTCGGGAGCATCCCTAATCCTTCAAGGTCATTATTAACATTCTTTCTCTTTGTAAAATTCAGCCTGTTAGGCATTTGGTGCCTCTGAACAAGCTTGCGTTCGGACATTGATGTATAAGTGCCATCTGCTAGCTTGGGCTATGTCAGTCAACAATTTCAATCCAAAAACTCCTGGTAGAGGAAAAAAGGCAAACTGCATTTTATTGCAGAGGTTGTCTTAATACCTCTTACCTGTGCATTTCTTAGTAGGAGTTGGTTTTGTAAAAAAAAGGGAAGAGGCTATAAGATTCTGTATTTTTCTGCCTTGATGCCAAAGAGCAATCAGTGAATCTGGTCAAAACCGACCATGGCAGGAAGGTCTGATTTAGCCTACAAATCTCAAGTACATCTTAATAGCTATCCCTTGATTCATTTAGATTCAATGAAGCAGCTTCGAATTGCAAGTAGTCATTCTAATCTGTTAATACTCCTCCTCACAAACAAAAATCAATATTACATTGTAGATAATGAACTAGCTCTAGCCTTAGTTTCATTTAAAGAAAAGAAAAAGACAAGACTCTATCTTTAGCACTGGCAAGAAACTTGGAAATCCTTTCCCATTAGCTGTTAGGTTCCCAGACCCCTACTCACCATCTCTTCCAACCCAGCAGGGTCCTGTACCACCATGAACACAGCACAGGGTTTAGACCACTAAGAAACTAGCAGGCCCACTCCCTTCCACCACCACATAGACCTTTTACCTGCCATGAAGAAAGCCCAGTCTGGGAAGACTGCCATATCACAGAGAAAATGGGGGTAAAAAAAAAAAAAAAAAGAAAATGGGGGTTCAAAAGCATCAATACATTAGAATTTTGCTTTATAGATTGCTAGACGGTTCAAATAATGAAATCAAATTCAATTCACAGTAACTCACTGAAAACCAGGTCATGCCTTCAGCACAACCATACAAGGCCTGTGGAAGTTTATAAAAAAATAATAATGGGGGCATCCACAGGGGAAAACTCAAGGAGACAACACATAGACATCAGAAAATGACATCATTATGGGGGCACAAAATCCTACAGTAAGTAATGAAAACTCAGGACAGGTATGTCCTAAACAGATGGTGCTCATCAAGTAAGTACTCATCAAGCTGACAACAATGTACCAATGCCTGCACTGGCAAAAAAGGAGAGGGAGCATTGCACTCATTTTCTCCATATAACGGGCTACACAGTAATTGTTGTTTGTTAATTTCTGGTATTTCCAAATACTTTTGTGATCTGGAAAAAAAATTACAAGTAAACACATGTCAATCTTTAAAAATTATTATAATTATTATTATAATCATTATCTTCGGAATGCCTTACCCACAAGAGAACTAAGGCACAAAGACTCATTTTTATTAAATGGGGTCACACTGTATGTATGTAATCTGCTTTTATATTCAAGATTACACAGTGAAGTAATCTATCATGAGCAATGCCTTTAGTTTCAGTTCCACCAACTTGGTAGCAGTCTGACCCTCAGGCAAATCATTCACCCTAACCAAGCTCAGTTTCTCCATCTGTAAAATGGGAATGGCAATTGATTGTCCAGAAGACTAAACAAAACGACTTACGAAAAGCACTGAGCATGATCCCTGGTACAGAGCAGATCCTCCCTAATAGTTTATGTTCTTACAAGCATTTTCTCAAATCAAAGATTCTTTCATACATGATTTTTAATAGCTGCATAGGATGAATATTCCATAATGTAACACCATTTCAACACAGAATATCACCTGGAATTTTTGTTGTCACAAACAAGACCACAATGCTGCACGTGATGCTCTAGATAGAGCTTTGACTGCCCTTTGGTTATTTCCTTAGGAAATATTTCTTGAAGTGAAATTAGAGAGTTGAACTATATGTATAAATCTTCACTTCAATAAAAAATACAATTTCAAATTCATTGTAAAAAACTTCAAAAACAGATTAGAGGAAAAGTGAAATTTTCTCCTACTCCCTGCAAAATCAGTTCATGGAAGACAACTTTTCCATGGACCAGAGGCAGGGGGAATGGTTTCGGGATGATTCCAGGACATTACATTTACTGTGCACTTCATTTCTATCACTATTACACTGTAGTATATAATGAAATAATTCTACAAACTCACAATAATGTAGAATCAGTGGAAGCCCTGAGACTGTTTTCCTGCAACTAGACAATTCTAGCTAGGGGTGCTGGGAGACAGTGACAGATCATCAGGCATTAGATTCTCATAAGGAAGGGACAACCTAGATCCCTCACAGGTGCAGTTTACAGTAGGGTTTACATTCCTATTAGAATCTGATGCTGCTGCTGATGTGACAGGAGGCGGAGCTCAGGAGGTTATAAGAGGGATGCAAAGGGGCTGTAAATACAGATGATGCTTTGCTCACTCAACCACAGCTCACCTCGTGCTGTGCAACCTGATTCTACTAAGGTCCCAGGCCCCAGGGGTTGGGGACCCCTGGTTTAGAATGTATCTTTCCAGACCTTTCATAAGCATTTTGTGTGCATGCAAAAGGTAGTGCACACGCACAAAGTTGTTTTTGTTTTTACTCTTAAATGAGATCATACTATACAAATTGTTTTGCATTTGCTTTTTACTTACTATTTCTGGGCCACCTCCTACGGCCTATACATATGGACTGACAGGTACACACACACACACACACACACACACACACACACACACACACATACCTTTCTATATATGAAGGTATTCCATCATTTACTTAATCATTCTTTTATTGATAGAAATTTGTGGGGTTTCCTGTTTTCATCATTAGAAACAATGCTGCCTTTAAAAGCCATATTTCCATATACAGAGCAAGTCTATCTGTAGGATGTATTTCTAGAAGTGGAGTTGGTTGGTCAAAGGAGGTACATATTTAAAATTCTGAAACTGTTTTGCCAATTTGTCCAGTTTTCCAATTTACCCTCCTAATTAACATTGTATAAAATGTCTACCTTGAACCCTAGTCAAGACTGAATATTATTTTAAATTTCTGCCCATTCACTGGGCAAAGAAAGGTGTCTCAATGCTTTGATAATCACTTCATACTTTCCCCTTGTTTGCTTCTCTTCTTCTGTTAACTGGTCGTTCATATTTGTCACCCAAGGACTTTTGTTATTCACTTTCTTTATCATGGATAGTTAATACTTTGTCTATTGTATGTGTTCCAAATATTTCCTTCCATCTCTGACTTGCCTTTTAATTGTATGGGTTTTCTTTTTAAATATACAAAGTTTTATATTTTGAGATGATGAAGCTCTCATTGTATGGGTTTTTTATTTTTTTAATATACGAAGTTTTACATTTTGAGATGCTGAAACTCTCTATCTTTTCCTTTATGGCTTCTGGGTTATATAGCTTCCTGAGGCAGCCTTCCCATTCCATCAGCATAAAAACATTTGCCTTTGAAATCATTTTAGAAAACTCTGACAATAGCGTATATAACACACATATTGCTCTGTTTCCTATACAACGATCTAAATTTTAACTTTGGAAAAAGTGACCGATACAGACAATCATTTCTCTGTGTTTTCTAGCTATAACAAACTGTATAGCATTGAATTTATTCTTTTCAAATCATATTAGTAAATTAGATCACTCAGCTTCTCCATGTGAAGAAAGTATTTCAGATTAATTCTTCATAAACTCAGAAAACTCTTTGAGAACTCAGAAAAAAAATCACCATTTCCCCCAGTCAGAAATGGTGATTTCACACAGGAATCAGCAGACTTAACCTTGATATAGGGCAGTAAATTTGCTAAGTGTAATCTTACATCAGAATTTTATTTATAGGTAAGGCATCTGAGGCCCAAAGAAGATAAATTTTTTAAAACCAGATTTAAGATGTGTGTATGCACGTATACACATGTATGTGTATGTATGTGTGCACGTGTGTGTGTGTGTGTGTGTGTGTGTGTGTGTGTAGGGGAAATCAGTGGGACTGAGGGAAACAGGAATTGATGGGAGAAATAAGAAAAGGTATGGTGGAAGGTTTCCCAGGAGCCCCGTGTGAGCTGGCCCTTGGAGATGTGACAAGGTGCCCTGCCGAGACAAAGTGAAGAGTACATTCTAAGTGGAGGACTGAGCAGAAGAAAAGGAACAGAGGCAACAAACCCAGAGCCATGTTCAAAACCAGCAAGGTTAGGAGACACCGGTTCCTGGCACAGGCATGGTCCTGACCTGGGCAGCTGGCTACCCCGTGGTTCCCTGAGGAGAACCACTTGCCTCTAGGCCCTGAGGGGGAACAGTCCCACCCAACTCTACCACTGTTGTGGATCATGCCAAGAAAGGATTGCCCAGTGATGAGATGATTGGGATTCAGACAATTGTTCAGTTAGCAGTAAATCAGTTCTTGAAAATACAAACCAAGTGAGGCCATGAAGCAGCAGAGGGAGGAGCTCCACGGAGGACCACAGCCCTCAAATGGCTGTCAAATGACAGTGACAGACATCCCCCACTTCACCTGCTGGAGCCTGGGGTTCTGCTGTAAACTGAGGGAACCTTCCTCCATTGTCTTCAAGCAATTTTCCAGAAGGCTCTAAATTCTATTAGTCTATGAGTCTATGATTCAATTTCCATGGAACAGGACACACTTAGAGCTCTACTTTACTCTTTTGTAACAAGAGACATTCTTGGCAACTGTTAAAGTCAAGCAAGGGAAACCAGAGTGCATGTCAGCTGACTAATGTGCCTAAGGCAATTAAGTCAAAATCTTTTTCAAATAGTATTGAAACAACTCATCTCACATTAACAAATACTTCTAGACCTTCCAGACTTGTCTTGCTTAGCCTAGCTCTGGAAACATGCCTTATGTGTGCTGGCCATTAGGTGGAGAGTTGCCGACCTAGGAGAATGAGATGCAGATCGGCAGCACTTCCAAGTACTCAGGCAACCAAGGAAAGGCATCCACTCGGCCTCCTCAGCAGCCCCTATCCTTCCCCACCTACTTCCAAACAGTACAGAAGATGACTCTGAGGCTGCTCCTGCTCTGGCTGTGATGGGGCCAAACTCCATGGGGCTCTCTATCCCAGTTCTTCATTCGTTCTTACTCTACACAGACATCACTCCAAGCACCACCTCTCAGCTTCACTGAAAATCTTGTCTCCCACCAACTATTGTATATGTGCATCAGGCAACCCTGTGCAGTCACTGCTGTGCCTATTCAAGTCTGAAACTTTGAGGCTGTCTAAAGGATGGAACCAAAGGAGAGACTGAATGCAGGCTGGCCCTTCACACCACGCTGCCCTAGGAAAACTGACAAAGTCCCATGTGGACAGGGCCATCTCTGGGGTTCCTGTTCGCCTGCAGCATCCGCTCTATCCTGTTTCAGTATTAAGCTTCTGTCACTTTAATGCATATTAAGAGATGTGTTTGTTGTGATTATTAAGGTGGAAGGTGGTTAGATCTCTGAAGTGAGGTGAGAACTGAATAGGTCCTGGGGTGCAACACAATTGCACAGAAAACCTGGTTAAGATCTCAAACTCTGAAATTAAACAGACCAAGATTTGGATTCCAGTTCTACCTCTTATCAGTGTGTCACCCTGGACAAGTTACGACAAAAGGCCTCTTTTTCCTCACATATAATGCAGATAACAGTGCCTATCTCATAGGGGCTGCTGGGAGAATTAAGAAATAACACAATATATGTAAGCTACTATTATTATCAGCATCCACAGCAGGCATGAGCACATCTTTTATTTGTGCCGACTCGGCCTATGGACTCACCGGCATGTTATCTAGGACCAAAAAGACAGCTTGTTTCCAGCCTTCTCTAATCACCAGCACTAGACTCTCCTGACTGACTATAGGTTTAGTTCAGGCAGCTGTGACCATTAAGAATGACAAACAAAATGACAATGTAGAAATAAGTATTGGACATATACATCATAAAACAAAATAAAAAGGCAGAATTTAGGATGATGTACAACGTCTAGGTAAATGAACACAGGATCCTAGGAAGCTTAGAGACTAAGTATTCATAGTTGGTGTCTAGTGGTGAAAGAGTTATTGTTGTTTGCTTTCAAGTGAAAAGCTGATTAAAAGGATCATTTTAAAATGAGAGCTGTGGATAAGATCTGTAGTTTCATCAATCTCTTTTTTTTCTGTCCCCTCCCCATATTGGCCACATGTTTTTCAACATTCTAACACTGTTTACCAGAAAACTGATTAATTCTGTATATTATTTTTCCATTTTAATACTGATCCAAATTTTAATCAACAATCCATATTTATAAGGGGTTTATAATGACATTATAAAATCAAGTCACTGCCGCAGGTGAGATAAGCACAGCTGAGCAAGCAAGTAACAATCAGTGGCTTAATTTCGATAGTCAAGGGCACTCACATTCAAGGTCAACCTCTTTCTAAGGTAGTGCAGAGTGAGACCTGGTACCAGCTCTAGTAACAATATCTATAGTTAGACCAGTCCTGTCTCAGAAACTCCTATTACGTCATCCACAGCGAATCAGAACTTGGAGTCAGCATGAAACCTTCCATATAGAGTTGCAATTACAAACAAAAGCAAGGAAACTTGATGGTTTGGTAGCTTTTGTGCTCTCATCCTGGGTAAATGCATAGTTTCTATTAAGCCTTTTCAAATGCTGAAAATGGCCCCACTCCCATGGGTTCCTCTGCAGATGGCATGAGCCCAGGTCAGCTTCACCTAACAGACTGGTGGTGGTGCAACTGATCATCCCTAATCACCACCTTCTTAATCACAGTTCTAAAAGGGGAGAGGCATTTGGGATTGAGGGAAGGGTTAGTGTACCAGAAAATTCTAGGAAACATCTTCAACACACAAATGATCCAGCCCACCCTTCTCATCTTGAGGCTTATCATGATTGAGGAGTTTCACAACTGATGGATTGGAAGACTTTTTTAATTTCCCAGTCAACCTAAGCCTATATGTGCATAACCATACACACAACTCCCCCCACTCCCAAACACACACACACACACACACACAAACCCTGCCCGAATGCCCACCCTGGAACTGAAACTCACTGGCATAAAACAACTTAGACCATCTGGAACACATTACACTTACTTTAAAAAGACACACGTATACGCAAAAAGATGCAATGGAATCATGAGGAACATAGCTGGAGATATAGTACCAGCTATTCCCTGGCACCAGTAACTAGTTAATCCAGTCTATGGCTACCTTACAAGGCACCATGTTAGAGGTAAGAGCTTTCTAACAGGCTATTGCTCTGTAACTACATCAAAAAAGGGCAAGTGTCCATCAAGGTCAATCAACTACTTCAGATATTTTAAATGAGGAATCAGAAGTGGACCAGCTGCGTCCATAGACCCAGGGCACAATCAGACCACGACCTGCTCCTGATGTTCACTACACATGCCTGCACTGTTTGCCCTTGAGTTGTGCCCCTTATCTCCTGGGACCTGGTCCTAACCCCCAACCCAGATCCTGGATACAGAGCTGGCCTCCACCAGGGCCTCTATGAATGCCTATTTCTGAAAGTCTGTTCCATTGGTGTCTCAAAGGCCAAAAGCAGAGCAGAAGGCATAAATGAGGGGTAAAGAAGAAAGGCAAGTGGAATAAAAAAGAAATGTGAATGCATAAAGAAAAAAGAGAAAAGGGTTGCTCGGCAGACTGGGGAAAATAAGCACAGGGAGCATTTCATAACCAGAAATACAAGTACAAAGCATGGAACCAAACTGTCTAATCTAATTCTGGAGGTGCTATAAACCTGATGGCTGTATTGGGGCTCCATCTGACATTTCAAAGAAACAAACACTGTAAAATTGTGATCTTGATGTTTTTCTGTTCACAGGTCCAATAACTGCCTAACAGCAGTATCCTGCCCTTTCCAGATGATTAGTGTTGAGTTTGTTGTTGGGTTTTTTCCTTCCAGCTTATTTGAGTCCTCAGAGAGCACTGTTTGCCAAAGCAAAATGCCAAAACAGGGAGCAGAACTTTTTGGCCACCTCTGTGCGATTAGGAGCCCATTAAATACCACTCAGATAACTCAACACCCAAAATCATCCTCCATGGTGCAGCTGATAGCTGAGGCTAACTGGAAAAAACACCGGCTCAGGAGCAGCCTCACTCGGTCTGGATCTGCTGAACAAGGACCATGATAGTAAAACCGCACCCCTCAACTTGTTGGGAGAAAGAATAAATGGGACAGCACTTCATACACTGTAAAGTTTAGGCAGTGACAGCATAGGAACATCACAATTAACCACACTGCTCTCTCCCCATGGATCTTTATGATGAAGTAAATTACACCAAGAAATATTACTACTTGTTCTCAAAAGATCCTATTGATTTGGCAGTTATTCTATTTAAATACAAAGATATAACAGTTATTTAGTTCTTCAGAAAATACAGGTATTTGTTTTTCTCCAAAAACATTATGATTGTCATTTTAATTTGTGTGGTAAACAACACCATTAGGTACTGGGCAATATATGACCCCATCCAGTAAAGTGGCAGGAATTCTTCTTAGAAAGGAGGGCCAAGGGCCATAGAAATTCAAGTCAAACGCAGTCCTGATCTGTGAAGATGTAGCAGAGGGACCCTGAACGAACGAGAACAACAATCAACATATATGAAGGCCAGCCCTCTAGCTAAGCACTTCAGCAACATTATAACTTTATCTCATCTAAGCCTCACAATTCTGCCAGGTAGGTATTATTATCATTTCCACATTTAATACACAAGGAAAAAGACAAAGTGGTTTGGTCAATTCACCAAAGTAACAAAGCTACTAACTAGCAGAGCTATGTCTCTGGCTCCAAGGCCACACTTAACCACTGTGCAGCACTGCCTCACAGAGATATTTCCATTGACAAACCAATCTGGACCCAGCAGAAGCTTTCTGCAGGTGCTCTGGGCTCCAAGAAAGTGTTCCATCCACTCAGTACTTACTGAGCACATCACTGGAAAGACAAAGACCTTCACCCTATCTACCCAGAGGGGAACATCAATTCTGGGTTGGTGGGGTGGGCCTTGAGTCTAAAGACAACTCAGGCAAACACTGAAAGGTGCTTTTAAGAAGTCACAGTAATTCACAGGCCAGGCTATAAAGTACTTTTGTCTATTGTGATAGGCCCCTCAAAACCTGTTTGGGGTAAAAAGCTGCCTATTAGAGATATATGTTCCATATCGCGAAGACTTTCTTACAAGATAGTAAACCACAGTTCACAGCAAAAAGAAACCCAGCAGGCCTAGATCATCCCTGAGTACCACCCATTCTATTCTGCCTCTCTAATTCATTATTACACATAAGTAAATGTTCTACTACAAGTACTAAAATCATAAAAACTCCCAAATTCTGCACATCACTTTTTGAGTGCTATGGGAATATATTTCCATTTTTAGGGAAGTTGTTTACATTAGCCTAGGACTTTACCAAGACACAAACAAGCTACATCAGATGAGCTTTCCTATGAAACTCCATCTGTAGCAAATGTTCATCCATATTGCTGTTACTTGGTGACTTTGTTGATGACTCTGTCTTCCCCTTTACACTGGCGGCCTCAGGCAGCTGCTATACAGTTTTTTCACTATGTAAACTCCCCCTTGAAGTAGCAATCTAAATGGCTCAAGGTACAGTTGGCCCTCCATATCCACAAGTTCCACATCCGCAGATTCAACCAACCACAGATCAAAAATATTCAGGAAAAAAAAAAAATACAACCAAAAAAAAATACAAATTTTTTAAACGATATACAATATAACAGTTATTTGCATCCTATTAGATATTACAGGTAATCTAAAGATTATTTAAAGTATATGTAGGGGCTGGGCCTAGTGTAATCCCAGCACTTTGGGAGGCTGAGGCAGGAGAATTGCTTGAGCCTCAGGAGTTCGAGAACAGCCTGGCCAACATGGTGAGACCCTGTCTCTATAAAAACAGGTCCAGCTACTTGGAGGCTGAGTGGGGAGGATCACCTGAGCCCAGGTTGACATTGCACTCCAGCCTGAGTGAGAGCAAGACCCTGTCTCAAAAATTAATTAATTTAAAAATAAAGTATATGGGAGGATGTGCAAAGGTTATATGCAAATACAACACCATTTTATATAAGGGACTTGAGCATCCTCCAGTTTTGGTATCCATGGGGGATCCTAGAACTAATCTCCTACGGATACTGAGGGATGATTACACTATAATACAGGAATTAATTTAAAAATAACACCTGGTTAAAGATAAACTCTTATTTTTCCCTCAATTTACTATGTACATAAACATTTGGATTTAGCTATAGATCTACAGCTCTCTTAATTTCACAGTTTATTCACCGTTAAAGGTCTGTTTGCACAAACATTTTAATGTAAGCCAAATCTTGACAGTTGGACACATGGAATTAGAGATCTGAGAGTGGAGGCAATGATTGAATATTCAGACTTATTTGTACCCTGTCTTACAATTTGCAAAGTGGTGCAATGCTCAAACTGACCTCAGGGAGCTTAGAGAGGGGTGAGGAGCAAGATAATCACATAATCAATGCAAGAGCTAGGAAGTGATGTGAAGGGCACCAAGAGATCACAGACAGCAGGGAAATCTGATCTGTTTTGAGTATTAATCACAGAAGGGCCCCCTGAGCAAGTGGGCACTGGACTGACATCCCCAGGATGAGTTGAGCTAGCTAAGTGATGGCAGCATGGGCATTCCAGAAACAAGAAGGGGAAGAGCAAGGGCCTGAGGCAGGAGCACAGCCTCATGGGGGAATCTGAAGCAGCCCCTGGGGGGGTGAGTATGATACACACATTATGAGACAGGAGTGGGGCAGAGGCTGGGTCATGCAGGGCCTTAGGATCTAGTCTTTATCCTAAGGGCAAGGAGGAACAAGTGAAGGCTTATGGTATAGGGTCTGGAGACAGGTATGGAGGTGACCAGATGCATATTTTGAAAAGCTTATTCTGGCTGTAGTGTGGGAAAATTGACTGGAAAGAGGCAAGAAGGAGTTCAGGAAGATTAGTTAGACTCTTACATTTTAAGTGAGAGACAATGGTAGCCCAGAGTAGGAGGGTGGCTGTGGAGATGAATGAAGGAATGTGAGATTAGGAGATGAAATGCATGGAACTTGATGGGCTGCATATGGGAGTAAGGAAGAAGGTGTTCTTAAGCCCTAGGCTTTGGGCTACATGACTGGAAGGACAGGGCTCCCATTCATCAAGTCTGGGAGTAAGAAGAGGACTGGGTTTCATAAAACATGGTGCGTCCAGTTTGGGACATTTTATTCTGAGATAGTTGGTGACCTCCCAGTGGGAGTATCAGAAAGGTGTCTAAAGTTCTGGTTCAGTAACTGATACTATTACATGTCCACCCAGATAGGAGACTAAGAGTTCCTTACAAATAACCTACAACCAGCAGAAAAAGAACTTGTTGAATGATGAAGTTTTTCATCATTGTTAAAAGTCATGAATTTCTAACAAAACTGCATAAACAATATATATGATAAAACCATTTCAAAACTGTCTGTATAAGTTCAACTTTTTGTAATATATCTTTCAAGAGAAAGTTAGTTCCATCTACTATTCAAGATAAAAATTCTTTAAATTTTGGCATTCTATTTTAAACCAGTATATTAGTCCATTCTCATGCTGCTCTGAAGGAATACCCAAGACTGGGTAATTTATAGAAGAGGTTTCATTAACTCACAGTTTGGCATGGCTGGGGAGGCCTTGGGAAACTTACAATCACGGCAGAAGGCACCTCTTCACAGGGCAGCAGGAGAGAGAATGAGTGCCAAGCAAAGGGGGAAGCCCCTTATAAAACCATCCGATCTCGTGAGAACTTACTATCACAAGAACAGCATGAGGGTAACCACCCTCATGATTCCATTACCTCCCACCAGGTCTCTTCTGTGATATGTGGGGGGATTATGGGAACTACAATTCAAGATGAGATTTGGGTGGGGACACAGCCAAATCATATCAACTAGGCAGCAAACAAACTTCAAAATGGAGAAAGAAAAGTAACTGTTCCTTAAAATGAGCAAAACAGGGTCTTTGCATCACCTAAAAACCTCACTAGTATGCACCAATTCACTAAAAGGTTTGAGTTAACTATAAAAAAAAGGAATTAACTTTTATTAAAGATTTATGTCCCAGACACTTCAAGACACCCCTCATTTAATTTTCATGGCCCTATGAGGCAAGAATTATACTTCCATTTTCCAATGAAGAAACCAAGTCAGAGAAGTTGAATAATTTGCGTAAGGCATAACTACTAGTAAGGGCAGAAATGGAAATCAAACAGGTAAAGGCAACTCATTTTACCAATACCCAAGACAGGAAAGGAAAGAAGCTGTCATTTCCTTGGTGCCAGTCTTCTGCCCTGGAGGTCAAATTTCGAAGTTTTTTCTGTTATTACCAGCAATTAAGCAGTTACGTTCTTAGTCTCAGAATAACCTTAATTTTTAAAGAGCTGTCTTTGTCAATTCAATCCTTTCTGCTTCATCTTCTTAAAAGAGTTTTACCTAATCAGACACATAATCATACCCCAAAAAGCTTTGTAAGTTTAGTTATAACTGTTTGCAGAATTTAGATCAAAATGTAAACTGAAATTTGGAAAATACAAATGTTTGTTTTCTATCAAGTGCCTACTGCATGTTTCCAACCCAAATCCACTAAAACGATGATGAATAAACTAACCCTAACTTACAAAAAAATTTTCAAAAACAACTTATTTTCCTAAGGAAATAATGTTAGCCAGGCATGGTGGCTCACGCCTGTAATCCCAGCACTTTGGGAGGCAGAGGCAGGCGATCATCTGAGGTCGGGAGTTCGACACCAGGCTGGCCAACATGGCGAAACTCGTCTCTACTAAAAATACAAAAATTAGCTGGTTGTGGTGGCAGATGCCTGTAATGCCAGCTACTCGGGAGGCTGGGGTGGGAGAATTGCTTGAATGTGGGAGGTGGAGGTTACAGTGAGACGACATCATGCCATAGCACTCCAGCCTGGGCAACACAGTGAGACTCTGTCTCCAAAAAAAAAAGAAATAATGCTATCAGGTAAGTTCCTTGCCAGACCACAAAAGGTTAACAACTTGAATTGTCAAATAAGGACTCTGTGTCCTAACAGGAAATATTACAAGTCCTTACAGATGGTAAGTATGTGCACCGCCTAGAAATGTGTAAATGAAATCATGATGAGGGGGGAAAAATACAAACTAGTAAGTACAGATTATACAATGTTAAAAAATGTAAATGAATGCCTGCTATAGCAGAGTCATATGGAGCTTAACTTTCCTCTATGATCTTTATATATACAGATGTATGTAAGTATGTGTATATGCAGATGTGTATGTGTGTGTGGGCATGCACATGTGTGCATGCATGCGCGCTCAAAGCTCTTTGTTAATCAATGTTTAAAAGCCTATTCCTCCTCCAGGAACCTGAGATAACAGCACTTCTCAATTTGTCACTGCCCACCCATAGGCCAGCCCACGACACCCTGTCCTGGCTCAGACACAGGGCAAGGTGACGGAGGGACACTGAAGAGGAAGAGGGTGGAGGTGGAGTTACGAAGAGGAGGGAACAAGGGGCACTGTTCTCAGGCAGGTCAGAGAGGTACATGGTACAGTAGAAAGAGTATACACTTCCAACTCAGACTGACCTACTGCAAACTCCAGCTCTGCCCCTCACCAGCTATGTGATCTCAGGCAAGTTACACAATCTTTCTGAGCTTCAAAATCAGAAAAATAAAGTCTACCTCCTAGCATTTGCATGGGGAATGAAAGGAGTTCTACAAAATTCCTGGTACAGGCTTCTCCTTGAATTCCCCTTCCTTCCTTGATTGGTTTAGAGTCAGTTTCCCAGTCTGTGAAGAGGAAAGCAAGGCAAGAGTAACAACAGGGTATTGTGGGGATTAAAGGAAGATGTATGGCAATGGAGCTGTCAACTGCAGCCCTATGCAAATACTGATTATTAATCTACTCTGGGACTCTGGAGTAATAGGAATAACAGCAGGGCTGAGGTCACGTGTGAAAAAATGTTTTGAACAGCAGCAGCATCATTGGCAGTATTATACTGCTGCTTAAAACACTTAGAATTTTGTGATTCAGTGCTTAAAATGGCATTCAGAAGCAAAATCTCCTCAGGCCAACAGCTGCAATACTTCACCCTGTGCCCAGGCCCCTGTGTCTGGGACTCAGGGACAAGCTAAAGTCACCTGGCCTCCAGATGCAGTGACCACTCCAGGGAAAGCATTCAGGTTGTCAGAGCTCATGAAATGACTGTTGAGGGGTCGGTTCGTGCATCTGGAAGACAGTTGGGAACCTCTGTCTAATGTCTGGCAGCTAGGTTCAGCGCTGAGCTCAGAAGCCGGCCAGCGAGCAGGAAGATGCTCAGTTCTGCTTTGAACTGCGGCCAAGAGGACAAATGGTAACTTCATCTCTCCTCCTGTTCTTGCCGCAGCAAAACTGACAATAAGGAAAAAAGAGATATGGCTGGGTCTCTCTCTCAAAAGGACACTGACACCAAAGTCCTAACTCCTCAAAAGGTCCTTCAAATAAATCTATCAAAATCTCTGCAAAGAAGTCTCACTGAATTCCAAGATCCCAAAGATAATCGTTATCCTAAAATTTATTGTAGTAAAAATAACAGCAGGTCTCAGCTCAAGTATCACGTCCTCAGAAAGACCTTTCTGACTACCTCATCCTAAAAGTGAGGCCTCCCTGTCCCCTTATTATCTTTTTAAAAAAAAATTTTTTTTTTAAAGGCAGGATCTCACTCTGTCACCCAGGCTGAAGTGCACTGGTGCAATAATAGCTCATTGTAGCCTAGAACTACTGGGCTCAAGTGATACTCCTACTCAGCCTTCTGAGTAGCTAGGACTACAGGCACACATCACTATATCCAGCTAATTTTTAAATTAAAAAAATAGAGACAGGGTCTCACTATGTTGCCCAAACTGGCTCAAATTCCTCGGCTCAAGCAATCTTCCTGCCTCAGCCTCCCAAAGAGCTGGGATTACAGAAGTAAGTCACTGCTCCTGGCCCTCTTTATTTTTGAGAATGGTACTGCCTGACATTGCCTACCTACTTGTTACTTGTTGCCCCATAAGAAAATATGCCCCAGTGAATAAACCTGGCAGAAAGTTAGGTTTATTTACTCACTGCTCTGTCCCAATGCTGGCACTGAAATATTTATTGGTTTAATGAATGAATGAATGAATGCTACACATAATACCTAAGTAACCTGTTTATGTCCTTTTTAGAAAATTCGATATAGTTCAGAAGAGGAATATTTATAACTGAGTATATTTTACAAGTTGGGCATCAGGTTTTAGCTTCCATAATGTAACTTTACAGCACTGTTGCCATGAAAAAGTGAAATCTAACTTAGAACTCAGGTGTCTTTACTCAATGGTATCCTTTCCAGGAGCAAAACCCTTCCTAACTGAGGACTATGAACATGGTAACCCTCTCTTCCACAGAACCACTTCGAATAATGTTTCTGCTGGGAAAAGACATTTCTTTTAGGAAATGGAAAATCCAATCCAAATCCTGTAACAAAGAAAAGGATCCTTCCAGAAAAGGGAGGAATACCACTTCTGGGTGGTGGTAACTTCTCAGATCTTGATCATACAAACTCTCATATCCCTAGAGTGCCCAACAACCTGCTGGACTTCATGGCTCAAACAGCCCCTGATGTCTAGACAGCAAGTCAGTAAGGTCTTCACTTAGGGTTTGGGTTCTTGAATCTGCCTTGCACTTGTGGATGTTGACATTGTCCACTGAAGGCTTTAACATATACATATCATAAGTTACTATTTTTCTCAGAAATGCATTATTTTCTCCAGCTTCCCAGGAAAGATCAAAATTAAGGCTGAGTCTTCGATGCTTCAGTACATCACTCAAAATGCAGGGCACATCTCCACAGAAACTTTCCTCCCAGGCAAGCTTTTTCTTCAACTGCGCGTTTCTACATCAAAATGTAACCCTTTAGTCACTGTTCCCACTGTCCCCTGCCCCTCAACAAACTGTGTCCCAGCTATTTAAACATTTTTCAACATCTTATAAAAATAACACATAAATTTTCCCCTCACATTAAAAAAATAAATTTTTTTATTTTTGCTTTGACAAAAATAAAAAATTTTTGTTCTCTGGGTGATTTTTCACATATGGAAATTTAAGCATCTTACAAATTATATGAACTCTCTACTGCCACCAACCCTGGCTGCTGGACCTGTTGTGATCATGTATGTGTTTCTATAAGCCACAGAAGAATGCCACCTTGTTACTCTGAAAATCTCACTTTCATTCCAAATCTACCCCATTACCAATATTCTTTCAAACATATGGCTATTTTGGGCTTTTCTTCAAAAATGTGGCCAAAGGTACAATAAAATGAAAGCCTGAAAAATGATTGCTTTCTGCTTGCTCTCCTGAACTACAATCTTGTTCCATCATTTTTTTTCTAAATCAAAAGGTACCAGTCTATTTGGAAAACAATCAGTTTTATAAAATACCCTTACACTATTATTTTTACAATGACTACATGTATGGAAGGAGAAATTACAATCTGCTGAGAAAACTGCAAAATAAATTCTAACTCTGTTTGCTATAATTTGACAATTCTATCTTAAGAGTCTAGAAAAATGTACCACTGTGAGATGTCTCAAACCCATTATACCAATTGAAATCTATTTAAATGGAATAGTTAGTTCCTTTTCAAGTCACATAAAAGCACACATAGAGCAGAAATCCTTCCTATTAAATCAAGAAATGCTATGACTATAAAGTACATGACATCTAAGCAGTAAAGATTTTAGCCTCAAAATTCCGTAACCATTTATCATGGAGTATGTGAATGCTCATCTAGAGACCTTCACCTGCTGCCATAGACACAAAATCGAGTACTGAACAATGCTCCTTTAAAAAGAAAAAAAGGCAAGGAAAGCAGACATATTATGGTCATATAGCTGGATCTCACTGCCTGGTTTTTGTTGTCCATATGTTTTATTGTTTTTGTTTTAATACAATGAAGCTTTTTCACTTTTCTGACCCTAAACATTTGACTTTGGAATATGCTGCATATTTTGGTGGCGTTCCATTAAAATGGATCTGTGTCATAGCAATATGAACCAACTGGACAAGAGGGAGGGAGCCCCCAGGCACAACAGAGAGCAAAGGAAAGCCCACAGATAACTGAGAGCTAAAGCCATAACTACCTCTGTATTTAAAATCCACAGTACTGACTCTTCATTAATTTTAGATGAAATTCCACGGTAGGTTTTCTGTAATTACCAACAGCTTGCATTACTTGCTCATGAGATGGCTCTATCAATAAAGGGATCCAATTTCTTAAGCAGAGTCTCCCAGATCACATGCCCACCTTCATGTGAAGATGTGTGCTGCGAATGGTCTAAGGAGTACTCAGAAGCAATATGGGAAGGGGACCTTCCTCCAAAACCCTTTAAGAGCCAGGTCCCTGACCTCCTCCAGAGCACTAGAGGCTGAAATTTGGAGAGAGAAAGAAGCTTAAATGGCCAAAAGCAGAAGAAGATGACCATTCTTGACTGCAATTTAAATTTCTACTAACAGGGATCTACCGCGATCATGTGTATTTGTCATCAGCATTGTCTTAAATATTGGGCTGCCCCCTGAAAGAATGGTCTTTCTGAAAGCAACAACTTCTGTCTTAAAAAAAAAAGGCATATAAACAATCATATTTTCATGCGCAGAGCCCACCATCACAGGACACGCATGAGGTTCATGAGGAAAGGAAGGAGTCAGTAACTGGCAACAGCAGATGTGTGTTCTGGACCAGCTGGAGGCTGCACGAGAAGGCTGGACTTCTGGGCCAAAAGGGGCAAGCAGAGACCCTCAGGCCTTCCACGGAGGGGCAGGATCCACCTTCCAGAGTCACAGTGCTGAGAGGACCAGCCTCCTGGTCCTCTGTCTACCTTAGGGACCCCCTTTCTTGCTGCAGATAAGAATTACCAGAACTCACAGAAAAGCCAATGATGGGGAACAGACTATTTATGGGGAACAGACTATTCAGAATGCAGAAAAAGAAAAAAGGCAGCAGCTGGGCATGGTGGCTCACGCCTGTAATCCCAGCACTTTGGGAGGCCGAGGTGGGCAGATCACCTGAGGTCAGGAGTTTGAGACCAGCCTGACCAACATGGTGAAACCCCGTCTCTACTAAAATTACAAAAATTAGCTGGGTGTGGTGGTGGGTGCCAGCTACTCAGGAGGCTGAGGCAGGAGAACTGCTTGAACCCAGGAGTTGGAAGTTTCAGTGAGCTGAGATTGGGCCATTGCACTGCAGCCTGGGAGACAGAGCAAGACTGTTTCAAAAAAAAAAAGGAAGAAGAAAGAAAGAAAGCAGAGGAGGAATAAGAGACAAACTCAAGAAAAATAAAAAGAGAGGCCCTATGAGAACTCAGCAGGATACTGGTCAAAAGAAATTGACTAAGAAAGCTGTGAAAGAGAAAATATCCTGGCACAGAATACCTGGCCAGGAGGACATGTATCTCCAATTCTGTCCCTCAAAGGTCTCCTAGGATTTGAGGAGGGGGAGAGGAGCTAGCAGTGAGGAAAGAGAATCTTGGGACTCCAGGGATGACCGGGTCTGAGCAATGAGGAGGAGGCCAGGCTTGTGCACGGACTCTCTGCGTGGGGAGCCTGCAGTTCGCTCACCAGTGTTGTCGGTGCTCCAGGTTCTTCTACTGTGAATTGGTCTCTCCATTCTAAAAAGCTGGCTTTAGCAATTTTCAGATGAAAGACATGACATTTTTGGACCCAAAGTTCTTCCTTAACATTTCTCAGTTGAGGGCTTTTTGAAAACCTGATGAACACCAATTATCCTTCCCTAGCACACAAATATACATACACAAATATCCACAAGATTTTGCACTCAATTTTCAAGGAGACACAAATACTTCTCTTCCCCCTCTCCCAAGGTTAAAAAACCCAGACGAACAGAATTCATTACATTGTTTTGAGTAGGAAGAGTAAGGTTTTGATCTATACCCTTTTGGATGGTGGGTGCATGGTCCTGGGGTATTTGGGCAAAACAGATAGAGACAGCATGTGAAGTCTCACTCCAGGAAGAGGATAGCCTTCTGGTACCTCTCAAAGCTTTGCCAGCAATTTTACTCCTGGAACCAAGACTGTAATGGGAAAATAGGTGGTTACTTTCTAGACAATAAATAACCAATCTATTGAAAAACAAAGTATAATTGCAAAACATACCTAAGTGCTTTATGTTAGTGAAAGAAAGAATAAAAAGTAATCAAAGAACGGGTCAGGTGCAGTGGCTCATGCCTGTAATCCCAGCACTTTGGGAGGCTGTGGCGGGCAGATCATCTGAGGTCGGGAATTTGAGACCAGCCTGACCAACATGGAGAAACCCCATCTCTACTCAAAATACAAAATTAGCCAGGCGTGGTGGCAGGTGCCTATAATCCCAGCTACTTGGGAGGCTGAGGCAGGAGAATCACTTGAACCCAGGAAGCAGAGGTCGCAGTGAGCCAAGATCACACCACTGCACTCCAGCCTGGGCAATAAGAGCAAAACTCCATCTCAAATAAATAAATAAATAAATAAAAATAAAGAACAAGAGAGAAAGAAAAGAAAAACTCGTATACTAATTTATAAGCTATTAATTAGGGAGAAAAGAATTTAACTATTTTATAAGAATTTTTCAGCTGGGTGCGGTGGCTCACGCCTATAATCCCAGCACTTTGGGAGGCCGAGGCAGGCACATCATGAGGTCAAGAGATCGAGACCATCCTGGCCAACATGGTGAAACCCCGTCTCTACTAAAAATACAAAAATTAGCTGGGCGTGATGGCGCCTGCTTGTAGTCCCAGCTACTCGGGAAGCTGAGGCAGGAGAATTGCTTGAACCCAGGAGGCGGAGGTTGCAGTGAGCCGAGATTGCGCCACTGCACTCCAGCCTGGCGCCTGGCGACGGAGTGAGACTCTGTCTAAAAAAAAAAAAAAGAGTTAAAATACTTGCTTTAAGATTCTTCAAAGACCTTCCCTAAAGCAAACACAGGATGGGTAAGGACCTCATTTTAAAGATTCACAGAAGGCTGCCTCTCACCAGTGTCTGGACCTGCCCAGTGATAGTCCCCAAGCACAGCCACTGTCTTCTAAGCAGCCTCATCTGCTGAATGCTGAAGGGAACACTGGATAACCAGTCCACATTAACTAAACGCAGGTATAGCCTATTTTATAAGCCCTTTATCAAGCCTCTAAGAATTTGGCTTGCAATCATTCCAGTGGTTAGATGAGGGTTCCCACACCAGAATCTAGGTTTCCTGCTTATCTGGCAGGGACCCTCCCTCCCTTAGCAATAGCATCACACTTGAAAAGATGTCCCTGTGTACCCACATTGACAGACAGGGATAAGAACTAAAGGGCTGGCTGGGCGTGGTAGCTCATGCCTGTAATCCCAGCACTTTGGGAGGCCAAGGTGGATGGATTGCTTGCAGTCAGGAGCTCAAGACCAGCCTGGTCAACATGGCGAAACTCCATCTCTATTAAAAATACAAAAATAAACCAGGTGTGGTGGCACACGCCTGTAATCCCAGCTACTTAGGAGATGAGGCAGGAGGATCACTTGAACCCAGGAGGCAGAGGTTGCAGTAAGCCAAGATCAGATTGCACCACTGTACTTGTGACTGGGCAACAGAACGAGACTCTGTCTCAAAGAAAAGAAAAAAAAACCCTAAAGGGCTGACCCCAGGTACCTGCCCCCCCTTACCTACTATTTACAGCTATAAGAACAGGAAACCATACCTTCTCATTCCAACTTTAAATACCAACTTAAGCACTTGTATAAACGAGCTCCTAAAAACAGAAAAGCATGGTAAAAAAATAAATAAATAAACTCCTTTTCTCCTTAGCTTGAATACAGCACCCATCTCACTCAACATTAACCAATCGACAGTACAGCCTGCTCTGTGCTTACTCAGCAGCGTGTAGGGTGAGAGGCTAGGACACTCCACTGGAGCACTGTGGGAAGGAGCTCAGGAGGAGCTGGAAGGCAGTTCTCAGAGGGGGAAACTAAGGCTAATGGTTCCGTTCTCTGACAGTTGCCACAAAATGGCTAAAATTCTTACAGACCACAAGAAAGCTGGATTTTAGAAATAGTGAAATTTGCAATTTCTGGAAGGCTTCTTCGGAACTGTGGGTGAAAAAAATATATATGTATTAGTTTTCAATTTTATTTTTTGAGATTAACACTTTTGGATTAAAAAATCATCCACACTTCTGGGAGGACCTCTTGACCATCTACCCCAGAAAATTCTGGGCCCTGAATCTGCTTGCTACACTTGCTTCCAAAATAACTCAAAAACTAAACTCAAGATGTGTTTTTTTCCTTCCCTAAGATTTTAGTACCTCCTGAAATAAAATTCACTTCAGGCTATGAGGCCCCCTCTGAACACCGCTCTCGATCACAGCCTTAAGACAAAAGCTAGGCTGACCAAATGAGTTTGGTTTCTGGCTCAGAGCATAATCAATAATCATTTCTGCTGGGAGTTTTAGCCTTAAAAAAAAATTAATGTTCCTGCTTCACTATTAACCTACCCCATCAGGATCGAATACCACTCACTGTATCCCCACAGACATTAGCCTTACCCTGGGAAATTAAAACAAAAGCAATTCCTTTCCCACGGGTTTTCAGCTACTCTGACTTATTTTTCATTTTGATCTTGCCCCTGAACTGAGCCAGGCAAAGAGACTAAATCCCTGAGGGCAGCTCCTGTCAGGCTTCCTACAGCAGTTTCTGCTCCTAACTATAAGTGAGGTGGATGGGAAACTGGGAGGGCCACATCAGATCGCCACTGTCATGGACTAACAGTCAAGCAGTCACTTCGAACACACATCCAGGCACTGAGGATATCAAGATGGCTCCTGCTCCAGGTTAGGTGGGAGCATTTCCATCATTTTTATCAAAGGAAACAATAATAGAAGGTAGGAAATTCTCAGCTGTCAGTGAGCAACTTTAATGGTCAGGTGCCGGCCAGCCTGCCTGAACGAGACCTCTGTTCTTACTTCTCAGCCTCAGTCACATGCTCCCTTGCCCTCTGGATGGCTTTTCCCCATTTATCATTATTAAGTCCAACACACTTCCCTCTGCCTGCTCTCAGATGTAAAATTATCAGCAAGGTAGGGTTAGAATTTACCACATGGTCCACTTGTAATAGACTTCACCTTATACAAACATCTGCATGGTTTACTACACCTGCCGGAGGCCTAATTTAAAATCTGTTGATGGAAAATAATGCTGTCGTCTTGGTCTGGCAGACAGCATCCTACACAACATAACTTGCTCCCCTCTCACTTTTTTATTTTTTTTTTTTTTGAGACAGTGTCTCGCTCTGTTGCCCGGGGTAGAGTGTAGTGGCACTATCTTGGCTCACTGCAAACTCTGCCTCCTGGGCTCAAGTGATCCTCCCACCTCAGCCTCCTGAGTAGCTGGTACCACAAGTGCATGTCATCATGCCCAGCTAATCTTTTTGTTTTTCATTTTGTAGAAACAGGGTTTCACCATGTTGCCCAGGCTGGTCTTGAACTCCTGAACTCAAGGGATCCGCCTGCCTCAGCCTCCCAAGGTGCTGGGATCACAGGCGTGAGCCACCGCGTCTGGCTTTCCCCTTTCCCATCATAAGAGGAAATGCCTTCCACCAGTTTCCATGATCAGAGGACACAGAGTGAATCACTTACAGGATTTTTTTGGGGGGGGGGCCAGGTGTACCCCATAGTACTTTGCTCTAACTCCAATCTTAATGACCACCAGATCCTATTTGCCTGCCTGTGCTATTAAGGTTTCCAGCACATGGGAGCATGAGCTGCTCACCCTCAGGCATGAGTTTACAGATACTGGAGCCCCCTCCCTTAGTGGTGTTCCCAACCAGCTTTGGTGCCAGTTTCCACTCAAGAGTTCGGAGGCACCACTTTGGTACCTAGAATGCTACTAAGTCACACAGGTCTCCTCATTATCCGATTCTGTGATTTTCCTGTAGCCTTTTCTCTAATTACTATACATTAATACAAATTTCCAATTAATATAAAGCTTAAAGCCTTCTTAACTTGCCGTCTCCCAGAAAACACATTAGTCTAGCCTTCACAAAACATCTCCTCTCTAGTTACCAGAGGCGCTGATCTGGGAAACCAGTCCCTTCCTTCCAAAAGAACATTATCTCGGCATCAAGTCCTTAGATTTCCTATTCATAACTTAAAGTTCCTGGGGAAGACCCAGGTGTCTCCTTTTTCCTTACTACAGTCAGGTGGACCTGATGAGCACTGGCAGCCTGCCCCGCTCATCTGGAAGTAGGCCTCAGAAGAGAGAGAAGGGGGAAGCCTTCCCATCTGCAGGGTCAGGTCTAAACACAGCTGCCCAGCTTCTTTCCAACAGGGAATCTATCAACAGCAGGAAGCCTCCCCTGTGCAAGGTGCAACCAGAATTCCCTCTTATTACTGCCTAGAGCCCTCTTTAGGGTCCACCAGGTAGTACCAGGGTCTACTCAGAAACACTTAGGAAACACCCCCCAACAGGCAAAGCACTCTAGTTTGCTGATGGCAGTGAGGGAGGTCAGAGGGAGGAAAAAGCTACAAATATGAGCAGGGCAGAATCCCTATCCACTAAGAAGAGAGGAAGACTACTGCACCCCTGGCTGTGGGCTGTATATGGAAGACTCCAATCTAATGGAGGCCCATATCAGTGCCTCCTGATGCTAGGTGCAGAAAACCCATCCTGATGAGAGGGTCAGCCTCAAATCCCATCCTTGCAACATGATGGGCAAACGCCTTTCAAGTCTAGGACAAGGGCACGGAACATCCTAAGAACCTGCTCTTGTAGGATGCTCTACACCCTCTGTACAGTTTCCATGACAGATCCCTGTGGACTCTTTCCCCTCATTTCCCTTCCCAGGTTATTCTCTAAAAACTCTTTAACTTCTCCAATAAACCCAAGTTGTTTTTGTCTGTTTTTGAGGTGGGGTCTTGCTCTGTCACCCAGGCTGGAGTGCAGTGGCACAATGATAGCTCACTGCAGCCTGGACTTCCCAGGCTCAAGCAATCCTCCCAGCTCAGTACCCTGAGTAGGACTACAGGTGCACACCACCACATCTAATTTTTAAATTTTTTGTAAATAATTTAAAGATGGGAGGGTCTCCTTATGTTGCCCAAGCTGGTCTTGAATCTTGGGCTTAACAATCTTAAGGATTCTCCCACCTCAGCATCCCAAAGTGCTAGGATTACAGGCATGACCCACTGCGACCAGCCATATAACCAAGTTTTAAAGAGAATTCCTCAAGTTGAGTTTCCCTTGTTTTCTAATGTGGCTTGCACTCTTTCATTCATTCACCTCAAAAATATTTAAGAAGCATGTCCAACGGATCAGATAGAAAGCTTGGTACTGGGTATATAATGTGGAGCAAAATCAACAAGGTCCCTGTCTTCCTGGAAGAAGAGGAAAAGCGGGTATCTACTAGAGAATATGTAGTAACAAACTGTGATGAGTGCTACAAAGGACAAAAGAAAATGGTGGGGAGTGGTGAGGTGGGGAGTAGAACTGTTTCCTCCAGTGGGTTCAGCTCCTAAAAAGTCTAGCTCTCTTCCAGCTGGAAACAGAAAGGTGGCCAATGTGCCTGAAATACAAAAAACCAGGAGGAAAGAGACAGAGGCCCAGGCTGGAGAAGGCAGGAGGGGCTAGATCACATAGCACCTAAACATGTTCAAAATGTAGATTTTATCCCTCAAGCAATGAAGAAGCCTTCAGAGAGTTTGAGCAAGGATGTGACATGATCATGTTAGGATTATTTATTTGAGACAGGGTCTCTGTCACCCAGGCTGGAGTGCAGTGGTGCGATCACAGATCACTATGGCCTCAACCCCCTGGGTTCAAACGATCCTCCCACCTCAGCCTCCCAAGTAATTGGTACTACAGGCACAGGCCACCACACCCAGCTGATTTTTTTTTTTTTTTTTTTTTTGTAAACAGGGTCTCGCTATATTGCCCAGGCTGGTGTCGAATTCCTGGGCTCAAGCAGTTCTCCCACCTCAACCTCCCCCAGGAATTGAGATTACAGGTGTGAACTGCCATGCCTGGCCATGTTAGGAATTTTTAAAAGACCACTCTGACTGCTGGGTGGTGAAGAGATTAGAAGGGAGTAGATGTAGATGAGGGCAGATCAGTGAGGGGCTGCTGGAGTCTTCCAAGCACAAAGATGGTTGTTTGGACCAGAATAGAACGGTGCCAGAGAAGCCTGAGAGAAAAGAACCATCCAAGAGATATTTACAAGCTAAAAATCAGCAGTACTTTGTGCAGAACTAGATAATGGCAAGGGGAGAGAGGCGGAGCATGCATTTGCAGTGAGGAGAAATGTCAATTACCTCTGGCAGAAAGCACAGACTGAGCAAACTATAGCTCCCTGGCACTGCACTTCCCTCAGCACCTACTTTTCAGAATTTCTAGAAAAATGTCAAACCCATCTCTTATTTACTCCTAAATCTATTCCCGAAACTGTCATCCATTTTTAACACATTTATCAAGCATCTACTATGCTCTGGGGGATAAAGAGGTGACCAGCAGCTCATGCCCTCTGCATCTGTCTTCTCTGAGGCCCTGGGTGTTGCCTAGAGGCAGCCTCGAAACTCTCCTGGCAGCTAACACAACTCCCAAAGCTGGGGGTCATCTTACCTTCTGAAACCTTCACACAAGCCACTTAACAGACTCCTCTCTAGCTCTTAGAGGTATTCCTCATGCAACAAGCAGCTTGAGTTCTTTTCACTCAGAGATTCACTCCTCATTTTATAATATTCTGAGCCCCAGGAGACATCATAGCATCAAATCAAAACTCCTCAGGTCTTTCAGCCTTGCTCTTAAAGGAAGATCATGAACCCCCACAGGCAGTTCTCCTTCTACTACATAATCAAACTCCTTTTCTCTAATATGTACTAAGTTTGGAACCTACATGTGACTTGTGCCCTTTGATTTGTTGCCCAAATTAGTTTGTGCTGGCTTCTATCCTATCACCATGAACTGGTGGTTCAATCAACCCAGGAGCTATACTGTCCAATATAGCCACATGGAACTATTTAAATTAAAATTAAAGCTTTGGTTTCAGCTTAATTAAAATTAAAGCTTCCAATTCTCTGCCGCACTAACCACCTTTCAAATGTTTAAGGGTCTGTTGTACCATGATACACAGAGGCACTGCTACAGGGTCTTTGCATGCTTGATTTAAATTTCCCCTTTAAAAAATAAAAACAAAATTCAATGTATAGAAACTTTCAAACATATTAACTTGTGTTCTGTTTCATGCTACCAGTGAATGCTATAAATTGAACTTAAAGTAACATATGCCACTAAAATACTGTTTCTTAATCAGTTTCACAGTTTGGGCTTTGTGTAAAGTTCATTTGCTAAGAATGTTTGGAAATAACCTGTGACTTCATTGTGGGCTCATAATTTTATGAGCCATTGTGATTTTTAGAGACAGGGTCTCACTCTGTCACCAAGGCTGTAGTGTGGTGGTGCCAGCATGGCTCAAAGCAGCCTTGAATTCCTGGGCTCAAGTGATTCTCCTCCCACCTCAGCCTGCCAAGTAGCTAGGACTACAGGTATGTGCCACTGCGTCTGGCTTTTTTATTTTATTTTATTTTATTTTATTTTATTTTGGTAGAGGTAGGGTCTCACTGTGTTGCCTAGGCTGGTCTCAAACTCCTGGCCTCAACTGATCCTCCACTTCGGTCTCCCAAAGTGCTGGGATTACAGGCATAAGCCACTGCACCTGGCCCTTTTTTTTTATTTAATAATGTACCTTGCACACTGCCCAGTACAGTTGCTATTTAGTAAATACATATTTAGTTAGTTACAATACATTTAGTTGCTATTGGTCATCTTGAAAGCATTCTTAATTTTGTATGCCTACTTCTCATAAACAAGTCTATAAGAGGTTTCCATGAAATGTTGATTTCAGATTCTGAATTTCAACTACCTAACACCAGCCCTATAATTATGCAGTGTGCAGACATTTTTTTTTCTAGGATATCTACCAAATTATTTTATAATCCAAAGACACATTTATACTGTGACAGAAAATCCACCAAAAATGCTTCGGCGTGGAACTATCTTGGAACGAGATTAGCAAAAGTTGATAATTATCAAAATTGAGTAACAGATGCCTGAGATCCATTACAGTATTCTTTACTTTTGTGTATTTTTTGTTTAATGTTCCAGAGTAAAAGATTTTTTTTTAAACTTAGTCAATTATATACAAATTGATCAGGTCTCACACATACTTTATGAGATAATTATAACTTTAATATGACTGGGTTCATAGCACTTTACTGACTATCCCAAGCCAGTGACCTGTTTTATAAAGTTCTCTCCTTGTATAATCCTGAGGCATGGCTGTTCCTTTGAATGGGGAAACATCATCAAATCTCGTCAGAGATGGGGTTCAGGCAGGTTTTGCACACAGCAACTCTGAGTTATCATGTTTGGCCACCTGGCTATAAGGCCAGTAGTCTCTGTCTCCTCCTATCAGGAAAAAAGGCTAAAAATCTCCTGCCTGCACCCAAAAACTAAAGCAGATAACTGCAGGCAGGAGCAGAGGAATAGCTGCTTCCGGTCCACCTTGCTCCACATTGAGTACTGTACCCACTGCAGAGATGCCTACAGGTAGGGCCAAGACTCCCAGGTATGGGTGCTGAATGCTTAGCACACCACACAAAGTCCAACACAAGCTACCTTAGAATGCCTCCATGATACACCTACTTAGCTGTCTTAGTTTTACCTTCTGCCCTATGGTTACATTACACATGGAAATCATAGGAAATGCTGACTGAGAAGAGAAGCTCAACCACTCCAGGTCAAGTTCCCCCACAGCCCTGAGAGTCAGCAAACCCTACCCACAGTCCTTTCTGTACATGCATGGCTCTCAAGGCTCATTCAACCCTCATAGATTCTTGGAGGCGGGGAAGTAAGGCACAAGAGGTTAAGAAACTTCCTGAGGCCCCTTGAGCAGTGTCTGGTTCATGTCCTCTCCAGCCTGGCACCTTCTGGGTCTGCCCTTCCCATCATCCCCTCTCTGCCCCTCTTCACAGCAGTCAGACATCCACGTTGCTCTCTCTCTTGAAATGCTCTGCCCCACACCCCCCAAGTGCTGGTTTCTTCCTTTTCTTTCTTGGTACCCTGTTCTTTTCCTTCAGAGGAAGGAACTTTTACACATATTACAATCCAATATATATGATGCATATGTCTATTGACTTGTTTGTTGTCTAGACTAGATAATGTGCTTTGTGCAGGAAGGAACCACATCTGTTTTGCTCCCCCAACAGATTTCCAATGCTAAGCACAATGCTTGGCCCTGGTAGATGCTCAAATACTTGCTGAATGATAATCATTGTCCAGTCAATCCTTTCAGTAAAAAGATTTTTAAATTCTCTATCTTGAGCCTAAAATAATAAATATAACCATCTATAAGAATGCTGCCTAAAAGACAGCATTAGGTCTAAGAAAGGACTGAAAATTGAAGAAGAGAACAAGTCAGCTTATGTTAGCTTTGAAAAGCAAGAGAAATGAAACTTATAAAATGCATATTGTGATTCCGAAAGGTTATTTGTAGGAGCAATCCAAGGGGTGGGTTTTAATCACAAATCCTAAATAAGCTTATGACTGAAGCCAGCTCCTCTGGCCCAGTGCCGCTTTCAACTGTTAGAATAAGCTGGGGGAGACACTTAATGTGTTTGTCACAATAATCTTCTTAGAGAAAAGCCCTGAGAACCAATACTCCAGGCAAATCCAGAGACAAAGGTTACCTGGTTGTTTCAAAGCCCACCCACGTTTCCCACTCTGCCAGCTTCCACACAGAAAGGTTAGATTCTTCTCTCAATAATCCCATTTATGCTCATAGTGACCTGGCATATGGCTTTGTTCACCAAAGAAAAGCCTTTCAAGGACTTAAGTCTTCTGCAACTCCCATAAGAGTTAATTCCTTAATTTTAACAAAGTTTTCCCAATACAAGTAGTCCCCACTTATCTACAGTGCCAGTTACCCATGGTCAACTGAGTCCCGAAAAGATCAAATGGAAAATTACAGAAATAAACAATTAACAAGTTTTAAACTGCATGCCATTCTGGGTAGTGTGATGAAATTTCTCACTGTCCAATCCCATCCTGCCCAGGATGTGAATCCTCCCTTTGTCCAGCAGATCTACGATGTAGGTGCTCCCTACTCCTTAGTCACTTTTAGCCATCTCAGTTATCAGATCAACTGTCACACAATTACAGTCTTTGTGTTCAAGTAACCCTTATTTTACTTAACGATGGCCCCAAAGCACAAGATTAATGATGCTGGCAATTGGATATGCCAAAGTGAAGCTGTAAAGTGCTTACTTTAAGTGAAAAAGTGAAAGTTCTCAACCTAGGAAAAAAATCTTGTGCTGAGGTTGCTAAGATCTATGTTAAGAATGAATCTTCCTTCTCCCAAACTGTGGTTGTTATACTGTTCTATTTTTCTATTGTTTGTTTTTTTGAGATGGAATCTTGCTCTGTCACCCAGCCTAGAGTGCAGTGGCGCGATCTCAGCTCACTGCAACCTCTACCTCCCAGGTACAAGCAATTCTCCTGCCTCAGCCTCCTGAGTAGCTGGGACTACAGGCACACGCCACCATGCCCCGCTAATTTTTTCTGTTTTAGTAGAGACGGGGTTTCACCATGTTGCCCAGGCTGGTCTCGAACTCCTGAGCTCATGCAGTCCTCCTGCCTAAGCCTTCCAAAGTGCTAGGATTACAGACGTGAGCCACCATGCCTGGCCCAACTGTTCTATTTTATTATTAGTTATTATTGTTAATCTCTTACTGTGCCTAATTTATAAATTAAACTTTATTATAGGTATATAAGCATAGGAAAAAAACATGGCTTATGTAGGGTTCAGTACTATCCATGGTTTCAGGCATCCACTGGGGGAGCAGTATAAGCTGGCGTTCTAGGCCCAGCTTATGTCCTTGACCTTGCTGTGTAATCTTGGACAAGTTATCTAACCTTTCTGAACCTCAGCTTTCTCATCTTAAAATAAGATTCATAATAGTGTCTACTACTCATAGAGTAGTGTAAGGTTTAAAAGCAGGAATAGTGCCTGGCACCCGATTCCCCATAAATGATAGTTACTCATATTGTTATCACCTGCCTACTGTTTTCTGTTTTTCAAAGCACTATCACAAACACCTGAGACTTCAAAAGTCCTGAACAAAATCATTTTCTTTCAATCATTTAATTTCTCAGATCCTTAGATTCATAAACTCATATAATCCATGAGACTGCTGGCAGTAAGGGATGGCACTAAGAAATCAACTTTTTGTTTTGGAAGAGAGACTTTTTTTTTTTTTTGAGATGGAGTCTCACTCTGTCACCCAGGCTGGAGTGCAGTGGCACGATCTCGGCTCACTGCAACTTCCGCCTCCCAGATTCAAGTGATTCTCATGCCTCAGCCTCCCAAGTAGCTGGAACTACAGGCATGTGCCACCATGCCAGGCTAAGTTTTGTATTTTTAGTAGAGATGGGGTTTCACCATGTTGGCCAGGATGGTCTTGAATCCCTGATCTCAGGTGATCCATCCGCCTTGGCCTCCCAAAGTGCTAGGATTACAGGTGTGAGCCACCGTGCCCAGCCCTGGAAGAGAGACTTCTCAAGTCCAAAGTAGTGAAGTGATGTACAGCTGGCATCCTGCCTCACTGCTCAGAGCAATTTTGAGTAATCCACACAGCCACTGGGAAATATGAGTTTCTGATGGTCAAGTGGGGATGACAGGTGAAACCGCCAAGACTGTAGCCTCCGACTCCAAGTCCAGTGTTCTCCCCACCCCACCAATGCCAGTCAAGGGCTTCTGACCTCCTAGCATCCCTCTCATCAATGGTGCTTCACAGACACTTCACACAGTGTAATTAAGCATTACAAGGAGTTTGGAAAGGAGCAATAAAGAATCTTATATAACCTATGAGTTGCTTTAAAACTCACATGTAAGAATATTCACAACAGCATGGGCTTCCAGTCTTCTTATAATAATATTTACTTTAAACTTGGGATTTAAAGTTGACAAAGACCTTAATGAATAGGAAAACAAAGGGAGCTGTCTGTCCATGGCTCGTTAGCTCCTCAAGTTAATGCTTCTCACAGGGACAGGAGTCCACCAAAGGACAGAGCTCTAAGCAAACTGGAAATGTTCCTCCAGCCACAAATCATGGATTATTGCCTGGGTTTTGAGTGGCAAATCTTAAGAGATGCTTCCCAGTTTTTCCCAGTTAACCATTCATCCTGTCAGTGGACAGGATGACCTGGTATTGGGTGCCCACTATAAGCAAGGACATGAGTGATCTCATTTAATTCTTACAACTACCTATAAATAATATACCATAGTTCACTTAAGACCACTGACTGTAAGACACACTGTTATTTTATGTGCCCAAACAGGAAGCCACTGCCGACTACAACTCTAAGACCCCATAGATTACAAGATGCTTTTTTCCCTTAGAAATGTTAAGATTAAACAAATTGCACTGTCTTAGCATTGCTGAAATGGGAATATTTTGCCACTTTACAGACAAAGAAACTGAGGTACGCAGAAAGTAATTTATCCTTAAGGTCACAGAGCTGGTAGATACAGCACAAGGATACAGACCCAGTCAGCCCAGTCACCTTTCCATGGCAGTAAAAGATTTCCCAACAGCCTCGTGGATTACTCAAAACTGCAGTGGGCAGAGAGGCATCTAACTCTGGCTCTAGCAGGAGCGCAGGAGCTCAGTAGTGCAGCAATTCTCTGAACATCTCTGAAACTGACCTTTCACATGTCCACTCAAGAGGGCACTGCAAGAAACGATTTCTGATAAACTGCCATTTCACTCCAGGGAAAAGCAATGTAATACAACAGAAAAAGCATGTTTTGTTTGTTTGCTTGGACACAGGGTCGCACTCTTGTCATCCAGGCTGGTCCCAAACTCCTGGCCTCAAGTAATTGTCCTGCCTTGGCCTCCCAAAGTACTGGGATTACAAGGCGTGAGCCACTGTGCCTGACCCAAAAAACCATGTTTTTGAATCAATATCCTACACTGACATTCTTGCTCCACCATTTAACCAGCTTGTCACCTTGGGCAAGTTACTGATTTGCTCTGAGTCTCAGTTTCCTCTTCTGTAAAATGTGGCTATCACACCTCCCTTAAAGGGGCTCTAGGACTGGAGAGGCTATATACATACGGGGCAGAAAATAGTACCTGATAGAGATGGAACTCAACAATGCTCTTTTCTATACTAGCCTTCTGCTGGGACAGAATCAAAGTGTAAGCATTCCCTGTGACATCAACAATTCCCAAGGAGACCTTCAGGAGATAAGATCAGACAGAAGAAGGTAGACCACAAGGGATATTCAGGCAAAGAAAATTAACTAGAAACACCTAGAGGACAAGAGACAGTGTGTGTTTAATGAAGTTCCTAACTCTGAATAAATGAATTGATAAACAGAAAAAATAAAGAACAGGCACTTTCCATCAAAAGATACCAGTCAATAGACAGGAGGATGAATATAATTTTATATGGAACCTGACACAGAAAACTGGTCTTTGAAGATTCAATTTGATACTGAAAGTAATCTACAGTGAGGAGAATTTCCCCATTGCTCTGTTTTGTTCTCATATTAAGTAACAGACTGTGCGGTTCTACCCTCTCTTTCCTCAGGGATTCAGAAAACCTTCCAGAAAACAGGAGATTTGACTTGAAGGAAAGGCAACTAATATGGCACACAGAAACAAACTCTTCATCCTTTAAAAATAACAACAACAACAAAAAAACCCTTCATTATATCTATAATATCTAGCAGTTTCTGGCATACAGCAAAATTATTATTTTAATAATTTTTTTTACTCCAGGCAACTGCTTTCTGTCCAAAACATGCTACATATTTATTTTATCTAAAAGCCTCATCTTTCCTGCTTCTTCTCCAGAAGTATTCTAATAACATAATCTCTAATAATGAGTATTATGTTTGGTGTATTCTGTCTCTAATGTTCTCACACGATGACATAATTTGCTCTTCAAACCTCCAACACTCAGCCCAAACCAAACTCCTAAATTTTTTTTTCCTCCTCATCTGTCCCAGCTCCTGGGTTGCTTGTCAGTAGACTCAATTACCACCATCTTCTGATCTGAATCACTTTGTTAATCTCCTTCCTCTCAGGCACAGTGCCTTTTACTGGAGATAAATGTGTAAACAAGTTCAGTTCACCCAGAGCCCTCCACATCCTCTCCCCTCCAAGCCTTCACACTCCCAGAGGGGCCAGAGAAAAAGAAAGAAATGATATGGCAGAATCCCACTCTATCCATATCACCTCAGGAGGCCTGTTTTCCATAACTTTAGACCAACTACCATTTTAGGGTAGAATCTGAAAGAATACCGTTTATGGGCTAGGTAAGAGCTAACAGAAACGGCAGTTTCATTCTTCCAATATGAGACAAGCGTCTCTGTGTGACCCAGCTCTAAAACTCACAAACCTCGACGACTCAAACTCCCCCTACCCCCAGAGTTCAAGGATAACTTGCCCTCCAATTTTCTTTTCCATATAAAAGTCACTCGTTTCCCTTCCAGCTTACATCTGACTCCTGAAATGACTCCTCTAAATCCTTTGAGAATCATCAAAACATGTAAAAGGCTCATTCCTTCCAACGCGTGTGCACAGCGGTAATGGTGTGAAGACACCAGCACTTCGAACGTGAATATGGCACAAGCCCTGCCCCTCAAGGAGCCCACAGTTTTCCCTCAACTCTAAAAAAGGATGTCCTCCCTGGGCAGTGTCTGCAAAACACAGTGACAAAGTACTTCACGGCTCTGGAGAGAAGAGCGAGGGTGGAAACAGACTTTGCCCTTACATTTGATGCCCCGTAACCATAACAACCGATGGTTTAAGTAACTATCAACCCACTGAGGGGCTAAGTTTTCCAAAAATCGTTTTCAAAAGGGGAACACTCCCCTGCACCAACTCGCACAACAGCCGTGCGCTCCGGGCAGCATGTGGTGCAGTGGGGCCGGCCGTTCCCCCGCCTTCCCCCGGTCCCACCGTATGGTTTCCGTGCTCAGCAGCCAGCAACTACGGCGTCCACGGCCACACCGCCTCCCCGCAGGGCACCTGGCGCTAGGCCTCAGCCCAATGTCACTTGTTAACCTTCCGATCCCCCGGATTTCGACACGCCGCCGCCTCCCTGCTAAAGCACACAAACCACCCCACCGCCACCGCGATCTCCCGGAGTTGGAGAAAAACAACCGGGGCGCAGACCACCCCTGACAGATTCGCGTAAAAGTAACTGCGGTTCTCGACTTCCAAGCATTTCGCGTCGCGGACGGGGGGGCGGCAGGAACCCAGGGCCCCATTCATAAAATTGTAAGCCATTTTCCTCTACTTTGCTCGTGACGGTGCCTCCCTGCCAGGGGCTGAGCCCAGAGCCCCGCGCCGGGGAATGCAGGCTGAGGAGACCCGGCCGGCAGCTCCTCCCGCCGGAGTCCAGCCCGAGCCATCCGGCAGGGCCCCGAAGGAAGGGTTCGCCCGGGAGCGTCGCGGGTGGGCGTCCCTGTCAATACTCCCGCCGTGACAGAGGGGTGCGGGGGCCGACCCCCGAGCCCCGCCGCGCCAACGGCCGCCAGACCTGGCCGGTACTCTGAAGCCCGCGGGGTCGGTCCGCGCCCAGCCCGGGCCTTCCCCGCGGGGCGCTCCCCTCCACCGCCCCGGCCTGGCCCCGGGACTACTCACCCCAGATCCGCTGGCTGCCTCATCGTACTGCGCCGGCGCCCGTGTTCCCGGCAGCAGCAGCTCCGGCTTCGGCTGGGTATCCAGCCGCGGTCCCGCCACCGAGCCGCTCGCCCGCCCGCCCCCGGGCACTGGCCGCCCCGCCCCGCCGGCGGACCCACCCCTCGCCTGCGGCCGCCGCCACCAACCAGAGGGCGCGGGGGCGGAGCAAACGGCACGCCAGACCCAACCAATCCAGTTCTTCCGCGCGCCGAGGTGAGGCTGCGGAAATGGGCGAGTGATTTATCAGGTCTGTTAAAGGGGCCACCGCCCTTGGAGCTAGGGGAGAGGAGTGGTGGGGAGGGTTACCTGGAAGAGCCCCAAGTGAGAGGGATAAGAGCTTAACTCGCCCAAGGGGGCTGCATACTGTCTCCAGGTCTTTGCACTTCTTAATTTCCTCTTCCTGCAGTCTAGCAGCAAGTGCCCTTGAGACGAAGGCTGGGGAGTGAGGTGGGGTGACTGAGGCTTCGAGAAGCAGGGATGTCCCGCTGGGCAAATTCACTCGATTTGGGTTTTAGAGGGCCATCAGACACATCTATCCCCGTCCAACTGCAGACATTGATTTAAAAAGGCAAATTCCCAGTTTCCCACGGTATGTACTTCCCCCACCTAACTCCCCACATCCTATCCTGAACTCTGTTACGAACTTACCTAGTTCTCTTCTCTAGAACTATTAGAACTTATCTAGTATTAACTACTCATTTTAGAGAGGCAATATCTGAGGCCCAGAGAGGTAAAGTTAGAATAAGCTTCCTGGGATAGCAATGCCCATTTTGCATTTATCATCTGTGAACTGGGTTGGCTGGCAGAAGCACTGACACATAGGGAGAGTTCCCTCCGCGTGTCCGCAGCGCCTGTCGGTGTGTCTCCTGCGTTAGTGGGTCCCAAACTTCAACGTCAGATCATCCTGGAGGGTTTTAACAAGATCTCTAAGTCCCACCCCCGGAGCCTCTAATTCACTAAGCCTGGGATGGCCTTCAACACTCTTCCCTCCAGGTGATTCTAATGCAGGTGGTACAAGGACCACACTCAGGTGCATATTTTGAGTCTATCATAGGCATGAAATTCAAATTCACCTGGCAAAATGAAAGCCAAACTCCCTTCATCCTCAAAATTAGTAATATGGTTGGGAGACTTGACAAAACAGAATGAGTCATGCCAAGAACTGGAGGCACTAGATCCAGATGAAGCAACAGCTGAAAGTTTGAAATCCTCAAGCAGGAAGAAGATTTGATGCCTCAAGCAGGGGGGAAGCCAGTCTAGTTCTCTGACCTGCGAGACAGTGCATAAATATCTTAATGGCAGACACACTCCTGCTCACCACCAGGCCAGTCATAATCCGGGAGGAAAGCCCTGCTACTCCCACATTGCCGTGTCATCAAGCCCTGCCCACTCTCCTGGCAAATTCCTCTCCCCTTCCTAGTATCGCAGACACCTGTCTGACCCAGAAGTCACTGCCCTCAGGCTTGGAGGTCAGCCCTCTCCCACCTAGATCTTGCAGGTCTAGACACCTGTCTGACCCAGAAGTCATTGTCCTCAGACTTGGAGGTCAGTTCCCTCCCACCTAGATCTTGAAGGTCAGCTGCCTCCCACACAGATCTCAGGGTCTTGGAATGGCCTCCATACAATAACCCGGTTTTTGCTGTGATTTCTGATGGGTGTTGTGTTGCCAGGGACTACAGGACTCTCTGCACACAGATTGATCAGCCTCATCAGACTGTAGTCTCTGGGCTGCAGGCATTACTGCCTGGGGTCACCACTTGCTTCTATTATCCTTCCCAAAGGAAAAGGAATTCATGTCCCAACAGGTGAGGTTTCCAGTTGTGGTTATCTGCAAATGTGCAACAAAGGCAGTATCAATGGAGACACAGCCCGAAGCTCTCCTTGGCCACATCTTCAGCCCCCTACCTCAGGGAGAGAGAGAGGGAAAGGGTGGGGTCCCTGGAGACCCCCCTGCAAAGGTCCTTGGAAGCTAGCAATGTGCATCTCAGAGTGGCCACCAACCTCCTTGCCCTACCAGGCACCACATAAATGTTAAATTAATCAATACATTACCAACCAGATCTCAAACTAGAAGCCAGTAAGGTCCAGCATGAACACTTAGAAGGATCCCTTATTTTTTGAAATGCAAGGAATTTGGATGCATCGAAAAATAAACAGATCATAACACAATAATGTTTCCTACCTATGAAGAGGTTACTATGTGCCAGATATTATGCCAAGTCCCTTGCACATAGTAATTCACTGCAACCTTACGGTAACTTTTTAGGGTAGATATGATCATTATTTTCTTGATTTTATGGATGCAGAAACTGAAGTTCACAGATCAGTGATGTGTCCAAGATAGCAGGGCTAGCTGAAAGAAGAGCCAGAATTCATGACCCTAACCACCAGGCTTCTCCAGTGCCTGCCAAGAGGCCCTATCTTGCTACCAGAAACAGGATGAATAACTTCAAAAGGCAAAGGAAACAAATATCACTCATCTTCATCAAAAGGAAGCACTGACTTGGAGTGTAAGTCCCATTGGTCCAACCATCTGCTTGACCTTGAACAAGTTAAATAATTAAATATCTTTAAGTGTTAGATCACTCATCTATAAAATGGGAACAATAACACAGTCTGCCCCCTTGGAGTGACATGAAAATAAATCAAATGGCTGGGCATGGTGACTCATGCCTGTAATCCCAACACTTTGGGAGGCTGAGGCGGGCAGATCACCTGAGGTTGGGAATTCAAGCCCAGCCTGACCAACATGGAGAAACCCATCTTTACTAAAAATACAAAAATTAGCTCGGCATGGTGACGCATGCCTGTAATCCCAGCTACTCGGAAGGCTGAGGCAGGAGAATCGCTTGAACCCAGGAGGCGGAGGTTGTGGTGAGCTGAGATCACGCCATTGCACTCCAGCCTGGGCAACAAGAGACAAAAAAAACTCCATCTCAAAAAAAAAAAGAAAAAGAAAAAGAAAAGGAAAAAAAATCAAATGAAGAATATGTATGAATACTTTGAACTTACAAATCACATTTTGCTTTTTGGGTTTTTTTTTTGAGATGTGGTCTCACCATGTTGCCCAGGCTAGTCTCAAACTCCTGGGCTCAAATGATCCTCCTGTCTCAGCCTCCCAAAGTGCTGAGACTGCAGACGTGAGCCACTGTGCCTGGCCCAAATCATACTTAATAGAATGATTTTAGAGCTTGGCATCTGTGATTCATTGTAGTGACCTATGAAAAAGGTGATGGATTGTGATGCTAAATTCAGATATCAAGCAAGATTTCTTACTTTGTCCCCCAAATAGCTACTCTATATGTATAGCATGTACAAAGTGAACTAAATTTTTTCACCTAGAACAGGATCTTAAGTCATAGAAATGCAAGCCCAGGCTAATACTCTGCCCTCTTTCTCTTCCCCCACCCCTCAACCCTCAGGCCAGACTCTCTTGAAACCCAGGTTTCAGCTATCAGGTTAAACCCACATAGATTCTGATATACTTGAAAGATTTCCAATTATTGCATTTGGAGATAATCCCCATTTTCTCACCAATCTCTAAACAAATCAAAAAATGGGGTGGGAACGGTGGCTCATGCCTGTAATCCCAGCACTTTGGGAGGCTGAGGTGGGTGGATCACAAGGTCAAGAGTTCAAGACCAGCTTAGCCAAGATGATGAAACCCTGTCTCTACTAAAAACACAAAAATTAGCCAGGCGTGGTGGCAGGTGCCTGTAATCCCAGCTACTCAGGAGGCTGAGGCGGAGAATTGCTTGAACCCAGGAGGCAGAGGTTGCAGTGAGCCGAAATCATGCCACTGCATTCCAGTCTGGGTGACAGAGCAAGACTCCGTCTCAAAAAAAAAAAAAAAAAAAATGTTCTAAGATTTTTTTTGTTTTGAAACAGGATCTTGCTCTGTCACCCAGGCTGGAGTGCAGTGGCGCACTCATGGCTCACTGTAGCCTTGACCTCCTGGGTTCCAGTGATCCTCCCACCTCAGCCTCCTTAGTAGCTGGGACTACAGGCACGTGCCACCATGCATGGGTAATTTTTTCCCACTTTTTGTAGAGATGAGGTCTTGCTGTACTGTCCCAGGATGGTCATGAACCCCTGGGCTCAAACGATCCTCCTGCCTCAGTATCCCAAAGTGCTGGGATTAGGCATGAGCCACTATGCCCAGCCTAAGATTTTTAATTCTGTTTTTGACATTGCACTCTTAGAGACAGAAATGGTTAAGAAGTACAGAAAACCAAAAAATTGATCCACTTGTACATCTAACAAAGATTAGGGATCATTATGACACAAGCCACACCATTAATGAGCAATCACTGTGCATTTCAGCACCAGGTGGTGTGCTGAGTGCTGGGGATAGAGATGAAGGCACTTGTAAACGCTAGATCTAGTAGAGAAACTGACACATTGGTGGAGGTTGCAGTGAGCTGAGATTGCACCACTGCACTCCAGCCTGGGCAACAGAATGAGACTCCATCTCAAAAGAAAAAAGAAGAAGAAGAAGAATGAAGAGACTGTTCAGTGGAGGACTGATGGGATAGGGTCCAAGAAGGCCCAAGGGGACAAGGGAGTGGCCCTTGGTCAGGGTAGGAAGCAAAGTCATCTCTTGAGAGTGGGTGGGGGAGGGGATGACAAAGGGCTTTGAGAGAAACTGTGAGTTCCTGGAAAAGCCACTGAGAGGAATGAAAGTGGGGAGCTGCCCAATGGAGAGGGAAGATTCTGAGAGACCCATGTGTTTGTGGTGGTACCAGGTCTGCAGGGTTGGATGGATAGCTCTCTGGGGCTTGGTCACAGAAGCCAGGTGTGGAAAATCCAGAGTTAGGGATGGACAGACAGGAGAAATACTTAAACAGCTGGGGCACTGACAACAGGGTGGTTAAAGTGATAGGTCATGGGTTCCATGCTGGATAGGAAATCCAAGGAAGAGGGAATAGATGGGAGGAAATACATGATGACAGGAAAGATGAGAGGAAGCCAACTTTGTTCGTTGGTGAAACATTCCGAGTAATGACAAGGGCAGGTGCGGCCACAGAATTGGAGTTTCTAAAGCTGCTCAACTCCTGGGTTTTCTCTTCCCCCTAGTTCCTTTATGGGAAATAATGCATCTGAGGACTGGGCAAGCCTCCAGCACTTTCTTTTCACTCTGCACCGGGATTGGGACTACTCTCCAAGATCAGGAGCAAGGGGAGAGCCTAATTTGTGGCTGGCTTTCCTTCTAAAATGAAAACCTGTTTATAGTCAGGGCTCCCACCACCTTTGAGATACAAGCATTTGTGGGAAGGGCTCCTTGAGAGACGTCATCAGGGGCTTTAGCGATGCCTCAAGTGGTGGATGATGCACTCACAAGAATAATTCCCTGCAATAATGGGGCAGCGGACAGTGGTGATGCCTATTATTTACTTTGCTAGTTAGCATGTGAGGCTAGAGGTTATTAAAAATAAATGGCTCAAAGCTCTGTCATTTCAAGGCCCAATGGGGAATGGTGGCTTCTAAGTGATGTGGAGCAGTGCCACAGTGGAATTTCTAAGGAGAAAGACTGACATTTTCCTCTTTCTGTCCTGATTCTGTGTCTTGCCTCTCAGGGCCTTCCCAACACTCTGCACAGAAAAGGAATATGCCTTTCAGCAGATACTCCTGTGCTCTCTCAAGGGCCTTGACATTGCCCGCCATCTTTGTTGCCTTCCAACCACAAGGTCCCCTGCTCATGACTACCTTCCTCCTGCCTCCACTCCAGCACGGGAAATCCAATCTCGAGCTTGCCTGGAATCACCCTGGAACAGGATTCTCACTCCAGGGACAGAAGGTCAGCAGCACAGCCAATGAATGACAGCCACAGCCCTATAGCTGGGGCACCTCTCAGCCCCACCAGAACACATCACCTCTTAAACAGCAGAAGTAAGAGGGCTCAACTGGCCATTTAAAGACATATACATCCACCCAAACACAGAGGAAGGTCGGGTTTTTTTTGTTTGTTTGTTTCGTGACCTTGAAAAGGTGATTTAAACACCCCGATACAGAGTAGCTTAGAAATAAGTGGGAGAGGTCAGCTCCCTCCCAGGTTGTTCAACGGAATTGTGAGTGGAAATGGTGGAATTGCTAGCTTTCATCATTTCCATATGGTTACTTAGCACCCATTTTCCAATTTAGAAGACAAAGATATTTGGGTGAGAGTTTAAGAAAGGAAAATGTTTGAATATGTTTTGGTGAGAGTTGCCCAGAAAGCAGAGCTTGAGACAAAAGCTTGTGTGTGAATACACTACTGGGGGGTGTGAGCCCAGGGAGCATAATTGAGGCTCTGGGACTGATGCAGGGAGGGAGGCAGAAGCACCTGAGCGTGTGTCACTGGGGTGGCTACATTCCTGGCTGCTTGATTTGGAGGGACTGTCTGAGGACTGTGAGAAGCAGCTCAGGACCTGCCTCTGGGGTAAAGGGGAGGGCACTTACCCACTGACCCCTTCCCCATAGGTGAAAGGCTCTGCATGCGTGCCTGAGCCTGGCTTCTAGAATGCACTGGCTTGGCACTGAATGGGTTCCAGTACTTTCTTTCTTTCTTTTTTTTTTTTTTTTTTTTTTTGAGACAGAGTCTCGCTTTATCGCCAGGCTGGAGTGCAGGAGTGCAGGGCGCGATCCCGGCTCACTACAACTTCCGTTTTCTGGTTTCAAGCAATTCTCCTGCCTCAGCCTCCCGGAGTAGCTGGGACCACAGGCACGCACCACCATGCCCGGCTAATTTTTTGTTCTTTCAGTAGAGATGGGGTTTTACCCTGTTGGCCAGGATGGTCTCGATCTCTTGACCTCGTGATCCGCCCGCCTTGGGCTCCCAAAGTGCTGGGATTACAGGCGTGAGCCACCGCGCCTGGCCGGGTTCCAGTACTTTATAAGCTGCAGTGTCAACAGAGATGCCCTGGGCTAGGGCTGAGAGGTGGTAGAGCTGCTGGGAACATTCACAGGTCTGAATGCCACAGCAGTGGCTGGAAGGATCTCAGAGGGTGTTTAAGAGGTGTGTGGTACAGACTATTTTCAAAAAGAGGGATACATTTGGAGCCAAAAAAAAAGATACCGTCTTAAGTTAGGATGGAGGGATATAAGATATCAAATGTCTTTTAATGGTATAGGGTTCTTTTAGGGAGGCAGCATTAGGCTAGTGGCTTTGAGGTCATTTCAACCTGTGCTCAGATTTCGACATGAGTTCAGGGTCTTCCTCTATTGTTTCTGAGTTGTGTGACCTTGGAGAAGTTATTGAACTTCCCTGAGCCCCTCATCTAGAAATTGCGGATGTCCACATCCCATGTTTTTGTAAAGATTGAGTATGTAAATTGCTTAGTATAGCTTCTTTGCATAATAGTTGCCCAATTCATGGAAGCTGATGTTTTTTACTATAGAGAAAATTACTGATCATGGAATGTCAGGCATGTGGGAAGACAATGGGGTGATGTGCTGAAGCCTTGAAAATAAAACGTAGAAGTGAAAGAAGGTATCAGATGGTTGCAGGAAACCAAAAAGACTTCTAAATGTTTCAAACAATCAAGCAGCTTCTAGCAACAAGGAGTACGTATCCTGGCATTTCCAAGCATCCATTTGAAATATTCTCTCTGGTTGTCCCAGTACATAAACCCATATTTGAGAGGCACTCACCTCGATCTTGAACCAGAAAACAGCATTATAGGTCTATCCCACCCACCAGGGGAAAACGTCAGCCTCTAGTCCTTCTTTGCTCCACCCACTCCTGTAGTGTCAGGAACATAACCCTTCTTTTCTGAGATTCTTCCTCAATCACCTCACCCAAAAGGGCAGTTTTGTTTGCAGAAGTGAGTTAATTAATAGCCACAGGTCTTTCAGAAGAACCAGAAACTTGCAGCACAATGGATACCCCACAGCAGAGGAGGAACCAAAATCCACAGGTGGAGAGCCCCCACCTTTGACCTCCACCCCATCCCGCAGCCCTCTCCTCCTGAGCCTGTGGGATCCACCACAGCAAGAAATGGTTTGGGTTTTTCTCTTATGAATGCGATAGAAGCTCATTTAGAATATTTTTTTAAATAAAGAAACATAGAAGAAAGAAGAAAAGACTCATTTTCTTTCTTTCTTTTTTTTTTGAGACACAGTCTCGCCCTGTTGCCCAGGCTGGAGTGCTGTGGTGTGATCTTGACTCATTGCAACCTCCACCTCCCAGGTTCAAGCAATTCTCCTGCCTCTGCCTCCTGAGTAGCTGGGATTATAGGCACTCACCACCATACCTGGCTAATTTTTTTTTTTTTTTTTTTTTGGTATTTTTAGTAGAGATGGTGTTTCACCATGTTGGTCAGGCTGGTCTTGAACTCCTGACCTTGTGATCCACCTGCCTCGTCCTCCCAAAGTGTTGGGATTACAGGCATTAGACACTGCGCCCGGCCAAAACTCATTTTCTTACAACCTAATAACAACTGTCAACATTTCGTGTTTCCTCCTGTTCTTTTGTTTAGTTTTTTTTTTTTTTGTAACTGTTTTACACTATACATATATGATTTTATATTCTGTATTTAAAATGCAATATTGTAACATAATAAGCAGCAGTATAACATAAGGCAGAAAATAGCTTGGCTTGAAGTCAGAAGGTCTGAGTATGAATCCCAGCTCTGACACTTACCGTAAGACTTTGGACATACAATTTACCTTTTCTTAGACTCAGGTATCTCTTCTATATAATGAAGATTATAGGCACATCCATTCTCTGCTGCTAGTTTTCTGTGTGGTCCTCTAGACTGGGAGCTCTGTGGGTAATGAGCCCCTTCTGAATGGTCCACTGCTACGTCCTGACAGTTGGGCTCTGATTGGTTAATGATGGCCACAAAATCATGGATGTTCCCCCCCATCTACAGCTGTAGCTTATTTCTCCATCCCTTGGAATCTTGGGCTGGCCTTGTGAGGTAGCCAGCTTCCAGAATGGTCCCCCACGATTCTCACTTCCTGGTCATTCCTACTCTTTCATAATCTTCTTCCACCATGAGCCAGGGCTCACGATTGATAGAGTATGGTGGAAATGACAATGTGTGACTTCTTAGGCTAGCTTATAAAGGGCAGTTGGGCTGCTGCCTTGGTCTCCTGGATTACTTGCTTGGGGAAAAGTACCCATCAGGTTGTGAAGATACTCAGGCAACCTGTGGAGAGGTTGATGTACAGAAAAACTGAGACTATCCACCAACAACAAGCACCAATTTGTCAATTATATAAGTCACCTTGGAAATGGATCCTCCAGCCCCAGTCAAGCCTTCAGATGAGTGCAACCTTGGCCAACATTTTCACTGCAATCTCATGGACACTCCCAACCTGAACTGCCCAGAAAAACTGCTCCATAATTCCTGACCCACAGAAACTGTGAGAGATAAATGTTTATCATCATTTTAAACCACTACGTTTTGGGATTGTTATGCAATAATAAATAAAACACCCGATGACTGGCTTTGTCCAATAGAATGCAGTAGCTGTGATATTTTGGACTTCGAAGCTCAGGCCTTAAGAGAACTGAAGCTTTCACTTTTTGACCTTAGGAACCCAGGCACCATGCTGTGAGAAGCCCAGGCCACATGGAGAAACCACAGAGAAGAGAACTGAGACACTAGGTGAAACCCACTGAACCTCACAGCCAACAGTCAGCACTGATTGCCATCTCTGTGCAGGGACCATCTTGGAGGTTCCAGCCGTGTCATGTTCTAGACAACTGCAACCTTAGCTGTCACCAAAGAGAGCAAAACACACAGCTGAGCTCAGTCAGCCCACAGAAATATGACATCATAAAATGACATTGTTTTCAGCCCCAGTTTTGAGTTGATGTAGTGTATTGCAATATTTAACTGTAAGTTGGTTTAGCTCCTGGCACCTAATTGATTCTTGAAAAATATCTGGCGAACACATGGGTGACCCTCATTGAGTCTCAGCTTCCTCTCCTAGAACATCGCAGAGGTTAGGCTATTCCACGCCTCACATTCTGCTAGCCTCCATCTCTCTGTTGTGTTACGTCTCCTAGCCCAGCTGCCTGCCGCTGGGTCACACTTTATTCTTGCAGGAACACCAGCATCTGTGGCAGCTCTGTCCTCTGCCCCATGCTAGTTCCTCCTCTTTCTTTCTGAGGCACTCACACACCCGAGGCACCTGCTTCCTCCTGAAGCTCTCCTGGCATTTTGATCATGGGGCTGTGAGATTTGGCAGGAGGAAAGCAGTAGAGGCCCTCAGCCTTATGGGTTACACCTGCTTGGTTCAGCCAGAGGACACTGGAAATGTTCCCAACAGGGCCCTGTGACACACAGGCAATGAGAGGAACAAATGCAGACTGTCTGCCATCTCCCCTTCCTCAAGGCCAAGACCCGGAGTTGATTATTTGCTAGAAAATGACTGGCCTCTTTCAGTGTCCAGGCCCTGGCCCAGTTTCCTAGAGCAGAGATGAGAACCTGCTTCTGAGAACGAATACTCAGCCTCGGGTTCATTAAGCTTCCTGATTTGCCACAGAAACATCATGGTCAGCTGGGCCTGATGGCTCACGCCTGTAATCCCAGAATTTTGGGAGGCCGAGACAAGTGGATCACCTAAGGTGAAGAGTTCTAGTCCAGCCTGGCCAACGTGGTGAAACCCTGTCTCTACTAAAAATACAAAAATTAGCCAGGTGTGGTGGCACACGCCTGTAATTCCAGCTACTTGGGAGGCTGAGGCAGGAGAATCACTGGAACCCGGGAGGCAGAGGTTGCAATGAGACAAGATCACACAACTGCATTCCAGCCTGGGCAACAGAGTGAGACTCTGTCTCAAAAAAAAGAAAGAAGAGAGAGAGAGAGAGGGAGGGAGGGAGGGTGGGAGGGAGAAAGAAAGAAAGAGAGAGAAAGAAAGAAAGATGGAAGGAAGGAAGAGAAAGAAAGAAAGAAAAATGAAACACTATGATTACTTTCACTAGTGACGCCTACGGCCATCTGGGGGCAGGGGGTAGGTCTCTATCATTCCCATTGAAACAATAAATAAATAAAAAGGAAACTGAGGCCTGGAAAAGCCAGGTCTTTGGCCTAAGGTCACAAAACAAACCCAGCTTACTGGGGGGAATTGGAACTGCTTTCTTTCTATATCCAATCACCCACTCCACCCTCCTACACCCACCTGGCCTGTCGCGTCACTCTGAGCCATCACCGTGTGACCCACTTAAATCATTATTCAGAAGACCAGTCGACCCCTCCTGACTATAAGTCATCCCCGAAGCATCACTGCCATCATTATAATTAGTACCACCTCATTAAACTAAGAAGGCATCTGTCTCAGACTTTAGAAAGCCACCTGGTTTCTGGAGGTTGAGGGACTATAACATTATTTATCTATTCAGCAGAAAATACTGATCAAATACCTGCTGGGTTCTGGGGTGCTCTACAAGGTGCTAGTGAACAAAACCCAGGCCCTGCCCACGAGGAGCTTGCATTCTAGTGGGAAATTCGGAAGCCCTTCCTCTGCTTGTGTGCACATTATGATGGTGAACGTCACATACCCTGGCCAAGCTCATGGGATGTTTTCATATATTCCAGAGCAGGGGAGAAAACAGCAACCTTCCCCTTACACTCCAGACTTGCCCAACTCCCTGCTGGGTCTCGCCTGTTGGTTGCTAATAATCATCTCAAATCATCTCACGTCAAAATGCATCAAACAGAGCTCTTAGGCTCTGCCCACCCTCTCTTCATCAACGGCACCCACCCGCCCACTCGTTCAAGTCAAGAACAACGAGTTGTCTCAATATCATCCTTGTCCTTGATTTCAACCTCTCCTAGTCACATCCAATCCATCCAAACTCAATCCCAAATCCAGCCCCACAGCCACCATCATCTCTCGCCTGGTGCCTCTGCTGTTACTCAATGATTCCAAAACAAAACGATCATCACAAACCTCAAATAGGCATTGGGACCTGGCTGGACAGCCCTGTATTGCCTGAGTGAGTTCACTCTCCCACTCTCAGTCACCTGTGACCACTCTTTCCACAGAAGGCCTAACCTCTCTAGCTTCCTGAGAGTTTGCAACCATTTCCCCCTTTCTCCTGCATAATCAATTTCTTCCTGTCTACCGGATTATTCCCATCAACATACAAACATGCTCTCCTACCTCCCTTCTGAAAACTTCCCTTCGTCTTGCCCATCACCCTTCCCGCTGCTACTCCATTCCCAGCTGTCCTTTACAGCAAAACTTTTCCAAAGAATTCTCTTCCTCTCCTGCTCCTCTCCTTCCTCTTTCACCTGCTCCAAAGTGACTTCTGATAAGTGGCTTCTGCCTCTACTGCTCTCCTAAAACTGCTCTTGTCAGACTACGGATGATCTCCACTCTGCCAAATCCAGAGATCATGTCTGGGTCTCTGTCTTACTTGGCCCTTATACAATCCTTTTCAAAACATCCATTGGGCCGGATGCCGTGGCTTACGCCTGTAATCCCAGCACTTTGGATGGCCAAGGTGGGTGAATTATCTGAAGTCAGGAGTTCGAGACCAGCCTGGCCAACATGGTGAAATCTTGTCTCTGCTAAAATACAAAATTTTAAAAATAAAATAAAATAAAAATACAAAAATTAGCTGGGTGTGGTGGTGCATACCTGTAATCCCAGCTACTGGCGAGGCTGAGGCAGGAGAATCATTTGAACCTGGGAAGCAGAGGTTACAGTGAGCCAGGATGGTGCTGCTGCACTCCAGCCTGGGCGACAGAGTGAGACTCCATCTCAAAAAATAAAATTGAATTAAAGATCAAAACATCCATTGGCCACCTCTCAATCTATCCAAGCCTAATTCACTTAGACTGAATTCTTCGGTTCCCTCTAGGCCATGGTGGGATGGAGATGTCAAGTCTCAGCACTCTGGCCACAAATTTGTGGTGGTCCAGCAGATCCAACTTAAAGCAAAATGTCAATCTGTCCACTGATGCCAGGAAATGCAAGGGTGGAATGTTGGCCAGGGCAGGCCCTGAGATGTCCACTAGAATCACCGGACAATGTCTCCACGAACCTGTTTTTACCTTTTACACAGGGCTGGAAATGGGAAATGGGGAACGTTGATACAGTCCAGACACAGCAGCTCATGCCTGTAATCCCAGCCCTTTGGAAGGCCAAGGCAGAAGGATTGCTTGAGCCTAGGAGTATGAGGCCAGCTTGGGCAACATAGTGAGATCTCATTTCTACAAAATGAAAAATTAACAAAATTAGCCATGTGCCTGTAATTCTAGCTACTCGAGAGGCTAAGGCAGGGGGATCATTTTAGCCTGGAAAGTCAAGGCTGCAATGAGCTACGATTGTACCACTACACTCCAGCTTGGGTGACAGAGTGAGATCCTGTCAATCTATCAATCTAAATAAAAATAAAAATAAAAACATAATTAAACGTTGATACGGGGAGTGAAAGGATCGCTGGTGTTTCTTTTTACCTTCTCAATTTCCATGATGGCTGTTTAAATGGTGTTTAGGTGGCGGGCACACTGGCTCATGCCTGCAATCCCAGCACTTCGGGAGGCCGAGGTAGGTGGATCACTTGAGCTCAGGAGTTCAAGACCAGCCTGGGCAACATGGTGAGACCCTGTCTCTACCAAAAATACAAAAAAATTAGCCAGGCGTGATGGCACACACCTGTAGTTCCAGCTCCTTGGGAGGCTGAAGCAGGAGGATCACTTGAGCCTGGGAGACGGAAGTTGTAGTGAGCCAAGGTGGCACCACTGCACTCCAGCCTGGGTGACAGAGCGAGACTCCATCTGAAAACAAACCAACAAAAAATGGTGTTTAGGCAACAGAGAAAATTTGAGTGCCAACAATGAAAATGCCTGATAAGAAGACTGGGCTTTCATCTGCACGGATCCCACCTGTTGGCAGTGAGCAGGAAAGAATCCCACCTCGGGCAGCAATTCATGGAGACCTGCTCAGGGCAGCTTGGAAGGATGTGACGGCTGGAGCCTCGCTGGCATCACTCAGGATTCCTGTGCAGCTGGGATTGTGTCTCAGTGATCTTTTCAAGAATTTGGCTATAGAATTCACGTACCTGCTATACTTCTGTTTAACCTTTATGCTGACAAAGAATGCCCCACGGAACAACTTGAAACCTTGCCTTTTCTCTCTTTCTGGAGATCAATCCATATTCAATCCTAATCTTTTTTATCAATACCAATCACCTTCTCAGACCTCTTCACCTTTACTGGACTCAGAAGCTTCAGATCTCCTCTAAAGATGAAATCAAACCCTGTCACTCTGGTAACACATTTCCTTTGCCCTGGGGTTGTAAATCAAGAGTGGCCTAGGTCCCTCTGGTCCTCTTCTAAGGCCCCTTGTGTATCTCCCTTGTGATACATCAAAAGAGCCATACACGGCCAGGCGTGATGTCTCACGCCTGTAATCCCAGCACTTTGGGAGCCTGAGGAGGGGGGATCACAAGGTCAAGAGATCGAGACCATCCTGGTCAACATGGTGAAACCCCATTTCTACCAAAAATACAAAAATTAGCTGGACATGGTGGCGTGTGCCTGTAGTCCCAGCTACTCAGGAAGCTGAGCCAGGAGAATCGCTTGAACCCGGGAGGCGGAGGTTGTGGTGAGCAGAGATCATTCCATTGCACTCCAGCCTGGGCAACAAGAGCAAAACTCCATCTCAAAGAACAACAAAAAAGAGCCATACACATAACTATTAGCATCTCTGCTCCTGAACTGTGGACTCTAGGAATGCAGGGATCGGACCTTGTTCCCTCCCTCCTTTCCCAAAACCAGCCCCTTTACAGGCCCTCCAGAAACACTTGTTGCTGAAAGAGTGAAATCCACTAAGGGTATGTGAAGGGTCCTCTCTGGGCCTGTTGAACTCGAGGAAACACTTCTCAGTTCTTCTCTGTCCTTTTCTCAGCTTTTCTAGACACAACATACTTTCTCTAGCTAGCATTTGGAAAGGTCCTGTCTGACTCCAGCCTCATCTGCCAGAAAGAGAGACAGAAAAAAGTTACTGCATGCTGAGTTGAGATATTTTTAGGCTAACAGCTGCTGGGATGTACTAGAACCAGAGTTTCTGTTCTTTTTTCTTTTTTTTTTTTGAGGCAGGATCTGGCTTTGTCACCCAGGCTAGAGTGCAGGGGCGCTATCTCGGCTCACTGCAGCCTCTACCTCTTGGGCTCAAGCGATCCTCCCACCTTAGCCTCCTGAGTTGCTGGAACTACAGGCACGTACCACCACACAGTTAATTTTTGTATTTTTTGTAGAGATAGGGTCTCACTGTGTTGCTCAGGCTGGTCTCAAACTTCTGGGCTCAAGTGATCCTCCTACCTCAGCCCCTCCAAAGTGCTGGGATTACATGTGTGAGCCACCTGCCACCTGCCTGGCCCCGAGTTTCTGTTCTTGTTCCGCAGGGTGTGACACACATCACTTCTTCCTAGGCCTCAGAAGCTTCAAAATGACAAGTTCCATGTAGAGCAGTACCATGAGGAAATTCCTGTTTCTGTGGCTGAGTCTGGACAAAAAAGAGTGAGTGGGGTATGCTACATTTTGCTTTCTCTTAAGGAGTCCTGAAGACTGAAAACCACGATCTATTAAGAGGAATGTGATTTTGAGTCTGGCCCACTGGGAAGCAGCTGCATGAGTGCTGTGTGACAGGCCCAAACCTGGCTGCCGATGCTGGCAGAGTTGGCCAGGTAAGGCCTGAGTGTCCTGGGAAAATAATGTGGGAGGGTGGGCAGGAAGTGCCAGCCCAGACAGAGTAGGGGGAAGGATAGGGATGTCAGTAAAACCAAGGACGTGCACGCGCGTGCGTGTGTGTGTGTGTCTGTGTGTTTACAAACCGACAAGAGGTGTAACTCTCTTTCCTTTTGGTGCTGTGACCTCCCCCAAGGGACTTTCTCCAATAATGGTTGGTGAGTTTCCTCACTATAAAGGGGAACACTAGACATTTCCTGAAATTTAACAAAGCCTGCATCAAACTACAGTTGGGAAGTGTGTGTGTAAAATTGTCTTAAGTGATTGATTATGCCAGGCACGGTGGCTCATCCTTGTAATCCCAGCACTTTGCAGGCAGATTGCTAGAGCTCAGGAGTTCAAGACCAGCCTGGGCAACATGGTGAAACCTTATCTCTGCAAAATAAAAAATAAAAAAATTATCTGAACTTGGTAGTGTGCCTGTAGTCCCAACTACTCTGGAGACTGAAGTGGGGAGATCATTTGAACCCAGGGAGGTGGAGGCCACAGTGAGCCAAGATTGTGCCGCTGCATTCCAGCCTGGGTGACAGAGCAAGACTCCATTAAAAAAAAAAAAAAAATTATTGATTGTAATTCAGAAAAGGATTCTTAGAAGTTTAAAAGAATAAGGACCAGAACTTTAACATTCTTTCCAACTTTATAAACCTATTTAAAAATAAATACAAGTTTTTGTCCGGGCACAGTGGCTCATGTCTGTAATCTCAGCACCTTGGGGGGCTGAAGTGGGTGGATCATGTGAGGTCAGGAGTTCGAGACCAGCCTGACCAACATGGTGAAACCGTGTCTTTACTAAAAATACAAAAATTAACCGGGAGTGGTGGCACACACCTGTAGTCCCAGCTACTTGGGAGGCTGAGGTATGAGAATTGCTTGAAACTAGGAGAAGAGGTTGCATTGAGCCAAGATCGCACCACTGCACTCCGGCCTGGGTGACAGAGCAAGACCCTGTCTCAAAAAAAAAAAAAAAAAAATTAAAAACAAAAAATTACTTGGGCATGGTGGCACACACCTGTAGTCCCAGCTTCTTGGGTGGCTGAGGTGGGAGGATCACTTCAGCACAGGAGGTCAAGGCTGCAGTGAGCTGTGATCATGCCACTGCACTCCAGTAAAATAATTACACACACCCTATAACTACAGCCACATAAAGACAAAGTGTTTGAAGTTAATATGTCAAAATATTTTAGCAGCTGGGTGCAGTGGTTCATGCCTGTAATCCCAGCACTTTGGGAGGCCAAGGCAGGCAAATAACGAGGTCAGGAGATCAAGACCATCCTGGTTAACATGGTGAAAACCCTGTCTCTACTAAAAATACAAAAAATTAGCTAGGCGTGGCAGCACATGCCTGTAGTCCCAGCTACTCGGGAGACTGAGGCAGGAGAATCGCTTGAACCTGGAAGGTGGAGGTTGCAGTGAGCTGAGATCGCGCCACTGCACTCCAGCCTGGGCGACAGAGCAAGACTCTGTTTCAAAAAAACCACGAAAAAACGAAAAAACAGTTTATCATTGCGTAGTGACTCCCTTTAGCTCCCACCCCTGCCCTTATTCTGCTTCTGGAAAAACAATGCAAGCTCATTACAGAAAATTTGGAAAGTGCAGAATGGGGGGAAGTGGAAATCCAAGATTTGATTAATAAGGGGGCAATGTTGAAATTTTCCTTTTTTCTTTTCTTTTTTTTGTACTTTGGGCTCTGGGGTATATGTGCACAGCAGGCATCCTGCAGGATATTCCTTACATGCCCCCGCCCATTGGCTACCAAGTCCGTTAGCGCTACCTCGTGGTCAAACCAAGCAACTACTCTTAAAAAAATCCAAGGAAGAATTAAACTGGCAATGAATGGTATAGCTCCACAAGCAAAAATGTTACGCTGGGTCTTTTATCTTGGGGCTTCCAAGTTCCCAGTGAGTATCCCAGGGACCTCATGGAATTGTCCTCAAGTGAACAAAAATATGGCTCAACTATTTTATATGACTGACTAGTCCATGATACATTCTCCATGTATCGTGCCCATCCTTAGGGTTATCCTGTGTTTAGCCTGAGTCATTCTGGAAATTTGTCTCTACCGTGTCCAACATACAGAAAGGAGCAAGCCCACCCACCAGTGCAGAGAAAAGCCAGCCCCTGCCCGCTGGAAGCCCACCTGAGACAGGGTGGTCGGAGAGGAACCCACACTCACGTTCTCCACCCACATCCAAGCCCCACCAGGGCCAACTGTTCTGGAAGGACCCTAAACCAGCTGCAGGGCCTTGTTGAAGCTGGCTCTGAAGTGTTTGGAGGGTGCTTTGACATAATGTTGTGGTATCTGCACAGAAATCCTGACCCAGGTGGTTAGGGGTGGGGGGCCCTGGGGATCTGTACTTGACAAAGGCTCAGTGGGTTTGGGTACCTGGGACTCCCGAGATGATGACCTTTCTGGAATTGCCAGTTTCTGTCCTCTTCTGGAGGAGTCTGGAAAACTTCCGGAGGGTGGCATTGTTTCAAGAGTGACACATGTCATCGAAGCAGGGCTCTGGAGGCAGATGGCAGATTTCTTCCCGGCTCTGCCCCCAAACCTGCTAAGCCACAGCTTCTTCATCCATGAAAATACATGATAATCTTCCTACCCACTCTCAAGCTTGTTGTGAAATTATTTAATGTAATAATTTAATTACATTTATATTTACATTTAATCATTATTTAATATAGGTAATGCCCTAAGCCCTTATTATTATTATTATTATTATTTTGAGACAGAGTCTCGTTCTGTTCCCCAGGAGTACAGTGGTGTGATCTCGTCTCACTGCAACCTCTACCTCCCAGGTGCAAGCGATTCTCCTGCCTCAGTCTCCCGAGTAGCTAGGACTACAGGAACACACCACCATGCCTGGCTAATTATGGTATTTTTAGTAGAGATGGGGTTTCCCCATGTTAGCCAGGCTGGTCTCAAACTCCTGACCTCAAATGATCCACCCACCTTGCCCTCCCAAAGTGCTGGGATTACAGGTGTGAGCCACTGTGCCTGGACCCCCTTATTATTATTAGATACATGTGGGTGCCTTTAAATAATGTTTAAAGGAACAAACCTACTATGGTTTGAATGTGTGTGTCCCTTTAAAATGTGTGTTGAAATTTCGTTCCCAACGCATGAGGTGGGACTAGGTCAGAGGGCCCTACCCTCACAAATGGGATTAGGGTTCTTATAAAAGGGCTTGAGGGAGACTGTTTGTCATTTTCATCCCTTTCTCCCTTTCCACCATGTGAGGACACAGCGTTCATCTCCTCTAGAGGATGCAGCAACAAGGCACTGTCTTGAAAGCAGAGACGGAGCCCTCACCAGACATTGGATCTACCAGTCCCTTGATCTTGGACTTTCCAGCCTCCAGAACTGTGAGAAATAAATTTCTACTATTTATAAATTACCCAGACTAAGGTATTTTGTTACAGCAGCAGGAACAGACTAAGACAAACCCTTCAAGGAATCTTGAAGAAGAATCTCCGGGTGTCGTTAAAATACAGGGTTTGAGCCATTCCCCTAATGACCCTCCCCAGAGTAAATTCAGGCGGAATCCCCATGTTATGGATGATCTGTGTCATTTATAGACGTGATCTCCCTAGGGAAGGATGAGTAGTGGGTGCCTGAGGAGGATTTAGGGACAGCCAAGGCCGATTGTAATGACTAGGGCAGTCTCTCAAGGTTTATGACCAGTACGTGATGACATAGAATAGGGTTTCCCAAAGTGGGCACCACTGTGGTACTCAGATGCTTCTAGTCATCCAGGACCAAAGCTGGTATATTAGGCCATTCTTGCATTGCTATGAAGAAATACTTGAGACTGGGTGATTTACAAAAGAGGCTTAATTGGATCATGGTTTTGCAGGCTGTGCAAGCATGGTGCCAGCACCTGCCTGGCTTCCGGGGGAGGCTTCAGGGAGCTTTTATTCCTGGCTGAAGATGAAGTGGGAGCAGGCATGTCACGTGGCCAGAGCGGAAGCAAGAGAGAGAGAGTGGTGGTTGTGAGGGGTGCCACATACTTCAACAACCAGATCTCTTGAGAACTCACTATCACAAGCATAGCACCAAGCCATGAGGGATCTGCCCCCATGACCCAAACAGCTCCCACCAGGCCCCACCTCCAACACTGGGGTTTACAATTCAACATGAGATTTGGCCGGGACATATAATCAAACCTTATCAGTTGGTCATGAGGTCTACCGGCCACACCATTTCTGCTGAATCTGTCCGTGGTGGGTCAGCTGACTTGAGCCCTCAGTGGTCTGGCCATTCTGTTTCTTGTTGAAACCAATTAAACGCAAGTGAATTTGCAGACTACAGCCCTGTGAGGGTGGGAACTTTGTCTTTTCACCATTGTATACCCAGCCCCTAGAATAGTGCCTGGAAAACAGTGTGTGCTCAAAAATGCATGTTGAATGAGTTAGTAAATGAATGACTGAATGAAATTGACCTCCTGAATTATTTCCCCAATCCTGACAGCTTGATTAATGAAGTAAGCTGATAAAGAAGTTCCAGAGGCTGGGAGCAGTGGCTCACTCACAGCGGTGATCCCAGCACTTGGGGAGGCCAAGGCGGGCGGATCACCTGAGGTCAGGGGTTTGACCAGCCTGGCCAACATGGTGAAACCCTGTCTCTTCTGAAAATACAAAAAATTAGCCAGCTGTGGTGGTGCACGCTTGTAGTTCCAGCTACTTGGGAGACAGGAGAATCGCTTGGACCTGGGAGGCCAAGGTTGCAGTGAGCCAAGATTATGCCATTACACTCTAGCCTGGGCAATAAGAGCGAAACTCCATCTCAAAAAAAAAAAAAAAAAAGAAAAGAAATTTCCAGAAACGTAAGGCCTAAACTAAAGCCCCGCCTGGAAAGATGCTTTATTGACTGGTTGATGAATAAGATAGACCCCTCTCAACTCTGCCTTTTGCCGCATGGAGCAAATTGTCAGGGGCCCTATGCCTCGGCTTCATGGTGCTGTGCAGGAGGTCATAGAGGGCCAGCTGCTCCTGCCTGACTCCTCTATCCCTGCCCCCTGATTATAAATACACCTCTGGCACATCCAACAGGGCTCCTGGGTTGTTAAGCGGACTCAAGGCCCGGCCAGGCTCAGGCTGCAGAGTGGCTTCTGTCTGAAGTTCCATCAAAGACAGAAAAAGCAATATCTCAGAAACATGATAAAAGGCTCCTGGGAAGCGGGTCTGACTTTCAAAAGGTCAGCTACAGCCCACATTGGGAGCACCTGCTGTTCTCAAAGGACAGGGCTCTGAACAGAGACTGCAGCTCTTTCCTTCTCTGACATTCAACAGTGACTAGAACTCGGCAAAGGCACCCAGAGGACCAAGTCAGGCCATCCTGGAGTTGAGAGGGCTGGACTATGGGGTCCTGGGGGGAGGGACAGCACCGTCTTGGCTGTTGTAGTGAGGATCTGCCACGGGTCCTAATAGGCGGGAGGAAGGGTCCTGACACGGTTTGACTGTGTCCCCCCCCCAAATCTCGTCTTGAATTGTAGCTCCCACAATTCCCACACTGGGAGTGACCTAGTGGGAGGTAACTGAATCATGGGGGCGGCTCTTTTCTGTGCAAATCATGTGATAATGAATAAGTTTCATAAGATCTGATGGTTTTATAAAGGGAGTTTCACTGGGTGGGGTGGCTCACACCTGTAATCCCAGCTCTTAGGAAGGCAGAGGCAGAGGATAGCTTGAGCCCAGGAGACCTGCCCGGGCAATATAGCAAGACCCGGTCCTCCACAAAAAGGAAAAAAAACAAAAACAAAAACAAAGACAAAAAATAAGGGAGTTTCCCTGCACAAGCTCTCTTCTCTTGTCTGCTGCCGCGTGAGATGTGCCTTTCACCTACTGCCACGATTGTGAGGCCTCCCAGCCACGCGGAACTGTGAGTCCATCAAACCTCTTTCTTTTGTAAATTGCCTAGTCTTACGTATATCAGGTATGTTATTTATTGATCTATTTTTTGAGATGGAGTCTCACTCTGTCACACAGGCTGGAGTGCAGTGGTGCTATTTTGCCTCACTGCAGCCTCCGCCTCCCAGGTTCGAGTGATTCTCCTGCCTCATCATCCCAAGTAGCTGGGATTACAGGTGTGCACCACCACGCTTGGCTAATTTTTGCATTTTTAGTGGGGACGGGGTTTTGCCATGTTAGCCAGGCTTGTCTCCTGACTTCAGATGATCTGCCTGCCTCAACCTCCCAAGATGCTGGGATTATAGGTGTGAGCCACCGTGCCCGGCTTCGGGTATATGTCTATTAGCAGTGTGAAAAGACTAATATAGGTGCCCTGCCTGTCATGAGAGACCGTAGGAAAAGCACTGTTCTGGGAGTCCAAGGCAGGGCCTGTCTCCGTACGGAGCACAGGGTGAGCAGGAAGGAACCAATCTTCAGGGGGGAACTTTCCAGAGCCATGGATTGTTGGACCGGCTGTTCCCCTGACTGAAGGAAGGTTTGAAGGCCTTCCAAGGTGTGTCCTGAGTCAGCCTCTGGGGATCATAACAAGAATCAGCCACCCTTTCATCACAGCCCCACACTCTGGGCATGTCACACCTGTGCCCAGGAGGGCTCCCTTGTCTCCTCCAGTGGGAACACAGCAGGGCCAGCAGGGCCTCCGGACTGGGCCCATCTTCCTCAAGCTCTGGGTTTGTTGATTTCCCCAGTCCCTGACTGTCCCATGAGCCTTTGCCCAGGAGCTGCTTTGCCCACAAAGCCTCCTCACCTTGCCTTCTTGTTGCAGATTAAAGGGCACCCCCACTATAATTAGATCCTCCTTCAAACAAAGCAACTATACATAATGTCTTTGAAATAACTGGGGAAATTTGAATATGAACTGGGCATTAGATTATCAAAGAAATATGATGACCTATGTCTTGTGTGATAAAGGTATCCTATGTAGGAAATTATCTTTGTTTTTAAAAGAAGGTTGAGCGTGGTGGCTCACACCTGTACAAAAATTAGCTGGGTGTAGTGGTGCACTCCTGTAATCCCAGGTACTCAGGAGGCTGAGGCAGGAGAATCGCTTAAACCCGGGAGGCGAGGTTGCAGTGAGCTGAGATCACACCACTGCACTCCAGCCTGGCGACAGAGCAAGACTCTTTAAAAAAAAAAAAAAAGCAACACTGAGGTATTTAGGGGTGAACTGCTACAATGTCTGAAGTGTACTTTAAAATCCTTCAGAAGAAAGTTCGAAAAAAAAATCTAGCAAGATGCTAATAACTGTTAAGCCTGGGTGGTGAGCATGTAAGGCTTTCTGTATGTTTGGAAATTTATATAATATAATGTGGGAAGAACAAAGTCACCACCTCTGAGAGGCCTCCCCTGATTCCCCAGAATTGGGTTGGGTGTCACTCTCATGGGTGACCATGGTTTCTGTCCTGGCCTGACATCAGTCACCAGGGAACTTACAATTCTGAATTTAACTGCCTGCCTTCTTTAATCAGGTTAAGACCTTTGGGGGGGGGCACCTCCAGAGAGTCTGACAGAGAGTAGATGCTAACACAGGAGTGTTGGAAAGGAGGAAGGAGAAAGAGGGAGGAGGGAGGAAGGCTACAGCCCCAGCTCCCATCTCAGGACCAGGCACACAGGAAGTCCTAAACCCTTGTTTATTAGGCTGAATTTTGCTTTTCCTTTTTCTTTTTTTTTGAAATGGGAGTCTTGCTCTGTCACCCAGGCTGGAGGGCAGTGGTGCAATCTGAGTTCCCTGCAACTTCTGCCTTCCGGGTTCAAACAATTCTTGTGTCTCAGCCTCCAGTGTAGCTGGGAATACAGGTGTGTACCACCATGCCCAGCTAATTTTTGTGTCTTTTTTAAAAAATAGAGACAAGGTTTTGCCATGTTGGCCAGGCTGGTCTCGAACTCTTGACCTCAAGTGATCCACCCTCCTCAGCCTCCCAAAGTTTTGGGATTACAGGTGTGGGCCACCACACCCAACCTAGGCTGAATTTTCTAGGAGAAAGCCAGCTCTCCTGTCTTCCCTTTCCTTGAGGGCTCTATCAGTGTCATAGTCAGAACACAGGCTGGGTTGTGTGGTCACCTTCATTTTCTGTGTCCCAAGCCTACCCTTAGCCAAAGTGCTGTTGGAAATTGAGGCTAAATATTTATGCCCACTACATGAAATGTGTACATGAATGTTTTTAGCAGCAGTATTCATGGTAGCAAAAAAGGCAAAACAACCCGAATGTCCACCAACTGATGAATGGATAAAATGTGGTCTATCCATACAATGAAACATTATTTGGCAATAAAAGGGAACAAAGCAGCTGGGCACCGCAGCTCACACCTGTAATCCCGGCACTTTGGGAGGCCAAGGCGGGCAGATCACGAGGTCAGGAGTTCGAGACCATCCTGGCCAACATGGTGAAACCCCATCTCTACTAAAAACACAAAAATTAGCTGGGTGTGGTGGCACCCAGGAGGCTGAGGCAGGAGAATCACTTGAACCCAGGAGGCGGAGGTTGCAGTGAGCCGAGCTCGTACCATTGCACTCCAGCCTGGGCAACAGAGCAAGACTCCGTCACAAAAAAAAAAAAAAAAAAAAGGAAAAAAGTTCTAATGCATGCCACAACATGAATTAACCTAAGTGAATTAACCTAAGTGGAAGAAGCCAGTCCCGAAGGGTCACATATTATCTGATTTCATTTCTATGGAATGTCCAGTGTAGGTAAATCTATAGAGGCAGAAGACTGATTAGTAGTTTCCTAGGACTGTGGGAGTTAGAAGAAGACAGTCTCACTCTGTCACCCAGGCTGGCACGCAATGGCATGATCATGGCTCACTGCAGCCTTGACCTCCTGGGCTCAAGCAGTCCTCACACTTTAGCCTCCTGAATAGCTGGGACTACAGGTGCACGCTGCTACGCCTGGCTAATTTTTATATTGTTTTTAAAATAGAGTCTCATCTGTTGCCCAGGCTAGAGTGCAGTGGTGCGATATTGGCTCACTGCAACCTCTGCCTCCAGGTTCAAGTGATTCTCCTGCCTCAGCCTCTTAAGTAGCTGGGATTACAGGTACCCACATCATGCCCGGCTAATTTTTTGTATTTTTTGTATTTTTATTTTTATAGAGAGATGGGGTTTCACATTTTGGTCAGGCTGGTCTTGAACTCCTGACCTCAGGTGATCTGCCCACCTCGGCCTCCCAAAGTGCTGGGATTATAGGAGTGAGCCACCATGCCTGGCCTAATTTTTGTATTTTTTATTTTAGTAGAGATGGGTTCTTGCTATGTTGCCCTGGCTGGTCTTCAACTCCTGGGCTCAAGCAGTCCTCCCACCTCTGCCTCCCAAAGTGCTGGGATTATAGGTGTGAGCTACGGCGCCCAGCCAGTAGGGGGTCTTTGGGGGATGACGAACATGTTCTAAAATTGATCGTGGTGTTGGTTGCAGGACTCTGTGGATATACCGAAAAACCTTTGAATCGTCACTTTAAAAGTGTGAATTTTATGGTATGTGAATCATATCTCAATCGAGCTGTTATTAAATACATATATATGGCCATTATCCAGCCTGTGCTGCAGGGTAATAAGGCAGAAAGAGATGGACGTGGGGCCGACTATCTTCCCAATTTTAAAAAAGAACAATAAGAGATGAGCTGGGGATGTGGGGCGAGTATGTAACAGGACCTATAAATAAGACCTTGGCTTGTAGCTGTCAGATGCAAGGTGCTGATGAGGGCTGCTTATCTGTGACCTTGCAAGGAGCAAAGTTTGATCTCAATCTATTCACTAAAGGGCCAAGCGTGATGCAGTGGAGTGGGGAGGAAGAAAACTCTTCCTGTGATGCCAGAAAGCTATAATTAAAAATATAAATCACACGTTGCAGACTTGGAGACATTTATCATGTAGCTTTCCAGATGCATTGCACAGACAAGGCAGTTTGAATAATTCTATGAATTACCTTGGAAAACAGAAGGAGGGGGCACCTCCAGAGTGGTGGGCATGGTGGCGGGGTGGGGGGAAGGGGAGGAGAGAAGGAAAGAGGGCAGATCAGTAGCAATGAGGGGAAAGTGGGTACTGCTATGGATTCCCAGCCTGGTGGTCCAGGCCAGGACATGTGTGGTGAGCACACACAGCATTAGACGTGTTCCTAATCAGTTGTCATAAGAACTCGAGCTCCAGGAGGGCAGAGATGTTTGTTTGGTTTGTTCATTGCTGCATCCCCATGGCTGGTGTATAACAATTTTTTGTGTGTACGTGTTGAGTAAGTGAATATAAATAGGGCAGGGACAGCAGGGGGTGGGGAGTTGGGGAGAGATAGCATGGGGAGAAATGCCAGATATCGGTGATGGGGAGGAGGGCAGCAAATCACACTGCCATGTGTGTACCTATGCAACAATCTTGCATGTCCTTCACATGTACCCCAAAACCTAAAATGCAATAAAAAAATAATAAAATAAAATAAAAATTAGATTTGACCTCCGCCTCTGGTGAAGATGGAATAACAGGGACCAGCCTGAAACAAGTCAAAAACTGGACAAAATATTTCAGTGAGTCAAAACAAACAAACAAAGCTGGACAAGATTTCAGGTAGTGGATCTGAAGGACAACCATCTGAGAGAAGAGAAACAGACCTGGCGTGGTGGCTCACGCCTGTAATCCCAGCACTCTGAGAGGCCGAGGTGGGCAGATCACTTGAGATCAGGAGTTCGAGACCAGCCTGGCCAACATGGTAAAAACCCAACTCTACTAAAAATTTAAAAATTAGCCAAATATGCTGGTGCATGCCTGTAATCCCAGCTACTCAGGAGGCTGAGGCATGAGAATGGCTTGCACCTGGGAGGTGCAGATTGCAGTGAGCTGAGATCATGCTACTGCACTCTTGCCTGGGTGACAGAGCAAGACCCTGTCTTCGAAAACAAAAAACAAAAAGAGAAATAAATGAGGTGAGGCCTCCAATGCTGAACGAATGCCTGGAGTGAGGTGTGAGGAGGAGGAACACAGAGGAACCTGCAAACAAGCTGAATTGAGGAGATGGAGCTGGGAGGCTAGGGCAGTCAGTTTGTAGGGCAGAGACCTGAAGAAGAGACAACTTCACAAAGAAGAAGTTGGAGAAATCTGCACAGCGTTCCCCTGAAGTCATCAGCTGAGTGCTGGTCAGCACAAACAGGTGAGGAAATCACCCAAAGCCAGGAATCACGTGAAAGGAGCAGAGAGCACACTCCTTGGAGCTTGCATGGGATGGGGAAGACTCCATGTTGGAAAACCTTGTAACTCCTGGGCACTGGGGAGAATATGCAGAAGGATGGGCCCCCTTGGCAGTGGGCAAAAAATGGCCCTAAATACTGCTCTGGTCCCACCTAACTAAGCTTAACAGTAAGCCTTGAAAGGATCAAACTCTTTCTAAGCCACTTAAGTGCAGTCCAGAACAAAGCTCAAAAATATCTGTAGATCCCAGCACTTTGGGAAGCCAAGGCAGGAGGACGATCGCTTGTGTACACGAATCTGAGGCCAGCCTAGGCAACCTGGTAGAACCCTGCCTCTACCAAAAATAAAAAAGTTAGCCGGCCTCATTGCCCAGTCTGAAAATAAATCGAGAAAAATTAAAAAATAAAACAAAATATTTACAGGACTACAAAAATATTCAGAACCCAAAAAGGTAAAATTCACAATGTCTATATAACATTCAGAGTCTAATCAGGAGAGATAAACCACACAGTGATTTGAACAGGGAGCATTTAATATAAAGAATTGTGAACTATAATGGGGGGATTTACTATAAATGGGTGAAGAGAACTCTAAAGAATACCCCAGGGCTGGCTGGGCACCGTGGCTCACGCCTGTACTCCCAGCATTTTGGGAGGCCAAGGCGGGAGGATCACTTGAGGTCAGGAGTTCAATATCAGCCTGACCAACATGGTGAAACCCTGTGTCTACTAAAAATACAAAAATTAGCTGGGTGTGGTGGTGCACACCTGTAATCCCAGCTACTTGGGAGGTTAAGGCAGGAGAATCACTTGAACCTGTGAGGCAGAGGTTGCAGTGGGCAGAGATTGTGGCACTGCACTCCAGGCTAGGCAACAGAGCAAGACCTTGTCAGAAAGAAAGAGAGAAAGAGAAAGCAAGAAAGATGGAAGAAGGAAGAAAAAGAAAGAAAGAGAGAGAGAGAGAAAGGAAGAAAAAGAAAGAAAGAAAAGAAAAAAAAATCCACAGCTGGAATTCAGACTTTGTGGGGGAAGGTGAAATTACAGCCCACTGGATAATGAAGTTCATTGGCTTGCCCCAGGCCACAGCAGGTCCACAGTTGCTGGGCAATCAGGAAACTCCTGTCTGGGGTGCAAGCAGGTGGAGGCTGGTGGGCATAGAACCATGGCTAAGACTGGCAAGCAAGAAATCGCCCCACCAGGGTGCAGATAGGCTAACGCTGGAAAGTGAGCCACCATGGGGCCTGTGGAACTCACTGAGAATCTGCCCATGGGGACAGCTGCCCATGATGGGAAGCTGTCAGTGGGGGATACTTCTAAAATTTGGTGAGGATGAGTACCACTGGGAGTCCCTAATGCTCCCCTGGCAACCATGAAATAAGAGCAAGAAACAATAGAAGTGTACGAAAACAAGGAAGAGAAGCAAGCAGCTTTTTACCTACAATGTTCCTCCAGTGCCCTCTACTGACAAAGGTTAGCATCATGCCCACAGCAAAGCAGAAATTCTTACAGGGTCCAGCTCAGTTATCACAGGGCAGGCAAGGAAGGGTAGATTTGAAGCTGAGAGAGAATAGATTGACAGCTGCTACAGATACAGTCTGACATTCAATTAAAAATAACCAGGCATGCAAAGAAGACAATATATGACTCATAATAAGGAGAAAAAAACCAATCAATAGAAATTACTTTTAAAATTACACAAATGAGGCTGAATGCAGTGACTCATGCCTGTAATCCCAGCACTCTGGGAGGCTGAGATGGGAGGATGGCTTGAGGTCAGGAGTTTGAGACCAGCCTGGGCAATGGCGAGACTTCATCTCTACTAAAAATTTAAACATTAGCTGGTCAGGGTGATATACACCTGTAGTCCCAGCTACTTGGGAAGCTGAGGTGGGAGAATCGCTTCAATCAAGGAGTTTGAGGTTACAGTGAGCTATGCTTGTACCACTGCATTCCAGCCTGGGTGATGGAGTGAGACCCTGCCTCTTAAAAAAATAAAACACAGGTGATAGAATTAGTAGACAAAGACAAAACAGTTATTATAACAGCTATTTTATATTCTATATTCAAGAAGGTAGAGGAAGCATTAAGCATGTTTAATAAAGATATGGAAAATATATTTTTAAAAGATCCAAACTGAACTTCTAGAAATGAAAACTATAATGCTTGTTGGGGGAAAATACACTGGATGGGCTAATTCCAGATTAGATATCACAGAAGAAAATGCCAGTAAATGTGAAAACATAACCTTTAAAAATATTCAAAATGAGGCCAGACGTGGTGGCTCATGCCTGTAATCCCAGCACTTTGGGAGGCTGAGGCGGGCGGATCACAAGATCAGGAGTTCAAGACCAGACTGGCCAACATGGTGAAACCCCATCTCTACTAAAAAATACAAAAATTAGCTGGGCATGGTGGCTAGTGCCTGTAATCCCAGCTACTTGGGAGGCTGAGGTAGAATTGCTTGAACTGGGACCAGGAGGCAGAGGTTGCAGTGAGCCAAGATCACACCACTGCACTCCAGCCTGGGCTACAGAGCAAGACTCCAACTCAAAAAAAACCAAAAAATTCAAAATAAAACAAGTAGGAAAAAAGGCTAAAAAAATGAACTTGGAAATAGTCACTGGGAGGGGAGGGGGGAAATAAACAGAGCATTATCTTTCTGCTTCCCAGATTTTAGTAGGGTAGACATAGGCAAACTTTTACTTAAAGGAACAGATAGTGAGAGGATCACTTGAGGTCAGGAGTTTGAGACCAGGCTGGCCAACGTGGTGAAACCCCCGTCTCTACTAAAAATACAAAAATTAGCTGGGCGTGGTGGTGGGTGCCTGTAATCTCAGCTATTCGGGAGACTGAGGCACAAGAATCTCTTGAACCTGGGAGGCAGAGGTTGCAGTGAGCCGAGATGGTACCACTGCTCTCCAGCATGGGCAACAGAGTGAGACTCTGTCTCAGGAAAAAAAAAAAAAAGGACACCACTCCCACTCCCACCCCTGCCCCACTGCTGAAGAACTACAGAATATTTCTTATAAGACAGCACCTCACGCATCCATGGTAATTTTCATGCTGAGGCCTGAGTGACCAATTTTCCCACCTAAAATTGATTCTTCCTTCTTTTGTTATTATAGTCTGGAGAAAGGACATAATAAAAACCCTTTCAGTCTGGCAAAGAAAACAACATGAAATGCGATTTAACATTGGAAGTAATCATTGTGTCAACAATTCTAAAAAAATAAACAAATCAAGGAGTAGCTTTTAGAGCTAGTAGTTTTAAGTCATGCCAGAAAGATCTGAGTTAGAGGGGGCTACATGCAACGGTTTGTTTCCACTCCCTGAAATGCTGTGCAGCCTGGACTTTCTGTGCTGGTTAAAAGCCCCTCCATCTCCCTGACCCACTGGCCCTAGCCCCACAGGTGTTCTCAATATTTATATTGCTCTTGACTCCATCTAGCCACCCAGTCCTGTCGATTTCATGCCTGTCACAGCTGTGGGATATTCCCTTCGGCCTCCCTCCTGGGGGGGTGGCACAGCCCATTCTGTAGTCTCACTGTTTCCAGGCCTGACCTGGGCAGAGCAACCCCCCCAAGCCAGCTGCCATAAGATCTTTCTGATCATGATCATGAAAAGATTGTGGCCAGGCACGGTGGCTCACTCCTGTAATCCTAGCATTCTGGGAGCCTGAGATGGATGGATCACCTGAGGCTGGGAGTTCAAGACCAGCCTGACCAACATGGAGAAACCCCATCTCCACTAAAAATACAAAATTAGCCGGGCTTGATGGCGCATCCCTGTAATACCAGCTACTCAGGAGGCTGAGGCAGGAGAATTGCTTGAACCCAGGAGGCAGAGGTTGCGGTGAGCCAAGATTGTGCCATTGCACTCCAGCCTGGGCAACAACAGCGAAACCCCATCTCAAAAAAAAAAAAAAAAAGAAAGAAAGAAAGAAAAGATTGTAATGGTGTCTACCATACTACCATATTGCTTAGCTGTTTCATTTAATTTCCAAAAGCCTACAGGGTAGCTTCTGTGGGTCCCGCTTTACTGATGAGGCAACTTGCCCAAGGTTGGTCAAGGTAACTGATCTGGTAAACAGTGAAACGCATTTGAACTCAGGACGGTGGGACTTCTAAGTTTATGTTCGTCTCACTTCACTGGTTTCCTTCCCCAGCTTCCCATTGCCCAGTAGCGAAGTTTCTGAAACTGTGCCTTGAGGACTTCACTGCATAAGATTTTTTTTCCTTCTTGAGACAGAGTCTTGCTGGTTGTCCAGCTGGAGTGCAGCAGTGCAATCATGGCTCACTGCAATTTCCACCTCCCGGGTTCAAGAATTCTCCTGCCTCAGCCTCCTGAGTAGCTGGGACTACAGGTGTGCACCACCACACCCAGCTAATTTTTGTATTTTTAGTAAAGACAGGGTTTTACCCTGTTGGCCAGAAGGGTCTTAATCTCTTGACCTCATGATCTGCCTGCCTCAGCCTCCCAAAGTGCTCGGATTACAGGTGTGAGCCACCGCGCCTGGCCTGCATTTTCCCAAGCCTTCTAATCAGATCTAATCACCTCCCCTATGCTTACACCATTCCTGTACCTAGCACTTACTTTTAGTACAACTTTTCTCTGTGTGCATATTGAATAATATTTATTTTTATGTGGCTGTGTTCTATTGTAGACCATGAACTTCTTTTTTTTTTTGAGACAGAGTCTCACTCTGTTGCCCAGGCTGGAATGCAATGATGTGATCTCAGCTCACTGCAACCTCTGCCTCTTGGGTTCAAGTGATTCTCCCTGCCTCAGCCTCCCAAATAGCTGGGATTACAGGTGGCTGTCACCATGCCCAGCTAATTTCTTGTATTTTTAGTACAGATGGGGTTTTACCATGTTGGCCAGGCTGGTCTCGAAGTCCTGACTTGAGGTGATCAGCCTGCCTTGGCCTCCTGAAGTGCTGGGACTACAGGCGTGAGCTATCATGCCAGGCTAACCATGAACTTATTAAAGGGCAGATTGTATCTTCTTTTTTTCCGAATCGTCAACACCAAGCACAGGGACCTGGGCAACAGGTATTTGCCAGCTCAACTTCCTATTGTATTCTAGTGTATTTTCTTTATATACACATAAATAAAATATTTTATATTTGTCTGTAAAAGTAATTCATGACAGGTACAGTGGCTCATGCCAATAATCCCAGCATTTTGTGAGTCTGAGGCCAGACCATCACTTGAGGCCATGAATTTGAGACTAGCCTGGGTAACATAGCGAGATCTAGTCTCTACAAAAAAAAAAAAAATTAGCCAGGTGTGGTGTGCATGCCTGTAGTTCCAGCTACTCAGGAGGTTGAGGCAGGAGGATCGCTTGAGCCCAAGAGTCTGAGGCTGCAGTGAGCTATGAGCTCCTAGGCTGGAGTGCTATGAAACTGCACTCCAGCCTGGGTGACAGAGGGAGACCCTGTCTCTAAAAAAGAAAAAAAGAAAAGTAATTCACACCCATTGTGGAATGTTAAAAAAATTTACTCAAAGAAGAAAAACCCATAATCCTGGAGGGATCAGGCAAATTATTTTCTACCTGGTGTTAACATAAGAACTGGCTGGGCATGGTGGCTCACACCTGTACTCCCAGCACTTTGGGAAGCCAAGGTGGGAGGATCACTTGAAGCCAGGAGTTCAAGACCAGCTTGGCCAACATGGCAAAACCCTGTCTGTACTAAAAAATACAAAAATTAGCCAGGTGTGGTGGGCATGCCTGTAATCCCAGCTACTTGGGAGGCTGAGGCACGAGAATCACTTGAACCCAGGAGGCAAAGGCTGCAGTCAGCTAAGATCATGTCACTGCACTCCAGCCTGGGCCACAGAATGAGACCCTGTCTCAAAAAAAAAAAAAAAAAAGAATTACCTGGGGTGAGTTTGTTAAAAATAGAGATGCTCGCCAGCCAGGTGCGGTGGCTCATGCCTGTAATTCCAGCACTTTGGGAGGCCAAGGCGGGCAGATCACTGAGGCCAGGAGTTTGAGACCAACCTAGTTAACGTGATGAACCCGCATCTCTACTAAGAATACAAAAATTAGGCAGGCATGGTGGTGGGCACCTGTAATCCCAGCTACTTGGGAGGCTGAGGCAGGAGAACTGCTTGAACGGGGGTGTGGGGGGGGTGGGGGCAGAGGTTGCAGTGAGCCAAGATCACGCCATTGTACTCCAGCCTGGGCAGAAAAAAAAGAGGGAAACTCCGTCTAGAAAATAAAGAAAATAAAAAAATAGAGATGCTCACACTGCAGCTAGTCCACCCAGCTATTCCGTGTATGTGCGTGTGTTTGTGTGTGTATATATACATGTGTGTATGTATACATGTGTGCATACATGTGTTTAATGAAATTCCAGTTGATTCTAAAACTCATCCATCCCCGTACCTAGCACTTACTTTTAGTACAACACCATCCATCATTAAGAGTCACTGCTTAAGGTGATTCAAATATTTTAATACTATAAACAAAGTTATGATAAATATCTTTGTACATCACTCTTTGTCTCTGGGTCTATTTATTGCCTTAGAACAGATTCCTAGTAGTGAAAACTATGGAATCAAGGGCAGGCAGGTTTTGAAGGCTCTCGTGACAGATCATCAATTACTCTGCAGAAAGATTGCACCACTTCCCTCTCCCACCAGCAGCCTCCGAGGCTGCTTGTCTCATCACACCCCCACAATTATGGCCACTTTTGACAAGAAAGAATACGAGAATAGTTGCTATTAAATGTGAAAGAAAAATTGCCTAGCTGGGTGGTTTTTAAAGAGAGGCAGTTAGCAAGCTTTTGAAGCCTAATTACTGTTTAATCAAGCCTGAGAACACACAGGCTCATTATTTTCTTTTTGCACAGACTGAGAATTGCAATGCATGGTTGGTAATTTTGCCAACGCTGTAAACACCCATCACTTCATTCTCCTAGAAGAGCTTTGCTCTCTCTATGTGTGAAGGATGAAGCCTGTGCGCTTCATCCTCCCCAGACGCTCAGCTAACAGTCAGGTCCTCTCACTTGACAGCATCGAAATACCCGAGATACTTACACCTACAGTGTGGGCAGGGGACTGGCCACTCACCACACAGAATGTTGCCCAAAGCTCAGTGTTCTCAGCTGTCATATTTCGTGTTTTCACTCTTACCTCCTGCATCCATCTCTGGCAAGAAAGGGCACCCCTGGCAGAATTTCTTGAAGTTTGCCTGGACAGCTAATTCCTGCCTTAGAATGGAAAAGGCCATAATTCCCTCCCCCTGTGCTCCAGGAGTTACAGTGTAGCTGAGAAAGAGAAGTTTCCAGGAGGGGAAGAGCACCATGACCAAGTCCAAAGGAGGACAATGTTCATTCAAATGCTCAATATGCTCATCTTCTGACCCACAGCTACCATTCTAGAAATCGATCCCAGAGAATACTTGCACACGCGAATAATGCCATTTGTAAGGACATCCCTACTGTTGGAAAACAAACAAGAAATTCAAAAACCTGTTAACAGGCAAGCAAGTGGTTAAATAAATTAGGGTCCTTCCATATGACAGAGACCAGGCAGTTAAAAATAATGTGGCTGGCTGGGCATGGTGGCTCATGCCTTGTAATCCCAGCACTTTGGGAGGCTGAGGTGGGCGGATCACCTAAGGTTGGGGGTTTGAGACCAGCCTGACCAACATGGAGAAACCCTGTCTCTACTAAAAAATACAAAAATTAGCTGGGTGTGGTGGCACATGCCTGTAGTCCTACCTACTTGGGAGGCTGAGGAAGGAGAATTGCTTGAACCCGGGAGGCGGAGGTTGCAGTGAGCCAAGATTGTGCCACTGCACTCCAGCCTGGTGCCTGGAAGAGAGAGAGACTGTCTCAAAAAAAATGAAAAAAAATAAATAAATAAAAATTAGCCTGGCATGGTGGTGGGTGCCTGTAATCCCAGCTACTCAGGAGGCTGAGGCAGGAGGACAGCTTGAAACCAGGAGGTGGAGGTTGCAGTGAGCCAAAACTGTGCAATTGCACTCCAGCATAGGCAACAAGAGTGAAACTCCATCTCAAAAAAAAAAGGAAACACACACACACACACATACACACACACACACACCGGAAACTCACCATCCAACATTCCTTTGATTCCTGAAGAGCTTTGGTACGAAAGAGTTTCCCGTGAAAGTTCTGAACAGTCTTGGAGGCGCCATGCTTAGTAGTGGTTCTTGGCCCTGACTGAACATTAGAATCACCTGGGCAGCTTTAAAAACCTCTCAGTCTCCAAATTCATCCCAGACCAATTAAATGAGAATCTCTGGATGGGATCCAGGCATCAGCTTGTTAAAGCTCTCTAGGTGATTCTAATTGCAGCTAAAATGTGTAAACCTCTGATCTTGTTGGATAGTAGCGAGGCAGTGGTCTAGTTGCGAAACCTCCGTCAACCAGCTGTGTGAGCATGGGCAGATTGCTTGACCTCTCTGAACTTTATTTTCCCTGCTCTAAAATGAAATCATACCTTCTTCACATGATAGAGTGAGGCATATTGAGAACATTAGCTGAAAGAAGTCAGTCAATTGTAAAGCATGATATAAATATAAGTTGATATTTTATTTTCTGACTTGGTTTTCAGCTCAGAAGAAATAGATGGAGCTGGGGGCCAGGCAGAGCAATATTGAGTTAATGGTTAACAGGGAGAGAAGAAAACAAGCTGACTGGCTGGAATAGGAAGGGCAGAGAGGTCAAAAGGCCCCCTAAACCATTTGCACTAAGGCAGGATCTACCCCTGCAGGAATCCTGGGTGATGCTAGGGCCTGAGGTTACATCTTCATCTTACTCCTTTTTTTTGTTGTTTGTTTGTTTTTTGAGACAGAGTCTTGCTCCTGTTGCCCAGGCTGGAGTGCATTGGTGTGATCTTGGCTCACCGCAACCTCCACCTCCCAGGTTCAAGCAATTCTCCTGCCTCAGCCTTCCAAGTAGCTGGAATTACAGGTGTGCACCAGCCGGCCCAGCTAATTTTTTTTTTTTTTTTTGTATTTTTAGTAAAGATGGGGATTTTCCCATGTTGGCCAGGCTGGTCTCGAGCTCCCAACCTCAGGTGATCTGCCTGCCTCAGCCTCCCAAAGTGCTGGAATTACAGGTGTGAGCCACTGTGTCTGGCCATCTTCATCTTATTCCTAAAGCTATGTTATTTTCTTTCTTTCTTTTTTTTTTTTTTTGAGACAGAGTCTTGCTGTGTCGCCCAGGCTGGAGTGCAGTGGCACAATCTTGGCTCATTGCAACCTCTGCCTCCTGGGTTCAAGCGATTCTTGTGCCTCAGCCTCCTGAGTAGCTGGGATCACAGGCGTGTGCCACCATGCCCAGCTAATTTTTGTAATTTTAGTAGAGATGAGGTTTCACCATGTTAGCCAGGCTGGTCTTGAACTCCTGGCCTCAAGCACTCCGCCTGCCCCAGCCTCCCAAAGTGCTGAGATTACAGGCATGAGCCACTGTGCTGAGCCAACTTCTGTTATTTTCTCACTGGACGTTGCCAGTATGAAGAGCCAGAGATAGCAACTGTCTGGGTGAGAGGTCTGAGCAGATGGGAAGGAGCTGAAGGAGTTCTTCAGGCTCTGCTGGGAAGCTTTCATCCAGACAGGGTCCCTTCCCTGGAGTCACCCTCATCAACAATTTACAGAATGGGAAATTCTCCAGGGCTTGTATACATGGCCTGTCAGTCCAGGTTGCTGGCCCTGGAGACTTTGTGAGGGGCTGAGCCTGCCCTGGTGAGGAGGCCAAGGGGGCTGTGAGCCTGGGCTTTCCCTGCCCTGCCTTGACAAAGACCATCACCCTCCTACCCTCAAAGTAAGGAGGTCAACACAATTGTATAGCAGCAAAAAGAGTGGAAATGCTTCTGACTCAGTTTACCTCTAGCTGAGTGCCCTCGACTCTCTACTCAGCTTTTCCCTTTCAACCCACCAACCCTTCCTCCTTCCTTACTGTGCTCAGTAATGGATGTTGAGTGACTGAGAAAATCCTGACTTGCAATGAGCTCCATTCACTGACAGACCTTGACATTTCATGATGACAGGTTTGTTTTGTTTTGTGTGGAGACAGGGTCTCACTCTGTCACCCAGTCTGGAGTGCAGTGACACAATCTCGGTTCACTGCAATCTCCACCTCCCAGGCTCAAGTGATCCTTCCGCCTCGGCCTCCCAAGTAGCTAGGACCACAGGCATGCACCACCATGATTGGCTAATTTTTGTATTTTTTGTAGAGGTAAGATTTTTGCCATGTTGCCCAGGCTAGTCTCAAACTCCTGAGCTCAAGCAATCCACCCACCTCGGCCTCCCAAAGTGCTGGGATTACAGGTGTAAGCCACCTTTTTTTTTTCTTACAAAACATTTTTTTTTTTTTTTGAGACAGGGTCTTGAACTCCTGGGCTCAGTGATTGTCCTGCCTTAGCCTCCCAAGCATCTGGGATTACAGGAAAACGCCACCACACCTGGCCTTTTTTTTTTTTTTTTTATAAAAAACAGGTGTCTGATTTCCCACTTTCATTCCTTCCACAGCCCAGAGAGGTAGGACGTTATCTCTTCAGCTTTCTATCTGCTCACAGGTTTAAGCTCTCAGGAACAATAAGCCAGAGAAACAGAGATAAGAATTGGGTCGGGATTCAAAGTTACTCCAGCTGTTGCTGCCTGATCCACGCATCCCAGGGTTCCTTCTTCAGTAGTTCCTTGCAACTTAAAGTGTATCCAAAAGTGATATTCCCTTCTCTTTTTTTGTGGAGACTGAGTCTCGCTCTGTCGCCCAGGCTGGAGTGCAGTGGCGCAATCTCAGCTCACTGCAACCTCTGCCTCCCGGGTTCAAGTGATTCTCATGCCTAATCTAGAGCAGTTCCTCAAGCCCATTTTGATCTTTTCTGACATGGACATTTTTGAAAACTCCAAGTCAATTGTGTCAAAACTACAATGACTTTAAATATGCTATTTGAATTCTGCATGTGTGTGATCTTGGTCCTAGAGGTGTAAATTTTATCTATGCTGCCACCAGATGGCGCACTTGGTAGGTCCTGGTCCTCAAAAACCCTTCTGAAAGGGCAATTTAAGGCAAGCAAACTTGTTTTGTCTCAATCAGCTAAGGCTGTAATTTGGTAAAACATACGATGTTGGCAGTGCCCATATATTTATAAAGGCATGTGGTGTCCTTTCCATAACCTGGGGATCTTGCTAATTAGGATTACAGGTTGGTAGACCTGTGTGGTGGACCCTAAGACTGTACCTAGACAGGGTCTCACTCTGCCACCCAGGCTGGAGTGTGTGGATCACAGCGTTCACTGCAGCCTCAAACTCCTGGGCTCAAGCGATTCTCCCACCACAGCCTCCCAAAGTGCTGGGATTACAGGCATGACCACTACCTTGGCCAAGGTTCTGCATTTCTAACAAAGGCCAAGTGATTGTGATGGTGCTGATATGAAGACCACACTTTGAGTAGCAGGGGTTTAAGAACAAGCCTATGAAGAACTGTAACCTATTTACAATTAGTGACTTCTATTCTTGAGACAAAGTCTCACTCTGTTGCTCAGGCTGGAGTGCAGGGGAGCCATCACGGCTCACCGCAGCCTTGACCTCCGAGGTTCAGGTGATCCTCCTGCCTCAGCCTCCTGAGTAGCTGGGGCCACAAGTATGCACCACTATGCCTGGCTAATTTTAAAAAAATTTTAGAGACAGGGTCTCCCTGTGTTGCCCAGGCTGGTCTTGAACTACTGGGTTCAAGGAATCCTGCCATCTTTGCCCTCCCAAAGTGCTGGGATTACAGGCATGAGCGATCATGCTTGGCTACTATATATATATTTTTAAACAATTTTGGCCTGGCATGGTAGCTCACACCTGTAATCCCAGCACTTTGGGAGGCCGAGGCGGGTGAATCACTTGGGGTCAGGAGTTCGAGGCCAGACTGGCCAACATGGCAAAACCCCATCTCTACTAAAAACACAAAAATTAGCATGGTGGTGCATGCCTGTAGTCCCAGCTACTCAGGAGGCTGAGGCAGGAGAATCACTTGAACCTGGGAGGTGGAGGTTGCAGTGAGCTGAAATCGCGCCATTGCACTTCAGCCTGGCAACAGAGCAAGACGCCATCTCAAAAACACAATCGAAAACAATTTTATAACTTTATTTTGTATATTCGATTATTAGGGGTTAGTTCTCATTCACACCAACTGTAGATTTTTGAAAGTGGTAACAGGTACATAGGCAACCGAAATATAGAGCTTGTTTGGTGAATCTTCAGCTTCATTACATACTCTCATACTGCATACAGTATAAGACATTCTTTATTCCTTTGGCCCAGACAGCTTTGTTGAGCCTCGTATCAATATGCGCGTCTGGAGTTCCCATCTCCTTCATGGCATATTTCCGGAGCTCTCTGAGTGCCTGAGGGGCATGCTTCTTGAAGTCCACTCCAGGAACGCACTTGTGAGTGTTGGTATTCTCGGGTCACCACCTCATGGATGGCAGAATGGCCCTTCTTCTCATCACTCTTTGTGGGAGCCATTCTGCCGGGCCCAAGTTGGAAAGGAAACTGGCCACTGCTCTTACGTCACTATCAGCAATGAAGCTGATCTCATCTTCCACTACTTCCCCTCTTCCTGCCTCTACTCCAGCCCCTTGACCTTGCTTCCTTCCCAGAGGGCCTCAACCCCAGCTGTCCCCTCTGCCTCGAATGTTGTTCTCACAGATATCCTTCTGCTTGACTAATTTCCTTGTCTCCTGTCTTAGCTCAAACCTTTCTCTTTTTTTTGTTTTTTTTTTTGAGACAGGTCTTCCTCTGTCGCCTAGGCCGGGATGCAGTGGCGTGATCATGGCTCACTGCAACCTTGACTTTCTGGGCCCAATCGATCCTCCCACCTAAGTCTCCATAGTAGCTGGGACTACAGGCATGCATTACCATGCCCCGCTAATTTTTGTATTTTTTTTTGTAGAGATGGGGTTTTGCCATGTTGCCCAGGCTGGTTTCGAACTCCTGAGCTCAAGCGATCCGGCCACCTTGGCCTCCCAAAGTAAACCTTCACTTTCTTTTTTTCTTCTTTTTTAAATAGAGACAGGGTTTCACTATGTTGGCCAGGATGGTCTCGATCCCTTGACCGCGTGATCCGCCCACCTCAGCCTCCCAAAGTGCTGGGATTACAGGTGTGAGCCACCTCGCCCTGCGAAACTTCACTTTCCTGATGAGGCTCACCCAGGCCTCCTTATTAAACACTGCCGCCTGCCCCACCCTCTTACCCCTCCCTTAACTCGCTTGCTTCTTGTCTGCTCCAGCCCTCTCCCCTTCTCACATATCATTTAATCTACTTCCCGTGTTTATTATTTATTTCTGTTGCCCTCTGCTAGAATCTAAGTTCCATGAGGGAAGGAATCTTTGTCTATTGTCTTCACTGATATATTCTGAGCACCTAGAACAGTGTCTGGCACATAGTAGGTGCACAAGAAATATCTGCTGAATGAATGAAGCTTAACAGGACCTTCAAGATAACAGAGTCCAAACCCCTCCTTTCATTGATGAGGAAAGGAGCCCTAGGTCTTTGGGCAAGATGAAGATTTGCCCAGGGTCACACAGACTGTGGGGATATTGTTCCTATTCTTCTAAATGAATATGATCTAAAAGCTGGACTTGTTTCTGTCAGTTAATTTTCTAAGCTATAATTTCAATTTTTTAAATTTGTGTTAGGTATTTTCCCCCACAGGATCTGGAGCAGTGGACAAGATGAGAGGTAATATAGAATGGAACAGTTAAGAGTCCAAATGGAAGAGATATCATCTAAAGGAAGAGGGAGTCAACCTAACAGGCACTAGATAGTAGTTACTGACTCTAATGGGGGCAGGAGTTGGCTCTGAGTCCTCTGGCAGCTGAGGTTAAACAGGAAGCACGTGGGACTCCATAACGTTCCTTGTCTGAGCTAAGGAAGACTGAGTGTCCCGCAGGGACTCACATCCAGGAGGGACCTGGTCCTGGAGAACCCTGTGTAATATCCTTTGGGCTACACATTGGACCACGTTTACAAAAAAAAAAACCCCAAAGTCATGGTTGAAGAACATGATCCTTTTATCTGCAAAGACTAAGAGTATAATATTAAATCACATTGTAGGCTGGGCATAGTGGTTCATGCCTGTAATCTCAGCACTTTGTGAGCCCAAGGCAGGGGGATCACTTGAGGCCAGGAATTCAAGACCAGCCTGGCCAACATGGTGAAACCCTGTCTCCACTAAAATGACAAAAAGTAGCCAGGCGTGGTAGCATGCGCCTGTAATACCAGCTACCTGGGAGGCCGAGGCACGAGAATCGCTTGAACCCAGGTGGTAGATGTTGCATTGAGCCAAGATCACGCCACTGCACTCCAGCCTGGGTGACAGAGCAAGACCCTGTCTCAAAACAACAAGAATAACAACAACAAAACACACATTGGTGCTTCTGTGGTTCAGGTGAATTATATTGTGATGATCCAACTGAAAATGAAGATGAAAACTAGAGAATTGGCCGGGCGCGGTGGCGCACGCCTGTAATCCTAGCAGTTTGGGAGGCCAAGGTGGGTGGATCACCTGAGGTCAGGAGTTCAAGACCAGCTCTGGCCATCATGGTGAAATCCCATCTTAAAAAAAAGAAAAGAAAACTAAAGAATCTAGAATAAACATGTCCAGGAATATCTTCTCTGGTTATCCACCAATGTTTCCTATCTTTGATAAACATTAAGCCCCAGGCAATTCATAGTTTGGATTTGTTGAATACATCAACAAATATTCATTGAGTTTCTACTGTAAACATTCTCCTCTTTCCTTTTCCCACTCTTTGCCTATCTTGAAGGCAGAGAGGAAGAGCACAGAGACCAGAGGGGAAGACAGATCTGTTTCCTAAAGTCTTTTTTGTTTTTTTGAGACGGAGTCTTGCTCTGTCACCCAGGCTGGAGTGCAGTGGCGTGATCTCGGCTCACTGCAACCTCTGCCTCCCGAGTTCAAGCACTTCTTCTTCCCCCTCAGCCTCCTGAGTAGCTGGGATTACAGGTGTGCACCATCACGCCCAGCTAATTTTTGTATTTTTAGTAGAGACAGGGTTTTGCCATGTTACCAGGCTGGTCTTGAACTCCTGACCTTAAGTGATCAACCAGCCTCGGCCTCCCAAAGTGTTGGGATTACATGCGTGAGCCACCATGCCTGGCCAAGTTGCACAAGTGTTTGCCAGAGTTTATCATGAGTCCAAAGGAGAGAAACTGACTGCACATCCAGCAAATTCACCTTTTCTGGCCACTAGGAAGTTGTCCACTATAGAGCAGGGACAATTACTGACTTCTGCTGATGCCTTTTCAAAAACCTAATTCTTTTACAGAGCCTCAGAACATCCTATGAATGTTAACCAATATATTTTAATACATATCAATACAGTTTTTCTTTTAGACCTCTAATCTTTTATTATTTTTTCAATTTAAAGATTTTCTAGCTGGGCGCGGTAGCTCATGCCTGTAATCCCAGCCCTTTGGGAGGCTGAAGCAGGTGGATCACCTGAGGTCAGGAGTTCGAGACCAGCCTGGCCAACATGGTGAAACCCCGTCTCTACTAAAAATACAAAAATTAACTGGGCATGGTAGTGCATGCCTGTAATCTCAGGCTGGGTTCTGCTCCTATCAAACCCCAGACTTTTGTCTGAATAGCCTGGATTCCTCTGTTTCAACCACATGTATCAGTCGGTTCCATCTTGAAAGAAGAGACTGGATTGGGGCTGCCATGACCCTGCCACATGCAAAGCACTGTGGGAAGGGCTGCCATCTCTGAAGCCTGGGTAGGCCTATGGTAGGCTTTGCAGAAGAGCTTTCAGTCTGCATCAGTTCTTTGGGGTATCTGCTTGCCTGGCATCTTCCACACAGCCATGGAATGGCAGAGCTTGGCACAAACCAGACGCTTGCTGTTTGTTGAATAAACTCTGATAAGCAAAGGCGGCGTGTTAAACTATCTGGAGTCTGCTGTCTTGATTTTCGATTTTTGATTCAGATATCACAGCCCATATGCCAACACCTCCACAAAACGGAGAGAAGCACCTGTGTTAGTCTTGGCACAAGATTCTGCTTCGAGGGCAGGATGGGGGCATCCTTGTTCTCCAGTGCACTGTGCACATATGTGTGTGCCTATGTCTGAGTGCATGAACATGTGTGTGTTTATACCCATGTCTACTTCACAGTCACAAAACCTTAAGATGGTGATGCAAGGCCAGCACTTTGGGAGGCTGAAGTAGACAGATCCCCTGAGGTCAAGAGTTCGAGGCCAGCCTGGCCAACATGGCGAAACTCCATCTCTACAAAAATACAAAAAAATTAGCTGGGTCTGGTAGCATACACCTGTAATCCCAACTACTCAGGAGGCTGAGGCAGGAGAATCGCTTGAACCCAGGAGTCGGAGGTTGCAGTGAGCCGAGATCGCGCCACTGCACTCCAGCCTGGTGACAGAGTGAGGCTCCATTTCAAAAAACAAACAAAAAAAACTTTTGCAAAGACCCTCACAAAAGGACAAAAGCGTCCTTTAGCACTGTAAGTTGGTAAAGAATATGCCCTCATGCCCTCAAGGACCTTTTGCAATGACTACAGGGTCTTCTAGATCTCGGAGTAGATCTGTAGCACTGGAAAGGGAAGACTCCTACAAACATCTCACAGTCTAGCAACCTCCCCCTTGACACACATGACCAGAAAACCTGACTTCTCTGAGCAAAGCCTCACAAGCTCCAGGGACCATGTCTGCCTGGTTCTCTGATGTATCCCCTGTACTTAGCCCAGGCTCTAGACCCTTAATAGGCACTTAAGAAGTTCTTGCAAACAAGTCGGGCGCAGTGACTCATGTCCGTAATCCCAGCATTTTGGAAGGCCGCGGTGGGCAGATCACCTGAGGTCAGGAGTTTGAGACCAGCCTGGCCAACATGATGAAAACCCATCTCTACCAAAAATACAAAAATTAGCTGGACATGGTGGCAGGAGCCTGTAATCCCAGCTACTCAGGAGGCTGAGGCAGGAGAATCACTTGAACCCAGGAGGTGAAGTTGCAGTGAGCTGAGATTGTGCCACTGCACTCCAGCCTGGGCAACAGGGGTAGAGTCTGTCTAGAAAAAAAAAATTCTTGCAAACTCAATAAGATGAGGCCACTGAGTGGAGGGCTAAGCTCACTCACCAGCTATGTTATCCATTCCTGCTTGCCAGCCTCAAAGAACATAATTCAAAGTTTTATATAGAGGGCAAGACTTATCAACCCCAAACTTGGTTGTACAACAAACATCACATTACTTCATTGACATTAAATGAAATAGAATCTGCCTCTGAGCTCCCATTCTGCCAGACTGTTGGGAAAGTGAATGTTGGCCTCAATTGGAAAATCCCTTCTTCCCTTTAGGGTGACACAAGAATCTGGAGGGTGGCTCCTGTGGTTCCCAGAAAAACAGAGGAAGGGGAAGGGCCTCTGCTGATGGTCACTGCTCAAGCTCCTTGTAGTCCAGGCTTCCAAGGTCTGCAGAAGGCAGGTAGTCCACTGGCTTCCGGCCACTTGAGGTGCATGGACTCTGCCAAGGCTGTAGACCCAGGGCCTGGGGTCCAGCCTTCCTGGGGTGCCCAGGTGTCAGCCCTTTCCCCCGAGAGACTCTCCATCACCTGGAGGCAGGCAATGGGTCCCTGTAGCTTTCCCTTTCTAGTTTTGGGGACTCTTTATTATCTGCCGCTCCACCTCTGTCCCTTCCCCCACTCTACAACCTCTCTTGAGGTGAGAAGCACACAAACTGGGATTTCTTTTTTCTTTTTTCTCTCTCTCTCTTTTTTTCTTTTTTGAGATGGAGTCTCACCCTTGTCGCCCAGGCTGGAGTGCAATGGCACGATTTCAGCTCACTACAGCCTCTGCCTCCTGGGTTCAATGATTCTCCTGCCTCAGCCTCCTGAGTAGCTGGGATTACAGGCTCCTGCCACCATGTCCAGCTAATTTTTGTATTTTTAGTAGGGATGGGGTTTCACCATGTTGGCCAGGCTGGTCTCGAACTCCTCATGATCCGTCCGGCTTGGTCTCCCAAAGTGCTGGGATTACAGGCTGCTGGTATTACAGGTGTGAGCCACGGCACCTGGCCACAAACTGGGATTTCTAGAGGTGTGTGTGGCAGTAGGGACAGGAAGGAGCCCAGGGAAATTAACAGCAAATTAATTCTGCAAACGGCCCTGCCACAGAGGTCCAGTGGAAGGACAGCCTGCCTCAAGTCTAAATCACTGTGGTCATTCTCTAAACAACCAAAACCTCAAATGTTTAATCTGCAAATGCCAAAAGGTCTATTGAAATAATTATAGTCAAGAGCTTCCTGATGAAAAGAACTTTTTATTATTATTATTATTTGTTTTTGAGACGGAATCTCGCTCAGGCTGGAGTGCAGTGGTGCGATATTGGCTCACTGCAACCTCCGCCCCCTGGGTTCAAATAATTCTCCTGCCTCAGCCTCCTGTAGCTGGGATTACAGGCACACACCACATGCCCGGCTAATTTTTGTATTTTTAGTAGAGGCGGGGTTTAACATGTTGGTCAAGCTGGTCTTGAACTCCTGACCTTGTGATCTGCCTCTGGGATTACAGGTGTGAGCCACCATGCCCGGCCTATTTTTTATTCTTATGTATTTATTTATTTATTTACTGAGACAGAGTCTCACCCTGTCGCCCAGGCTGGAATGCAGCGGCGCCATCTCAGCTCACTGCAACCTCCACCTCCTGTCTCAGCCTCTCATGTAGCTGAGATTATACACGTGTGTGCAACCCACACACACACACACACACACACACACACACACTTGTATTTTTAGTAGAGATGAGGTTTCACCATGTTGGTCAGGCTGGTCTCGAACTCCTGACCTCAAATGATCTGCCCTCCTCAGCCATCCAAAGTGCTGGATTACAGATGTGAGCCACTGTGCCCAGCTGAAAAAAATCTTTTAAAATTTGCTATCTTGTCCTTCTTAAACTAACCCTGCCAGAGACACCATCTTCAAACTGAGCTCGTCTCGGCCCAGGGATACACTTTTAATCAATGGCTGGCGGTGTGACGGGCTTCTGGAGACAGTGTTAGGTTCCACTTTAGGGTCTGCTCTCACATTGGAAGACACTGAAATCCACTCTTTTTTCTTTCCTAGAATCTAGTCCCAGACTCTGTAGAAGTCTTGGGAGGAGAGTGGGAGATTTCCTCATCCTGCAAATCCTGGCCCAAACAACCCAGTCCCTGAGGAGGGAATGTTGGTGTACCCGAAACTGATGGAACAGCGCCCGGCACCACTCCAGACCCTCCTGTGCCAAGAGGTTCCAGGAAAATGAGCACATCCCAGGATTGGGAGGAAGTAAGGCAGCAACTGGGGACTTTTTCCTAATGAATCCAATAAATACTTGGAAAAATAATCCACCAAGAGTCAAATATACATAGAAAACAACTTTGAAGGCTTTTGGAAGCTTTTTTTTTTCCTAAAAAGAGAGAAAAGCAAAAAACATTCCATGCATTGGCTGTCAAAACAAACAAACAAACAAACACACCTGGGAGTATAAAATTTCTTAAAGAAATACAAGAAATATATCAGCTTTAGGCCAGGTGCTATGGCATGCACTTGTAGTCCCAGCTACTCAGGAGGATTGTTTGAGCCCAGGAGTTTGAGGCTGTCTTATGCTATGATCACAGCTGTGAACAGCTACTGCTCTCCAGCCTGGGCAACAAAGTGAGACCTTAGCTCTAAAATAAATAAAACTATATTTTAAAAGAGAAGTCTATAAACTTCAGTTATGTATTCGGGCCAATTAATGGGAGGGAGACAAAGAGAAAAGATGAAATAGAGGAGAAAAAGGAAGGGAAAGGAGGAAGCAGAGAAAGAATGAGAGAGGAGAGTGAGGGCAGAACTTTGAAGAAGGCCAGAGAAAGAAAACAATAAGCCAGGTGCAGTGGCTCACGCCTGTAATCCCAGCACTTTGCGAGGCTAAGGCGAGAGGATCATTTGAGGTCAGGAGTTCAAGACCAGCCTGATCAACAGGGCAAAACCCCATCTCTACTAAAAATACAAAAAAATTAGCCGGGTGTGGTGGTGCACACCTGTAATCCCAGCTACTCAGGAGGCTAAGGCACGAGAATCACTTGAACCCGGGAGGCAGAGGTTGCTGTGAGCCAAGATCTCGCCACTGCACTCTGGCCTGGGAGACAGAGCAAGACTTTGTCTCAAAAAATTTTTTTAAAAAGCCAGGCATGGTGACTTATGCCTGTAATCCCAGCACTTTGGGAGGCTGAGGCAGTAGGATTGCTTGAGCTCAGGACCTTAATATCAGCCTGGGCAACATAGCGAGATCTTGTTTCTATATAAAAAAATAAAATAGAAAAGAAAACAATAATATATCAGAGATGCAGAGACACAAAGCACAAGAGAACAGAGCATAGTGAGAGAACACTGGCCTGAGAAGGCTCAAAAGATGCTGCTGAGAAGATGATGTTATCTGAAGGCGAATCACCGTCATCCTGCCTCCTGCTTACATGAGCATCTTAGAAACCTGGAAAGTCAGAGCTACAAGGTCCTGAGCTCATCTAGTCCAGTCCCTTCTGTATAGGTTGAATAGTGTCACCCCAAAATCATGTCTGCTTGGAACTTCAGAATGTGAGTTTATTTGGAGACAGGGTCTTTGTAGGTAATGTTAGTGAAGAAGTGGTTGTATTGGATTCGGGTGGGCCCTAAATTCGATAACATGTCCTTTTTTTTTTTTTTTTTTTTTGGAGACAGAGTCTTGCTCTGTCTCTCAGGCTGGAGGGCAGTGGCACGATCTCAGCTCACTGCAACTTCCGCCTCCCAGGTTCAAGAGATTCTCCTGCCTCAGCCTCCCCAGTAGCTGGGATTACAGGTGCGCGCCACCACACCTGGCTACTTTTTGTACTTTTAGTAGAGACAGGATTTCACCATGTTGGTCAGGCTAGTCTGGAACTCCTGACCACAGGTGGTCCGCCCACCTCCACCTCCCAAAGTGCTAGGATTACAGGTGTGAGCCACCACACCCAGCTCTAGTGTCCTAAGAAGGCCATGTGGGCCGAGCACAGTGGCTCATGCCTGTAATCTCAGCACTTTGGGAGGCCGAGGTGGGTGATCACGAGCTCAGTAGTTTGAGACCAGCCTGACCAACATAGTGAAACCCCATCTCTACTAAAAATACAAAAAATTAGCAGGTGTGGTGGTGTGTGCCTGTAACCCCAGTTACTCAGGAGGCTGAGGCAGGAGAATCGCGTGAACCCGGGAGATGGAGGTTGCAGTGAGCTGAGACCATTGCACTCTAGCCCAGGCAACAGTGCCAGACTCCATCTCAAAAAAAAAAAAAAAATGAAGTCTATGTGAGCCAGGTGCAGTGGCTCATGCCTGCATTTTGGGAGGCCAAGGCAGGCAGATCATGAGGTCAGGAGATCAAGACCATCCTGGCCAACATGGTGAAACCCCGTTTCTACTAAAAATACAAAAGGTAGCTGGGCGTGGTAGCATGTGCCTGGAATCCCAGCTACTCTGGAGGCTGAGATAGGAAAATTGCTTGAAACAAGGAGTCGGAGGTTTCAGTGAGCCAAGATTGTGCCATTGTACTCCAGTCTGGCAATGCAGCGAGACTCTGTCTCAAAAAAAAAAAGAAGGTCATGTGAAGGCACAGACATACATGTGGAAGAATGCCCTGTGATGACAGAGGTAGTGACTGGAGTGATACGGCTGCAGCCCAAAAATCCCAAGGATTGCCAGCAAGCATCAGAGGTCAGAAGAGGCTAGAGCCTCTGGAGGAGCATGGCATTGCTGACACCTTGATTTTGGACATCTGGTGTCCAGAACTGTACAAGAATAGATTTCTGCTCTTTTTGGCGACCTGGTTTGTGGTAATTTGTTATGGCATCCCTGAGAGATGAACACAGTTTCTTTTGCAGGAGAGGAACCCTAGGATGAGTGAGACATCCAAGGTCATGTAGTCGACTAGTGGTCAATCCCCTATTCCAACATAGCTTTTATTTTTCTTTAAGAATTTTATTTGCAGCCAGGCGCGGTGGCTCATGCTTGTAATCCCAGCACTTTGGGAGACCAAGATGGGTGGATCACTTGAGGCTAGGAGTTTGACCAGCCTGACCAATATGGCAAAACCCCGTCTCTACTAAAAAAACACAAAATTAGCCAGGCATAGTGGCACGTGCCTGTAATCCTAGCTACTTGGTAGACTGAGGCAGGAGAATTGCTTGAACTCAGGAGGCGGAGGCTGCTGTGAGCGGAGATCACACCATTGCATTCCAGCCTGCGTAACAAGAGCAAAACTCAAAAACAAACAAAAAATTTTGTTTTCCAGCATCATCATCCTTTCTGAATGTGGAAATAACATTTTTCTTCTACTGTCAATGTTCATTTTGAAGTAAGTGTTCATTTCCTATTGAATTACAAAATATATATGAAGGGACAACTTAGGCTTTAGAAATACTTTGGACTATGAAGTTTTTCAATATATTTACTCCTGGTTCTTTGATATTCCGAAACATTCTCTTTTTTTGTCTTTTTTTTTTTCCCCTTTTTTGTGGAGAATGGGGTCTCGCTATATTGCCCAGGCCCTAACTTAAACTCCTGGGCTCAAGCAATCCTTCTGCCTCTGCCTCCCTAAGTGTTGGGATTACAGGCATGAGTCACTGCGCCTGGTCTGGCATTCCAAAAACATTCTAGTAGCTTATTCCTTTTGAGAGATGAGGGCTACCCCCTTCAAATGTTGAAATCACCACTTGTTTCCTTATTCTGAGCAGTTTTCTGAAGGCAAGCCAAGTGTTGCTGGGGATGTTGGATGTAAAACTGTCTTTAAAGTAGATCCTTTGGTAGAAAATGTATTGATCGCTATTTTGGGGTTTTAACTGACATCAGATAATATGAAGCATATGTGAGTTTTAAATTATTTAGAAGTTCCTAACCCTGTTTTGGACCCTATCTCCCTTTAAGAAACTGATAACAGGCCAGGTGTGGTGGATCACACCTGTAATCCAGAACTTTGGGAGGTTGAGGCAGAAGTATCTATCACTTGAGCCCAGGAGTTTGTAACCAGACTGGGCAACATGGCAACACCCTTGTCTCTACAAAAACTTTAAATATTAGTGGCCGGGTGCAGTGGCTCAGCGATGCCTGTAATCTCAGCACTTTGGGAGGCCAAGGCGAGCGGATCACGAGGTCAGGAGATCGAGACTATCCTGGCTAACACGGTGAAACCCTGTCTCTACTAAAAATACAAAAAATTAGTCAGGCATGGAGGCATGTGCCTGTAGTCTCAGATACTCGGGAGGCTGAGGCAGGAAAATCGCTTGAACCCAGGAGACGGAGGTTGCAGTGAGCCGAGATCATGCCACTGCACTCCAGCCTGGTGACAAGAGTGTGACCCGTCTCAAAAAAAAAAAAATTAGCTGGGCATGGTCACGGGCGCCTGTGGTCCCAGCTTTGGGAAGCTGAGACAGGATTGCTTGAGCCCGAGGTCAAGGCTGTAGTGAGCCATGTTCACACACTGCACTCCAGCCTGTGTGACAGAGCAAGACTCTATCTCAAAACAAACAAGACATGGATAAAAGCTATGTATTCTCTCCCATAGAAAACTGCACACCCTCACAACTTTTTGCACCTACTCTTAAGAGAATTCTCAAGCCCCATGCCTTACCCCAGCAGTGAATCCAACCGGTCTGCAGCAAACTCGATCCTTGCCTTCTCAAAGACAGAACTCAGCTGAGGGGCAGAGGCGGTTTTAAGTGGTTTTAAGGCAGAGGGAGAGGCCGAGGCAAGTTTTAGAGCAGGAGTGAGAGTTTTCTAAAAAGTTTTAGAGTAGAAACAAAAGGGAGTACAGTACACTTGGAAGAAGGTCAGCCAGGCAACTTGAGCGATCTAAGTGCCCTGCCTGACCCTTAACTTGGAGTTTTATATATTGGCATGGTTCTGGGATTTGCGTCCCTTCTCCTCTGATTCTTCCCTTGGAACAGGCCATCCGCGTACGTGGTGATCTGCCAGCACTTGGGAGAGGTCGCGTGCACAGCGTGATTACGGAAATTGCGCGCATGCTCACTTGAGACATTTTCCCCCTCAGTCCTGCCTTCCCAAGGGAAGGTAATATACTGGTTAAATTCCGCCATTTTGCCTCTTGGTGCGCATGCTCCAGCCTGCTTGCCCAGCTCCTGAGATCTTATCCGGAAGCTGCTGATTACCAGATCCAGGTGTTCTGTATCTACTGAGAAACTGTCTTTGCTTGGAGCTGGTTCAACCAATTATTATTTTAGAGAGACAGTTTAACAGCCACCTGCCCATCACCTGATGGTCTCCTGACATTCCTGTGGGGCCCTCTCCTGTCCTGTTCATATCTGCCTAGCTAACCTGCTCTAACAGTTCCACACTGTGGACCCAAGGTTGAGCTCCTCTGCAGGGGAGACTGTCCTCAAATAGCCTGCTGGGGAGACGTCTCTTTCCCGTTTACCTTTCCATTTGTCCCCGCGGTGTTAGGCAAAGGCTGAAGCTGGCCTCGGTGGCAGAGGGTTTCTTCCCAACGCGCTAATGACGCTGGTGGAGAGTCTTCAAACCAGCTGTTCTGGGGAGAGTCCTTGCTGTGTGCCTTTCAGAGACCTTCTCCCTAAGACTCTCAAAGACCGAGTCAGGCCAGTGGGAGCCTGGCAGCAATTCCCAGGGGACAGTGGCAGCTTTTTGAGGAGGACTAATTGGCTCCTAGGGCTGGAGGCCACCTGGGTCTGATGGACTGTCCCGCTGCCATCCCTCCAGGGCACCCCCCCACTCTCTTGCCTCAGGACCTTCCTGCACTTTCTCCTTTTGTCTTCAATGCTCTTCACCCCACCTTTTCTACCTGGTACCCTCTGCCTATGGTCAAGGCTTTGGTGATACCCACCTTCCTCTTAGACCTTCCCAGATCCCCCAGAGTCTGTGTTGGGAGCCCCTCCTATGTGCTCTTGTTTGAGCTTTTAATTTTCCACCATGATGCTTGTCATGCTGCTTTGTAATTAATTGGCTGTCTGTTCATCTGCATCTCTACTGGGTTGTGCCTTCCAGGAGGACAGGGGCCATGTGACTCTTGTAATCGTCCCACCCCCAACACGCAGCAGTGCTGGGAACACACAGCATGAGGAGTACAAGGCTTGCTGAGCAAACAGACGAATAACTGGATGCCTCTGTGCAGAGTTTCTCAACCTGGCCATTACTGGCGTTGGAACTTGATCATGCTTGGTCGTGGGAGACGGTTCTGTGCCCTTAGGATGTTTAGGAGTATCTCTGGTTTTTACCCACCGGATGCCAGGAGCACACTCACCCAGCTGTGACAACCAAAAATGCCTCCAGACACCACCCCAAAACCAATGGGAGACAAAATCGCCCAACTGAGGTTCGTCGTCTTAGTGAGTGAATGTTGACCTTAGCGTCACTTCACCTCTCTTGAGTCTAGGTCGGGGAGTGAGTTCAGTTAGCCAATCAGAGAGCGCTGATGGGGCGACCAGTATATGCTCATGAAATGGGTGGTTGACCTCTTGGGGACCCCTCAGAAGAGGGAAAAGTTCTACTGCGTGTTGGCTAAGGACCGCTTTAAGTCCTTTAATGACCGATTACCACGTGAGGACACAAGAGGGCGCTCTAACTAACGAGTTCCACGGCTGAGAAAACTGGAGCAGGTGTTCTTGGGATGCCTCAGGCTTCGACACTGGGGTTACCGCAGCTGCCCAGGAAGGCTGAAGCCAGCGTCCTGAATTCAGACAGACCTTTTAGCCATTAAATCCACTAAGGAAGATCCCTGCGCATGAAGTTTCCTCCTCGGAAGTAAAGACAGAAGGGAAAGTAATTTTAAAAGTCATGCGTGCTCCACAGGCCGGGGGCGGTGGCTCATGCCTGCAATCCAGGCACTTTGTGAGGCCAGAGAGGATCACTTGAGCCCAGCAGTTCGAGACCAGCCTGGGTACCATGGTGAAACCTCATCTCTGCAAAAAAAAAATTTAAAAAGTAGCCAGGCGTAGTGGTGCATGCCTGTGGTCGCAGCTACTCAGGAGGCTGAGGTGGGAGGATCGTTTGAGCCCAGGTGTTCAAGGCTGTGGTAAGCTGTGGTTGCACCACCGCACTCCAGCCTGGGCGACAGAGCAAGTCCCTGTCTCAACAAAACAAAAAATTCAGTCGTGCTGCATAAGTAAGGCACCGGCAGTAGGAACGAGGTCGTTGCCACTCCCGTGGCAATGGCCCTTCTCTGGTGGTGGCAAGGAACTAAGGAACTCCCTGGACACAGGGGCTCTGACTGTCCCAGACCATCAACAGAGACGTGAAGGTTGTTAGAGGTCACCTGATCCTTTGACCTCAATCTGAGCCCACCACTCTGAAACTTTGGAAATTGTATGACATTTTTGTGATACAATTTTGTGTGTGTGTGTGTTGGGGAAAGGAACCCACAGCTTTCATCATGTTTTCAAAAGAGTCTAGGATAGGCATGGTGGCTCACACCTGTAATCCCAGCACTTTGGGAGGCCGAGGTGGGCAGATCACCTGAGGTCAGGAGTTCAAGACCAGCCTGATCAATATGGTGAAACCCCATCTCTGCTAAAAATATAAGAAATTAGTTGGGCATGGTGGCGTGTGCCAGTAATTCCAGCTACTTGGGAGGCTGAGACAGGAGAATTGTTTGAACCCAGGAGGCGGAGGTTGCAGTAAGCCAAGATTGCGCCACTGCACTCCAGCCTGGGCAACAAGAGCGAACCTCCATCTCAAAAACAAAAACAAAAAAAAACAAACAAAACCATAGACCTGTTTGGTTCTCTCTGTGACTTCAGAGGCCCAAGGAGTCCTCAGTACTACAGATGCATGTGGCCCCTCAGAAGACAACATTTCACACATCTGCAAAGAGTAAAGGTCAAATTTATTTAATACAACACCACTAAGGTCCCTGCAGCTGTGTCACTGAGGTAAACAGGGAAAGTGATTTTGGTTAGGTGTGGTTCTCAGCAGTGAAATTCCACAGTGCAATAACCACAACCGCTGTCCCACCCACTCAAGACACTGTCAGGAACGTCTTAAGACCTCAGGAAACCACTTCTTTAGCAAGCAAAAAAATTTTTTTTTTTTGAGATGGATTCTCATTCTGTCACTCAGGCTGGAGTGCAGTGGCGCGATCTCTGCTCACTACAACCTCCCTCTCCTGGGTTGAAGCGATTCTCCCGCCTCAGCCTCTTGAGTGACTGATACTACAGGCATGCGCCACCACACCCAGCTAGTTTTTGTATTTTTAGTAGAGACAGGGTTTCACCAGGCTGGTCTCAAACTCCTGACCTCAGGTGACCTGCCCACCTCAGCCTCCTGAAGTGCTGGGATTACAGGTGTGAGGCACCTCGCCTGCCCTAGCAAGGAATAAATCTTAAAAAATTAGTAAGAAACATACACATTGTACTTTTTCAATTAAGAACAGTATTTGCTGCAGGCACCATCATCCTGCCTTTCAGCCTCCAGCATGGTAGAGGAAAAGCAAAAGGGGGGAGAAAAAAGTTTAAGAACATCTGTGCTTGTTCCACCTTCATTTTCTGTTTGCTGTATTGCCCGAATGAACCTAGTCTTCAGGTTGGTATTTCAAAGGAGGTGCTCCCAAGTAGCTTGGTTTTCCCATTTGTGGAGAGCAAAGTCTTAGAGGGGACAGGGGGAGGCTGTCTGGTCAGCGCTGTGTATTTCCAAAGAACAAGGACTACCCAAAACTACAAGCCTTTGAAGGAAAAAAGGAAAAGACAAAAAAAACTAGCCTCTAACCAGGCCATGTGCTAGAAGTGATTGGCTACAAAACAGAAAACCAGTTTCTGTGTATGAGGGCGCATGGAAAAGGTCTTTACCTCTGCACAAGACAAAATATTCAAGTTTCAGAACATCCCAGTGGCCTGTTTGCCCTGGATCTCCTCTTCTGCTCTTCCAATTGCCAAGGATGCTCCAACTTGGTGGAAGGAGGATGTGTGGGAAATTCAACAGCCCCCTCTGGATCTCTTTCTACCCAACATTAACTCAATAGGATGGATTTAAGAACCAGAGGCTTAGCGTGAGGAATTGCTGTGTTCTATGGGAGCAGGGCAGGTCCATAAATAAGTGCACAGAGCTCTTGAAATTCAGGGATCATCTGCTCTTCTCGGAACATGGATGTCCTTCCAGGGATGTACATCTGTCCTCACTGTCTAAGTTCCATCAAGGGAGCCTTCCGTTCTCTGTAGTGACAAGAAACAAGGCAAGTTATGATCACACCTCTCAAGACTGAAGATTGCCCTGGTGGAGAGAAATGCAAAATGGCAGACAGAATTTCTCAAAGAAAATGCAAAGCAGGGCTACTGCCCACTGGTCCCCAACCCTGCAGGGGGACAGCTCCTGCCTATAGGCATTTCTCCTTCTCTCTACGCCTGCTCTGTAGGGACTATAGTCTCTGTCCCTGCATACACATTGCACATCATGACCACTTTGTGAGGCCAAGGAGGGAGGATTGCCTGAGCCCAGGAGTTCCAGACCAGCCCGGGCACCATGGTGAAACCTCACCTGTGCAAAAAAACTTAAAAATTATTCAGGTATGGCTGCACATGCCTGTGATCCCAGCTACTCAGGAGGCTGAGGTGGGAGGATCACTTGAGCCCTGGAATTTGAGGCTGTGGAGTGCAATGGTTATGCCACTGCACTCCAGCCTGGGTGACAGAGCAAGTCCCTGTCTCAACAAAACAAAATGAAAATTTCAGTCGTGCTGCATAAGTAAGACACCAGCAGTAGGAACGAGGTCTTTGCAGCTCCTGTGGCAATGGCCCTTCTCTGGTGGTGGCAAGGAACTAAGGAACTCCCTGGACACAGGGGCTGTGACTGTCCCCAGACCATCAACAGAGATGTGAAGGTCGTTAAAGGTCATCTGATCCTTTGACTTCGATCTGGGCCCACCCCCTCTGAAACTTTGGAAATTGTATGACATTTTTGTGATACAACTTTGTGTGTGTGTGTGTGTTGGGGGAAAGGAACCCACAGCTTTCATCATGTTTTCAAAAGAGTCTATCCACCAAGTAACTTCATCAAGAACCCGAGTGCACCCAGCACAGTGGCCCGTGGGGTGCCCCACTTACCCACAGAAGAAAGGAAACGTAAGAGATCCGGCTTCTAGCTCCAGTTCTGCCTCTAACTAACATAAGATGTACCCTTTTGATGCCTGTTTTGTTTTTATTTAAAAAATGAAGGATTGAACTTAAATGGTCCAACTTAAATGTTTTAAAAATGATATGATCCTGGGAGGCTGAGGCAGGAGAATTGCTTGAACCCGAAAGGTGGAGGTTGTAGTGAGCTGAGATCGAGCCACTGCACTCCAGCCTGGCGACAGAGCGAGACTCCATCTCAAAAAAAAAAAAAAAAAAAAAAAAAAAAGATATGATGCTACTTTAAAAAGAGAATGAAATTCTGATACATTTCAACACAGAAAAACCTTGAAAACATTATGCTAAATGAAATAAGGCAGACAGGAAAGGAAAAATATATGATTCCACTTATGTGATGTACTTAGAATAGTCAAATTCATAGAGACAGAAAGTAGACAGTGGTTGCCAGGGGTTGGAGGGGCAGTGGGGAGTTAGTGTTTAATGAGGACAGTGTTTCAGTGGCTGCTCTGCCTATGGAGTAGCCATTCTTTTCTTTCTTTACCTCCCTAATAAACTTGCTTTCACTTAAAAAGAAAAAGCTCTGGAGGTGGATAGTGGTGATGGTTGCACAGCAATGTGAATGGACCTAATGCAACAGAATTATACACTTTATAATGGTTAAGTATACACCTGGAAGTGCTAAATTTAATATTATATATATTTCATGATGATTAAAAAAAGAATTCTTGGCTGGTGTGGTAGCTCACGCCTATAATTTCAGCACTTTGGGAGGCCAAGGTGGGTGGATCCCCTGAGCTTAGGAGATCCAGAGCAGCCTGGGCAACATGGGAAACCCCATCTCTCCCAAAAATGCAAAAAATGAGGCGTGCATGGTGGTGTGCACCTGTGGTCCCAGTTACTTAAGAGGCTGAGGTGGGGGATCATTTGAGCCTGGGAGGCGGAAGTTGCAGTGAGCTGAAATAGCACCACTACACTCCAGCCTGGGTGACAGAGACTTTGTCTCAAACAACAACAACAACAAAAACCCACAAAAGGATTCCTGGATTCCTTCTGCCATACTGTAGTGCCCTTTAACAGCATCAAATGCTAGTTGTATCACCTATCCTATCAGTGCCTGAACCCTTATCTGACCCATATACTGTTCTCTATGCTGGGGTTGCAAGAACCTGTCTCCAACAATTTTATATTGTATCAATTACTGATCAATAGCACCACTATGAAGGAGAAGGTATAAGAGGTCTTAAAAAACTGCAGAAGGGGTTCAGAGGCAGTGAGAGGGCTCTGGGCTGGGCAGTGGGGGGATTCACAGAAGCAACTCTGGAGTCAGCCTAAAGATCAGATTTTGACAAATGGAAGGAGCCCTTGCAGGACAGAAGAGCAGGGCATGCTAGGAGATCCCAGAGTAGAGGGGCCCCTGGGCAACAGTGGGCCCTGAAGAACAGGCAGCACTTAAGTCCACTCTTCTGGACCCTCCATTTGCACAGGACACTCGGCTGCAGGTGGACCTCGGCAAGGCAGGAGCAGGAGACGTAGGATGACCCAGGGTCTTGGGACCTCCACAGCCAGCCTGGTTGGCTTCCTGAGAGAGAGCTGGGATAGTGTCTCCATTTTGTTCCAGCCCTGCTGGGTCTGAGGACCCTCGGAGAACAGGATGCAGGGCTGAGGTGCCCAACTAGAAGGCCAAGGCTCTGGCTTCTCCTCTGCCAGGAGAGCCCCACGCAAGTGGGCCAAGAAAGCTGTGGCTGGCCCCAGAGGCTGGAGGCCTGCCAGCGCTGGCGGTCACCCTGCCCCATTTCCTCTGCTCCACCTGGATGGAGGAGGCATGACTCTGGTGTCCAGCCTTTCTGCAGGCCCTCCCCAGACACCTCCGCTCTCCCTCTGTGGGGGCAGCCAATGCTTGGGGCACCGTTGCAGAATCAAAGCCACAGACAGGAAGGGCTGGGCCACAGTCAACAGGGCCTCAGGGGTTTTGAAGTAAAGGTTAATGCCCTCACATCCAAGGCCTGGGCTTGCTGTGCGTAAATCAGAAGCCAGCCATCAGCCACCTAAGTGTAGCTGTGAAATTACCCTGCCTTGTACCCGGAATCTAGTGTAAACTCCCTCAAAGGTCATTTGGATTTCAATACACTCTGGGATCTCTAGTTCCTGCTTCTAGAAAGTGCTCCTATGGGCACTTCCAATAGGCCAGGTCTGTGCTAGGTGCTCATTCAACCCTTGCAACCACCAGATGAGGGAGTTTATGATTCCCAGTTTACAGATGAGGATGCAGAGGTCCTGAGAGGCCACGAAATCGGCCTATGGTGACGTGGCTAAGAAGCAGAAGTCACGTATTAACATGGGTCTCCAATTCCTAAGTCAAAGCCTGGCCTTGGTTGAATCCTATGTTTTGCATAAGCCACTGCTACATTCTCCATATGTGGCAGGGTCATTTCAGGACCAAATAAAGTTAAGTCCCCCAGCCACACCTATTATTGCCCAAGTGATGAAAAGAGCTTGAGCTGGGCACGGTGGCTCACACCTGTAATCCTAGCACTTTGGAAGGCTGAGGTGGGTGGATCACAAGGTCAAGAGATTGAGACCATCCTGGCCAACATGGTAAAACTCTGTCTCTACTAAAAAATACAAAAATTAGCTGGGCGTGGTGGCGCATGCCTGTAGTCCCAGCTACTCGGGAGGCTGAGGCAGGAGGATTGCTTGAACCCGGGAGGCGGAGGTTGCAGTGAGCCGAGATTACGCCACTACACTCCAGCCTGGCACCTGGCAACAGAGCAAGACTCTGTCTCAAAAAAAAAAAAAAAAAAAAAAAGAAAAGGAAAGAGCTTGAAATCAACCAGCTTTTATATGGTGGTTGTAGTTGCTTATTTCATCCTTAAGAAAATCCTAATGGGTTGCTCTTATCATCATCATCATCACATCATCATCACCACCATCTCCACTTTATAGATGAGGAAGCTTGATCCTGAGGAAGACAGGATCACCCAAAAGGCAGCTGGAAAGCTGGAGTTCCCCTCCCGTCTCCTGATCCTAGCACCTGGGCAGTTTCCACTGTAGTCCAGCTGCCTGCTGGCCTGCTGGCCTCCAGAAAGGAGGGAGGCAAGCTATAGCTGGCAATTGCCTTTCTTTCCGTAAGAAGGCAGGGTTCTCTCCAAGATGCCAAGACTCTCGCAGGTCCAGATTCACCCCTTTCATTTAAGTACAGAGTGTTCTCTTCCACATTATCTGTCTGCCTCAGCCACACACACAATTTATAAACAAGGTAAAAATGGCAGAGGAAAAATGAAGTCAGAAAGTGCCATTGAAGCAAGTCAAACAATACCAAATTAGTCTTTGGCTAAGTGGCTATCTCATTGTTAAGATATTTCCTCCAATGTTTTCAGAGGCAACGGCCATTAAACAACTGGGAATGATCGCCAGGTTTGATTTCAGGAAGGAAATCTCCTCCCATTTCCCCGATGGGCAATTCAATTAATTTTCTCCTGACCCACACCAGCTGATTATAGGGAAACTATACCTGCTTCTTTTATAAACAAAACCCATTTGCTTAAAGGTTCAAAATTCCTTTCCCAATAGCTGGAACTCCTGTGCTCCCACCAAATGACTTTATTCTTTTTTCTGGGGGGGACAGGACCAGCCATGGGTAAGCTCTCAGGAGCATCCAGGAACAGACTTTAATGCCCAAGGGTCAGCTTCTGGGGAAAGTTCTGTCTGGCCTGGAGCTCAGAACCTTTGTCCAGAGAGACCCTTTGGATCTAAGACAAAGTAAATAAGTTGGTCCTACAGGGTGTTTTGGGTGGACCCAGCCCTGTTTATCGCTGGAGGAGAACACATCTGAGACCCGCACTGTTCAGGGAGCAAAGACCTCACTTTCCATTCTCTCAAAGCCATTATTGCTGGGACAGCAACTTCACATCTTGGAGGGAGTCTCTGCCGTGACAGAGGACTCGCCACAGAGTATAGAGGCCTGGGCTCTATTCCTCACTCTATTAGCCATCTGGGTGAGCCCAGCCATGCTGTTCTATCAATGGAGGCCTCAGTTTCCTCATCTGTAAATTGGGATCCTTGTCCTGCTGACACAATAGTCTCTGATTTCAGGAGTCAGAGTGGGTTTTGGCTAGAAAAAAAAAAAAAATTCATGCCATTCCTCTTTTCCTTAAACACATAGCTTGCTTCCATAAAAAGAATGTCAGTGGCTTCCTGTCTGTTAACGGCATAATGGGCTCTGCTTTACAAGAGTCCAGACGTGGGCAAAACAAAGGAAGGCAGGGGCCCACTGGAAGAGCTAAAGAAAACTTGCTGAAAGTTCTTCCCAGGCCTAAAAGAAGTTTATGCGGCAAATGCCTTATTTCTTAAGATATTCGCTGCCCAGTTAACTCCTGCGTCGCGGGGTAGCTCACAAAAAGGTTAGGAGTAGAAGGCAGGTCTTTGCAAAATTTGAATGTGGGCCTCTGTGTCTTTCATAAGCCCTCCCATTTGCCAAATAGCAGCCTCCTAACTCAATTTCCTACAGAATGAAACTTCTTAACAAGACAAGGCAGGTAAGTCCTTTGGATTTAAGCCCTGACTTATCTTTCTCTCGTCACTTGTCCCTGTCTCGCTCTTCTCCCATCCCACGCTGCTTGAAACTGGTCATCCCCTCACCCCTGCACTCCTGCCGATCTTTCTACCTCGATGCTGCCATCATTCCACTCATTCTTCACGGCCCATCCAAATGATTCCTTGGGGAAGAGGCCACTAGCCAGGTTTCTCTTCTGTGTTCCCATAGGCTCTGGCATAGCTTGCGTTGCTTTATGATAAGTGATCACATGTCTGATTGCCTCATCAGAAGGTTAATTCCTGAGGTCAAGAACCTTGGGTGTCTCCTGCAGCTGATGGCCTGGTGTGTAGGGGGTAACTGCTATCACTGAAATTGCAATGAGCTGTCAGATGCTCCACTCCTCCAAGCGTAAGCCCCAGATCAGCCTCACTTCCATAGTCTAGACCCTGGAGTTAAAATAAATGTGTGCTTTGCTTATTTGGAGCTAAGCACCCTAGATTCCCAGTCCCTTCACATGCGGGCTGAGATGTAATGACAGAAATTGCAGAAGAGAATATTCGAAATCAGAACTGGCCTAGGCTAGTCAGAGAAGCCCAGGGCTCCTGGTCTGAAACAGACTAGGGAGGGGGGGCAGAATTTGTGGGAATGCGGGACCTGGGTGAGTCTGGAAATATTTCACCATTCAGTGGAATACTTTTAAGTATAATGTATATGAAATGTATACTTACAGAGTATCTGTTTTCCACGGCATCTGCAAAACAAAGAATGACATGGCAGTGAACAATGCAAAGAACCCAGTTCAACTGCCCCAATAACGTCGCAGGGGCTGGAGCAGGCTGAGAAAAGAGGGAGGAGGAGAGAGCCAGGAGACATCAGCTCACAGGCACACTTAGATGTTTATGGCTCCTTCGTGCAAAGACAGGTTCGTAGGGACCCTCTACCTCCACATGACAAGCATGTAAAGCCCCTGGCACCTCATTTAACATTTCCCTTTGTTTTTTTGAGACAGAGTCTCGATTTGTTACCTAGACTGGAATGCAGTGGCGCCATCTCAGCTCACTGCAACCTCTGCCTCCGGGGTTCAAGCAATTCTGCTGCCTCAGCCTCCCAGGTAGCTGGGACTACAGGTGTGCACACCACACCTGGCTAATTTTTATGTATTTTTAGTAGAGACAGGGTCTTGCCATGTTGGACAGGCTGGTCTCGAACTCCTGGCCTCAGGTAATCTGCCAACCTCGGCCTCCCAAAGTGCTGGGATTACAGGCGTGAGTCACCACATCTGGCCTTGTTTAACATTTTAAACAATTTTTTAAAAATGTAATAGCATGGCTGGGCAAGGTGGCTCATGCCTGTAATCCCAGCACTTTGTGAGGCTGAGGTGGGCAGATCATCTGAGGTCAGGAGTTTGAGACCAGCCTGGCCAACATGGCAAAACCCCATCTCTACTAAAAATACAAAATTAGCCAGGTGTGGTGGCCAGTGCCTGTAGTCCCAGCTACTCAGGAGGCTGAGGCAGGAGAATTGCTGGAACCCAGGAGGTGGAAGTTGCAATGAGCTGAGATGGCACCACTGCACTCCAGCCTAGATGACAGAGTGAGACTCTGTCTCAAAAAAAAAAAAAATTAGTAGCACATGTTTTTTTAAGAAAAAAAAAGAAAAGTATGGGAAAGTAGGAAGTAGCAGATAAAAATGACCTCTGGCCTCATTCTCCAAACCCTGTTGATGTTTTTTTTCCCTAGTCATTTTCCACTATGATTAGGCTTTTCTGGGGTGGGGGGAGGTGGCGCAGGGGGAACAGTTATAATTACATAGTATATACCATTTGATAACTTTTCATATAACATGACTTTATGAACTTTTTCTGATAACTTCTGAAGCATAATTGTCCAATTAGCTACTAAACAATTGTTAAATGGGTATGCCACTATTGACTTCACTAATTCCTTACTTTCAAAATGTAGGTTCTTTCTAAGTTTTTGCCCTTTTCAGTAACAGCATCAGTGTCCTCTTTGGGAATAAAGCTATTTCTAGATGTCAAACTATTTTGCCCATCCCATCCCAGGAGCGGGCTCAATAGAGCAGGAGGCAGAAACATTGCCAACGCTCTTAGCAGATCTGGGCAACTGAGGGCTAGAGTCACCACTTCCTTTCCCGTTCCCCTCCGGAGTCTCCTCTCAACTTCCCAAGAGCCCACACCACCTCATTCTTCTTTATTTTATTTTATTTTTTTGTGACATAGAGTCTAGCTCTGTCGCCCAGGCTGGTGTGCAGTAGCGCAATCTCAGCTCACTGCAACCTCCATCTCCTGGGTTCAATCAATTCTCCTGTCTCAGCCTCCCGAGTAGCTGGGATTACAGGTGCTCACCACCACACCTGGCTAATTTTTGTATTTTTAGTAGAGATGGGGTTTTGCCATGCTGGCCAGGCTGGTCTCAAACTCCTGACCTGAGGTGATCCACCCACCTTGGCCTTCCAAAGTGCTGGGATTACAGGAGTTAGCCACTGCACCCAGCCTCACACCATCTTCCTGCCAGACAGCATGCTGTGTCTGCCTGGCCCTGCCAGTCTGCATTTGTGCAAATGGCCCCAACCGGACATCAGCAGGAGGAGAGTGAGGATGGGTGAAAAAAGCCAATGAAAGCAGGAAGCGCTGCATGGGCGGTGGGTGGTCCCTGCCTGCATTCGTTAGAGATGGTCTTCCCTACGAAAGGCAAGCGAGGGATACGGCTTGCCCTTTTGGACAGGACCAGGCCCCCAGTGAATGGTCAGTGGCCCATATGTTGGGACAGATCCCCTAACAGCTGACTGTGGACATTGATATGAAGGCAGAGAAGTCATGGGGACCTCCCGGGCTGCCTGGGAGATGTCCTAAGAGAAGATGTGGGCATTGGGGATGGTTGCTGTTCTTTTTTTTTTTGAGATGGAGTCTTTCCCTGTTGCCCAGGCTGGAGTGCAATGACGCAATCTCGGCTCACTGCAACCTCCGCCTCCCGGGTTCACATGATTCTCCTGCCTCAGCCTCCCAAGTAGCTGGCACGCGCTACCACACCCAGCTTTTTTTGTATCTTTAGTAGAGGCGGGGTTTCATCATGTTGGCCAGGCTGGTCTCGAATTCTTGACCTCATGATCCACGCGCCTCAGCCTCCCAAAGCGCTGGGATTACAGGCGTTAGCCACCGCGCCCAGCTGGTTGATGTTCTTGAAGGTGGTGGAGGGAATGGTGGGAGGCCATAAGTCCTCAGTCTTATTGAGAAAAGCACGGCAAGGGGCCTCAGTGTAGACTCAGCCCCAAGCTCAAATACAGTCCCTCCGGGACCTCGGGCAGGCTCAGGACCCATCTGTCGCAGCGGGGGCCACAACCCTCTGTTTCTCTAATTTAGAAATATCCTGTTTCCCCAAGTCCACTTCACCCTAACACCCTGTCTTATCACAAGTCCACTGCACCTCCGCGATAGACGGAACATAGCCAGAAGTTCCTTAGGGGCCCTTTTTCTGTCCTGGTGGGGCCAGAGGCTAGCGTCAACAGCCAAATGATGAATCAGCCCCAACGGTAATGTGGGGCCATTGTGTCCACTTCCACGCATTGAGCGAGGTTAGGGACAACACCCCCAACGCAAACCTAACCTGCAAGAACCCGAAGGACCCCGTGATTCCTGGATCCTAGTCCCAAGGGCTCTGGAACCTCTTTCCCAACAGGAAAAGAACCTCAACTCTGCATTTCCTAAAGCAATTTGAAGACAAAATGCTAAAAACTCAAATACTGATGGAACACTAACTCCGTGCACACTTGCAGTCCTCATTTCTTTTTGGTAATACAGCAATCACCACCAAAGTAGAATTTGAGGCAGCATCCATTTTCTCATGGGGCTACTTTTTTTTTTTACCATCTTGTGCGCTGAAGTAGGAAACGCCTCTCTAGGGGCAGGGTTGGCAGTGCCCTCTGGCCTCGCTGGCTGTGGGCCTCGCAGGATGGGTGGGGACTGACCCTCAAGTGCTCTTCTCTTCCTCCCATGGGAGACTTGGCACAGAGGCCTCCTTTTCTTCGGTTCTTTCTCAACCATTTCCTGTCACGGCTACCCTCGGCTCAGCCACTCCTGGTGTACTGGGTGGCAGGGGATGAAGTGAGGACCAGGATTTCTGCCTCCTTAAGAAACACCCTGGAAGTTTGAATTCCAGGCAAATAGAAAGTAGACGGTGGGCCGGGCATGGTGGCCCAAGCCTGTCATCCCAGCACTTTGGGAGGCTGAGGTGGGCAGATCACTTGTGACCAGGAGTTAGAGACCAGCCTGGCCAACATGGCGAAACTCCGTCTCTACTAAAAATACAAAAATTAGCTGGGCATGGTGGTGCATACCTCTAATCCCAGTGACCTGGAAGGCTAAGGCATGAGATCACGCCACTGCATTCCAGCCTGGGTGACAGAGCAAGACTCAGTCTCAAAACAACACCAACAAAGTAGAAGATAAATGATCGAGTGAGCAGATTCCATGATGGGGAGGTGGGCCCCTCTGACTCAACACGCATGGCTGGTGCCCAGAACAAGACTCAGCACCTATCCAGAGCCACAGTAATCAGGTGGGATGTGCCCCACGTCACATCCCAAGACAGAGGGCAGGCAAGAGCTGGCATTGGAGAGGAAAACCAGCTGTCCTGTTGGAGGAGTCGCAGAAGGTGAATTCCTCCAGCCCGGGTTTCTCCATGTTGGGCCTGTTGACATTTTGGGCTGGATGGTGTTTTGTGGTGGGGAGGGGGCTGTCCTGTGCATTGTCACATATTTAGTGACATCCCTGGCTTCTATCCATGAGACACAGTGGCATTCTCTTCTCTGTCCACCACTCTATGACAACCAAAAGTGTAGTACTTAGTGCCACCGAGCTGGACACTTAGAGTTAAAATGGTAAATTTTGTGTGATATGTGCTTTGCCACAATTTAAAAAATAAAATTGTGAAAAGCAAAAACAAAAAGTGGTCTGGGCACTATAATCCCAGCACTGGCTGAGGCAGGCAGATTGCTTGAGCTCAGGAGTTTGAGACCAGCCTGCCCAATGTGATGAAACCCTATCTCTACTCTAAAAATAATAATAAAAAAAATTGCTGAGTGCAGTGGTGCACGCCTGCAGTCCCAGCTGAGTCAGGAGGCCCATTTTGGGAGGCAGAAGTTGCAGTGAGCCAAGATTGCGCCACTGCACTCCAGCCTGGGTGACAGAGAGAGACCCTGTCTCAAAAAAAAAAAAAAGCATAGTGTGGAATTCTACTGTATATTTCTAGGCCATAGAGTCAATAGGGAAACTGAGACACACAGGATCCCTGCCAGTGCCGTGTCCATCCTCCAACATGGGGAGGCAACTGAGTGGAAGGGGGCCTCATGACACAACAATTAAAAAAAAAGTAGACACAGTTCTCCAGTTATGCTGATAACATGAAACCTAGACTAGAAAGATGGAAAACAGAGGAGAATGCAGTCAATTGGTTTGGCAACAGACAACGGACAGCAATTGGTAACAAACCAATTGGCTGAGAAGAGAAGAGAGGGAACAGGAAGGCTTTCAAGAGCGTGGCTTCAGCCAGGTTCCCTGGGTTCTATCCCTGCGCTGCCACTGGCTGTGGAACAAGGACAAGTTACTTAACCTCTGGGCCCGTTTCCCCATGTGGAGAGCAAGAATTACAATAGAACCCCCATCAACCATATGATGATCTTGAGGATATAGGCAGGGCTCCGAGTGTCTCACACACAGGGAGTGCTCAATACATATTAGTTGTAACTATGACCGAGGAGGAAGGGACTCTCCCAACCACAAGAGAATCAGAGTATAGGGAGAACAAAATCAACACAGAACAGAAGTCTGCAGTCTATAGAGGTGAAATAGTATCCAGAGGAAAAAGCTGCTGGAGAATTTGGCAATGATGAAGAATCTGGGGATGGTTATGATGATAATAAGAAATGATAATCCGGCCAGGTGTGGTGGCTCATCCCTGTAATCCCAGCACTTTGGGAGGCCAAGGCAGGTGGATCACCTGAGGTCTGGAGTTCAAGGTCAGCCTGGCCAACATAGTGAAATGTTGTCTCTACTAAAAATACAAATAAAATTAGCCAGGCATGGCGGCAGTACCTGTGCTCCCAGCTACTCAGGAGGCTAAGTAAAGGAATAAAGAAAAGGAATCAGCCATGTCCTGCGGGCTTCTCTCCTCAAGGAAGCCCTGAGAAACAGGAAACCCCTTGGCTTCCAGGACCAGAGGCTTCTAGGTGACTTGGAGGCACAGCTGCAGGCAGCTGCAGCCAAGGGCTATGGCCCATGCAAAACACAGGGCTCTTTCTACCTTCACTCCTGGGCAGGTTAGAGACCTGGCAGGTTCTCTAACGTCTGCCAGGTTAGAGACCAGGTTGCCGAGGGACAGAGCCCTAACTGACGCCAGGTGGCCCAGGTGGTGCCGTGGGAGCGTCCAGGCCTGAGTCAGGGGACTGCTGTAGAAGTACCCTGGGCAAGACACTGAACTCTATGTAGGGCTCAAGTTCCTCCTGTGTTTTTAAACTGAAATTGATTAAATGCTCACTCTGTGGCAGGGATAATACAGTGACTTGGGGGATAACCAGCACGGTCTACCACGGTCCTATCTCATTTAACCACATTTGCATTTAATAGTTGAAGAAACTGAGTCTCCGAGGGGTAAGACACCTTGGTCAAAGTCACACAGCTGGTAGGTGGCTGCCCCAGGACAGGGACTGGGATGTCTCCCAGCAAAGCCTGCGCTCTACACCACTTCAAATCCTACAAGAGGGGGTTCTACGATGCCTATGGTTTCAGCCTGATGGAGGGGTCGGGTTCCAACAGCCCAGACTGAGTAATCCAGAACCAACCTGGAGACCAGGAGAGAACCCACTTGAACAGCCAGCTGCCCTAAAGCAGATGAAGCGGATGTAGGAAATCAGAACATGTCACCACAAAATATGCCCCTTTGGCATAAGGACTATTTTGAGCTGGACACAAATGAAAGTTCAGATGTAGAAAGAAGTCTTCCCAGAGCTTCCTTATCTGACTACAAGCAGAAACTACTTCTTCCTTTTTTTTTTTTTTTTTGAGGCAGATTAGAGAGACTCTGTTTTTCTCTTGTTAATCTGTCTTGTCTAATTTGCAGGGGCCTGTCAGAAAACCTAGGAGAGTTAAGGAAAAAAGTTAAATGTTTTGGAACCCAACAGTCTCACTCTGTCACCCAGGCTGGAGGGCAGTGGCACAATCACAGCTCACTGCAGTCTCCACCTTCCAGGCTCAAGTTATCCTCCTGCCTCAGTCTCCTGAGTAGCTGGGACTACAGGCACATACCACCACGCCCAGCTAATTTTTGTTTTCCTATTAACTTTTTAAATTTTTAAAACTTTTTGGAAAAGATGGGGGTCTCACTATGTTGCCCAGGCTGATCTCAAATTCCTGGGCTCAAGTGATCCTTTCACCTCAGCCTCCCAAAGTGCTGAAATTACAGGCATGAGCCACCATGCCCAGCCCTAAAAGCAGAAGATCCTGAGAAAAGAGGACTGCTGTAAATCCCCCCCATGGAAGCTTTGTGGTCACGTGATTCACTTTCCCAGTTTGCCACCCTCAGAAGCCAAAAACCATTTTTCCTTTGTCTTGTCATTTCTCTACAAATTTATTGCTCTTTGTTAAGATGCTTTATATATTTTTTAAAAAATGTTTTTGAGAGGGAGCTTCATTCTTGTTGCCCAGGCTGGAGTGCAATGGCATGATCTCAGCTCACTGCAACCTCCACCTCCCTGGTTCAAACAATTCTCCTGCCTCTGCCTCCTGAGTAGCTGGGATTACAGGCACCCGCCACCGTGTCTGGATAATTTTTTTGTGTTTTTAGTAGAGACAGGGTTTCACCATGTTGGCCAGGGTGGTCTCGAACTCCTGGCCTCAGGTGATCCACCCACCTTGGCCTCCCAAAGTTCTGGGATGACAGGCGTGAGACACTGCGATCAGCCTAAGATGCTTTATAGACCCCAAGCTCTAACCGCCCCTTTGAGTTACTCATCATTGATGTTTCTCCTGCGTGATTTGCATTATGTATGTTAATAAACTCTGTTTTTATCTTGTTGATCTGCATCTAATTCGAAGAGCCCCAGTCAGAGCACTTAGGAGAGTAAAGGAAAAAAAAGTTAAGTTTTCCCTTATACAGACTCTAGAATCCACATTGAGGTGCCCTTCACCACCTATAGTGAAGGGCAACCAGCAAGCAACCAGAACCCTCAGATGACCACAGACCTCACTGGAGGCCTCGAGGCAGAGGTGGTAAGGAGCTGGCCTCCTGCAGTCGGGACCCCTGCAGCTTCCACCTTCTACCACCCCCCTTCCCAAAACCGAAGACAGTACACCTCAGTGGTCAGGAGTGTGGAGTCCACTCCGGGGGAGGGACGATTCTAGGGGCTTCTTGCTGCGTGATCTCAGGCAAGTGTCTTAACCTCTCTATGCCTTAGTAGCCTCCACTGTAAAATGAGATTTGTTGTGAATCCCACTGACAAATCCCATTGAAAGAGACGACGTACTCAGACCGCTTGGCCCATACAGAAAGTGCTCATATAGGAGCATTCGTATAACCAAAGCAACTGAAAGTGAACTCTTCAGCACTGACCCAAGAAAGTGAACAATCTCAGGGACCAGCCAGATAGCAGAAGGGGCATTTTCGCACAATTACACAATGGGAGCAACCTTGAACCCTACCTCACTTATAACTTTCCTTTATACTGGACAAATGGAGAACACCTATTTATTGTTAGATTTGCATTTTGTTAGCTCTGCATATATGGAGATTGTAAAATGAGATACTTGAGCCAAAAATTCCCCAGGAAATTGGTTTTTGAAAAATTATTCAGTCGGTATCAAGTTCCACAAGGGATTAAGTTTCTGTTCTCCTTACAAATATACCAACTTTTAAAAATGAATTAAGGAGTGATCACTATTTCAGATAAAAAGTAGGGTCTTCAGAGATTTGGACATTCTTTTAAAACAGTGCTTTTTGCCTGGCACAGTGGCTCACACTTGTAATCCCAGCACTTTGGGAGGCCGAAGTGGGCAGATTGCTTGAACTCAAGAGTTCAAGACCAGTCTGGGCAACATGGTGAAACCTCATCTTTACCAAAAATATAAAACTTAGCTGGGCATGGTGGTGTGTGTCCGTGGTCCCAGCTACTTGGAGGATTGCTTAAGCCTTGGGGCTGGGTGGGGGGTGTTGCATGGAGGTTGCAGTCAGCTGAGATGGCACCACTGCACTCCAACCTGGGTGACAGAGTGAGACTCCAGTTCAAACAAAACAAAACAAAACAAACAAAACAAAACAAAAACAGTGCTTCTCAAATATTGGCAGCGTCAGAAACATCTGAGGCTGGCTAAGTTCAGATCCAGAGACTGATTTGTGGGTCTGGGCCGGGCCTGAGATTGCTGTTGCTAATTCACCAAGTGCACTCAGAGTAGCTACCCTTTTTTATTTATTTATTTATTTTGAGACAGAGTCTCGTTCTGTGGCCCAGGCTGGAGTGCAGTGGCGTGATCTCAGCTCACTGCGACCTCCACCTCCCAGATTCAAGCGATTCTCCTGCCTCAGCCTCCCAAGTAGCTAGGACTATAGGCATGCACCACCACACCCAGCTAATTTTTAAATTTTTAGTAGAGACAGAGTTTCACTATCTTGTCCAGGCTGGTCTCGAATGCCTGACCTCAGGTGATTTGCCCACCTTGGCCTCCCCAAGTGCTGGGATTACAGGCGTGAGCCATCACGCCTGGCCAAGTAGCCACCTTTGCAGAAATGTCCTGGACCATTTCAATGATTCCCTTTCCAAGAATCCACTTATAGAGGTCTGTTGTACTCAGAACTCAAAGCAAGATACTCACATAGTTAGTATTTCCCCCACAATGTTTATGTCTTTTGGATTGCTGACTTACTTTCAGAATTTAAAAGCTGTCATTGTAGATTTCATTTCTCTAGAATTGAATACAGTTATTATACCAAAAAAAAAAAAAAAAAAGGGTTTGTTGAGCTGCCCCGGTTCTGGGTCTGCTGAAGCTCTGTGCTCAGCTCCGGGGAAGCCCTTCCATTTGGAAGCAGTAGGTCGTCAAGGGAAGGGAAGTGGGGCCAGCAGAACCAAAGGAAATAGAGCAGATCCGCAAACCCACACCCACTCCCCAAAGTTAGTCTATCATCAGAAAAGCTGAAGCTGCTGGGTGCAGTGGCTCATGCCTGTAATCCCAACACTTTGGGAGGCTGAGGTGGGTGGATCACTTGAGGTCAGGAGTTTGAGACCAGCCTGGCCAACATGGTGAAACCCTGTCTCTACTAAAAATACAAAAATTGGCTGGGCGTGGTGGTAGGTCCCTGTAATCCCAGCTACACAGGAGGCTGAAACAGGAGAATCACTTGAATCTGGGAAGCAGAGGTTGCAGTGAGTCAAGATTGCACCATTGCACTCCAGCCTGAGTGACAGAGTGAGACTCCATATCATTTAAAAAAAAAAAAGAAAGAAAAAGAAAAAGAAAAGAAAAAAGAAAGGCTGAAGCTGCTGGGAGTCTCCAAAGCAAAACACTTGACGTCCAAGACCTTGGAGCACCCCAGCCACCAGGGCCTTGTGGGGAGCAGGTGAGGTCACTGGCTGGGGTGAGTAAGCACTCAAAAAGCATGCTGACTAAATGAATACTAAAAATAACCCAAGGTGACATTTTAAGGGTGGTGGGAGAGTGGGAGCCCATAGTGCTGGTGTAAGAGGTGGTACCCCTTTTTTGACCTTCTTTGCTTCCTCTTTTCTCTGCCCACTCCCAAGGCCCCATCAGTGGTTCTAGGGGGCATCCCCCAGGCTGGAGCATTGGGGACCCTCACTCACCAGGGGCAGCTTTCCGGATTTCACTGTACACCGTCTCTGTGCCCTTCTTTCCTAGATCTGGAAAAGGGACCAGGCACAAGTCAGTAACTGCTTCTGGGAACCAGGTCAGTTCACTGCAGTCGTAGGAAGGTCTGAGGCTCTGCAGGCAAGGCTGTACCCCACTACTGCACCCCACCAGAACCAGGTCCAGAAGCACCCGGAGACCTTGTCATATCTGACATTAAAAGATCCTGGCTGGGCGTGGTGGCTCACGCCTGTAATCCCAGCACTTTGGGAGGCTGAGGCAGGCGAATCACTTGAGGTCAGGAGTTTGAGACCATCCTGGCCAACATGGTGAAACCTCGTCTCTACTAAAAACACAAAAAATTAGCCCAGCATGGTGGTGGGTGCCTGTGCCTCCAGCTACTCAGGAGGCTAGCATGAGAATCGCTTGAACCTGGGAGGCAGAGGTTGCAGTGAGCCAGGATTGTGCCACTGTACTTCAGCCTGGGAGACAGAGTGAGACTCCATCTCAAAAAAAAAAAGAAGATCCTCGTCTAACCAGCATCACTTTCAGTCTGGGAGGAGGTCAGCAGGTCATTGTGGAGCAGGGCCGCGTGCTCCAGAGGACCCCAACCTGAAGGGCCACAGATGGAAGGGCCCCTAGCAAGGGCCTGCAGCTACCAGCTTGGTGGCCCCACTCCTCTTCCCCCTGCCACCATGACCCTTGTCCAGACACTCTACCGGGTCTCTTGACGCAGGGCTGGGCCATGGCCTCCCAATCACCTAAGAGCCCAGACCCTGGGATCCAGATCCAGATCCTGAGGTCTGGGTTAGAGCCTGGGGGTTTCAGTGACCCCAGGAATAGCCAGGACTGAGAACTCTTATAGGGCTAGACAGCTGGGCTGGCCAGTTTCACTGCCAGCTCCTGGGCCTCACTGCAGCTTTCTGGTTGGATTAGTCTGGGGTGGGCCCTGGCACTGGTTTTTTAGGAGCTCCTCAGGGGCTCTAATATGCAGACAGGGCTGAGATCCTCTGGGCTAGACCCTCTCAACACAGCAGCATGATGACCCACCTAGGGTGTGGGGTATACCCGGAGGAGACTCAAGGGTGCCCACACTGCCTTCTGTTTACCTTACACTGGGGTATGGGCACAAGATGTGTACACAAAAACACACACACAGCGTATACAGACACACACTCATGCACACAATGTGTATACATGCTATGTATACCCTCATACAGTGTATACATGGTGTATCTACACACATTGTATGCACACAGACAGCAATCCATACACACCATATGTACAAACATGCAAGCTATGGGTATACACACTCACGTACACAGGGTGGGCACATATATACACACCCACCAACCCTGAGGAAGCAGGCTGGAACCTGGCTACTTCCCAGTTCCCGTCACCTGCACAGAGACCCAGGAAGACTCACTGTAGAAAGGAGCCTGATGTTGTGTGGGCCATCATTCTCCTCTTACAGATGAGGAAAGGGAGCCCCAGATAGGGTAAGGTGCTTCCTGTGCCACGGTCAGTGCCAGGTGGGTGCTTCCCTCCTCGGGGTGGATGGCTGGGGTGTGACCATGGACTCTACCTGCACTGAGATGCCCTCGACTCACCATGCTTCACTCTCACCTCCTGGCCCCGCACGCACTCCTCCACTGCCAGCACTGCCCTTTCTCCTTGCCCAACTCCCCTATGACCCTGGTGGAGCTTCACGCATGTGCCAACACCCCCACACTCACCCTCCCTCTGTGCCTTGGAAAGTTACGGGGCCCCCTGAGCCCCACAGCATGTTGGTGACATTTGCCTACAACACACTGACGTGACTTGTTCCCAAGATCGTCTCCCTGGCAGACCCCGTGCTCCTCTGGGGTGACAGCTGGGGTCTGGGACATGTCCCACTCCTAGGCTTGCACAGCTGCCTGGGGCACCTGTCCAAGTTTGAAGCAACAATAATGGTGGTGTTTCCTGCGTCAGGAACCATTTGTGAGGAGAAAGCATGGGGGTGGGTCAGATCCTACAGTTGAACTTGGGGCGTTGTGGGGTGACTAGGGCCTTGCAGTGACTTCCCCAAGGCACCAACAGGATTTGGAACTCAGTAGAGTGGCTGAGCCGCCAGGGCACCCCATTACTGGCACAGCAGAGATGCTCACACAACCCTCGCTTTCTCTCTGTGGCACCAGATGTGGGGGCCTCGAGAGAAGCTCTAGGGATCTCCATCCCCTGCTGGAGGATCCTCCCCATCCCCAAGGCACCCTCTGCTCAATGTCAGGCCTGGCCAAGTCACTCACTCAGCAGAATCCTAGACACCTAGGATGAACTCACACTGTGGAATAGGAAAGGTGATGGGGCCTGCTCCCAGCTTTCAGGAGCTCCAGGCTGCGAGACACACAGGTGCAAACAACACAGACTGCAATGAATGCTATCAAACGCCATGTCCCAGGCACACGATGGGTCATGGCCAGCTCACCCCCAACCCAGGCCCACAACGGGGGCTGGGGCAGGTGGGGAATAAATGGAGGGAGAGGGCTTGGTGGTTGGGCCTAGGAACCCGGAAAGCTTGTGAACCCCACGGTCCCCAGGCCCACAAGGGGCAGCTGTGAGACCTCTTTGGTGGCCTTGGGGATACTGTAACACTCATATCAGCCAGGGCAGCAGGGGGTGACTTCTGCTTCTTGGTGGAGCTGCTAGCATGGCAGCTGCCCCTGAATCTGCCCAGCTCAGTGATGGGTGGGCAGGGGGAGTCATCACCGCCTCCCCTCCCCACCCCTTCCTTGGCAGCAGCTGCCTGCTAATGAGTCAACCAGGCCGGCATGCTGTTTGTCTCCGCTGTCAGGAATGTTTCCGGATGGGGCTTTATTTTGGCTTCTGTTTTTCTCTGTGTTAACAGAGAAAGAAATGGCTTCAACGTCATGGGGTTTTCCCAGCAATTAGCCTCAGCGCAAACATGCAGCAAACCGGGATTGATTGAGTTCCTTCCCGCCCCTCCTCCACCCCAAGTGAGCACTTGGTCCGCTGCCACTAGGGTCAGAGCTGGACTTGGTTCCCATCCCCTCCTCCATAGAAGGAGGAAGCCTTGAGAGCAGGGGAACTGCGTTGGCCAAGACCAGGTCAAATGTACTCACCACTGGCCTTGTACCCACAAAGCCCTTTTCTTACCTGGTAATACCTGGCTCCCCCACCCACAGGAAGGCTCAGGCCTGACCTCACCCACTGCCCCTTAGCTGCCAAGGAGGAGGATGGGTCTGGAAAACTTCACTTGAATCCCCAAAAAGCTCTCCATTGCCTCCAAGTGACCCTCATTACAGGTCTCCCTGGGACCTCCGCAGCCCACACAGCCTTTGTGCAAATGGAGAAAGAGAGACCTGTTAGGTGATGGTGCCCCCCGCAGCTGCACAGCTTGGCAAGGAGGGCACAGGTTGACCGCCCCTGCTTCACCCAGTCCTGGGGGGGGTCTCGATAGCTCCTTTGTTATTTTTAAATTTTTTTGTAGAGGCGAGGTGGTCTTGCTTTGTTGCCAGGCTGGTCTTGAATGCTGGGCTCAAGTGGTCCTCTCATCTCTGCCTCCCGAAGTACTAGGATTACAATACCTCCTTGTTCCTTCAACCCTTCCCCCACATTTGAGCAGGAAAAGAAAATCAGGACCAGGTGCAGTAACGCATGCCTGTAATCCCAGCACTTGGGGAGGCTGAGGTGGACAGATCACTGAAGTTTAAGTTTGAGACAGCCTAGCCAACATGATAAAACGCTGTTTCTACTAAAAACACAAAATTAGTCAGGCGTGGTGATGGGCACTTGCAATCCCAGCTACTTGGGAGGCTGAGGCACGAGAATTGGTTGAATCTGGGAGGTGGAGGTTGCAGTGAGTCAAGATCGTGCCACCACACTCCAGCCTGGGCAACAGTGAGACCCTGCCACACACACACACACACACACACCACACACACACACACAGCAGGCAGTAATGAGGTCTCCCATCCCAGCCGTTCAGTTCTTCACCTGCTGCTACCATCTGCCTCCAAGATGTATCTAGAATAGAATCCATGCATTGCCAGCACTGTGGCTGCCCATCCCTCTTGCCTGGCGATAACATATTCATCTCTCTGTTTCCATTCCTGCCCTCCTTCAATCTGTTTTCCATGCCCGCCACGAGGACTTTTGTGTGTGTGTGTGAGATGGATTCTCACTCTATCACCCACGCTGGAGTGCAGTGGCGCAATCTCAGCTCACTGCAACTTCCACCTCCCGAGTTCGAGCAATTCTCCTGCCTCAGCCTCCCAAGTAGCCAGGATTGCAGGCACACGCCACCACACCTGGCTAATTTTTGTATTTTTAGTAAAGACAGGGTTTCACCATGTTGGCCAGGCTTGTCTTGAACTCCAGACCTCAGGTGATCCACCCACCTCAGCTTCCCAAAGTGCTGGGATTACAGACATGAGCCACCGCGCCTGACCAAGGGTATTTTTTAAAGAAGAAAGTTGAAAGCTGTTACTTCCCTGTGTAAATCCTTCCAAAGGTTCTCTAATCCATTTAGAATAGAATGCAAAGAAATCCTCGGAGGCCCTGAACCCTCCCCAGTTTCCTGCGCGTGCTTTCTGTCCTGCTCACTCTGCAAGCGCAAGGATCTCCTTTCCAATCTCGGTTGAGTCAAGCTCTGAGCCACCTCACACTGCCCTTCCTATTACCTGAGGCTGCCCACCCCTCCCTCCTGGTGGGGCTGCCTTCTTTGCACCCCTCTGGCCCTGCTTAAATGTCACTCCTCAAAGAGGCCTCCTTGGGCCACCCAAGCCAGAAAAGGTGTCACCTTTTATGCCTGCTCAGTGGCTGGTCCATCATGGGCCTTAATCACAATTTGTTATCTCAACAAATGAACCACTTTACAATGAAATAAAGACAAAGAGCCCTGGCTCAGTGGCTCGAGCCTGTCATCCCAGCACTTTGGGAGGCCAAGGCAGGTGGATCACCTGAGGTCAGAAGTTCGAGACCAGCCTGGTCAACATGGTGAAACCCTGTCTCTGCTAAAAATACAAAAATTAGCTGGGCGTGGTAGTGGGCACCTGTAATCCCAGCTACTCAGGAGGCTAGGCAGGAGAATTACTTGAACCCAGGAGGTGGAGGTTGCAGTGAGCTGAAATTGCACCATCGCACTCCAGCCTGGGCGACAAGAGCAACATTCGGTCTTAAAAAAAAAAAGAGGAAGAGAGCTTCAGGCCTGGCATGTTCCCCACCCACTCAGGTCCAGTCTAGACTCAGAAGTGAGTTGTGCAGATTGGGTAGCACACAGCCCCCCGGGGCCATTCTGTGGGTGGCTGTGGGAGTGTGCCCCACTGGTGCGGCACACAGCACAGAGGCTCTACGGGACGTCCCTATAAGGAACGTTTTGTGCATACCCCTGCTGACAAGGCACTCAGCCCAGGCTCAAAAGAGAAGAAAGGGAGGAACCCAAGACTCCTCCCAGATCATGGAGCAAGGGGTGATTTCAGAACCCCATTGCCATGTGGTTTGGCTAGTGGCTGGTTCCGCCTGGAAAACAGCACACAGCCTGCACAGTCTGGAAAACTGCCCCAGGCTGCCTGGCTAGGTGGATGCAGCCTGGCGTTAGCCTCAGAGGAGGGGAGATAGATGGCAATGATCCCAGGGAGCTTCCCAGCTGGGCAGGAAGATTCTGAGACTGTTTCCTTTGAGCGTGCAGGAGCCACTGCTTCCTTTGAGCGTGCAGTAATCCCGGGACTGTGTACTGCCCAATCCAGGTGAGCAAAGGAGGAGGAGGGTTAGGAGATGCATTTTTAATTTTTTTTTAGACTGAGTCTTGCTCTGCCACCCAGGCTGGAGTGCAATGGCACAATCTCGGCTCACTGCGACCTCCGCCTCCCGGGTTCAAGTGATTCTTCTGCATCAGCCTCCCCAGTAGCTTCAATTACTGGCACATGCCATCACGCCCAGCTAATTTTTATATTTTTAGTAGAAATGGAGTTTCACCATGTTCACCAGGCTGATCTTGAACTCCTGGCCTCAAGTGATCCACCTGCCTTGGCCTCCCAAAGAGCTGAGATTACAGACATGAGCCACTGCGCCTGGCTGGGAGATGCATGTTTTTACGGTGCCCAAAGCAAATGAGATTGATGTTCTAGCATTTGCTATGAACCAGCCCACTGTGCATCCATTTCCCCAGCACAGAACCAGAGACAGGGACGTCCAGGTCAGCCTGCCCTTGAGAGAACCACATACACAAAAACAAAACCCAGGGTGTAAAATCAGTGCCACTGCTCACACGGACAGGGAGTTTGTGCTTTTAAAAGCCTTTACCTAACTGTCCCTCTAAACAGCAAAGTACTCGATACCTTGAAATATGCATTTGATTTACATACATTCAATCTGCACAAGCAACTTTAGGAACACAATGGGTTTGGGCAAGGGGTCTACCTCTAGAAGGGGCAAATTGCTCAGTACTTCCTAATTGCCTGGCACTTAGTAAGTGCTGAATAAATCTTAACTATTATTATTAGTACCCTAACTAATAATTATCGAAAATTGGCTGGGTGTGGTGACTTCCGCCTATAATCCCAGCACTTTGAGAGACCAAGGTGGGAAGATCGCTTGAGCCCAGGAGTTTGAGACCAGTCTGCGTAACATGGCGAAACCCTGTCTCTGTTTTTCTTTAATTAATTTTTTAAATTATTGAGGCCAGGTGTGGTGCCTCACACCTATAATCCCAGCACTTTGGGAGGCCAAGGTGGGTGGATCACTTGAGGTCAGGAGTTCGAGTACAGCCTGGCCAACATGATGAAACCCCATCTCTACTAAAAATACAAACAAAAAAAAATTAGCCGGCTGTGGTGGCACATGCCTGTAATCCCAGCTACTCTGGAGGCTGAGGGAGAATGGCTTGAACCCTGGAGGCAGAGGTTGCAGGGAGCTGAGATCGCACCACTGCTAGCCTGGGCAACAGAGAGAGACTCTGTTTATATATAAATATATATATATATATGTATGTATATATATGTGTATATATATAAATATATAAATATATAAACATATATATATGTGTGTATATATATACACATATATATATATATATATATATATGTTTTTTTTTTTTTTTTTTTTTTCCTTTTTTTTGTTGAGATGGAGTCTTGCTCTGTCACCCAGGCTGGAGTGCAGTGGCATGATCTTGGCTCACTACAACCTCTGCCTACCAGGTTCAAGCAATTCTCCTGCCTCAGCCTCCTGAGTAGCTGGGATTATAGGCATATGCCACCACATCTGGCTAATTTTTTATTTTTATTAGAGATCAGGTTTCACCATGTTGGTCAGGCTGGTCTCAAACTCCTGACCTCATAATCTGCCCACTTCAGCCTCCCAAAGTTCTGGGATTACAGACATGAGCCACTGGGCCCAGCCATATTTTTTTTTCTTTGAAATTATTGAAATTCTACAGCTCAGAGCCAGAGCAATGGCCTTTGCTCCTTCCTGTCTTAGGCAGGCCGGTAGGTCTGCTGATCACCTTCCTTTGGAGCGACTCAGGGTGCACAGACTCTTCCCACTGAGCACAGCATCTCTACCTTGGGGTTTACACCCAAGCCAAGGGCAATGCCTGGGGATTCAGTCGAGTGACTGGCACTTACCTTTGTGAGGCTCAGCTGAGGACACTTGCACTTCCGTGTACTGCACATCTGAGTTCCGAGGCTCTGCTCAAAGAAACCACAGCATCTTTTGTTTAGATGGAATCTCTTGTGGGGGACCTCAGATCACAGAAGTAGAGACTTTGTTTATGAGACGGAGTATCACTCTGTTGCCCAGGCTGGAGTGCAGTGGTGCAAACATCTCCAGGGTTCAAGTGTTCTCCTGCCTCAGCCTCCTGAGTAGCTGGGATTACAGGTGCTCACCACCATGCTCCACTAATTTTTATATTTTTAGTAGAGACATGGTTTCACCATGTTGGCCAGGCTGGTTTTAAATGCCTGACCTCAAGTGATCCACCCACCTCAGCCTCCCAAAGTGCTGAGATTACAGACATGAGCCACTGCGCCTGGCCAGATTTTCATTCAAGTTATTAAAGTATTCTGTATTTTGAGGGGGCGGCCAAACACAGGCTTAATTCTATTCTGGATGGGGAAGGGAGTATACATCCCCACACTGGTCCAGGAGGCAGAGACAGGGCCTTGGGGCCCAAGGTCTCCTCCCTGACTGTTACCAGGATGTGGAGGGACCCTCTAGCCTACGTCCCTGTTTCTACAATGTGGGGACTTGCAGCAGGTCAATAGAGACAGAAAACAGCCCAATATCAGCCACAGTCATTCTCCCAGTTCAGTCTCACTCAAGATGCTGGAAGCCTTCTCCACAGCCACAGGAAAACAAAGGTACCTCCAAGACTGAGAGGGTCTCAGGAAATGGGGAACAGGGGTCACTAGCCTAAAAATACTTGGAGAGTATGAGGCATACAAGTGAATGAAATCACTCAGGGTACTATGGTGAAAGGTAGGAAAGACGTTTGTCTTCAAGTCAAAACTAACACTACTGTTTTGTTTTTAAAGCCCTAAAGAATAGTGATTCTCATCAGCTACTAAAACAATGATTCTGCAATCAAGGATACATTTCAGGCTGGGTGCGGTGGCTTATGCCTGTAATCCCAGCACTTTGGGAGGTTGAGGTGGGCAGATCACCTGAGGACAGGAGTTCGAGATCAGCCTGTCCAACATAGTGAAAGCCCGTCTCTACTAAAAATACGAAAATTAGGTGGGCGTGGTGGCACACACCTGTAATCCTAGCTACTTGGGAGGCTGAGGCATGATAATGGCTTGAACCCAGGAGGTTGAGATTGCAGTGAGCTGAGATCATGCCACTGTACTCCAGCCTGGGCGACAGAGTGAGACTCTGTATCAAAAAAAAAAAAAAAAAAAAAGAGCCGGGCGGGGTGGCTCACACCTATCTGTAATTCCAGAGCTGATCATGAGGTCAGGAGTTCAAGATCAGATTGGCCAATATAGTGAAACGCTGTCTCTACTAAAAATATTAAAAATTAGCCGGGTGTGGTGGCGGGTGCCTCTACTCCCAACTACTTGGGAGGCTGAGGCAGGGGAATCACTGAAACCCAGGAGGCGGAGGTTGCAGTGAGCCGAGATCACAGCACTGCATTCAGTCTGGGTGACAGAGCGAGACTTCATCTCAAAAAAAAAAAGAGGTCTTAACAGAATCCTTTCTCTTCATTAGGAGCCTTGGCTCCCACGGCAGCGGCCCAGAGCTGAAAGGAATTTTGAAAAATGATTTAGTCCAATCCCTCAGTGCTACAAGCAGAAGCCGGCAATTTATTGTCCATTGTCTTTAAAAATCTCCACCTCAATACCCAAGAGAAAAGAGGTCCCACTGCCTTACTCAGTAGCCTATTATGAGTCAGGAAGTTGTTTTGGGGGCATAACCCAGTTCTTCCCTACTTTGATTTAGGTGACTTTCCCACTGAGGACACCAGATAGCATCTCTGAGGAAGGCAACTGGATACCTCCATTGACACATGGGCTGGGTACAGGGTCATTAAGACAGGTGGGAAATTATCCACAGGCCTTCAAGTTTTGCTTTTCTTTTCCTTTGAGTCTTTTTTTTTAATGTAAAAGTTGGTCTAATAAAAACACATAATTAGATAATTACCTTTATTATCATTTATTGGTTTCATTGCATGGTTTCCGACATCATCATTGTGACCTAGGTGAAAAATAACAATTACGATGAGTGACAAGGGAAACTCTAGTTTTCTATAACCTTTTAAAACTCAGGGTCCCTATCAAAGTCAAGCCTGATTTCTTCAGTTTAGTGACAACCAGCATTGTCTCTGGGTCCTGGGTCCCCTAGTTGGTCCCCCTGTGGGCTCCCTTTGACCTGCTGTGCAGCCTTTTTCTTTTTCTTTCTTTTTTTTTTTTTTTTTTTTTTTTTGAGATGATGCCTCTCGCTATCACACAGGCTGGAGTACAGTGGTGTGATCTCGGCTCACTGCAGCCTCCCCTCCTGGGTTCCAGTGATTCTCCTGCCTCAGCCTCCCAGGTAGCTGGGATTATAGGCACCCATCACCATGCCCAGCTAATTTTTGTATTTTTAGTAGAGATGGGGTTTCACCATGTTGGCCAGGCTGGTCTCAAACTCCTGACCTCATGTGATCTGCCTGCCTTGACCTCCCAAAGTGCTGAGATTTATAGGAGTGAGCTACTGCACCCAGCCTGTGTGGTCTTTTTCTAACATGGGTGGGGTGTCTACCATCCCATGGCAGGGGCACTTCCGTTTGTGAACTATTTGGAATTCAGAATTGTTCAATGTGAGCAAATTCACGAGAAATTCTGGAAGGGACCAGCCAGTACTCAGAAACATGAAGGACACCACTTAACTAATCGTGTCTAGCTGGAGAAAGAAACAGCAGTATCTCCAGGTTATCATCTCAGTGGACATGGACAAAAACCATTTTTGTCCTTTTCATTAAGTTGTCCTTTATTAAAAATAATTCTTACAAATGTCACAAATAGTATTCCTGAACTCATGGCTTTCAATCATGTATTTGAATTTTACTATCATGATTACTAAAATATATTTATAAATTGAAATAATCTATGCAGAGATGCTGTAAGAAGAATTGGAGTATTTGCAAATTAGGAGAAAAATCCTATTTTCATATAAACCTATATCAACATTTAATTTAGTTAAATGTTATATATAAATAATACAAATCAACAGAAGCCCCTTACGCCAAAAAGGCATTATTTTCTCTGTAGCAGTAGATTACTTTTTGATAAATATTTACCTTTTTTTTTTTTTAGAGACGGGGTCTCACTTTGTTGCCCAAGCTAGTCTCAAACTCCTGGTCTCAAGTGATCCTCCCACCTCAGCCTCCCAAAGAGCTGGGATTATAGGCACTAACTACCATGCCTGGCCTGAATATAGTTTCTTTTTTTTTTAAGATGGAGTTTCACTCTTGTTGCCCAGGCTGGAGTGCAACGGCTTGATCTCAGGTCACTGCAACCTCTGCCTCCCGGGTTCAAGTAATTCTCCTGCCTCAGCCTCCACAGTAGCTGGGATTACAAGCATGCCTCACCATGCCTGGCTAATTTTTTGCATTTTTAGTAGAGACGGGGTTTCACCATGTTGGCCAGGATGGTCTTGAACTCCTGACCTCAAGTAGTCTACCTACCTCGCCCTCCCAAAGTGCTGGGATTACAGTCATGAGCCACCGTGCCTGGACTAGAACAGTTTCTTAACAATATATTTGCTGTTTTCTTTTTACTAGCACATTACTTTTATTACTACAAATATTTTATTTTCCTTTTTTTAAAGTTTATGATTCACTACTATACAAATTACTCAATTCTTTTTTTTTCTTTTTCTATTTTTAGTAGAAATGGGGGTTTCACCATGTTGGCCATGCTGGTCTTGAACTTCTGACCTCAGGTGATCCACCTACCTCAGCCTCCCAAAGTGCTGGGACTACAGGTGTGAGCCGCTGCACCCAGCTTGAAATACTAAATTCTTATAACGTATTTCTCAAACAAAATATGTCTCTGTAAAAATATATCCTACAAATTTCTTAATTTGTGGGATACTTATACAATTAGAAAAGAACATGAGCATTCTATAACCAAATCTGCTGATAAAGAAAGAAAAGTGGCCCAGTGCAGTGGCTCACACCTGTAATCCCAGAACTTTTGGAGGCCAAGGCAGAAGGATTGCTTGAGCCCAGGAGTCTGAAACCAGTGTGGGCAACATAGGGAGATGCTGTCTCTACAAAAAAAAAAAGTAGCTGGGCATGGTGGCACATGCCTGTGATCCCAGCTACTCGGGAGGCTGAGATGGGAGGATCACCTGAGCCTGGGAGGAGAAAAGGAAGGAAGGAAGGAGAGAGAAAGAGAAAGAAAGAAAGAAGGAAGGAAGGAAGGATGGAAGGAAGGAAGGAAAGAAAGAAAGAAAAGAAAGAAACAAAAGGAAGGAAGAAGGAAAGGAGGGAAGGAAGGAAAGGGAAGAAAGGAAGGAAGGAAAGGAAAGAAAGGAAGGAAGGAAAGGGAAGAAAGGAAGGAGGGGAAAGGAAAGAAGAAAAGAAAAGAAAATAAAAGAAGAAGAGTGGTCCAAATTTGGTCTGGGACAGGACCTATTGTGTGATGTATTATAGCCCCCTCTGGGAAGTAAGTAGCATCCCTGCTAAAATGCTTGAGCAATTTTCTTACTAACCTAATGGGATTAAGAACATTCTGCTGAGCTGAACCTGAAGCTAGTGATGAGCCTTAGAACCAGATATTTCTTCACTGGAGCACTTTCTTTTTATGCTTCTACTAAGAGAATATTGAAATTGGTTTCCCTTTGTGGCAAATTTGAAGTAAAACTGTCTTGTGCTTATAATAATTCCATCTGAGAAGATGTTTTGCCAATGTTTTAATTCAATATCTGGTCTCTGTCCAGCAAATGGAGAATTATACTATTGGGTTGGAGCAATATTCAAAGTCTTTGACCGTAACAAGGCATGATGATTATTCTCTCTCTTTCATCTACAGGAAGCTTAGAAGGTGGCAAAGTTAGAATAAAATGTGCTGTCTTTCCTTTTAAGCTTCTGTTTTATTAGCTCACTGCCCGGTGGCTGATGGGATGACATATCCTCGGTGAAGCCAGGGTTTCTCTTCCAACTTTAATCCCACCACTTACAGATTCTGCTTCTGAGGCGGCTAAGGAAGTATGTAGCAAGTTGGGGAAAATTAGCAATGGCAGAAGACTTTACCGTAATGACTGTTAGCTTCCATGCTGGGATCTGACATTTTCTCATTGTTGGAGTTCAGAAGTGGTACTGCTGGCCTTAAAATCAAATATAAAAAGGGAAAACAATAATATATATATATATATATATATATATATATATATATATATTTGTTGCTGTTGTTGTTGTAACCACAAACCAACAAAGTAATCAAGGGAAGATCATGAGAAAACCAGAAGAGTTTTCCAAGGTAAGGAAAACTTCACTGTCTTATTTGGAAAACTACTATATTTTTGCAGCTCCAAGGATTATGTGAAAAAACTTTTTTTTTTTTTTTTTTTTTTTGAGACAGAGTTTCACTCTGTCATCCAGGCTAGAGTGCAGTGGTGCAGTCTCGGCTCTCTGCAGCCTCCGCCTCCTGGTTTGAAGCGATTCTCCTGCCTCAGCCTCCCGAGCTGGGATTACAGGCGTGCACCACCACACCTGGCTAATTTTTGTATTTTAGTAGAGATGGGGTTTCGCCATGTTGGCCAGGCTGGTCTTGTACTCCTGATCTCAGGTGATCTGCCCACTTCAGCCTCCCAAAGCGCTGGGATTACAGGTGTGAGCCACCATGCTTGGCCGTGATAAAACTTTTTGCTATTAAAATAAGTATCAGGACCAAAGGCCACATGAACACCGGGAGGGCTTCATGGCCCACTCCCAAGCCCCTGAATTCCTTGTCCTGTGCTACTGTTTCTCTCCGGAACATAGCAATCATTTCCATACTTTTGGATTTGGGATTTCAAGAACAGTAAAGATAGTAAAACCATTTCTTAAAGGCCTCTATTTTGCCAAATTTAAAAAATGTTATGTACTACCTTTATAATTTCATAAGGAAAAGGAGATTTCACAAATAATTATCTAGGAAGGACGTGATCTCAGAATAAAAGCCATGCCTTCCCATGAAAGGACAATTGGTAATCTTCCACTGAGATACACACACACACACACACACACACACACACACACACACACACACACACACAACTCATAGCCAAGGAAGGCCTATATTTTTGTGAGTTTGCCAGGAGCCACTGAAAACTTCCTAATGACCAGAATCTCCCTCCAGACATGTCCACCCTGCTCACAGAGCAGCCGCCCCCTTCTTAGAAATATACTCACCTGGACATTTCCACCGGCATCTGCTTGGCTTTAAAAAAGAAAAAGAAAAACCAAAGTCAGTCTACGGTGCCCACATCCATACCACTATAATGGCAAAAACAGCGATTACTTTTGCACCAACCTAATAGAAAACACTTTTTCTTTTTCTCCTAGTAAGCTGTGAGGGAACACTCTTTTCAATGACATTTGACTTTCCAGAATATTGAATACCCAGAAAAAGAAAGAAAAGAAAGCCAAATATATTCACACTTTTACAAAAGACAGAAAAGAAAGAGGTATTCTCTTGGTCTTATACCAAGATATTTCCCCAGAAAGATGATATCTTGACTATTTTAGACAGAAGTGATTTTCATTGGTGAAATGGGATGGAAAAGAGTCAATAACACAAGAACCAGATTAGCCGTAAGCAGGCAGCTCGCTGTCTCTCTCTTTTTTTTCCTTGAGACAGAGTCTCTGCTATCCAAATGTCTCACACACACACACACACACACAAAGACAGAGTCTCGCTCTGTCACCCAGGCTGGAGTGCAGTAGTATGATCTGGGCTCACTGCAACCTCTGCTTCCTGGGTTCAAGTGATTCTCCTGCCTCGTCCTCCTGAGTAGCTGGGATTACAGGCGCCCGTCACCAGGTCTGGCCAATTTTTTGTATTTTTAGTAGAGACGGGGTTTCACCATATTGTGCAGGCTAGCCTTGAACTCCTGACCTCAAGTAATCCGCTAGCCTCGTCCTCCCAAAGTGCTGGGATTACAGGTGTGAGCCACTGTGCCTGACCACTCTCTTTGATTCCAGATAATTACAAAAAGTAAAGGCCAAATCAATCCCTGTGCTTGTAACTTCAAGCTAGCTAATGCCAGGGTGTCCTCTGTCTTCCCTGAGGAGTGGCAGTTTTCCTGACAAAAACCAGGGCCCCTCCTCATCCCATCTGCCCCTCCCATCCTAGGCAGCAGGACCAGAGGCTCCAAAAGAACCTACCTTATCCTACAAAAAAAAAATTTCGCAGAATTTACTGATGCTATGCCTTTTCCTTGAGTCTTGGACAGCTGACTCTGATTCCTGGTTATCAGCAGGTGATCCTGACTGCCTAGCCAGGCTTACTTGGCTAACCCCAACCACAGGGTAGAATTCACAGCACAACTGCCAGGTTAATGACAAAGCATTCAATGTGTGTGTGTAACATGTGGGTGTTATGCAAACGTATGTATGTCTCCAGACACTTGTAATACACTCTGTGTATTACAGGACCAGGTATGGGCAAATCTACAAAAATGGCTTCTCTATCCACACGAAGATGCAATTTCCCCCCAAATTTATCTTTTCTGGTTTGCCCGACGAGGAAAGTGATAGCTTTCACTTTTGCCTAGCTGAATCCAGGGGTCAGAAAAGCACCACGAATCCTTGGCTGGTTTCTTGGCAAGGACGACCAGTCAGAATGGAAGGAAAGAACTATGCTCACCTTTGGATTTCCTCAGAAAATAACATTTGGCCCCAACGATTAAGAGAGCAATGATGACTCCGATGACAACCACTGCAATAAGTCCTTTCTTCCATGGGGCAAGAACGACTGAAAACAAACAGACAAACATTTTTTTTTGGTATACAGGCTCTTCCTCTGCCAGGAAGAAATAATATCAGGCTTAAGCAACAAAAGTCAGTCAGATTCTCACAGCTCTTGTAACAGGCAGCTTGCCGTAGCATCTATCTACCTCCGAGGGGCTCTGCACTCACAGCAGGTGCAGAAATGATTGTTTCTGCTACAAATAGAGGTCAGCTGTGGTCCTCAAGGAGGGAACAAATCCACTTTGCTGGACTAGACTCTTTTTTTTTCTTTTTTTTTTTTGAGACAGGGTCTCACTCTGTTACCCAGGCTAGAGGCTGATCACAGCTCACTGCAGCCTCAACTTCCTGGGCTCAAGCACTACTCCCATCTCAGCCTCCCGAGTAGCTGGGACTACAGGAGCACACCACCATACTTGGCTATTTTTTGTTTGTTTGATTTTTGAGGCAGAGTCTTGCTCTGTCACCCAGGCTAGAGTGCAGTGGCATAATCTCTGCTCACTGCATCCTCTGCCTCCTGGGTTCAAGTGATTCTCATGTCTCAGCCTCCTGAGTAGCTGGGATTACAGGTGTGAGCCACCGCACCCAGCCTATTTTTGTACTTCTTGTAGAGACGGGGTTTCACCACATTGCCCAGGCTGGTCACCAACTCCAGGGATCAAGTGGAGTAGACTCCTTTTTGGCGTGTGTGTTCAGCCCTCTTCCTCTGCAGGAAACCAGCCCCACCCACATAAGTGGGCTTCCCAACCATGTCCATTCTGCCTGGCCCAATCCTCTTGGCCACAGAGGTGGGTGGATGTTTGACCCAAAGTGACTCAATGGTGAGTCTGCCAAGACTTTGTAATTGGAACAGTGTGACATTCTCCCAATTCCTTATAATAATCAATTCCTCTTTTTTACTTAATTCCAGTAGATTTCTGTCACTTGCAACCAAGAGCCTGGAGAACATTGGTCTCCCAGCCTTCAGTCACATGAGCTAAACTCCCCCGAACTCCCTCTTACAAGGGGTGTGTTTTCTTGTCTCGCCCTTGGGAGCCCACAGCACAGCTCGCTGTGGAGACCACGACTCACCTGTGACTGTCAGTATTTTGCTTCTGGGGATGCTGGAGGCTTGGTTGGCTCTGTTGAAGGCTGTGCAGTAATACTGTCCCTCCTGCTCCTTGCTAGCCTTTGACTTGGGCCAAAATGCCTGGGTGTCATTCAACGTTGTTTGGTAGAAGGGTTTGGTCTCCTTTTCTCTGTAAAAGCTATAGGTGATGGGAGCAGATCCTTCATTCACAGCGCACTGCAGCACAATGTCTGCACCAGACTCCACCACCTTATTTGACAGGATAGAAATCTGGACCTCATCCACCGGGGCTGAAAAGCAGGAAAAGGATTCACACTGAGCAAAGAAGGGCAGAGGAAGAGGAACAGGACACAGCCACTGCACAGGGCCGGCTCCCTCCCAGCTGTGACCTGGACTTGGATTGTGCCCTTCATTCCAGTCAGTCCTTGCATCCCACTTTCTTCACATTTCCTCATCTGATTAGCCCAGAAGGGCAGCAAAGCAACAGACGCCTCCTGTTCTCACTTGATGATTAAACACAACACACAAAGGACATCTACCTCCCTTCACTTACCCCTCAAGGCTTATGGGACACTTGGCTTTACTATAAGATTAACTTCAGGCTGGGCGCAGTGGCTCACACCTGTAATCCCAACATATTGGGAGGCCAAGGCAGGCGGATCACAAGATCAGGAGTTCAAGACCAGCCTGCCCAATATGATGAAACCCTGGCTCTATGAAAAATACAAAAATTAGCCAGGCATGGTGGCAGGTACCTATAATCTCAGCTACTCGGGAGGCTGAGGCAGAAGAATCACTTGAACCTGGGAGGCGGAGGTTGCAGTGAGCCAAGATCGTGCCACTGTACTCCAGCCTGGGTGACGGAGTGAGACTCCATCTCAAATAAATAAATAAATAAATGAGTAACTTCAGCATTCTGCTGGGGTCTATTTTGTGTATGTACGTAGGTGTGTGAGTGTGGTTGATTTCTCTCCCTCTGCTTACAAAAATGCATGATACTTCTTCCAGATTTTTTTTTTCCTGAGACAGAATCTCGCTCTTATCACCCAGACTGGAGTGCAGTGGTGTGATCTCAGCTCACTGCAACCTCTGCCTCCTGGGTTCAAGCAATTCTCCTGCCACAGCCTCCCGAGTAGCTCGAATTACAGGCACACACCACCACATCTGGCTAATTTTTTGGATTTTGTTGTTGTTTTAGAGATGCCATGTTGGCCAGGCTGGCCTTGAACTCCTGACCTCAAGTGATTTGCCCGTCTCAGCCTTCCAAAGTGCTGGGATTACAGGCATGAGCCACTGTGCCAGGCCACAGACAACCCTGACCCACTGCCTTCTCTAGCTATCAGCCATTTTTTCTCCTTTTCCTTTATGCTTTGACGCCCTTATTTCCCACTTTCTTATTACCCCTGAAATCTGACTGCACTCTTGTGTAGTCACAATCTTGTGACACCATACTCTAGCTCAAGTTTGGAAGAAACTGGGAAGGTCACTTGACTCCCAACCGATGTCCCCAAGTCCCCTGCAGATTAAATTCAGGGGTGGATGCTCTTCCTCCAGGCTCCCAACCTTGGCCTCTCTGCAGCTCACTGTTGCCCAGATCTTACTGTGGAACTCCGCTTTTTCTGGGCTTCCTCATGACTCTGATTCTCTTCCTTTCTTACCTGGCAGCCCTTTCTTATTCACTAGTTATTCTTTGCTTTGCCCTGAAGTACAAACCTTCTGCAAAATCCAGTCCTGAGTTTTCCATCCCCACTCTCCTCTTGGGTGATTTCACCTGCAATCATAGTTTCTGTCTCTGAGCCACCGACCCCTAATCCTATGGCTCCTGTCCAGGTTACTTTCCCAAACTCCAAGTCTCACTTAGTACCTGGGCATTTCCACTTGGAAGCCCAGCCAGCCTCACTCCCTGCAGGTCCAAGCAGAACTCGGCTACCCCCCTGTATCCGCTTTTCCTAGCTCCATGCTCAACTACCAAAATTTGGATCCTAAATTGTCTTCCCAAGTAGACTTTCCTTCTACTGTGAGAGAAGACTGGTCAGCAGATGCTGTTGTGACTTATGAGTCACTCTGCTGTGAGTGCAGGCTGTGGTGAGACCATGGAGGAAGCCAGGCACCAGACCTGGGACAGCAGTGGGCTCCAATCCCAATCCCATCACCCACCAGCTCTCTGTCCCAGGCCTCAGGCGCATCATGATAAAACAACAAGTCTATTACTGGTCTTCTGTGGTTATAGTGAGTTTTCATTGGAGCAGTTTACTACAGTACTTCACACAGGGTTGGACACATGGTCACTAAATGTCAGCCACTCATATCGACCCAGTTTAAACCAACAGCTTCACATGGGCTTCTGTGTTAGCTTCTAACGTACCATGAGGTCTGAAGTCCCCCACGCCTGTTCCCTGACCCAGCCACCAAGTGGATCTTTCCGAGAACTCTTTGCATACTGTCCTTCCTTCCGTCTCCCGGCTTTTCACTGCATGCAGGTCAGTTCCCAACTCCTAAGACTTGGCACTTGATGCCCTTCACACGTGGGCTCAGCCACGTTTTCAGTTCATATCTAGTGAATCTCCATTCCCAACTGCCAACCTTTGTTTCCAGCCATCTGATTTCCCACAGTCTTTTTTTTTTTTGGAGATAGAATCTCACTCTGTCACCCGGGCTGGGGTACAGTGGCACAATCTTAGCTCACTGCAACCTCCACCTCCTGGGTTCAAGCGATTCTCCCGCCTTAGCCACCTGAGTAGCTAGGACTACAGGTACCTGCCACCATGCTGGGCTAATTTTTGTATTTTTAGTAGGGGGGCGGGTTTGCCATGTTGGCCAGGCTAGTTTCAAACTCCTGGGCTCAAGTGATCCACCTGACTTGGCCTCCCAAAGTGCTGGGACTGTAGGCATGAGCCATCACACCTGGCCGCCCACAGTCTTTTGAATTGCCCCATGGAAACTTCGGCTCATGTGTTTGCTGGAGATATTCAGCCATCCTCAGCCATCTCTGTCCACCCATTCTCAAGCCTTGGGTCCTAGCCCAGCTCTTTCCCAATGTTTCCCACTTAACTTAGATGACGTCTGACACACCCTGAATTACTATCACCATCACTATAAAGGATATAGTTTATGTCACAATTAACCAAACAGTATCTCTAACATTTTTTTCTATGTTTATTTGTATTATGATTCAGATATTTTTCCATCTTTAATTAGATCCTGTGTTTCTTATTAAAGCATTGAAACAAAGAATATGTCTTCATATTTTTTTTGGTATGCCTCACAGCATTAGGTGCTTAGTTTATGTTAATGTTAACTTTTTTTTTTTTCAAGATGGAGTCTTACTCTGTCGCCCAGGCTGGAGTGCAGTGGCATGATCTCGGCTCACTGCAACCTCTGTCTCCCAGGTTCAAATGATTCTTGTGCCTCAGCCTCTTGAGTAGCTGGGATTACAGGTGTTTGCCACCACACCCAGCTAATTTTTTGTATTTTTAGTAGAGATGGGGGGGGTTTCAACATGTTGGCCAGGCTGGTCTCGAACTCCTGACCTCAGGTGATCCACCTGCCTCAGCTTCCCAAAGCACTAGGATTACAGGCCTATGTTAATGTTAATTGAAAAGGTATGGCCACTATTAGACCCTACATGAATAGAAGCAGGAATCCCTCCCTCCTACTGACATCCAGAGCAGCACGTGTAAATAGTTACTAAACAAGAAGGACGAAGAGGAGGAAGCCTTATTAAACTTTTTACAAAAGGATGCAAAGTATCTAAGATATGCAAGCAATGGCACTCCTGAGGCCTTCTGAGAGGCAGGAGACAGAGGCTCAAGAAAAACTATCCACCACCAAGACAATGGTATATTTCTCTTGCATATGATGAGAATCCCAGGTAAATGTTAGCTGTTCCCATGAGACCACAGCCTATAGCTCTCATTGCTGCGGATTCCACACAAGACAGAGTTGTCCAGCTAGGGGTCACAACAGTAGAGTCCTGATCTACAATTCTCAGAACAGTGTATCTGAAAAGGAGAAAGCGCTAAGGGAGCCGAAATGCACAACTTCAGTGCTTCCTGCTACAGGACACTTTCACACTTCTCATATTTTAGCAGTTCATTGAAAGCTTCTAGAAAGAGATTACACTGTCCCCATCAATAGCCCCCAAATATTTTCCAGCCTCCTTTACTGGGCCTTGGCCCTGCTTTGGTGCATATCTAGCATATGGACTTTGTATAAGCACCCCCTACTTCTCTCTTTTTTTGTTTCAGATGGAGTTCTGCTCTTTTTGCCCAGGCTGGAGTGCAATGGCGCATCTCGGCTCGTGCAACCTCCGCTTCCTGGGTTCAAGCGATTCTCCTGCCTCAGCCTCTCAAGTAGCTGGGATTACAGGCACCCGCCACCATGCCCAGCTAATTTTTCTACTTTTAGTAGAGACAAGGTTTCACCATGTTGGCTGGTCAGGCTGGTCTCGAACTCCTGACCTCAGATGATCCACCCACCTCAGCCTCCCAAAGTGCTGAGATTATAGGCATGAGCCACCGCACCTGGCCCCTTACTTCTCTTATTGTCCCCGCAATCCTTGGGTAACCCTAAACCTTCAAAAAGGTTAACAAATGCCCCAAGCCAACATGATTTCTTCTCATAGCACAGTAACTTACCTATCACCTTCACCCTCAGAACCTCACTTAACAGTTGGCCGTGGGAATGGCAATTATTCACAGCACAATAGTATCTGACATCTTCAGTGGGGTTGTCTTTGAATGCCACAGGATCATTTGAGCTCTTGGTACAACTCTCCAAACTTTCGGTATTTTTAAAAAGCTGATAAGAAATAGGCGAAGTTCCATTGATTGATTGGCAACTGACTTCGATGGTCTGTCCTTTTATGACCTCAAACTGGGCATCATGAGAAATCCTCGGCCTGGAGAGCATTTCTAGAACAGAGGGAGAAACCATCCTAAAGGCACTGAAGGGAAAAGCAAAACATACAGCCCAAGAGTTTCCTTCTCTAAAACCTGGGCTTTGCTTTCTATCCCTGCTGTAATTTCAAATGCCTGCCTGCTTTATTTAGCCTTATAGGACACCTGTGAGACTGACAGGCTGTGTGTGTGTGTGTGTGTGTATGTGTGTGTGTTGTGTGTGGACGTGTGCATGTGTGTTGTGTGTGTGTGCCCGTGCCTGTGTTGTGTGTGTGTGTGGTGAGAAGGGAAAGGGGAAGAGAAGTGCAATAAGCAAAATAGAGAATGACAGAAATTCAAGGAAAACATTACAATCCCAGAAATACATGTTTATATTTTACCATAGCTCACATGCACATGCACACATACATATGCTTTTCTTGTGTTGAGCAAAGACACAGAAAGCATAGGAAAAGTATAACAAGTAGCCAAACAAAACCTGTGTGTGTGTGTGTGTGTGTGTGTGTGTGTGTGTGTGTATTTGAGACAGGGTCTCACTCTGTTACCCAGGCTGGAGTGCAGTACTGCAATCAGGGCTCACTACAACCTCCCAGAATCAAGCAATCCTCCTACTTCAGCCTCCCCAGTAGCTGCAACTACAGGTGCACATCACACCTGACTAATTCTTTATTTTTTGTAGAGACAGGGTCTCACTGTGTTGCCCAGGCTGGTCCTGAACTCCTGGACTCAAGTGATCCTCCCATGTCAGCCTCCCAAAGTGCTGGATTATAAATATAAGCCACCACACCTGGCCCAGGAGATATATAATATATGTGTATGCATATATATGTACATACACACACATATAGACACACACATATAGACACACACACATGTGTGTGTGTGTGTGTGTGTGTGTGTGTATTTATTTTTTTATTTTTTTTTTTGAGACGAAGTCTCACTGTGTCACCCAGGCTAGAGTGCAATAGCGCAATCTTGGCTCACCGCAACCTCCGCCTCCCAGGTTCAAGGGACCCTGCCTCAGCCTCCCGAGTAGCTGGGATTACAGGTGTGCACCACCACACCCAGCTAACTTTTGTTGTATTTTCAGTAGAGATCAGGTTTCACCATGTTGGCCAGGCTGGTCTCAAACTCCTGACCTCAGGTGATCTGCCGGTCTTGGCCTCCCAAAGTGCTGGAATTACAGGCTTGAGCCACCATGTTCGGCCGATATATATATTTTTAAATACTTCTTGGCCTGCCTTTTGAGTTAGGTGGTTAGAGCATTGACAATAGGTTCAGTTGAAGCTACAATAAAATCTTAGCTGGATAAAACACAGCCACAGGTTAAATGAAAGGATCACAACTGAACAATAATAGTGACAGTGACAACTTGACTAGAGATCTAGAATCATCTCGAATCTCGCCACGTAAAGTGTGGTCCAGGGACCAATAGCATACACATCACAAAAAATGCCAGTTAGAGATGCAGAACCTGGCCCCATCTGGACCTAAAATACTTAATCAGAACCTGTATTTTAACCAAGTCTTGCACACACATTCAGGCAGGCACCTGGAATCCCAGCTACTTGGGAGGCTGAGGCAGGACACCCTGGGGCAGGAACCTAGGAGACAGAGGTTGCAGTGAGCTGAGATCATGCCACTGCACTCTAGCCTGGGCGACAGAGTGAGACTCTGTCTCAAAAAAAAAAAAAAAAAAAAAAAAAAGTTTAACATTGGCTAAGTAGCGTTTCCTTCCTGAGCTTTTGGGTGGGTACTTGCTCCAGCAGGCAGAACCTTGCCAGAATCTTAGCAAGTCAGAACCCACATCATCATCAGTGAATCAGTACTCAGAGCGGGAATACCTCCTTGTTTCTTTGGCCTTTTGATTTCACCCTTCTTCCCTCTAGTTCTTACCCTGCCTGAGTCTGATCAGACCGGACAGGGCCGGCGGCTGCAGATAAATTTCCTTTCTCCCATTCAGCCCCGGATGCCCTCTGAGTCAGCGCTGATATACTCACCACACACGACTATCTGGACTGTGTTGCTTTTCTTGACTACTTTGCCAATACCTGCAGTGCAGATATACGTCCCACTGTCCCACTCTGAGACTCTCTTCCTGAAATTCGAAGTCTGTGACACAACCGTGTCTTCTTTCAGGATGGTGAAGTTGGCTACTGTAGGCATTCCTGGGATGGAGCAGTGTAAGGACAGTGCTTCACCTTGGTCCAGACGTGTGGAGGAAGGTTCCAGTTTGGGCTTGGAAAACAGTTCTGAAAAACAGTGAGTGGGAATGGAGTGAGATGTGTCTGTCCACCACGGCAAAGCCCCTTCCTGGAGAGGCCCTTGGCTCAGGTGCTGTTGGAAGAATCAACTTCCAACTTTCAGCAAAAAGTTTTCCTTTGCTTCTCATATACCTCAAGATCACCCCAGCAAGGATCATTCTTTGCCTAGGATTCCAATGGCAGGTTTTCCTTTCTTGTTAATCCAATTTCTTTCAATGAGAAGGATTAGAAAAGTTTTGCAACTTGAGGTCAGGTGCAGTGGCTTCTGCCTGTAATCCCAGCACTTCGTACAGAGGTGGGTGGATCACCTGAAGTCAGGAGTTCGAGACCAGCCTGGGCAACATGGTGAAACCCCGTCTCTACTAAAACTATAAAATAAGCCAGGCATGGTGGCAGGCACCTGTAATCCCAGATACTCGGGAGGCTGAGGCAGGAGAATTGCTTGAACCCAGGAGGCAGAGGCTGCAGTGAGCCAAGATCGCGCCACTGTACTCTAGCCTGGGCGATAAGAGTGAAACTCCCTCTTAAAAAAAAAAAAAGTTTTGCATCTTGTAATGCAGCAAATAATGATTCATGCATTCACTCATTTATTTGTTCACTCGCTCATTTCACCCCACAAGTATTTATTGCAGGTTCTCTCTGTGGTGGGCCCGTTGCTAGGCACTGAGAGATAGCAATGAATCAGAAACAGTCTCTGACTTCAAAGCGCTTAGTTAGTGGTTGATTCAGATGCATTGTTTGTGGCAGAGCCCATGAGAAAAACACTGAACCTAGGCTTGGGGAATCAGAGAAAGGACTCTTGGAGAAAGTTATCCAGAGAAAGTCTCTGAGACAGAACGTGTCAGTCCATCCGGGCTTCTACCACAAAATGCTGTAGACTGGTCTAATTATGTCTGTGAATACTTCAAAGGTAAAACCAGGTCTTAGGTGGCCCAGTAAGTTGCCCAGCATACAGAAGGTGCTCAGTATGTGTTGAATTGGTACTTTTCTTTAATGAGATCATATAAATTGTATCAGTAAAAAAATACCATGAGCCATCAAAATATAAGCCATTATCAATAATTACATTGCTAGCACACACTATAGACCAGTAGGACCCAGTGTATATGCCAATATCCCAGTTGGGTAGTTGGCAGCCTACCTGTGGTGCTGGGGACTGTTGCTGACACTGCACACTCAACACCTGACACATAGGAGGCTTTTAGTAAATAAGTGAACAAATGAACGAATGAATATATGAATGCAGACACGCATGAACACCTTCACGTTGCAACCAAGAAGGGCTGACTCTCTATCCCCCTGAAAAACTGTCATTCAACATCATTCCTTTATCCAACAAAGATGTATTCCATCCCTACTGTGTGCCAGACACTGTTCTAGGTGTTAAGGGCATAGCATTGAACAGAATAGATAATGTTCCTGCCCTCAGCAGCTTACATTCCAGTGACTGCATACACACAATAAACAAGAAAGGTAGAGTATATTTTTGGTGCTAAGTACTTTAGAGAGAAATAAAGCCAGGTAAGGGGGGTTAAGAGCCTGAGGGAATTTTCCAGCTCATGGATTTAAAAGCCAAACAGGCCTGAGGGTAATTCTTGTTCTACCCCTTGGTAACCCTGCAATCTGACCTCTCAGTCTGAGTTTCCACATCCATAAGGTGGGCATCCTTATGCCTATCTCCTAGAACTGTTATGAGCATGAAATGAAAAGATATATAAACCTGGGCCAGGCACAGTGGCTCACGCCTATAATGCCAGCACTTTGGGAGGCTGAGGCAGGCAGATCACTTGAGGTGGAGTTTGAGACCAGCCTGGCCAGCATGGTGAAACCCTGTCTCTACTAAAAATACAAAACATGAGCGGGGCATGGTGGCGTGCACCTGTAATCCCAGCTACTCAGGAGGCTAAGGCAGGAGAATCACTTGAACTTGGGATGCAGAGGTTGCAGTGAGCCGAGATCACGCCACTGTACTCCAGCCTGGGTGACAGAGTGAGACTTTGTCTCAAAAAAAGAAAAAAAAAAAGAAAAAGAAAATGTATATAAACCCATCATACAGTGTTCAACAAAGGGGAATTGTTGTCTTTTTTTTTTTTTTTTTTTTTTTTTTTGAGACAGACTCTCACTCACTCTGTTGCCCAGGCTGGAGTGCAGTGGCGCGATCTCGGCTCACCGCAGCCTCCACCTCCCAGGTTCAAGCAATTCTTGTGCCTTAGCCTCCTGAGTAGCTGGGATTACAGGCGCGTGCTGCCACACCCAGCTCATTTTTGTATTTTTAGCAGAGATGGGGTTTCACCATATTGGCCAGGCTGGTCTTGAAGTTCTGGCCTCAAATGATCTGCCCACCTTGGCCTGCCAAGTCCCGGGATCACAGGTGTGAGCCACCACACCCATCCATGTTATGATTATTTTTGAGTTTACTAATGCTTTCTCATTTGTGGCCCTGTCGTAGGACCCATGTCTGGGATTCAGCATTGTGCTTGGCACAGGGGACAGAGAAATATAACAGAGTAAGGAAATATTAACCAGTATTCATAGAATCTTACTCTGTAAAAGGCTCTCACTTAATCATTATAGCAGTCCTAAAACATGAGTGCTGCCATGATCACCATCTCACAGAGCTGTGGCACGTTCAACAACTCACCTAAGGTCATAGAAGCAGTGAGTGGCAGGGTTGAGATTTGGTGTCGGAGCCCGCACCCTCAACAAGCACAGTGGACTGTTAACTCACTCTGCATTGACTTCTTCCCATGAGCACCAAAGCCCCCACCTGAGCACATTCATTCAGATAAGCAGGGGCGGAAAATGTATCAACTCTCTTCCGCCATGCTGGATGGCAGCTGGGTGGCTTCTGAGCCCGTCATGTGCCAACCCGCTCCCGCAGCAGCAGCCCTACCTGTTATGTTGACGACGATGCTGCTGACCTTGGCTATGCGGCTGGACTCCACTTTGCACGTGTAGTTGCCACTGTGCTCCACCATGGCCATGACTGAGTACACAGCCTCGTTGCCATGTTTGCTGTTGGCCACAATTGCCTTGTCCTTCTGAATTATGATTTCTGGAAACTCCTGAGCCAGGTGAGTCACTTGAATGGTGCACTTAATGTGGAGCTGATCTCCCTCCATGATCATTCCGGCGGGGCTGATGTGGAACTTGGGCATAGAGAAGGATTCTGCCAGAGAAGAAGACAACCTGGTTGGACTCAGGTACAAACCTGGGCAACAGGAAGCTCTTCTGCTCTTTTCCTGCTCCCTGTTATCCAACTTCTATTGTTCCTAACTTTTTTTTTTTTTTTTTTTTTGAGACGGAGTCTGGCTTTGTTGCCCAGCCTGGAGCACAGCGGTACGATCTTGGCTCACTGCAACCTCCACCCCCCAGATTCAAGCAGTTCTCTTGCCTCAGCCTCCCGAGTAGCTCGGCTAACTTTTTGTATTTTTTTTTTAGTAGAGATGGGGTTTCACCGTGTTGCCCAGACTGGTCACAAACTCTTGAGCTCGGGCAATCTGCCCACCTCAGCTTCCCAAAGTGCTGGCATTACAGGCGTGAGCCACCGCACCCAGCCTTTCCTAACTAACTTTAAAACTTCAACCTTTTCTCTCTAAAACTTTTGCCTGGGCTGCTCTCATACTCCCTCCCTTCTCGCTCACTCTTGCGTCTTCAGGCTTCTTCACTGCAATTCTCTGGCTTTCTGAAGCTTCCCAAAGGCCAAACACCTTCTCTAGATCTCACCTGCAGAACCTTCTTCAGATGACTTCAGAAATAACCACAGTATTTAGACATGATCTTCCTCCTGCCCACTATGGATTTTCTAGACTCTTCTCAGCACTTTATGGAAGCTTGGCATTTCAGCATGAAGATACTATAGCTTTTAAAAGTTCAGCTATGTGAAATGGGCTACCTCATGGAAATGCATATTTGAATAATTGCATGCCTCCAAAAAAGTGGCTTCTAGTCTTTTCTATTTCATTTTTGTAAATGCTGGCCATCATTCACTAAACTGATTTCAGGACTTATGCAGTTTGAAAAACAATTTTGCCCCAGCATGTGGCTTTACGCCTATAATTCTAACACTTTGGAGCTCAGGAGTTCTAGAACAGCCTGGGCAACATAGTGAGACCCTATCTCTATTAAAAAAGAAAAATAGTTTTAGTCAAGTATAGGTCAGATACCAACTGGGGCATAGGATCTTCAGGGAAGTAGGGATAGGTCCTAGGCTATCATTTCCACTAACAACAAAAAACAAGCCCAGGGCATAAACTCAACATATGCACAGATTCCAACTACGTAAAATACAAAATAGGGACATTTAAAAAATGCTAAAAGTGAATTTAGAGTAATCTAATACTTTAATATTCATTAGTGGTTTTTAACATCATAAAATCAATTCATGGCCGGGCGCGGTGGCTCACGCCTGTAATCCTGGCACTTTGGGAGGCTGAGGTGGGCAGATCACCTGAGGTTGGGAGTTCAAGATCAGCCTGGCCAACATGGAGAAACCCCATCTCTTCTAAAAATACAAAATTAGCTGGGCGTGGTGGCGCATGACTATAATCCCAGCTACTCTGGAGGATGAGGCAGGAGAATCACTTGACCCTGGGAAGTGGAGGTTGCGATGAGCCGAGATCACGCCATTGCACTCCAGCCTGGGCAACAAGAGTGAAACTCCATCTCAAAAAAAATAAATAAATAAAAAATAAAGTCAATTAATAATAAGAAGTTATCATAAAATAACAGCCTGCCTTCTCAAGTAAAAGGAAAAAAGGGGAAGGCATCCTTTACATCGTTTAGGACTCTCAAATTTTGGGTCTTCTGGGGAACCTTAATAATAGCTGAAGGGTATTTTTCTTTCACCCAAATCAACTCCAGATGCACCAGAGATTTAAATACAGGGGGAAAAGAAATGAAACCACAGCACAGTAAAAGAAAACATAGGTGACATTTTTTTTCCTTTAATAATCTTGACATGGCCAGGCACAGTGGCTCATGCCTGTAATCCCAGCACTTTGGGAGGCCGAGGCAGGGGGGATCACCTGAGGTCATGAGGTCAAGATCAGCCTGGCTAACGTGGTGAAACCCTGTTTCTACTAAAAATATAAAAAATTAGCTGGGCGTGGTGGTGCACGCCTGTATCCCCAGCTATTCAGGAGGCTCAGACAGGAGAATCACTCGAACCCAGGAGGTGGAGGTTGCAGTGGGCCCAGATTGTGCCATTGCACTCCAGCTTGGGCAACAAGAGCAAAACTCCGTCTCAAAATAATAATAATAATAATAACAATCATCTTGACACATGGAAGACCTTCAAGTATGAAACACAAAACTGAGGTGCCACAAAGAAACACAATAGGTAAATTTGACTAGCTGAAGGTTAAAAACTTCAGCATGGAAAACTTATAAAACTAAAAGAAAAATGACAAACTAGAGAAAGTATTTGCATAATCTCTCTGACAAAGCGCTAATTAATTTCTAAAAGGCTCAGCTGGGGGCAGTGGCTCATGCCTGCAACCACAGCACTTTGGGAGGCTGAGGGAGGAGAATTGCCTGAGCTAAGGAGGTTAAGACCAACCTGGGCAACACAGTGAGACTCTCCATCTCAAAAAACATATTATAAAATATTTTTTAAAATAAAGGGCTTGAACAAATCAATCAGGAACAATAAAAATAACTTTAGTCAAATTTACCTATCTTGTTTCTTTAATGGCACCTGAGTTTTGTGATTCACAATAAAAATAACAAAGTATATATGAACAGGCAGTTTATGGGGGAAAAAAAGTAACAGATGAATAAACAAACTCAACCACACTAAAAACTAGAGAAATACAAATCACCACAACAATGGTTTATATCACTATACCTCAACTAGATTGTCAAAAATAATAAAACATTGAAATACTCTGCTGGGTGCCAGGTGCAGTAGCTCATGCCTATAATCCTAGAACTTTGGGAAGCCGAGATGGGAGGATCACTTGAGGCCAGGAGTTCGAGACCAGCCTGGTCAACATAGCAAGACCCTCATCTCAAAAAAAAACAGAAAGAAAGAAAGACAGACTCTGTTGGTTAGGATGTGGGAAAACAAACACGGGTATCACTTTCGATAAAAATGTTCAACCACCCGAAGAGCCTTTGGCAATATCTAGCACTTTGGGAATATCAAGCCAAGCATGGTCGGCCAAGCCTTTTATAAATTAAAGGAATTAGCTCTTTGTCAAAGGTACTATGCAAATATTTTTTCCAGTTTGTTATTTGTCTTATTTTACGATAAGTTTTTCATGCTGAAGTGGTTTTTTTGTTGTTTTTTTTGAGATGGCGTCTCAGTCGCCCAGGCTGGAGTGCAGTGGCATATAGACTCACTGCAACCTCCGCCTCCTAGGTTCAAGTGATCCTCCCACCTCAGCCTCCTGAGTAGCTGGGACTACAGGTGCCCACCACCACACTTGGTTAATTTTTGTATTTTCAGTAGAGACAGGGTTTCACCATGCTGGCCAGGCTCGTCTCGAACTTCTGACCTCAGGTGATCCACCGCCTTGGCCTCCCAAAGCGCTGGGATTACAGGTGTGAGCCACCACATCTTGCCTCATGCTCAAGTTTTTAATCCACTGAAAATGCAAAAAGCATTTGATTCAACAATTTGACTGCTAAGAATTAACCCCGGCCCGGCACGGTGGCTCACGCCTGTAATCCCAGCACTTTGGGAGGCCAACACGGGTGAATTGCCTGAGCTCAGGAGTTGGAGACCAGCCTGGGCAACACGGTGAAACCCCATCTCTACTCAAATACAAAAAATTACCCAGGCGTGGCAGAGTGCGCCCGTAGTCCCAGCTACCCAGGAGGCTGAAGCCGGAGAATCGCTTGAACCTGGGAGACAGAGGTTGCAGTAAGCCAAGATTGTACCACTGCACTCCAGCCTGGGTGACAGGGCCAGACTCCATCTCAAAAAAAAAAAAAAAATAGTTGCCAAAGTACACAAGTTATAAGTACAAATATTTATACTGTAGGATTGTTGTCATAGCAAAAACTGAGAAAAATACCTAAATGTCCATCAACAAAAGATAAGGTAAAAATCACTTAAGCCCAGGAGTTTGAGGGTTACAGAGATGGCCCATCCCTACAGTGAGTTCTGAGCTCTAAAAAATGATATAGATCTTATATTTCTTCATACTGACCAAAGTCCATAAGATTTTGTCAAGTTTTTAAAAAATTATAAAATAGTGTGATAGGTCCCCATCTTTTGTAAAAACAAAACTTGTGTGCGCGTGTGTGTGTGTGTGTGTGTGTGCATGATATACAAATATATATAGAAAAGTCTAGAGGATCATGCGTGGTTTTTTGTCACTTTATCTACATACTTTATATCCTGCTCTTTTTCCGAAAATTCTACCCAGAGCACATATGATTCAATAATAGTACAGACACACACACACCATAGGCAGGATAAAGTGGGATGCCAAAAGAAGGGGACCATTTATGACAAACTGTAAGGTTCCCTGCTTTGGAAATATTTGCAAATATCTAGGCGGGTGTGGCTTCCCTGACTTCTCATGCTTGACCAATGAGCCCGGGGCCTGGGAGTGGCTGACTACCTATGCTAGAGTCCTGCTTGTCCTGGACACTCCCCCGGCTTTCCTCTGCTGCTGCCCCCTTCTCTTGTGAGAGCATTTCTCATTTGTTTGGTGTCTGTCCAATGCAAGTCTATGTTAAACGTTGGGACACCAAGGCTGAGGACCTGGCCCCTCTTCCTCCCGATCTCCTCCAGACCCAACTTCCTGGTGTCTGACCCTCGATGGCTTAAAGCAGTGGCTTCCAAACCACATGTCGCATAATGCATAAGTGTAGTGCATCATGGCTGGTGTTTATAAAGACTGAAATAGGGCCGGGAGCAGTGGCTCACGCCTGTAATCCCAGCACTTTGGGAGGCCGAGGTGGGCGGATCATGAGGTCAGGAGATCGAGACCATCCTGGCCAACATGATAAAACCCTGTCTCTACTAGAATACAAAAAAATTATCCAGGCGTGGTGGTGCATGCCTGTAGTCCCAGCTACTCCGGAGGCTGAGGCAGGGGAATCGCTTGAACCCTAGCGGTGGAGGATGCCGTGAGCTGAGATCGTGCCATAGCACTACAGTGACAGAGCAAGACTTCGTCTCAAAAAAAAAAAGAAAAAAAAAAAAGACTAAAATAGGCTGGGTGTGGTGGCTGTAATCCTAGCACTTTGGGAGGCTGAGGTGGGCCAATCATCTGAGGTCAGGAGTTTGAGACCAGCCTGACCAACATGGTGAAAACCTGTCTATACTAAAAATACAGAAATTAGCCAGGTGTGATGGTGTGCCCCTGTAATCCCAGCTACCCAGGAGGCTGAGGCAGGAGAATCGCTTGAACCTGGGAGGTGGAGGCTGCAGTGAGCCGAGATTGTGCCACTGCACTCTAGCCTGGGTGACAGAGCAAGACTCTGTCTCAAAAAGACAAGACTGAAATAGAGTAGAACAGGAAATATTGAAATGCATCATATGAATACTGGGGGTTAACATCAAAATAAGAGAAAGAGAATATAACAAAAAGAGAAGAGTTGAAATGATTTTAACAAAATTTTAAAAATGCATCATATACACTGGACAAGGTGGTTCATGCCTGTAATCCCAGCATTCTGGGAGGCCGAGGCAGGACTTCGCTAACCCAGGAGTTTGAGACCAGCCTGGGCAACATAGCAAGACCCTGTCTCTATGAAAAAAAAAAAGGAAAAATTATCTGGGCATGACGGCACATGGCACAGTCCCAGCTACTTGGGAGGCTGAGGTGGGAGAATCACTTGAGCCCAGGAGTTGGAGGTTACAGTGAGATATGATACAGTGAGCACTCCAGCCTGGGCAACAAAGCAAGACCCTGTCTCTGGAAAAAAAAAAAAAAAGATGAAAAAAAGGCCAGGTGCAATGACTCACACCTGTAATCCCAGCAGTTAAGGAGACAAAGGTGGGAGGGATCACTTGAGCCCAGGAGTTTGAGATTGCAGTGAGCAATGATCGTGCCACTACACTCCAGCTCAGGCAACAGAGCAAGACCCTGTCTCAAAAACACACACAAGGTCAGGAGCGGTGGCTCACGCCTGTACTCCCAGCACTTCGGGAGGCCAAGGCGGGTGGATCACCTGAGGTCAGGAGTTCGAGACCAGCCTAGCCAACATGGTGAAACCCCGTCTCTACTAACAATATAAAAAATAGTCAGGCATGGTGGCTCACACCTGTAATCCCAGCTACTCCGGAGGCTGAGGCATAAGAATCACTTGAACCTAGGAGGCAGAGGCTGCAGAGAGCCGAGATCCAGCCACCGCACTCCAGCTTGGGCGACAAAATGAGACTCTGTCTCAAAAAAAACAAAAACAAAAACAAAAAAAACACATACAAACAAAACAAAAGCATCATCTATATTAAGGATAAAGTGTTGTTGGTGAAACTCTTCTTTGAAAACTTATATGTAATTTAATTGAATCACAGTTAAAAAAAAAAAAGCTGGAAAAATACTGGCTTAAAATGATTAAGTAAGTTCTGAGAACAACAGCTCGGCCAGAAGGCCCTACCCCTTTCCAGTTCTGGGTTCTTTCTCCCCCATGCCAAACCAGAAACCACAAAGAACGACGAGAAAGGGAGCAGGACTCTCACCTCTCACGGTGACCAGGTCACTTTTGGTATATTCTGAGGTCTGCACGTGGATCCCAGAAATGATCCTAGCTTGACATTGGAAGGTTATGACACTGTCCTGTTCCTCAATGGGGAATTCCAGCGTCACAAAATTCTGGTCCCGAGAAGTCTTCTCTCTTTTTGCTTGACAATTTTTGAATTCAGTCCAAGTTTTTCAATTGTGAAGTGTATTGGGGCCTTTTCCTCTGGGACGGGACAGTTGACCCTTACGACCCCACCTTGGATGGCCTCTTTCTTGTCCAGTGTTATGCTGGGACTGGGCACTCCTTTGGGGAAAGAGAAAGTCTGTCAGTATCAGCCTGATTGAGAGACACAAGCTTCCCTCCACCGAGTGATTATAGTTGACCCATGAGAGGGTTCTTTTTTGTTCTCTGAATACTGAGTGCGACCTATCAGGTAATAACTGAGCAGGTATGTGCCCAGTACAGCACCAGGTACTTTGAAAAATATAAAATCTGGAGGCCGAGGTGGGTAGATCTCTTGAGCCCAGGAGTTTGAGACCAGCCTGGGCAACATGGTAAAATGCCATCTCTACAAAAAAATTAAAAATTAGCCAGGCGTAGTGGTGCGCACTGGTAGTCCCAGCTACTTGGGAGGCCGAGGTGGGAGAATGGCTTGAGCCCAGGAGGTTGAGGCTGCAGTGAGCAGTGATCACACCACTGCACTCCAGCCTGGATGACAAAGTGAGATCCTGTCTCAAAAAGAAAAGGAGAGAAAAAAGGGCCATGGAGAGGGACACTGACCAGCTGGACACCCTGCCTCTCCATTCTCATGAAAAAAAGAAAAAAAAAGAAAAAAGGGGAGGGGAGGGGAGGGGGAGAGAAGGGAAGAAATTTGAGACCAGCCTGGCCAACACAGCGAAACCCTGTCTCCACTAAAAATAGAAAAAAATTAGCTGAGCATGGTGGCAGGTGCCTATAATCCCAGCTACTTGAAAGGCTGAGGCAGGAGAATTACTTGAACCTGAAGAAGGCACAGGTTGCAGTGAGCTGAGATCACACCACTACACTCCAACCTGGGCAACAGAGTGAGACTCTGTCTCAAAAGGAAAAAAAAAAATCACCACTAAAGAACTTATCCATGTAACTAAACACCACCTGCCCCTCAAAAACCTATTTTAAAAAATAAATAAAATATGGCTGGCCATGGTGGCTCACACCTGTAATCCCAGCACTTTGGGAGGCTGAGGGCAGATCACTTGAGGTCAGGCATTCGAGGCCAGCCTGGCCAACACAGTGAAACCCCTTCTCAACTAAAACTACAGAAATTAGCTGGGTGTGGTGGCAGGCCCCTGTAGTCCCACCTACTTGGGAGGCAGAGGCAGGAGAATCGCTTGAACCTGTGAGGTGGAGGTTGCAGTGAGCCGAGATCATGCCACTGCACTCCAGCCTGGGCGACAGAGTAAGACTCTGTCTTAAAAAATAAATAAATAAAAATACATAAAATATGGTCAAGATGTAGTTGGTGTTTTCCATGGTTTATAATCCCATTGGGAAGAGGACACAATCAGATTCCCGACAGAGGCAGCTTAGAGGAGAAAAGGTAGCCAGTGTTTGTCAGTGCCACTGTGATCGTTGTTAGCATTTACTGAATGCAGCTACAGGCTGGGACTGACTTTAATTGATTCCATGAACATTGACTGAGTGCCTACTATGAGCCAGATTCATTGTTCAGGATATAAAAATAAACCAAACGCCATCTCTGTCTTCATAATTTCACTATCCAGAAGAGTAGACAGAAGTGTTAGAAAGGAAGGCAATATTGAGTGAAATAAGAAATTTCTGGACCAGGCGTGGTGGCTCATGCCTGTAATCCCAACACTCTGAGAGGCCAAGGCAGGTGATCACTTGAGGCCAGGAGTTTGAGACCAGCCTGGACAACATGGTAAAACCCCGTCTTTACTAAAAATACAAAACATTAGCTGGGCATAGTGGCACAGGCTTGAAATCATGGTTACTGGAGAGGCTGAGAGAGAGAATTGCTTGAACCCGGGAGGCGGAAGTTGCAGTGAGCCAAGATTGCACCACTGCACTTTAGCCTGGACAACAGAGCAAGACTGTCCCAAAATAAATAAATAAATAAATAATTTCCATGTATTAGGAACTCACTAGGTGCTGGAAATTTTGCTACACACTCTACCCACATGACACCTTTTAACCCTCTCAATAATTGCCTGAGGTAGGTATTATTGTTATCTTCCTTTTACTAATGAGGATTTTGAAGTTTAGAGCTGTTAAGGGACTTGCCCAGATTGTAACTCAGCCAGAGTGATTGAAGAACCCAGTGTCTTTTTTTTTTTTTTGAGACAGAGTCTCACTCCATCACCAGGTGCCAGACTGGAGTGCAGTGGCGTGACCTCGGCTCACTGCAACCTCCCGCCGCCCGGGTTCAAGCAATTCTCCTGCCTCAGCCTCCCGAGTAGCTGGGACTACAGGCGCATGCCACCACGCCCAGCTATTTTTTTTTTTTTGTATTTTTTTTTTAGTAGAGACGGGGTTTCACCATGTTGACCAGGATGGTCTCAATCTCTTGACCTCGTGATCCGCCCGCCTCGGCCTCCCAAAGTGCTGGGATTATAGGCGTGAGCCACCGCGCCCGGCCAGAACCCAGTGTCTTAACACAGCTCTGTGTGGCCTTTATACACACAACTACCATTGAATGTAGAGGGAGCATCAGAGCTGTACACGACCGGCGCCCTGGGGGAGATAAATTTTATTTGGAAAGAGAAGACACCATTGAGCTCAGTCTTGACGAAGAAATTGAAGTTCATGAGATGAGATGAAGAAGATTTGGGGAGGCCGAGGTGGGTGGATCACTTGAGGTCAGGAGTTCGAGACCAGCCTGACCAACATGGTGAAACCCTGTCTCTATTAAAAATACAAAATTAGCCAGGCATGGTGGTGCACACCTGTAATCCCAAGCTACTTGGGAGGCTGAGGCAGGAGAATCGCTTGAACCTGGGAGGTGGAGGTTGCAGTAATCCAAGATTATGCTACTGCACTGGGTGACAGAGTGAGACTCTGTCTCAAAAAAAAAAAAAAAAAAGAAAGAAAGAAAGAATGAATGATCTGGCCTATTGGGAACATGTCTAGTGACTATGTTTTCAGGTAAGGAAAATGCCAGGCAGATGAATGATGAGAGGGTGATGGGTGGGGAGTTAAGTCCAGTGTCACTATTCATTCACAGCTGTTATTCATGCCACTGTGTTACACTCCATCTGCTTGCCTGTGTTCAGCTCCAAGAACTCACCTGTCACCAACACCTGGTACTCTTGTGTGGTTTTCTCTTTGTTGTTCACAATCACAGTACATTTGTACGTCCCTAGTCATAGACCCGGGCTTTGGGAATAAAATAACTTTCTGTGCTCTCCATGGAGGAGACGTTGTAAAACAGTACGTCATCCTTGTAGAACAGCATCCTGTGCTGAGGCTTGACGTAAGAGGTGGTGCTGACATCTGCGGTGCACTGCAGGGTCAGGTTCTTCCCATTTTGCACCGTCCAGTCCGGCAGGCTTTTCATGTCGACAGTGTTGATGGTGAAAGCTAAATGCAAAGGGAAAGAGGGGCAGACATACCTGTTATCTCAGAAACAGTATCATCCTGGTGGCCTTCACCACATCAGATGTTGTCTTATCACATCCTATGCAGTATTGAGTCTGGGGTCCCACAGGGCCAGGCTCATAGTAACTGTGCATAGTGTCTCAAGCAGGAGCAGTTGGTACTAAACTGCAACTTTTCCCACCAAAGCAAGGGAACAGAGTATGATTAATATAAGACGTAGAGCTGGGTGCAGTGGTTCACGCCTATAATCCCAGCACTTTGGGAGGCCAAGGTAGGAGGATCACCTGAGGTCAGGAGTTTGAGACCAGCCTGGTCAACATGGTGAAACCCCATCTCTACTAAAAATAAAAAAATTAGCTGGGTGTGTGGTACATGCCTGTAATCTCAGCTACTTGGGAGGCTGAGGAACGAGAATCACTTGAACCTGGGAGGCAGGGGTTGCAGTGAGCCAAGATTGCACCACTGCACTCCAGCCTGGGTGACAGAGTAAGACTCAGTCTCAAAAAAATAAACAAAATAAAATAAAATAAAAGAGAGATGGAGGCATCCTGTGAGCTGCCACATCTTGACCCCTAGAGAGAGCATAGGATTTAAACAGTCAAGTGTTCAAGTCCTGGCTCATCATTTACTGTGTGACCCTGGGCAGCTAACATCTCTGTGCTCAGTTTCCTTGCTTGTAGGATGGGGTAATCATATCTCATTAGGTCTTTGCAGGAAACGTACAGGAGAGCAGCCAGAACATCTCCTGTACAGTGCCTGATACACACGAAGTGCTTAAAAATGACCAGTACCTCCCTTCCAAACCAGATGGTCATGCCCAGGAACCCTCCTTCTCCACCCAGGACTCACCGAATTAGCACAGTCCCAGCTGGCATTTTCTATGTGATGGGCTCTGAGGTTTCACCAGATGGTGAGGACTTGAAACCACTTTTTAGGCAGCTACTTACATTTCCAGCCTCACCTGCTACTACCAAGAAGCAGAGTATAGATTCCCCTCTACCAACGACAGGAATCTCTGATCAAGATCCAAAGGAGCAATAATGCTCAACCAGCTATCCAGTCGCTGCCAGGAACTAGGCTCTGGGTCAGCTGGCCAAGCATGTCATTTCTGGCTGATGTCCCCAGAATAGAATTGGCTTATATCCAGTAACCATAGGCTGTCAATAGAATTCAGCTAACTACAGATCACATATTAAGGCTCATTTACAGTAGCAGGCTGACAGAAGGGTGGATGGCTTAAAACTGGGTACTCTCTAGCTATTGCCGTAAGCATTTTTGTCAGTTGGTTGGTTGTGGGCCACTGCCCTGAAAATTTTCCAGGCTAGCAGATCCTGAACCATGCCCGTGGGTCAGAACTTGTGTCCAAACTTCGGAGCAGACGAGGGTGGCCTGCTTTTGAAGATCCTATTGGCAAGGCCTGTAGGTGCTTCTGAAGTCCACCTGTAGTCCCAGTTATACCCCCTGACACATCTCAAAGCACTCACTACCTTCCCCGGGGTTCTCTTTTCCAAGCACATGAATCCAGGTTTAATCAGCACCATAAAATTTTCACTCTCCAAATTCCTGTCAGTTAAACAACTTCAAACATCTCCCTGTCTATATATGGCTTAAAAAATATGGATGAAGCCAGGTGCGGTGGCTCATGCCTGTAATCCTAATCCCAGCATTTTGGGAGGCTAAGGCAAGAGGATCACTTGAACCCAGGAGTTCGAGACCAGCCTGGGCAATATGGCAAAACCCTGACTCTACAAAAAATATTTAAAAATGCCGGGTGTGGTGGCTCACATCTGTAATCCCAGCACTTTGTGGGGCCGAGGTGGGTGGATCATGAGGTCAGGTGTTCAAGACCAGCCTGGCCAACATAGTGAAACCCTGTCTCTACTAAAAATGCAAAATATTAGCCAGGCATGGTAGCGGACACCTGTAATCCCAGCTACTCCAGAGGCTGAGGCAGGAGAATTACCTGAACCTGGGAGGCAGAGGTTGCAGTCAGCTGAGATCGCACTACTGCACTCCAGCCCTGGCAACAGTGCAAAACTCTGTCTCAAAAATAAAAAATTAGCTGGGCATGGTGGCATGTGTTTGTAGTCCCAGCTACTCAGGAAGCTAAGGTGGGAGGACCTGAGCCTGGGAGGTTGAGGCTGCGGTGAGCCATGATCGTGCCACTGCACTCCAGCCTGAGTGACAGAGTGAGATCCTGTCTCAAAAAAAAAAAAAAAAAAGAAGAAGAAGAAGAAGAGGTCCAGCAGGGTGGCTCACAGCTGTAATCCCAGCACTTTGAGAGGCTGATGTAAGTGGATCACCTGAGGTCAGGAGTTCGAGACCAGCCTGACCAACATGGTGATACCCTGTCTCTACTAAAAACACAAAATTAGCTGGGTGTGGTGGTGCATGCCTGTAATCCCAGCTACTTGGTAGGCTGAGGCAGGAGAATCGCTTGAACCTGGGAGCCAGAGGTTGCAGTGAGCTGAGATGGTGCCATTGCACTCCAGCCTGGGCAACAAGTGCAAAACTCCATCTCAGAAAAAAAAAAAAAAAAAAAAAAAAAAAAGGACAAAAAAAGTAGTGATCTGTAGGGGGTTTGAAAAAAAATGTATTGAAAGCTCATGACCATAAAATCAGGTGTTTTTCCCAAATCCCTACACGTCCCCACAAGAAATTTCTACCATACCCATTCTCAAAGAAGCTATCTATCCAGCATCTGGACCTGAGATTGAAAGCAACTATGTTTGGTATGTTTTGTTAGCCCCCCATCTATCTCCATGAAGTGTGAATAATGCAATCATAGAATCTAAAATTTTGTATTTAAATTTTTGAGTGAATAGAGCAGTCAAATGTTTAAAACTCTCAAAGACAGATGATATGATGTCTATGTAAAAACCTCAAATATTCTACAGACAAATTACTTGAAATAAATGTGAGTTTAGAAAGGTGGCTGGATAAGGCTGGGCGCGGTGGCTCGCAGCTGTAATCCCAGCAGTTTGGGAGGCCGAGATGGGTGGATTACTTGAGGCCAGGAGTTCAAGACCAGCCTGGCCAACATGATGAAACCCCATCTGTATCAAAAATACAAAAATTAGCCAGGTATGGTGGTATGCACTTGTAATCCCAGCTACTCAGGAGGCTGAGGCAGGAGAATCTGAACCGGGGGAGGGAGAGGTTGTAGTGAGCTGAGATTGTGCCACTGCACTGGGTGACAAAACAAGACTCTGTCTCCAAAAACAAAACAAACAAAACAAAACAAAACAAAAAGGTGGCTGGATATAAGATTAATATTTTACACGTCAGCATAGTGGTCATCTCTGGAGGGAAGGGGTGTGGGGTAGGGAGGAGCACAGATGCAAACTCTTAAGAAATGGTCTTCTGGGATGTTGGTCTGGGATGTTAATGAGATATTGTCCCTAATTTCACAAAGTGTTCCAATAGCACCAGGAAACACTGTGTTTATGCAGAATAACTGATTCATTTCTATCTTGTGGATTCTGAGAATGTTCTAATGGACCTTGTTTCCCTTTTTGCTTTGATTGCTAATACACAGCCAAGATTTCACCTCTGCTTCTAGCAACCTTTGGGATGTGTTTTGTGCTAAAAGGGCCATGGCTTTATTTGCCTGCCTTTATTTTTCTCTCATCCTGATTTCCTCATTAATGTATCTTGTTGAACAACAATACATAATTTTTATAAGTGGTCCCAAGTTGTTTTTTGGAATAAGAAAAAGGTTAGTTAGCTAGCTGGCCAGAGATACTGGCAAAGCCCGTCCTTTCCCTCTCTTTTAACAAAGTTAGGCCTTTTTTGAGTAATTTAAAATTTAACCTTCAATTTTAAAATGAGTACCACAGTTTGCACCTGCTGCTATATACCGAGCAATTAATTTAACAACAACAACAACAAAATGGCATCTGGCCAGTCCACGAGATGAAACAAGGTGATGGTTTAAACTCCAGTCATTTCCCGTAGCATTACTCTTTGGAACTCCCTTTTTTTGTCTTTATGTGCAACTTATAAGCTCCTGATCTAAGGAGCCTGCTGGATGAACTCTCAACACAAAATGTTCTTTGGACTGGCCAGGCACAGTGGCTTACGCCTGTAATCCTAGCACTTCGGGAGGCCAAGGCAGGTAGATCACTTGAGGTCAGGGGTTTGAGACCATCCCGGCCAACATGGTGAACCCCGTGTCTACTAAAAATACAAAATTAGCTGAGTGTGATGGCAGGCGCCTGTAATCCCAGCTACTTGGGAGGCTGAGGCAGGAGGACTGCTTGAACCTGGAAGGCAGAGGTTGCAGTGAGCCAAGGTCATACACCAGTGCACCAGCTTGGACAACAAGAACAAAACTCCATCTCAAAAAAAAAAGTTTCTTTGGACCATATTAATTTCTCTGCACCCCCTCAATTAATATAGTTCCCTCCCCCAGCACTCTCTTCCCTCTCAGAGACAGGTAGGTCTCCTTCCATTACCTCTTCAGTACTTCCTCCTTCATTTTAAGCTATGCTGTGTATTCCAGTGACTCAACCAGGAGATACTAAAGAGCAGAAATCAAGTGCAGGGAGTCAGATCTGGGCCAGATCTCATCTCTGCTACTAGCAAAGCTGTATGACCTTTGGCAAGTCCCTAAACTTCTCTGAGCCTCAGTTTGTTTACCCATACAGTGGGCACAAGGAATGTAAATATAAATGAGAACCTGAGTTTAAGTACTTAAAGTAGAGTTCCTGGCACTTATAAAGTGCTTGAGAGGCCGGGTGTGGTGGCTCACGCCTGTAATCCAAGCACTTTGGAGGCCAAGGCAGGCGGATCACTTGAGGTCGGGAGTTCAAGACCAGCCTGTCCAACATGGTGAAACCCTGTCTTTATTAAAAAAATATATATATATATATAAAGTGCTTGAGAAATGTTAGCTAAATTCTTCCAGTTACAGAAATAAAGTCAACTCTTTTTTTATTTTTTAATTTTAATTTTTTAGAGATGGGGTCTTACTGTGTTGCCCAGGCTATTCTTAAACTCCTGGTCTCAAGTAGTTGTCCCACCGCAGCCTCCCCAAGTGCTCGGATTACAGGCATGAGCCGAAAATAAACTATTCAGAGCTTTAAAGCTGTGTCTCCACTCCATGTTTCTAGAGAATTTTTTCAAATAAAAACCATATTTAAGGCTGGGCATGGTGGCTCATGCCTGTAATCCCAGAACTTTGGGAGGCTGAGGCAGGCAGATCACTTGAGGTCAGGAGTTCGAGACCATCCTGGTTAACATGGTCAAACCCCATCTCTACTAAAAATATAAAAATGAGCCGGGCGTGGTGGCAGGTGCCAGTAATCCCAACTACTCGGGAGACTGAGGCAGGAGAATCACTTGAACCCAGGAGGTGGAGGTTGCAGTGAGCCGAGATCATGCCACTGCACTCCAGCCTGGGCAATAAAGCTAGACTCCATCTCAAAACAAAACAAAACAAAAATTTAAAAATTTCATGTTAATTTATCGTGACTTCTCCAGCCTCCCAGTTTATTCATTCCACTGCGTGCTCTCCACAGGAGTCATGAGTCTGCTTTCCTGTTTACCTAACAGGCTGCCCATCCCTGTCTGGTTATATCCTAGAGCAGCAGACAGTGCTGGGTACAGAAGGGAGTCAGACACACTAGGTTCAAATCCCTGATCCCACAGCCCTTAGCTGGGTGATCTCGGGAGTTATTTAAACTCTCTGGGCCACCACGTCTCCACCTACAAAATAGGAACACAAATACCTGCCTTCTCTGGTATCTTTAACCTGAACAATGACTGAGACAAAGTGGCTGAGGGCACCGCACGGGCTGTGCATATATTGCCCAGTGCCTGGCCCCTGACTGACATTCTCGGCCTTCTTCTTAGCACCATTCATAGCAAACACTTAAAGGGGCTTTTCTGTGCCAAGCACTGTCCCCCATACTGGGGGTTCAGAGAACAGTGAGGCCGGCAGTGTCTGCCCTAGGGGGAGCCCGGTCGGCACTCCACAGCTCTTCCCACTCTGGACCTTCCAGCCTCAGCACAACTCCTGCCTGAGCCTCCTACTGACCAGTCCTAGTTCATTTGTTTTTTTATAAAAGCCTTCCCTTTTTTAAAAACAATTTTAAAGCAAATTTGGCTAAAGCACCAAGCAGTGTTTTTTAAATGGGGGATGGTACCCACCACTAGCACGCGGCACTTCCGCCATCTTGTTTTCTGAGCAACTCTAACACATGTCATCCGCTCAAATAACGAACTTGGCCGGGAGCAGTGGCTCAGGCCTCTAATCCCAGCACTTTCAGAGGCTGAGGCGGGAGGATCACAAGGTCAAAAGTTCAAGACCAGCCTGACCAACATGGTGAAACCCCGTCTCTCCTAAAAATACAAAAATTAGCCAGGTGTGGTGGCTCGTGCCTGTAGTCCCACCTACTCGGGAGGCTGAGGCAGGAGAATCACTTGAACACAGGAGGCAGAGGGTGCAGTGCGCTGAGATCATGCCATTCCACTCCAGCCTGGGCAACAGAGCACAAACTCCATCTCAAAAAATAAATAAATAAATAAAAATAAATGAACTCAACGGATGCATTGGCAGGAACACCACATTCCCATGGCTAGCTTGAACAGACAAGGGAGAAGAGAGGGCAGGATGGGAAAAGGAAAAGCATTTTATAAAATCTATCGAGATATGAATCCCAGCTCTGCATCTTAACACAAATATCACTGAGAAAAGAAGAAAAACTGTGGCCTGGTTTTTACTGCCACAACGACCACCCGCTCCCTTGCTATAGCCGCCATTCAAGATGCCCCCGCAAGGATCCTTGCCCTCTGCTCATCACACTTGCCCGTGGTCGCCTCCCACGTGACATCAACCAACAAAATACTCAATCAGGTAATAAAAGACAAGGCAGCTTTTATCTTGGTCACTCTCTCTTCTGTCTGGGATCCCTCGTTCTGCGCAAAGCCAGCTGTCCTGTCATGAGGAGCCCTAGGGAAAGCCCCCAAAATGAGGAACTAAGGCCTCCAGCCCACAGCCATGGGAATGAGCTGAGAAACAGATTCCCGAGATTCAGTCAAGCCTTCAGATAACCACAACCCAGACCAACAATTTATCTGCAATTTCAGGAGACAACACAGACACTCTTGCATTCCTGACCCTCAGAAACTGTGGGATAATAAATCTGTGTTATCTCAAGCTAGTAAGTTTTAGGGTAAGCTGTTAAGCATAACAGATAACAAATATACCATGAAACCAAACTTCCAAAGTCTCTACCTGATTCTTGTTTTGATAATATGGAAAACATTCTCTTCTTTCTAAATACACCCTCCAAGCACAGCCAAACTGATTTACTGCCTGTAGGTCTCACTATTTACAGAGCGACTGTTCATAGCCAGGGGGACACAGGCCCCTGGGAGGTGCACCGGTGGGCATTAGGAGTCTCATGAACTACCTCCAATTGTGTGCAAATGTGTGCTTTTTCTGGAGAGAGGGCCCACGGGGTTTCCTTACTGAACCTAAAAAGGTTCAGAACTGCTGTGATGAAGGGTGGGGTTGTGGGACAGCCTAAAGAGGTCTGATCAACTGGGCATGGTGGCTCACGCCTATAATCTCAGCACTTTGGGAGGCCGGGTCGGGTGGATGATCACAAGGTCAGGAGATTAAGACCATCCTGGCTAACATGGTGAAACCCCCATCTCTACTAAAATACAAAAAATTAGCTCACGCCTGTAGTCCCAGCTACTCAGGAGGCTGAGGCAGGAGAATCGCTTGAATCCAGGAGGCAGAGGTTGCAGTGAGCCAAGATCGCGCCATTGCACTCCAGCCTGGGAGACAAGAGTGAAACTCCATCTCGGGGCAATGGGGAGGGTAGAAAGAGGTCAGATCTTTTCAACCTGGGGAGATGAAGGTTGATGGAGAATGATCCAAAGTAGCAAAGTCACCACGGCACAGCCAGTGACCACAGTGCCAAACACCAAAATACTAAAACGGTGGGGACACTGACCTCAAGGCCACTCATCAGTGGATGGTGATGCTCCCTGGAAGATACAGCAGCATGACTCAGCCAGCCACCTGGCCCTCAACCTGGAAATGACTCAGAGAGAAAGTGGAGGGTGCAGAAGGAGGGGCTGCCCACGCTCATCAGGAAAATTACAGGGAGCCGCAAGGCATAGAGTCCCTGATGAACTTCTGTGCCTATCAGAGAGCACGCTGAGCCATCTTCCTACCCAAATCACAAGCATCTCCAAGTTCAGTTCAAGTTCCCATCAAGGAGAGCTTTATTGAGCACCTGTGCCAGGTGCTGGGCTGACAGAGTAAATGAGAAGTCACCCTTGCTGTCCAAAACAGCAAAGGTTGGTGGGACCCACGTATCTGGAGTCCAGTGATACCAAGAGGAAGGGCTGCCCAGGAGAGGTCAAGGAGTCTTAAAGGAAGTGCCCGCTGTACTAAGCCTGCCAGGCCAAGGACAGGCAGTGGGGTGCCCTGGGCAGGAGAACAGAGTGTACCAGGGCACAGGGGCATGAGAAATCAGTGCATTCGGGCATGGCCCATTACAGAAACCACAGTGTGGGGCTCAAGAGGCCAGGTGGCTGGGTCTGTGGTGCCAGAATGGAGGGCCAGCTTGGCTGGCTGTGCTGACAAGCTAGGCCCTGTCCTGAGGGTGTCAGGAGGGTGCGACAGCACCCGAGACCAGTAAACAGCCTGGAAGTGGTTCCGGTGAAAGCTGCTGAGGCCTCACCTAGGCGGGTGCCATGGGAATGAAGGAAGGATAGACTGCGGAACTCCTGAGTGGACAAAACAGGACTTGTTTTTGGGGTGTTGAAAATGTTCTAGAACTAATCACAGCACTTTGGGAGGCCAAGGCAGGTGGATCACCTGACGTCAGGAGTTGGCTACAAAAATTAGCCAGGCATGGTGGTGCATGCCTGTAATTCCAGTTACTCAGGAGGCTGAGGCAGGAGAATTGCTTGAACCTGGGAGACGAAGGTTGCAGTGAGCTGAGGTCGATCCATTGAACTCCAGCCTGGGGTGACAGAGTGAGACTCTGCAGAAAGAAAGGAAAGAAAAGAGAAAGGAAAGAAAAAGAAAAGAAAGAGAAATTAGGAAGGAAGGAAAGAAGAAAGAAAGGGAGAGAGAGAGAGAAAGGAAGAGAGAAGGAGAGGAAGGAAGAGAGAGAGAAAGACAGATTGTTTTAGAACTAGACAATAGTGAAGGCTGCACAACACTGGGACTGTGCTAAATGTCATTAATAATAAATGTTATATTATTTGTATTTTACCACAATTTTTAAAAAGATTTTGTTTGATTGGATATGGGGTTGAAAGAACTGACGATAAGCTTCCTGGATTAGGTTCCCAGGAGGATGTGTGTGCCACTAAACCAAATAGAAAATGCCACGCACAGCTGGGTGTAGCAGCTCACGTCTGTAACCCTAGCGCTTTGGGAGGCCGAGGCAGGAAAACGGCTTAAGCCCAGGAGTTCAAGACAACAAAATGGGACCCCAGTCTCTACCAAAAAAAAAAAAAAGCCAGAAAAAGATAAGGAAGGAAGAAAAAGTCATGGTGGCGCAGCTGGGTACAAGGGGCCAGTAGGAGGACTGGGGGGGGGGAGACACCAAACAGGTCAGCCTGTTTAACTGGAGGCTCAGGGCAGAGGCCAGGGCTGGACTGTGAAGGAGGGAGGAGTGTGGATTCAGGGGAGGGGGAATATGGGAGGTGTCGAGATGGGAGCTGGTCTCCAGGGAGGATAAGGCCAGGAGCCTGCAGAGACCAGGATGAGGTTCAGATGCTGGGAAAAGACAAAGTTCAAAGTCAGCCCTGGGGAGAGGAGGAGGGTTTGTTAGACAGGGAGGAGATAAACCAGGGAAGAGGACGGAGAAGGTCAAGGCGGGAGGCTTAGGGGCACGATCAACAGTCAAAGGCAGGAAAGGGGTACAGGAAGCTGAGGGCTGTAAGTGTTCGTTGCATTTGGCATCAGGTGGTCCTTGGGGTGACCCCTTAGCAAGAGGAACCCAACAGCAGGGCCTGAGGCCAGGCTGCTGGGACCGAGGCATGTCTGAGAGGTGAGCGATTATAAAAGTAACCTTTAGGGAGGTTCGACTGAGAAAGGGTTCAACTAGAAAGGCCGGATGTAGGGGACACAAGATAAATGGCAGGGGTGGGTGTCTGTGTGTTATATATTTTTTTTCCTAAATAAAGAGTTCCCCATTCATGTTTGTACAGTGAGAGAACAGAGTCAGAAGCAGGAATAGAGATTCTAGAAGGGGCGGTAGGGGAGAGGGACCTGAATGAATGTAGGAGTGGGGTCCTGGGGGGTGAGGGAGGGGCTCAGAGCCCAGGTGCCTGGCTGGCCCTGATCAGCTGAGGAGCGGGGTGCCCAAGTCCCCCGAGGCCCAGAGGGAATCCAAGCCCAGAGGATGGGTGGGGAGGCAGATAAGCCCTTAGCCAGGCCCAGGCGGGAAGTTGGGGGAGTTTTCTCCAGATGACTTTCTTTTCTTTTTTTTTTTTTGAGATGGAGTCTTGCTCTGTCACCCAGGCTGGAGTGCAGTGGCACAGTCTGGGCTCACTGCAACCTCCGCCTCCCGGGTTCAAGCAATTCTCCTGCCTCAGCCTCCCGAGTAGCTCAGACTATAGACGTCTGCCACCATGCCGAGCTAATCTTTGTATTTTTAGTAGAGACAGGGTTTCACCTTGTTGGTCAGGCTGGTCTCGAACTCTACCTCAGGTGATCCACCTGCCTCAGCCTCATAAAGTGCTGGGATTACCGGCATGAGCCGCCCGCTGGGCCCAGACACCTGTTTCTATGTGAAGATACAGCAGCAGTCACCTCCTAGTTGAGACACCGCGATGAGGTGCGGGCTGGAGGGGAACAAGTGGCCTGAGATGGAAGGAGGGGACAGGGCCAAGGCTGTCCCAGGAGACCAGCCGTAGAGCGGAGCAAGCTTGCAGGTCACGCACTGCAAATGCTGGCCTTGCGGGGGGGCCTACGGAATGGAGACCTTGTTCCAGCCCCCGCCCTGCCCACCCCCAGTGTTGACCCTTCTCGGTGCCTTGTGGCCTCTGGGTCTGTTTCCTTGAGCATTAAAACAAGGCAGAAGCCTGAGGAGGCAGTGGGAACAAAGTCCTGCAGTTCCAATGTCTTCCCTGAAGGTACAAAAAACATTCTCTAGGAACCCAAAGGAGAGAGCGATTGATTTCCCTGTGGGGTGGCAGGGGAGGGGGGAGAGTACCACGGTGGTGGGAAACAGGATATAGCGAGTGAGAAAAGAGGTCTGACCCAAAGGGTGTGGTCTGGGAGGGGAGGAAAGCTGGAGTGGACAAAGGGACAGTGGGTGGGGCAGGACCCAGAGTTGTAAAGATGGTCTAGGACCATAGAGTAAATACCATCGTCATTTATCAATCACCTTGTCCTGAGGCCCGTGAATCACCTCCCTTTATCCAGTCTCAACCTCACACCCACTCCATGCCCAGGAAGTTCTCTTGTCATCCGCATATTACAGACTGGGGGAAACAGCTCAAAGAGGTTAAGTAAAACGGGTCTGAAAAGACTTGACTGAAGCCTATGGCTCCAGACAAATGGTGCGACTTCAGAGAATGGAAGTTCCAGTGCCAATGCCCAGCCCGCTGCCTCTCTCGTGGACAAATTGGTAATGCCTTTGTTTTTTTCTGAGACAAAGTCCCGATCTGTTGCCCCAGGCTGGAGTGCAGTGGTGCGATCTTGGCTCACTGAACCTCTCTGCCTCCCAGGTTCAAGCGATTCTCATGCCTCAGCCTCCTGAGTAGCTGTGATTACAGGCATGTGCCATCATGCCCAGCTAATTTTTTGTATTTTTAGTAGAGACGGGGTTTCACTATGTTGGCCAGGCTGGTTTTGAACTCCTGGCTTCAAGTGATCCGGCTGCCTCGGCCTCCCAAAGTGCTGGGATTAAAGGTGTGAGCCACCGTGCCTGGCAAAATCAGTTATTTCTGAGGCTCGGTGACACCATCAGTCCCCAGGATAATTATGAAGATTATGGAAATCCTGCCTCCGTGGGTTGCCATGGGGATCAAATGCCCAAGGAAGCACTGCACAGCTGATCAGAGAAGCCTGGCAGAGCGGCTTTGCCAGTGGCCAACTAGCCCTCCCCAGCCTGGGGCCACTGCTCCGAGGCTTGACTCCCCAGCTAGCCTGGCCCAGGGACTACACCTCCAAAGAGCCGTGCAATTTGCCTGCAACCCAGTCACCTCCATTATTTGTTGATTGCAGTGACTTCTGACAAGGAAAGAGTGTTCTGTGGGCTCTCCTTCTATTCACAGCCCCAGGACACAACTGAGCCCCTCATTCACGTGGTCCCAGATGAAGCAGAACAAAACCCGTCTCATCTCAAAACAAAGGTTCAGAATCAGCTCTAGAGTCGAAGATAAACCAGGCTTCAAAGATAGGCAGCACCTCCCTTCCCTCTGTGCAAGCACAAAATATTATGTGTATGATTGTAGCCTCACAGGTGAATGGAAAATGAGCTCCATTTTTTTTACTCTTAAATGATAAAAAGCACATTCTCCATGGAAGGATAAGGGAGGATATGGCCAGGAGCCTGCAGACACCAGGATGGGGTTCAGACCCCAAGTGGAACTTTTTATATTTCCATGGAAAGTACACTTTTTATCATTTAGGAGTAAAAAAGGAGCAACAATTTAAACTAGCAATTGTCTTCATACGTCTAACAAATCAATTATATCTCATTTGCAAATAAAAAAATTGGAGATAGCTTAGGATATGCAAATAAGCAATTATGGTAAAACAACAAAAAACTAATTATGGAATTGCTCATTAAAAAAAAAAATCACCTCCCCATCCCCAAAAACAATGCACTGGAATCTAGAAAATGTGAGGCTGGGTGCAGTGGCTCACACCTGTAATCCCAGCACTTTGGGAGGCCGAGGCTGGTGGATCACTTGAGATCAGGAGTTCGAGACGAGCCTGGCCAACATGGTGAAACCTCGTCTCTGCTAAAAATACAAAAGTTAGCTGAGCGTGGTGGTACAAGCTACTCAGGAGGCTGAGGCAGGAGAATCGCTTGAACCCAAGAGACAGAGGTTGCATTGAGCTGAGACCGCGCCACTGCACTCCAGCCTGAGAGACAGAGACTCTGTCTCCAAAAAAAAGCAAGAAAAGAAAGAAAATGTGTGCCACTTATAATTGTGGTTTTTGCCATTTTTTTTTTTACGTAATGGCAAAAACCACAATTACTTTGCATCAACCTAATATATTTTTAGACTAGTCAAGTGTAGTAGTGAGCACAGAGAAAAGAACATGGAGTATGATCTGTAACTGACCAAACAATTCATCAAGATAACTCACTACCTTCAAACCAGACAAGGAAACATACGCTACTTCTAAAACACACTGACCAGAACTTGGTTTAGATCTAAGCCTTTCTTAAAATGCCCATATGGGATTAACTTTAATTCTCAATTGGAATATTTTCCTTAATTGTGAGAAATATCAAATCCCAACCATTTTGTTTGCTTGTTTGTTTGTTTTTTGAGACAAGAGTTCTGCTTTTGTTGCCTGGGCTGGAATGCAGTGGTGCAATCTCGGCTCACTGCAACCTCTGCCTCCCAGGTTCAAGCGATTCTCCAGCCTTAGCCTCCAGAGTAGTTGGGATTACAGGCGCCCACCACCACACCTGGCTAATTTTTATATTTGTAGTAGAGGTGGGGTTTCACCATGTTGGCCAGGCTGGTATCGAACTCCTGACCTCCGGTGATCCGCCCGCCTTGGCCTCCCAAAGTGCTGGGATCACAGGCATGAGCAACTGCACCTGGCCAAACCCCAACAATTTGACGTGCATTTTAGGCATCACAAAAGAGACAGGAGGAAGCCAGGTAGAAACATTTGTTACAGTAGAAACATCAAACTTACAATTTTCTTGACCCTCAAGGCTTGAACCTGGAAGAGACAGAAGAAACATGTTGATTCCAGAAGCTTCGACTCTCATGGAGTTAAAATGATGTGGATAGAGAGTAAACACTCACAGAGCAGAAGGGCCAGCAGGACTCCAAGCCACATCGTGGCCCCTCGGGCCCACCCCGGCTGCATCCTGAGAGTGAAGACTGCAGGCACAGTTAGTTCTGCCTTCGGGCCATGCCTCGCTCAACAGAAGGCACTGCCCACAAGTCGCCCTTGAGAAACCCGCCCTGTGAAAAGCAGAAACCACTCTGGTCACTTCTCCCGGCGCCTGCAGAGAGACCGGCTGTGGTGCTGATCAGGTAATGGCAGCCATGGCTGGAAGCGGGGAACAATGGGGCCTGGGCTGGTCTGTTATCTCCTCAGGAAATGACTGGCCTTCCTGAGGGGCCACCTAACGCAGCTGCTTTGTTTAGTTTCTTTAGGGAAAAAACAAGGCACAAGTGACATTTGCCTCGGGTTCTTGACCCTCCCTCTGTCTCGCCTGGGTTTGGGGCCCCTTCTCACAGCATGGTGAGGGGCTTCCTCCCTGCCTCCAGCCTCCACCCCAAAGGACTTCTCTCCCCAGGACATCCAGAAAGATCTCTCTGCTTTTCCTGTCCTCCCCTTCCCCTCACCACAGAGGGCTTTTTCTACACAACATAAATCTGGGCCTCCTGCCTTTGTTGGGCTAACTTTTTCCCCAAAATTGCAGCGTTTGTCAGAGAGACCTGCTGCTGGGGCAGGCTGAGCTTGGCACGCAGTGATACTGAGGCGGGAGAATAGCAGAGGAAGTAGGGGGCGAAGGGGACCCCTGGGGGTAGGCTAGCTTAAGCAATAGCAAAAGCAGAAGATGTAAGACTGTGGAAGCAGAACACACGAAATAAGGGAGTAAGGAGTAAGAATAGAATTAACTTCTTCCATGGCAATTAGGAGTGACATGTTCACCCCATATGGTACCCTTTAGAACATGGCTTCAGGCCTCAAAATACACTGTTCCTACTCCTTCAAGCCTCAAGATACATGATTCCTACTCCTTCAAGCCTAAAAATACATGATTCCTACTCCTTGTAAAAGAAAATACCGGGCCAGGTGTGGTGGCTCATGCCTGTAATCCCAGCACTTTGCGAGGTCGAGGTGGGTGGATCACGAGGTCGGGAGTTCAAGACCAGCCTGGCCAACATGGTGAAACCCTATCTCTACTAAAGTTACAAAAAATTAGCCGGGCATGGTGGCATGCTCCTGTAATCCCAGCCATTCAGGAGGCTGAGGCAGGAGAATGGCTTGAACCCAGGAGACAGAAGGTTGCAGTGAGCCAAGATCACGCCATTGCATTCCAGCCTGGGCAACAGGGCGAGACTCTGTCTCAAAATTTAAAAAAAAAAAAGAGAGAGAGAGAGAAATACCTTGTAGCTTTAAGACTGGCCCTTAGGTGTGGTGGCTCATACCTATAATCCCAGCACTTTGGGAAGCTGAGGCAGGAGGATCCCTGAGGTCTGGGAGTTTCAGACCAGCCTGGCAAAAAATGGTGAAACTCTGTCTCTACTAAAAATACAAAACACAAAAATTAGCCGGGCGCTGTAGTACACGCCTGTAACCCCAGCTACTCTGGAGGCTGAGGCGGGAGAATCGTTTCAACCCTGGAGGCAGAGGATGCCACGAGCCAAGATCATACCACTGCACTCCAGCCTGGGCAACGACCTGAGACTCCATCAAAAAAAGAGAGAAAAGAGAGAGAGAGAGAAAGAAGAAAGGAAGAAGGAAGGAAGGGAGGGAGGGAGGAAGGGAGGGAGGAAGGAAGGAAGGAGGGAAGGAAAGAAGGAAGGAAGGTAGGTTAAGGCTCAATAAGAGAAAGGCAGGGGATGTTAAGCAAGTGAGGCAAAGCATGCAATCACGAAATGTAACAAACGGGCACTAATAACCACTCACAGCTCAGCCCACTTGCCCCTCTCCAAGAGTGTCACTGTGCTTAATAAATCTTTTGCTTAGCACACTGGTTAGGTGAAAAAAAGTTTAAAAAGAAAATAAAAATTTCAAAATAAATCTTTTGCTGCTTTGCTATTTGTATGTGTGTCATGTTCAGTTCTTTGTTCGTAGCACCGAGAGCCTGGAACTGCGCAGCACCATCCGGTAACAGAACTAGGAACCTCTCCCCGGCCTTTGGTGTGGATGACACGGGCAGCCCTGTGAAAGGCCCCCATCCAGTCTGCACTCCTACACACATGCGTACTCTACTGGGTCACTATGCGGAAGCTTTCTAAGATATATCACGTCTCTGTTTGAGACGAGAAAACGTCAGTTTACAGCCCGCCCTAATACAACCTTTGCTTACTTTTCAAGCCCGGTCTCCCACCACTTTCTTCTTTGCACCTACATTCTGGCTGCTAGAATTCCCAGTTCCCAGCACTCTTCATCTGTCTGTGCCTTTGTCGGGGCCCTCCCCTGCTTAGAATGCCCTCTCCACTTCTTTCCAAGCAAATCCTACCCATCCTTCCTAACTCAGTTCAGGCATCAGTTTCTCCAGAATTTTCTCTCGTCTTCACCAGACTGAGCTGCCCTTCCTCTGCACCCCCCTCACCTCCCTGGTTTTCCCTCTATTTATTTTTTTTTTTTTTTGAGATGGCATCTGGCTCTGTCGCCCAGGCTAGAGTGCAGTGGTGCGATCTTGGCTCACTGCAACCTCCGCCTCCCAGGTTCAAGCGATTCTCCTACCTCAGCCTCCCAAGTACCTAGGATTACAGGCATGCACCACTATGCCTGGCTAATTTTGTAGTTTTAGTAGAGATGGGATTTCACCATGTTGGCCAGGCTGGTCTCGAACTCCCGACCTCAGGTGATCTGCCCGCCTCGGCCTCCCAAAGTGCTGGGATTACAGGCGTGAGCCACCACCATGCCCAGCTGTCGTACACTTTTATTATACAATGTGTCATAATGGCCTATCCTCCCCCAAATGGACTGAGAGCTCCTTGATGACAGGCATAGTGCCTGGAACCTAACTGATGATCAAAAAGCATTAGTGCAATGGATGATTGTCTAGATGAATGAAGACAAGCTACTGTATTGTCTGAATCAGATAAGCACTGCCTTGAGGGTGCCATGTTGGTTTCTGAAATGCCATACTCTGGGACTTCCCCATAGTAAAGCTAAGGCAGATACAAACCGGTCACAATTAACACCAGATTCCCCAACCTCTGGGACTTCCCCATGGTAAAGCTAAGACAGATAAAAACTGGCCACAATCAAAACCAGATTCCTCAACCTCAGGGAAAGAACCAAGAAGTAATGGCTTCTAGCTAGAAAATAATTCCTCTCTGATCTAGGATTCAGTGGAAGTTTTGATAAGAGCCTGGAACAGCAATACACACTTTACCCATTTCTTTTTCTATTTTTTTTTTTTTTTTTTTGAGAAGGAGTCTCGCTCTGTCACCCAGGCTGGAGTGCAGTGGCGAAATCTCAGCTCACTGCAACCTCCACCTCCCAGGTTCAAGCAATTTTCCTGCCTCAGCCTCCCGAGTAGCTGGGATTACTGGTGTGTACCACCAAGCCCGGCTAATTAGTCAAGAGAAAAACTACTAAATGGAAAAAATGTTTGCAAGTCACATCATAGACAAAGAGCTCACCTCCCTAGCATGTAAAGAATACTCATACATTAAGAAGGGAAAGATCGGGACTCTCTCTAAGCCTACTCTGGCTTGGGGGAACTGCCTGATTATGGCTTGGGGCAAAGAATATGACCAGATAGTTCCATAACTCGAGAAAAAGTATCTGAAATTGGAAACAGGCAAAAATGATGACTGCATGGCTGCCCAGGGTTTACCTGACTCTCTAAGAGTACTAACCTTTGTTTGACTGGCTATTTACAGTAGACTAGGGTCCTTTACCATCAGTAGTGGGATAAATAGTAACTTGTAGAAAGTCAGTAACGAGGCAAAGGATTCTTATTCTAGTGGCAGAGTGATGGGTGGCAGAAACTGAGCAGTTGGGGGCTTTTCTTTGTAAAGATTTCTGTACTTTTGGTTTTTAAATCATGTGACTGTATTATCCTCTAACTTTTTTTTTTTTTTTTTTTTTGAGACCGAGTCTCACACTGTCGCCCAGGCAGGAGTACAGTGGCATGATCTCAGCTCACTGCAACCTCTACCTCCAGAGTTCAGGCGATTCTCATGCCTCAGCCTCCCAAGTAGCTGGGACTACAGGCACGTGCCACCATGCCCAGCTAATTTTTGTATTTTCAGTAGAGATGGGGTTTCACCATGTTGGCCAGACTGGTCTCGAACTCCTGATCTCAGGTGATCCGCCCACCTCAGCCTCCCAAAGTGCTGGGATTACAGGCATGAGTCACTGTGCCCAGCAGCACTACCCTTTAAAATTGTAATTAAGAAATTGAATTTCTGTTCAGCTTTATAAAGTATTATATAATTGACATACAATAAGCTGCAAATGTGTAAAGGATACACTTAGAAAAGTGTTGACATGTGGATATCCATGAAAAAAACTTCCACAATCAAGGAAGTAGACACATCCACCACCCCAAAAAGGTTCCTGTGCCTTTTGTCTCCCTCGCCCTCTGCACCCTCTTCCCCAAACACCATCCCCCGCTGCCAGGATTGATCTGCTTTCTGATTAGTTTGCATGTTGTGGAATTTTGTATAGATTCACAGTATGTACCTTTTATTATTATTATTATTATTATTATTGGTCTGCTTTCAATCTGTGTAATTATTTTGAGATTCCTCCATGTTGTCATGTTGGTGGGTGTATCAATATTTCATTCCTTTTTACTGCTGAGTAGCATTCCACGAATACACCACAGTTTATTTATTCATTCACCTTTTTTTTTTTTTGAGATGGAGTTTAGCTCTTGTTGCCCAGGCTGGAGTGCAATGGCGCGATACCGGCTCACCACAACCTCAGCCTCCCAGGTTCAAGCGATTCTCCTGTCTCAGCCTCCCAGGTTCAAGCCATTCTCCTGTCTCAGCCTCCCGAGATTACGGGCATGTGCCACCAGGCTCGGCTAATTTTGTATTTTTAGTAGAGACAGGGTTTCTCCATTTTGATCAGGCTGGTCTCAAACTCCCGACCTCAGGTGATCTGCCCGCCTTAGCCTCCCAAAGTGCTGGGATTACAGGCGTGAGCCACTGTACCCAGCTCATTCACCTATTATTTTTCATAATTTTTTTTTCATTTTTTCACTGATAAAACTTATAATTTTTTTTTTTAAGAGACAAGGTTTTGCTTCTTACTCAGGCTGGTCTTGAACTCCTAGCCTCAAGCCATCCTCCTGCCTCAGTCTCCCAAAACCCTGGGATTACAGGCATGAGCCACCACACCTAGCCTCTCCATTTACCTATGGATGGACATTTAGGCTGTTTCCAATCTTGGACTGGTACAGATCAAGCTGCTATGAACAAACCTTTGTATGGACATATATTTTAATCTCCCTTGGGTAAATACATGAAGCAACTGGATTATACGGTAGGCATGTGTATGTTTAACATTTTAAGAAACTGTTTTCCCAACTGGTTATGCCATTTTGCATTCCCACCAGCAGTGTGTGAGTCCCAGCCACTCCACACCCTCATCAACGCTTGGCAGGCCTTTAATTTTAGCCATTCTAGTGGGGGGTGTAGTGAATATCTTATTATGATTGCAATTTGCATTTTCTTATTGACTAACAATATTGAGCATGTTTTCACATGCTTATTTGTCATCTATGTATCAGTTAACATCATTCATTCATTCATTCATTTATTTATTTGTTTGTTTGTTTGTTTGTTTGTTTGAGACAAGGTCTTGCTGTGTTACCCAGGCTGGAGTGCGTTGGCAAGATCTCCACTTGCTACAGCCTCTGCCTCCAGGCTCAAGCAATTCTCCTGCCTCAGGCTCCCGAGTAGCTGGGATCACAGGCGTGCACCACCATGCCCAACTAATTTTTGTATTTTTAGTAGAGATGGGGTTTCACCATGTTGGTCAGGCTGGTCTTGAACTCCTGACCGTAAGCAATCTGCCCACCTCAACCTCCCAAAATGCTGAGATTACAGGCCTGAGCCTGCACCCAGCCAACATCTTTTTATTTTTTTATTTTTTGAGACAGGGTCTCACTCTGTTGCCTAGGCTAGAAGTGCAGTGGCACAATGATGGCTCACTGCAGCCTCAAACTCCTGGGCTCAATCAATCCTCCTACCTCAGCCTCCCAAGTAGCTGGGACTACAGGGGTGCACCACCAGGCACAGCTAATTTTTTACTTTTTGTAGAGACAGGGTCTTGCTATGTTGCCCAGGCTGGTCTCCAGCTCCTTTTCTCAAAAGATCCTCCAGCCTCAGCCTCCCAAAGTGCCGGTATTATGGGCATGAGCCACTATGCCTGGCCTTGCCTTTTTCAATATAGTAAATCGAATGGCTTTTTATTTTGTTTGTGGGCCTCTCCTAGCTCCCCACTTCTTCCCCTTGACCTTGGTGGATTCCTTGATGGGGTGGGGTTTTCCGCACTGCTTTGGCTTCTTGGTCAACTGATCAAAAGATTGACTCCTACGTAGCCAAGGTACCCCAGGAATTCCCACCAGGCTTAACAAGCTCACCCAGGACGCTGTTTCTCCCATGGTGTTGTTCACTTCTTCTCCTTAGCCAAGTGGAATTGAAGGAGGACAGACACACAGTCATTTCTACATGCAGTGCTCCTGCCTTCAAATACCGGGTAAGTAACGCAGATACGAAACATAGCGACTCATTCACTGCACAAAAAAGCTGCCTGCTGAAATAAACTTCAGGAAGTGGTTTTTCTGAGCAGCTGGGGGTGGGATGAGGGGAGGAAGGCGGGGGCAGGTGGGCAACAGACATGTCAGAGGGCTGCCAGCACCAGGCACAGCGGGCCAACCACCTATTTCATGACGATGGGGATCTGAAATAAGATTCACCAGCCATTCCATTTCCCCCACCTTTAGCCACAGGTCTCCTCAGTCTTGGAGTTGATGAGCCAGACTCATCAGCCCCCATCCACTGGGTTTGGGATATACCCCAGCCTGGGAGTGACCGTGCACTAATGCATAAATCAGAAGCCTGAGGTTCCTGTCTGTTCTCTGCAGTTTAATAGCTTAAATGCTCTGAGGCTCATGTTCCTCACCTATGTAAGGGGAATAATATGTCCATCTATCCATTGACTAGGCTTGTTAGGAAGATCAAACAAGAGCTAGCCTTTGAAAGCACATTTAACCAGCAGAGCACAATAAGAACATAGTAATAGCTGGGCACAATGGCTCAACGCCTGTAATCTCAGCACCTGGGGAGGCTGAGGCGGGTGGATCATGAGGGCAGGAGTTTGAGACCAGCCTGACTGGAGGATTGCTTAAAGCCGAGTTTGAGACCAGCCTGGGCAACATAGTGAGACCCTGGCTCTACCAAAAAACAAATTTTTTTTTCACCTCGCACCAACTTCCCTCAAAATTTGTTCAGAAAGTTAGCCTGGTGTGGTGGCGTGCCCCTGCAGTCCCAGCTACTCTGGAGGCTGAGATGGGAGGATTGTTTGAGCTCAGGACTTTGAGGCTACAATGAGCTAGGATCGCACCACTGCACTCTGCCCCAGGTCACAGTGTGAGACTGTCTCTAAACAACAACAAAAGGAATGAAATACTGACACGTGCTACACTATGGATGAGCCTTTAGGACACGGCAAGGAGAAGAGCTACACATGAAAGGCCACTTTTTTTTTGGGACAGAGTTTCGCTCTTGTTGCCCAGGCTACAGTACAATGGTGTGATCTCAGCTCACCGCAACCTCCACCTGCTGGGTTCAAGCGATGCTCCTGCCTCAGCCTCCTGAGTAGCCACTGCACTCCAGCCTGGGTGACAGAGTGACAGGCATGTGCCCCCACACCCAGCTAATTTTGTATTTTGTAGTAGAGATAGGATTTCTCCATGTTGGTCAGACTGGCCTCAAACTCCCGACCTCAGGTGATCTGCCCGCCTTGGCCTCCCAAAGTGCTGGGATTACAGGCGTGAGCCACCACGCTCCTCTGGCACATGTTCATATTATATTGATGTGAGAGCTATGATCTTACTCCTAAAAACTATAACACAAGATTCCACTATGGAGATTTTATTTACAATAATAGCTAACATTTATTGAGTACTTAGATATTTCTCACGTTTACTTTAATCCTATGAGTCAGAGACCTTTATTACCCTCATTTTACAAGAGAGAAACAAGATTCTCAGAGAGGTTAGTACACTTGTCCACAATCCCACCCCAGCTGAAGTGGTGATGCTGGCTGCCTGCCTTCAGCCCTGAGCCCTTAACTCCTCACACAGTGCCTTTCTACATTTCAGGGCTGGGTGGGATGGCTCACACCTGTAATTAAGGCAGGTGGACCACCTGAGGTCAGGAGTTAGAGACCAGTCTGGCTAACATGATGAAACCCCATCGCTACCAAAAATACAAAAAATTAGCTGAGCATGGTGATGCGTGCCTATAATCCCAGCTACTCAGGAGGCTGAGGCAGGAGAACTGCTTAAACCCAGGAGGCAGAGGTGAGCCGAGATCGCACCACTACACTCAAGCCTGGGTGACAGAGAGAGTGAGACTGTCTCAAAAAAAAAAAAAAGAAAAAAAAGAAAGAAAAACATTTCAGGACTTATTGAAATGCTCCACAATAGAAAAACCTCTGGTTTAGATCAAAGTCTGAAACAGTTGAAATACAGTGAATGTGACATATGTGTTCACCAAGGTTATTCAAGGATGTAATTCTTCACCTTGTTCTATACAACTGTCTTCATGTTTCCTGTTTCTTTACAGCTTCGTTACCTGATTAAACAAAATTGAAATAAATAGATACATAAAAATCAAAAAGGCAGCCAAGTTGCAGTATGAGAATATGCACAGGAAATGGTGCTTCTAGACAGAAATGAGATTCATGTGATTTAGGACCAAGTCAGGAGCCTGTGTAAACATTCCTAATACTGAGAAAGTGCGCACACATCTGGGCCTGCGGATGGATACCTCCCAAATGTCAAGGATATGCTTTAATTAGAGCTTTTTAAAAATGGACCAGTTGCAGTCAGTGCTATGGCTTATGCCTGTAATCCCAGCACTTTGGGAGGCTAAGGCGGGAAGATCAGTTGAGCCCAGGAGTTCGAGACCCTCCTGGGACACATAGTGAGACTCCATCTCACTATGGTTATGGGACCATCTCTACATAACATTTTTTTTAATTAGCCAGGCATGGGTTACATGCCTGTGGTCCCAGTTACTCGGGAGGCTGAGGTGGGAGGATTGCTTAGGCCAGAGGTGGAGGCTACAGTGAGCCATGATTGGGCCATGGCACTCCATCCTGAGTGACAGAGCGAGACCCTGTCTCAAAAACAAAACAAATGAGTAAACAAAAGCCAGAAAATTTGGTTGTGATGGTATACTGTAGTTTTGCAAAATGTTACCATTGGGAAATTGGTACATATCTCTGTATTATTTACTACAAATGCATGCAAATTTACTATTATCTCAATAAAAATATTTATATTTTAAAAATGGGGCTGGGTACTGTGGCTCACACCTGTAATCCCACCACTTTGGGAGGCTGAGGCGGGCGGATCACTTGAGGTAAGGAGTTTGAGACCAGCCTGGCCAACATGGTGAAACCCTGTCTCTACAAATGCAAAATTTAGCCAGGCGTGATGGCACATGCCAGTGGTCCCAGCTACTCAGGAGGCTGAGGCAGGAGCATCGCTTGAACGCGGAAGATGGAGATTGCAGTGAGCTGAGATCGTGCCACTGCACTCCAGCCTGAGTGATAGAGCAAGACTCAGTCTCAAAAAAAAAAAAAAAACACAAAAACAAAACCATAAATTTTCACATTGCTCTAATTCTGAAGAACATTTCCACGTTCTTTAGAATGTGGAAGGATCTTGGAAATTTTCTGAGGGTGAGAGGGAGGAAACATACTCCAAATAACGGGCAATTCGAAATGGAAAACAAACAGGAACACTTTGCACCTAGAAAAGATCTTGGGGCTGGGACCGTGGCTCAAGCCTGTAATCCCAGCACTTTGGGAGGCCAAGGTGGGCAGATCACCTGAGGTTGGGAGTTCGAGACCAGCCTGACCAACATGGAGAAACCCCATTTCTATTAAAAAAAAAAAAAAAAAAAAGATCTTGGATATTCAGGGAGGTAAAGGGAATTTCTGCACATTATTGTGAGATGCATTGACGAGCCTCAGTTCCCTAAATGAAATGTTTTTCTCCCAGGTCATTTCAAGGCCAGTTTCCCCAGAAAACTACTCTTAGATGAACCTCTGTAACAGACAGATGGGCAAGTAGGAGGTGCTCTTAGCTTCCTCTCTTCCATCCCCCATAAGATGAGACCTACAGAAGAACTCCTTAGGTCAACATACAGAAATGACCCTGAGGCCCTGAGATCAGCCATTATCTTATCTGCATGGCCAGCAAGGGGGCTGCTGGGCCTGGCAGTGTCTGAGGACTTCCTGGCCAGAGAGCTTCCTTTGTTGTCTCTGGAATCCCCCCTTGCCCTGTGCCCTTCAGTCTAGGCCCCGGCTCAGGTATATATGATGCTATGCCCAGGGTGCTCTAATCCAGGCACTGGCCTCTAAGGAATGGTTACTGAGGGCCGGACCAAGTCCAGTACAGCCAGCTCTCAAACGTCCAGTAGAGCCTCACCAGGCCTGTGCAGTGAGTGGGCATATGTGATGCGAGAGCATCTGCAGTGAGTGGGCATATGCAGTGAGTAGACATGTGCAGTGAGTGGGCATATATAATGGGTGGCCATCTGCAGTGAGTGGGTATATGCAGTGAGTAGACATGTGCAGTGAATGGGCATATATAATGGGTGGGCATCTGCAGTGAGTGGGTATATGCAGTGAGTAGACATGTGCAGTGAGTGGGCATATATAATGGGTGGGCATCTGCAGTGAGTGGATATATGCAGTGAGTAGACATGTGCAGTGAGTGGGCATATACAATGGGTGGGCATATGCAATGAGTGGACACCTGCAGCAAGTGGGCTGTCAAAGGAGACGTTGCCCACACTAAAGGACTCGAGTTTCAGTTTTCTGCCGCCTAATGCAATGCTACCTGCGATTGCCTGTAAACCTTTTTTTTTTTTTTTGAGATGGAGTTTCGCTTTTGTCGCCCAGGCTGGAGTACCATGGCACGATCTCCGCTCGCGGCAACCTCCGACTCCCGTTTTTAAGCGATTCTCCTGCCTCAGCCTCCAGAGTAGCTGAGATTACAGGCATGCACCACCACGCCCAGCTAATTTTTGTATTTTTAGTAGAGACGGGGTTTCTCCATGCTGGTCAGGCTGTTCTCGAACTCCCAACCTCAGGTGATACGCCTGGCTCAGCCTCCCAAAATTCTGGGATTACAGGCGTCAGCCACTGCGCCCGGCCTGTAAACCCGTGTTTAACCCGCAGCTAAGGAAGCTGAAGGGAGAGGAACTGCAGGGCCACCAGCTCAGCCACCGCCGCATTGTTCTCCCCGACATTGTTCTGAGGCCGGCTTTGCTTACCCAGAAGGCCCCCATGACCCCTGGGGAGTCCGATGAGATTGTTTTTCCCAAGCCTGGGCTCTTCAGGTGTGAGCGGCAGTTCTTGGGCCACGTAGGTTACTGTGGCATTTCTGCAGCAGGAAAGAGGAAGGAACTTCTGATCTGAACGGTAACAGCATCAACAATGTGCACACCCAGCAGCCGGCAGAGCGAAAAGGAAAGGAGCTCGGTTTCCATAGCAATAAATCACCAGGAAGGGGGCCCGGAGGGAGCGGCTATAGGACTTCCCCCTTCCCCCGGCCCTGAAAACACATCCCCAATGCCCCAGTCGGTTAGCGGCCTGGCGCTTCTCCAGGCTGAGCCTCCAGAACCGCAGGTAGAGGAAGACCGCAGGTAGAGGAAGGAGCTCTGCCAGATGGAAAACAAATTCCCAGTTCCTTTTCAAGGTGTCAGTAAAGCATGGGTGCCTGAGCGGATGCAGCGGCGCCCAGGGCTGTGAAGCTCTCAACGCCTGCCAGCTACATTACTCCATTCCATTCTCTTATATTCTGCTCTCCACCCCACAGCACTGATACTGCTAGCCCTTTTATCACAGAAGAACAAACAGGCCTTGTGAGGGAGAGAGATGCACCAGACGCAATTCACCTCGTTAACAATTGCCCCTTGAAGGCCCCAGAGCTCTCTTTTGAGATTCTTTCTCTTGCCAAAATCAGACTATTTTTCCCAAAGAAAGAATTTCAGATTTTTTGAAATGCTCTGGAATGTCACTTATCCCAAGTCTCATCAGCCACTTTTGTTTGTTTGTTTTTGCATAGAATGTTGAGAATGTGGTCACCTAATGTTAATAATGCTTATTTCATCTCTGTACTTTCATTGCATTGCTTGAATTTTTTATTTTTATTTTTTTTTTTGAGATGGAGTTTTGCTCTGTCACCCAGGTTGGAGTGCAGTGACACGATCTCAGCTCACTGCAACCTCCACCTCCTGGGTTCAAGCGATTCTCCTGCCTCAGCCTCCTGAGTAGCTGGGATTAGAGGCATGCACCACCTGGCTAATTTTTGTATTTTTAGTAGAGAAAGGGTTTCACCATGTTGGTCAGGCTGGTCTCGAACTCCTGACCTTGTGATCTGCTTGCCTCAGCCTCCCAAAGTGCTGGAATTACAGGCGTGAGCCACCACGCCCAGCACAACCTCTCTTTATGCAGGCCACGGTCTCTTGCCTATAACCTTTGCATGTGCTGTTCCCTCTGCTTGAAATGCTGTTCCCTGCTTCCTTGGTCAGCTAACTCCTCAGGGGACTTGTCTCATCCCTTTTTCCCAGTAGCTCAGATGCCTTGCTTTCTGGGCTCCCACAGAATGTACACCATATTGTGAAGCAACACATAGTAATAGTAGGAGAAAAGGCTCTTCTAGGCCCAGACTAGCTGTGTGACCTCAGGGGACAGTTTAACCTCTCTGAGCCTTGATTTCTCATAGGCAAGATGTAGAGAATGATAGTATCTGCCTCACAGTATGTCCGTGAGGATTGGACATTAACACATGTAAAGCACTTAGAAAATGCTTGCCTGGGCACACCACCTGAGTTCGGGAGTCTGAGACCAGCCTGACCAACATGGAGAAATCCCATCTCTACTAAAAATATAAAATTAGCCGGGCATGGTGGCGCATGCCTGTAATCCCAGCTACTTGGGAGGCTGAGGCAGGAGAATCACTTGAACCCAGGAGGCGAAGGTTGTGATGAGCCAAGATCGCGCCATTGCACTTCAGCCTGGGCAACAAAAGCAAAACTCCATCTCAAAAAAAAAAGAAAAGAAGATGCTTGCCTGTGGCTAGTGCTCTGGAAACATTAGTCACTGAAAAATTAAGTTCTTAAAGCAGGAGCCATCCTTCATGGATATCTCTAGATCTCGAGGCTTAGGCCAACTGGGTGTGGAGCAAAGGTCACTCTGGGTTCATGGGAGACTATTTTCCAGCTACCGTTTAGGCACCAGTCTTGGTGCTAGGCACCTTGATTCATAATATTTAATTTAGTTAAGTTATTCCAGGATTGGCCCCAGGTAGCCAAGGACCAGCATTTTGTTAAGGAAGCCCGCAGCACTCTTGAATGGCCCCTCTGATGGCTTGACCTCCTCTCCCGACTTTCTACCCTGCCCAGTCCTGGAAGGAGTCCCCCACGCTCAGTGACACGTGAAGAGGCTCTCAGCCTGGCCACAACAGGGGGTTGCCCACGTGGTCTGGAAACACCAACAGATTTAAATGATGGACACACTTGCATCCCGGGGGCCACTCAGACAGCAAAAGACAAACCCCAAGTTGGCAAGCCACTCTCCTCCGTGGTTTCGCTTGAAAAAATGAAACTCTTCATGCAAACACTCGGATTTTAAATAAAGTTATGTAACAGCCAATCTCTCCACTTAAAAATACAGTCGTCTTCAAATCTATGGAGACAGGCTGCAGACCAGAGGTTGCCTAGGCTTGGGGAGGGATCAGAGAATGATTGCCAATGGGCAAGAGGGAACTTTTGGGGGTAAAGAATGTGCTTGCTGGATTGTGGTGATGGTTGTACAACTCTGTATTCACAAATTGTAGGGTTCCTGAATTTAGTCAATAAAAAACACAGGATGTTCAGTTAAATTTCAGGTAAGCAACAAATACTATTTTTAATATAAGTGTGTTTCAGATGGGACATCCTTGCACATTGCATGGGATATACTTATACTAAGAAAGCATTTGCTGTTTACCTGAAATTCACATTTTTTTTTTTTTTGAGGCGGAGTCTCTCTCTGTCGCCCAGGCTGGCGTGCAGTGGCATGATCTCGGCTCACTGCAGCCTCTGCCTCCCTGGTTCAAGCGATTCTCCTGCCTCGGTCTCCCAAGTAGTTGGAATTACAGGGGCGTGACACCACACTCAGCTAAATTTTTTCTTTTTTTCTTTTTTTTTTTAGACAGAGTCTCGCTGTGTCACCCAGGCTGGAATGCAGTGGAACAATCATTTTTGTATTTTTAGTAGAGACGGGGTTTCACCATGTTGGCCAGGCTGGTCCAAACTCCTAATCTCAAGTGATCTGCCTGCCTAGGCCTCCCAAAGTGCTGGTATTATAGGCATGAGCCTCCGTGCCCAGCCTGGGAATTCACATTTAACTGGATATCCTGTATTTTATGTGCAAGCCTAAATAGAGACCCTGAATTAATGGTACACTTATAATGGGTGCGTTTTACAGTAGGTAAAGCTGTTAAATTTAGCACGATGCCTAGAATAATATTGTTGCTTAAAACAATAAAGCTTTGGCAGGGCACGGTGGCTCATGCCTGTAATCTCAACACTTTGGGAGGCCGACCTAAGGTCAGGAATCAAGACCAGCCTGGCCAACATGGTGAAACTCCATCTCTACTAAAAATACAAAAAAAAATTTAGCTAGATATGGCGGCAGGTGCCTGTAATCCCAGCTACTAGGGAGGCTGAGGCAGAATTGCTTGAACCCGGGAGGCAGAGGCTGCAGTAAGCTGAGATTGCAGCACTGCACTCCAGCCTGGGTGACAAGAGCAAAACTCCATTTCAAAAAAAAAAAAAAATACAGCTTTACCTTCCATGCACCCTCTCCACTCCCTCCCCCACTGTCACCTCTGGCAAAAATACAACTGCAAAAACCATCCCACATGCTCAGGAACTGTAGAAACCACCAAGGTAGGAAATACATTCTAAAGAGTCACGTTAGCTTTGTCTTTCCGGTGCCCACAGCCTGCAGAGGGGCAAGACTCAAGGTCAGAAACATCACAGGACAGGACAGGCATGGTGCCTCATGCCTGTAATCCCAGCATTTTGGGAGGTGGAGGCGGTGGATCACTTGAGATCAAGAGTTCGAGACCAGTTGGCCAACATGATGAAACCTCATCTCTAACTAGAAATACAAGAAAAGAATTAGCTGGGCATGGTGGCGCATGCCTGTAGTCCCAGCTACTCAGGAGGCTGAGGTAGGAGAATTGCTTGAACCCAGGAGGCAGAGGTTGCAGTGAGCTGAGATCACACCATTGCACTCTAGCCTGGGTGACAGAGCAAGACTCCGTCTCAAAACAAACAAAAAACAAAAAAGAAAGAAAGAAACATCACAGGACAAACCGGGCAGCTGGGAACAGCCTTCTCCTTGTTGGATGCTCCAAATACTAAAATCACCCACCTATTCCCTTTTGCTGCCCAGAAATTAGAGAAACATACAGACTCTCATTGGCTGATTGGCCACTAAATGCTCTGTGCAGGCCGGGTGAGGAGCTACAAAAATGAGTACAACAATTCCCTGTCCCTAAGGAGGTGAATTACAAACCCAAGACACTCTCAACACACAATCATTCAAAGCAAAGAATGAGAAAGATTTCTCATTTTTCCCTTCTATGGGAGAGAAACATTTTTCACCTTGTCCAATAAAACTAACATTCGGCCGGGCGTGGTGGCTCACGCCTGTAATCCAAGCACTTTGGAGGCCAAGGCGGGTGGATCACCTGAGGTCCAGAGTTCAAGACCAACCTGACCAACATGGTGAAACCCCGTCTTTAAAAAAAAAAAAAAGAAAAGAAAACTAACATTCATATATATGTGGCGTTTGCCTTTAGAATTGCATTTTGCAATTAGTAAGAGAAATCACCTTTTCAGAATAAGCACAGTTCCACTGTCCATAGTAAACACAAAGCCGCTTGCTAGTAGGTCTGGCTGTCTCAGCTATCCAGATACAAAATTCTGACCAGCTATCAAAATTACAATAACGCATTCTTTAAATTCACCCCATCTGAGTTGGAGTCTTGGAGACTTAGTTAAATGTGCTGTAATTAAACTATTTTCTTTGTTAATACAGTGGTCCCTTGATATCCATGACAGAGGTTGCAGTGAGCCGATGGTACCAGGACCCCCACAGACTCCAAAATCTCAGGATACTCAAGTCTTTTCTGTAAAATGGCATAGTATTAGCATATAGCCCAGGTACACCCTTCTGAATATTTAAAATCATCTCTAGATTACTTATGGCCAACTCTGGGTGTACTGCCTATGAGTTAGCCCTATTCCATAAGGAGCAGTAAAAAAAAAAAATCATCTCTAGATTACTTATAAAACCACATAAGATGTTGCAAATCATTTAGTTTGCGGGGGATTCGACATAGTACTCAGCACATGGAAAATTCAAGTTTCAATTTTTGAAACTTTTTGGAATTTTTTTTTCTGAATATTTTTAATCCATGGTTGATTGAATCCATGAACCTGGAACCCATGGATACAGACAGCTGTATCTGCAAAGGTGCTCTTTTTTTTTTTTTTGAATGAGGAAGACTCACTGACACTCCACTCTATCCTTTCTTTCACTCCCCTGGTGCCATTTCAGTACTAGAGGATTTCACAGAAACTGCCCCCATACAGTGGAGGCTTCAGCGACTCTAAACCTATAAGCTCAAGAATCCCATTACTTAGCTCAGCAATATGCCTGTGGCAATTTGGGCATTTCAAGCAGGAAGGAGAAGTACTCTATTTTTTTTTTCTTTTAAAGACAGACAGAGTCTTGCTCTGTCACCCAGGCTGGAGTACAATGGTGCGATCTCGGCTCACTGCAACCTCCACCTCCCAGATTCAAGCAATTCTCCTGCCTCGGTCTCCTGAGTAGCTGGAATTATAGGTACCCACCACCGCACTTGGCTTATTTTTAATTTTTAGTAGAGATGGGGTTTCACCATGTTGGCCAGGCTGGTCTCAAGCTCCTGACCTCATGATCCGCCTGCCTCAGCCTCCCAAAGTGCTGGGATTACAGGCGTGAGCCACCTCACCCAGCCAGGATGGAGTTTTATCAACCTAGCAAGGTTGTCCCTTATCTACTAGGGACTTTAATTAATCAAATATACATATAAATACAAATAGAAAAATCATTGACTACTTAGTCAATGCTGTTTTGGATAAAATATTCCCAATACTGAGATTTATAAAATAAAAATAATGAAGGGGCCAGTCGTGGTGGCTCGTGGATATAGTCCCAACACTTTGGGAGGCAGAGGCAGGAGGATCACTTGAGCCTGAGGGTTTGAGATCAGCCTGGGCAGTACAGTGAGACTACATCACTAAAAAAAAAAAAAAAAAAAAAATTAGCTGGGCTTGGAGGCGTATGCCTGTAGTCCCAGCTATTAGGGAGGCTGAGTTGGGAGGATGGGGCCCCAGAGTTCAAGGCTCCAGTGAGCCGTGGTTGCACCATTGCACTCTATAAAACCTGGGCAAAAGAGCAAGACCTTGCCTCAAAACATAAAATAAATACATAATAAAAATAATGAAGGGGTTGCTGATGGTGAAAAGGTAGGACTGCCAGCCTACTCAGAATTACAGAACATTTTAAAATAGCCAACAGTATTTTTCTCTGTGATAATCAAGGTATCAGGGGGTGAATTTTTACAGAGCTAAAAGAAACTACATGAGGCTGGGTGCAGTGGCTCATGCCTGTAATCCCAGCACTTTGGAAGGCCAAGGTAGGCGAATCATAAGGTCAAGAGATCAAGACCATCCTGGCCAACATGGTGAAACCCCATCTCTACTAAAACTACAAAAATTAGCTGGGTGTCGTGGCACGCGCCTGTAGTCCTAGCTACTCAGGAGGCTGAGGCAGGAGAATCGCTTGAACCTGGGAGGCAGAGGTTGCAGTGAGCTGAGATCACGCCACTGCACTCCAGGCTGGTGACAGAGCAAGACTCCATCTCAAAAAAAAAAAAAAAAAAAAAAAAAAAGAGAAAAGAAAAGAAACTACATGCATTTGATGGTATTTTTCATCTGAGGACTAAATTCCTTTAACAAGCACCTCATTTCATTTGGTTTACCTCTATAGGCTTGAAATAGGGGGGGTATTTCTGAAGGGAGCTTCAACTTGTTTCTTGTTTATTTGTTTGTTTTGCTTGTTTGTTTGAGACAGAGTCTCGCTCTGTAGCCCAGGCTGGAGTGCAGTAGTGTGATCTCAGCTCCCTGCAACCTCCATCTCCCAGGCTCAGGTGATCTTCCCACCTCAGCCTCCTGAGTAGCTGAGACTACAAGTACACACCACCACAGTCGGCTAATTTTTATATTTATTGTAGAGACAATTATGTTGCTCAGGCTAGTCTTGAATTCCTGGGCTCATGCGATCCTTCCACACTGGCCTCCCAAAGTGCTGTGATTACAAGAGTGAGCCACTGCCGCCTAGCCTCAGCTTTTTTTTCTTTAATTTCAAGTGACTCAAAAGAAAAATAAGCAAAAATAAAAATAAAGTGTTAAGGCATAAACAGTTAATCGACAATGGGTCCCTTCTCTAGCCCATTTGAAATTACAGACGCTTGACAATGACGCCATCTAATGGAAGATTAGCAGGTCAGACGAAAAACCATTTATTTCCAACTTGTTTTATCAGCTGCAGCTTTTCCTAAACACTGTTTTTTTGAGACAGAGGCCTCCCGAGTAGCTGGGATTACAGGCATGAGCCACCATGCCTGGCTAAACCACCATGCCTGGCTAAACCACCATGCCTGGCTAATTTTTTGTGTTGTTAGTAGAGACGGGGTTAGACCATGTTGCCCAGGATGGTCTCAAACTCCTGACCTCAAGTCAATCCGCCCACCTCAGCTTCCCAAAGTGCTGGCATTACAGGCAAGAGCCACCCTAAACACCTTTAAAACAGCTTTGGACACTTCCATTGCTTATTTCACTTTTTACATTGTTATTTCTTTCTTTTTTTTTTTTTTTTTTTTTTGAGATGGGGGTCTCACTCTGTGCCCAGACTGGAGTGCAGTGGCACAATCTTGGCTCACGGCAACCTCTGCCACCTGGGTTCAAGAGATTCTCCTGCCTCAGCCTCCTGAGTAGCTGGGACTACAGGCATGCGCCACCATGCCCAGCTAATTTTTGTAGTTTTAGTAGAGACAGGGTTTCACCATGTTGGCCAGGATGGTCTCAATCTCTTGACCTCGTGATCTGCCCACCTCAGCCTCCCAAAGTGCTGGGATTACAGGTGTGAGCCACTGTGCCCAACCTATATTGTTATTTCTAATAGAGACACAATATTGATGTTAAAAAGTATATCAAAGATATAATACAGAAATAGTACATTGAAAATATATTAAAAAGGCCAGGTATGGTGTCTCATGCCTGGAATCTCAGCACTTTGGGAGGCCAAGGAGGGAAGATCACTTGAGCTCAGGAGACCAGCCTGGGCAACATGGCAAGACTTTTACTCCACAAATAATAAAAAAAATTAGCCAGACATGGTGGAGCATGCCTGCAGTCCCAGCTACTGGGGAGGCTGAGGCAAGAGAATCACTTGAGCCCTGGAGGTCAAGGCTGCAGTACTCACTGCAAGTTTTTTTGCCCAAAAAACTTGAGTTTGAGTCCAAACATCATTGCCATTGAATAGCAAGCAACTTTGAGCAAATCTGTCAGCTTCTCCCTCTATAAACTCCAACAGTAAGGCTTCTAGAACTATGTACTAACTAATGCTATACAAGTATTTTCAGCCTTCCTGCAAAGAGACAGACTACCTTTACAGTTACAGTTTCCTTTTTTTTTTTTTTTGACAGTGTCTTGTTCTGTTGCCCAGGCTGCAGTGCAGTGGTGTGATCATGACTCACTGCAGCCTTGAGCTCCTGGCCTCAAGCACTCCTCCTGCCTCCGCCTCCCCAGTAGCTGGGACCACAGGCACGCCCCACCTTGTCTGACTAATTTTTAAATTATTTGTAGAGATGAAGTCTTGCTATGTTGCCCAGGCTGGGTTTTTTCATGTGTCAAACAGAACACGTCACTGGGTCATTATGAGGATGGAGTAAGCTGGCCCATCTAATGAACTGACCTATAACCAGGAGGTACTCAGTAAGCACTAGAGTCTTCTCTTTGGACCTTGAAAGACCAGAGGAGAGCACAGCAAACTCAGAGAAGCAGGAAAGACCATTCACATGATGTTGTTCTTGAGTCCTGACCCCCCTACAACTGAGAGTCACCAGTCCCCTCCTGGGATGGCCACCAAAACTCACTTATTCACAACTGAGAATGGATAGAGCAAGAATCAGGAGAAGAGGGTGAGGCCTACAGCTGACCTGGGTGAACTGATGTAGTCTTCTCAGAATCCTCAGCACCCCCCTCCCCTGAAGGGGGCCTGGGGGGTCAAGTGGCATCACTTTGGGACCCAGGGAATGCAACATTCTCCCAGGTGGCAGCCCAGGCCATTCTGGATACAAGACAAGACAGCGTCACCAGATCCCCTTCTAGTTCCCTGCCCCTGCAAGGAATCCCAAAGCCTCCCCTCCTTGTGCTTAGCCCGTGGTAAACACCCAGATTTTCTGGAATCTTCTTCTCTCCACTAGGAAAATCTTGACAAATTATCTCTTAGGATAGGTCACTTCTGCAGGCAGCTAAGGGCCTGCCCTGATCCTTTTGGCTTTGGTTTAAAAGGGTAAATTCAGCTGGATATGGTGGTGCATGTCTGTATTCCCAGCATTTTGGGAGGCTGAGGTGGGAGGATTGCTTGAGCTCAGGAGTTCAAGACCGGCCTAGGCAACATAGGAAACCTCATCTCTACTAAAAAAAAAAAAAAAAAAAGCCAGTCACAGTGGCTCACGTATGTAATCCCAACACTTTGGGGGCCGAAGCAGGTGGATCACAAGGTCAAGAGATCAAGACCATCCTGGCAAACATGGTAAACCCCGTCTCTACTAAAAATACAAAAATTAGCTGGGCGTGGTGGCATATGCCTATAGTCTCAGCTACTCGGGAGACTGAGGCAGGAGAATTGCTTGAACCCGGGAGGCGGAGGTTGCAGTGAGCCGAGATTGCGCCACTGCACTCCAGCCTGGTGACATAGCGAGACTTCATCTCAAAAAAAAAAAAAAAAAAAATCAGCCAGGCATGTAGGCAATCGCCCGTAATCTCAGCTACTTGGGGAGGTGAGGTGGGAGCTTGACCCTTTAACCCTGTGACCACGTCGCGGTACTTTCTCTTGGCTTCTGCCATCGGAGCGTGGGAATTTGTGGGGTTCATGTCATATTTAGCTCTAAAAATTATCTTGAGCAGTTAAAAGCCTTGGTAAGCTTGAAATTGACTGCTTTAGGCTCCTTCTGGGAAAAGTACTAGAAACTGCTCAGCACCCTATCTCGGTAGCTAAGGCCTTATCTTTCCACAGTGGTGGCCTTGGTTCAATTCCTAGCTTAGGAAATGAATGCTTTCTGGTTTGCTATCTGTGTGATTTTTGCCAGTCATTAATTCTCATCCCCCTCCATGAACAACTTCTGACTTCTTGTTTTGAATTTTCCTTTCTCTGAGCTACCTTTGGAGATTCTAGATCTTGTAACAACTGCTTACCAGCTCTTTGAAAATACCATGCATGGCCAGGTGTGGTGGCTCATGCCTGTAATCCCAGCACTTTGAGAGGCCAAGGCAGGTGGATCACCTGAGGTCAGGAGTTTGAGACCAGCTTGGCCAAGATGGCGAAACACGTCTCTACTAAAAATACAAAAATTAGCTGGGCATGGTGGTACATGCCTGTAATCCCAGCTTCAAGCGGGGTTGAGGCAGGAGGACTGCTTGAACATGGGAGGCAGAGGTTGCAGTGAACCAAGATTATGCCACTTCACTCCAGCCTGGGCAACAGAGCAAGACTCTGTCTAAAACAAACAAACAAACCATGCACATCCATGGTTAGGTCATAATCTTAGTTAAGCCTTATTGGTTTCACCTGGCGGGTTACCTTTGGTAAAGTCCAAAAGCCAGGAATATCGGCTATTTGTCCTGGCTAGAGCGGTAATAAGAGATTTGGTTAAGTCAGTCTCTGCAGTTTTGCATTGTGTTATCTGATGTTTTTTTACTTTTAGGGTATCAGAAATTACATTATGAGAGAGCTTTTAGCCTTGATGTGTAATAACTAGGTAGGAAATATACCTCAAGGGATGGCTAATGGCAGTTATGGGGGGATACTCAGTTCTTTGCATGTTTGGATCAGAGAAGCAGGCTCTTGACCACCTAGAAGGTATGGAAACATACCCACCCCCACTGAGAGATAAGACTCCTGTAGGGGATAGGCTGATTCTCTCTTTTGGGGGATCCAAGCCTGCTTATTAGTCTCTAGAACCTACATACTTTCCTGGCCCTGTTCCTTAAAAGGCTCCAACCTAAAGACAGTAATTAACTTAAGTCTTTAAAGAAAACTCCATATGTAAGATATTTTCCTGGCCATCTTGAAACCACCTTTGCAAAATTATGACTGAGACAATCAAAAAGATCTAACTTAATTGACTCCATTTTGCTGTCAAAATGGGAGGCTGAGGCAGGTGGATCACTGAAGGTCAGGAGTTCGAGACCAGCCTGACCAATATGGTGAAACCCTGTCTCTACTAAAAATAAAAAATTAGCCGGGTGTGGTGGCAGGCACCTGTAGTCCCAGCTACTCAGAAGGCTGAGACAGGACAATTGCTTAACCTGGGAGGCAGAGGTTGCAGTGAGCTAAGATCGAGCCCCTGCACTCGAGCCTGGGTGACAGAGCGAGACTCCGTCTCAAAAAAAAAAAAAAAAGAATAACAGCACTTTCCTAAAGCAGACCTCCTTCTTGCCTGGGGACTAGACAGCTTTTGTAGGACTAACATTAGCCACAAGATTAGAAATTATGGGTTAGGAATCATGCTGCTGGAGGCTACAAGATTCTGACCTCCCCTAAACTGCTCCTAAGATCAGTGCTTAAGACGTTTTGTAGACCCTGCACTTGATGGATCAGCTGGCGACACCCAGATCAATAAACTGACTCATCTGATCTTGTGGCCCCCACCCAGGAACTGACTCAGCACAAGAACACAGCTTCGATTCCTTATTATTTCATCCCTGACCAATCAGCACTCCTGGCTTGATGGCTTCCCCCTACCCACCAAGTTGTCCTTAAAAACTCTGCTCCCTGCATGCTTGGGGGAGACTGATTTGAGTAATAATAAAACTGGGCTCCTGCACAGCCAGCTCTGCGTGAATTACTCTTTTCTCTATTGCAATTCTCCTGTCTTGATAAAGAGCTCTGTCTAGGCAGTGGGCAAGGTGAACCTATTCAGCTGTTATAGTCTTTTTTTTTTTTTTTTAAAGATGGGGTTTCACCATATTGGTCAGGCTGGTCTCGAACTCCTGACCTCAGGTGATCCGCCCACCTCAGCCTCCCAGAGTGCTAGGATTACAGGCGTGAGCCACCGCGCCCGGCTGTTATAGTCTTAAAATATAGATTTGTCACGGGAAAGGAGTCTCACCATAGACCTCAAGAGAGGGTTCTTGGATCTCACACAAGAGGCAATTCAGGGTGAGTCCACAGAGTAAAGTGAAAGCAAGTTTTTATTAGGTGAGTAAAGAAACAAAACAATAGCTACTCCATAGGCAGAGCAGCCCCAGGGCTGCTGGTTGGCTATTTTTGGTTATTTCTTAATTATATGCTAAATAAGGGATGGATTATTCATGAGTTTTCTAGGAAAGGGGCAAGGAATTCCTAGAACTGAGGATTTCTCTCCCTTCTAGACCATACAGGTTAATTTCCAGATATTGCCATGGCATTTGTAAATTCCCATGGCAATGGTGGGAGTGTCTTTTAGCATGCAAATGCATTATAAATAGCGTATCATGAGCAGTGAGGACAGCCAGAGGTAGCTTTCCTTGCCATCGTGGTGGGTTTTGGCAGCTTCTTACTGCATCCTGCTTTATCAGCTGGGTCTTTGTGACCTGTATCTTGTGCTGATTTTCTGTTGTGTGACTGACTAACCTGGAAATGCAGCCCAGCAGATCTCAGCCTCATTTTACCCAGCCCCTATTCAAGAGGGAGTTGCTCTGGTTTGAATGCCTCTGAAACATTTGCTAAATGCTTTAATGTCATCAACCGCTTCAATTTTTTTCTTTTTTTTTCCAAGACCGGAGTCTGGCCCTATTGCCCAGGCTGGAGTGCAGTGGCTCAATCTTGGCTCACTGCAGTCTCCACATCCTAGGTTCAAGTGATTCTCTTGCTTCAGTCTCCCAGGTAGCCGGAACTACAGGTGTGTGCCACCACGCCTGGCTAATTTTTGTATTTTTTTTTAGTAGCCAGAAGCTTCTTTAATTTGATAACTGTTCAGCTTACCTGACTGGGAGCCATTAGATTCTAAATAAGCCCCATTAGAGTGTAGATAATGCCTAACTTCCTGGAAATGCAGCCGAGCAAGCCTCAGCCTCACTTTACCCAGTTCCTACTCAAGATGGAGTCATTCTTGTTCCAAGCCCCTGACGAATTTTCCCCTCCCTTTTACAAGGGGACTTTTCATCCTAAGGGTTGTAGAGCCATTAAGATCCATCATCTGTAATTTCTTCTGGCTAAATAGGGGTGATGACATTCCTGCTTAACTATTAGGATCTCTTGGATTCAGGGTAAAGAGGAGCTTAATCAGAAAGCATTGGTATAGTCAGGGTAGATCATATTTTGAGTTCTGATAAAAGATGATATTTAGAAAAATAATAAGTGTTCAATTTAAGAAATTATCCAAAGTAAACTAAATAAGGAGGCTTTCCATGAACCGGGCAATTGTTGGAACCAAGCTGATATGGAGTCGCTAGCCAATTTCATCCATGCCCAGAGTTAGATATTGATCCATATTTTTATGTTACCCATTCCTCTCTTCTTCTAAGCAGCAGCCAGAGATCACTGGTTGGTTCACAAGAATAAACAGGGTCAGTTTAAATTACGGAAAAAACTAAAAAGGTTTTTTGGCTTTTTATTACTTCAGTCTATGCAGTTAGTTCCTGTTTTGCTCGATGCTTATAGACTCATTAGTTTTCCAAGAGAGTCTTGGAAGTTCTTTCTTCGCCATTTTAATGGCACACTTTCCAAAGTTATCAGAAATTTGCGTTTAAGAGTACTTGTCAGGGTTCTATGGCTCATTATAAACCACCTTTTGAAGAGGATCAAAACAAGACAATTGTCTGTGGATGGTGTGAAAGGAAAATAAATCTCGGGACTCTGAAATTGCTAAGCAAAAGTCAAGCTGGGAATTGCATCAGGCAAATCTGCCTCCCATTCTTAAATAAGATAGCTACTGTAAGGCCGGTTGCCTCACCGGGAGCTCGGACATGCCCATCCCTCCCTGTGCCTGGAAACTATGTCACCACTCTGCACTCGACACCCACCTCTGCACTCAACACTAAACTCCGCACACGGCACCTAGCCCACCGTTGGAAAACCCCGCCAAAATGTAAAAGAAGCCCCGCCAAAACCTGCCCAATAGCATTCTGCTCCATCCAGGTCCCACTCCCCCTGGGTGGCCTGCTTGCCAGAAATCCCACCTACCTACCAATAGCAGCTTGCGCCGTCCACGTCCTGTTTCTTCACAACCAATCAAAACGCCTTCACTCCCTAGAAAACCCCACGCCCAGGAGGAGCCAAGCGTGACTTCTCTGGCCCCCCTTTCCTGGACCACGGAACCTTGCCCGGGAGCTTAATAAATTGGCATTCAATTTTCCTAGGCTGGTCTCAGTTTCCTCATTTTAAACTCGACAATAACCCTTACATTTGGTGCTGAAACCCGGGAGGAGTTGTAAGACCCCTCCTGGGGGAAACTGACTCCTCCACCATAAGCCGGACCAGGGAACCACTCCATCACAAGGTAAAGCTTCTGTTGCCCACAGCCCCTCCCGCTGCCTGCTCCGTGGATTCCCTGCTCGTAATCATGGCTGCGTCAGGGACTCCTTCCCATCTCTCCCCGTGGGCCCAGGGCCCCAGCCTCGTTCCAAGGACCTGAGTGCAGAGGAGACATTCCTACACTCTTGTCCTCTCCCCGTGAGGGGCTTCTCAGGGTCAGGAATCTGAGGGAGACGTCCCCACCTTCCTGAACCCTCTCAGTCTCTCCGTGGGCCCAGGGCCCTAGCCTCAGCCTCTGGTGCTCGGTGGTGCGGGCCGGGATGCTGAGCCGCTCTTCCGACCATCTCTGCAGCAGCGGCCGAGGTTTGGGTAATCAGAAGCCCCGTTTGCAAACCCAGGCCCTGCCTAACAGCAGGACCCCTGGCTTACGCTACTAAAATGTCTATCTCAAATCAGCCCTTTGGCATATAAACTCCCGTTAATTAAGTAACTGTACTTTCAGTTTCTCTTCCTACCCCCGGCACGAGTGAGTGAGTGAGTTTATGTGTAGTCCCACGGCCTAACGGCTACGGGGCTTGTGTGGGCCTCAACCCACGGTTCCACGGGGACATCATAAGGCATAACGGTGATTCACCTCAGGACTGACTGAAAGTTCTGAGGTGACCAGGCCCGGGGGTTATACGGGTACACCTTAGCCAAAACGCCCTGAAACATCCCTTTGGGGACGTGGCCGGGAAGGCATCAGACTGGTCTCCCACTTGGGGGGCACCCATCCTTTGTCTGTCAATCTTATATGTGGTTCTGTCTGTATTGTAGATTCACCAGTTTCGTTAGGCTCCTGTTAGCCGATGCACAGTGGCTTAGGCCTACTTCTCTTGAAGTAGCAGATATCCTACAGTGGGTAACAGACCACTGGCTGCAGGGGACCTTTACTGAATTCGTGCCTCTAGAAATAACTCTATTCTCCTTCTTCCTCCTATTCTTCTTCCATTAAAACCTCACTTCTTAGTCCTGCCCCTTTTCACTTCATCTAATTCCCCAAGTGGCAAATAGCTTTAGCCCTGTCTCTTTTTATTTTCTTTCTCATTATAATCATTGCAGCCTGTAAGTTCTCTCAGCCACCCCCTCTGGGAAAAGAATTCTTCTGCCCGTGTTGGGTATAATTTCTTCTCGCATCCCTTCCTCACCCCAGATTAACCCACAAAAAGTGATTTATGGGGAACCAGGAATCTGGCCCAGAGCCCAAGTTGCCACTAGGATGTCTGGTTCAAAATCTACCCAAATTAGGTCTTTCCATAAAGAAGAAAAGGTTACTCTTTCTCTCCTCCGTACCCTGGCCACAGTATCCCCTGGACAACCAGTCTAAGTGGCCTCCGGAGGGCACACTTGACTTTAATGTCCTAACAGACTTAGACAACTTTTGCCAAAAGAACGGCAAATGGGTAGAGGTTCCCTATATTCAGGCTTTCTGGCATCTCCGCTCCCACCCCACCCTACGCACCTCTTGCACTACTGTCCAGGTGCTCCTGGCCAAAGACACCCTTATACCACCCTCAGCCCCTCCACCAACCTCCTCCTCCTCCTTCTCTGACCCCAAACTGCCCGAAGAACTCTCCCTTCCCCCCGCCCGACCCACTAATCCCCCGCCCTATACAAACCCCCAACCCCCTCCTGCTCCTCCTCTTCCTAACCTGGACTCTCCTGTTAGTGCTCACACTCGCTCGCACTGTGCCCCCAACAATGAAACTCCTCTCCTTTGTCCCCTTCTCGAGGTAGCCAGAGCAGAGGGTGTTGTCCGAGTGCACGTTTCCTTCTCTCTCTCTGATCTTCTTCCATTGAAAAACACCTGGGGTCTTTCTCCACCAACCCAACCACTTACACCAAAGACTTCCGCTACCTCACCCAGGGTATGACTTAACCTGGCATGACACATATATAATCCTGTCTTCCACTCTCACCCCAGACAAGCGTGACCGCATTCTTACGGCAGCCCGGGCGCACGCTGATCAGGTACATCTCACAGACAATCAGATGCCAGTAGGTGCAGCAGCAGTCCCCGAAGCCAACCCTAATTGGAATTATCAAACTGGTCAAGATGGCCACCGCCACCAAGACCAAATGTTAAGTGCCTCCTTGCGGGCATGCAAAGTGCAGCCCAAAAAGTAGTTAATTATGATAAACTAAGGGAAATAACTCAGGGTCCTGCTGAAAACCCAGCCGCCTTCCTCGACCAATTAACTAATGCTATGATCCTTCATACCCAGCTAGATATGGTCTCATTACCAGGGGCCACAGTTCTAGCCACCCATTTCATCTCTCAGTCAGCAGCCGACATTAGAAGGAAGCTTAAAAAGGCTGAGGAGGGCCCCCAAACTCCCATACGAGACCTGGTAAACATGGCCTTTAAAGTTTTTCATAGCCGAGAGGAAAAGGCTGAGGCCACCCACCAGGCCCGTCTACAGCAGAAGGTAAGCCTCCAAACCCAAGTTCTTGTGGCAGTCCTGAGGCCAGTAACCCATCAGGCCCCTGGTGGAGGGGGTCCATCGAGACCTGGAAAAAATTCTAGAGGCACCCCGCCTGGGGCCTGTTTCAAATGTGGACAGGAAGGGCACTGGGCACGTCAGTGTCCGTGTCCCCGTCTGCCTACTAAGCCCTGTCCAGACTGCAAGCAGCTCGGACATTGGCGCAGAGATTGCCCGTCCCGGACTGCAGGCTCGCCCCCTGCACCTCTATGTGGAGGGCAAGCTGGTCCAAAAGAGGCAACTCCGTTGCTCAAACTTCTTGGCCTCCTGGACAATCGACACAGCCTGGACTCGAAGACCCCCATCACCCTTGCCGAGCCCAGGGTAATGCTGCAAGTAGCGGGTAAGTCCATTTCATTCTTAGTGCACACGGGGCTACTTATTCTGTGTTGCCTTCCTACTCAGGACCTAGCATCCCTTCCCAGGTCTCAGTCATGGGAATTGATGGCAGACCTTCCCATCCTAATCAAACACATCCTCTAGCCTGTACCCTCGAGGGACACCCCTTTTCACACTCCTTCCTAATCATACCCTCATGCCCAGTTCTCCTTTTAGGGCAAGACATTCTCCAGGCTATGGGGGCCACTCTCCAGCTCACTGGCCCCCCGCACTCAGGCTCATCATCCGCCCACCTCCTACTACCACTCTTAACTGACACCACGCCCTGCCATAACCCTTCCCTTGAACACCCCGTTTCCCCTGACATAGTTAATCCTCTAGTGTGGGATACCTCCAAGCCTATAGTAGCCAAACATCATACCCCGGTAAAAATACTCCTCAAAGATCCTACCCACTTTCCTTCACGTCCTCAATTCTCCATCTCAAAAACCCACCGTCAAGTCCTAAAGCCTATCATCACCTGCCTGCTAGTCCAGGAACTGCTTATTCCCACCAGCTCCCCTTGTAACACCCCTATCTTGCCGGTCCAAAAGCTGTCTGGTGACTACCGCCTGGTCCAGGACCTACGCCTTATCAACGAGTCGGTGATACCCCTCCACCCTGTAGTCCCCAACCCATACACCTTATTGTCAAACATTCCCTCCACTACCTCTCATTTTACAGTCCTTGACCTCAAGGACACCTTTTTACCATTCCCCTTCACCCCGAGTCCTATTTTCTCTTTGCCTTCACCTGGACCGATCCTGACACCAACCTGTCACAGCAGCTTACTTGGACACTCCTGCCTCAGGGATTCAGGGACAGCCCTCACATCTTTGGGCAAGCCTTGGGGAGCCGACCTTAGCTCCTGCCCCCTCCAGCCCAGTCTCCTTCTCCAGTATGTGGATGATCTGTTACTTTGTAGCCCCTCCCTCACCCTATCTCAACAGCATACTGCCACTCTCCTTAACTTTCTTGGATCTCGGGGATACCGAGTATCTCCCTCCAAGGCACAATTATCAGTTACCTCAGTAGTCTACTTGAGCATTTGCCTCAGCCCTAAAACTAAAAGCCTAACAACAGACCGCCGGAAGGCGCCTCTTTCACTGCAGCCCCTGGAAACTACCGACCAGATTCTCTCCTTCCTAGGATTTATAGGATTCTTCCGCCCCTGGATACCTAACTTTGCCTCTCTGGCTAAACCTCAGTACGTGGCAGCTAAGGACACCCCCACGGGGCCTCTCTCCCAACCTGGGGTCATAAAACGGGCATTTAAAACCCTCCAAACTGCTCTGTCCACCGCGCCCCCACTTCATCTGCCAGACCTCAGTCGCCCCTTTCCCTGTTCACTGACGAAAAGCAGGGCATTGCTGTTGGAGTTTTAACCCAATCCCTGGGTCCCGGGCTCCGCCCTGTAGCCTATCTATCAAAACCACTTGACCCCACAGTTAGGGGGTGGCAGCCTTGCCTGCAGGCCCTGGGAGCAGTAGCAGAACTTACCAAGGAATCCCTAAAATTTACCTTGGGCCAGCCCATTTCAGTGTTCTCTCCTCACCAGCTTACTGACCTCCTTTCCCACAAATCTCTCGCTTACCTGGGGCCCTCCCATCTGCAGGAGTTCCACCTGCTCTTCATTGAAAATCCCGCAGTCAGCCTTCATCCCACTTCCCCCACTCAACCCGGCTACCTTGCTTCCTCTCCCATCCCTTGCCCCCTCCCCAGCCCACTCCTGCCCTGAACTAATAGATGTACTTACCAAACCCCGGGAGGGCCTATTCAACCTTTCTCTACCTAACCCAGACTTTACCTTCTATGTAGACGGGAGTTCAATGACAGCCGACGGGCGGCGAAAGGCAGCCTATGCAATCGTCACAGATTCAGCCACCCTCGAGGCACGTCACCTCCATGATGGAACCACGTCACAGAAAGCGGAGCTCATTGCCCTAAACCGAGCTCTCACACTAGCACAGGGAAAGTGAACTAATATCTATACTGACTCAAAATATGCTTTTCTTATTACCCACTGTCACTCTGCCCTCTGGAAAGAGCGGGGGATTCCTAACCACAAAGGGGTTCCCCATAATCAATGCTACCCAGATCTCTAATCTCCTGCAGGCCCTATCATTACCCAAAGAAGTTGCTGTCATTCACTGCTGGGGGCACCAGGCCCAGCAGGATGCCGTTTCCCGGGGCAATGCGAGGGCAGATGCAGCAGCAAAATCTTTAACCAATGCTAAATTAACCCCAACTCCAGTCCTTTTTCTCACCACGGCTACACTGCCGGTTTACTCGCCGTCAGAAAAACAGGCCCTCATATTAAGAGGAGGAACCAAGTCTGATCAGGGCTGGATCTTCCTAAACAACAGGATCGCCCTTCCACGGGAACAGGCTCCTAAAATTATTACTGAAATCCACCAATCCTTACATATAGGGTCCAAGGTGTTGCACAGCTTCGTGTAGCCCCTCCTTTTCTCGCTGGGTCTGCAACAAACAATTGAGCAGGTACACAAGGCATGCGTTACTTGCTCTAAGGTCTTGTCTCAAGGGGGCTTAAGGCCACAATTTCCCCACCCACCAGATGCGTGGCAACCTACCGGCCCAAGACTGGCAGATAGATTTTACTCATATGCCCACTCACAAAAAAACTTCGCTACCTCCTAACCTTTGTAGATACCTTTTCTGGATGGATTGAAGCCTTTCCCACCTCCAGGGAAACCGCGGACACAGTGGCCTCCCTCTTAGTTCAGGAAATCATCCCTCGCTTCGGCTTACCTGCAACCATCCAGTCAGTCAACGGTCCAGCATTTACAGCTCACGTAGTCCAGCTGGTTGCCAAATCTCTCAACATCTCCTGGAAACTACATATCCCCTACCACCCCCCGTCGTCGGGTAAAGTTGAACGGGCTCACGGCATCCTCAAAGATCATTTGGCCAAACTCACCATCGAGGTAAAACTCTCTTGGCCCACACTCCTGCCTCTTGCTCCGGCCCGGGTCCGAGCCACCCCACAAGAACCAACGGGCCTCAGCCCCTTTGAACTGCTGTACGCCGGCCTTTCCTGGTCTTCCATAATCTCCCAGTGCAACCACCTCCCCTGGCCTCCTACCTCCCCTATCTCTCTCTTCTCTGCCACTTACTCAGGGAACATGCGGATCGCACTCTCCCCGTCGTTTCAGGACCAGAGGACCCCCACCCGGCAGCACCTCTCCAGCCGGGTGACAGTGTTCTCCTCCGGGAGCTCAAACTAGGGTCTCTGCAGGCCAGGTGGTCGGGACCCCACACTGTCATCTTAACTACCCCCACAGCCGCCAAACTCCTGGATCACACTCCGTGGTATCATGTGTCCCGCCTCAAGCTGGCCCCCCGAAATGATCAGTGGAGGTCCAAACCCTTGGGCCCCATTCGCCTCCATCTCACCCGTGGCCCGTTCCCCCTAACCCTCCAGACCCTCCTCCTAGTAGTCCTTCTAAGAACTCCCCTTAACGCCAAGTCGTATGTTTGGCGCTTTTACCTCCAAGAATCCTGGGCCGAAGGCCCCCCACCAAAACCCAATATCTAGCCCAAACAGACTGCCAGCCCGCGGGTTGTCAGTCAGTCATAGTATTTGAATTCCAGGCATCAAAGTCCAAAATTCTTTACTCCTGGGGTAACATGGCCGTATGCTTCCTGTATGATCAAACCAAGGACTACTGTCATTGGTGGAACACCACCTATGGTGGATGCCCATATAATTCCTGTGTCATGCACAAAATAGGAGGGGGGAATGCTTGGCAAAGATGGTGCAGGTAAAGTATACCTTGCCATCTGCGACCCCTGGAACAGCCGCTGGGAAAAGGGAACCGCAGGTAAAGTACCCAACTCAGCCACAAATAGCCACCCCAGTGGCACATGGCTAATATTTTGGTCCTATACTCACGTTGTACCGTAGAAATAGACCAACTCAGCTTGTTAGGCAGCACCATCCTACAAAATGAGGCCACCTTAACTAACCAACTCAAACCCCCAAGCAACGCTCCCCAACCTTTCTGCTGGTTAACCCTAGTACAGCAAGGTGTTAACATGTTAAGCCTGACCAAAGCCGTGAATTTCAACTATTGCTTCTTATGCACCTCCCTTAACAACCCCCCCTTAGCCGCAGTCCCCCTCCGGGCCGGGTTCAACCTGTCACAATCACCTATAGGGCCTAGCACCACCTTAACGGGTATCCCCTTGTTCAAAGAACACTCTCAAAATCTCTCTCTCTGCTACGGGACGGCCAGCAGCTTCAGCCTCAGCTGCAACACCTCAGTAAAAATAAAGTCCACCCTCTACGCACCTCCGGGAGGATACTTCTGGTGCAATGGAACCCTAACCAAAGTTATAAATGCCTCCCTCCCCCTTCCCCTGTGTGCCCGTTATTCTAGTCCCACAGTTAGAAGTATACGGGCAAGCTGAGCTCCTATCCCTCATCACGCCTCCCCTTACTCATCGAACAAACGAGCTGTCTTCCTCCCAATAACAGTTGGCCTCTTCTTAGCATCCTCTCTAGCAGCGACTGGAATAGGAAGCACAGCCATGGGCTACAGCGTTACTTCGAGCCGCCCAACTAGAAGACAAGCTCCGCGTGGCCATTGAAGCGTCAGCCGCCTCTCTAGCCACCCTCCAATGACAGATCACCTCGTTGGCCCAGGTAACTCTTCAAAACCGACGGGCCCTAGACCCACTAACGGCAGAAAAGGGAGGTACCTGTCTGTTCCTTAAGGAGCAGTGCTGCTATTACATAAATGAAACAGGCCTGGTAGAAGAGGACGTCAATACCCTCTACCGCCTCCAAGAAGATCTCCGAAAACAGCAAGATGTGCCAGCTTCGTCTCTCAACTGGTGGCACTCCCCCGTGCTTACCTGGCTAGCTCCCGTTGTCACCCCCATTATTGTTGGTTGTCTGTTACTAATGCTGGCCCCTTTTCTCCTCAAGTTTTTATAGGCCCGCATGAGAGAAATTTCCAGGGTGGCTGTAAATCCGATGCTGCTTCGCCCCTATGTCCGACTCCCAACTGAGGCATCAGCCAACTGACCCCCCCCCCCCCAACTTCGCACCTACTCAGCAGGAAGTAGCCAGAAAAAAGCGGCGTCCTATATCATCAAAAGGGTCGGAATGTAAGGCCGGTTGCCTCGCCAGGAGCTCAGACACGCCCATTCCTCCCCCCCCGCCTGGAAACCACGTCACCACTCTGCACTCGACACCCACCTCTGCACTCAACACTAAACTGTGCACCCGGCACCTAGCCCGCCCAGGTCCCACTCCCCCTGGGCAGCCCGCTCGCCAGAAATCCCGCCTACCTACCAACAGCAGCTTGCGCCATCCACGTCCTGTTTCTCCACAACCAATCAAAACGCCTTCACTCCTATTAAAACCCCACGCCCAGGAGGAGTCAAGCGCGACTTCTCTGGCCCTCCCTTCCCGGATCATAGAACCTCGCCCGGGAGCTTAATAAATTGGCATTCAATTTTCCTAGGCTGGTCTCAGTTTCCTCATTTTAAACTCGACAATAACCCTTACAGCTACAAAGATTAAAATTTTAAAAATGCCACATACCTCCCTCACAATTTGCCCACAAGAAGATTCCTCGTGGGTCTCAAGATCTTCACCTTAAAACCGCTCTGTTGAATTTCACCCTGGCAGTGTAAATTGATAGCTTATTTTCACAGGTGTAGGACAAAGGATAGAACTCAGAGTCATCCCTCTGCTCACATGAGACAAATACATATCTGACTGCTTCTTCTGCCCTACTGTTTACATTATCTTATGTAAAAATTTAGATTCACCGAGCCAGACGATGGCATAAGTGACTATTTATCTACTCCCATACCATAGGTAAACTGTGTATTCAGTGAAAGGCTGAACAGACTCAGAAAGATGCAACCATTTGTCTCTTATCTATCCACACATTTTTAAAATTTCTTCCTCTTCCCCCAATATCCATCCTTACCCCTTTAAATACTGAAGGCCTCAAAATCTTTGGAGAATGGCACAGTCTCCTGGGCATATGTCCTTAACCTTGGCAAAATAAACTTTCTAAATTGATTGAGACCTCTCTCAGATACTTTTAGTTCACAATGACAAAAAGTCATTGTGGGGCAGCCACAGGTAAAGACACAATTGACTAGGAATTTTGGTTATTTCTGTGGCATACAACAATTTTACATAACAGTTATAATTACTGATAGCATATAAGTCATATCAGAATTATAGAAGTTTCCCATAATTTTGGAGCATACATCAATAGCACATTTACACAAATAAAATCCAAAGAAAGCTAAACACTGTTTTATATTTGACAATACTTCCTGTATGATTTTAATATACCAAATAGGCCAACATATTTTATTTTGGACTTATGGAACTTAATATCTAAAAGGATTAATCAGGTCAGAAAAAGACATAATTTAGAATTCGATTTTGGAAAGTTGGTCAAATATCAAAGATTTAAAACACTTTTTTTTAAATTATAAAATAAAATTCCAGGTCACTATAAGTCATTTATCTAGGCAAAATGATAACTCAAAGATTTTTAAAAGGTAAAAACCTTTACTCATTAATAGAGGGAAGACAGCTTTCCAAACAATGCTTTTTTTTCTCCCTTCTTTTTCCTGTAGCTTATTTAAAAGGCAAACAAAAATATTTCATTGTCTTTTAATATTATGTGAAAATGTTGTTCAAGAGAGAAAGCCAAATTTCCCTTTTGCATTAATGTACTATTAATGTCAAACCCCATTCTTAATAAAACCTTATAGACAAATCTATACAATCTTTCTATTTTTTTTTTTTTTTTTTAGAGACGGGGTTTCAGCATGTTGGCCAGGCAGATCACGAACTCCTGAGCTCAAGTGATCCACACGCCTCGGCCTCCAAAGTGCTGGGATTACAGGCGTGAGCCACCGTGCCCCACCAATCTATACAACCTTAATGTTTCACCATGAGGTAAGATTCTCATAAACCTTTTAAAAGATTTTTGCTTTTTTTAAAAAGAAAAAGAACAGATCAATGTCCCCGGGAAAACTCTGTTGTGCTTTATTTCAATATTCAATTTATGGAAAAACTGAATAATATCCCCTTTAACTTTAGCCAATAGGTTCACACATAGAATTTCTTTTATAAGATTAACCTTTCACAATCTTCCACAACTTGCTTAAACTTCACCTTTATCCTATTTGACTGTTTTCTTATTTTGTTTTGTTTTTTGAGACAGAGTCTCACTCTGTTACCCAGGCTGGAGTGCAATGGTACAATCTTGGCTCACGACAACCTCCACCTCCCAGGTTCAAGTGATTCTCCTGCTTTAGCCTCCTGTTGCAGCTGAGATTATAGGCGCACACCACCACACCTGGCTAATTTTTGTATTTTCAGTAGAGACAGGGTTTCACCATGTTAGTCAGGCTGGTCTCAAACTCCTGACCTCGTGATCCGCCCACCTCAGCCTCCCAAAGTGCTGGGATTACAGGCATGAGCCACCATGCCTGGCTATCCTATTTAACTTTTACAATCCTTTTTTTTTTTTTTTTTGAGACAGAATCACTTTGTTGCCCAGGCTGGAGTGCAGTAGTGTGATCTCGGCTCACCGCAAACTCTGTCTCCTGGATTTAAGAGATTCTGGTGCCTCAGCCTCCCAAGTAGCTGGGATTATAGGGCTGCAATACCACACTTGGCTAATTTTTGTATTTTTAGTAGAGAGGGGTTATGCCATGTTGCCCAGGCTGGTCTTGAACTCCTGAACTCAAATGACCAAGTGACCTGCCTCGACATCTCAAAGTGTTGGGATTTATAGGCATGAGCCACTGCACCTGGCCAAACAATCCTTTAACCCTCTAAACTAGGCTAAAAATTCCCCATTCCCATGCCTTCTTATAATCTTTTGCCAAAAACATTCTACTTTCCTTACACACCTTGCATGTAAAGCTGTTTCTCCGGTAGTCTTAATTACATATATTCCAATGTTAACTCTTAGCAACTTTTCTTTAGGTAAAAAACTTGGCTAGTAAGCAATTTTATTTATGTACCAGGTGTGGAAACTAAGACAGACAGCAGACAGTAGTGGAGATAAGGTCTACTCTTTCCAGCACAGCCAGGGGCATCGATACCCTCATATATCCCCAGGCCTTACCTAGACTCTAATGACTCCAAAGCAGGTAAATTGAACAATTATCAAAAGTCATAGAAGCAGTTTATGTAGTTTAGTAAACACGGTATCTGACCTGCCTAACTTAGACCAAATGTTTAAATTTTAAAGACATTTTTATTCTACCAACAATCTTTACAACTATCTTTATCTCCCAAAGATGATTTAAGTCATGTGAACTAAAAAGCAATAAAGAGTTTCTACTTTTCTGATGAAATATTTAAGTGCATATTTTTCTTTAAACCAATTAATTATAGCTCTTTTATATAAACATTATACACACAACACATATAAATATGCACACAGACAGAAGAAGAGCTTCTTTTTCTTTTTCTTTTTTTTTTTTTTTTTTTTGAGACAAGATCTCGCTCTGTCACCCAGGACGGAGTACAGTGGCATGATCTCGACTCATTACAGCCTAGACCTCTCAGGTTAAAGCAATTCCTGTGCCTCAGCCTCCCGAGTAGCTGGGATTACAGGTGCCCGCCACCAAGCCTGGCTCTTTTTTTTTTTTTTTTTGAGGCAGAGTCTCGCTCTGTCACCCAGGCTTGAGTGTAGTGGTACAATCTCGGCTCACTGCAACCTCTGCTTCCTGGGTTCAAGTGATTCTCCTGCTTCAGCCTCCCGAGGAGCTGGAACTACAGTCACCCACCACCACGCCCAGCTAATTTTTGTATTTTTAGTAGACACGGGGTTTCACCATATTGGCCAGGCTGGTCACAAACTCTTGACCTGGTGATCCACCCGCCTCGGCCTCCCAAAGTGCTAGAATTACAAGCATGAGCCACTTGGCCCAGTTTTTAAGTTTCTTAACTGAATTTCTAGCTTCAGGGTGGAGCCCTTTGAGGAACAGGGCCAGGAAAGCATGCAGCTTCCAAGAAGATGAGTCTCTGATCCAAACATGGGAAGAGCCGAGTATTCCCCATAGTTGCTATTAGCCATCCCTAAAAATGTATTTCCCACCCAGTTATTACATGCCAAGACTAAAAGCTCTCTTATAATGCAGAGTAATTTCTGATACCTCCAAAAGTCAAAACCATCAAGTAATGCAATGCAAAACACAGCAGAGCCTTAGATTTTGAGAGGAATCTCTCCGCTTTGAATTTCTGGGATTCCATGAGTAGGTTTTTCTCAATACGAGGTCTGTGACCTCTGTGTTTCCCAAGGAGTCTCAGGCTCTTAGAAATTATCTCAAGTCCTCTCATGTGGGCATCAAAAGTGACAAGAAAAAAAATGGAGGAAAACAATTCAGTTGACTGAGAAGAAAAAAACTTTCTTTTTCAGAAATACATGATTTAAGAAGAAAAAAAAAACCATGCTGGCCTTTTAAATATATACATAGCTTGGGCAGGGCATGGTGGCTCACAGCTGTAATCCCAGCAGTTTGGGAGCTAGAGGAAGAAGGATCACTTGAGGTCAGGAGTTTGAGACCAACCTGGTCAACACAGTGAAACCCCATCTCTACTAAAAATACAAAAATTAGCTGGGCATGGTGGCAGATGACTGTAATCCCAGCTGAGGCAGGAGAATTGCTTGAATCTGAGAGGCAGAGGTTGCAGTGAGCAGGGATCATGCCACTGCACACCAGCATGGTCGACAGAGGGAGATATCATCTCAAATAAGTAAGTAAATAAGTAAGTAAATAAATAAATAAATAAATGCATAGCTGGAGTGTGGCAGTGCGATCTCAGCTCACTGCAACCTCTGCCTCCCGGGTTCAAGTAATTCTCCTGCCTCAGCCTCCCACGTAGCTGGGACTACAGGCATGCGTCACCACGCCCAGCTAATTTTTGTGTTTTTATTACAGACAGAGTTTTACCATGTTGGACAGGATGGTCTTGATCTCTTGACCTTGTGATCTGCCAGCCTCAGCCTCCCAGCACTGGGATTACAGGCATGAGCCACCATGCCCTGCCGAATATCCACTTTTAATTAAGCTGAGTTTTAACCAAATCTCTTATTACCAGACTCTAGCCAGGACAAACAGTCAATATTTCTGGCTTTTGAACTTTACCGATGGTAATCTCCCGGCAGAAATCAATGAGCCTTAACTAAAGTTATGACTTAATCATGGGTGTTCGAGGTATTTTCAAAGAGGTGGTGAGCAGTTTTTACAAGATCTAGAATCTCCAGATTTTTCTTTCTTCTCTGAGAAAGAAAAATTCAAGACAGAAAACCTGATGGGCTGGCTTGAATAGTGGGCTTATAGGGGTCTCAAGTCCACATTCTATCCTGTGGCACCCATCTCTTCATGACGGAACACAGACAAATTCATAACACAAGGTACACCAGATTCACTACAGCCTAAGGCTAGCCTCACAAATCATTTTTTCCTATTAATCAAAACTTTGCAGAGGAGACAAACGGTATTTTTTTAAACCATTTATTCAACCTGTTTGCACAGAGAGAGAGACAGAAGCTTGACTGTTAAGATTTTTTTTTTTTTTTTTTTTTTGTCAGGGTCTCTCTCTGTTGCTTGGGCTGGAGTGCAGTGGTGCAATCTCTGCTCACTGCAACCTCTGCCTCCCAGGCTCAAGTGATCCTCCTACCTCAGCCTTCCAAGTAGCTGGGACTACAGGCATGCACCACTACACCTAGCTAAGTTTTGTGTTTTTTCTTAGAGATGGGGATTTCACCACGTTGCCCAGGCTGGTCTCGAACTAACTTCAAGCGATCCTCCCACCTCGGCCTCCCAAAGTGCTAGGATTACAGGTGTGAGTCGCCGCACCTGGCCTCTGACTGGTAAGAAATTCTTACCCTTTTGCCAGCATGGCAAATTTCCTTTCTCTGCAGGATTTTGATGGCCCTGCTTGCTGTGCCATAGCTATGGGGGCCAAGCCATGTGACAAAAGAAAATTATCTTTTTCTGTTCATGCAACCGTAAGCAAAAGCCTCTCAATTTTGCAAGATGCTCCCCAAGGGGCTGCAGGGACAAACCAAATTAACATGTTTCATGCTTCATTCTGGCTGGAGGGAAATACATGTGACAAAACATAGACACTAGCCACCCCACGGAGCACCCAATATAACCTCACAAGGCTCAAACTTGCCCCTGTTGGCCCCTGTCATCTTTGATCTACTCAAAGTAGGGTGGAACGACTTTCAACATGTGGTCTCTGGACAAGATGGAAGAGTGGACAGTCTCCCTGAGTGACAGAAAAGATAGAAAAAGGAAAGGAAAGGAAGACACAGAGAGGAAAGTGGAGGGAGAAAAACATTGCCTGTGGCAGAGAAGGGGAGATGAGGAACTCCAGAGGCCACAGAAAGACCCACCACCACAGCGACACTGAATCAAAGTCCAGGCGACTGCTTGTCAGTCCAGAGGAATCTCTTCCAGGAGCCCCACCAGCTCTCACTTTTCCCCTTTGAGGGAGAAAAAAACACCTCCCTATGTCCTGTGAACCTGCACATCCCCAATCCTCTTGCCCACAGCCATCAGCAAAGAACACAAGGTGGATTTATCCAAAGAGCATAGCCATTAGCATCCCATAGTGCCAAATCCATTTTTTTTTTTTTTTTTTTTTGAGACAGAATCTGGCTCTGTTGCCCAGGCTGGAGTGCAGGGCACCATCTCGGCTCACTGCAACCTCCACCTCCTGGGTTCAAGTGGTTCTCCAGCTTCAGCCTCCCGAGTAGCTGGGATTACAGGCGCCCACCACCATACCTGGCTAATTTTTGTATTTTTAGTCAAGACGGGGGTTTCACCATGTTGGCCAGGCTGGTCTCAAACTCCTGACCTCAAGTGATCTGCCTGCCTCAGCATCCCAAAGTGCTGGGATTACAGGCATGAGCCACTGCGCCCAGCCACCAGATCCAGTTTTAACTAAGAGGGGCCTTGCTGAGGGGGACCTCTAAGCCCCTATGTCTTCAGGGGAAGTCTAACCCTTCTAAGTTGGGCTTCTAACTAACTTTTTGTCCCTTAACCAGGATAAAATGTACCCACCACTTACCCAAAGTTGACCAATTGGTGCTGCACAGATGATTATCCTTTGGGCCAGGGGTCTCTCGGATATTGTCTTTTTGTGGTTTGCCAGGAAGATGTTCCTGGAAAGGGGTCCCGATCTAGACCCCAAGAGAGGGTTCTTGGATCTCACACAAGAAAGAATTCAGGGTGTGTCCACAGAGAACAGTGAAAGCAAGTCTATTAGAGAAGTAAAGAAACGAAAAAATCTTTACGAGGCATAGCAGCCCCGAGGGCTGTTGTTGGCTGTTTTTATAATTGTTTCTTGAGCATATGCTAAACAAAAGGTGGATTATTCATGAGTTTTTGGGAAGGGGCAAGGAATTCCTGAAACTGAGGAAGCTTCACATCATGGGTTGTAAACCGTCACGTCACTGGTAGGAGTGTCTTTCAGCATCCTAAGGGATTATAATTAGCATGTAACGTGCAGTGAAGGTGTTCCAGAGGTCACTTAACTTGCCATCTCGGTTTTGGCAAGTTTGGACTGGTTTCTTTCCTGCATACTGTTTTATCACTAGGGTCTCTGTGACCTATATCTTCTGCTGATCTGTTATGTGACAAAAAATGCCCCACCTGGGAAGGCAGTCCAGCAGGTCTCAGCCTCATTTTACCCAGCTCCTATTCAAAAGGGAGTTGCAGTGGTTCCAAAACCTCTGAGGCATTTGCTAAATGGTTTAACGCCAAACATTGCTGCTTTAAGGTGATCACTGTTCACCTCACCTGCTTTGGAGCAATTAGATAAGGACTTGCAGACCGAGGAGTTAGCCACGCCCCCTGGCTATGCTGAGAAGAGTCAGACCTTACCTCCACTTCTTGGTTGGAGTCCTAGGCTCTACACCTGGTACATAAAATAAAATCGCTTACTTGTCAGGATTTTCACCAAAAATAAAAGTTACTGAGCGCTAATATTGTAACATATGTAGTTGAGACTAATGGAGAAATAGTTTTACATGCAAGGTATATAAGGAAAGTAGAATGTGTTGTTTTTTGGCCTAATTTAGAAAGTTAAAGGATTGTTTTAAGTTTGATAGGATAAAGCTAAAGATTGAGCAAGTTGTGAAAGATTTGTGAGGTCTTATAAAGGAAATTCTGTGTGTGAACATATTGGCTGGTTAAAGGGGTATTAATCAGTTTTTCCATAAATTGAACATTGAAAGAATAAAAGCATAACAAGGTTTTCTTAGGGCGATTTGGCCCTTTTTTTTTTTTTTTTTTTTTTTTTTTGAGACAAAGTCTCATTCTGTCACCCAGGCTGGAGTGCAGTGGTGTGATCTTGGCTCACTGTAACCTCCGCCTCCCAGGTTCAAGCGATTCTCATGCCTCAGCCTCCTGAGTAGGTGGGATTGCAACTCTGCACCACCATGCCCAGCTAATTTTTGTATTTTTAGTAGAGATGAGGTTTTGCCATGTTGGCCAGGCTGATCTCAAACTCCTGGCCTCAAATGATCTGCCCACCCCAGTCTCCCAAAATTCTATGATTATAAATGTGAGCCATTGTGCCCCACTGATTTGATCTTCAACAGAAAATTATAAAGGGTTATAAAAGGTTTATAAGAGGCCGGGCGTGGTGGTTCACGCCTGTAATCCCAGCCCTTTGGGAGGTCCAGGTAGGTGAATCACCTGAGGTCGGGAGTTCGAGATCAGCCTGGCCAACATGGCGAAACCCCATCTCTACTAAAAAATACAAAAATTACCTGTATGTGGTGGCAGGCACCTGTAATCCCAGCTTCTCAGGAGGCTGAGGCAGGAGAATTGCTTGAACTCTGGGAGGTGGAGGTTTCAGTGAGCTGAGATTGTGTCATTGTACTCCAGCCTGGGAGACAGGGCAAGACTCTGTCTCAAAAAAAAAAAAAAAAAGTTTATGAAAATCTTACCTTATGGTCAAACTAATTAAAATTAAATAAATTCATCTATAGGTTTTATTAAGAATTGGGTTTGACACTAATAGTACACTAATGCAAAGGTGAAATTTGGCTTTCTCTCTTGAACAAAATTTTCATGTAATATTAAAAGACAATGAAAGATTTTTGCTTGCCTTTTGAATAAACTACAGGAAAAAGAAAGGAAATAAAAAAGACCTTTTTTTGGAAAGATATGGGTTCCTCTAACAGTGAGTAAAGTTTCTTGCCTTTTTAAAATCTTTGAGTTATTCTTTTGGCTAAATAAATGACTTATGGTGAGCTAGGATTTTATTTTATAATATCAGTGTTTTAAATCTTCGATATTTGACAAACTTTCCAAAATCAAATTCTAAATTATGTCTTTTTCTGACCTGATTAATCCTTTTAGATATTAAGTCCTGTAAAATCCAAAAATGACATATTTGGACCAGGTGCAGTGGCTCATGCCTGTAATTTCAGCACTTTGGGAGGCCAAGGCAGGTGGATCACTTCAGGCCAATAGTTTGGGACCAGCCTGGCCAATATGGCAAAATTCCATCTCTACTAAAAATACAAAAATTAGCCAGGCATGGTGGCACGTGTCTGTAGTCCCAGATACTCAGGAGGCTGAGGCACAAGAATCACTTGGAACGTGGGAGGTAAAGATTGCAGTGAGCTGAGATTGCATCACCACATTCCAGCCTGGGGCACAGAGTGAGACTGCATCACTTCACTCCAGCCTGGGGGACAGAGTGAAACTGTCTCAAAGAAAAAAAAAAAAAAGACATTTTTGGTATATTTGGTATATTTAAATCATACTAGAAGCATTGTTAAATATGAAGTAGTGTTTGCCTTTCTCTGGAATTTATTTGCATAAGTATATTGTTGATACATAGCGTAAAATTATGGGAAATTCCTATAGTTCTGATATGAGTTAGTATAAGTTATAAGTAATGTGGGAAGTAAAAAAGTTCCTCTTTAAAGTTTTCTTTCTTCTTAAAAAATAAGTGTGCTAATAACTCTTTGTTAAGCCCTATCCTATGTAGCTGTTAAACATGCCATGCTTACGGGCACATAGTATATTCTATGTCCTCGTACTTTAACCCAGATATCTGTGCTGGACATGCTCACAGGCATGTTCCAGCTCTCCATTGCTTTTACCTGCTTAGAAAAGTTTTAAGTTGTTAGCAAATCGGGTTTTACTTTAGACTGTGAGGTCTGGCTCCTGCCAACGAAAATCAAACACAGCAGTAAGGACACCCCAAATGCGTAAGGATAAATGTGTCTGTTTTCCTTTGTTCATTGTACTCTCGTGGCAAGATGGCTAGTGAGAATACCCTTCCTGCAGTCCAGAAAGTAAAAATTGGGTTACTAAAAAAATGCTTTGTCTCAGTGCTTTTTCTCTGCAGCACCGAGCATCTATTTCCAACAAGTAATAACTATAATTTTTAGGCAAAATTGTTATATAACACTGAAGTGACCAAATTTTCTTTATTTTTTTATTTTTTATTTTTACCCTTGGTGCTAAACCATGAAGAGACCAAATTTTCTTGTCAATTGTGTCTTTGAATGTGGCTGCCCTAAGACCTTTTGTCATCCACAGACAATTGTTGTCTTGTTTTGATCCTGTTCAAAGGACATTTTATCATTAGCTATAGGACTCTGACTTAAATCCAGGTCTCTGATAACTTTTCAAAGTGCGCCATTAAAGCAGAGAGGAAAACATTTCCAAGACTCTCTTGGAAAACTAATGTGTTAATAAATACCAAGCAAAACAGGAATTAATCGCATAGAATAAATTAATAAAAGACCAAAATAATCTTCTTATGACTTTCTGCTTAAAACATTGCTGATCCTTTCCGCTTTGCTTTTCAGAGTCAAGAAAACTCTCCTTTTGAGCTATTTACAGCTTTTAACAATTGAATAAAGCATACTCCTATGAGCAAAATCTGGAACATATATCTTTTTACCTGATTTTTTCAGAATCTGGAAACCATTTGTGCGTATTCATGAGTGGTTTGTTTGTTTGTTTGTTTTGAGAAACGGCCTTTCTCTGTCATCCAGATTGAGGTCCAGTGGCTTTATCATAATGATCACAGCTCACTACAGCCTCAGCCTCATGGGCTCAAGTGATCCACTCACCTCACCCTCCCACCACGTTGAGCCATCTTCTTGTCTTCTTCTGAGCCCTCCAAATTGTTCCAACCTCTGCCTGTTACCCAGCTCCAAAGTCACTTCCACATTTTCAGGTATCTTTATAGCAGTACCCCTCTCCTGGTACCCATTTTCTGCATTAGCCTGATTTCATGCTGCTATAAAGAACTACCTGAGGCTGGCACGGTGGCTCACACCTGTAATCCCAGCCCTTTGAGAGACCAAGATGGGTGGATCACGAGGTCAGGAGTTCAAGACCAGCCTGGCCAACATAGTGAAACCCCGTCTCTACTAACAATACAAAAATTAGCCAGGCATGGGCTGGCACCTGCCTGTAGCCTCAGCTACTTGGGAGGCTGAGGCCGGAGAATTGCTTGAAACCAGGAGGCAGAGGTTGCAGTGAGCTGAGATGATGCCACTATACTCCAGCTTGGGCAACAGAGTGAGACTTTGTCTCAGAAAAAAAAAAAAAAAAGAACTATTTGAAACTGGGTAATTTATGAAGAAAGTGGTTTAATTGAGTTACAGTTCCACATGGCTGGGGGAGGTCTCAGGAAACTTACGATCATGCCAGCAGGGAAAGGGAAAGCAACTTCTTCACAAGGCGGCAGGAGAGAGAGGGGAACTGCCACACACTTTTAACCATCAGATCTCATGAGAACTCACTATCACAAGACAGCATGGGGCAAACCACCCCCATGATTGAATCACCTCCCCACCAGATCCCTCCTTCAACACTTGGCGATTACAATTTGAGATGAAATTTGGGTAGGAACACAGAGCCAAATCATAGCATTGGGGATATAACATTTTCAAACAGTATCATAAGAGCTAGAACATTTTTTAATTTTGTAATTGTTATTGTTCGTCAGGGGCTGAAGATTTTAACACCATGAATAATATTATTAGTGTGAAGAGAAATTCCCTTTTTATGGAGACCATACATTACCCAATGGCCACCAACTTGAAGGAATTCATTGGAAAAGTTGAAGGCCCATGTTAAGTCATGCCAGGATTCAGAAGATCATACCATCCATTTCTAAACATCAACGAAATCTTGAAAAATCTGAGAATGATGTGATTAACAATTTGTATGAAAACTTCTATCCCTTGATAAGTATACAGAGTTTTGTAATATAGGTCAGTTTAGTTACAGACAAAGTGGGGGGCAGTGGTAAAATATCTTTAAAATTTTTTGATTTATGTATTGAGTCATATATATTTATGTTCTTCTACTGGTTGTTGTTTTTTTAAGTGAGACAGGGTCCTGTTTTGTTGCCCAGGCTGGTCTAAAACTCCTGGCTTCAAGGAGTCCTCCAGTCTCAGCCTGCCAAAATGCCGGGATTACATGTGTGAGCTACCTTGCCTGGACAGTAAATATTTTTTATTATTTATTTATTTTTTTTTCTTTAAAAAAAATATTTTTCTAAGTCTCATGAGATCTGAGACAGTAAATATTTTTATAATACTCCGCACTTCTCATTAGAAGTTTGTGAGGATTAAACGAGATTATCAGTATGAAGCTCTTAGCACAGCAGAAAGGGACACAGCAACTTTATTGTGTGTGTTACTATATTTATTTTTATCAGTCTTATCAATATGGTGCATTACTATGGACCATAATCGAATGGATTTGGCATGATTTTGAGAAATGTGCCAGATCGATGGAGAGAATGTTCTCTTTTCCAGTTTAAGGTTTCACCTCTGGTTTATTATGTAGTTGTTGTTTTGGATTTGGTTTTGGTTTTGGTTTTTTGAGACAGTGTCTTGCTCTGTTGCCCAGGCTGGAGTGCAGTGACACGATCACAGGTCACTGCAGTCCCGACTTCTCAGGCTCAAGCAGTCCTCCTGCCTTGGTCTCCCAAGTAGCTGGGACTACAGGCACGTGCCACCAAGCCCAGTTAATTTTTTCAATTCCTTTTTTTTTTTAGAGATGGGGTCTCACTCTGTTGCCCAGGCTGATCTCAAACTCCTGGGCTCAAGTGATCCTCCTGCCTCCTACTCAGCCTCCCAAAGTGCTTGGATTACAGGCATGAGCCACCATGCCTGGCTTATTAATATTATGCCACTTTTGACAAATCCCTTTTTCAGGGCCTTGCTAAAGCACTCCTAGCAATGTTTGTTAACAGCTGTAAGCAGTATTTCCATGGTTTCATCTCTTGTCTTTGGGTCAGGTCTGCGGTCAGTAAGCTTCCTGCTTGCAGCAGAGAGTTCAGATATGTCAGCTTTTCTGAAAGGCCCCCAGTTCCTCCCAGGCACGATAGAGCTCAGGGACCCTATCCCCTCCCTCTGCCCAGATAAGCATGAAGGACACCCTGGTGGGGAAAGTGTCAGAACTGTCATGCATGCAAAACCTCCAAATCCCATTAGCAGAAATTCTAGCAGTGAGAGTTATCCCATCAGAGAGTAAATGTGCGGGGTTCTTTCCATCCCCGAGTCTTTGGTGAGAGAAATTGCCACTGATATCACAGTATGAAAAGCACCATGTCATCTCTTTAGAAGGGAAGTGCCGGGCCGGGCGCGGTCGCTCACGCCTGTAATCCCGCACTTTGGGAGGCTGAGGCAGGTGGATCGCAAGGTCAAGAGGTCAAGATCATCCTGGCCAACATGGTGAAACCCCATCTCTACTAAAAATACAAAAATTAGCCGCGCATTTGGCACGCGCCTGTAGTCCCAACTACTCGGGAGGCTGAGACAGAAGAATCGCTTGAACCCAGGAGGCGGAGGTTGCAGTGAGCCGAGACTGCGCTACTATGCTCCAGCCTGGCAACAGAGCAAGACTCCATCTCAAAAAAAAAAAAAAAAAAAAAAGAGAAGGGAAGTGCCTGAGAAGTAATTTTGACTGTCAGAGGGAACAAAGGGCTTTTGTGAACTGAGGATTCCAGATGATTTGCTGCCAGGCAGTGGTGACCAGATAGGGAGGAAGTGGGGTGAGAGCAGCAAATCCCTGGTGGTGGCAGGGCGTGGGCTCTGGAGTGGTTGACCACCATGGGGTGGGGGGCCTGGGGAGCCTGGAGTGAGTCAACACTGGATGGGGAGGATGTCCTAGGAGAATGTGTACATGGGCAGGGAACTGGCTTCCACACAGAGATGACATCTGTCTCTCTCTTTTTTTTTTTTTTTAGACGGGGTCTCACTCTGTTGCCCAGTCTGAAGTGCAATGGCATGATCTCAGCTCACTGCAACCTCTGCCTCCCAGGTTCAAACAATTCTCATGCCTCAGCCTCCCGAGTAGCTGGGATTACAGGCATCTGCCACCATCCCCGTCTAATTTTTTTGTATTATTTAGTAGAGACAGGGTTTTACCAGGTTGGTCAGGCTGGTCTTGAACTCCCTACCGCAAGTGATCCACCTGCCTCAGACTCTCAAAGTGCTGATATTACAGGCATGAGCCACAGCACCCAGACCATAATAAGAATATTAATGTGGAAATAAATAATTGAAAGAAGAGTTGGAATAAGAAAACAGAAATAAAATTCTGCTCTCCAGGTATGGCTATTGTTAACATTTTGAGAAAATATCCTTCCAGATAGTTTTTCCCTTTCCTTTCCTTTCCCCCTCCCCCTCCCCTCCCCTCCCTCCCCTCCCCTCCCCTCTCCTCTCCTCTCCTCTCCTCTCCTTTCCTTTTTTAACTTATAGACAAGGTCTCATTATGTTGCCCAGGCTGCTCTCAAACTCCTGTGCTCAAGTGATCTACCCACCTCAGCCTCCCAAAGTGCTGGGAATACAGGCATGAGCCACTGTACCCGGCCTCCAGATAGTTTTTCTATGTATATAAATTATGTACTTTCTTATTTAGAAAAATGATTTGTTATTACAACTGCTAATAATAGTTTTTCTCTTTCCTTAAGTGTATGGTGATTTTCTTACCACATCATGAAATGTTCTTCTATATCACCACACACAAAAAAATTTTTTTTGAGATAGGGTCTTTCAAAAGTGCAGATCTGAATCAAGGGAGCCTTGAGGTCTTATTATGGCGAGCCCTCCAGAGAACAGAGGTAGGAGTAAAGTTAGATCAGCCTTTGAAATAGAATGTGTGAGGCTGGGTGCACTGGCTCATGCCTGAGGTGGGTGGATCACTTGAGACCAGGAGTTCGAGACCAACCTGGCCAACACCATGAAACCCCATTTCTAGCACAAATTTTACAAATTAGTTGGGCGTGGTGGCACGTGCCTGTAATCCCAGCGACTTGGAAACCTGGGAAGCGAAGGGTGTAGTGAGCCTAGATCGTGCCACTGCAGCTATTACTCGAGCTTAAAAATACTACAAGTTGCCAATATTTTTTTTTCATTGCCAAAGACTTGTCTGCTATTTGTACTGGATCTGGTAGAAAAACCATTTCCACAGGTCTACATGAAAATGTGGGGCCAGGCACAGTGGCTCACGCCCATAATTCTAGCACCTTGGGAGGCCAAGCAGGGCAGATCGCCTGAGGTCAGAATTCAAGACCAGCCTGGCCAAGATGGTGAAACCCCGTCTCTAATAAAAATACAAAATTTAGACGGGCATAGTGGCACGCACCTGTAATCCCAGCTACTCAGAAGGCTGAGGCAGGAGAATTGCTTGAACCCAGGAAGCAGAGGTGGCAATGAGCCGAGATAGTGCCACTGCACTTCAACCTGGGCGACAGAGTGAGACTCCGTCTCAAAAAAAAAAAAAAAAAAAGAGAAAATGTGGGTGTGGGGACATGATCCTTTGGTTGTCTGCTCTTTTCTAGCTGGCCAGCAGTGGTAGCTGTAAAGTGACAGGATGCTGATGAAAAATATTGCAGATGTGAAGAAAAGAAAAAGTTGATGATCAAGTTTTTTGTGTGTATCTGACAGTTCACCCATCCAAACTTTTATAAAATGCTGTAAAACTGTTGTAGTAAGGGCTGAGCATGGTGGCTCATGCCTGTAATCCCAGCACTTTGGAAGGCCAAGCAGGAGGATTGCTTGAGCCCAGGAGTTCAAAACCAGCCTGGGCAACATAGTGAGACTTCGTCTCTACAAAAAACATTAAAAAACTAGCAGTGTAGGGTGGTTTGTGCCTGTAGTCGCAGCTACCAGAGAGACTGAGGTGGAAGGATAGTTTGATTCTGGGCAGTGAGCCAAGATGGTGCCACTGCACTCCAGTTTGGGAGACAGGGCGAGACCCGTATGTCAAATCCACCCACCCACACACACACACACACACACACACACACACACACAGACGTACACACACACACATGCTGTAGTCACAAAAAGCCAATATAGAAGGAAATACCATTAATACAGCAGGAAGGATTTATAATTAGAAAGTTCCACACAGGACCAGGCACGGTGGCTCACGCCTGTAATCCCAGCACTTTGGGAGGCTGAGATGGGCAGATCACAAGGTCAGGAGTTTGAGACTAGCCTGACCAACATAGTGAAACCCTGTCTCTACTAAAAATACCAAAAAATGAGCCAGGTGGGGTGGTATGTGCCTGTAATCCCAGCTACTCAGGAGGCTGAGGCAGGAGAATGGCTTGAACCCAGGAGACAGAGGTTGCAGTGAGCCGAGATCACACCACTGCACTCCAGCCTGGGCAACAGAGCAAGACTCCATCTCAAAAAAAAAAAGAAAGAAAGAACGTACCACACAATTATTCATCAATTATGTGCTGCACCATCATTGGCATGATCAGGCTTAATCAACCGACATCTTTCACGCTATCTGCTGTGAAACAGAAGCGTCGATAAGAAAGTCCTTGCTGCTCTTCTCAGAATTTCTTATTGTCTTTCGTGGCTGAATTCCTTTCCCTAACGTTCATTTTCAGAAATAGATAGTAGAACTCTTTGGGGGAGGAAGTGGGGAGCTGTGAAAGTTGTCACATCACTTATTATTGAACACTTAGCACTGTTTTCTATTGCTAATTTCTTTTTTTTTTTTTTTTTTGAGACAGAGTCTCACTTTGTCACCCTGAGACTCTGTCAAAAAAGGTTGGAGTGCAGTGGTGTGGTCACGGCTCACTGAAACCTCCACCTCCCAGATTCAAGTGATTGTCCTGCCTCAGCCTCCCAAGTAGCTGGGATTATAGTGCCCACCACCACACCTGGCTAACTTTTGTATTTTCAGTAGAAACACTATTTCACCATGTTGGCCAGGCTGGTCTCAAACTCCTGACCTGAGACAATCCACCTGCTTCGGCCTCCCAAAGTGGTGGGATTATAGGCATGAGCCACCATGCTCAGCCTATTGCTAATATTTTAAATAAACTTCAATGAACATTCATGCAACCACACTTTTGCAGCTACCCATAATGGATTAAGAGGATTTTAAAAGTAGAATTGCTGGTATGTTAGCGATTGCCACAAACCCTTACTGGGCAGTGGGCCTGCTTAGGCAGCAGAACTTTCTTTTATTTTCTTTTCTTTTTTGAGACTGAGTCTCACTTTGTCGCCCAGGCTGGAGTGCAGTGGCATGATCTCGGCTTACTGCAAACTCCACCTCCCGGGTTCAAGCGATTCTCTTGCCTCAGCCTCCTGAGTAGCTGGGATTACAGGAGCGTGCCACCACGCCTGGATAATTTTTGTATTTTTAGTAGAGAGGAGGTTTCACCATGTTGGTCAGGGTGGTCTTGAACTCCTGACCTCAGGTGATCTGCCCACCTCGACCTTCCAAAGTGCTGGGATTACAGGTGTGAGCCACCATGCCCAGCCAACAGCAGAACTTTCTAAGTGCTCAGGGTTCCTGGAGATGGCTGAGAATGGGCTTCTCCCATGTTTGGGTGGAAGAGGATGCTAGCTGGGTGACCCCGAGTCAATAAGGAGGGATTTGGTTACACCTTGGGACCTAAGGCACAGAGATGAATGTCCCAGCTCAAGGCTGCCCCCTGCCATTCCACTCCTTGCTTCCTCTCTTCGTAGACCTGTCAGATCTTGCACGTGTCAACCAGCCGTCTTGCCCACCTAGCCCTACAGTCAGACTTTCTATCCTTTTTGTGATCTCCACTCCATCAAGAAGTGGCTCTGTACATTCTATTTCAATTGACTTTTTTTTTTTTTAATGGAATCTCGCTCTATCACGCAGGCTGGAGTGCAGTGACTCAATCTTAGCTTACTGCAACCACCACCCAGGTTCAAGTGATTCTCCTGCCTTACCCCCCACCGAGTAGCTAGGATTACAGGCAGGTGCCACCACACCCAGCTAATTTTTTGTATTTTTATTAGAGATGGGGTTTTGCCATGTTGGCTAGGCTGGTCTCGAACTCCTGATCTCAGGTGATCTGCCCGCCTTGGCCTCCCTAAGTGCTAGGATTACAGGCATGAGCCACCACACCTGGCCTGCACATTCTATTTTATTTATTTTTTATTTTTTACTTTTTAAAATTTACTGCTGAGGTCACCAGAAAGCATGTTCTATTTTAAAGGCTTATCTAAGTTAACTCCTACCTCAGTTCTCCTGGCACTGGAGGGCTCCCTGTAATAACAAGTCCTGAAGCCTCCCTTGATTCAGAAATCACTGAGGCAGCAGTACCTTGTACTAATCTTTCTCAGACTTACTGTGCATAAGAATTGCTCAGGGCAATTCTTGTTAAAAAGAAAAAATCAGAGTCCCAGACTTCAAATCCAGTAAGTCTGGAGTGGGGTCTAGGAATCAGCATTTAACAAAAGCAGGCATTTTTGGCCAGGCATAGTAGCTAACACTTGTAATCCCAGCACTTTGGGAGGCTGAGACAGGAGGACCACTTGAGTTCAGGAGTTTAACACCAGCCTGGGCAACATAATGAGACCCCTGTCTCTACAAATAAAAATAATTAGCCAGGTGTAGTGGTGCACACCTGTGGTCTCAGCTACTCAGGAGGTTGAGGTGGGAGGATCACTTGAGCCCGGAGTTTGAGGCTGCAATGAGCTAGGATCGAAGCACTCTACTCCAACCTGGGTGACAGAGTGAGGCAAGTCTTAAAAAAAAAAAAAAAAAGGCATTTTTGGTATAATATGTGTCTGCTTAAGACAGTTTGCTTCCAAAGACAAAACCAAACTTCCACCAAACTCCTTTTGGCGTAGACTGAGTCCAGAGCGAGGAGATCAGATGGGTTTCCACAGACACGGATGGGTTTCCACAGACAATGTAACAGTCGGATTTTTTTTTTTTAATGTGGAGTTTTGTCTTGTTGCCCAGGCTGGAGTGCAATAGCGCGATCTCAGCTCACTGCAACCTCCACTGCCCCTGTTCAAGCGATTCTCCTGTCTCAGCCTCCCGAGCAGCTGGGATTACAGGCATGCGCCACCATGCCTGGCTAATTTTATATTTTTAGTAGAGACAGGGTTTCTCCATGTTAGTCAGGCTGGTCTCAAACTCCCGACCTCAGGTGATTCACCTGCCTTGGCCTCCCAAAGTGCTGGGATTACAGTTGTGAGCCGTCGCGCCCGGCCAACAGTCAGATTTATCTCCTTTTCTTTTTCTCAGCCATCGTGAGGGAGGGGGTAATCTACAAAATCTCTCTCTTCTTACAGGAACTCATAGAGGAAGACAGATTGGCCCAGCGAACCAATCATAATACGCAAAGGTCGTGCAAACCCTCTGATTTCCTTAACTTGTCTAAGAAAAAGGGGAAGTTCTCCGAGCGACTCACCACTGTGGTGCTAATATGCCTTTTGACCCTGTCTTGGACTTCATCTGGGAGAATGTGGAGCCATTTGAACAAGCTCCTCTTCTGGGCCATGCTTTCTTCTGTCACATGTAAGCCCCACTTAGCACTGTGAGGCTTGAACCTCCAAGCCAACACATCATGTGGAAAGTGAGCTTTATCGTGTTCCTTTTCTTTTGCAGGTAAAAAAGCTGTGTTGGATTGTGAGGCAATGAAAACAAATGGTAAGTGTCGGTTACTTCTTTTTTACTGAAACTATTTTCATTGAAGTGGGGGAAACGGTCTGATTGCAACGTGAGCATCCATTCAAAAGTGTTTCTGAGGTTTTACATGAACAACCAAAGAACAGTCTTTTCAATTAACTGTTGTTTAAAATAAAATGATTTTAGGGAGGGGATTGCAGCATTTTTTTCTGAGACTCGGTGACAAAATATTGAAATTGGCTTTTTTGTTTTGTTTTGTTTTTGAGACAGAGTTTTGCTCTTGTTGCCCAGGCTGGAGTGCAATGGCACGATCTTGGCTCACTGCAACCTCTGCCTCCTGGGTTCAAGCAGTTCTCCTGCCTCAGCCCCCCAAGTAGCTGGGATTACAGGCATGAGCCACCACGCCCAGCTAATTTTTGTATTTTTATTAGAGACAGGATTTCACCATATCAGCCAGGCTGGTCTCGAACTCCTGACCTTGTGATCTGCCTGCCTCGACCTCCCAAAGTGCTGGGATTACAGGTGTGAGCCACCACGCCCAGCCATTGAAATTGTTTTCACAATGAAAGTCTTCTAACTTTTCTTGTTGTAGTTTTGTGATTGTTGTGTTTTAATTAGAAAACCAACACATAGCCTGGGCATGGTGCCTCAGGACTATAATCCCAGCACTTTGGGAGGCTAATGGGGTAGGATTGCTTGAGCTCAGGAGTTCGAGGCCAGCCTGGACAACATAGTGATACCTCGTTTCTTTAAAAACAAACAAACAAAAAAAAAAAACAAAATTATTGTGAAATAATTCAAGCAACACTAGAAATATACATTGGGAGGTGGTCTAACTCTGGTTCTACTAGTTACCAGCCAGCAGCCTGAGCTCATGATATATACCTCTTTGACTTTAATTTCTTTCATCTGTGAAGTAGGTTAATAAAAGCTCCTACCTGGTAGGGAAGTGCGCAGATCAAATGAGACAATCCCTGCTCCTCGACACAGTGGCAGGCATATGGTAAACCATCCAAAAGTGACAGCCAAGGTGGTGGTTGTTACTGTATAAAGTGTAAACATGCTGTTACAATCCTCTTCCGATCCTTCTCTCCTCCCTACTTCCAAAACCAACCGCTCCCAACAGTCATTTTGTATTTGGTATCATAGTAAATAAACTCACCTGTGACTTTCTTTTAACTTACTATATTATAGACATCTTTTCCAAGTAGTAGATATTGATTTAGCTCATCTTTTTCTTTCTTTTCTTTTCTTTTTGAGACGGAGTTTCACTCTCGTTGCCCAGGCTGGAGTATAGAGGCACAATCTCGGCTCACTGCAACTTCCGCCTCTTGGGTTCAATGGATCCTCCTGCTTAGCCTCCTGAGTACCTGGGATTACAGGCACGTGCCACCATGCCTGGCTAATGTTTGGTTTTTTTTTTTGTTTTTGTTTTTTTTGGTAGAGACAGGGTTTCACCAGGCTGGCCAGGCTGTTCTCAAACACCTGACCTCATGATTTACCCGCCTTGGACTCCCAAAGTGCTGGGGTCACAGGCATGAGGCACCACACCCAGCCTTAGCTCATCTTTTTCAACAGCTGCATGGTATTTTATGACTCAGCCATGATTCATTTAACCATGCTTATTTATTGTCCCACTTTTAGGGGGCAATATAAACAATGCTACAATAAATATCCTTGTACAAAACATCCTTGTACAAAAATAAAAATATAAGAAAAATAAAAATAAAAGAACAAACATCCTTGTACACAACATCCTTTGTGGATGCACGAGACCTTCAGGGCATCTCTATAGAATGAAATTCTAGAAGTGAAATTGCAAGGTCAGAGGGCATACACTTTTACATTGTTACAGACCCTGCTAAGTTGCCCTCCCAGCAAGGCTGATACTATCCTATTCGTCACCAATGGTGGGTGAGTTTCCCTACCCTCCTCCCCAGTGGTGGATATAATCACTTTTACTTTTTAAATTTTATTTAGGGTTTTTCTTTTTCTTTTTTTTTTTTTTTTTTTGAGACAGAGTCTCACTGTGTCGCCCAGGCTGGAGTGCACCAGTGGCCCGATCTCGGCTCACTGAAAGCTCCATCTCCCTCCCGGTTTCAAGCCATTCTCCTGCCTCAGCCTCCCAAGTAGCTGAGACTATAGGAGCCCACCACCACGCCCAGCTAATTTTTGTATTTTTAGTAGAGACGGGGTTTCACTGTGTTAGCCAGGCTGGTCTTGAACTCCTGACCTCATGCTCCACCTGCCTCGGCCTCCCAAAGTGCTGGGATTATAGGCTTGAGCCACCACACCCAGCCTGGGTTTTTTTTTTTTTTGAGACAAGAGTCTCCACTCTGTCGCCCAGGCTGGAGTGCAATGGCGCCATCTTGACTCTCCACAGTCTCGACCTCCCAAGCTCAATTGGTCCTCCTACCTCAGCCTCCCAAGTAGTGCCATACAGGTACCTTGCCACTATGCCAAGCTAACTTTTGTATTTTTAGTAGAGACAGGGTTTCGCTATTTTCCCAGGCTGGTCTTGAACTCCTGGACTCAAGAGATCTGCCTGCCTCGGCCTCCCAAATTACTGGGATTACAGGTGTGAGCCACCGTGCCTGGCCAATCATTTAAAAAATTTGTGCCAATCTGATGAGTAAAAAATGGTATCTCAGTGTTGTTTTAATTTGCAGTTGCCTCATCGCTTGTGAAGTTGAGCATCTTTTTCATGTATATTGGCCACAAAAGCTCTAGCATTCCTATATAAAAAAAACTTAGGGATGGCTATTTAGTTGGAAAGGTAGTTTAGGTCTTGTCTTAAAGTTGAGTTTATATGGCAGGGCACAGTGACTCATACCTTAATCCCAGCACTTTGGGGGGCTGAGGCAGGCAGTCACTTGAGGTCAGGAGTTCAAACCAGGCTGGCCAACATGGTGAAACCCTGTCTCTACCAAAACTACAAAAATTATGGGCCTATAGTCTCAGCTACTTAGGAGGCTGAGGCTGGAGGATTAATTGAGCCTGGAAGATTGATGCTGTGGTGAGTCAAGATTTTGCCACTGCACTCCAGCCTGGGTAACAGAGCGAGACTCTGTCTCAAAAAAAAAAAAAAAAAAGTTGAGTTTATATAAGACTGAGAAAATGTTAATTGTCCAGATCAAAGACTGGGAGGAGAGTTTATCGTAGTTTTTAAAACATTCTTGAAGGGTCACTGTAACCTCCATTGATCCCCAGCTATTTTTTGTTTGTTCTGTTTTGTTTTTAAAAAATTAGAGATGAGGTCTTACTATGTTGCCCAGGCTGTTCTCGAACTCCTGAGCTCAAGTACTCCTCCCACCACAGCCTCCCAAAGTGCTAGGATTACAAGCGAAAGCCACCACACCCGGCTTCCAGAACTTTGTGCTTATTTTTATTTTTTGAGACAATCTCGCTCTGTCACACAGGCTGGAGTGCAGTGGCATGATCTCAGCTCACTGCAACTTCCGGCTCCCAGGTTTAAGCAATTCTCCTGTCTCAGCCTCCTGAATAGCTGGGATTACAGGGTGCCCACCACCACGCCCAGCTAATTTTTGTGTTTTAGTAGAAATGGGGTTTCACCATGTTGGCCAGGCTGGTCTAACTCCTACCTCAAGTGATCTGCCCACCTTGGCCTCCCCAAGTGCTGGGATTACCAGGCGTGAGCCACCACACCCGGCCATAATTTTTGTGTTTTTAGTAGACATGGGGTTTCACCATGTTGGCCAGGCTGGTCTCAAACTCCTGACCTCACGTGATCTGCCCACCTTGGCCTCCCCCAAGTGCTGGGATTCCAGGCGTGAGCCACCGCCCAGCTTCAACCACTATTTAATGAGCGTCTGCATCTTTGCCTCTGGGAATGACTTGCTTCATACTATTTGCCCATTTATTTGGGGGTTTGTCCTTTTCTCCTTGGTTTGCAGTTGATTTATGTGCATAAAAGGAATCTTCTGCTTTATTTATGTCTTAAACATTTTCTTCTAAGCGGTCACTTGAATTTCAATTTTGTCCTAGAGAAGTTTTTAGTTTTAAGATAGTTAACTTTTTCAATCTTTTCTTTATAGCTTCTAATTTTTATGTCTTACATGGAAGACCAAACCTTACCTGATGATACACAAATATTTTCCTGTATTTCTCTTAATTCTTTCATAGTTTTAAATGTTTATATACAATAGATTTTCTTCTTTCTTTTTTTTTTTTGAGACAGGGTCTTGCTTTGACAGCCAGGCTGGAGAGCAGTGAAGAGCCGATCGTGGCTCACTGCAACCTCTGTCTCCCAGGTTCCAGCGATTCTCCTGCCTCAGCCTCCTGAGTAGCTGGGACTATAGGCACATGCACCAGGCCCAGCCAATTTTTTTGTAGGGTTTTGTTGTTGTTGTTGTTGTTTGAGACAGAGTCCCGCTCTGCAATCCAGGCTGGAGTGCAGTGGCAAGATCTTGGCTCACTGCAACCTTCGCCTCCTGGGTCCCGGTTCAAGCAATTCTCTTGTCTCAGCCTCCCAAGTAGCTGGGATAACAGGTGCCCGCCATCATGCCCGGCTAATTTTGTATTTTTAGTAGAGACAGGTTTTCTCCATGTTGGTCAGGCTGGTCTCAAACTCCCGATCTCAGGTGATCTGCCCGTCTCAGCCTCCCAAAGTGCTGGGATTACAGGAGTGAGCCACTGCGCCCAGCCCTAACCAGGATTTTAACAAGGACTTTTCGTGTGTTATTTTGTTTTTCAGAATTTCCTTCTCCATGTTTGGACTCAGAGACTAATGTGGTTTTGAAGGGTCAAAAATGTATCTGTGTTTTGTTCCCATAAGAACAAATCACTGCAGGTCACCTATTCTTTGTTTCTTAATAAGACACACCTGGGAACCCAGGCTGGAAAAGGTGAACCCGTGATTTTTAATCTAAGCATCACAGGAGCCCACGAATCAGGCCCCTACAAATGCAAAGCGCAAGTTTGCAGCTGTTCAAAATACAGTCCCGACTTCAATTTCATAATTGTCGGTAAGTAGAGCACCTGTTCCTTAGAACCCCTATAATTTATGAGGTCCTTTCCTGTTCTAGGAGGGGCTCTCCATGCCCCTTATCAACACTTGCTCAAGAACCTGGAATGTATGTCACTGCGATCTTTATTCTTTTTTTATTTTTTATTTTTAGACCTGGTCAACAGGAAGTGTCTTTTTTTTAATTTTTGAGATCTCCATTCTTTTTTTTTTTTTTTGGGACAGCGTCTACTCTGTTTCCAGGCTGGAGTGCAGTGGCACAACCTTGGTTCACTGCAACCTCTGCCTCCGAGGTTCAAGGCATTCTCCTGCCTCAGCCTCCTGAGTAGCTGGGATTACAGGCACCCACCATCACACCTGGCTAATTTTTAAATTTTTACTAGAGACAAGGTTTCACCATGTTGGCCAGGCTGGTCTTGAACTCCTGACTTCAGGTGATCCGCTCGCCTCAGCCTCCCAAAGTGCTGGGATTACAGGCATGAGCCATCATCCCGGTGAGATCTCTATTCTCAATAATTCCATTTCACCTTCTGTTTCAAAGACTTTTGACCGTGTCAGATAATAGTCATATCTTTAGGCAAAAGTCATATATCTCGACAGTAATTGTTGAATTTTTTTCTAGAAGCTTTATTCCATGATTCCCATTATGTAGGCAAAAATACTTCTTTTTTTCCTTGAAGCTTGAGCTTCAAGGCTCAAGGGTCTTCAACGCCCCAGGCCTTTCCCACCGCTTCCTTAGTGGCAGGTGCCCCATCCGCCAGCACTCTCCCTGCCCAGCCACGTCTCACTACTTCTGTGTTTTTCTCTCCCATTTTCCCACCCAAGCCTGTTACTGCCTAGTATTTAGGGCCTCATCCATGAAAGTGACCTTGATCATGGACTCCTGGGAGAGGAGAGAAGGTTTCTAGGTAATACACGTATGTTATTATGTGTATTAATAACATATTAATATGTTAGTTAATTAATATGGAGTCTTCTAAGCACAGGAACCGTGACTTCCCAATAACTCTTAAGTGGTTCTCTAGGTCTATGCTATCCAGTATGGTAGCCACCAGCCACATGTGACTGTTTACATTTATTTATTTTGTTTTATTCTCTTTATTATTATTATTATTTGAGATGGAGTCTCATTCTGTCACCCAGGCTGGAGTGCAGTGGTACGATCTCAGCTCACTGCAACCTCTGTCTTTTGGGTTCAAGCAATTCTCCCACCTCAGCCTCCCAAGTAGCTGGGATTACAGGCATGCACCACCATGCCTGGCTAATTTTTATATTTTTATTAGAGATGGGGTTTCACCATATTAACCAGGCTGGTCCTGAACTCCTGACCTCAGGTGATTCACCCGCCTCAGCCTTCCGAAGTGCTGGGATTACAGGCATGAGCCACTGCGCCTGCCCAAAATTTATTTAATAGCCTCACTATGCCACCCAGAGGCTACTCACAGGCAATCAAAGCCCACTGCAGCTCAAACTCCTATTCTTAAGAGATCCTCCCACCTCAGTATCCTGAATAGCTGGGATTATAAGCACGTGCCATTGTGGCTTGCACATTTAAAATCAAATTAATTAAAATTAGATGAAATAAAAAATTTCGCTCTACAGTTTCATTAGTTGCATTTCGAGGCTTCGGTAGCCACACCTGTAGCTGGTGGCTGCCACATTGGACAACACAGATGTAGAGCATTCCCATCATCACAGAAAGTTCTACTGGATGACATTGCTGTAGCTCAGTGATTCTTAGCTTTTTAGGTTATAACTGTCTTAATAATCTAATGATAGCAATGAATACCTTCGCCAGAAAAATGCTCATAAAACCACAGATACAAATTTCTGCATAAGGTTTTAGAAGGTGCTACAGACCCCAGGTTAGAACCAATTATCCTGGCTAGGTGCAGTGGCTCACGTGTAATCCTAGCACTTTGAGAGGCCAAGGCGGGAGGATCACCTGAGCTCAGGAGTTTGAGATCAGCCTGGGCACTACATGGAGACTGGGTCTCTACAAAAAGTGAAAAAAAAATAAAAGCCAAGCGTGGTGGCGTGCCTATAGTGCCAACTACTCGGGAGGCTGAGGTGGGAGGATTGCTTCAGCCCAGGAGTTCAAGGCTGCAGTGAGCCGTGATTGTACCACTGCACTCCAACCTGGGTAACAGAGAGAGACCCTGTCCCAAAAAAAGAAAAAAAAAAAGACCCAGTGATCTTTGGACATAAACTATGTATATTCCTTGTGAAAGGAAAATGAAGAGGAGGGAGAAATCCCTGCCAACGTGGTACTAGAATATGATGAATATGAGGGCGGAACACAGCTGACAGCATTCCCTAGCAGTCAGACTCCTGCTGCGCTGGGCAGTGAGCCCACCAGCGCATATGTCTTCTGTGCATGACCTTCTTGTAATTTGTTAATTACGCAGTGTAGTAATAAAACTATCTTGGTAGATTATAAAACTGTATCCTCTTCAGTTAGGTCAGATCAATAGGCAAGATTGAGCGCCTACTCCGTGCAAGCAATGGTACTACTGGGTTTTTAATGAGGCCTAAAACATAGTCTTGTCCCCAACCCAATAAAGGTTGAAAGTATGAGCCATAAACACAAATTCATTAATTGCTGATTCACTCAACAAATGTTTAAAGAAAACACAGGGCCAGTTGCGGTGGCTGCTGCCTGTAATCCCAGCACTTTGGGAGGTTGAGGCGGGCGGATCACTTGAGAACAGTAGTTCAAGACCAGCCTGGCCAACATGGTGAAACCCCCTCTCTACTAAAAATACAAAAATTAGCCAGCCATGGTGGTGAGTATCTGTAATCCTTAGCTACCCGGGAGGCAGAGGAGAAGAATTGCTTGAACCTGGGAGGTGGAGGTTGCAGTGAGCCGAGATGGCGCCATTGCACTCCAGCCTGGGGGACAGAGAGAGACTCTGTCTCATAAAAAAATAAAATAAAATAAAGCAGATGTGCCAGCCCTGGATATGTGTTGGCTCTTGCCCTTGTGGAGCATACGGTCCAGTGTTTGCAGACAACAAACCTAAGTAAACAAACAAGCACATCTCAAACTGTGTTGGGAGTTGCAAAGGATAAGAAACTGGCACAGAGACGGAGAAAAGTAGATGGGGGAGGGACCTGCTTAGATGGGATACTTAGGGAAAGCCTTGAAAGGGGAGGACTCTAAGTAGATCCCCTGGAGGATGAGAAGGGGTTAGCTCTATGAAGAGACAGGATAAAGGGGGGCTTTAGTCAAGGGAGTGCAGCATGCTCAGGGGGCTCCATCCTGGGAAAGAACTTGGCTGGTTCGATGAACTATATGGAGGCCTGTGTGGCTGGAGGTCAGATAAAGGGAGTCTGACCTCAGATGAGACTAGAGGGAGAGGCTGGTCAAGTTATGTGGGGCCTGGAGCTGCAGGAGGCGGTTAGACTCTTCCGTGAGCAGTGGGCCAGCAGGGGAGTGCCAGTACCCAATTAATCCTCCTCCAAGTCGGTTCATTCAGCAAGCATGCAGGGCAAGTTGGAGATTGGTTGGGAGGCTCTTGCAAGTATCCAGGAGAGAAATGATGGAGAGGTAGGGACAGATGTGAAAGGACTCGAAGAAATATTTTAGAGAAAGAACCAGCAGAACTTGCTGACTGATTAGATTTGGAGTCACAGGCAGTGAAAATGGAGAAAGAATCAAGAATGGCTTTCAGATGCCTAGATGTCTAACTTGGTCGACCCATGAAGACTCGTACCATCTACTGGGATGGGAAAACATGGAAGGACAGGATTTTATTTATGTATTGATTTTGAGATGGGATCTCCCTCTGTTGCCCAGGCTGAAGTGCAGTGGTACGACCCTAGCCTCTGCAGCCTCAAACTCCAGGAGTCAAGTGATCCTCCCACCTCAGCCTCCCAGGTAGCTGGAACTACAGGTGTGCACCACCACACCCGGCTAGTTTTTGTATTTTTAGTAGAGATGGGGATTCACCATGTCGGCCAGGCTGGTCTCGAACTCCTGACCTCAGGTGATCCTCCCACCTTGGTCTCCCAAAGTGCTGTGATTACAAGTGTGAGCCACCACATTCAGCCCTGAACAGGATTTTAAAATGGTGTTTCTCTGTCTACCTAGTGATTGATTCATGAACTAGCATATTAACTAGAGTTCAGTTTCAAACGGTTACATTTGAGGTGACCATGAGACATCCAAGTAGATCATGTAGTAAGAGGTAGTAAAAGCATGCGGATGGGACCAAGTGCTAGAGGTGGCAGAGAAGGAGAAAGCGCTTCTCCTTGGAGGATTCAGGAAAGGCCTTATGGGGAAGGTGGCAGAGAGGACTCCTTGAAATTTGAAAAATATAACTGATTTATTGAAGAGCTGTAACTCACTGCAGCTTCCTTCCTCAGACCATCAGGACTCTGTGATGACGTACCACTCTTCCTACAAACTCGCAGGGAAGTCTACATCTTTCTAATCTCTTTATATCAATCCTTGGTCCAGTTGAAATCATCCCATCTCAGAGAGGAGTCTATGTTCTCTGCTTCCTCATGAATATTTCAACTCCTTCCTGAAAATTACAGGAGGTAGATTTCAGTTCAGTAGGAAGAACTTCCTATTGGTGCTGTGCTCTCTCGCTCTCCTTTCTTTCTTCCTTCTTTTTTTTCTTTTAGAGACAGACAGTGTCTTGTTCTGTTGCCCAAGCTGGAGCGCAGTGCTGCGATCATAGCTCACGGCAGGAGCCTTGAACTTCCTGGGCTCAAGCAATCCTCCTACCTCAGCGTCCCAAGTAGCTGGGACTACAGATACATGTCACTACACTCAGCCATTTCTTTTTCTTTTTCTCTTTTTTTTTTTTGAGACAGAGTCTCACTCTGTTGCCAGGCGCCAGGCTGGAGTGCAGTGGCGCGAACTCAGCTCACTGTAACCTTCGCCTCCCGGGTTCAAGCAATTCTCCTGCCTCAGCCTCCCGAATAGCTGGGACCACAGGCGCATGCCACCACGCCCAGCTAATTTTTGTATTTTTTTTAGTAGAGACGGGGTTTCACCAAGGTCACGATCTCTTGACCTCGTGATCCGCCCGCCTTTGCCTCCCAAAGTGCTGGGATTACAGGTGTGTGCCACCGTGCCCGGCCCCTATACTCAGCCATTTTTTTGTTTGTTTTGCAGAGACAGAGGAGTCTCACTATGTTGTCCAGGCTGATCTTCAACTCCTTGCCTCGAGTGATCCTCTAGCCTCTGCCTCCCAGAATGCTGGGATTACAGGCATGAGCCATAGTGCGCAGCCTCCATTGGTGCTGTTCTCCAACAAAATTGCCCTCTGAGGCCACCATCACTGGGTGCCATTCTGTGAAGGATATTGTGACAGGGGTTACTGTTCAGAGGGAAGATGGAGCAAGGAGATTCTAAATTATTTTCTTTGATGTAATGATACTGTGATCCTATGTTGTATTGTTTCTGTACCAAATTGAATATTGTTGGTTTTTTTTTTTTTTTTAAAAAGGAATGGTGGCATGCACCTCAGCACTTTAGCACTTTGGGAGGCTGAGGTGGGCAGATCACTTGAGTTTAGAAGGTGAAGGCTGCAGTGGGCCATGATAACACTGCCGCACTCCAGCCTGGGCGACAGAGTAAGTTGCTGTCTCTAAAAAAAAAAAAAAATTTAGTAGTCTGGGCTAGATGGCTCACACCTGTAATGCCAGTACTTGGGAGGCCAAGGCAGGAGGACTGTATGAAGTCAGGAGTTGGAAACCAGCCTGGGCAACATGGCAAAAGCCCATCTCTACAAAACATACAAAAAAGTAGACAGGTATGGTGACACATGGCTGTAGTCTCAGCTATTTGGGAGGCTGTGTTACGAGGATTGCTTGAGCTGGGGATGGTTGTTGGGGGGTGTTGGGGGGAGCTGAGGTTGCAGTGAGCCATGATCACACCACTGCCCTTCAGTCTAAAAGACAGAGTGAGACTCTGTTTCAATTTTTTTTTTTTTTTTTGAGATGAAGTCTCTCTCTGTCACCCAGGCTGGAGTGCAGTGGCACAACCTTGGCTCACTGCAACCTCCACCTCCCAGGTTCAAGCGATTCTCCTGCCTCAGCCTCCCCGAGTAGCTGGGATTATAGGCGCTTACCACCACGCCCAGCTAATTTTTATATTTTTAGTAGAGACTGAGTTTCACTATGTTGGCCAGGCTGATCTCGAACTCCTGACCTCAGGTGATCTACTCGCCTCAGCCTCCCAAAGTGCTGGGATTACAGGTGTGAGCCACTGAGCTTGGCCAAAAAAAAAGAAAAAGAAAATTTTTTAAAGAAAGTAAATTAAAAAAAAATTTTTTTTTAAGTGTGGACTCTTGAAGTCAGTCTTACTCTGCCATTTACTAGCTGTGTGACCTTAGGCAAATTTCTCAGTCTCTCTGAAGCACAGTTGTTTCATCTATGGAATGGTCATGATACTATCTACACTGCAGACTGTCGTGAAGGTCAAATGAGGTCATGTGAATGGCATGCCTGGCACATGATAGATAATCAACAACTTTCTTTCCTACAACACTATCTTATTAATGCGTTCTATAATAAAACATATAGCTGGTTTTTTCTGTTAGGTCATAGCTTATTCTCTGTTGAGAGTTTCCCTTGAATCTATTTAGCAGGGTTACTTTCTGCTCTTTGGAGGAAGTGAAAGATAATTGTGCAGCTGAGTTCTATAAATAAAAGTACAGTTAGAGAAAACGATATTTTTGGAGCTGGGTGTGGTGGCTCACACCTGAAATCCCAGCTCTTTGGGAGGCTGAGGTGAGAAAATCACTTGAAGCTAAGAGTTTGAGATCAGCCCAGGCAACCTAGTGAGACCCTGTTTCTACAAAACATTAAAAAATTAGCCAGCAGTGTGCCCTTGTAGTCCCAGCTACAGGGGAGACCGAGGCAGGAGTATCGCTTGAGCCTGGGAGTCTGAGGTTACAGTGAGCTATAATTGTGCCACTGGGCTCCAGCATGGTTGATAGAGCAAGATCCTCCCTATCTCTGAATAAATAAATAAATTGAAAAGAAAACGATATTTTTGGATTTTAAAAAAACCCACTGTAAATTTACAAGGATTGAGAATAAAAGCACTTCTTGGGCTGGGTGGGATGGCTCATGCCTATCATCCCAGCACTTTGGGAAGCCAAGGTGGGAGGATCACTGGAGGGCAGGTAATACTGCATGTCTATAAAAAATAAATATTAAAACCACTTCTCAACTTCACACTTAGAACTGGATCATCGACAACATTATATTCATTATTAACAATAAACAGATGTGAATTCTAGGAAAGGCAAGCTTGCACCCCAATTCCTCAAAGCAGAGAGATGCCCTCCACTCTCTGGCTTTCTCAGCACTGGGCTGAGAAACTCGGCTAACCCCACATTTTGCAGGGTTAGCCGCATACCCAGTGGCCTTTCCCAGTGGGCCGTGTGAGCTTCTTGACTTCTTGGGAAGGGGGTCATTCATCTTGGTTGGACAGCCGGGAATGGAGTAAGGGTTCCACCCATATTTGTGATCTGAGTGAGTGCACCCAATCTGTTTATCCTTTTCACGTTCACTTTCATTCTTCCAGACCCAGTGACTGCCCCAGTGCTGAACATTACGGTCATTCAAACAGAAACAGACCAACATATAACATTACACTGCCTCTCAGTCAACGGCTCGCTGCCCATCAATTACACTTTCCTTGGAAAACATGTTGCCATATCGCCAGTTATTTCCAAGTACGACAGGGAGCCTGCTGAATTTAACTTAACCAGGAAGAACCCTGGAGAAGAAGAGTATAGGTGTGGAGCTAAAAACAGATTGCCTAACTATACAGCATACAGTCAACCTGTCACCGTGTCTTCAACAGGTAGGAGCGACCTGAGTTCTTTCAACCAGGTCTGAACTCGCTTCCAGAAACTGCAGGTACTCCTCTGCCCACCCATTCCCCATCTTGAGTCCAGGAGTTCGAGACCAGCCCAGGCAACATGGCGGAACCCCTGTCTCTACAGAAAATTTTAAAAAATTAGCTGAGCATGATGATGCACGCCTGTGGTCTCAGCTACTTGGAGGATGAGGTAGGAGGATTGCTTGAGCCTGAGAGGTCGAGGCTGCAGTGAGCTGTGATCATCATTCCCTGCACTTCAGCCTGTGCAACAGAGCGAGACCCTGTCTCAACGAAAAAATAAAAAGAAAAGGGGAGGGGGAGGGGAGAGGGAGGAAGGGGAGGGGAGGGGACGGAAGCGGAGGGCAGGGAGCTAGGTTAGCAAAAGCAGAAGGCACACTTGGACATTGACCACTTTACCCAGCCACATCCTCAGAACAGAGCCCACACCCTGGTGTTCAGGGAGGGAGCCTGCTGGAGTCGGGCACTTGGCTATGAGTCACAGCCCTTCCATTTACTGGCTGTGTGATCTTAGGAAAGTCATTTCACCTCCCTGAGTCTTACTCACCTCATCTTGATGTTGGTCAGGCACGGCGGCTCACGTCTGTAATCCCAGTACTTTGGGAGGCCGAGGCATATGGATCACTTGAGGTCAAGAGTTCAAGACCATGCTGGCCAACATGGTGAAACCCCATCTTTACTAAAAATACAAAAATTAGCTGGGCATGGTGGCACGTGCCTGTAATCCCAGCTATCCGGGAGGCTGAACCAGGGAGTCAGAGGTTGCAGTGAGCCAAGATCACACCACTGCACTCCAACCTGGTTACAGAGCTAGAATCCGTCTCAAAAAAAAAAAAAAAAGGAGTGATGCCAATGAGATAAATAAGGCAACACAGGCGAAGTGCCTAACGCAGCATCTGGCCTGCAGCTAAAACACAACAACTGGCAGTTGTTTGGGTGACACGAAACCTGCCAGCAGGGCTCAGGGCTTTGCCCAGGAAACACCCCGGCCTTTCTGGTGCTGATGAGCCCAGCAATGATGTTGGTAATCATCCTGTTAAACGCTGTGCTGCTTTCCTCTTCTTTGGATGCCCCCTGTGGAAGATGTGCTTGGTCATGACTTTTTACACTTGATTATTTTATTTTATTATTTATTTATTTTTTGAGATGAAGTCTCACTCTGTCACCCAGGCTGGAGTGCAATGTCACAATCTCGGCTCACTGCAACCTCCACCTCCCACGTACAAGAGATTCTCCTGCCTCAGCCTCCCGAGTAGCTGGGATTACAGACATGCACCACCATGCCCAGCTACATTTTGTATTTTTAGTAGAGATGGGGTTTCACCATGTTGGCCAAACTGGTCTCAAACTCCTCACCTGAGGTGATCTGCCCACCTCGACCTTCCAAAGTGCTGGGATTACAGGCTTGAGCCACTGCGCCCAGCCTATTTTTATCTATTTATTAACTTATTTATTTATTGAGACAGGCTCTGGCTCTGTCACTCAGGCTGGAGTGCAGTGGCACAATCATAGCTCACTGCAGCCTCCACCTCCTGAGCTCAAGCAATCCTCCTGCATCAGCCTCCTGAGTAGCTGGGATCACAGGCACATGCCATCACGCCTGGCTAATTTTTATTTATTTATTTATTTAATTTTTTTTTTAAGAAAAAGAAAAGAAAAAGAGAGAAAGAGAAAAAGAAGGAAAAAAGAGAATGAAAGAAAGGGAAAAAGAAGAAGAAAAGAGGGAGCGAGAACAGGAATCTTGCTCTATTGCCCAGACTAGAATGCAGTCTAAAAATGGGTATTGAAAAGCTCTTTTATACTAATAATTGTGTTATACAATGGAGACAGGAAGGAATAAGGGAGGAAAATAACAAACAAACAGCCAACCAGTATTTCATTTAAACCTATGAAATGCTGTGCAATTGCTGGGGAGTGATTTACTCCCCACCATGTGGTCACTTTTAGAATAGGTGTGATGTGTTACTGAAGAAAATGTATGTTTTGTGGATTTGGAGTAGAGAGTTCTGTAAATGTTTATTAAGTTTACTTGTTCAAGGTCTAAGTTCAAGTCCCGGGTATCCTTGTTAACCTTCTGTCTCGTTGATCTGTCCAATATTGACAATGTAGTGTTAAAGGCTCCCACTATTATTGTGTGGGAGTCCAAGTCTCTTTGTAAGTCACCAAGAAGTTGGCCTATGTATCTGGGTGCTCCTATATTGGGTGCGCATAGACTTAGGATCCTTAGCTCTTCCCATTACATTGATCCCTCTACCATTATACAATGTCCTTCTTATCTCTTTTGGTTTCTATTACTTTAAAGTCTACTTTATCAGAGACGAGAATTGCAACTCCTGCTTTTTTTGTTTGTTTGTTTGTTTTTTGCTCTCCATTTGGTTGGCAAATCTTCCTCCATCCCTTTGTTTTGAGTCTCTGTATATACTTACTTGCATGTGAGATGGGTCTGGATGCAGCTTACAGATGGGTTTTTTTGGAATGGCTGATACTGGTTGTTCCTTTCTGTATATACTGCTTCTTTCAGAAGCTCTTGTAAAGCAGGCCTGATGGTAATGAAATCTCTGAGTACTTGCTTGTTCGTAAAAAATTTTATTTTTCCTTCACTTATGAAACTTAGTTTGGCTGGATATGAAATTCTGGGTTGAAAGTTCTTTTCTTTAAGGATGTTAAATATTGGCCCCCACTCTCTTCTGGCTTGTAGGGTTTCTGCTGAGAGATCTGCTGTGAGTCTGATAGGCTTCCCCTTGTGGGTAACCTGACCTTTCTCTCTGGCTGCCCTTAGTATTTTCTCCTTCATTTCAACCCTAGTGAATCTAATGATTATGTGCCTTGGGGTTGCTCTTTTTGAGGAGTATCTTTGTGGCGTTCTCTGTATTACCTGGAGTTGAGTATTGTCCTGCCTTGCTAGGTTGGGAAAGTTTTCCTGCATAATATCCTGAAGAATATTTTCCAGCTTGGATTCATTCTCTTTGTCACATTCAGGTACACCTATCAAACGTAGATTAGGTCTTTTCACATAGTCCCATATTTCTTGGAGACTTTGCTCATTCCTTTTTACCCTTTTTTCTCTAATCTTGTCTTCTTGTTTTATTTCGTTAAGTTGGTCTTCGACCTCTGAAATCCTTTCTTCTGCTTGATCAATTAGACTGTTAAAACTTGTGCATACTTCGCGAAGTTCTCATATTTTGTTTTTCAGCTCCATTAATTCACTTATATTCTTCTCTAAATTGTCCATTCTCGTTAACATTTCGTCAAACCTTTTTTCAAGGTTCTTAGTTTCCTTGCATGGGGCTAGAACATATTCTTTTAGCTCATAGAAGTTTCTCATTATCCACCTTCTGAAGCCTGATTCTGTTGATTCCTCACATTCATTCTCGATCAGGCCTTGTTCAATTGGTAATGAGGAACTGCAATCCTCTGTAGGAGGAAAGGCATTCTGATTTCAGGTGTTTTCAGCCTTTTTGCCCTGGTTTCTTCCCATCTTTGTGGATTTATCCACCTGTCATCTGTGTAATTGCTAACTTTCAGATTAGGTCTCTGAGTGGACGTCCAGCTTGGTGGTGGTAAAGTTTTTTCTGTTTCTTAGTTTTACCTTCGGCGGACGCCCCTCCCCCACAGAGCTGGACCTTCCCGGGTTCAGCTGTACTTGCTGTGAAACTCTCAATCCTGAGCAGTTCCAATTGCTGGTTTGTTTTTTTTTGTGGGGCGGGGGGGGACCAGCCTTCCCTACGGCGACCCACTACGCCGGCTGAAACAGCGACGTTAAGATTCGTGGCGCTTTTCTGCCCGGGGAATCTCCCGATCTGGTTCCCCCACTTCAGTCCGCTTTTCAATCAGCTGAATGGGCCGGGCGCGGTGGCTCACGCCTGTAATCCAAGCACTTTGGAGGCCAAGGCGGGCGGATCACCTGAGGTCGGGAGTTCAAGACCAGCCTGACCAACATGGTGAAACCCCGTCTTAAAAAAAAAAAAAAAAGCCGGGCGCGGTGGCTCACGCCTGTAATCCCAGCTCTGGGAGGCTGAGGAGGGCGGATCACCTGAGGTCAGGAGTTCGAGACCAGCCTACCAATATGGTGAAACCCCATCTTTAAAAAAAAAAAAAATAAAAAAAAAAAAAAAAAAAAAAACAAAGCAATCAGCTGAATGGAAGACTCTGCCTTCCCGGAGCTCCAAACGCCAACCAAAGGGCACTCAGTCCCGTATACTCCGGACTGAGAACTGCCGCGCCGGGGCACCTGCAAAACAGCCGTGCCAGCCAAAAGAGTCGCGCTGGCGACCCGCGGGGCTCCTCCGCCAGGAATCTCCTGGTCCGTGGGCAATAAAAATTCGTCTGAAAGTGTGGTGTCCACCCACTCTCTGCGCTTTCAGTGGGAGCTACAATCCTGAGCTGCTACTAAACGGCCATCTTGGATCTCGTATTTATTTATTTATTTATTTATTTTGTAGAGACAGGGCCTCACTATGTTGCCCAGGCTGGTCTCAAACTCCTGGCCTCAGGCGATCCTCCCGCCTTGATCTCCGAAAGTGCTGGGATTACAGGTGTGAGCCACCACGCCCGGCCAAGAACTTTATTGACTAATAAGTGCCATGAGTTGCAGCTGTCGTGACCGTTTGGGAACCTGGGTGTATAGTACGTTGGTTAACTTGGGAGACATTGCCTTTTCTAGAACACTTACCTGCTTACTGTCATTGGAAAAGAAAGTGCTATGGTCACCAGTGAATGCTGTCTTCTTCCAGGCGGGGACAGCTGTCCTTTCTGTCTGAAGCTACTGCTTCTGGGGTTATTACTGCCGCTGCTGGTGGTAATGGTGGTGATAATCCTAATTCTGGCTTTTTGGATACTACCCAAATACAAAGCAAGTAAGTTCTTTTAGTCGCTTTACCACCATTTTCCCATGGGTTTGGGATACAGACAGCAGGGCAGAGGGTGAGGAGGAAGGGAAAAGGGGATCGGAAACAGAATGGGGAGAAAATGAAAATAGGAGGAAAAGATGAGAAAAGGGAGCGGGAGATGGAATGGACTTCCTAACGGTTCATGCAGAGGGTAATTCTTCTTTCTCCAGGGAAAGCCTTTTCTGATTGAGAGCAAGCAGAGCTGGCTTCACAGGTGTGCAGCCTGTGCAGTCACACAGGGTCCTGTGCCGAGAAGAATTCCACATTTGGGTTTAAAATAATCTTTTTTGAGACAGAGTTTTGCTCTTGTTGCCCAAGCTGGAGTGCAGTGGTGCAATCTTGGCTCACTGCCACTCTGTCTCCCGGGTTCAAGCGATTCTCCTGCCTCAGCCTCCCAAGAAGCTAGGATTACAAGTGCCCACCACCATGCCCAGCTAATTTTTTATATTTTTAGTAGAGACAAGGTTTCACCATGATGGCCAGGCTGATCTCGAACCCCTGCCCTCAGGTGATCTGCTGCCTCAGCTTCCCAAAGTGCTGGGATTACAGACGTGAGCCACCGCACCCGGCCCTCCTCATTTGGTTTAATGCTCTGCTGTTACCATCTTGAAATTATTTAATTTTTTTTTTTTTAAGAGACAGAGTTCCACTATATTACCCAGGCTGATCTCAAACTCCTGGGCTCAAGAGATCCTCCCATCTCAGCTTCCCAAAATGCTAGGATTATAAGCATGAGCCACTATGACTAGCCACCATCTTGAAATTAGTCTTTCCTTTTTTTTTTTTGAGACGAAATCTCACTCTATTGCCCAGACTGGGGTGCAATATTTTCCAGCCTGGAAATATTGGCGCAATCTCAGCTCACTGCAACCTCTGCCTCCTGGGTCCAAGCGGTTCTCCTGCCTCAGCCTCCCAGGTAGCTGGGAAGACAGCCGTGTGCCACCACGCTTGTCTAATTTTTCATATTTTTAGTAGAGATGAGTTTTGCCATGTTGACCAGGCTGGTCTCGAACTCCTGGCTTCAAGTCATATGCCCACCTCTGCCTCCCAAAGTGCTGGGATTACAGGTATGAGCCACTGCGCCTGGCCCGTCTTGAGATTCTTAATGGTTTTTTGTACTCTTTCAAACATTATTTGTTAATGGTGGTAAAATATACATAACACAACATTTGCCTCTGTTACCATGCTTAAATGCTTAAATGCAGAGTTCGGTGGCATTAAGCGCATTCCCATCGTCATGCACCTTCTCCATCATCCATGTCCAGAATTTTTCATCTCCCCAAACTGAAATTCTGTCCCCATCACACACTCCCCATCCCCGCCTCCCCCATCCTCTGCCACCACCATTCTACTTTCTATCTTTATTAGTCTGACTCCTCTAGGCACCTCGTATAAGTGGAAGCATAGAGCATTTGTCTTTTCATGACTGGCTTATTTCACTTCAGTTAATGTCCTCAAGGTTCATCCACGTTGTCGTATGTGTCAGAATTGCCTTCCTTGATAAGACTGCAGAATGCCTCACTGTACATAAATACACCGCACTTTGTTTATCCATTTATCCCCCATGAGTCCCCAGCTTGCTTCCACCTTTTGTCTACTGTTTAATAATGCTGGGAATGCAGATGTGCAGTTATTAATGTTTTTAAACAAGGGGCCCTTTTCTCTTCCTTGTGTGACTGCTTGTGAAAGATGTACTTGGTCACAACTTTAAGAACTTGTGTTTTTTTTTTTTTTCCTCTCGCTCTTCTTTTTTTTATTCTATATTAGAGACAGGATCTCACTATGTTGCCCAGACTGGTCTTGAACTCTTGGGCTCAAAGGATCCTCTTCCGCTTTGGCCTCCCAAAGTATGGGGATTACAGGTGTGAGTCACTGTGCCTGGCCAAGAATTTGTGTGTTTTTTTGTTTGTTTGTTTGTTGTTTTGATATGGAGTTTTGCTGTTGTTGCCCAGGCTGGAATGCAATGGAGTGATCTTGGCTCACCACAACCTCCGCCTCCCGGGTTCAAGTGATTCTCCTGCCTCAGCCTCCTGAGTAGCTGGGACTACAAGCATGCACCACCATACCTGGCTAGTTTTTGTATTTTTAGTAGAGACGGGAGCCAGGCACAGTGGCTCACGCCTGTAATCCCAGCACTTTGGGAGGCCGAGGCAGGTAGCAGCCTGACCAACATGGAGAAACCCCGTCTCTATTAAAAATACAAAAAATTAGCTGGGCATGGTGGTGCATGTCTGTAATCCTAGCTACTTGGGAGGCTGAGGCAGGAGAATCGCTTGAACCTGGGAGGCGGAGGTTGCAGTGAGCCAAGATTGCGCCATTGCACTCCAGCCTGGGCGACAAAGCAAGACCCTATTTCAAAAACAACAACAAAAAATGTAATTGCGGGTGCAATCTCAGCTTATGGCAGCCTCTGTGTCACAGGTTCAAGCAATTCTCCTGCCTCAGCCTCCCAGGTAGCTGGGATTACAGGTGCCCACCACCATGTATTTTTAGTAAGGACAGGGTTTCATTATGTTGGTCAGGCTGGTCTTTAACTCCTGATCTCAGGTGATCTGCCCGCTTCAGCCTCCCACAGTGCTGGGATTACAGGCCTGAGCCAGTGTGCCTGGCCCACAATTACTTTTGCACCAACCTAATATATGTACATATAAGAATATATATATACACACATATAAGAATATATATACTTACATATATAATATATATACATATAAGAATATATATGCATATGTGTGTATATATTCTTTCTACATTTCTATGCTTTCTAGATTTTCAACATAAAAGTATAATGTATTCTGCTATATGATTTTTAAAAAACTTTATTAAACACACCAGACTCAAAAAAACAAAAACAGAAACAAAAAAGCATCATTTCTCCCTTCCCCCACCTTAAATGCTACATCCAGCAGAAAACTTGTCAATGTCATTAGAAGCCTCAGTTACGGCCTTTTTAAAAAATGTTTTTTAGAGAAGGGGTCTCACTATGTTGCCTAGGCTGGTCTTGAACTCCTGGGCTCAGGCAATCCTCCCACCTCAGCCTCCCAAAGTGCTGGGATCACAGTATTTTTTTTTTTATTTTTTATTACAATTTTTTTTTTTTAGAGACAAAGTCTCACTATATTCCCCAGGCTGGCCTTGAATTTCTGGCCTCAAATAATCCTCCCACCTCGGCTGCCCAAAGCACTGGAATTACAGGCATGAGCCACTGCACCCTGGCCCACGCCTCCTGTCTTAAAAGCATGTTTCCCCTTCCTATAAAAAGCCCAGGTTCTTGCCAAAGTAGCATTAATATTCTTGATTACTGGCTAAAGCTACAGTAGAATTCAGCAGGCCGGGCGTGGTGGCTCATTCTGTAATCCCAGCACTTTGGGAGGCCAAGGTGGGTGGATCATGAGGTCAGGAGTTTGAGACCAGCCAGGCCAACATGGTAAAACTCCCATCTCTATTAAAAATACAAAATTTAGCTGGGTGTGGTGGTACATACCTTTGTCTCTGCTACTCAGGAGGCTGAGGCAGGAGAATCACTTGAACCTGGGAGGTAGAGGTTGCAGTGAGCTGAGATAGCGCCAATGCCCTCCAGCCTGGGCGACAGAGCTAGGCTCTGTCTCAAAAAAAAAAAAAAAAAAAAAAAAAAAAGAATTCAGCGAGGCTGGCCAGGCAGAGTGGCTCACACCTGTAATCCCAGCACTTTGGGAGGCTGAGGCAGGCTGATCACCTGAGGTCAGGAGTTCAAGACCAGCCTGGCCAACATGGTGAAACCCTCTCTCTACTAAAAATACAAAAGATTAACCGGGTGTGATAGTAGGCCCCTGTAATCCCAGCTACTCAGGAGGCTGAGGCAGGAGCATCACTTGAACCCAAGAGGTGGAGGTTGCAGTGAGTGGAGATTATGCCATTGCACTCCAGCCTGGGCAACAGAGCAAGACTCCATCTTAAAAAAAAAAAATTAGCCAGGCATGGTGGCGCACACCTGTAATCTCAGCTACTTGGGAGGCTGAGGAAGGAGAATCACTTGAACCCAGGAGGCGGAGGTTGCAATGAGCCAAGATTTCGATGGCACCACTGCACTCCAGCCAGGGTGACAGAACGAGACTCCGCTTCAGAAAAAAAAAACGGAGAGCATAAATTCAGTAGGCCATTTACGCTCTCTTGAAGATATTACAAAGCTTCCACAAACTGTTCTCTCAGCCAAGGAAAGAAAATAAGTCTGGCTAGTTCAGGCATAATCTGATAGGCAAAGCATATTCCTCCGAAAGCCAGGATAAGAAATCAGAAGAGCCCCTGGCTTGAAGAAGTCATGTCTAGACTCCCTGTTGAGTCTATAGTTTTCTTCATTAGACAACAGTTTGGGCCATTGGAGCATGTCACTCTTTGTTTCAGAACTTTGGGGGAATTCTGCTCCTTGGCCGAGGAGATAAAGAAAAATGTGGCTGAATTGGTTTAATGTAATGATTCTGTGCCAATTTATGTAGGAAAAGCTATGAGAAATCATTTGGCCAGGGACTGTGGAGCTGCACCCATGGAAGCTGGAATCTATGCAAATATCCATCAGAAACAAGCGAGTAAGAGAACTTTGTTGCATGTTTTGGGTGGTTTCAGGTTTTTGTCCTTTCTATTTTGTTAAGGTTGTGTAGACGTATGGGGCGGCGGCAGGGTGGAGCAAAAGGGATAGGGTTCAATGTTTATTGATGCCCAGCCCCCCCTTTCTAGGGGTAATAACCAGTCTTTTTGATCCTTCCACAGATATTCTCTGTGTATAATAAACAGATGGTAGCAATTGTAGCATATCGTAGGTATGACTTTCTACACCTTGATTTTTTTTCCCCACTTATCTTGGAGATTTTTCACATCTGTTCAGAATGATCTGTACTGTGTCCCACAGTCTTTTGTGGTCACCTCCCAAAGCAGGCATTGCGAATTCCTTTGCAGTAAACAAGACCCAGGGCTTTGGCTGATGTATTAGTACATTCTCATGCTACTATAAGGACATACCTGAGATGGGGTAATTTATAAAGGAAAGAGGTTTGTTTCACAGTTCCGCAGGGCTGGGGAGGCTGCAGGAAACTTACAATCATGGTGGAAGGGGAAGCAAACACATCCTTCTTCACAAGGTGGCAGGAGAGAGAAGAACGAGAGCCGAGTGAAGGGGGGAAACCCCTTATAAAACCATTAGATCTTGTGAGAACTAACTCACCAGCACTAGAACAGTATGATGGAAAACACCCCTATGATTTAATTATCTCCATCCGGTCCCTCCCATGACATATGGGGATTATGGGGGCTACAATTCAAGATGTGATTTGGGTGGGGACACAGCCAAACCCCGTCATTAGCTGACAATGGAACAATCCCAGTCAACGCAGCCACATCGCAGGTGCAGTGCTGAGCAATTTACCCACCTTGTCTAACAAAACCAACCCCCAATTTATGTCATTCTCATTTTACAGAGAAGGAATCTGTGCTAGAAGTGGGATCCAGGCTGTGTGTTTCCCACAACCCAAGATGGTGAGAATGTTTTGCAGAGTCTATCCCACTGCCCTCATGTGGTCAGAGATTCAGATAACTGCCCAGTAACTCCTATTCCTTATCTTTTGCCCAGGGGCCGGACACTCCCAGGAGCTACAGTATGCCACCCCCGTGTTCCGGGGAGATGGCACCAAGACAGCAAGGCGAGCCACAGCTTGGGATAAGAGGTGCTGGTGAAATGAGACAGGTGGTCCCTGTGCTGTCACCATACTCAGGGGCTTCAGGAGCTTGAGAATGGGGTGGATGGCAGCAACATAGGCACACCAAAAGGAACCAATAGCAACCAGCACCCCAGCTCCTAAAAAATCTCATCAGGGGATGGAGGCTGGGGGAAGAGGGAAGGATGTGGTGGGGCAATGTCATAGAAAAAATGCAGAGAGGAGGATGCAGGCTCACTACTTAAACATTTCCTTCCCTCCCTCCCTCCATCCCTCCCTCCTTCCTTCCTTCCTTCTTTCCTTCCTTCCTTCCCTCCTTCCTTCCTTCCCTCCTTCCTTCCTTTCCTCCTTCCCTCCTTCCCTCCTTCTTTTCTTTCTCTTTTCTTTCTTCTTTCTCTTTCTTTCTTTCTTTTTCTCCCTCTCTCTCTCCTTCCCTCCCTCTCTCCTTCCTTCCTTCCTTTCTCTCTTTCTTCTCTTTCTTTTCCTTCTTTCCTTCCTGCCTTTTCTATTTTTGAGACATGGTCTCACTCTGTCGCCTAGGCTGGAGTGTAGTGGCCCAGTCTTAGCTCACTGCACCCTCTACCTCTTAAGCTCAAGCAATCCTCCCACCTCAGCCTCCCAAGTAGCTGGGACTACAGATGTGCACCACCATGTCTAATTTTTTTTTTTTTTTTTTTTTTTTTTTTTGGTAGAGACAGGTATTTTGCTATATTGCCTAAGCTGGTCTTGAACTCTCGGGCTCAACCAATCTTCCTGTCTCAGCCTCTCAAAGTGTTGGGATTACAGGCATGAGGCACTGTGCCCAGCTAACACTTTCAAGAATAAATTATTTAACACAATCCAGGAAAAAATTAGTTAATACCTGGTTCTGTCAGTCCACCCAGCTACTAGAAGTAGGATTTTTCAAAACAGCCTCTTCAGTCACACATCCTAAGTGAATTATTTTCCCTCTTATATTTAGAAGCCTGTGATTATTATAAACCTGGATATGTCTATGCTGAACTCACCTTCTGAAATTTACAGAAACAAACTACATCTCAGGGGTAAGATGCTTTTTATGAAGTTGATTTCCATGAAAAAAAGCAAACTTGAGGCCGAGGCAGGTGGATCATGTGAGATCAGCAGTTCAAGAACAGCCTGGCCAACATGGCAAAACCCCCGTCTCTACTTAAAATACAAAAATTAGCTGGCCATGATGGCGCATGTGTATAGTCCCAGCTACTCAGGAGGCTGAGGCAGGAGAATCGCTTGAGCCTGAGAGGTGAAGGTTGCAGTGAGCCAAGGTCATGCCACTGCACTCCGGCCTAGGGGACAAGGGCAAGACTTCATCTCAAAAAAAAAAACTTGATATTGATGTTCATTGATGTCCATGATTTAGCCACCCTCCAGATTTAGCTAACGCCAAAGGTGTGCCTTGACTGCTACCTTTCCTGGTCATGTTCCAGGGAGAGAACCCCCTCAGAGTTGAGTTGTGGGGGAGGGAGACTGTTTTAGTCCCCTAGGGCTGCTGCCACAAATGACACACATTGGTGGCTTAGAGCAACCGTCTCACAGTTCTGGAGGCCAGAAGTCCAAAACCAAGGTGTCTGTAGAGCCGTGCTCCCTCCAAAAGCTCTGGGGGAGGACCTTCCTTGCCTCTCCCAGCTTCTGTGGCTCCAGGCATTGCTTGTGGCTCCTTCACGTCACCTTCTGCCTCTGTCTCCACATGGCTTTTTCTGTTCTCTCTTGTCTCTCTCTCTCTCTTTTTTTTTTTTTTTTTTTGGAGGCTCACTCTGTGGCCCAGGCTGGAGTGCACTGGCACGGCTCACTGCAACTTTCGCCTCCCGGGTTCAAATTATTCTTGTGCCTCAGCCTCCCAAGTAGCTGGGATTACAGGCATCTGCCACCATGCCCAGCTAATGTTTGTATTTTTAGTAGGTACAGCATTTCACCATGTTGGCCGGGCTGATCTCAAACTCCTGACCTCAAGTGATCCACTGCCTGGGCCTCCCAAAGTGCTGGAATTACAGGCATGAGCCACCGTGCTGGCAATATGAATGCTTTTAATGCCATTGAATTACACACCTAAAATTGGTTAAAAAGGTACATGTTGGCCGGGCGCAGTGGCTCACGCCTATAATGCCAGCACTTTGGGAAGCTGAGGCGGGTGGATCACGAGGTCAAGAGATTGAGACCATCCTGGTCAACATGGTGAAACCCCATCTCTACTAAAAATCAAAAATTAGCTGGGCATGGTGGTGCATGCCTGTAGTCCCAGCTACTTGGGAGGCTGAGATAGGAGAATTGCTTGAACCCAGGAGGCGGAGGTTGTGGTGAGCCGAGATCGCGCCACTGCACTCCAGCCTGGGTAACAAGAGCGAAACTCTGTCTCAAAAAAAAGAAGAAAAAAAAAGGTACATGTTCCGTTATGCATAACTTAGCACAATGACAAAGAATATTGTGAAGCGCCTGCCTCATGTGAGGTCTTCCAGGAAGGGGGCTGTTTTCCTTCAGCAAGAAGGCTTGCAAACATTGCAAGTTTCATATTCTCTCTCTCTCTCTTTTCCTTTTTTGAGACAGAGTTTTGCTCTTGTTGCCCAGGCTGGAGTGCAATGGTGCTATCTCGGCTCACTGCAACCTCTACCTCCCAGGTTCAAGCAATTCTTCTGCCTCAGCCTCCTGAGGAGCTGGGATTACAGGCGTCTGCCACTGCACCCAGCTAATTTTTGTATTTTAAGTAGAGACGGGGTTTCACTATGTTGGTCAGGCTGTCTTGAACTCCTTACCTCGTGATCCGCTGGCCTCAGCCTCCCAAAGTGCTGGGATTCCAGGCCTGAGCCACTGCACCCCAGCTGAGTTTCATATTCTCAAATGTCCACATCCCAAGGCGCACCCCGTCCCTTGCAGTGTCAGAAGTCAGCAGAGCAGAACTGCTAGATGTACTCATTCCATCTCCCCCATGGTTGCGCCACCCTTTTTTTAATTGTACTTTAACTTCTGGGGTACATGTGCAGATCTTGCAGGATTGTTGCATATGTACACACATGCCATGGTGGTTTGCTGCCTTCATTCCCCCGTCACCACATCAGGCATTTCTCCCAATGTTATCCCTTCCTAACCTCCCCCACCCCCCCACTGTCCCTTCCCTAGTCCCCCACCCCCTAACAGACCCCAGTGTGTGACGTTCCCCCTTCCTGTGCCCATGTGTTCTCATTGTTCAACACTGCCTATGAGTGAGAACATGGCAGTGTTTGGTTTTTTGTTCTTGTGTCCGTTTGCTGAGAATGGTGGTTTCCAGATTCATTCATGTCCCTACAAAGGACGTGAACTCAGATCCTAGAACTGGCTTTCAGCGCAGCCTTCCAGCTGCCTGTGAGAAACGAGGGTGGCTTAAACCCTGCCCTCAGGTTTCACAGCTTGCCCTGCACCTGGTAGCCTCTCATTTTCTCCTCGCAAAGCTTCTAATACAGTTAAGAGAAGCCAGCTGACTCCACAGTCCACATCATCAGCATTGCCTCAAACCTTTCAAGTGCTGGAATGCTGGCGTCTGCTAGTGCCCCTCTTCTTCCTAAACCTCCTTCCCCATGGCGAGAGAAGGTCTTAGGAATTGCAGAGCTGTGGCGTGCTAAGGGTTCTCACCGCCTACTTATCACCAGCCAGGGAGTCCTTGTTGCCACCTTCCCGAAGGGGTGGTTTTGTTCTCTGAGGCTGCTCTCTAGGGCCTTCTGGTCCCTTATCTTATCCTGGATTAGACCTGAAAGCAGAGCCTGAAATAAGGCCTTCTGCGAAAATCATTTATGTAGGAAGCAGGCCCAATACACCACAGGAAAAGCCAGTAGCAGGGTGTTTTGCTGAGGTGGACACTGTGGTGGGCATCTGGCCGTGAGCCCACTGGAATCTTCTGAAGAGCCCAAGAGCCTCTTCTCAGTATTGCCTACTTGAGGATCGACAGTTGAGGGTCACCCCAGGAAGTGACACCTCACCCACTTCTAGACCAGTATGTGAGTATTCCAGGCAGGCCTCCATCAGTGTCTCACCCCAGGCTCTGGAAACACACCAGGACAGAAAGCAAACGTGTGTATTGTGCAATTGAAGCAAGAACTTATCAGTGCACAGTGAGTAGGCCTCAGATGCAGCTGGGTCAGAGGGAAGGCCCGGGGATATGACACAGGACACAGAGGTGGCTGATGCACCACCTGTCAACAGTTCCTCTATCACAACTATAACAGTGACACCAACAGGGCTGGGTGTGGTGGCTCACACCTATAATCCCAATACTCTGGGACGCCAAGGCAGAGGATTGCTTGAGCCCAGGAGTTCAAGACCAGCCTGGGCAACATGGCAAAACCCTATCTCTACAAACAATACAGAAATTAGCCAGGCGTGGCTGTCACTAAAATTAGCATGCCTGTAAGTGCAGCTACTCAGGAGGCTGAGGTGGGAGGACGGCTTGAGCCTGGGAGGTCGAGGCTGCAGTGAACCTTGATTATACCACTGCACTCCAGCCTGAGCAAGAGAGTGAGGCTCTGTTTCAATAGATAAGTAAATACATTAATTAATTAATTTAAAATGACAATAATAATATCTGTTATGTGTTGAGCTTATAGCATGTTCCAGATACTATTATTATTATTATTATTATTATTATTTTGAGATGGAGTTTTGCTCTTGTTGCCCAGGCTGGAGTGCAATGGCACAATCTCCGCTAACCACAACCTCCCAGGTTCAAGCGATTCTCCTGCCTCGGCCTCCCGAGAAGCTGGGATTACAGGCATGCACCACCACGCCCAGCTAATTTTTGTATTTTAGTAGAGACGGGGTTTCTCCATGTTGGTCAGGCTGGTCTCAAACTCCCAACCTCAAGTGATCTGCCCACCTCAGCCTCCCAAAATGCTGGGATTACAGGAGTGAGCCACTGCACCCGGCCTCCAGGTATTATTATTAAGTGCTTTGTGTACCTGTCCTCATATAGTCCCACAATACCTCTTTGGAGCAGGTACTCTTATTTCCCTCTTTTCATACAAAAAGAAACTGATGCACAAGGTCAGTCAGCTAACACCTGGTGGAAACAGGAAAGGGACTCAGGTCTGAGTGACACCAGAGCCCACACTTCTTTTCTTCTTCTTTTTTTTTTTTTTTTTTTGAGACAGGGGGCTCACTCTCTTGCCCAGGCTAGAGTTCAGTGATGAGATCACAGCTCACTGCAGCCTTGACCTTCCAGGTTCAAGCAATTCTCCCACCTCAGCCTCCTAAGTGGGATGACAGATGCACCCCACCACACCTAGCTAATTTTTGTATTTTCGTAGAGACAGGGTTTTGCCATGTTGGCCAGGCTGGGCTCAGGCTAATCCTCCCACCCCCAGCTTTAAGCCCAGGCTTAAGCTACTGGGCTCAAGTAATCGTCCCATCTCAGCCTCCCAAAATGTTGGGATTACAGGTCTAAGCCACCATGCTGGGTAGGCTAAGCCCACATTTCCAACCGCTACCTCATTAACGTTCCAGGACAGACACCTGGATATTGAGGGCAGGGCTTGCGAACCTGGTCATTGGATCAGAAAAGTCATCAGATAAAAATTATCAAGATCAGCAAGGATGCCAGGACCTGTGGCCCACACACGCTCACTGAAGATGCCCCTGTGTTAAGGGGCAAAGCCAAGGGAAGGAAAGTGGGAGAGAGATCAGCCAGGCTGGCAGCAGGAAGCACCGTCATGCATTGCTTAATGACAAAGATAGGTTCTGATAAATGCGTGTCATTAGGCAATTTCACTGTGTGAACATCAGTGTATTTGCACAAACCTAGATAGCACCCACTACTCCACACCTAGGCTATATGGTGTAACCTATTGCTTCTAGCCTACAAACCTGCAAGGCTTGTTACTGTACTGAATACTGGAGGTAACTGCAACACAATGGTTTTTTGTATTTAAACACAGAAAGGGGGCCACTGTCACATATGCCGTTTGTGGCTGACTGAAACGTTGCTATGCAGTGTATGACTGCATCTGAAAAATGTATGCAGAGGAGGAATGGGCATTTGGGCAATGGTTATGAACAAGGAGGTGGATTGTGTGAGTTTCAGGCCTGTGGGCAGGAGTCATGATTGTGTGAGACCAGGGGACGTGCAGGCAGGCACAATGGTGGAAATAGATGCTTGGTGCCGCAAAGAAAAATTAGCACTGAGACAAAGGATTTTTCAGCAATGCAATTTTTACTTCCTGGATTGCAGGAAGAGTACTCCCACTAGCCATCTTGCCACAAGAGTACAATGAACAAAGGAAAACAGACATATTTCTTTTTTTTGTTTGTTTGTTTTTGAGACGGAGTTTTGCTCTTTTTGCCCAGACTAGAGTGCAATGGTGCGATCTCGGCTCACTGCAACCTCCGCCTCCCAGGTTCGAGTGATTCTCCTGCCTCAGCCTCCTGAGTAGCTGGGACTACAGGTGCGTGCCACCATGCCTGGCTAATTTATTTTATTTTTTTAGTAGAGATGGGGTTTCACTATGTTGGCCAGGCTGGTCTTGAACTCCTGACCTTGTGATCCGCCCGCCTTGGCCTCCCAAAGTGCTGAGATTACAGGCGTGAGCCACCGCACCTGGCCCGACATATTTATTTCTTACGAATTTGGGGTCATCCTTACTGCTGCTGGAGCCAGACCTCACAATCTAAACTAAAACCCAATTGGCTAATAACACTTTTAAAGCAGTGGAGAGCTGGGACATGCCTGTGAGCACATCCAGCACAGATATCTTGGTCAAGGACATAGAATGTACTACGTGCCTGTAAGCATGGCATGTCTAACAGCTACACAGGATAGGGCTTAACAAAGAGCACACTTACGATTTATTCTTTAGCAAGAAAGGAAACTTTTAAAAGGAACTTTTCTACTTCCCACACACAAGAACGTATGTTGGCACAGACAGGCCTGGCCAGGTAGTAGAATCTTTTTTTTTTTTTTGATAGGGTCTCGCTCTGTCACCCAGGCTGGAATGCAATGGCCAGATCTTGGCTTACTGCAATCTCTGCCTCCTGGGTTCAAGTGATTCTCCTGCCTCAGTCTCCTGAGTAGCTGGGATTACAGGCATGTGCCACCACACCCAGCTAATTTTTGTATTTTTAATAAGGACAGGGTTTCACCATGTTGGCCAGACTGGTCTCGAACTCTTGACCTCAAGTGATCTACCCGCCTTGGCCTCTCAAAGTGCAGGGATTACAGGTGTGAGCTATCACGCCCAGCCAGGTGGCAGAATCTTGACACCAAGAGAGTTCTGACAAAAGATAAAATATCATAGCCTTGAAATAATATTTAGCATTTTAAATGTAAGCTCTCTCCATTCACACTTTGGACATCAAATGTGTGGGTTTTTTCCACACCACCAACGAATTCTCCAACTCTCTGGACACCAATAATTCCATCCTGACATTCACTATCAGGAGTTACTATCAGACCCCACAGGTTAAGGGCTCAGTCCTACAAGATGTCCCCAGCTCAGACGCCAATCACAAGTTGAGGCCCCACATACTTCTGACCAACCAGCTATAAATTCTGGGTTCCTACCACCCCTTCCTTGGGCTGGATAACTTGCTAGAATGGCTTGCAGAACTCAGGAAACCAGTTTAATTACTACTATTGGTTTATTATAAAAATGTAAAGAAAGCCAGGCACGACAGCTCACGTCTATAATCCCAGCACTTTGGAAGGCCGAGGCAGGTGGATTGCTTGAGTTCAAGAGTTCGAGACCAGCCTGGGCAACATGATGAAACCCTGTCTCTACTAAAACTACAAAAATTAGCTGGGCATGATGGTGCACACCTGGGGTCCCAGCTACTCGGTAGGCTGAGGTGGGAGGATCACTGGAGTCGGGGGGAGATTGAGGCTACAGTGAGCCGTGATCCTGACACTGCACCCTGGCCTGGGTGACAGCAAGACTCTATCTCAAAAAAAAAAAAGGCATAAAAGATGCAGATGAGGAGGTACACAGGGTGAAGTCCAGAGGGTCATGAGCACACATGCTTCTGTTCCTGTGGGGATGGGGACTGCCGCCCCTCGGGGCATGTCGATGCATTCACCAACTTCAACGCTGCTCTCCCAGCCCTGTGGTCGCAGCGGGGCTGAAAGTTCCAAGCTTCTAATCATGGCCTGGTCTTTCTGGTAACCAGCCTCCATTCTGAGACTATCCAACAGCCCACAAAGAGTCACCTCATTAGAATAAAAGATGCTCCTATTACCCAAGAAATTCCAAGGGATTTAGGAGCTCTGAGTCAGGAACCTAGGCAGGGACCAAGTAGGTATTCCTCATTGTCTGACAATTCCAGTGCTCTTTATTTTTTTATGTAGATCCAGATTTCCATCTGACAATATTTCCTTCTGCCCAAAGGACTCCCTATAAGAACGTGCTTCCGCATAGAACGATCATTAAAACCAGGAAATTAACCCCGATACATTATTGCCATCTAATCCCCAGGTCCCCATTCCAGCCAGTTGCCACAATAAGTTCCTTGATAGCTAAAGGATGCTTTGGCTGAAGAATCAAGCACTGGATTTTGCTGTCATGTTCCATCTCCTTCAATCTGGAATTGTTCCTCAGCCTTTCCTCGTCTTTGACACTTTGAAGATAATGGACCAGTGATGATTTCATGTCACTCATTTTGAATTTACCTGACGTGACCCATGGTTGGACTGGGGATGCATTTTTGCCAGGATTATTACTGAGGATGTCCTGTTCTCCTTGATGTGTCCCATCAGGCGGTGCCTGTCTGCCACCTCCCCCGCACCTGCTCATCACTTAGATCACTTGGGTAAAGTGGTGTTGCTGGGTTTCTCCAGTGTAACTAATGTTTTGTAATTAATTAATATTTTGTGGATGGGCACTTTGAAATTATGTGAATATACTATTTGTCAATTTGGAGTCATATCACTCATCATTATATATTTTGTTTGTTTCTGAGATGGAGTCTTGCTCTGTCGCCAGGCTAGAGTGCAGTGGTGCAACCTTGGCTCACTGCAACCTCCGCCTTCTGCATTCAGGCAATTCTCTGCCTCAGCCTCCTGAACAGCTGGGATTACAGGCACCCACCACCATGGCCAGCTAATTTTTTTTATTTTTAGTAGATACAGGGTTTCACCACCTTGGCCAGGCTGGTCTTGAACTCCAGACCTCATGATCCACCCGCCTTAAGCCTTCCAAAGTGCTGGGATTACAGGTGTGAGCCACTCTGCCCGGCAGAGTGTTTCTTTACTTTCTGGTCCAACAATATATTCCAGGTTCATCTTGTCCTTGTCCTGACCCGGCTCTGGAGTCAGCTGTATTTCCAGGGAGCTCTGGTTCCTTTAGGAAGAGCTCTGTATTTAGAAACGGAGGCTGAGCTCTAGCTGTGACCTTGGCGCTTAGGGTGTTCGTGTTTCTAGACCCTTCCAACCATCAGAGGTTAGGAATGCGTTTATGAATATATTTACATCTATACCTATTTCCATCTCTACAGCTATCTGTATGTGCCTCAGCCTCCCCAGTAGCTGGGATTACAGGCACCTACCACCACATCCGGCTAATTTTTGGATTTTTAGTAGAGACGGGGTTTTACCACGTTGGCCAGGCTGGTCTTGAACTCCAGACCTCAGGTGATCTGCCTGCCTCAGCCTCCCAAAGTACTGGGATTACAGGCATGAGCCACTGCACCTGGCCAGTTTATGGAATTTGATTAATCCCCTTGCATATAATAAATCTCCATGCAGACCCCCTTGTCACCCCATTTGGACTCTGACCCCGATATCCCCTACATGAATGTGCTCCTATGCAGAGCCCCACACACTCTCAGACTCCCGACACCTAAGCCACCCCCACCGCTCCCCCAGACATTCCCCCACCCTGCTCAGGCTCTAACACCCCACCTGGTCAGTCCTCCCACCCAGAGGCCCTTCCTGTCCCCTCAGAGTCTGACACCCACTCAGGGCTCCATCACCACCCTCCTCCCTTATTCAGATAGCCCCCTCCCAGACTGCCCCTCCATGAGAATACCCCGTTTGCCCCACCTTGGTGAGGACAACTGCCCCAGCCCATGTCCCCACCCCCCACCTGCAGGACACTCCTCACCCCTCATGAGCTCCAGCACCACATGCTGGACGGACAACCTCCTGCTCTGGGACCCACCCCTAGGTGGACTCCCTCTTCACCCCAGAAGGGTTGGTCGCCCAGCTCCCCTGGCCATGCGGCTTCCCACTCCACCTTATCCCTGTGCAAAGGTTCAGTCAGCCCCACCCAGTGGCCTTTGGGTTGAATTGTCCAGGGAGGGCGGAAGAAGAGGATCTGCTGAGTTTCATTTCAATAGCCACATTTTTCATGTCTAGAAGTTTCACTTTGTTTTGCAAATCTACACATTCTTTAAATTTTTCCTGGTGAAATAGAGTGCATGTCATCTGAAAACGCATTAAAAGTATGCATATAGGCTGAGCGCAGTGGTTCCTGCCTGTAACCCCAGTGCTATGGGAGGCTGAGGCGGGAGGATCACTTGAGCCCAGGAGTTTGAGACCAGCTTGGACAACACAAGATCCCGTCTCCACAAAATTTTTTAAAAAAATTAGCCAGGTGTGATGATGCTCACCTTTAGTGTCCTAGCTGCTTGGGAGGCTGAGGCAGGAGGATCGCTTGAGCCCAGGAGTTTGAGGTTATAGTGAGTTATGACTGTTTACCACTGCACTCTAGCCGAGGTGACACAAGACCTTATCTCTAAAAAAAGAACAACGATATGTACAGTTTAACAAGTATACGCCAGTGAATCCACCGCCCAAGTGGTAGTGGATGGAATGTTGCCTGCAGCCCAGAAGCCTTCTGCCTGCCTCTTCCTGATCACAACCCCGCCTCCCCAGCTCCACTCCTCCTCCATAGGAATCACTTTTCTCTTCTTTATAGTTTTACCATGTCACTCTGCATTCCTAAACCCCATCTTTAGCTTTGCCTGTTTTTGAATTGAATATAAATGGACTGACATCACATTTATTCTTGTTTGGCTTTTATTTTGCTCCACATCTGTTGGTGAGATTTACCTGTATTGCTGTACGGAGTTGTAATTCATTGCTTTCCATTGCTAAGTCGTACTGCATTGTTTTAAAATACTGTGATTTTTCCATCCTATTGCTAACAGACATTTTGGGTTGTTATCAGTTTGGGGCTATTACAAATAATGTGAAAAGTCTGCTATGCTCACGTCTCCTGGTACCCACATGCACGCCATTCTGATGAAAATACACAGAAATAGAATGACTGGATCCTAAGGTATGCTTATCTCCCAGCTAAGTAGGTAACAGCATTCTATTGTCCAAAGTGGTTCTTCCACCTTCACACGCCCATAAGCAGTGTGGAAGTTTCCATTCCCTATGTTTTCACCAACACTGGCACTGTCAGTTGTTTTATTTATTTATTTAGTCTCACTCTGTTGCTCAGGCTGGGGTGCAGTGGCATGATCTTAGCTCATTGCAACCTCCACCTCCTGGGTTCAAACAATTCTCCTGCCTCAGCCTCCCGAGTAGCTGGGATTACAGGTGCACACACCACCACACCCAGCTAATTGTTGTATTTTTAGTAGAGATGGGGTTTCACCATGTTGTCAGGCTGGTCTTTAACTCCTGACATCAGGTGATCTGCCTGCCTTGGCTTCCCAAAGTGCTGGGATTACAGGCGTGAGCCACCGCGCTCAGCCAGCCTTTTCTTATAGGTCATTTGGATTTCTTCTTTGATTAAATGCCTGTTTCCGGATCCAGCTGTTTTTCTTCTGGGGTGTTTTTTTCTTATTTTTAAATGTCTCCCACTCTGGATCTTTTTTTTTTTTTTTTTTTACTTCTAATAGTGATTTTTGATGAAAAGAAGTCTTAATTTTAAGAACTTGCCTATCTTTTCCTTTATGATTAGTGTGTGGATGTGTGTGTGCGTGCGCACGTGCGTGTGCACATTTTGGTGTGTGTATTTGTCCAGATTAAGAAATATTTTCTCAACTTGAGGTCATAAAAGTGAGACACTTTGTCGAAAAAAACAAAAAAGAATCCAGCATTTATCCTACCTTCTTTCCCATACCTCTAGGTAAGCAAATGGTGAGAAGTTTTTCTATAGAAGTACTCTAGCAAACAAAGAAGACAGACAGAATCAGAATATCACCATTTTACAATGTTTAATGAACTTACCAATTGAGGTATTAATCAATGGTTGCTGGCAAGCCCAAAAGAGAAACAACCAGACAATACTACCACCACCATGGCCGGATAATTTTTGTATTTTTAGTAGAAATGGAGTTTCGCCATGTTGGCCAGGCTGGTCTCGAACTCCTGACCTCAAGTGATCTACCCCCGTCGGCCTCCCAAAGTGCTGGGATTATAGGCGTGAGCCACCGTGTTTGGCCAAGACACTACCATGTCTTAATCTTCCTAATGAAAGTACACAACAACCTATAAAATAAGCTTGCCCAAAAAATTGAACTTGAAGCTGATCAAGCCACTGCATTCAACTACCATTCTACAAGAAATACAGAGAGGAACAGGTTAAACTCTACTACAAAGATGCAATAAGCAAAATCCAGACAGTGGAAAACCCCACAATAAATAACCAAGTTTCTTAAAAGAGAGAGACTGTGATTTTATAGAATAAGAAAGACTAAAAGACCTAACTAATCTCAATGTATGGACCTTATTTGGATCCTGATGAAAACAAACAGTACAAAACTTCATGAATTTATGAGACAACTGGAAATTAAGTGAATATTTGATAGTAAAGAGTTTTTTGTTTTTATTATGAAAATTCTCAAAATGGCACATACTATGAACCCTGGGGTCTATGTGCCAATCACTTAGCTTCAACAACTCAGCACTATTCTTACTTCATCTCCTACCACTTAAAAGTTTTTTTAAACACAAGAATTATAAAGCAAGTCTCAGATACCATATAATTTCACCCCAAAATACTTACGTATCTCTGTCAGACAAGGATTATTTTAAAAAGAAAAATATAAACATACTATTGTCACACCCAAGAAAATTGTCAATAATTCCTTGATATCATCTAGCGTTAATTTTTTTGAATGTGATAATAGTGTTGTGGTTATTAACAAAAGATCCTTAAATATTTGCAGATGAAATGGTATCTGCTATCTGTCTTGAAATCAAATGGAAGGAGGCCAGGCGAGGTGGTTCACACCTATAATCCCAATATTTTGGGAGGCTGAAACAGGAGGATCACTTGAGCCCAGGAGTTTGAGACCAGCCTGGGCCACATAGTGAGACCCTCTCTCTTAATTAATAAATTTAAATAAATAACTGAAATAATATGGAAGGGTGGCACTAGATGAGGTGGGACTGGCCAAAGGCTGATTGTTATTGGTGCTAGGTGACCAGTACATAGGATGAATACTATTAATTATATGTCTGTTTTTAAAATTCTCCAAAATAAAAAAACAAGGCTAGGTGCAGTGGCTCACAACTGTTATCCCAACACTTTGGGAGGTCAATGCAGGAGGACTGCTTGAGGCTCAGCAAAAAATTAAAATTAAAAAAGAGAGAAAAATCTACCAAGTCAAGTAAGACAAATTAGCCAAACTTTTGAAATATTTTACAGGCATGATCAGTTGGAATTTTTGTCAAGTTGTTAATAATGGGATATTTTATACAATCATATCAACACATAAAAGTTTAAAGATTTCTTATAAACATAGATATAAGATAGGAAGTAAACAATAGATGTCATCTATTGCAGCTTACTTCCTGTCTTATATCTAACATACATTTTAGTTTGCTTTTCAAAAATCCACAAATGTTCTAGTTTTAAAAGTTTTAGGTTAATTTTTGATATCCAACAGTATAGAGGTGGCAGATTTGATAAAGACCTGATAACGAAGCCCATCTCTGAGAGAGTAAGACGCTATTGCAGCCTCAAGGGATAAATTGTGTTTGATCTAAATCAGATCATTTTCATTCCCTTGGATAATGATTTGTCTAGAATTTATCATGTGATTTAGTTCTGACCAATGAGATGTAAAGACATCTTCCCAGTGGGATGTCTGGAAAAGCTTTTACTTTTCTAATTTAAAAGGCAAGAGTCTTGGCTGACTAGCTCTTATCTCTTTAACTCTTCTCCTAACCAGAATGATAAGAAGGCTGGAAATACAGCAGCCATCTACCATCCTGAAGCAACAATTGTAAACGCCAGCATACTAAAGATGGCAGAACAGAAATACTATAACTATAGAAACAGTAATATTAGCTTTGGACAGTCTACCCCTCCAGATTTCTTGTGTATGAGAAAAACGAACCCCAATTTGCTTAATCCAATAGATTTTTGTTTCTTGTAGCTGAACGTATTCCTGATACAATGAAAGAGATAAAAAATATAGACACTAATGAAAGCAAGCACCACAAGTGTCCACTTCATAAGTGCAAAGGGGCTAGAAAAAATCTAAGTGAACCTAAGACAACCAAATTAGGAGAGAAGAATATTTATTATACAAATATAAAAACCTATACGTTCTTAGCCGATGATATATACTTGATCAAAAAGTCTTTTAATTTGGATATATGCATCATTTCCTTCATTGTGGTGTCCCTACTTCTCAGATGTATTAATCCATTCTCCAAAGTAGTTTCAGTAATCAAAACTGTGAAGAGGATACTCATTTCATCATATCTAAGAAAAAAAAAGTATTTAAACAGACACATGAGCACAAACGTAAATGATAAATTCCCCCGCATTGCCAGCTATAATTCAGTGTCCATGCCCTCTCACAAGTCACAAACTCAGTCAGGGCGCTTCAGGGCTGGACCAAAAAAACCCGACATTTTTAAAGTTTCTGAAACATATTCAAAGTAAAATTTTCAGACAGTTTCTAACTTATTGCTAGAGCTGAAAAGTCATAAAAGAAAATAAAATCTGAGAAATAAACACCCATACCTCAACACATCATTTTGGGGTGATACCACAGATGAACCTCATAATAACCTCAGCCTTTTGGTTCTTGGATGCAGTCTAAGAACAATTATTTTAGATCAACATCTCTTACAATTAACAGTATTATTTAAAAGATGCAGTCTGGTATAAGAAATTATACCAAAATCATGCTTCATTTATAACTGAGTATGCTAACTTACAGCCTCTAGTTCAGCAATGACCAGACAGACAGATGTACGGCTGACTTTCTGTATACTTGCCAAGTCACACTATCTCATTACTGCTTATTTCCTTTGTAGGACTCCATCAGAAACCTTTCATTTCTTTGTTTACTTGTTTATTGTCTATTTTGTCCTACTAGAATATAAGCTTAAGAAGAGTAGTAAATTTTTCTATCTTGTTCACTACTATATCAAAGTGCATAAAACAGAGTAGGTACTTAATATTTTCATAAAAATATCCTGGTACAATAAAACCTTTACCATATAAAGAACAACTGAAACTTGATAATGTCCACATGGCTCAAAGGATAAGATTTTAGAACCTAAGAGGACAAGAAAGTCCAAGTGCTGCCCCTTCACTTTACACATAATAAAACCATTAGATGCTCTAATTATAGAAAACTACTTTTCTTTGGACATCATCTGGAAGGTATATGTTTTTTTTTTTTTGAGATGAGGTCTCGCTTTGTTGCCAAGGCTGGAATACAGTGGCTCGATCTCAGCTCACTGAAACCTCCACCTCCTGGGTTCAAGCAATTCTCCTGCCTCAGCCTCCTAAATAGCTAGGACTACAGGCACAAACCACCACGCCTGGCTAACTTTTTGTATTTTTAGTAGAGACGGGGTTTCACCATGTTGGCCAGGCTGGTCTTGAACTCCTCACCTCAGGTAATCTGCCCACCTTGGCCTCCCAAAGTGCTGGGATTACAGGCGTAAGCCACGATGCCCAGCCTGGAAGGTGTATTTTAACAAGTTTTCAGATAACTGAAGATCAAAACACAAAGCTTCAAAACTTTTCACCCAAAAGATATGTATTCAACACAAAAAGTTTAAAAAAATAACAAGAATGGATTACTTCATTTAAAAACAACAGTTCATGAAATAGCATGGGGTAAGACTAGACACAGAGAGCTCAATTAGGAGATTATTTTAAAAATCCAGGCAAGAGATATTGGTGATGCTAACTTGGGTAGTGGCAGCGAAGACAGAGATGGATTTGAGATACATTTAGGAGGCAAGCTGACAGCATTTGGTGATGGACTGGATGTGAAGAATAAGGAAGAGGGAGGAGTTACGGATGATAGCCAGTTTCTGTCCTGAGCAATTGGGCAAAAATAAGTGCCAATCCCTAAGAAGACTAGAATAGACTATCCCTCCAGAATAGAATTCCCTTCCACTCGGTCTCAGAATGGACCACAATGCCAGCAAGGAAAGGCATTCCACTCATGTTCTTTCAGTCTTGATTCAACACATGCTCTGTATGTACATACTTTCATCCATAAGTGGATAAGCTGAGGTATACATACTTCATGACATTAAGTATTGGAAGTGCACATAGCATGTGCTCAAACATACTTGCTGAATACTGTTCCCTGCTGTAGCAATTAACTAAGTACACATAGTTCTGTAAAGGGAAAGTGAGGAATAATTTTAAATTATATTTTATATATATATTTAGAAGAGATTTGTTTCTGTTATCATAAAGAAACATAATCAAAAACTCTGGGTATATTTTTTTTTAATGAAAATACAATTCTTACTTTGAATAAAGTTGTTCCAATGAGAATTGCGTAGTTTCCAAATAACCAGGCCACACAGAAATCCCATTTTCTAGCAATTCATTAAACAGTCCTTGACAAACCTAGAAAGAAATAGAAAAACTTCAATATGAAAGAAATAACGATAGCTAGAATGATTGTCCTATTTTTGTGAAGCCACAAATCATGCTCTTCAATCTCTAAAATGGGTATGTTTAATTATGTGATATTAATAACTTCCACATCATATACTTTATAAATCATATACTTCTTCTGAAAATGAAAAAATTAAGCACTGCAAAGCTGAGTACTAACTGCTAATCTTCTAAGAAATCTGTATATCAAATAAGAATTTTTATTACCCTTGGTATCATTCAAAACACAAACAAATTACAACAGATTCTATCAGAAAAAAAGCAGGAGATCGAAAGGGCTGTATGAACTCAGAGCCCTCATCTGAGAGGTGAGACCTGAGCCCCAGGTATACCACCAAGTCAGGATGAGGCAGAAGAGCCAGGAAAGAAAAAGGATGAGGAAAAGGAGAGCGGGACTTCAGAAGTCAGCCAAGGAAAATGTTTCAAGAAGAGACTGATTGACCAATTTCACTGGAATGCTGGAGACAAAGGCTTAACTGGAAACTTTACTGTTTTCTTAACAGGCAATGGCTGGGCACGGTGGCTCAAGCCTGTAATCCCAGCACTTTGGGAGGCCAAGGTGGGCAGATCACGAGGTCAAGAGAACGAGACCATCCTGGCCAACATGGTGAAACCCTGTCTCTACTAAAAATACAAAAAAAATTAGCTGAACGTGGTGGCATGCGCCTGTAGTCCCAGCTACCCAGGAGGCTAGGCAGGAGAATTGCTTGAACCCGGGAGGCGGAGGTTGCAGTGAGCCGAGAGGTTGCAGTGAGCCAGACTGGCACCTGGCGACAGAGCAAGGCTCTGTCTCTAAAAACAAACAAACAAAAAACAAGCAACAGGGAAGCAAAACAAAGCAAAATGTAAAACCCCTTTAACAGTCAAGCACTGACACTCCAGAGCAGGGTTCTGCACCCTGGCACTGCTGACACAGGGTGTTTAGCAGCATTCCTGGCCTCCATGAGAGGCCTGCAGCACCCTCCAACTCCATGACAACCACAAATCTCTCCAGACATTACTAAAAAGTGAGCTACAGAACCCTAGGAGCTTCCTAGCTATAAGGGTATCAGGGAGACTGCCATACCCTGGGAGGAAATGTGGGACATAAGCCATTATCTTCTTCCTTGAGTTCACTATCTCCTATCTTCCCAGACCTCTCTCTCCAAAGGAGCCAGGGTCAGAAAGCTGGGGACTCTCAAAGTCTTTAAATGTTTTTAGTGTCTGCATTCCGGTCTGGGCTGGGTCTGAATTACCCAGACAGAAATGATGACTGCTGAAGGAGTCTCTGGAACGAAATGAAAGCCATTCCCCTTGGCCTTTCTTAAGAATAATAATTAAAACAAATTAGAAAAATCAAAATAAAATTATAGATCTCAAATATTTGAATATAGTCAGTTACCAAAAGTGTTTAAGTTCAAAGGGGAAAGGCTGGACATGGTGGCTCACGCCTGTAATCCCAGCACATTGGGAGGTTGAGGTGGGCGGATCACTTGAGGTCAGGAGTTTGAGACCAGCCTGGCCAACATGGTAAAATGCTCTACTAAAAACATAAAAAAATTAGCCAGGTGTGGTGGTGGTGGTGTGTGCCTGTAATCCCATCTACTCGTGAGGCTGAGGCAGGAGAATTGCTTCAACGCAGGAGGTGGAGGTTGCAGTGAGCCAAGATCGTGCCACTGCACTCCAGCCTGGGTGACAGAGCAAGACTATGTCTCAAAAAAAGAAAAAAGTTCAAAAGAAATAATTCACTAACATCTGTACAAATATTTTAATTACTATGTATACTCAGCCCACTAATAAAATGAAACTATGAATGGGCATGAACAGCAAACCCACTGAATTGCATTCAGCTTAACACACTTCAAATTATATATAATCACAGTACTTACCTATAGTTCATTATTTAATTAAAGTCTTTTTTTTTTCCTCTCGAGACAAGGTCTTGCTCTGTCACCCAGGCTGGAGTGCAGTGGCGCGATCTCAGCTCACTGCAACCTCCGCCTCCCAGATTCAAATGATTCTTGTGCCTCAGCCTCCTGAATAGCTGGAATTACAGGCACACACCACCATACCCAGCTAATGTTTGTATTTTTAGTAGAGACCGGGTTTCGCCATGTTGGCCAGGCAAATTAAAACATTTTAAAAAGCAAATGAATCAAAATAAAATTTTAAATGGCAAGCTATCAAGTTTACTTAGAGTAATGGTTAGGTTGAACATCCTTAATCGGAAAATCCAAAATCCAAAATGCTCCAAAACCTGAAACTTTTTGAGTTCAAAGGAAATGCTCATTAGAACAGTTAAGATTTTGAATTTTGGGATCAGAGATGCAAGCATACCCAAAAAATCCAAGATCCAAAACAGTCCTGGTCCAAAGCCTTTCAGGTAATAGTCAATCTGTAATTAAAATCATGACATTTAAACTCATTTAACTCACCTGTCGTAGTTCCAATGTAGGGCCTCTTCCAACATCCAAAGCAACCTTAATAGGGGCTAAACAAGGGTGAAGTTTAAGTACCTAAGGCATTTAATGGGGGAAGAAGATAGGAAAAGGTGAAAAAGCAGTTTGTTTAAAAAAACACAAGTTTAAATGTAACACAAATATTAACAAACACAGTTTCTTAACAGTTGCAATTTTCTGTGTGAAAACAGAAGTTAGCTGAGGTCATAAAAACACCATGTAATAACATATTCAGCTGCCCCCAGATTTCTCCAGTTAGATGTTTGGCAGAAAGTAATTTGGCCTGGCCTGATGGTGCACACCTGTAATTCCAACACTTTGGGAGGCTGAGACAAGTGGATTCCTCAAGCTCAGCAATCCTAGAACAGCCTGGGCAACATGGTGAAACCTTGTCTCTGCCCAAAAAAAAAAAAAAAAAGGAAGAAATTAACTTGAGACCCCCTCCCATTTTCTGACAACTCCCTCAGTCAAAATACTTCTTCCAAACATCACTTTGGATCATACCAGCCTGAGTCATGCAGCTTAGCATTTTGACTTTTTCTCTCTTCTCAAAACCTACTGCTCTTCTCTTTTTATATATATTTTTTGAATTAAAAACTTTTTAAACTTATTTTTTGCTTTTTTTTTTTTTTGAGACAGGGTCTGGCTCTGTTGCCCAGGCTAGAATGCTCCACTCACTGCCTCACTGCAACCCCCACATCTGGGCTCAAACCATCCTCCCACCTCAACCTCCTAAGTAGCAGGGACTACAGGTGCATGCCACCACGCCTGGCTAGTTTTAGTATTTTTTTTGTAGAGACGGAGTTTTGCCGTGTTGCCCAGACAGACTGGTCTCAAACTCCTGTCCTGAATGATCCACCCACCTTGGCCTCCCAAAGTGCTGGGATTACAGGTGTGAGCCATTCCGCCCAGCCTCCTCTTGTCATTCATTAATCCATCCAACAAACATTTTAATGCCTCTGATACCAGGAACAGTTCTAGGTGCTAGGGGCAAAAATCTCTGCCTCTCATGGCAGGGAGAAACAGACAATAAAAATAATAAAGTAAATAATACATGTGAAGGTGGTAGATGCCAAAAAAGGAAGAAGATGGGAGATGCTGGCAAGGGGCAGGCTGGCTAAAGTTAGTAAGGTGGTTAGAGAAGGTCCTCTCCCTGAGGTGACACTTGATCAAACACTCGAAAGGAGGTGGGGGGACAAGAAGTGGATGATGGAGAAAGAGCACTCTAGGCAATGGGGAATACAAATGACAGGGCTCTGAGCTGGCAGCATCCCTGGCATGTTCTAGAAACAGCAAGGTCAGTGCTGCTGGCGCAGACTGAGTGAGGTGGAGAATAGCAGATAAAAAAGAGGGCTTCCATTTTTCCTGAGATGAGAAGCTTTCCTGGAGTGTTCTGAGCAGAGCAGCAACATAACATGTACCTTTTAACAGGGCCACTCTATCGGGGGCAGAGGGGGTGGCGGCGGCTTATAGCCGGGTGGTAGTAGTGGACAGGCTAGGAAGTGGTCAGACTCAGGATATGTTCTGAAGTTAGAGTCAAACAGGATTTGCTGATGGTTTGGAAGTAGAGTACAAGAAAGAGAAAGGATCCCTTTATTTGCTACATACCATTTATAAACCCCATCCCTGAGAACAATTATATAGTCAGACTTCTCTATAGCTATAGCAAGCTGAATGAACACTGTATAATAAATCACATAACTAAGCAGAGTGGTTTCCTACAAACTCATGGTTCCCAATCCCAGCTGAAAACTCAACATTACTTGTTAAAACTTTTGATTTGGGGCCGGGCGTGGTGACTCACGCCTGTAATCCCAGCACTTTGGGAGGCCAAGACAAGCAAGTCACAAGGTCAAGAGATTAAGACCATCCTGGCCAACATGGTGAAACCCCCAACTCTACTAAAAAATACAAAAATTAGCTGGGCATGGTGGCGTGTGCCTGTAGTCCCAGCTACTCAGGAAGCTGAGGCAGGAGAATCACTTGAACCCAGGAGGCAGAGGTTGCAGTGAGCCAGAATCGAGCCACTGCACTCCAGCCTGGCAACAGAGGGAGACCTCGTTTCAAAAAAAACTTTTGATTTGGGGCAGCTTCCCTTTATGTTCAAAGGGTGTATGACTATTTCCCACTCATGCCATTTAAATCTCCACTCCTCCACATTTAAAGTAATAATAGTGCCTCCTAACTCCCTGAGAAAATAGAGGGTATCAAAATGTCCTTTAAAGGCCAAAAAGCCCCAGTAGCCTTTTTATATCTCATTATCCTTTTTTTTCTTCCCTGATGTTTCAAAAAACTCCTTTTCAAGACAAATTCCTCTACTTGGGCTCTTGATCCCATCCCCGACCCCTCCTGTATCCTTCATCTTGCCCCGAGTCCTTTATTTTCTCTCCTATAACTTCAACTTCTCCTCTCTCTTGATTTTCTTTGACCCATAAACATGCTCCAACTGCATGTTCATGCACTAAAACCAGCCTTTCCAGGAACGCAGCTAGCTCCTCTGATCCAGGGACCAGCCATGTGGAACAAGACCAGAAGCCAGATCCCGGGGGCGGCAGAGAGGTCAACAACACAGGTCTCCCCTGATCCGGGCTTTCTTCCTCCTATGTACCAATGCTTTGGTTTCTGATACAAACGGAAGCTACCAATGAAAAGGTTCAGGGGCTAGGAGTCATAGAGACAGCTGTCTGTTCCCGATTAAACAGAAATGCCTTTGGGATTACTCACTAGGGATGCCTTGTTCTATTCTGTGAGAACCTGATTCTTATTCCTGTGACCAGATTCTAAAAAAACTGAGAAATACTTATACTACATGCACTAAATTTATTATTCAGAGTTTATGTTAGAAACCAAGCATACTAACATTAAAAAAAGAAAAAAAAATTAGTTTCTTAAGTCTATCTCTGAAGTATCAGCACCTTTCTCTGAAGATTTTTCTTTCTTGTAAAGGAGTTCTCCGTCAGCTGGAGAGAATCATAGAGGTAGGCCAGCACGCCTCGGTCTAGATTCCCACTTACAGACAGAACACAAGGAACCACATTTTTCGTCCATCTCGGCCCTTCGCAGAAAAACAGAAGAAAAATAAAGAATCATTTCACAGGACTTTCTTAAAAGTACCTATTTTAGACTTACACAATCAGAATACAAAAGTAATATTTCATTTTACAAAGCACTCACTCTGTGCCAGGCCTGTGCTAGGCATTGGGCCCACAAAGACGATCAAGATGTATTCTCTGCTCTCAGTGAGCTCAGGGTTTAATCAGTGAGGCTCAAATGTGAATTTTAAAACTATGGTGCTTGGTTGGGCTCTATCCCAGAGATTCTGAACAAACTCAACTGGAGTGGGACCTAGGCATCAAGTTTTTCCACAGGCCTAGGGACTATTTTTTAAATTCTAATTATATAATTTAAAGTATTAGTTAATTAATACTAATTCTCTAGCTGAGAACTAGTATTTAGAAAGGTAACACTTTTAAGTAAAAATTGTTTGCTGATTATTGATAAAAGTTCTAAAGAGGCCTTAGGGGAAAAAATGGTATGCTTTAGGGAAAGGGGTCTGGAGTATAATTTTCTGAAATGTAGTTATTTTTATAAAAAACATCTTTTAAAAACTTACTTTTTGCATGAAAGCCATAATTATGAAAATAAACTACACCATAGTACATGATATAAATTAAGTATTGATAAACAGACTTACTACTTCTCCTGTAAACCTGATGAGAAATTATTTCCAATTTCTTAAAAATTTCAGTTGTAGAAATTTTTTAAGTTTTCGATAAAAACAGTTGCACTTTCACCTTTCTTTTTTTTGTAAATCATTGTTAACCTGAATATTCATGTACTTTTTTTAATACTGAAAAAAAAAACACCTTTGGCTAGAGTCGCAGAGCAAAAAAAGAAAAAAAAAACCCATACATTTAAATCCTCAACCTCTATTATTCAACCAGTCTTCATTAATACATATATGTTCAAGCACTCTTCATTAATACATATATGTACTGACATTTTAAACCTATTTGAATTGCATAGGATACTTTAAAGATTCACAAGAATTTGCCTTCAAAGGCAGGAAACTTTCTGATATCTGGGACTCTATTCTACCAGTTTTATTTCACACAGTTATAGAACTGATATTTAAAAAGATAAACTGGGCTGGGAGCAGTGGCTCATACCTATAATCCCAGCACTTTGGGAGGCCAAGGCGGACGAATCACTTGAGGTCAGGAGTTCGGGACCAGCTTGGCCAACGTGGTGAAACCCCATCTTTACTAAAAATACACAAATTAGCCGGGAGTGGTGGTGCATGCCTGCACTCCCAGCTACTCAGGAGGCTGAGGCATGATAATTACTTGAACCCAGGAGGCGGAGGTTGCAGTGAACAGAGAGCAGAGATCGATCGCACCACTATACTCCAGCCTGAGTGACAGCAAGACTCCATCTCAAAAAAAAAAAAAAAAGAGAGAAATTCTAGTACTGAAAGATTCTGTGGCACGATTTGAATCAAACAAAGTCTAAGTCTGAATCTTTAAGTATGAAGAATGCTTTAGGCTGGGCATAGTGGCTCACTCCTGTAAGCTCAGCACTTTGGGAGACCAGGGGAAGGGGATCACTTGAACCCAGGAGTTCGAGACCAGCCTGGGTAACATGGCAAGATCTCAACCCTATTTAAAAAAAAAAAGAGAGAGAGAGAGAGATTGCTTTAATGTTTTCTAATTTTTTGAAAACTGGACATCCAACAATGTCAAGATATCTGGTGGCAACTCTTTTCTAAAAGTATCTGATTTCTCACGCCATCCAGAACAAATTTTTTCTATCCTAACTGTTTTTCAGCCTTTATTGGTTTGCTTCACTGTTCTCTAAAACTTTATTTGGACATTAACTGTAAAATCAACTAAAAACATATACAAAATAGCTTAAGAGGCTGAGTGCAGTGGCTCACGCCTATAATCCCAGTATTTTGGAAGGATGAGGCAGGAGGATCGCTTGAGCCCAGGCAACACAATGTGACCCTGTCTCTACAAAAATTAAACAATTAGTTGGGTGTGGTGATACATGCTTGTAGTCCTAGCTGCTTGGGAGGCTAAGGCAGGAGGATCAAGAGTTTGAGGTTGCAGTGAGCTATCACCACACCACTGTATTTCAGCCTGAGTGACAGAGTGAGATCCTGTATCAAAAAAAATTTTTTTTTTAAATCACCATTTGGCAAACCTCATAGTAATAACTGATCTGGGCAAGAATCATCAATGGATGCTGCAACTAGTAAGGCAAAATTTGGTGACAAAGAAATTATCTGCATCATCTTAAAGTATCTGCCCACAACTTATTACTAGCTAATTAATAAGTACAAAATATTTATTCGCTCTACATTGGAGAAATCTGGTAGACACCATCTTAACTAAGAGATAAAAGTTAACATCACCAGTAACACTCTAATATGATGCACTGAGAGCGCCACTTCTGTAGTACTCCCAGCAAAAATATGTAAGTCATATGCAAACAGCAGACAGATCCCAACCAAGGGATGTCCTATAGACTAACCAGACTGTACTCTTCAAAAATGTCAAGGTCATGTAAGACAAGAGGAATTGTTCATCTGAAGGAGAGTAAAGGCACATGACAACTACATGAAAGATACGATCTTGGACCTACAGAGGCTATTATTAAGATAATCAGTTAAATTTGTAGGGCTCTGTCGTAATAGTGGATTACTGTTAATTTCCTGATTTTGATAGCTGTATTGTAGTTATAGAGGTGAGTGTCTCTGCACCTGCGAAATAGACAATGAAGTAGGAAGGGATAATGGGACACCATGTTTGCACCTTATTCTCAAATGGTTCAGAAATTATAGAGAATCTGGGTAAAAAATACATAGGAGCTCGTGGTAAAACATACATGTAATTTAGACACATTGCCAGAATACATGTGTAAAAGTTCACGATCTCCTAGGTTCCACAGGGTTTCTATTGGCTCCTTTCCCCCAGGGAAAATTGTAGTAAAGTTTGTTTCCTTTCCGGCCTTCTTCATCCTGACAGTCACTGCTGCTGAAGTTAGATGGACTCACAGCAAACTGGAAAAGAAAATTTATTTTTGTCGTAACATACTTAAATAACTGCTAATTTAACTCTACTCTCATAATTATCTGTAAGAATTTAAATCATCTGATACTTTTTACGCAGCAAATGTGTGAAGCAAGTCCCAAATACAAATGTTTAAATTTAATTTTTTTTTTTTTTGAGATAGATTCTCACTATGTTGCCCAGGCTGGAGTGCAGTGGCTATTCACAGGTGCAGTCATAGCTCACTGCTGCCTCCTACTGTTAGCCTCAAGCAATCCTCCTGCCTCAGGATTCAGAGTAGCTGGGACCACACAGGTTGCCGAAATTTAATTTTTAAAAGTGAAAATACTAGCTGGGCGCAGTGGCTCACACCTGTTGTCCCAGCTCTTTGGGAGGCCAAGGCAGGCAGATCGCTTGAGCTTAGGCCTTCAAGACCAGCCTGGGCGAGAGCAAGACTTCATCTCTACAAATAATAAAAGAAGCTGCAGTGAGCTGTGATCATGCAACTGCACTCCAGACTGGGCAACAGAGTGAGACTATGTCTTTAAAAAACACAAACAAAAATAAAATAAAATAAAAAGTGAAAATACTGAGTATACTAAAAAACAGTATTTTAGTCTGAAACAACTGTTGGTTATCTAGTCTTTGTATGGCCAATGAATAAGAGGGGAAGTTAATCATGAACTAAAATGGGATAAAGAAGAAAGTATCATGTAGTCCTCATTCTTATTCTTCTGGGAAGTTCTTAATTACTTGTGATTATTTCACACAGTTTAAATGGGTATTTGGGGATTTTTGAGTCGGGAAAAGGTAACCTAACACATGGCAAGACAAAAATGCTTACTTCAACTCTTTTCTCTTCAGTGTGTACTAAAACTTGATTATCAATTATAGAACCATTTTGATTAATATGGAAGGTTCATGGAGGTAGGCAGCAAAAGCTGAAGCTGTAACAATGGTTAAGGGTCAAACTCTACATCAGCAAGGAATGTTAGGCAAGGGCTTTGAATTTTACCTAATACAGAAAGGCTAATCAACAAACACATCTGAGCCCAACAAATGTTTTTACCAAAGTAACTTTGTAATCTGGAACAATGAAAATCATTACAAAGAGTTTTTTATTTGTGTAACGTATTGATAGCTATATAAATCAAATAAAATTTCATATATGTCAGAAGAATTACCATTGACACATTAAGACAATTTATCTATTAACTATTAAAATTTTTTCCTTGAGATGGAGTCTCTCTCTGTCACCCAGGCTGGAGTGCTGTGACGCGATCTTGGCTCACCGCAACCTCCACCTCCCGGGTTCAAGGGATTCTCCTGCCTCAGCCTCCCGAATAGCTGGGACTACAGGCACGTGCCACCACACCCGAGACGGGGTTTCACCTCCTGACCTCGTGATCCTCCCGCCTCAGCCTCCCAAAGTGCTGGGATTACAGGTGTGAGCCACCGCTACCAGCCTTAACTATTAAATTAAAGGTAATTATTATAGTACCTTTCTCCACCACTGGAGTCGATGACGTAACCAGAAATCAAGCCACTGGTTTGAAGCTCTCACAGGAGTAAACCATACTAATGAAGCTTCAGTCTTCTCACCAATTCTTTAGATATCAAAAATATCAGAAAGTTAGCTTATCTGAAAATTATATAATCTATCCCAAGTGGAAACGACTAGTTGTTGACTATTTAAATACAAGGCCAAGTTATTTGCCACTTTTTGTACCTTTTAACACCATTCAGTATCTGCTTAGTGTCAAAAACAGGATGAAAACACACTCCAATCTGAGCAAGGCCATAAGGTAGCCTCTTGTTTACCAGATCCAGGCAATTCACATAATGTTCCAAGGCACCTGTCAAAAGATAAATCAATCATTGTATACATCTAGTCCATAAACTCAAATCATTTTTGTCAATAGACAAATTAATAGGAGTAATAATGTTAACACAGCAGTACAAGTAGCATGGAGCTATAAAGACAGATCTTGGCCGGGCGCAGTGTCTCACGCCTGTAATCCCAACACTTGGGGAGGTCGAGGTCGGAGGACTGTTTGAGCTCAGGAGTTCTAACACCAGCCTAGGCAATGTGGCAAAACCCCATCTCTAAAAATATACAAAAATGAGCCAGGCATGGTGGTGTGTGCCTTGTAGTCCCAGCTACTTGGAAAGCTGGGAGGTGGGAGGATCACTTTAGCCTAGGAGGCTGAGGCTGCAGTGAGCTGTGATAGTGCCGCTGCACTCCAGCCTGGACAACAGAGTGAGACCCTGTCTCAAGAAAAAAAACAGACAGATCTTATTGATCACCACATAATTCTAGGTAGTTTCACCCCAACTGTTTAAAAGATTTTCAAATCTACAAGAAAGTTAAAAAAATAATACCCTTTACCTAGATTCATCAATTATCAACATTTTGCCACATTTTCTTTTGTCGACTCCCAAATACTGCAGCATGCATCTCCTAAAAATAATTTCCTATATACCGTTATAACACCATAAAAAGTTAACCATAATACCACAATATAATCTAACATATGGCTAACATTTTATTTCTTCCAGTTTTCACCTAAATATCTTTTACTGTTCTCTTTCTTTCCAATGAAGATTCATGTACTACATTCTGAGTAGGTTTCTTTCATCTTTCAATCTAGAACATTTCCCCTGCCTCCTTTCCCCTTAATTTTGCTATTAATGACATTGACTTTTGATTTGAGTCCAGGCTAGTCATAGATTATCTCACATTTGGGATTTGTCTGATTGTTTCTTTGTGATTTATTTTGGGCTAATCATTTTTAGCAAAATACTATTTGATGTGTGTATCTTATTGTATCATAACAGAAGGAACACGTTATCAAATTATGACACTACTGATGACACCAAATTTGATTACTTGGTTAAGGTAGTAAATATCCACTTCCTAATAATATCCTGCTCCCCCAACAGTACTTCATCCAGTATTTTAGAATCCACTGATGACTGTTGCTTGAATCAATTATATCAGGGATTGCAATATCATGAAATGAATTTTCTAATGTATCTTTCCTTCTACATTTATTGCATAGCTTCTGTAAAAACATAAGCTTTCTCTATCTCTTCCCCCACCACCTCTAGCCTCAATTATGTTTTTGATGAATCCTATTGACTCTTAGATTTTAGTCAATGTGTTATAATCCATTACCATTAATATTTATCTTAATGTTCAATTTGTCCTAAATGTAGACAGTGACAGCCCTTCTCAAACCAGCATCTGTGACCCTTTAATATGACTCATTAATCTTCAAGCAATTCTTTGCTTTTTAGTAACATAGTGTTTCCAACTCACCTTGGACTTTCTGTAACCCCAGACCTGGAATCAGCCATTTCTCCCACTACTGCTTCATCTTAGAAACCAAAATCTGGGAACTAGGTGTACTCATTGCTACTGTGGGTCATTGCTTCTAGGCCCTTTCAATGAAGAAAGTTAGGAAACACATATTTTTAAAAACATGAGGCTGAGCACTGTGGCTCACACCTGTAATCCCAGCGCTTTGGGAGGCCAAGATGGCTGGATTGCTTGAGCTCAGGAGTTCAAGACCAGCCTGAACAACATGGCAAAACCTCATCTCTACAAAACACACAAAAATTAGCCGGGCATGGTGGCATGCGCCTGTGGTCCCAGCTACTTGGGAGGCTAAGGTGGGAGGTTCACTTGAGCCCGGGAGATAGAGGCTGCAGTAAGCCATGATCACACCACTGCACTCAAGTCTGGGTGACAGAGTGAGAGACCCTGTCTCAAAAACAAAAACACGACTTCATACCGATATTCAATTTTAATTTACCAATTCATATTTAACATTAGTTTACACATACCTTCTTTTATATTTATTACCTCTTCTTTTACAATGAAAATATTGGTTCCTAATAACACTAACCCAATTTTTTTTTTTTTTTTTTTTGAGACGGAGTTTTGCTCTTGTCGCCCAGGCTGGAGTGCAGTGGCGGGATCTCACTTCACTGAAACGTCCCCCTGTCGGGTTCAAGTGAATCTCCTGCCTCAGCCTACCAAGTAGCTGAGGATTACAGGCGCTCACCATCACACCCGGCTAATTTTTGTATTTTTAGTAGAGACGCGGTTTCACCATGCTGGCCAAGACTGGTCTCGAACTCCTGACCTCAGGTGATCCGTCCGCCTCAGCTTCCCAAAGTGCTGGGATTACAGGCGTGAGCCACCGCGCCCGGCCTTGATTTATTCTATAATATACATGAAAGAGTTTCAGAATTATAACTCCAACATTTCTACTTAGAATAAATCTAAGAAAAGTTCAAAATGTCTTTGTAGTTCCTTATGCACTTATACTACATTGCAGTAAATGACAGCACTGTGTTCAAAAGTTGCCGCGTGAAATTGAGAGCCTTCCCAGATCCTTTGGACAGATTCTTTGAGGACCAGTTTTCTCCAGGGTAGAGCACTGCTAATATTCTCGAGTACTTCAAAAACAGGAGAACCAGATAACTTCCTTTGCATGGGAATAAAGGACCAGCCGCAATCCCCAAGACCCAGCAAGAGTGCCTCGCCTTTCCACCCAACACTTGTTTTGAATGAAATCGTGAAGCATACCGTGAAGAAGGTTCTCCCGTAGATTCCCAGAAGTTTTTAATACGTTCTCAAGAAATGCTACTAGCTGTTCCTTACTCAGCTCTTTGTCTTGCACGATTTCGCGTAGAGTTTCTGCAGAAACTAACCTGAAGCCACTGTCCCCGGGCAGCGAAGGGCCTGGTTCGTGGTGGAGGGCGTCCACGGGGAAGACCTGCTCCCTGAACACCACCACGGAGGTCCACCATTCTGCAGCCAGGTTCTTCCGCAACTCTACGCCCAAGGGTCCAAAGCCGGGGGTGGCACCCGCTCAGAAGAGAATCTCGGCTATGCTGCTGCCTGCTTCCACTTAGGAAATGCCTTCTCTGACAGATCTCTAACAGCACCTCGCCTCCCTCTCCAGTCTCGGGGGCTTCTGGGTGCTCGCCGTTCCCCTGGAGCTCCACGTGCGACCTCAGGTGCCCTCCGTGGGGGGCTACTCCTTTCCGTCAACAGCTCCGGCTGCCCAGCATCTACTCGACCCCCAAACCCAGACAACAGGCACCTGCAGACCTTATGGCAGGCCCTGACCGTTACAAGAGAGCGCATCTCCCTCAGAGTTAAAGAGCACTCTCTCCCATCAGCCAGCGGCTCCCAATAAGTCGCCACCGCCGTTACCAGAACCCAGCGAGGTCAGAGCGCAGGCGCAACGGCGACGAGCTTGCTTGCGAGCACCAGGCCCCACCCCGGAAGCGCATCACTACGTTCCGGCCGCAGCCATCCCCCGCCCACCATGGCGGACGCCGGCCCGGAAGGTTCTTTAGTAGCTTGCCGTTCTTTGCCTCGCGCCCCTCCCCTTACACTCCCAATTGTATTTCTTTCCTCGTAAGCACCAATAATGTTTATTTCCACCTATTTATAACTGCCGTAGTCACTTAAGTCAGCTTCACCTTAGCTTCACCTTCCTTCCCGTTTGGCAATCCGGAAAATTGAGTATTTCCGTGTTATCCAAATCATCTATAGATACATCTCAATCTGAAAGCACTTCATCTTGAGGCATATACAAATGGTGATTTGGGCAACACCAAATTTAGCATTTAGTTCTCATTTCAACAGTTTTAGTCCTCCACTGTGGTTTTCAAGCCCAGGCCTTAACTCTTAAGCAAATGCCGCCTAGACCTAACCCCTGAGCCGTTGTCTTGATGCTTAAGCACCCAGGCTGCGGTGGGGCTTCGGGACAGGGGTAGTGGTAGTCACTTTATTGCAGTGGCTTCCCAAAGGCAGTCCCCAGGCAGCAGCATCTGCCTCACCTGGAAATGCATGAGAAATAAACCAAGGGGCCCAGTCACGTCTTAAGCCCTCTTGGTGATGCACAGAAAATCATTAACATATCTGCGATTTCTTCCAGGGTCCCCTTCCATGGGGTCATCAAAACAATGAGACTTGTGAGTGTTCTTTAAAAGACCCATGATTACATCGCAGGTTTCTGACTTTGCAATTTCTATTTAAATAGGGAAGAACTGCCCAGAAAGTGGAAAAGTTGTATAACCAGACTGAGGAAGGAATTTGATTCCAAAGCCCATGATTTCTTATACCAGTTTCACTTAGTTACAGAGACCTTTAAAGATAGAGGTACAGGAGAAAGGAACAACCTCTATTTCACTAGACTACCAAACTACCATTTCATTGAGTGGGTAACAGCTTAGCAATTGAGTTAATAAAACTTAGGAGCAAAGTTTTTTTTATCATTAGTAAAGTGCCATACCAGGTTCAGGCAACAGTCCTTTACAAGTGTGTACAAGGGTTTAAAAAGAGGCAAGCCAGAAAGTGAAACAGTATTGCTGGAAAGCAAACATAGTAATTAACTGCAAAGCTGGGTACTACTGCCAGGTGTTTTCCACTTTTAGGAACTCACACCAGGTAAGAGGCCTATACGCAAATAAATAAAAGAGAGAATGGGGAGAAAAATCACATTTATTAGTTAAGACAACCACAGGCTGGACACAACACACATGCTAAAAAGTGGACTGTCTTTTAAAACTCCAAAGGTAAATAGGTAAATGTTTTCCACAGTCCCACAATTTCAGTGTTTACAAATTAAAAAGCCCACGGTTAGACATTAAACAGTAAAATATGTTATAAATGCTCCAACCTACCCGCCTCCCACAAAAACTGCTTCTAAGTTTAAAACCATGAATTTAACTAACCATGCCACTGAAAACCATCCAGGTTACTAGAGGCTGAATTCGTTTTCAATGTCTAAGTTGTAGAAACATCACTCCCTATCCCAGCCCTAGCAAAATCTAACTTTACATTTGACATAAGGCATTAACAATTAATTAAAGCCTCAGTTCAATAATCAAAATTTAAATGAAGTCTCCTCGAGACCTCTTCTGGCAAAAAAACACGTATCTCAGACTCTGGGAAAACATTCAGACCCATTTCTAGCTATTACTGAAATACATGATTAGAAAGTTAGGTTGGTGAGCCAAAGTTAAATCTAAAGCTATCCCCTGGGTCTAGCAATAAACCCATGTTGAATCTAACATGAAAACTTGTATTCACTGTGCTTTTGGTTATGTTGCCTCCTGATTAGCCATTAATTTTAATGAGGTTTTTTCCTTGTGTTAGGAGTATGAATAGACCTTACAGTTTGAAGATCGCTAGAATTCCCTGAATTATTGGAAAGACATTCATGACTCCCAGTGTGACTAAAGTGAAAAGAGCCTCAGGGAGCCTATGAAGACTAGCATCTACAAGTAACCTGCACTAAGGACATCGTGCAAATTCAATCAAGGAGACTCAGGCTTAGCTCTTGGTCAGATATCTTAAAGGACTAATGTTTTTCACAGGTGCATTCAACATTTCAGTGATTCACATATAGCCAAGAGCATGAATATAAATCTCCTGAAAAAGCCAGTTATTTGTGGAGCTTTTTAAATTATAAATTTGCAAAACAAAGTCATCCACACGTTCTCACATTATACAGAAGACTTTGTTTCTATTTTACTGTTTTCTCATTTAACCATACTAGCAAATAAGGAAACAGGCTATTAAATGACTCCCCCGATGTTGGGAGCTAACAAAGCTTTTACCCAATTTAGCCATAATTAAAAATTCACCTAAATCAATTCATTTTGACTCCAGCAATATGAATAGCTCATTGTAAAGAAGGGCCTTCTGATTCCCCACCCCCTCCCAAATTAAATAAAAAGGAGCAGTCATTTGTTTTCATGATTAAGAAAAAAAAACCATCTAGGCAAAGTTTACATGACATATGTAAAATAAAGTACAATTTCCACTTAATTCAGTCTTCAAATATTTTTTATTGGAAGGCCATGCATTGCCTTCATTTATTGTATTTCAAATCACTGTACATTTACTTCTGTGAAAACACTGCCTGCATTTTCTAGTACAAAAAAAACCTAAAAATTGTTTCCGGAATGTAGAGAAATATCCAACTTAAATAGCGAAAAAGTGCACCATAATTACTGCTGCACTGCAGTCATTTCTGCAATTTCCATGTTTCTTAAATAACTATCTTGTCTGATAACACACAATATAAAGAGCAATTATGAAAAACAGACATTTACATATACTTCTAAAGTCTTATTGAGAATATCCTGTTGGCATTGGATAACCAATCATAGGTGCAGCTGCAGTAGCAGGATATGCATATGCCTGTTGGTTCATACCATTGTGCATATTTGGAACATTACTTCCGTATTGCTGAGTGCTATCATAACCATTCTGGTAAGTCCCTGTTGGATTACCAGTCCTAAAACTGGTCTGTATACCAGCAGACACAAAATTACTTCCAAAGCTCCCATTGGTGTAATTTGCAGCACTGTAAACACCATTCTGAGTTTTTGCCCCAAAATCTCTTTTAAGCAGGCTAGAGTAACCTCTGTCATAATTTTCCCTGTCTCTAAAGGTATTAAATCCACCCCTTTTGCCCGCAGAGTATCTGTCCCGACGGTCATCCTTCATGCCTCCTCTACCCCTGGAACGACCTGTCAAGAAAACAATTGCAAATTGATCAATTATGTCTATGACACAAGTCATTGCGGAAAGAAAGAACTGTATCTATTCATTGCAGCTTTGAAATGGGTTTTACAAGCTTTCACATTCAAGGTTTTACTCACCCTCCAATACCATTTAAATGGATTTGTAGACAATGATGTGACTCATAACTACCAACATTTCCTATCAGTCATCCTTACCTGAACCTCTGTCTTCGACCAACTGAAGCAACTTGGGATTAATTGCTTGATTAGCTTCACGAAGCACAGAGATAAGGTCGCTCACTTGCTTTATGTTATTAGGTGTAAAGAAAGTGTATGCTGTGCCTGTTTTGGTACTGCGAGCAGTTCTTCCAATTCGATGAATATAATCCTCTGAGGAGTTAGGGTAGTCATAATTGATGACAAATTTCACATCTTCCACATCTGTAAGGTGTTGCAGTGTGGCAAAATAACAATGTACAGAGTTTTGCACACCACAACAGCCAGACCAAAAATAAAAAGTTAGACAATTGTATTCCCAAGAAGGTACGGGCTGCAAAAAATACAGTTAAAATGGTTATCCATTCCCTGTAGGAATACCATTTGAGATTGAAAAAAGAAAAAAAAAGCACGTCATATGTGTAAGTCTCACCCACCCAATGACAGACCCTGTGTCAAAAGGAATGTGTATTCCCTAGCACATTCCCAGACCAGCAAGTTCCCTTACAGATCATCAAGTGACATCTGAATGCTTCTGCGCAGTAGGGCCACTTAAAGTTTCACACCAACCTCTTCATGTGCTCATTTTGAGGACCTTGAAACAAAAAAATGTACAAGGTCCTTTGCATTACACATTTATCAGAAGTTCAAAATTCTCTGGCCACACTGCTTGTCTTGCCAAGACCTTACAACCGCAGCTGCAAGAAAACATACCTGTCCCCCCAAAAGTTGTTTTTATGCACTGTGTCTCGTCTAGGCAAGCGCTTCCAAGAAGCCAGGATTCACTTGAGAATGTGTCTCTCTCTGGCAGGTCTCGACATGACGACTACTGTGTAGGTGAGGGAGGAACTTTCAAAGCACTTTCTTTTCCCACTGACTTAAGTGTGAGAAGTTGCTCCTGCTCTATATCTCATGTGCCAGTACTCACCAATTTGTAAAAGGCTTTAGTACCTTTTAAAGCTGCTCTCTCCATTTCAAACTTGAACAAAAATTTCATTGAACATTGAAGTTTGGAAATATTTCTTCGACATTTCAGCAAACTCACTGAAACTCAAAGACCCACAGATCACAGTGAACAGTTTGAAACAATGCTGTACCATGGCAGTCATGCAAAGCATGGGACAGAAGAAACACCACGGCAGTGAACTGTGAGGATAACTTCCTTATTTTCCCTCGGAGAGAACAGTTTACGGGGCAGAGGTGGTATGTTCTGCCTTTTGAAGATTACTGGCACACGTTCAGCTTTTCACCTCTCTAATCGACTGGAAGCAGCCAGCCGATCACTAGTCCTCCATCCCCCTCGAGTCCTCCGATTGTCATGCCTAGGCCTTGCCACAAAGACTGCACCTTTATGTGAAAAAAACTTAGAAAAAATGCAGAGGTTAAAGAAAGCAATAAACTTTCTTTAAAAAAGTTAAATGGAGATCTTCTGGGAAACCAAGCCATGAATGCGAGTTTGTACTAACCTAGCCCTCTGGAGGCCACATCTGTAGCAATCAGAATAGGAGCTTTTCCATGTTTGAATTCTACAAAAAGGAAGGCACACAAATGATCAATTATCTGAGCAGAATTCTAGCTAGATTAAGGAGGGAAAAAAGCTTCATTTGAAATTATTTACCATTTAGAACCCAGTCACGCTCTTGTCGACTCTTGTCACCATGGATACCCATGGCAGGCCACCTAAGTTAAAAGACAAGTTGTATTATTAAACTCACATTGAAAACCTCAAGACTCAACTGCTTAATCACTTTAGGCACAGATCTCTTTAATTTCACCACAAGTATCGTTTTACCTATACTATCAGATATGAAACTTAAATCAACTGTTCCTGATCCAAGTTTGCCCTTTCCTAAGCTCAGTTCTAATAAATCTGCTTCAATGCAGGAGCCCACACATACCCATCTCTCCTCATTTTTCTGGTAAGCTCATCACATCTTCTTTGGTCTCAACAAAAACAATGGTTTTATTCTCCTTCTCACTCATGATCTCTTCCATTAATCGAATAAGTCTAGTAAGAGACAAAAAAGGAAAATTCTTTTTTTTCTCTTTTTTTTAATTGACCCTCCCCCAGAAAATCCTAGTTTTAACAGACCATCGCTGTGGCCACACATCTATGGTCAGCAAAACATTAGGTTTAATTTACATGGCTGGAAGTCAAAGAGAAACACCTGCTAACCCACTTATCAAGCAGTTCAATCCTTGGTCCCTAAGTCAACCAGGGGACACATGGATTTCTTCTACAGGAATGCTATAAATGATGACAGCCAATTATATGAAGGATTCAAAGGATTTTCAAAAGGATTAACAGGCTAACACTAAATGAAGTAGATCACACCAACTGAAATAACGTAACTCAACATCAATGATCCCTCAATTTTACTTGTTAGCAAACATAGCAGAGTTAATTAAAACTTACTTTTCATCCTTTTCTACATCATGACACACATCCACAATCTGAAGAATGTTGTGGTTTGCACTCAGTTCAAGGGCACCAATGTTTATATGAATATAGTCTTTCAGAAAATCTCGGCAAGCTGTCTTACTTCTTTTGGCCAAGTCGCACTCCACATTAGAGTTTGCCTATCAGGCTAATGGATTGGGGTGGGGGTTGGGGGAGAATTAGCATTGGACTTAAAAGCCAAAATAGAATTGAATTTGATCACATATTTAGAAGGACACTTACTCTTATCTGATCCACAATCTTCCTTATTTGGGGTTCAAAGCCCATATCAAGCATTCTATCTGCTTCATCAAGGACAAGGTAGGTTGTTCTTCTCAGATTGGTTTTCCCACACTCTAAAAAGTCAATCAGTCTTCCAGGTGTTGCAATGCAGATTTCCACACCTTTGTTAAACACACAACCGTTACTACAATACCTAGGATATTTAGCACCAATTAACAAATAAAACCTTTTCCATTATCTACCTCTTTCCAAATCACGTATTTGTGGTCCCTTGGGAGCACCACCATAGATACAAGTAGACTTCAAGCGACACGCTCTACAATATTCAGCAGCTACTTGCTGCACCTGCTGGGCCAGTTCCCGAGTTGGTGCCAGCACCAAACACTAAGAAAAAAGAAACAACTTTAAGCACAAACTTGGATACTAAACTACTAACTTATTAGTTATGCTTGCAGATCCTTTCTAAATATGTGTTGTCTAATACCCAAAGCAGCTCCAACTAAATAAGGTGGGCTAACCTCTGTATAAAACCAGCACAAATGATTGCCTTTTGCTATGCAGTCTAAAAATCTATACATTATGCTTTAAACAAAAGATAAAAATATATACTTACAATAGGCCCATCGCCTCTCTCTAGGAATGGCTGATGATTGATGTGGACAATGGCAGGAAGCAAATACTATTTTGGGTGAAGGTGGGAACAAACAAAAATTATATTAAAATATTCTAGTTTTTAAATTACCATTCCATTTTCTTGCATATTATCAGATCAACTCAATAGTTCCCTCAAACTTACAGACAATGTTTTCCCAGATCCAGTCTGTGCTACTCCAACCATATCCAATCCACTTAGAGCAACTGGCCATCCCTGAGCTTGAATAGCAGTAGGCTCAGTAAAGTTCTGTCTTGCAATAACATCCATGACATTTGCTATAGTGACAGATATTTAGTAAAAATTAGTAATGCCAAGTAAAATAAGGGGTGGGTGGGAACAAAAGCCCAGTGGTAGGTAGAACTGAAAACTAGAATTACCAGGGAAATTGGCTTCATAAAAATTTAGAACTGGCTTCGGGCAGTTGTGACCTCTAACCGTAATCTCCTTGCTTCTTCTGTATGTTTCCACCTCTTGCTGCAAAACAAATTGTAACAGTCTTAAAGCTCATGGCAACCACCCCTAGGTAAATGTATCTGGTAAGCCCCTAAATTCGTACTTGAGTAACCAAAGTAAGTTTTGTTTTTATCTGACCCACATATGAAAACACTATATGGCAAAAGAACGGTTTATTGTTATTCCCAACCTAATTAAGTAAAAAAAAAAATCCCAAAGCCACCTATTTCCAAAAGAGAGTCACAACTTTCCCAATTATGAAGTCAGAAAATGTAACTACCAAAATTGAATCATTTGCAAAACACCTGTCAGATTTTCATTTACTAGAATCCATTACTGAGTTACAGCCTGATGAAGCCACATGAATTTACTCACTGCTGTGCGCCTAGCCAAATCAGGGTGCTCTTGATAAAAATTCTTCTCAAATTTGGGCAGCTCATCAAGATTCCACTTCTTTTTAACTAGTTTCTCCCCAGGGTTTCCAAACTTCTTTCCAGATAAAGGCCCTGCCCTACTTCCTCCAAATCGAGGTGCACCAAACCTGAAATGAAGAAAAAACGTTATTCACATTTTCAAATACCTAAACACAGGTTTCTGTACAGATCTGTTTACCATCCCTTGACACAAGCTACAGATCACTGAACGACGACCTCAAGAGGTTTAGTAAACCTAACACTGTCCTTAGCGATAGTCTTTCTCTTAGCCACAGTTAACACTTCTAGTAGTCCCAAGTACACACTACTTAGGCCATGTAAACAGCCCGGGATTTACCATGTCGAAAACTTGCAGTCCAGATGCCATAATTTCGGATTACACACCACTTCTTGTGGTTACTATAATCTTCCCCATCAGTCTAGCAATTAAGCGTCAGGGATAACAAGGATACACGAACCGAAAAGCAACCCAACGATATTACTCATACGGCCGTTTTCAAGCCAAAGAGCTTTGGTGTTAAGAATCGAGACAGTACAGACAGCGAGACCAGAACAAAGGTTTTCTCGCCAACACTTCTGCTAGCAAACCGAGCTGGGGGGGACGCCACGGTAGAGCTCCCGATCAACGAATCAAAATTATATAACGCACAAAAAAGAAAAGGAGGAGCCGGCGACTACCGGGGGGAGGAGTCCCGGCCCGGGCGGAGCCGGCCGGGCGGCGTTCCCGCTGGGGCGGCGCTTCCCCTTTGTCTCGCATTTCTCTCTGCGCCACATTTTCTCGACGCTGCCATTTTGAGCTCCTCCGCCGGGCGGGGTAACAAAGGCGCCGCCGCCATGTCCGAGGCCGGCATTTTGTACCCACGACTCAGCCACATGGCTGATGCCGGCAGTGCCGACTGCCCTCCTACCCCAACAGCATCAGTGGCTTTGGAAGTGGTCCTCTCGCTCCCACAGAATGCCCGGCCACCCCAAAAACACCTCCCGAGAGGCCGAATCTTAACAGCTGCTACTTCGTCCTCCTCGAAGCGTCGCGCTTTCCTCCGCACGATACGCTTCTGAATTCCTCGAACAGCTACCAAATGGCAGCGGCCCCGACGGCTCCCCCAATCCCCCACGCAAAAAGCGAGCTTGAGAACACTATACCGGTAAATCTTACCAATCACTGCTACGTGATTATCAAAATGGCGCAAGTCTTCGAGAGACGAGGCCCCAGGAGAGTCCGGAAAAGCAGAGTCCGAGCCCCAAAGCCCCACCCGCCGCCACCCTCACCCGCCGTCCCATCCCCCACCCACTAGGCCTGACAGCTCGGCTTCCACACTCACCCTCGATCCCGGCCGCGGTCTCGGTCACTCGAATAACCCGACATGGCGTCAATGGTTGCGGTTGGCGGGGAACGAAGTACAGAGAAAAGGGTGCGACGAGTCGCTGGAAATAGCCTCGACAACTGCGAAGCCTTCCGGGGGCGGCAGCAGAGGAAGGATGGCGATGACACAAGACGCAGCTGCACGACCAGAGACCGGTGAAAATGAATGAGGTGCCGGCCGCTTTCCGGCAGCCGCTTTTATAGTCTGGACCGCCTCCTACGCCGCAAGGAACGTTGGGAGCCGCTCTATGACCTCATCGCCCCGCCCCCTCGCGCAGAAGCCGCAACGCCACCCGGCCTTCCGGGATAGCCTCTCAGCCCAGGGTCCACCCACCATAGGAATGCCTCATTCTGCACTGTCTTGACCTCACCTTCTTCTCGTCTTTCCACACCTCAAGCAAGCCACCCCCGCCCTTTCCCACGCCCAGCCAGGGGATAAAACAGCCAGCCCAGGCCAGCCCACCCTCCCCACTCGGAGATGTTTACGTCTCCAAAGAGCCCTCACGCCCGTAACCAAATGAACGGGAAGGCGGGGACTCGCGTGTCTCGTGACTGTACCACACCGCCCACCGGTCAGCGGGCCGCACTACTTCTCCGTTGACGTCGGCGGAGGGATACATAACGAAATAGCTCACCGGAAGTGCGCCCCCAACGCCCCAGGGCCCGCCTGGGCTGCCGGCTGACTTAGACCGTCCGACCCACGGGTCTGACAATCATCGACCGGGTTCTGGCCGGCGGAGAATGGTCTCTAAACTCCGCAAACCGTCGCCCTGGCACGTGCTGTGAAAGGAAGTGCTCCTTGTGACCAATCAGCGGCGAGCAGCCCTTTTGCTGTCCCTCCCTCTTTCACGCCTTCTTCCCCCGCGCTTGGGTTCGTTCGCCCGCCTCCCCAGCGTCGGGTCTGTGTGGATCGGCCCTTCCAGGACACCGTAGCCTTCCTGGCCGTGTCGCAGTCCGGCGGCGTACTACCTCCAAGACATGGCCGGCTCGGAGGCTGGTGAGTGGTCGGCCTGGGGTCCCGGTTGGTGTGGACTGAGGCCGTCCACCTTTCAGGGAGGCCTTGGGCTGGCCTGGACTGGTCTAGGCTGTCGGCGGGACTCGTGACTGTCAGACGCCGCGTCGCGGTGGCGGGTTCTCTGGATAGGGTCTCTCAGCTTTTCTCCCTCTTCGCTTTGAGGCTGTGGAACAGTGATAGGCGGTGGGAGAGAGAGAGGCACTGGGGCGAGCCTGGTAGCACACTCGGGTCCTGGGTGCGGAAAGAGCAACCAGAAGGGTCGACCCCGGACTTGTCCTTCTGTGGGGTTGTCTGGCTGCTGTCCGTATGCCCTTCCCCCTTGCACTGTGGGCCCTGAGGTCGTACCTACTTTTGTATTGGTCTTTAAAGGAACAGCACCTTCTAAGATTTGTTGATGCCCATGCCGCAGTAGAATAGTGGTGCTTTTTCTCTTCAGTGCCCTCTAGAGTCATGGGCTTTGTCTAGCACTGCTTTTGAAAAGTGAATTAATTTGGTTGTCTAGGACGCTTTCATCCTTTTCGCCAGGACTGCGTACAAACCAGTTGTCACGGTTTGGCCAACTGTGAGAAATGGGCGTGGGGGAGGGGGATTATGTGCATGGAAGATACACACTCATTTGTTTCCAGAACGTCATGTGTCCAAAATATAGTGGAGACGTTTGTTCTAATACCGATGGAAAGTGCTTTCCTACCAATCGCCAGGCATTATCAGGGAACAAGTATTTTAAGCTAAGTTACTTTCGTAGAGAAACCGTTAAACTTTGCAGATCCCAGCAATATCTGGGGGAGGGGTGTGGAGCACAGGAAAGGTCAACAGTATTGGTAATTCTGAGCTTAGGGATGTTTTCATGTACTTCCCATATTTTCTTTCATCTAGATCAGTATAATAAAAAAGAAAAACTAACAAATGCATTGGCGTTGATGTTGTCGTTATACCAGTTCTTAATAGCCTAAGTTTAATCACCACATATTCGGGCACTGGAGAAATCCTGACTTGCACAAGATAATTGGGGAAACACACGACCAATACTATTGAGAATTTGAAGCAACATCCATTAATGAGTTTCTAGTAACCTCGGATTGTCATTAAACTGTTGTTTATGACACAATATTCTCGTTTACTTGTAAATATGTTTTAACTAAAAACACCCATGTAATGCTTATATAACTAACTTAAGATTTAGGCTGCAACAGTAGCAGTTGAATTTGCATTATATAGTCTTGGCTTTATAGAAGTTACAGCACTCTGGAAATCATTACAAGAAATTAAATACATCTTTTCAAAAATCATTCCTTAGAAGAGTCTTTGAAATTCTATAACAATCAAATTCCTTATCTTCTGCAAAGTTCAGTGTGTGGTTTTTTTGGTGGAGGGGGGGAGGCATGGTGGTTGGATTTTTTAAAATGTATGTGTGATTTTTTTCTGGTGGTATTTAAGACTGATCTTTTCCTCTTATTCCCAACAGAGTGGGTAACCATTGCCAATAACCTTCTTTTTAAGTGTCACATACATTTGAGAATACATGAACTTCAAGACTGTGATGCTAATGTTTTTATTGCCCTTTATCAGTCTATTTTGGGAGAAAAGGTACCAGGTAAGAATACTAAAAGGAGTAATTTTGCCTGTATCTTAGGTCAAAAGTTTTTGGTCCTTTAGAGGCTTTGGTATTTATAAAATTTCACTTTCTCTTTGCCTCCATCTTTATTTTAATGTTGTATATTAAACTGTATTTAATTTTGTATATTATATAATTTAAATATTTCTAAAGGAATACCCGATGGAACCCACTTATAATAATGGCCTTAAGCAGATCTGTTTGAGGGCTCTTGATAATCACAGCTTAATCCAATCATGCCTAATGCCTTGTGAAAGTCACATCCTTTCTGTAATTATACCTTCAGAGGTTCTAAAATTGAGTGGAACTTGGGAATTTGTTGGATCCTGTTACTTAACCAGTACTAGGGATAAGAATTGATGTTTGTACCTGATGAACCTAATTTCCCAAGACAGTTAAGCACATATGTCCTTTCATCTTGCTTACCATCTCACTTTGTTCAAGAGCAGGGTGGTCTCCAACTCCTGAGCTTAAATGATCCTCCCGTGGCCACCTCACAAAGTGATAGGATTACAGGCATGAGCCACCACACCCAGCCTGTACTGGCCTTTTAAATCTTTATACCGGTACTTCTAGTTGGGTATTTAAAAGGACTTACAAGGGCCAGGCGCGGTGGCTAACGCCTGTAATCATAGCACTTTAGGAGGCTGATCACTTGAGGTGGGTGGATCACCTGAGGCCAGGAGTTCTAGACCAGCCTGGCCTACATGGCAAAACCGCATCTCTGCTAAAGATAGAAAAATTGCCTGTAGTCTCAGCTACTCGGGAGGCTGAGGCAAGAGAATTGCTTGAGCCTGGGAGGTGGAGGTTTCAATGAGTCAAGATCATGCCACTGCACTGCAGCCTGGGTGACAGAGGGAGACCCTGTCTCTCTCTCTCTCTCTCTCCTCTCCCCTAGCCCACAGTTATGAGTTAAAGTCTCATGTCTTCCCCTCCCTTATTAGACTATTACCATCTCTTTGAATTTAGGGGCCACTTTATCTTCCTTAGCATGGTGATTCTTCTAGAGCATGTTTTTATATATAGATATATATATGTGTTGGGTGTAATATTCAACTATATTCAACCAGTCAGTATCCAATATTGATAAATCAGTTTAATCAGTAAATACTCAACCACAGATTCTGCTACGTAGAGTTCAGGATTTTTTAACTTTGTTTGTACTTTATAGCATGTTCTCTTTGGGCAGAGCTTTCTTTTATAGCAGTTGAGCTTATTCAGTAGCCTAGTCAGAGACAATGAGATGAAAACTTGGCCTCTCATGGATACCAAATTCTGTGATTTCCCCCACTCCCCCACAGACCTCATAGCTATTCCTGGGAGTCAAGAGGATGATGCACACAATGTACAAGCAGTAATTGATTCACTGGCCTTGGATTACCTGCAGGTCAGCTTGTCTCATATAACAGGTTGGTATATATTTAACTATCACATAATTATGCAGTTTATTAAAATAATTTAGTAAAACCATAGACATTGTTTACGTAACCAAATGAGTGAGCTTATGGAATAGACCAAATTGTAAGATTGCACTAAGACAATCCACTGATAAGAGGTCAGGTCCATACATGAGAACTTTTCCGGGAGAGCTGAACATTGATTTTGTGATTGACCTGGGTCTGAAACATAAGTATCCTAGCTGGTAATTAGAAGTATGTTTTTTTGTTTTTATGTCACGTTGTTTTATATATTTTTATTTATTTTTTTATTTATTCATTTTTTGAGACAGGGTTTCATCATGTTGGCCAGGCTGGCCTCGAACTCCTGACCTTAGGTGATCTGCCTGCCTTGGCCTCCCAAAGTGCCGGATTACAGGTGTGAGCCACCACTCCTGATCTGTATTTTTATTTTTTGAGACAGAGTCTCACTCGGTTGCCCAGGCTGGAGTGCAGTGGCATAATCACAGCTCACTGCAGCCACAACCTCCTAAGCTCAGGTGATGTCTCCCACCTCAGCCTCCCAGGTAGCTGGGAGTACAGGTGCGTACCACCATGCCTGGCTACTTTTTTTGTATTTGTAAAGACAGAGTTTTGCCATTTGCCCAGACTGGTCTGGAACTCCTGGGCTCAGGTGATCCACCTGGCTCAGCTTCTGAAATTGCTGGAACTACAGGCGTGAACCACTGTGCCTGGCCATGTTGTTTTATTTTAAAGCATAGTAATGCTACTTGTTTGTGATAGCTAAAAATTAGAAACACCTGAATGTCCTTTAGCAGGGACTGGTTAAATAAATCATGATAGCTGCATACAGTGGACTGCTCTGCAGCTGTAAAAGATGATTGAATATGTTCTTTTGTGATTGAATGTTCCTAGTCGGGGGAACAATTTCTAGCATATGTGATGTGAGAAAAATGTAGTATAATTATAATGGTAATGTGCAAAGTATGCTAGTGTTTATAAAAACAAAGGTGTGGAGAAGATATTTGCAGTTGTTCGCAATCGGAAGGACTCTTCAGAAGCATATACATGAAACTTGTAATACTGATTGCCTCCAACAAAGGGAACCTGGGGGTTACTGGACAAGGGTACAAGAACTTTCACTGTGTAATTTTTACAGTTTTTGAATTTTGAACCATATTATCTATTCAGAAATTTTTTGCTGTAATTAAATCTCCAAAATAAAGAGCACTATGATGCTTCATTCTAAAACCAAGCATACCCAAATGTATTTATAAGTCCCTCTGTTATATGTATTTAATTTATGTTTATCAATGAAAGATTATTCCAGTAAGTTATTTCAAGCCGATGAACAGTGGGAATCTTGAAGACGTGGAACTATAATCATAAAAAGATTTCTACTGTTGATTTATTCTTTGATAGTTGTGAAAGAAGATAAACGTTAATCAGGCTACGTCCTGATTTACATCTCTTAATTTGACACAAGAACAAAATGTTTGCAGAAAGAGTAAAATACTCTGTCTTAATCTTTTGAATGCAGTTCTGGATGAGTCAGTGGGTAAATCAGTTTGCAGATAATTTGAGGGATACTCCCGTAGTTTCCCTCCTTTTTTGCAATTCGGAATTGCTTTATCACCCAAGTAGGACAAGTTCTGGTATTTGTGCTTGTTAAATATACTATAGCAAGGTGATTAACATATATGTGTTTGTAAAACTTTAATGCAGAGCTGTCTTTAACAGATTACACCTACCTCGTGAAAAATTGTAAAACTGCTTACCTTCTAAAGAAGACTGCAAGGCAGCTTTCTATTCCTCGTATTCATGTAAAACAGTTTCTCGTACATTATGAAGCACTGCATTCTGGCTGGCAATCTAAATTGCTAGGTTGTCAGTGTACTCCCCAACCTAGAAACTGAAGAGTCTTGAGTATGCCCTTGGGATATACTTAAGTATTTTCTTTTTTTTTTTTTTTATGTTTGGCTCTGTACCTAAAAACATACTTAAGTATTTTTAAGCCAGAAAAACATGCCCAAAACCAATGTTTTAAACAGAAAAAACTGTCAAACATTGTCGTTACTAGTAGTAGTATAAAACGTCAAATCTCTGGTTTAGGTTTGTTTTGCATCTTTGCTGAGGTTATGAATGGCTAGATTATCCCAAAACCAAATTTCTACACTGTTTCTCCCTTACTGGTATGAACTCATGAGAATCCAGACATGATCTCCCAAAGGACAATCAGAGTGTCACAAGAGTTAGGTTACATCCATACCCGAGGTTGATTTGGAATCCATTTCTGGTGACATTAACTATGTCAAGTTTCCATGCTTTTTGCCAACCCATTTCTAGTCAACATTTCAACCTAAACGTTTATATTAAAAATCTGTTATGGAGTAGTACTGTGCTAGGCACTGTGCTATAATCTATGAGTGTGATTATGAGTATGAAGTGGCTGTGGTAGGAGATACAGCTGTAGAGGTTGGGGATGGGGTGAGATTTAAAAAGGTTTTATATGCTGGGCTTACATTTCAGAAAGGGATCCAGAGACAGGATTTTAATCAGAAAAATGATATGATCTACGTAAAATGAGTTAACAAATATGGGGGGTGTGGTGGAGAACTTAGGAATTCCCTATGAAAATATCCCAACAAGTTTATTGGGTTTTTTGTTTTGTTTTGTTTTGATATTACTCTACTGCTATAATCTTCTGAACATACCACCATTTTAGAATAGGATACCACAATCTGAAAGTGTTCTCTCCTGCCATTTTTTTCCACCAATCTGGTAAAGTTCTGTTTAGCTGCTTTATATTTTGGTATAAATCTTATTAGAGATGTTTTCTTAAGTCCAATTATCTTGCTTCTGCAAAAAAGGAAGGAATATGCCAGTGAATTATTAGATGCCGTATTTAAAGATTCCCTCTTTTTTTCTTCAAATATAATCAGGCAGCAGGAAATTGGTGTTTTTAATATTTATAATTGTTTCGCCTATATTCTTTTTTAAATTTAATCTCCAAGGAGCTGTAAGTTGGTATATCACCTGTATTCGTAAATGGCATTTTCACAGAGTTACATCCAAGTTTCAAGATTATGAAGCTTTCAGATTTCATGGTTAAATTTTTTAATAGCTCTGTATTCTGTCTCCAGGAGAAAATATAGTGAAAGGAGATAAAGAATCTATTAAGAATCTCCTAGAAATCTTTGATGGTTTGTTGGAGTATCTTACAGAACACATCAGTGAAACATCTCATGAGAAAAGTAAGTTTAAGAATGGAAATTTGGTTTGGTTTACCTTTTATGGTGTGTCCCTTTTGCCTTTTATCTTTTTGTGTATTTTTCTTCATAGGGAGTAGACTCACTGATACAGTATACCTGATAACTTTAGTTGTAAATTTCAAATTTTTGTTCCAGCTGGTTGGAAACTCTTAACTGGTAATCATGTATTTTATTAACTTAGATGTTGCTTATAAATTACTTTAAAACTAATTTATACTAGAAAGGTAAATTTCTGGCTAAATTATTTGTTATCCTATGATTGCATAAAATTTCTCCAAAATTTCCTGTTTCAGAACTGCCATTTATATTAAAAATTTGAATGTTACTGAGGCATCAACAGGAAGAATTGGTGCATTTCTGTCTTTAACCTGCACTTAACATTTGTGACAGCCTGAATATTTGAGATATTTATCATTGCAAAAAGTAAAAGAACTTATATGTCTTAATAATTTGAGATTAAGTAAATAATGCTGTTGGTCATGAATGGAGTAACATACTACTGTGTTTTTATATTGAAAAGTTATCCAAAATAAATTTTCAGCAGCAACTTACAATTTGCATAAATTCTAAAATAAATTAAGACAAAAAATTGGGGTAGGCTCATCCTTCTTCATTCTCACTTTGTTTATGGTGAGACCTGTGATTATAACATTTGAAATTAATCTAAAGTCTTTATAGTTAGAGTTAGTTTCCTACCTTTAATCATTGTTACTAAGCTATTTAAAAGCTGGGGGGAAATTGAAAAGTCTACCATACTGAACATTTCTTTGTTTCAAAAATTGAGTGTTTTATACGCGTCTGGGTACTCTGGGAGGATTCCAAGCTTCATGTCATGTTTATGCTCTCAGACCTCTACTTGAGTCAGGGAGACAGCCATAAATACATACAATAAAGGCATAAAGGGGGAATTTGAATTAGGGGGAGAGTATTGACAGGTGGAACTTACCTAATTCAAGGCTACCGGTAGGTATTTTTATGCTGTGTACCTTTTTAGTCTTTTTAGCAACAGGGTTAAGAGGTAGAAAACTACCTCTAAGTAAAGAGATTGAGATTAATTTAAAATATAAAGAGAGCAGCATTTTTTTTTGTTGTTGTTGTTGTTTGTTTTTTACAGTTTCGCACTTGCTGGAAGGAAGGGGAAGGATGGTAGTGCCTGGCTAATGATAGGGCAGTGGGGGATGAAGAGGAGGGCGCAGCTGAGAGTTACTTTTATGTGAGTCTGGTGGTGGTGAAAGACTGAAGGATATTCTCAGGGGAGATCGGCAGTGTATGGTGAGCTATTGGGGAAGTCGCTCAGCTAGGCCTCCCAATATAACAATACCTTAGCTGGACAACATTTTGTTACAGTCTACTTCTCATTTTTGCAGGTATAAAATATACTTACTTGGCAATATTGCCTAGAGCTGATCAGATTATTCAAAATGCCATTTAACAATAATGCAAAACAAATCTTTATTATTACTAGTCATGTCAGCTGTGCAGGGCAGCTTCTGCTTGGGACCTGAGCTAGCATTATCATTTACCACTGAAGAAGGAGGGGGTTCGAAGGAAGACCATGGGTTCAGTGCTGGATTCTGTCTCTCACTACATGACAGCAGCTCTCTAAGCCTGTTTTCTCATCTGAAATTCTTTCGTGGTTGTTGTGAAAGTTAAGTAGATAACGTGCAAACAGTCAAACACACAGCCTACCTCGGAGTAAATGCGTAATTAATGTAAACTGATGTTGCTAAACTGTTGCTTGGTGAATATGGAAATAGAAAAAAATAAAGGTGGGTGTTTGAACAGTGAATCTCTAGACGTGGGCATGAGAATATCCAAAGGGGTAAATCTGAATCATGAGCGGTTCCACCTACATATATTTGAAATATATGTAGGTTAGTACTTCTTGCTAACTAGATGTTGAACATGATGCTATTTCTTTCTTTTAAAAAGCTGATTCTCAATTTTTTTTTTTTTGAGAAATTATTGCCCTAGTAAGTTATAGCCACTGGTGAAAGTATGTATTCTTCAAGTATGTTGGGGTGGAAAAAAGATTGATGGTCTTAAGAAAAATTTCATCCAAGCCCTGATGCAGTGTAACTTCTCTGAAGGCATGATAATCTTGGAGCTTGCATTAGGTTGACACAATCATGTTTTCTGTCATCTTGATTTACCTCAGACATCCCTTACAGATATGTATAAAAATATTAAATAGACCTGCTACCAACTTAAAAAATAAAACATTGCTCATACATCTGTAGACCCTATTTTTAAAGCAACGTTCTTGTTTCTTTGTTAGTAGAATAATACATGCTTATTACAGGCGAAGATTTGGTTCTTTACGATTTCACTTTCACGAGAACCCTGTTCACTATGACATGTTGGGGTGCCTTACTGTCCTTACCTCTCCCTGCCTCTTACATAGAAAAAGTAGTATTCACGCCAGTCTCGGTGGCTCACGCCTGTAATCCTAGCGCTTTGAGAGGCCAAGGTGGGTGGATCACCTGAGGTCAGGAGTTCAAGATCAGCCTGACCATCGTGGTGAAACCCCCATCTTTTAAAAAAAAAAAAAAAAGGGTAGTATTCACTTAGGGGTTTTTTGGTGTTGTTTTTATCTGTTCTGAACAGGTGAAACTGACCAGAATTTTAAAGAATTCGATCGAGGAGAACGTTTGGAAGAGCCAGAAAGTGCTAAAGACTCTAAATCATCATGGAAAAGAGTTTCTTTTCGGAGGTAGGACTCAGTGTCTGTGAATTTAATCAAAACAAGTTATGCTTTTTGGACTAAGAATTAAAATGACACATAATATACCAAGATGGTACCAAAAAATGCTAATGTGAAACTTCTAACTTCTCTATTTTAAATCTTCCTGAGGGAGCTTTAAGAACCTTGAGTTATATATAATACCTAAATCTCAGTATTAACTACCTACTCATTTTTTTATTTTTCTTTTAATCATCAAAGTAGATCATCATCTCTGTAAGAAACTTCAAAATAAAGAGATATTTTGAGAAATCAGGGAAAAAACCTACCATTCAGAACTAAATAACTGCTGTTAACATTCTGTTAAATTTTAGCATTTTTTTTTCTTTTTTGGGTTTAGTCATATGTCTATATAATTTTGTCGCCTGCCTCCCACCCCTGCTTTTTAAATAAAGAAACAGGGTCTTGCTATGACACCCAGGATGGAGTACAGTAGCATGATCAGTGTTCACTGCATCCTTGAACTCCTGGACTTACGCCCAAGTAGCTGTGGCCACAGGTGTGCACCACCACACCTGGCTAATTTTCTCTCTCTCTCTCTCTCTCTCTCTTTTTTTTTTTTTAACAGAGATGGGATCTCGCTGTGTTGACCAGGCTGGTCTTAAATTCCTGGCCTCGAGCGATTCTCCTGCTGCAGCCTCCCAAAGTGTTGGGATTATAGGCATGACCCACCTCAACAGGCTTGTTTCCTGCATTTTTAAACTTAACATTAAGTGTTCTCAAGTTGTTGAATTCTTTTTGTTTTTTGAGACAGAGTCTTGATCTGTCGCACAGGCTAGAGTGTGCAGTGATGTGATCTCAGCTCACTGCAACCTCTGCCTCCCTTCTTCAAGCGATTCTTGTGCCTCAGCCTCCTGAGTAGCTGTGACTACAGGCACATACCATCACACCTGGCTAATTTTTGTATCTTTGGTAAGAAGAGGTTTCACCATGTTGGTCAGGCTGGTCTTGAACTCCTGACCTCAAGTGATCCCTCCGCCTCAGCCTCCCAAAGTAGTGGGATTATAAGTGTGAGCCACTGCGCCCAGCCTCAAGTTGTTACATTCTTTATTATAATTTTTAATCACTGTATAACATTCATGTGGGGTGCTTCATAAATTACTAAACCTTTCCTCTAAAGTGAAGGGTTTCTTTTTTTAATATTATCAAAACATGATACTTAATGTTTATTCTTTTTTTCCTCCTTATATCTTGAGGCTAAATTCAGAGTAAACAGTACAGATGTTTTAAGGCTATCAATAAAAGTTGGCAGAGTGTTTTCCAATAGGCCATGACTGCATTTACCAACGGTAATGCTGGGTTACAGGACCCTCATGAGCCAGTATCATTGACCATTTTCAGAGTCTTTAAATTTGTGCTTCTTTCATAGACAAAGATGTATTGTCATGATAGGTTTGATTGCATTTCTTGCTAACTAGATGTTGAACATGATGCTGTATCTTTCTTTTAAAAAGCTGATTTTTATTTATTTTTTTAATGGAGTTTGTCATGGTTCGAAAAGCACAGGCAGTGCTTTTTTAGGTATAGTACATTGTGACAAACGTGTCTCAGAGAAGACCATCATAAGATGAACTTCTTTTCTTTCTTTCTTTCTTTTTTTTTTTTTTTTTTTTTTTTTGAGACAGAGTTTTGCTCTTGTTGCCCAGGCTGGAGTGCAGTGGCTCAATCTCGGCTTGCTGCAACCTCTGCCTCCCGGGTTCAAGCGCGTCTCCTGCTTCAGCCTCCCGAGTAGCTGGGATTACAGGTTCGTGCCACCACACCCAGCTAATTTTTTGTATTTTTAGTAGAGATGGGGTTTCACTATGTTGGCCAGGCTGGTCTCAAACTCCTGACCTCAGACGATCCATCCGCCTTGGCTTCACAAAGTGCTGGGATTATAGGCGTGAGCCACCTTGCCTGGTCTGGTGAACTTCTTTTCATAAGATTTTTTTTTTAATAACAAAATAAGCGCAAATGTAAAACAATTCAAGGACATTTAGTGCAAAATTAGCATCCCACCCCCTTTACTCCCACACCCTGGAGTCACCAGTATTTGCTCTTTTCCTATACGTTTAATCATTGGCACTTTATACATAACTAATTCCACCATTCATATATCAGTCAAAACAAAACACATAAGCAGCAAGACATGCTGAGTAGCAAAAGGGAGAGTCTTTCCCTTTTCTGTACCCAGCAGCTGTCTAGGTCCTCATAGGAAAGGGCCCTCTGGTCAGGCTGGGCCCCGAGTCAAGGCGGGAACTTTTTCAGGTGCTCCTTGTCTTCTGAGACGTTGGGCCCGTCTTGGGATGGAGATGAAGCAGAATCCACTGGTGAAATCATTAGACTTGGAGACACAGCACATACCTTTTCTCTAAGAAGTAATGGTGAGTAGTTAAACTTTAAGTATCAGCTATTATTATTCAACATACACCTATAAAAATGTAACTGGTTTGTAGAAGTGTTTAAACTTGAGAAGAATAGAGAGAGCCCTAACTGGACATGGGAATTGAAATTCCAGCATAGCCTGCTACCCATTAAATATAAATAGTTAGCAGAAGTCACAGGCACGTGGGCAAATAAGTCCAAGGCAAATAACTGTGTGCAAGGTTATCAGGCAATTTGTCGTTCCTGATACCGTGGCAAGAGAATTATGGCGACAGCTTGTAGTCTGCTCACGCTTTCAGGATACTCCTTCATTGTAGTTTCCTGAGCTGGTGGTTGACTCACTTTTTTCATTGTTTCAACCAATAAGTTCATACACACAGTGGCAGTTTTTTTTTCTAGGTTTCAGGCCAGATTTCCAACAACCTATTGCTTGCACACAGCAGACCTGGATATCTTTCAAGCCCCAATTTTGAGCCTCCATCCTTGCCCTCCTCCAGTCATCGTACTCCATCCTGCCCATCTTGGCTACCAAGCTTTTTCTTTTGTTTTCTATGCTGGAATGTTCTCCCTTCCTTTTGGTTCCCAGCAAACTCACCCTCCAGTTTCCAGCCTCCCTCACCTGCCTCAGACTCTGAGGCTCTGTGTTCCTACAGTGTGGCTTTCTCTTTCTGTAACAACATTGACACATTGCATGGTACCTTACAGTTTGCCTGTTACATAAACTGAGTTCCAGGGATAGTAGCCAGTCATAGTCATTCAGCAAATATTGGTTCAGTGCCTTCCCTGTGCCAGACAGTGGTGATACAGTAGTAAACAGAATACACAAAACCCTGCCTTTGTGGAGCTTACATTCTACTTGTGGAGGCAGCTGATAAGATAAAAAAAAATGTATAGTGAAATCATTCTTAGTCATCTTAGTATTCCAACATCAGGCCACAAGTATTATTTGAACGGAAGGATGAGAATGCTAGAGTGGAATTAGGTACGTTAAATTGGGAGTCAGGTGGCCTTCGTCCTCGTCCTCTTCCAGGCTCTGCTACTGGCTTTGTGGTTTTGGACAAGGCTCTTTTCTGAGCCCCGGTTTTTTCAAGTGGGAAATTAAGGAATTGGACTAACCCATCTCTGAAGTCCCGTTCAGCGTTAATACTCTGATTCCAAGGCATAGACGCTGCATGCATTCCAAGGAATTATCGAAGAACCTAAGTCTGGAAAGTCAAACAGTAGACCAAAAAGCTATGCTTGCCATTGGGATAGGCACGGTAACAGAAGGATCAGAGTCAAGCGTGGGTATTACAGGAACATTTCTTGAAGGAAGAGAATGAAGGGATGATGATTGCAGAAACGGGTTCTGTGATGTCAAGTCCTATGTAAAATGAATTACTTGTTTGAATGTTACAAGTAGAGAGGGGAATTGTGTTTAAGAGTAATGCAATTAAGGCAAAGGAAAAATGATTTTGGAGAGATGCCTCATCAGGGTGTTTGGGTTTGATGTGATAAAAGGGCTTATGGCAGCTTCCTTTCATATTTAAAGTGTCAGATAACTATCATATACATTCACAGGCATCTAATTTAGGCTTCAGTTTATGGATCATAAGTTTTTTTTTTTTTTTTGACACTGAGTCTTGTCCTGTCACCCAGGGTGGAGTGCGTTGGCGTAATCTCGGCTCACTGTAACCTCTGCCTCAGCCTCCCAAGCAGCTGGGATTACAAGCGTGTGCCACCACACCTGGCTGATTTTTGTATTTTTAGTAGAGGTTGGATTTCGCCATGTTGGCTGGGCTGGTCTTGAGCTCCTAACATCAAGTGATCTGCCTGCCTCGGCCTCCTAAGATTACAGGTGTGAACCACTGCACCCAGCCTGGACCGTGGAGTCCTTGATTGTGGTACTAGCTAAGACCCTAACTCTGGTGTCTGTTCATACCAAGAGAGGCCCATATAACAGTCAGCGTTTCCACAACTCTGGCACCTCTTTTTCTAAGCAGAATAATGAAACATTGTGTAAAACCTTGCTTTTAAACCGTGTAAATGATTCTGGGCTACAAAATGGCAATCTTCCTTTCTGATAGCAATTAAAAATTATAATTCATACTACGGCTGGGCACAGTGACTCACACCTGTAATCCCAGCAGTTTGGGAGGCTGAGGTGGGCTGATCACTTGAGGGTCAGGAGTTCAAAACCAGCCTGGCCAACATAGTGAAACCCTGTCTCTACTAACAATACAAAAAATGAGCCAGATGTGGTGGTGGGTGCCTGTATTCCCAGCTACTTGGGAGGCTGTGGCAGGAAAGTTGCTTGAACCTGGAAGGTGGAGGTTGCAGTATGCCTAGATCCCACCATTGCACTCCAGCCTGGCAACAAGAGAGAAACCCTGTCTCAAAAATAATAATGATTGGTATTTCGAGCAGTCGGACCAACATTACTTCTTTCAACATTATTTAATATTTTTATTTCCTGAGTACAGAACTCTTGGCTTTTAGTATAATGTTCAGCAAACTATTTTGATAGTTAAAAACTTTACCTTTAATATTTTCTCTCCCAGTTACCCAATGTCCTAATGAAATGCTGACTAAAAAAGCCTCAGCCTCACCAAGTTCTAAGTCACATGAAGATGTGTTGTGCCCTTCTAGTGTTTTGTCCAAGAAGAGAACATCCTTTGTTGAAGACAGTGAGTTGTAATTGGTATTATTTCTTTACACTACTGCTGCTGATCATTCTTGGGGCAATTGTTGTTGCTGTTAGCCTTTTTACTTTTGTTGCTGTATATGAGATCCTTTTTGGCCTTACATGATCTTGTAAATGTTTGCTATTAATTATGAGCTCTGATTTCTGCTTAAGATGGTCTGTGGTTGCATATTTTTGTATCCACTGTTTTATTATCTAAATTCTCTCCACTCTTTTGTTATGAGACAGCGAGAGTCTCTTGATACATAAGTACATCTGTTGGTGGTCTTTATATTACTAGTGAATAACAAAGTATAATAACTGGAAAAACATTCTTGTTCCTTATTGTTATCTCTGGGATTTTCGTATGGTAGTAATACATAAAGTCATTACTGCCTAACTAGTTTTCTAACATGTTCATGAACCATAATTCACATAGCATTCTTCAAGCCATTTAAGTTGCTTCCAGGTTTTTATTATTTTAAAGTAACTTTCAGGGAACATTTTTATAATAATAACATTGAAATTACATCTTGGGCCGGGTGTGATAGCTCACGCTTGCAGTCCCAACACTTTGAGAGACTGAGGCCGGAGGATCGCTTGAGCTCAGGAGTTAGAGACTAGCCTAGGCATCATAGCAAGACCTCATCTCTATTTTTTTAAAAAAGAAAATTACATTATGATTTAATTAGATCCCTGTGTGATGAGGCTGCATCCCTGGTTTAATTATTTTTTTATGTGCTTTGTCTTGATCAAGTTTAAAAATATTTCTAATATGTGAAAACATGTTTATGTATGTATGTATGTATTTATATAAAATGGTTTATTTCTTAGAATTGCATTATAATAACCGCTTTAATTTGTCTTACTAGCGGAAACCCTTTCTGTGAGGATTCCAAATGCTAGGAAGCTAGGGGAGCCTATCCGAGCAGCTATTCCTTTACATCCACCCTACCACCCTTCAGAGCCTCGAGCACCCTGCCCCATAGGAAAAGAATACTTGCGTTCAAATCTCTGCTCCCCCAGCCGTAAATTCTACTGAAGAGTATATGGAATTTTCTGGGGTAAGAGGAAAAGCTTGCTTTCAGTTGGCTAGAAGTGCATGTGTATGTGTCTGTGTGTGTCTTGGTAATTGACCAGAAGCCCGTGCGTGCGTGTGTGTGTGTGTGTGTGTGTGTGTGTGTGTGTGTGTGTGTTGGTAAAGTATTCTTTGTTGAGGAAGCCCTTATATTTAAATAAGTCTCTGCTAGAATTGTCAGGCATATTGCACTCATCAAAGCATTATACTTCTTAAAATTTGCTTCTGTATACACCCGCACATTTTTGTTCTAGGAAGGTAGGAGAAAGATGAATATATATAAAGGGTAATAATAAGAGTCAACATGTAGTGAATGTTTATTTTGTGCCAGGCACAGTTCTGGATACTTTAGGGATACTGAATAATTCCCCAAAACAACTCTGGAGTAGCTCCTGTGTTTATTTATCATGGGGAAGCTGAGGTAGAGAGGGCAAGGTTACACAGCAATTATAGAGTTAGGATTTGAACTTGGACATTCTGGCTTCAGAGTCCATATCGTGTCCTTAATTTAATAATTTCAAATTTAGAAAACAGAATGGAAAAGAAAATAACCATCCATGCATATTCCCCATTATCCAGCATGAACCACTGTTCATATATTGGCCTATTTACTTCAATTGCAGTAAGCCAAAATTGTGCCACTGCACTCCAGCCTGGGCAACAGAGTGAGACTCTGTCTCAAAAAAAAAATCATTTTTATATAGTCATCCCGTCCTTATCTTTCTACAAAGAACAGGGCTGGGTGCGGTGCCTCACGCCTGTAATCCCAGCACTTCGGGAGGCTCACTTGAGCCTCAGAGTTTGAGAACACCCTGGGCAACATAGTGAAACCTTGTCTGTACTAAAAATAGAAAATTAGCCGGGAGTGGTGGCGCATGCCTGTGATCTTAGCTACTTGGTAGGCTGAGCCAGGAGGATCACTTGAGCCCAGGAGCTACTGTAAAGCTATGACTGCACTACTGCATTCCAGCCTGGGCAGCAGAGCAAGACCTTGTCTTAAAAAGAAAAAAAAGTGTAAAATAAGAAAAAACAGGCAGATATGTACACAGGGTAGATTTATAAACAGCTATACATTCTCATTATTTAATAATTCAAAGCATTAAAAGTGCAGAGAGGAAATAAGCATTATTAACATTAGGTGACCACATTCTCAACATTCTATACATCTAAACAGGAGAGTGGATAGATAAAAAAGAGAGATTAAAATGGAGTCATACTTTTGGAGGAATCATAGTGGGGGTTGTGGAGGCAGTTCTGAGTTGGTAATATTCTGTTTCTTGACATGGGTGTCAGTTAAATGGGAGTGTTTGTTTCGAAATAATTCATTGAGCTAGACACACTTACAAAGTTTTATAAAAATATGATTGAATTAAAAAGACAGAAAATATTATTATAGTTGCTATTTACTGAAAGGTTGGTTGTTTTTTTTTCAGACAGAGTGTTGCTCTGTCACCCATGCTGGAGTGTAGCGTTACAGTCTGCACCCACTGCAACGTCTACCTGCCGATTTCAAGTGAGTCTCTTGCTTCAGCCTCCTGAGTAGCTGGGACTACAGACACACATGACACCATGCCTGGCTGATTTTTAATGTATGTATATATTTTTAGTTGAGACAGGGTTTTGCCCTGTTGGCCAGGCCAGTCTTGAACTCCTGGTCTCAAGTGATCCGCCTACCTCCACCTCCCAGAGTGCTGAGTTTACAGGCGTGAACCACCACCCCCAGGGTACTAAAAGGTACTTAATTTTACTTTAATAGAAAAAGATAATGAAGTGAAATTAAAGATATCATTAAACATTAAATAAATGTTTCATCATCACGAGAAGTATTTTCTAAAAGATTATCTCTAAGGCTAAGAAATAAATTTAGCCAGACACAGTGGCTCCTGTCTGTAATCCCAGTACTTTCAGAGGCCAAAGTGGGTGGGTCACCTGGGGTCAGAAGTTCGACTGCCTGGCCAACAAGCGAAACCTGTCTCTGCTAAAAATACAAAAAAACAAATGAGCCAGGTTTTGCGGCACACACCTGTAATCCAAGCTGCTTGGGAGCGTGAGGGAGTGGAATCACTTGAACCTGGGAGGCGGATCAAGCCATTGCACTCCAGCCTGGGCGACAGAGCAAGACTCTGTCTCAAAAAAAAAAAACCCAAATTTAAGTGTTAAGGGTTTATATATATATTTTGGGGAGTGTTGTCCTTAACTATTTTAATTTGGACAGCCTTTATTGACTCTTCAAAAGATAACCACTTGAATACTTTCTACTAGTAATCATTTTGTTTTTGTGGCCCTGGTATAGTGGTTAACCTCTGAAATTTCACATTTAGAACACCTGGTGTGTCTTTTTATTTGAATGGCATCCTGAGCCACACTTTTCTCTGAGTATAAGTTTCTAGACATTGCTCCAGTCTTCGGTGCATTGGGTGTCAATAGGGTCTTTTGACAAAAGCACTTCAAAACATGGAGATTGAAGGCACATAGCTTTGTGCCACAGTTCCTCCCTTGTTCACCCCCAAAAAGTTCATGTTTATTTGTAGCTTTTTCAAATCACTTTTTTTTCTGTTTTTAATAGGATCTAGATGATAGAATTTTCTTAACTTCCAAGTTGCCTAACGATAGCAAGCAGGAAGTCGATCCAGCTCAGGTCCAGGGGCCTAGGACAAGGAAGGCTCCCAAAGGAAAAAGGTAACATTACTGCAGACTTCAGTGTTTACAGTCTGTTTGCAAAGGAATTTGAAAATGAAGGGGCATAATCTCCAAATTTAGCTGTGAAGACCAATATGAAATATTTGTTAAAGCATGTATTGCAGTTATTTTAAACTAAGTAATATACAGCTAGCTATTTAACTGTCACATGGTCACTTTTATTACAGAAATGAAAACAGAGCTACAGTCTCATCCTGCAATTCACCTTTCCCCCAGAGGCCAAGAAAGAGATTAACAGAACAAGAATTACATGCTGTATCAGAGAAACTCTCTCAGCGGCTCTCTGAACTAGATTGGGCAAGTCTTGTTTTTTCATCTATATTGAGATTCCCGAGGGTTAAGTTAGAATTTAAGTAATCTCTCAATTGAAAGTGAGGTATTAGAAAATTAGTTGTGTCTTAATAGTTCCTGTGAAAATGTTCCATAAGTCAAGCAGGTAGAACAGGAACAGTGATATCTCAGCCTTTCATGATGTAACTAAATTTGGAACAGATTTATCCAAATTTTATTGAATTCTGATGAAAACTAAATCATTGAACATAAACGATAATGTTAAGCCATTTTTCTTTAGATACATCTAGATAGTTTCCCTTTGTCACTAAAGACAGATCTGGGCCAGGCGCAGTGGCTCACACCTGTAATCCTGGCAATTTGGGAGACCAAGGCGGGTGGATCACCTGAGGTCGGGAGTTCAAGACCAGCCTGACCAACATGGAGAAACCCTGTCTCTACTAAAAATACAAAAATTAGCTGGGTGTGGTGGTGCATGCCTGTAATCCCAGCTACTTGGGAGGCTGAGGCAGGAGAGTCACTTGAGCCTGGGAGGTGGAGGTTGCAGTGAGCCGAGATCACACCATTGCACTCTAGCCTGGGCAACAAGAGCAAAACTCCACCTCAAAAAAAAAAAAAAATGACAGATCTGGGTATAAAATTGAATGTATCACAGATTCTGTCAAAATACAATATTACAGTTTTAAGGTATCATTGAATGAATGTTTTAAATCCCTGTGTGACTTACTCTAAAGTTTATTGAAACTTAATCCATAGCACTGATAGACACCTTTTTAAAACCAAACATGTATGCCAGGCACGGTGGCTCACCCTTATTCCAACACTTTGAGAGGCTGAGGCAGGCGGATCGCTTGAGCCCAGAAGTTTGAGACCAGCCTGGGCAACATGGTGAAACCCCATCTCTACAAAAAATACAAAAATTAGCTGAGCGTGGTGGCATATGCCTATAATCCCAGCAACTAATGTGACTGAGATGGGAGGATCACTTGAATCCAGGAGGCGGAGGTTGCAGTGGGCCCAGCTAGCACCCCTGCACTCCAACCTGGGTGACATAGCGAGACCCTGTCTCAAAAGTAAATAATAAAACTAAACATGCATAAGCATCTGAAAACTTGTTATTAGTGCCTGTCAAAGGAAGCTTTTTAAAGGTCTGTCTACTCCTACGAATTTATCTTCTGCCAAAATCAGTGAAAGGTGTTGAAAAGAATTTTCTCAATAGATGTTAAAAAGTGCCCTGGGTGATCGGATTAAAGAAAAGACTGACCATAAAGAAGATACTGGAAATGAAGAAGTAGAGGATGGAACTGAGGAGACACTGTCTCAGCACAGTGATGGCATCGTGGAGTATGGGCCAAAGAAGTCAAGGCCAGGTACTTCCCCAGAGAGGCTGAAAAGGGGGATATCCATGTGAACTGCTTAGGCAGTTCCATCTGTTTTTATTAACTTACATTCTAATTTTAAATAGTTGAGAAATATACAAAAGGATAAAAAATAATATCAAACACCTGGATCTTCCCCACCTAGAAGTAGCAGGTGTTAACAATTGTATTTGCTTTTGCCTGTTTGTGTTTAGGAAATAAAAACAGTAGAAATCCCCTCTGCTCTCCCCCACACATCTCTTTCCCCACCCTCAGCGCAACCACTGTCTTAAAGTTGGCATCTTTTCTTCTTATCATTATTTTTATACTTTAACAGCCCATACATTATTTGTCTAAACATACTATTGTTTTATGTTTTTTAAAAGTTTACATACTGTATATATTATTCTGCAACTTGTGTTTTTTTCTGACATTGTCTTAGAAATCTATTTTATGTTGATAATTATAGATCCAGTTCATTCACTGTAACTGCAGTGTAACTGAGTCCTTATAGTGTAGCAGTTTTCTGTGAGTCTGTATATAGCACTGTCCATTTCCCCTATTGCTGGACGTGTTGATTGTTTCCCGTTTTCATTACTATAAAAATTCTGCAATGAACAGCCTAGAAATGTGCAAGAGTTTCTGTGGGATCTCTATCTAGTAGGATTGCTGGATCATCAGGTGTACATTTCTTCACAGTTGCCAACTTGTCCACCAAAGTGATTGTACTGGTTTATACTCATATCAGCAGTTTCTGGTTTGCCACCTCTTTGCAAATACTTCCTACGGTTTGATATGCCATTGTTCAAATCCAGTTTTCTTGTCTTCCACCAACAAAAATCCTGCATATTTTACATTTAGTTGTTTTTTTTTTTTCTTTTTTCCTGAGACAGCATCCCCCTCTGTCACCAGGCTGGAGTGCAGTGGAGCAGTCTCAGCTCACTGCAGCTTCTGCCTCTCAGGTTTAAGCAGTTCTCCTGCCTCAGCCTCCCAAATAGCTGGGACTACAGGTGCGTGCTGCCATACCCGGCTATTTTTTTTGTATTTTTAGTAGAGATGGGGTTTCACTATATTGGCCAGGATGGTCTTGATCTCCTGACGTCATGATCCGCCCGCCTCGGCCTCCCAAAATGCTGGGGTTACAGCTGCAAGCCACCACGCCCAGCCTTACATTTAGTTTTATCTACTTTGGTCATCCATTGTTTCTTCAGAAATAGTCTTTTTCTGACCCAAAACTTCCTTAACTTTTTCAGTTGTTTTTTACTTCTTCAAGAATACTCTTTCCTTCTCTTGATTGTTTCATCTCTCTTCCCTTTAAAATGACTCAGCTAATTTCTAGGCAGCCTCACCCAGGAACCTTGTTCTTTTCCCTTATGTACGTACACATGGTATCCTATTGTGAAAACAGATTATAAATTGTTATTTCAGGTAGGTTTTTAGAGAAGAATACATCATGAGCAGGTATCATTTAAAATAGGTTATGCAAGTCAGTTTTTTAAAATACTTCTTAGAATTTAAAATGTGAAAGACTTGAATTGAAAGCATGTGAAAAAAATAACAGAAGCTCAGGGGAAAATTATTTATAAAGGTACCAAACTAACTACTTCAGTCTTAAGGCTACCTTGAAGTGCTTTTCCCACTGGACTCACCCTCTTCACAACTAGCAGATGCCCAGACACACCTATAGACAATGGGATAAAAAGGTTTGTAGAAAGAAATGGTTTGTTAGATCTCTTTGGTAGTGTGCAATTAGATCGCTAAGTAGGGAAGAATTGGGACTGCTTAGACAATGCTTAACACATTAATTTTGCTTATAAGCATATATAATAAGATAGATATGTATGCTTATATCCCACCTTCTCAGGATCCATATAGGTAAAAGGATAGCAGATGCATGGCTCAGATAATTTGCCCTTTCTCTCTTCCCATCTCCAGTCCTATCACCAAGAGCACTCTCCATAGTCCTTTGTGCACAGGAGGCATTCCACGTGTTGAATATCCAAAGTTAAATGTAGAACCTAAGTATTTGAGACAGTATGTATTTGTATGCATTTGTTTATTTACTTGGTGTTACCATACAAATACAAGTTAGTTACAGGAGAGATTCCCTTTAGCACATTCGCTCATCAGTCTCTTTGGATTTAGTAAAGACCAACTTTGGTTTATAGGATAACATTCTGGCTATCGGGAACTAATGTTATATGTCTTTTCTCTGTTGCAGGACTTTCCATGCGTAGAAGGCCACCCTACAGATCCCATTCACTCTCTCCATCTCCAGTTAACAAACAGAAACAGTTCCACATGGAGAGAAAAAGGCAGCGCAAGCCAAGAGAAACAGATATCCACCAGTTCCGAGCACAGGTACTTCCTCATCTCTTGACTACCATTGAGCAGCGGGCAATACCGTTTCCCTTCAGCCAGATGCTATTGTGAACATGCTGTTGATTTAAGGCTTAAAATGATTTAATATTTATGAGCAGAGTGGATGATAGAGAGCTATGTGACATAGCTTATGTCCCCATTAGCATAAAATTATACTCATGAAACTCTTAAAAAAAAGAACCTGGCTGGACATAGCTTGGTGTTCCAGTGGATTCAGAAAGAGGAGATGAACGTGGGTTGTTATCTTCAGAGTGAGCTTCAGATATGAAGGGAGTTTGAGGTGGATTAAACGTGACAGGCCACTTGAGTACAAAGAAGATGACATCAAGTACCCAAGACAGGAACGAAGGAGGTGGTTGGGATTCAACAACAAGGAGACTGATATGATTACCCACGGAGACTTTCCCACTGTGGAACGTGGATTTTGAAATATAGCATGGATTTAGAACACTTAAGTTGTTTGCTGTAGTAGGGGTAGGATTTATAATGTGGTAGGATTTATAATGGCAAAAGACTATAACTAATTTAGATGTCTTACACTCATTTGTAACTTCCACTCAGGAGAATATCAACATAATTGCAAAAACTTGAGAACAAAAAAAAAATGCATGATGTAAAATTTTTGTCACAATTGTATATGTTGCTGTAGATTTGTGGGCCGGGTGCAGTGGCCCAGCACTTTGGGAGGCTGAGACAGGTGGATCACCTGAGGTCGGGAGTTCAAGACCAGCCTGGCCAATATGGTAAAACCCCGTCTCTATTAAAAATACTAAAATTAGCTGGGCATGGCAGCGCACACCTGTAGTCCCAGCTACTCAGGAGGCTGGGCAGAAGAATCGCTTGAACTTAGGAAGCAGAGGTTGCAGTGAGCCAAGATTGTGCCACTGCTTCCAGCCTGGGCAACAGATTGAGACTCTGAAAAAACAAGAAGAAAAAAAAAACATAGATTTGTGATGCAGAGTCTGAAAGGAATTTTTTTTAAAGTGAATGAGCTTAGGCTGGGCTTGGTGGCTCACGCCTGTAATCCCAGCACTGTGGGAAGGCGAGGCAGGCAGATCACGAGGTCAAGAGATTGAGACAATCCTGGCCAACATGGTGAAACCCTGTCTCTACTAAAAATACAAAAATTAGCTGGGCATGGTGGCACATGCCTGTAATCTCAGCTACTCAGGAGGCTGAGGCAGGAGAATCTCTTGACCCTGGGAGGCAGAGGTTGCAGTAAGCCAAGATTGCACCACTGCACTCCAGCCTGGTGACAAAGTGAGACTCTGACTCAAAAAATAAATACATAAATAAAAATAAAAATAAGTGAATGAGCCTGATATTTTAGGGGTGGCAGGTATTGTAGGCGAATTTTTTCCTTCATTTGTATATCTTTTTAATAACTGTAATATTATATGACCTTTTCTCCTCTAGGCATTTACTGAAGCATTTGAAAGGGAACTAAGAAGACATAAAGTTCAAGAGAATATTGGACCTCTAGGGATACATAAGAAGGAGGAGGAAACAGTGGGTAAAAGTCTCCACTGTAATAAATGCCATTTGATCAGATGAGTGGGAAGTACAAAGATGATCTTTTTAAAGAAGAAGGGGCCAACAGGGCCTTTATTAGCTCTTTAGAAAAAGGCAGGATTTCATGTCATGATACAGGATTTTGGCTTATTAATAAGGCATTCAGGTTGCTAAAATATGACAAGACATGGTACCAGAGAAAACCAGTGTTTTCCCCCTACTTAAAATTTCCATCAGTTTTTAAGGGTTTCTTTGACTTAGCAGTTCACCAGGGGCTTGAAGTTTTCATTGCCTTTCAAACAAATGGTTACAGAAATTAAGTGAAATCATGGGGAAAATGCTTATGCTAAAATATTTATGAACAAAACAGGATAAGTACAGTATGGTTACGACTAAACATACTACAGTTAATTGCTTGAGAATTTTCTTAATCTACTTGGAAAAAGAGAAGTACATGGAGACATTAATAGTTTTTTTTTTTAAACATGAATAGTGGTCGTATTTAGGGTGTGGGACTCTGGTAACTGAAACTTGATAAAGAGTCAGTGCTTTTTCAAATTCCAAGGGATGCCAGAGGCCAAAAGATGCCTTTAACTTAGAGTAGATGAATATGAATATTAATCAGATTTTACAAATTTTAAGTAAGGTGGTTTGGCTGGGGAATAGCTGTTTTTGTCAATTTGTAATATTTAAGATAAATGTATGAAAGAACTATTAGACCTTTTTTTATTGTTTTATATCTGCTTCTAAGGAAAAAATATACACAGAAGAAGCTGTTCGTAAAGGAACTCCAGAATGTAGTCAGCCCTGGAAGATTTACTCTAGAAAAACCACAACTCAAAGTCCAAGAGGTGGCCTCCCAAAGCCAAATAAAGCAGTTCCAAGTAAGAACCACAGAATTGTCTTTTATGGAAAACTGACAGCCTTTGAAAGCGTGTGCAACATTCCGAGGACACAGCACTGAAAGCTAACATCCATCAGTTAGCTGAAGAAGGTTTTTTAATCACTGCCATGTGGCTGGTTTTCTATAGAGAGCTAAAACTCTTCAATAAGGAAGTATCTTAGGGAGGCCTATGTATTGGCACCCAAGGAATGCCAGGACTGCCAACTGCTGCTCCAACTTTAGCCTCATTTCCGTGTTTACTCTGGCTCCCTTTTTGTCTGTTTTTGGGGAGTTGGTAGAATGAAGGGGATGCTCCAAGGCAAGCCGATGGCCTGTCCATCTCCTGTATATATATATGTATTTTTTGGTTTGAAGACAGAGTTTGACTCTTGTTGCTCAGGCTGGAGTGCAATGGTGCAGTCTTGGCTTACTGCAGCCTCTGTCTCCTAAGTTGTAGCAATTCTCCTGCTTCAGCCTTCCTAAAGTAGCTAGCATTACAGGCGCCTGCCACCCCACCTGCCTAATTTTTGTATTTTTAGTAGAGATGGAGTTTTACCATGTTGGCCAGGCTGGTCTTGAACTCCTGACCTCAGGTGATCCACCTGCCCCAGCCTCCCAAAGTGCTGGGATTACAGGTGTGAGCCACCCTGCCCAGCCACCTCCTGTATATTGACCATGCCGATGGGTGTGAAGTCTTCTTATAAGGAAACAAAATCATGAGAAATGTCAGGCTTCCAGTTACACCCCAAAGACTGCTGGCCTCCCTACTATATCCTGCAGCTTCTTTACAGGATAGAAAAGACCAGAGACTTTTTCTTCTAAGCACTTGCCTACCAGGAATGTTGAGCAGTCTTCTGTTTTACCATATGTAAGGAAACTACACACATGCACTGAAGCAGCTGAGCAATTATGATGGACTTCCCAGGACCAGCATGGCATCAGTCAGAAGTATTGAGCTTATTTTTATCCTTACCAGTAGTTGACTTACTCCAATCAGAGAAAGAATGCAAATTGTTATAATAAGTACATTTAGAATTGTTCTTTTCAGGATTAAAACCGCATCACTTACATAAGCTTTGATTTACCAGGGATGTTGGATGACCGTTCTTGTCCGCAAGGCTCAGATTAAGAGCATTTTCTTTTACCTTGCAGTGAAAGTAAGTGAACACAGTCTCCTGCCCCTTATGCTGGAGCAGTTTCCATTTCTCTATGTTTCTGGCCCAACACTAAGCAAAATGTGGAAACAGCAAATTGCACAGGTTGAACAGCTTAAAAAAGAGGCATGTAGAGAAAATCGATCAAAGAAGAAACTCCAAGATGAAGTAAGTTACTGTCATCCTTAAGCATAGGAATTTAAGTCAGAAAAGAGAAGAGCTTATCCTTGAGAATTGAGTGACCAGCATTATTAACCTACTTGCCTTTGTGTCCCCCTTAAAGATAGAAGAAGCCTTAAGAAGGCATGACCTCCTTACTACCCTTATCAAGAAAGAATATGAACACAACAAGAGACTGGTATGTTGGGTGTTATGATTTTATTGTTATATTATTGCCTTTATTTGTGTTAGCTGGGCAACGGTCCCATAGACTCTTAACCTCTAACACCTGCATGTGGAATTTTGCCTAGGTCTTTAACCAAAATTGATAGCCCATGCCTGTAATCCCAGCACTTTGGGAAGCTTTGGTGAGAGGATCACTTGAGCGCAGCAGTTAGAGATCAGCCTCACCAACATAGTGGGACACTGTCTTAAAAACATATATATGGGCGTGGAAAAAATGAGCCTGGCATGGTGGAGTTTGCCTGTGGTCCCAGCTATGTGGGAGGCTGAGGTGGGAGGATCACTTGAGCCTCGGAGGGCAGCAGTGAGTTGTGATCTTGTTACTGCATTACAGCCTGGGTCCCAGAGTGAGACACTGTCTCAACAACAAAACACACACAAACCCAAAATGAGGCAAGGGGGAAAAACTAGGTACTTTTTATATGCAGTTTCATTTAGTCTTTTTAGTAATGTATTAGAGACGTTTTCTATGAAATGAAAACCCTGAAGCTTTGAGATATTAAGTAACTTGCTCTGGGTCTCACTGATAAGCAAGGGACACAGCTGAGATTTTAATCCAGTTCTGTCTGTGGAACCCCATAGACCCCTCCTCTAGGTCCCGGTTGGCTGAACTTATTGCTGTTTGCCCTCCCATCCTTCTCAGGTCCCAAGTAGAGAGCTGCGGGACTTAGCCTCCACTGTAATTTTGACTATGAATTGTACTTAGAGCATTATGAAGGGAGAGGACAGAGGTCAGAAACAGTCTGCCAAAGGAAGAGATTTTAAAATCTTTGCCTGAGTGTGGAGTAGAGAGAAGTCATAAGAACTGAAATACTAAACAGTTCCGGATACATGTCTCAGGAACTGCATGTGGTATTTTACTATGTGGGGAAAAAAAACACAAATATCTGAAAAACCTACCAAAGAGACTTTATGTACATGACCTCATTTCATCTTCACTCCTTTGTCAGATATTGTCTAATTTCCTTAGTTTTTGCCTAATTAAATACTCCTGACAACTCAAGCTCTGCTTGAAACTCTGGGTGTGCCATTTTCCTACTCCTTGTGAGCCGGCATCTGGGTCAGCTTTGTTAGCAGCCTTGCGGTGGCATGGGGAGATGAGCCCTCAGTTCCAGAGGAGTGCCAAGGATCCCTGCCACCCTCTGCCGTGGCGGGGGCTCTTTGGAGCTGCTCTTCAGATTGAGGTGATGAAGCTGTCCCACACACCTGGCTTATGTAAGCCTGAAGACATCGTGGTGGGGGAGTGGGGCAGTTGAGAATGTTGGAGTCTGCATTCCTCTTGTCCTTACCCCCTCTCTTCCATCCCCTTTCCCTTTCTTAGCAAGACTTCAAGGACTGCATTCAGAGACAGAGGTTGACCCAATCAAAGATAAAAGAAAACCGACAGCAAATTGTTCGTGCTCGAAAATACTACGATGATTATAGAGTTCAGCTGCGCGCAAAAATGATGAGGATGAGGACCCGGGGAAGAAATGGTAAGTCTGGCTTTTCTGTCCAGCCGTGTTAAGAAGGTGAACTTTGTAACCTTTCAGGACCACCTTCTTGGTTTGTGACTCTTGTCCACATTTGAATCCAGGATCTCAGTCGAAATCCTACAGTGCTGGCCCTGAGTTCAGCTTGGCCATGCTTCCTTTCCTTATTCCATTGTGCATTCCAGTCTGTTCTCATTCTTTGTGTCCCTTATCTTAATGTGAAGTCGTACTTCCTCCCCACTGCCTACACATCACAGGTACTTCTCCAGTAAAACTGCTTTAGAGGTTTGGGAACATGTTGTAAGAGAGAGGAATTTGAGGTATGATAACATGACTTCAGATTCCACATGAAATCAGGAATAGTGTCAAACAGCTGTGTTATCAGGGGTTTCCACAAGATATTTCTGTGTCATCTTAGTGAGGCTGAAATGATTAACCTTTTGTGATCCCAAGCTAGCAGTAACTTTTATCTGTAAAATATTTTAGTAATTATAGTTAACTAGATTAAATACTTGGAAATATTTCTAGAGGAAGGTATTTCTAAGGCTTTGAGGGAGAGGGTAAGTACTTGTCTAAGGTAATAGATAGCTCATGAATGCATTGCCATTAGAACCAGTTTTTCTATCTAGAAGTCACACTGATGAAAAGGAGGACAAGTGGGCATATGCGAGCCCTTTGAACAGTGTGTTTTCCAGTGGCCTACCAGATGATCACTCCCCGCTCCTCAGTTATGTACATGTGTAGGTGTGGCAGGTTTCTGCTCTGATGTTCTTTCTCTGTGTACAGTAAGTACTCTGAATGTACATGGCTGCTTGAGAATGCTTCTATGAAGGCTGTAAAGAATCTGTGATACATGAAAAGATAATGAACACCTTAGTCATTAGGGAGATACAAATCAGAACCACAGTGAGAGGTACCTCTCACACTCAATAGGATGGCTAAAATAAGGACAAGTTGGCAAGGCAAAGGGGAAACAACCCAAAGTATCCATCAATTGATGCATGGATAAACAGTGTGTATTCATTCCTACAGTACGATGTTACTTGGCAATAAAAAGGAATGAAGTATTCATACAGACTGCAGTATAGATAAATCTTGAAAATAGTTGGAGTATGGCCGGGCGTGGTGGCTCACGTCTGTAATCCAAGCACTTTGGAGGCCAAGGCGGGCGGATCACCTGAGGTCAGGAGTTCAAGACCAGCCTGACCAACATAGTGAAACCCTGTCTTTAAAAAATAATAATAAAAAAATTAAAAAATAAAAAAAAAGAAAATAGTTGGAGTATATAAAAAAAAAACAAGTATGAAAGACTACAAATTACATGATTGCATTTATAGGAAGTGTCGAGAATATGGACATCCATGGAGACAAAGTACACAGACTGGTGACTGTCAGAGGCTATGGACTGGGACAGGGAGTGACCGCTAGTCAGTATAGGGTTTTTTGGGGGGTGGTAAAAATGTTCTGTAGTTAGTGGTGATGTTTGCACAATTGACTATAATAAAATATACTGAATTATTTATTTTAAAAGGGTGAGGCTGGGCGCAGTGGCTCACGCCTGTAATCTCAGCACTTTGGGAGGCTGAGGTACAAGGATTGCCTGGGACCAGCCTGGGCAATATAGTCAGACCTCATCTCTACAAAAAATTAAAAGTTTAGCCAGGCATGGTGGCATATGCCTGTAGTCCCAGCTACTCGGGCACCCCGGGGGGAGAAGTGCTTGAGCCTGAAGGTCAAGGCTGCAGTGAGCTATGACTGCACCCCTACGCCCCAGCCTGGCTGACAGAGCACTAATACCCTGTCTCAACAGAAGGAGGTAAATTTTATGATACATGAATAATATCTGAATAAAACTAATATTTAAAAAAACCTTTGTGAAATACAATCAGTATATATTGCTAGTGAGGCAAAATGATTATACTCCTCAGTGAGAGCTCAGCGTGACTTTGTTTTTATGATTAAATAACTGACAGATATTTAAGAAACTGTTTGAAGAGGGTTTAAACATTCAGAAGCAAAGATTACGAGACCTAAGAAACTATGCCAAAGAAAAGCGAGATGAACAAAGGAGACGCCACCAGGATGAACTGGACTCCATGGAGAACTACTATAAAGACCAGGTGGGCTCCTGTCACTTGCTTATGCTATTGTGCTTAGTCCTGATCACTTGTCCTTGTGGCAAAACTTGCTTAGTCTGTTGACAGTAAACCTCCATGTGTTAACAAAAGTTTGCACTCTACAGATTAGAGGACCCCATTTTCTTTTTTTTTTTTTTTTTTTGAAGTTCTGGGTACATTTGCAGAACGTGCAGTTTTGTTACATAGGTATACATGTGCCATGGTGGTTTGCTGCATCTATCCCACCGTCATCTACATTAGGTATTTCTCCTAATTCTATAATCCCCCTACCCCCTGCTATTCCTCCTCTAAACCTCCCCACCCCGCAACAGGCCCCGGTGTGTGATGTTCCCCTCCCAGTGTCCATGTGTTCTCATTGTTCAACACCTACTTTAAGTGAGAATATGCGGTATTTGGTTTTCTGTTCTTTTGTCAGTTTGCTAAGAATAGTAGTTTCCAGCTTCATCCATGTCCCTGCAAAGGACATGAATGCATCCTTTTTTATGGCTGCATAGTATTCCATGGTGTATATGTGCCACACTTTCTTTATCCAGTCTATCATTGATGGGCATTTGGATTGGTTCCAAGTCTTTGCTATTGTAAACAGTGCCGCAGTAAACATACATGTGCATTGTCTTTATAATAGAATGATTTGTAATTCTTTACACTCCCACCAACAGTGTAAAAGGGTTCCTGTTTGTCCACATTCTCTCCAGCATCTGTTGCCTCCTGATTTTTTAATGATCGCAGTTCTAACTGGCATGAGATGGTATCTCAATGTGGTTTTGATTTGCATTTCTCTAATGACTAGTGATGATGATGAGCTTTTCTTCATGTTTGTGGGCTACATAAATGTCTTCTTTTGAAAAGTGTTTATTCATATCCTTCACCCACTTTTTGATGGGGTTGTCTTTTTATTTTTGTTTGTATTTTTAGTAGAGATGGGGTTTCACTATGCTAGCCAGGCTGGTCTTGAACTCTTGACCTCAGGTGATCCGCCCACCTCCCAAAGTGCTGGGATTACAGGCATGAACCACTGTGCCTGGCATGTTTGTTTTTTTCTTACAAATTTTTTTAAGCTCTTTGTAGATTCTGGATATTAGCCCTTTGTCAGATGGGTAGATTGCAAAACTTTTGCCATTCTGTTGGTTGCTGGTTCATTCTAATGATAATTTGCTGTGCAGAAGCTCTTAAGTTCAATTAGATCTCATTTGTCTATTTTGGCTTTTTGTTGCCATTGCTTTTGGTGTTTAGTCATGAAATCCTTGCCTATACCTGTGTCCTGAATGGTATCGCCTATGTTTTCTTCTAGGGTTTTTGTGGTGTTAGGTCTTATGTTTAAATCTTTAATCCATCTGGAGTTAATTTTTCTATCAGGTGTAAGAAAGGGATTTAGTTTCTGCTTTCTGCATGTTGCTAGCCAGTTTTCCCAACACCATTTATTAAATAGGGAATTCTTTCCCCATTGCTTGTTTTGTCAGGTTTGGCAAAGATCAGATGGTTGTAGATGGGTGGGGTTATTTCTGAGGCCTCTATTCTGTTCCATCAGTCTATATCTCTGTTTTGGTACCAGTACCATGCTACTATGCTGTTTTGATTACTGTAGCATTGTAGTATAGTTTGAAGTCAGGAAGCATGGTGCCTCTAGCTTTTTTTTTTGCTTAGGTTTGTCTTGGTTATACGGGCTCTTTTTTGGTTCCATGTGAAGTTTAAGGTGGTTTTTTCCAATTCCTTGAAAGTCAATGGTAACTTTATGGGGAGAACACTGAATCTGTAAATTACTTTGGTCAGTATGGCCATTTTCACGATATTGATTCTTCCTAACCATGGGCATGAAATGTTTTTCCATCTGCGTCCTCTCTTATTTCCTTGAGCAGTGGGTTTGTAGTTCTCCTTGAAGAGGTCCTTTACATCCCTTGTTGTATTCCTAGTTATTTTATTCTCTTTGTAGCATGATTTGGCTGTTTGTCTGTTACTGGTATATAGGAATGCTTATGATTTTTGCACATTGATTTTGTATTCTGAGACTTTGCTGAAGTTGCTGATCAGCTTAAGGAGATTTTGGGCTGAGTTGATGGAGTCTTCTAATTATACAGTCATGTTGTCTGCAAATAGAGACAATTTGACTTCCTCTTTTCTTAACTGAATACCTTTATTTCTTTTTCTTGCCTGATTGCCCTGGCCAGAACTTCCAATACTATGTTGAATATGAGTGGTGAGAGAGGGCATCCTTGTCTTGTGCCAGTTTTCAAAGGGAATGCTTCCAGTTTTTGCCCATTCAGTATGATACTGGCTGTGAGTTTGTCATAAATAGCTCTCACTATTTTGAGATACGTTCCATTGACACCTAGTTTATTGAGAGTTTTTAGCATAAAGGGCTGTTGAATTTTGTCGAAGGCCTTCTCTGCATCTGTTGAGATAATTATGCGGGTTTTGTCTTTGGTTCTGTTTATGTGATGGCTTATGTTTCTAGATTTTCGTTATGTTGAATCAGCATTGCATCCCAGGGATAAAGCTGACTTGATCAGATGGATAAGCTTTTTGACATGCTGTTGGATTCAGTTAGCCAATATTTTATTGAGGATTTTCGCATCAGTGTTCATCATGGATGTTGGCCGGAAATTTCTTTTTTAATTGTGTCTCTACCAGGTTTTGGTATCAGGATGATGTTAGTCTCATAAAATGAGTTAGGGAGGATTCCCCTCTTTTTGTATTGCTTGGAATAGTTTCAGAAGAAATGGTACCAGCTGTTCTTTGTACCTCTGGTAGAATTCAGCTGTGAACCCATCTGGTCCTGGACTTTGGTTGGTAGGCTGCTGCCTCAATTTCACACCTTGTTATTGGTCTGTTCAGGGATTCAACTTCTTCCGGGTTTAGTCTTGGGAGGGTGTAAATGTCCAGGAATGTGTCCATTTCTTCTAGATTTACTGGTTTATTTGCATAGAGTTGTTTGTAGTAATCTCTGATGGTGGTATTTCTGTGGGATTGATATCCCCTTTATCATTTTTTATTGCATCTATTCATTACTTCTCTCTTTTGTTTTTATTAGTCTGGCTAGCAGTCTATTGTGTTGGTCTTTTCGAAAAACCAGCTCCTGGATTTACTGATTATTTTAAGGTTTTTTTGTGTCTCTGTCTCCTTCAGTTCTGCTCTGATCTTAGTTATTTCTCATCTGCTAGCTTTTGAATTTGATCCTGCTCCTCTAGTTCTTTTAACCGTGACATTAGGTGTTGATTTTAGATCTTTCCTCGCTTTTCTTGTTGGCATTTAGTGCTGTAAATTTCCCTCTAGACACTGCTTTAAATGTGTCCCCCAGAGATTCTGGTACGTTGTATCTTCGTTTTCATTGGTTTCGAAGAACATCTTTATATCTGTCTTCATTATCTATCCAGTAGTCACTGAGGAGCAGGTTGTTCAGTTTCCATGGAGTTGTGCAGTTTTGAGTGAGTTTCTTAATCCTGAGTTCTAATTTGATTACACTATGGTCTGAGAGACTGTTATGATTTCCATTCTTTTCATTTGCTAAAGAGTGACTTACTTCCAATTATGTGGTCAATTTTAGAGTAAGTGCTATGTGATGCTGAGAAGAATATATAGTCTGTGGATTTGGGGTGGAGAGTTCCATAGATGTCTTTAGGTCTGCTTGATCTAGATCGGAGTTCAAGTCCTGGACATCCTTGTTAATTTTGTCTCGTTGATCTGTCTAATACTGACAGTGGCGTGTTAAAGTTTCCCCACTGTTACTGTGTGGGAGTCTAAATCTCTTTGTAGGTCATTAAGAACTTGCTGTATGTGGGTGCTCCTGTGTTGGGTGCATACATAGGATAGTTAGCTCTTCTTGTTGCATTGATCTCTTTACCATTATGTAATGCCCCTATTTGTCTCTTTTGATCTTTGTTGGTTTAAAGTCTGTTTTATCAAAGACTAGGATTGCAACCCCCTGCTTTTTTTTTTGCTCTCATTTGCTTGGTAAATCTTCCTCCATCCCTTTATTTTGAGCCTTATGTATGTCTTTGCACATGGGATGGGTCTTCACTCTTTATCCAATTTGCCAGTCTTTTGATTGGGGCATTTAGCCCATTTACATTTAAGGTTAATATTGTTATCTGTGAATTTGATCCTGCCATTTTGATGCTAGCTGGTTGTTTTGCCCATTAGTTGATGCAGTTTCTTCATAGTGTCAATGGTCTTTACAGTTTTTGCAGTGGCTGGTACTGGTTGTTCCTTTCCATGTTTACTGTTTCCTTCAGGAGCTCTTAAAAGGCAGGCCTGGTGGTGACAAAATCTGTCAGCAGTTGCTTGTCCGTAAAGGATTTTATTTCTCCTTCACATATGAAGCTCAGTTTAGCTGGATATGAAATTCTGGGTTGAAAATTATTTTCTTTAAGGATGTTGAATATTGCCCCCACTTTCTTCTGGCTTGTAGGGTTTCTGCCCAGAGATCCACTGTGAGCCTGATGGGCTTCCTTTTGTGGGTGACCTGACCTTTCTCTCTGGCTGTCCTTAGCATTTTTTCCTTCATTTCAACCCTGGTGAATCTGATGATTATGTGCCTTGGGGTTGCTCTTCTCTAGGAATATCTTTGTGGTGGCCTATGTATTTCCTGAATTTGCATGTTGGCCTGCCTTGCTAGGTTGGGGAAGTTCTCCTGGGTAATATCCTGAAGAGTGTTTTCCAGCTTGGATTCATTCTTCCTGTCACATTCAGGTACCCTCATCAAACGTAGATTTGGTCTTTTCACATAATCCCATATTTCTTGGAGGCTTTGTTCATTTCTTTTCACTTTTTCTCTAATCTTGCCTTCTTGCTTTATTTCATTGAGTTCATCTTCAGTCTCTGATATCCTTTCTTCTGCTTGATCCATTTGGCTATTGAAACTTGTGTATGCTGTGTTTTTCAGCTCCATCAAGTTGTTTATGTTCTCTATGCTGGTTATTCTAGTTAGCATTTCATCTAACCTTTTTTCAGGGTTCTTAGTTTCCTTGCATTGGGTTAGAACATGCTCCTTTAAGCTCAGAGAAGTTTGTTATTACCCAGTTTCAGAAGCCTGCTTCTGTCAATTCGTCAAACTCATTCTCCATCCAGTTTGTTCCCTTGCTCGTGAGGAGTTGTGATTCCCTTGGAGGAGAAGAGACGTTCTGGTTTTTGGTGATTTCAGCGTTTTTGCGCTGGTTTCTTCACATCTCTGTGGATTTGTCTACTTTTAGTCTTTGAAGTTGTTGACTTTTGGATGGGGTCTCTGAGTGGACATCCTTCCTGTTGAAGCTATTTCTTTCTGTTAGTTCTCCTTCTAACAAACAGGCCCCTCTGCTGCAGGTCTGCTGTAGGTCCACTCCAGACCCTGCTTGCCTGGGAATCACCTGCGTGACCTGTAGAACAGCAGAGATTGCTGCCTGTTCCTTCCTCTGGTAGCTTCGTCCCAGAAGGGTACCTGCGAGCTGTCAGCCAGAGCTCTACTGTATGAGTGACTCCCAGTCAGGATAAACGGGGGTCAGAGAGCCACTTGAGGAGGCAGTCTGTCCCACAGCTGAAGTGCTATGCTGGGAGATCTGCCGTGGGCTCCACCCAATTGCTGTGTAAACTTTCCTGGGACTTTGTTTACACAGGCAAAGTTTAAAACTGCCTACCCAAGCCTCAGCAAATGGTGGATGCACCTCCCCCCATGGAGCTCATATGTCCCAGGTTGAGCTCCAACTGCTGTGCTGGCTGCAAGAATTTCAGGCCAGTGGATCTTAGCTTGCTGGTCTTTGTGGGGGTGGGACCCGCCAAGCCAGATCACTCGGCTCCCTGACTTCAGCCCCCTTTTTTTACAGAGAAATGAATGGTTCTGTCTTGCTGGCATTCCAGGTGCCACTGGCGTATGAGACCCAAAAAAAAAAAAAAAAAAATGCTGCAGCTAAAACGACTGCCCAGTTTAGTGCTGGAAACCCGGGGTGCTGGTGTTGTAGGCACCAGAGGGAATCTCCTGCTCTGCGGGTTGTGAAGACCATGGGAAAAGCACAGTATCTGAGCCAGAGTGTCAGAGTGTCTGGAAAAATCCGTAATAGCTTCCCCTGGTTAGGAGAGGGAGTTCTCCGGCCCCTTGTGCTTCTCAGGCGAGGTGATACCCCACCCTGGTTCAGCTTGTCCTCCTCAGGCTGCACCCACTGTCTGATCAGTCCCAATGAGATGCACCTGGTACCTCAGTTGGTAATGTGGAGATCACTCACCTTCTGGCTTGCTCTCACTGGGAACTGTGGACTGTAGCTGTTCCTATTTAGCCATCTTGGCGGAAGTCTTTTTTTTTTTGAGATGGAGTCTTATTCTGTCAGTTACCAGGCTGGAGTGCAGTGGTGCAGTCTCGGCTCACTGCAACCTCTGCCTCCTGGGTTCAAGCGATTCTCCTGCCCAGCCTCCCAAGTAGCATCTCCTGACCTTGTGATCCACCTGCCTCGGCCTCCCAAAGTGCTAGGATTACAGGCGTGAGCCACCACGCCCGGCTGGACCCCATTTTAAAGATTGAAATTTAAGATCAAATAATACTTGACCACAGAACAGTATATTGCCCTATTCCCATTAAAACAATTTTAAACTTACGAACATTAAAAAGTGTTACATTTGGACTGCAAACAAACATTAAATGTAAGATTTGACTTTCTTCTTCCTTATCAACAGTTTTCATTGCTGGCAGAAGCCATATCACAGGAACATCAAGAACTTAAAGCCAGAGAGAAATCTCAGGCCCAGGTAATAATTAACAAGATAGAAGTCAAGTCAGGCGCTGCGTGGCAACTGTTTCTGTCAACAAGGGACCTCAGACATTGGTGGTTGGAAGCAGTAGGCTACACCATACAGCCCAGGTGTGCAGTGACTGTACCACCACCTAGGTTTGTGTAAGCACACTGACATTTCGCACAGTAACGAAATCACTTAATGATGCATTTCTTGGAACATACCTGCATTGTTAAGTGACACATGACAATTTGCATTTTTAGGAAGTAGAAAACAAATGTATTATGCCTTTAAAGGGAATGGAGAGAAGACAAATAAGGAAATCCATCTATGACCCAAGACATTTTTATCCTATGATTTTAACTTTAGTTAGTTAGGTCTCTGTGGGAGCTGCTGCTACACTGTTAAAATTTTTGGAGGAGTTTGATTAGCTGGAAGATGGAGAGGGAACAACAGTAGATGAGGGCCTGGATAAGTGCTGTGAACAGCGGGATGACATGCCTTCTCTTTCAGACTTTACATAAGGTGAAGAGGGGAGCTGAGATCTAAGATGGAGAAGGAAATTCAGCAACTGCAGGACATGATAACACAGAATGACGATGATGTTTTCTTCCGTGAACTGGAAGCTGAGCGCTTCAGATCTCGGCTTCAGCTGGCTTCCTTTCAGTACAGTAAAAGTCCCTCGCTATGAGGCAAGACATGCTCATAGGTGAGGGTTCCAGAGGCCTTTCCCAGGACAGAGCTAGAATTGACCCAGTAAACAGTCTAAGCCAGAAAAAAATCATTTTCAAATGCTTTATCTATATTTTCATTCCAGTACTTATGATTTTTTAAATAAAAATTATTTTCTAAAACCTTACTGCTTTTGAATTTATGACCTAACATCTGAAAGGGGGTAATCTTCATTTGTGCTAAAGTAATTAACAAGCCTTGTTTGAGCAGCCAACTCCTGAAGCCTGTTGCTTTAAGGCAACAAAAATAAAGAATTTAGAATTATTAGCACTTGAGGACAAAAAATACATATTTGAATCATTAATTAGAAAAGAAAGGTGGGTGGTTATCAGAGGTGGGCCTTGGAGAACGTTGACAGTACTGTATATGTGTAGGTTTTTTTTTTGTTTTGTTTTGTTTTGTTTTTTTTTGAGATAGAGTCTCACTGTGTTGCCCAGGCTGGAGTGCAGTGGCACAATCTTGCCTCACTGCAGCCTCCGCCTCCCTGGTTCAAGCGATTCTCCTGCCTCAGCCTCCTGAGTAGCTGGGATTACAGGCATACACCACCATGCCCAGCTAATTTCATATTTTTAGTAGAGACGCAGTTTCACCATGTTAGCCAGGCTGGTCTCGAACTCCCGACCTCAGCTGATCTGCCTGCCTCGGCCTCCCAAAGTGCTGGGATTACAGGCATGAGCCACCGCGCCTGGCATAGGCTTTTCATAACATGGCTGGAAGATGAGAATGTGCAATATGGCAGTCAGATGCAGTGGCATGTGGTGGCTCTTTGCCAGCACTTCAGGAGGCCAAGACAGACAAATCACGAGGTCAGGAGATCAAGACCATCGTGGCCAACATGGTGAAACCCCAGCTCTACAAAAAATACAAAAATTAGCTGAGTGTGGTGGCACATGCATGTAATCCCAGCTGCTCGGGAGGCTGAGGCAGGAGAATCGCTTTAACCAGGGAGTTGGGAGGTTACAGTGAGCTGAGATCGTGCCACTGCACTCCAGCCTGGCGACAGAGTGAGACTCCATCTCAAAAAAAAAAAAAATCTGGTCTGTCTAGTTTGCTACAAGTGCTAACATAGCAATGTTACACTTTTCCTAAGTAATTACCTCCTCTATCCTGTTACTAGGATCTTGTTCTGTTGTATATATCCTATTGTATATACATATGTCATAAATATATGGGATATAAAATACAAATCAATACAGTTGGAACATGGTTAACCTTCATTACAATGGAGGGACACTTTTCAGGTTAAACTTCCGATCATTAGTCAAACTTTTGGATAATTTGTAGACTATAATACTAGAAAAATTAAAAACTGTTCTTGAGACAGGGTCTCAGTCTATTGCCCAGATTGGAGTACAGTGGCACAATCATGGCTCACTACAGCTTAGGTCTCCAGGGCTGAAATGATCCCCCCCATCTCAGCCCCACCTCCAATAGCTGGGACCATCAGGCACATGCCACTAGGTCCAGGTGGTTTCTGTATTGTTTATAGAGATGGGGTTTAGCCATGTTGCCCAGGATGGTCTCAAGCTAGGCTCCAGAGATTCACCTGCCTCAGCTTCCCAAAGTGCTAGGATTACAGGTGCAAGCCACAGCAGGCCTAAAAATCTTTTTTTTTTTTTTTTGCCCAGGCTGGAGTGCAGTGGTGTGATCTCAGCTCACTTCAACCTCCACCTCCCAGGTTCGAGTGATTCTCCTGCCTCAGCCTCCCAAGTAGCTGGGATTACTGGCACACACCACCACGCCTGGCTAATTTTTGTATTTTTAGTAGAGGCAGGGTTTTACCATGTTGGCCAGGCTGGTCTCGAACTCCTGACCTTGTAATCCACCCACCTCAGCCTCCCAGAGTGCTGGGATTACAGGCAGGAGCCACTGCGCCTGGCCAAAAATCTTATTAATGTACTAAAACTTTACAAATTTTAAATAAAACTAGTCAACAGCACTGAGGGACAAAGCAAAACAAACAGAAAAATTTCAAGAGAATATAAAAGAACAGCATGCTCACCTTTTGGACTTTTTAATACACTGCGACTACTTACACATTTCCCAGGTGTTCCTTCTGTTGTATCCTGTGCTGTGTAGAGATTTACATAGACCATATTCATTCCTTTTCCATCCATGGAGTTAGCTGGACTTTAGTAACTATAAACCTTAAAATCCATGGCTTCTAGAAAAATTTTGAGAATTTTACTGCACAATATACCAAGGTAGGGCTGGCAAATAAGAGCCCCTATCATAGCCCTGCCCTCCAGAGCAGAGATGGTATTATAACAAAGATGGTCGCAGACTGATGACAGGACCAAGACCCTCTTCCCCACTAACCCCTGACCACCCTCAGAAATCCACATATGCATAGCCCCCAACAGCTACTACCAACTGAGCAGTCACCACACCGGAGAAAACGGGCACCTTCCATGCTCTGCCTGGAGACAGGAGGCCTGAGCTCTGCAACATTACAGAGGCATCAACTAAGAATGGCATGTGTTCTTCATTTTGTGACTCATGTCACCCTCCATAGAGCCAATCATGAATGTTTTCAAAACAATTAATTACAAACTCAGTATTCTTTAAAAATGTTGATGCTGTGACAGTGCAAACAGCATTGATTTTATTGCTCGACTTCGGCATGGGCACATACATAGTTAATTTTTAAAAACCATTTATACAGATGTTATTGATAAAGCTCATGTAACAAATGAGTGAAAATACAAACGATATCAAAGCTAAAACACTCTGTAATAAATACAAATACAATGAAAATGATAAAACTTTGTTTTTAAAGTCAGTTTGAGAGAAGGAAGAATATTACATAAAGTGAACTAATTACATCTAGAAATAAAATAACCCAGCATTTGGAACAATCATCATCCTAACATAATGTTAAATACCACAAATGGCACCCGTTGACTGTACGCTTAGAGACAAGCAGAAGGAGCTGCTCTACCAAGCTAAGGATGGCTAGAACACCCTCTCACTCCCGACAGTGCATCTGTCCAATGCACTGGAAGTTCAAAGCCCAGATTTAGTGTTGTAAAGTGAATTACATTGTATTCGAAAGAAAAGAATCTTGTGCTCCAGACTGTAAATACATGAAAGAAAAAAGGCTTGGTAAAAACCCATTCGGGGCAACAAACTATGTGCAAAACAAAATGTACACTATACACAGCACTATTTAAAACCTACACCAAGATACAAGGCCCTCAGAGACAAAACTCACCTCTCTGTACTGCCTAAGAGCTCTACAAAGTAATCTCTGTTCATAACTAGGCATTCATGATGGAAAGGCAAGAGTAGGAAAACAGATACCACATATCTAAAATAATAATACAGCTAGAAGGAAGAGAAGAAAAAGCCAGTTAAGAGGGACATGGAAATAAATATTCACATTAAACATGAGGTGCAAGTCCATGGGTCAATGACACATAGGGGGGTTTTTGCTTAGCACCTATTTGGAAGTAATCGGGTAATGTAACTTTGAAATGGAAATTAAATCATGTTTTCATATGTGTTGGTGATACCACAGACTGTTATAGAGAGTAATTTAGTTTTTTTGAAATGGAGTCTTGCTTTGTCACCCAGGCTGGAGTGCAGTGGTGCAATCTCGGCTCACTGCAAGCTCTGCCTGCAGGATTCAAGCAGTTCTCCTGCCTCAGCCGCCCAAGGAGCTGGGACTACAGGAGTGCGCCACCACGCCCAGCTAATTTTGTGTTTTTAGTAGAGATGGGGCTTCACCATGTTGGCCAGGCTGGTCTTGAACTCCTGACCCTCAGGCGATCAACCCGCCTTAGCCTCCCAGAATGCTGAGATTACAGGCTTGAGCCACCGAGCCCGGCCAATTTTTTTTTTTTAAAACTCTATTAAATCATTAGTATAAAGTTAAAAAGGCACTCAAAAAGCAATGGTATTTGCCTGCTTTATAAAATTGTATATTAAAATAAGTGATAGTAGCATTTCATTATTACTGCATCCCTGTCAGTTATGATATCTACAAAGTATCCATTATGTACTTATTTTTTACTGAAATATTTTAGAAGTAGGCACAATTATAAACTGTACTAGTGCTTTAATATAAAAGCAAGATGGGCCTGCAACCAATAAGGTACTAGCATGACAGCTGAAAATTACTGATTATCAAAGAACATAGACATTACTTCCATACATTTCAAAATGTTCTTCAGTACTCAGAATGCAATGTAGAAAAACCAAATTGAGAGGAAAAAGGTAGGCATAAGCATATTACCACTGCACAGTTATAACTATGACTAGCTTACTTGTGACAGCTGATTTGGCCAAATGAAACACATTGAAATACTTTACTACAGAAGTAGTTCTCGACTTTTTTAAAGCAGCAAAATCTCCACTTCTTTTATCCCACCCATTCCTCCCCGCTCTGCTGCACCCCATGAAAGCTTACTTGAAATTTCAATATATAAAAGAGAAAAACGAACTGTTCTGGGTAAAGGGCTGGGGATATGGAGCCTGAGGCCCTTGCTCGAATACCAGCTAGGCCTGCTCCCTTGCTCCCTCTCTCTGCCCCTCTTCTCTGCAACCATCACTCCTGAGGCACCCCCTGAGGAACCCTTTGGCTTCAAGAACACAGACTGAAACCCACTCAATCACAGAACACAGAAGACCAATTTACTTGATAACTTTAAATTCTGCAGCTTAATTATCTCATTAAAAATGTGCTTATTTCTTCACCTGGAAAAAAGAAAAAAAGTTTGCTTATTTCACATCAATTTTGTAAAAAAACCCCAAATAGAGCATATTTTTGATGGTTGAATTTAAAAATCCACCTGTGATTTCATATTCTTTCACTCCCTCACCCCTGAGTTTTGGTTGCTTCTGGATCATACAACATGCCACACACCTTGAAAGCTAAATCTGGACATTTCAAAATCAGATGCAGATCTTCAACACCAAGGGAAGTGGGATTCCCTTACTTCCAAAATGAGCTCTTCAGTTTCAAAGTAATTTGTATCATAGAGTTAGAATCACATCCCCGTACTACCGCCCCCTCAACCCCACTTCATTCTGTTAGGTAAAAGCAGGATTTTCTCATCGTATTAATTATCTTTAGAGCAAAATTCTTCCTTTTTCATAATTTTAGCCAATTAAAATTATGAGGAGTTAACACTTTAGGATGTTTTGTTAATGGAAACTTACACTGTAATTAAAATCCAATATAAATTAGGTGCACTTGTCAGAGGCTTTGGTTTACAGAAATAGTATATATAAAGATAAGCTGACCCAGCAAAATAATGAAAATCCCATGCCATCCACATGCTCTGAGAAGCTATAAAAATGCAGTATTTTAAGATTAAAAGTAAGTCCAAAATACCTAATCATATCGATTCAAGATAAAAACATTAGGGCTTTTTTAAGAGTCTCTTAAAAACGGGGAGCCCCTAAACACATTTTATTGTAGCAAATAAATGACTAAGTTTAGACTAAATGGCTGCATTAGGAATTTGACAACCAAAATTATATAGCTGTATTTCAGGAAATTCATTCTTGAAAATTGTAAAAAAGACCCACTTACACTAGGTTGGAACATATAATGCAAAATATAATGCTCTGCTATAGAAAAACACAAACACGTAAAATGGCTTAATTTCTTAAAGATGATTCTTTTAGCCAATTGTTTACAAAGGTAGAATAATTGAAAATAATTTTATTTTTTTACAAAGAGCAAGTACAGGAGCTATTCAAAATCATGTATTCAATCAAAATGAAATGTGACTTGTACCGACTGCTGAAGTTGTCTTGATGTTTGAGAGACTTGAAATCTGAAGCGATTTGAATAGATTACCTATTATAAAAATAGTAGTAGTCTTTAAGTGTAGAATACTGCCTAACTCTGGAAATGTAGGAAAAGTCAGCATTCTTTAGGTTTCAAGATATTAAGTTTAAATAGCAGCTGAATGTGGCCTCATGGCAAAGCATAAAGACCTTTTTTCCTTGAAAAGGAATTTCAAAATTGTCCTTTCCCCTCACAGTGTCCTAGAATTTTAAAAATTGGGGGGGGGGGGGGGGGGGGGTGGGGGGGGGGGGGGCGTTTTCCTGTATTTCAGCATTCTTTGAAATTCTGCTGAAAGGAGGCTGTCAGTCAGGGTTGTATAAATAGAGTCCTGGGTAAATCCTTGAAGCTCATCATTCCACAGCAAATCCACATGTTTCTTCAATGGCTGTTAGCAGCTTTTCATAGAGCTTTTCATAGCTTTCATAGGGCGGAATGTCTATTCGATTAAAGCTGTGAATAAGCAAATCAAATTTTATACAGTTCATTCAAAGTAAGTAAACTGGCCTAGTAAGTGTATACCAACATAGCCATATCACTCTGTGTTACACAGAAAACTAAAAAGTTGTATTTCTCTAGCAATCATGTTCACTTTTAATGATATAAAAAAGAAAAAAAAAGTTGTTATTTCTCTAAAACAGAGATGACCACTTTTGGGTTTTCCTACCAATTTGCAAATAATCTTAACTTTTAAGTCACTTAAACAAGTTATCATTCCTCTTAAAGGCCCATTTACTAGTAAGTACAATAAATAAAAAGTCAAATCTGTTTCGAACTAACACCTATGGTACACGGAATGGGGAATAATTAAGCTACAAAAATACCTTACCAGGTGTGGGCTTTCGGCAGGTTGTTAGTGCAGGCATCAATCTGGTGTATGGTGAAGAGTCTCGGGCCTGCAGCACCTGAAAATGAAGGAAACTGGGTCAAATCACTGCAGGTGCATGCATTAGTCTCCAAAAATCTTAGAAAAAACTGGTACATAAACCACAGGGTGTAGGTATAGAGGAATGCTGATACATTTATACTACCAGAGGGCAACAGGAAAAGAATCTGGGTTTTGAAAGCCAGAATTAATCTTAGACAAGGCTTAGATTCCTTAATATATTAGCATTTCCATTTGAGAAAAGGTTCAGGATTGAAATCCCTTTCCCAATTTCTATCTTTCATAGAAAATCATTACCCCAAAAGCTTGAGAAGAAAAGTAATCAGGCAAATCCAAGGTAAAATACATACGCACACATTCAAAAAGATGAGGAACCTAAATGCAAATTTAGACTTCATGACTCAAAATGGGCTGAGAGCAAAAGAGCCATCTACAGAATCCACTTCAGTTTGCACAGACACCCCATACGACTATATGTAGCAGAAATATAACTTCACTTTCTGCATCTAGGCAGTATGATGATGAGGAGCTCTCCTTACAGAGAAGGGCAGCACAACTGAAAGCAGGCTCTCCTCAGGGATTTCAGCGCATGCGCTGTGGGCAGCACTGTCCAATTATGTACCAGTCTCGCTTTGGATGTCCTTACTCATCACCAGCAGCTTTGAAAAGGAAGTGCTTTAGAGGTAAAGGAAGCAACTGCCACCCAGTGAAGTGCCACATTCATTAGCAATATTACCAACTCATCCCAAAGTTAACCAGCTATTCCATGGAAAACCATTCTTTAAAAAGGAATATGGTTGTAAACAACTGGTCCGATGCCATGCAGTAACCGATGCCACACTCTGACCGAAAACATGGTTTCCATGACTCATGCTGCAAAGAATGAAAAAGTAGAGGGGGAGAGGCATCCCAGGCCGGTAAAGGTTTCACCAGTTCGAGATGTGAACATGGAAGTGAGTAACTTCCCCTACAGAAATGTGCAACAGAATTAAAGTAAGGTGACCAGAAACAAAAGGCAGAGCATCATCACGAATGGTCTCTAGGATGCGGCACTCACTACAATCAGAGAAGCCCGCAGAAAAGACTCTTGGGAGAGGAACAAGAGAAAGGAAGGAGAAGAAGGTATCACAATGTGAGAGTCATAGGTAAGAAGTGAAAAGAGAATTTCTAAGCACATGGTTTACAAAATATCTACACAGACCCAACACTGACAGTCCCACCCCCAGCCCTTGGCCCACCTGACACCCCAGCTTGCCTGTCCCTCAGGCTGTTACCTTGTAATGCTTTGAAGCCCTGCAGAGGCACTCGAGAGGATCCTGTTACAAACTGAAGCAACCGTGCTCGTCGCTCTTCATCAAAAAACTCCACAGCTTTCCAGAACCATTTGACAATGTTGCTATCTGGTGTACAGTGTTTTAACCGGGTGTTTATCTTCCAGTCATTAACATCTATCTTTCCAAGTCCACAAATAATGAGCTGTAAAAATAGTACACAGCAATGAACCTGTGGAAACCATAGCCAGGCCAAAAATTACTCAAAAGAGAAATTTAGATTTGTACTGCTGGCTCCCATTTGGTGGTTCCTAACCAAAGCTGCACATCAGAATCATCTGAAAAGCTTTTCAAATTGACATACCAGGTCCTAGGCTCTGAGATTTTAATTCAGTGCATCTGGTGTGACAGTTGGGCTCTATATTTTAAAAAGCTCCAGAGGTATCAACTCCCTGCAGTCTCCCTTGCCAGGGTCTGAGAACCACTGTTGTGATAGACTTGACCAGGCAGAAAAATTGTGAATGTTTCATAACTTCATCATAAAATTATAAATTTTTTTTAAATGGACAGAAATTGAGACCCAAAGAATAAATTCAGTTTTATGTGCCTTCCTTGGGCCTGCATCATATACTAGCTTCAATACCCATCAGCTTCGGTGACTGAGGGCAATTCAATGTCCTCTGCTGTGATACCGCAGTAACATCTATTTCACCACACCCTGTGGAAGCAACTAATAATGCACAAGAACTTCAGAAATGGGTGTGGAATAGTGATTCATAGAAGTTGCTTAATAATTTTTTTTTTAAGACACAGTTTCACTCTGTCTTCTAGGCTGGCATGCAGTGGCATGATCTAGGTTTACTGCAACCTCCGCCTCCCAGGTTCAAGCGATTCTCCTGCCTCATCCTCCCGAGTAGCTAGGATTACAGGTACGGACCACCATGTCCAGCTAATTTTTGTATTTTTAGTAGAGGCAGAATTCCGCAATGTTGGCCAGGCTGGTCTCGAATTCCTGACCTCATGATCCGCCAGCCTCAGCCTCCCAAAGTGCTGGGATTATAGGCATGAGCCATCATGCCCGGCCTACATTTGCTTAATAATCTAAGTTACTATTAAACACAAAATGCATGAGCACATTGATGGAGACCTCTGCTGAACACATCCTGATGGAGAGTCATACAGATGAACTATATCCAAATCATTTTGAGAATATTAATACATCTCCCTAGGTTACAAGACTAACTCACCTTACTAATCTAACATGTTTATAATAGTGAATTCCATGTGTACTACAAAACATAATTTGCAAATCCTAGATTTCATAGAATTAAACCCAGGACTAATACATACAACACTAAAATAAATGTTATACATATCGTCTTTAAAAAGTGTAATGGGCAGGGCATGGTGACTCACACCTGAAATCCCAGCACTTTGGGAGGACAAGGCAGGCAGATCACTTGAGGTCAGGAGTTTGAGACCAGCCTGGCCAACATGATGAAACCCTGTATCTACTAAAAATACAAAAAGTTAGCCAGGCATGGTGGTGCACACCTGTAATCCCAGCTACTTGGGTGGCTGAGGCATGAGAATCACTTGAACTGGGGAAGTGGAGGTTATAGTGAACTGAGATCCTGTCAGCCTGGGGGACAAAGTGAGATTTTGTCTCCAAAAAAAAAAACCAAAAAAAAGCCAGGCATGGTAGTGCACACCTGTAGTCCCAGGTACTGGGGAGACTGAGGTGGGAGGATCACTTCAGCATAAGAGTTCAAAACTACAGCGAGTTAGGATCATGCTACCACACTCCAGTCTGGGCAACAGATCGAGACTCTATCTCAAAAATAGAAAGTTTAATGATTCAGGCCCAGCACAGTGGCTCATGCCTGTAATCTTAACACTTTGGGAGGCCGAAGCAGACGGATTGCCAGAGCTCAGGAGTTCGAGACTAGCCTGGGCAAGATGGCGAAACCCCATCTCTACTAAAAATACAAAGATTAGCCAGATGTGGTCGTGCACACCTGCAGTCCCAGCTACTAGGAAGGCTGAGGCATGAGAATCGCTTGAACCTGGGAGGCAGAGTTTGCAGTAAGCAGAGATTGTGCCACTGCACTCCAGCCTGGGTGGCAGAACGAGATTCTATTTCCACACACAAAAAAAGTTTCATGACTCATTAGCAGTAGAAACTATATTAAATATCTTAACCCTACAAAAAAACAACAAAAAACAACAACAACAAAATCTTAACCCTACCAAATAAAGTCTCCAAATAATGCTTCTATAGGGTTCTGAAATAAAATCCCAACAAAGTTTCTACAGGGTTCACTGAACACCACACTGAACAGGGAAGAGGTTATCCAAAAAGGATATGGGTGTATTCAATAACATGAAAGAAACTTCCTAAATTCTTTCCTTCAGAGGAATGGCAGTTAGGAGGCCAAATCCTCATTTATTGTATAAAGAGATGAAACTGCATTATATTTCAACCTTATTGTCATTCCTGCTATGTTCTCCTCCTTCTAAATACTTCCTTCTGGCTATTTCACTGTGAACAATTCAATCACAAAAGGAATGGGGAGAGTATTAAGTCAAACTAACCTTTTTAGATTTGTTTGCTAACAGGTCTATTAACAGATTTAGTTAGAAAGGACACTGAAGGCAGTGAATAAAATCATGTTTCAAATTATTAGTAGACTTCAAATATTTGTGTTCTCCCTGACCACATTTGGGACCTTTAATAGAATAAAACCTTTTTTTTTTTTTTGGTAGTTCAGCAGGAAATTCAGATGTATTTGTTAAAGGTCTTAATTATAAAACCAGACCTAAGGTGTTTAAGGGCCAGCTTTAAAAGGAAACAAAAAAAACTATTAACTGTTTAGTATGGCTGTTAATCTTAAAGACATTTAGAGGCCAGGCGAGGTGGCTCATGCCTATAATCCCAGCACTTTGGAAGGCCAAGTTGGGTGGATCATTTGGGGTCAGGAGTCCTAGACCAGCCTAGCCAACATGGTGAAACCTCATTTCTACTAAAAATAAATTAGCTGGGCATGGTGGCATGTGCCTGTAGTCCCCGCTACTTGGGAGGCTGAGACAGGAGAATCACTTGAACCCAGGAGATGGAGCTGCAGGGAGCTGAAGTTGTGCCACTGCACTCCAGCCTGGGCAACAGAGCGAGATTCTGTCTTACACACACACAAAAAAGACATTTAGATACAATTTATCCTAGGTGTTCTATTTTCTCCATGATCTTGTCTATCAAATGCTTTCTTGCAAAGCTTACTATAAACCAATTGAGAGTAGGCTTTTATCCAAATAAATTTCAATATGGTAGGCTAATCAGATTTTACCTAACTAAATCAGTAACCACTAAGTTAGGGAATAAATATATATTGGAAGAATGTACATATAAGACATGAAATCTGTTTAAAATAAGAAAGTACAGGATAGAAAAATAAATTTAAGATGTTCGCAACATAAGAGAGATTGCTCACAGCTGGGCGTGGTGGCTCACGCCTATAATCCTAGCACTTTCAGAGGCCAAGGCGGGCAGATCACTTGAGCTCAGGAGTTTTGAGACCAGCCTGGGCAACATGGCAAAAAATACAAAAAGTTAGCCAGGCATGCTGGTGCGTGCTTGCAGTCCCAGCTACTTGGGGGACTGGGGAGAAAGGATCGTTTGAGCCCAGGGAGGTCGAGGCTACAGTGAACCATGATCGCACCATTGAACCCCACCCTAGGTGACAGACAGAGTGAGACCCTCTCTCAGAAAAAATAAAAGAGAGAGAATATTCACTCGTAGAAATTCCAAAACATGAAAGACTTCCGGTGAATAAGAATTATCAAGCACAGAACCATGAAACTTAGAAAGCACCAGAAATATGACTTTCCTCTAAAACTAAGTAACAAAATAATTCCCAATCCTTCCTTATTACACTAGCAATGTTATAATACTAATGCACTAACCTCTAACTCCTTCTCATCAAATGTCTTCAGCAGATGTTGTGGAATTACTTCATTAAATCCTTTCTGCAGAGCCAGGAATTGAGCCTCAATGCCTCGTAAAAATCTCCAGTTCACATACAGCCTGTAAACATTAGGCAGGGATTTCATATAATCACATACATTTTCAGATCTGGTACTTACTATAAATCTCTACTTTAGCAACATTGCATTTTACAAGCATCTAAAATTAACAACTTAGCCTAACGTCTAAAAATAAACCTCAGACTAATGGAGACAGATGAATCTGGAGGTGTGATGCAGTTCAATGTTGATGAAAAGTGGTAACCTTCTACTAACAAAAGCAGCATCAGTAGAGCAACCCTTTGAATCAGAGAAGCTCCTAGGAAACCGGACATCTACCAGAGCTGAGTCTGAACTTAAAATCTTCATGAAATTTCTTTCTAAACTTAAAGCATATAGGCCAATAACTAGAATAAAGATCTCATTCACTCAAAAGTGACAATTTTTCTGATTTTACTTGCAAATGTAATTTGAATGTGTTGGGTATTCTGTTTCTATTTGAGGGAGGTCTATAGGAGAAAGGAGGTAGAGAATCCTCATATCCAAAATGAAAAGAAATAGTAAAAGCCAATAGCAAGCACTTTTTGATTAAATACTCATTGTTCTCTAGAGGCTATAAAAATTCTGAAAGGTGTCATTTTACCAGTAAACAATGCGCTAAACTACATCTATTGTGTGAATTTATGATTTATAAGTGAATTGCTTTTATTTATCTATTTACCCAAGAAAACCTCTCCATCTCACATATCACCGAACTTACTCATCTGTCAAATTTGTTAACATTTCCAACCTTGGAGAAATAGTTCTCTATTTTAAGAAATAAGTTACTTAACATTATATCCTTTGGAGGACCATATTTTTGTTTGCTGAGTTAAGGGGACAGCAAAACTGTACAATTGTTAAAGTTTTTCTTTGTAATTTTTTATCTCATACCTGTAGTTGGCAAAGGATTATTACTGTATGCTCTAAACATGACTGAACCCTGGAGAGTAGGATCCAGGGACTGAGTAAGACACATGAGGTCTTCCAAACGAGACACTGCTAAGACTTAGGAAATTCTAATTTGTTCTTTCTTTAATTTTCTTAAGATGGAGTTTTGCTCTGTCGCCCAGGCTGGAGTGCAGTGGTACAATCTCAGCTCACTGCTACCTCTACCTCCTAGGTTCAAGCAATTCTCACGCCTCAGCCTCCAAAGTAGCTGGGACTACAGGCGCCTGCCAACACGCTCGGCTAAGTTTTGTATTTTTAGTAGAGACAGGATTTCACCATGTTGGGCAGACTGGTCTCAAACTCCTGACCTCGAGTGATCTGCTGCCTCAGCCTCCCAAAATTGTGGGATTACAAGCATGAGCCATCACACCCAACCTGTTCTTTCACTTTTTTAAGTAGAAGTGTAATGCATACTTATTATGTATATAACAAAAAATCAAACATTAACTATGTAAAACAGTAAAATATGAAAGTCCATTCTTTTACCTTCTCTCTCCTTCCTCCCTATTTCCAGGCTCATCACCTCCACTTCCTCATCCTAGGCAAAAACTTTATTTGGTTGCAGCCTCCTGAACATCTTCAGCATAATTTTTTTTTTTAATGGACTTTGTTCCTACATAATTTTTCTAAGATTTACTTTTCAAATTTGACAGTTTATGCGGTCTTTTTTTAAATATCCACATAATATTCTGTTGAATGTATAATATAATCATTCTTCTCTAAAAACATTTTAATAGTGCAGTTTGTTTTTTTTTTACAAGTAGTATGTAATTGACCATCTTTCCCCGTATTTCTTTAAACATGTATGTTTCTGCAGAAGGGCCCTAAACACTGAGCTGCTAGTTAAAGGGCACATGCTGGTATCACAGAAAAGCTATGCCAGTGTTCACTCCAATCAAATGGACCTCATTTTTAAACTAGGAATAATTTTTGTCAGTAAGATTTGGGAACATAATCTATACAAAAAAGTATACGATTCAAGTTTCTGTGTACACAAAGTTCAAATTCAAACTCCCAAAACTGACTACCACAGTTCTATGTTTAGAAGACTTTTTACTTCTCACAGGCCAAATTAGCCCAATACATAAAAATTCCTCAATTTTTACTTTATGAAATCTGAAAAACATTTATTTACATTTATCCCTAAACTCACAATGTGCTCATTTATAAACAGGCTAAGTATTAATAATATACAGCACAAAAGCCCTTCTGAATTCCACCTGTGGTAGCTATACCACATGTGTCCCCAATGCCCACGTCTCCTGGTATTTACACCTTTGTACAGCTCCTCCTCCATGCTGAAACAGGGCTGGCTGGCTCAGTTTAACCAGAAGTAGACAGCAGAAGTCATGCTGGCCAGGACCAGGCTTAGGCCTTAAAAAGACCTAGCAGCTTCTGCTTTTGAGCTCTGGAAAGCTGGCCACCCCATAAGAAGTCTGGCTATCTTGTTAGGAGAGAGAGTGGCCCTGGAGAGAGGAAGTGGCCTTTGATATCACACAGGGAGAACCAAGGAACTCAGCCAACAATGAGAACTAGACCCCAGACAGTGACTGTAGTCGAAAGCCATGCCAGCTAGCCCTCAGCCATTTGAGCTATCCTAGTTACGAGTCAAGAGGCCATCTTAGCCGGGCACGGTGGCTCACGCCTGTAATCCTAGCACTTTGGGAGGCTAAGGTGGGTGGATCACCTGAGGTCAGGAGTTCAAGATCAGCCTGGCCATCATGGTGAAACCCCATATTTGAAAAAAAAAAAAGGGGGGGGAGGGGGCCATCTTGGCATTGCAGGCCTAGCTCACATCTTGTCCAACAGCAGTGTGTCATCCATCTTGTTCTTTTGCCCAATTTCCTGACCCTTGGAATTGTGAGAAATAATAAAATGGCTGTTTTTAATAAGCCACTAAATTCTGGTGAAGCAGATTTTGTAACACTAAGTAATGCTACCTAAATATTTAAGTTTGTTCATGCTAACATTCTGGAACATTAAAAAAAAAATTCAGTGTTTACCTGACATATTCTTTTTTATTTTCTTCATTAACAGGGATACTTTTGCCATTTGGTTTAAGTTCATGCTGAATAATTTCACCATACGCATTATGTTCAACACAGAAGGTATGGTCCAAAACACCTGTAATATCATTCTCACTGGATAGGAAAAAGGAAAAGATATGTCACTGGGAAACATAAAATACAGATCCTTTGGATGTATTAATTGGTGAGACAGATAAAACTAAGATCATTTTTATAATATGACAAATGTGAGGTCAGATTCAGCTTATGAACTCTTACACTACCACACCACCTAGTTCTTTCTGGAGAGAAAGTCAAAGAGCTTTTAACCTCCATAAACACAGGAAACATTTAACTTCCTGAGTAATGAGAAAGAGCCCTGGTCAAAGATGGGCCTTGCTAGAAGCACCGGCATAAGACAATTTCAGTTCTATCTGGCATTCTGAAGAGCCCCACCTGGTACTGTACTCTAAGTGGCCAAGTGCCTGTTTATTCTTATTGAGAAAGCTACTGCATACTTAGTAAAAAATAAACACTGCCAGTGTATCTTCATAAAAGAATGACCTCTTGCAAAACAGAATCAGTTCTTAGCTTAAATTCAACAATTAGCTCTTACTCCAAAAGTATGGTTCCAACAATCACCACTTCATTAAAGCAAGGGCAGCAAGAACTTGCTCTTCTAACACATGCAGGTTTGGAACAGGATTTGCCTCACATTGAGAAAATCATTATATAAAGTACTTTTAAAAATAGAATATACTAGTTTTTTCCTTTTTAAAGTAATAACACTTGCTAAGTTTAAGGAATTTGAAAGGTATAAAGAAGCTACAGAAAGGGGAAATCTTATGTGATCCCATCACTCAGATAACCACTCAATATTTTCTGTGTAATTTTTTTTAAGTACATCAGTTTTGAAACATATTTTTTTAAAAAAAGCTCAGAGTTTAACTATAATGAAGAGATAGAAGACTCAATACATACAGTATCCACACTAAACTGTTGTGAAGATCTGGATCTACTAACTCCATGTCATCCAAAGTAATTGACTTCCCAAGCAACTGCTTATAAAAAGGCAATGTGAAACCACCATCAATATAATGTCCATGAAACACAGCCATTCCCATTATTCGTCCAACAAAGTGGAAATAGGATAAATGTTCCTGAAATTGAAAAGAGTGTATATACTTGAGTTAAGAAACTACTCAGGAAAATTTTAATAAAAATAAAATATTTCAACAACATTAATTTTTTGAGAGTAAGCATCAAATTTGTACTCTTCAATATAGCCAGGAGGGAGTATTTCTCTAGGGCATGCTCAAGAGTCTCTAGATCACCAGAGAACAACATATTACACAGGGTAATAGGCCCTTCTCACAGGGTCCAGTCATTTTGTCAATTTTATCTTTTAGAAATTAAGTCCAAACTATGGTCCCCCGGCGCTTCATTCAGCTACTTGGAGATCCTTTTCTCTTCCTTTTCTCACCTCCTGCTGAGCCCTTGTTATGAAAAAAATCTTTCAATCTTAAACCTCCCTACTTCCTTGACCTAACCAGAAATTAAATATCAAAACACCATAGATTTAAGAGCACAGATTTGGTGTCAGACTTGGATTAGAATCATGATTCTGCTAGTCACTGACGTATGGACAAATTTATCCCTGTAGGAGTAACTGCCCACATCTGGAAATATGAGAATAACAATATCTATCTAAAAAGCATCTCTATGAGGAGTAAAATGAGGTGATGTTTGAAACCCATGGAACTGGACCTGGCATATATAAGCACTCAATGAGTGTGGGCTATCATCACTACAGTGGCAGCAGTGGGCCCTCCAAACAACCCTCACCTCAAAATCCTCCCTAAATAATTTCCTGAAAGAAATCTAACATTTCTACCCTGTTTGCATATATTGGTCAGTCGTCACAGATTGTTTTGTTAGATGTTTGTATTTTTAAATTCTTTTACCCATTTACTAAGTAATCTTTTAAGCTCGTCTTTAAACCTTTTTATCTTAAAAAGGTTTTCTTTTTTAAAAGTAATACACACACACACACACACACACACACACACACACTTACCAAAGTTGCATTAAACTATTTCATAACCTTCTTTTCACTTAACACATCATAAACACCATCTTTCCATATCATTAACAATTATCCCACATTATCATTTTAGTGGCTGTATAGTATGCCCTTTTATGGAAAGACAATATAAAAACAGTACATTAGTAATAACTGCTAACTTCTGTTGAGTGCTTAATAATGTAGTCAATAGAGTTGTGGAGTTAATAACATACAGCACTGTGCTAAATGCTTAATGTACAGGGTCCCATCTAATTCTCATAACCCCTCTCCCAGGTACAAACACATTTATTAGCAATGACAAAATTGAAGCTTACATCCATGAACTTGCCCTGACAGGTCACAAAGCTAGTAAGTGATGAGACGATGACATGTCTTTCTAATTCCAGAATCTATGACTTTAATCACTTGCATTATTCTGCTTCATGTCATAATTTAATCAGTCTCCCCTCTTGAAGACAAGTGTGTTGTTTTCAGTTGGGGGCTACTATAAAGAGTAAACATCCCTGTTTCCAAACTGTAGCATATATCCATAATCATCTCCTTGGGAAAACTTTGTAGAAGAGGAATTGCTGAGTCAAAGGGTACAACTAGGACAAGGACAAAAATTTCTAAATAATAAACTATGTTAACATGTAAAGATGAAAAACATTATAGGTCACAACTTAATTCACATCATCATAACGACAAATCATACCGGATTAACAGCAGAATCAGGATTGATCTGCAATGTATAGATATCATCTCTTGAATATTGAAAGAGGCCATAGTATGGATTCAACATTTCATGTGACAAGAGATACAACCATTCCCTAGAAAACAAGATATGACCACGGAATTTTTTTGTTAATGTATATATTTCTGTTAAGATATGCCATTAATTAATCATTTTAGCAAAGAATTTTTTTAATAATAAAAGGCAAAAAAGCACTAAGTACAGTTATATAAGATCACACTGGGAAAAATCTACCATGCCCAAATAGGAAATAAAAACTCTATTTCATTACACTGAAGTAACATCTCACTCAAAATTTAGGCAATTTTATTATATTTTAGTCAAAGAGTATAAAAGTATTATCCAACAGTTCAACTACTCACGAGATGATATAGTCTGGTGGTCTGTTACTTTTTCTTTTTTTTTGAGATGAAGATTCCCTCTTGTTGCCCAAGCTGGAATGCAATGGCGTGATCTCGGCTCACTGCAACCTCTACCGCCCAGGTTCAAGCAATTCTCCTGCCTCAGCCTCCTGAGTAGCTGGGATTACAGGAGCACGCCATCACACAGCTAATTTTTTGTATTTTTAGTAGAAACAGGGTTTCACCATATTAGCCAGGCTGGTCTCGAACTCCTGACATCAGGTGATCCACCTGCCTTGGCCTCCCAAAGTGCTGGGATTATAGGCGTGAGCCACCTCGCCCAGCCTGGTCTGTTACTTTTAATTGCCAAATAAATTTGTAATCCATAATAAACAAAACAAAAGGAAGAATATGGTTTTATTTCAAAATGTCTGTGTGAGGCTGGGGGCGGTGGCTCACACCTGTAATCCTAGCACCATGGGACACCAAGACGGATGGTTTGCTTGAGCTCAGGAGTTTGTGACCAGACTGGGCAACAAGGTGAAACCCCATCGCTACAAAAAATACAAAAATTAGCTAGGCTGGTGGCATATGCCTATAGTCCCAGCTACTTCGGAGGCTGAAGAAGGAGGATTGCTTGAGCCCCGGAGGTCGAGGCTGCAATGAGCTGATATCGCAGCACTGCACCCAACCTGGGTGACAGAGTGAGACCCTGTCTCAAAAAAAAAATGTCTACATAATCTGTACTATCCTGATCCACTATCGTGGCAGATTTATACCACCATACTATATAGATATATAATATAGTATTGATTTACTCTTAATTTTGGACAAGGGTATATTTTGTTGTAGTTTTTTTTTGTTTTTGTTCTTTTTGAGACAGAGTCTTGCTCTGTCGCCAGGCTGGAGTGCAGTGGCGCGATTTCAGCTCACTGCAACCTCCCTGGTTCAAGCGATTCTCCTGACTCAGCCTCCCAAGTAGCTGCAATTACAGACACATGCCACCACGCCCAGCTAATTTTTGTATTTTTAATAGAGATGTATTTTCACCATGTTGGCCAGGATGGCCTCAATCTCCTAACCTCGTGATCTACCCACCTCGGTCTCCCAAAGTGCTGGGATTACAGGCGTGAGCCACCACGCCTGGCCTTGTTGTAGTATTGAGTAAGGCATTTCATTATCCATTTCATTATCTTTCACTGTATAAACCCTAAAACATACCATGATAAAAATATAAGTGGACAAAGATTCCAAGGCATTTGGTGTCAGTATGGACTCAAGGGCAAGCCTGTATTCTTTGGGGTATGTTATGTACCACTTCTTGACTCCGAATGTAAATCAATGTTTTTAAAACCTATAATAAAAAGTACTACCACCTCTAATTTATTAAATCTTTGATATTTTCAAAGTATAAAAAGATAATTTGTTACTCACTTTGGAAATTCACTAGTCTAGGACTTAAGAGATGTAGTTCTAGTCTTAATTCTTGTCATTCCTTGGCTAAGGAAGGTTATTTAAATGATATATTTTGATATTATGGATTAAACAGATTGAATAATATTTTTAAGCAAATGCAGAATAGTATTAAAACTAGTTAAATCAAAATGTATCAAAATTCTATGTGATGGAGTCTAAATCAAATTACTACCATTATGTAATATTCGAAAAACTACTCTAGAGATTAAAAAAAGAAGTGACGTCTCCACATAAGCAGCCTTCCCAACACTCATCTGATGTGTCTTGTGTTTTTGGGGTGTGTATGTGTTTTTCAAAAAGAAAATCCAAATTTTTTTTTTGTTTTACCAAGTAGTTAGAAAACAAATAAGAACAGAACTCAACTACTTTGAGATTCTATTATGAAATGAAATTCAGGAAAAGCAGATCACTGCCACATTCCATTTATTCTGCTCAAACCCCGACAGTAGTAAGGTTAAAAAACAAAAAACTGACTACTAGCCAGGCATGGTGGCTCATGCCTGTAATTCCAGCACTTTGGGAGGCTGAGACAAGAGTATCACTTAAGGCCAGGAATTTGATACCAGCTTGGGCAACACAGAGAGACCCTGTTTCTACAAAAAAAATTTTTTTTTAATTAGGCATGGAGGCATATGCCTATAGTCCTAGCTCTTTAGGAAGCTGAGGCAGGAGGATCACTTGCACCCAGGAGTTCGAGGCTGCAGTGAGCCAAGATCATACCACTACACTCCATGGAGCCTCAGTGACAGAGTGAGACCCTGACTCTAAAAAACTAAATAAATACAAAAAACTATTTATTTGATCTACATATATAATTATAGTACTTAGATGCCACCAGCAGATGATGCAGTTTTCCCAATAAACATTCAAACTCTAGTTATGAGTAATAAGAATTCCACAGAAACTATCAAGTCCTAAATATGATGTGCAAGAGATTATTTTTAAAAACCCACACTAAAAACCATCCATCCATAGGTTTAAAAGGTGACAGAATGAAAATAAGTCTACAGATACACACATGTAATGCTAAATAACAATTAATGGGAATTAGTGAAAACATAAGATTAGGGCTAGCAGAAGTATCACAATGATCCTTAGAACATTTCAATACAGAGCTACAGTGTTTCTCCTACATTTATATAAAATGAATTTTCTCTGTCTGCAAGATGGACAGGAAAAAAATAAAAGAAAAATAAATAAAATGAATTTTCACACTCAGAAAAGAATTATTGTAGTAAATATAATATCAGAAATAAATCACTGGCTGAGTGTGGTGGCTCACACCCATAATCCCAGCACTTTGGGAGGCCGGGGCAGGCAGATTGCTTGAGCTCAGGAGTTCAAACCAGCCTGGGCAACATGGCAAAACCCCATCTCTACAGAATAAAATACAAAAATTAGCCGGGTATGGTGGATTGCACTTGTAGTCCCAGCTACTGGTGAGGCTTAGGTGGGAGGATCTCTTGAGCCCAGGAAGGGGAGGTTGCAGTGAGCCAAGATCTCACCCCTATACTCCAGCCTGAGTGACAGAGGGAGACCCTGTCCCCGCCAAAAAAAAGAAAAGAAAAGAAAAATCAATTTGACTTGGCCTGTGAGTTACAAATGTAGCAAAAGTATTATACCTTCTGTATTGAAACATTCTGAGGACCATGATGATATGTACATGTGTATACACACATGCACACATATACACTCCTTTAACAAGGTAAAAAGACATAACAATGGAAGCAAATAAAACCAGTATTCAGTTCAGATCATATATCATTTAAATCTCAAAACTGATGCTGACAATGTAAAGCAGAGGCAATAATGTGCTGAAGGAGACAGACAGAAAAAACACAGGGCCTGCAGTCTCACTGGACTCAGATGATCTACTGGGGGAGTTCTAAAATACTTGTCCAGTAGCAGTACTACCCTAACCTCATTATAAATATCTCTATTAGGATATCCTCAGTAATACAAACATTAGGGAATATAATACCAAAAAAAATTGCCAATGAGAAAGTTACACCACAGGAAGTATCTTAAATGTGTAAGTATAAAGATCCATATGTCATAAGCTGGCAGGCAAGTTCTTACCTGGCAACTCCTCCATAGTCAAGGCCTTCTTCTCCACGAAATTTTATCATTAATCGCTTCCAGAGATCTTTTGGTCTCATTTTCATGACCTGTCGATATGATTCCTGAAGAAAATAATTTTTAATACACTATTACTATAAGGTCCTTTTAGCCTATTACTTAATCTCTCCCTTCCAATCCACCCAAAAACTCAAGTCTAAATAAGGTGAAATATGGCCAGGTGCAGTAGCTCACACCTGTAATCCCAACACTTTGGGAGTCTGAGGCAGGAGGATCAACTGAGGTCAGGAATTCTAGACCAGCCTGGACAACATAGTCAAACTCTGTAGGAAAAAGTTTTTTCTTAAATAGCTGGGCATGGTGGCATGCTACTGTAGTCCTAGCTACCTGGGAGGCTAAGGTGGGAGGACTGCTTGAGCCCAGGAGTTCAAGGCTACAGTGAGCTATGATCATGCCACTGCACTCCAACCTAGGTGACAGAGCAAGACCTTGTCTCTTAAAGAGGAAAGAAAGAAAAGAAAAGAAGGAAAGAGAGAGAAAGAAAGAAAGAAAAGAAAGGAAGGAAGGAAGGAAGGAAGAGAAAGAAAGAGAAAGAAAGAAAGAAAGAAAGGAAAAGAGAGAGAAGGAAGGAAGAAGGGAGGGAGGGAGGGAGGGGGAGAGGGAGGGGAGGGAGGAAGGAAGGAAGGAGGGAGGGAGGGAGGGAAGGAGGGAAGGAAGAAATGAAGAGAAAGAGGAAATACTGAGCGCTCTCTCAGTATTCTTAGAAAGAGCATAAAACAAATGTAATGTTTCTCTAATTTAAAATAAGGTTTGTATTAGCAAGCAATGGGTTTCTGGAAAAAATAAAATAAAATAAGGCTTGTAAATTTACCTCAAAAATCTCTTCCCTGCAAACCTCAATGCGGCAGTGACCCGCCTGAGGCTGCTGTTGGGAAAGTTCTTGTCGCAAAATTTTTAGTTTCTGAACCAGATCTCGCTTGTACCTTGGGACTGTCAGGCACTCTGTATCATCAGGGCATAATGACACCACTTGCTGTTGCTGTTGGTCTTTCAATTGGTTCTGCCGACTAGAAGTAAACAAAGATGTTGTTATTAAAGTATTTTAAATTTTAAAAATTGCAAGTACACAGTTAAAACAGCAAGTCTAGATATATCATTTTCCAAGCCTTAGTAGGACACACACTTGGCTTGACATTTTTTGGCAGCAATAAACCAGCTACAAAAGTTTATTTCTCATAGTCCATATAAACTGATAAAACTGAATAATGGAATTTTATCCATAAAGCTTTATACAGCTTCTGAGAACAAATTTTTCCAATATAGCTTCCATTTTCCTCTACAGAGTTTAGTATCACCCACTTTAAAATTCAGGCATGTGCCAAACACTGCTTGTTATCTGGAGTCTGTCTTTCTGGAAGAGCCAAACAGGAGTCTGAATGGCAGCTTGGCAGGGATCCTTCTTTTTATATACTGGGCCAAATATTATACCTAAAACATATGACCATACAGAGAAAATACAAATACAGCTTTGTTAAACATGCCAAGTCAATATTAACTACTCTTACAAATACTATAATAAAGGTTTTTTAAAATACACACACAAAATCAAAATAGATCATGTAAATAAAAGCATTCCATAAACAACTGTATAATCTTATTTTGAAAAATGAACTTGGGTTTATTTCACATCAGATACAAAAAGTAACTCAAAATGGAGTGCACACATCAATGTAAAATCCAAAGCCATAAAACTTCTGAACACAGGAGAAATTTTGTTATGACACACATTGTGCAGTTAATGATTTCTTAGATACAACACCAAAAGCACAATCCATGAAAGAACACACATGTATACGCACATGCACACATATACATTCCTTTAACAAGGTAAAAAGGCGTAACAATGGAAGAAATCCATTTTCAAATTTTTTTAAAGAGCCAGGGTCTTGCTATGTTGCCCAGACTGGCCCTGAACTCCTGGCTCAAGTGATCCTCCTGCCTCAGCCTCCTGGTAGCTAGAACTACAGGCACACACCACCACCCCTGGCTTAAAGAAAATTGCTGCTCTTCAAAAGACACTGTTTAGGAAAGCTAAAAGACAAATCAAGTCACAGACTAGGAGAAGACCCTTGGAAAGCATATATCTGATATCTAAAAGAACTCTCAAAACTCAACAAAAAACTGAGCTGCTCAATTTGAGAGGGCTGGGGGCAAGGCAAAAGATTTCACCAAAGAAGCCATTCTACTCCTAGGTTATTTAACCAAGAGAAATGAGAGCACACGTCCACACAAAGACTTGCACATAAATGTTCATGATAGTTTAATCTGTCATAGCGAAACGCTGGAAACAACCCAAATGTCTATCGGTAGAGAAATGAATAAATGGTGGTATATCCATACAATGGAATACCACCAACAATAAAAAGAAATGAACTATATGCAACAAAAGCGATGAGTCTCAAGATTATGTGAGTAAAGGAAACCAAATAAAAAGAACACATACTGCATGATTCCATTTATCTAGAAAACGCAAACTAATATACTGACAGAAAGCAGGTCAGTAGTTGGCTGGAGATGAGGTGTCATGGGTTGAATTGTGTCCCCCAAAAAGATATGCTGAAGTCTCAACATCTGGTCAACTTGTGGATGTGACGTTATTTGGCAATAAGGTCTTTATAGATATAATCAAGGTAAGGTCAGGTCATACTGGATTAGGAAGGCCTTAATTCCAAAAACTGATGTCTTTATAAGAAGAGGGAATTAGGACACATACAGACTGGAAAGAAGACTATGGGAAGACAGAATACAAAGACTGGAGCAATTTGTCTACAAGCCAAGGAACACCAAGGTTTCCAGAAACTACTGGAAGTTAGGAGAGAGGCATTCTCTCTCAAAGCCTGTGGAAGGAACTCATCATGCCAGCCCCTTACTCTGTAGTTCTGCCTCCAGAATTGGGAGAGAATGAATTTCTGTTGTTTTAAGCCACACAGTTCGTGGTATTTTGTTACAACGGCTCTGGGAAACTAACACAGGGTGGACAGGCAGGGACAGAAGAAGAAATCACAAAAGGGCAAGAGAAAACTTGTGGGGGGTGGTGAATATGTTCACTACCCTCACTGTGGTGATGGTTTTATGGTGTGTCAAAACTTAAACTGTACACTTTAAATATTCAGTTTATTGTATGTCAATATATTTCAATAAGGCTGATATTAAAAAATCCAGCAGACATCAAGCCTATTCACAAGGTCTCGTGTAAAAGACTAAGCCATGCAAATGGAAAGGCAGTTTAGAGCTGAAGGACAAAACTGACAGAGCAGAAAATCCTTTTGGGATGGGGGCAGCTAGCCTAGAACTATTGTTCTTGATGCACTCAGGGGAAAAAATCTACCCACTAAAGCGGCCTGTCTCTTCAGGTGTGCTAAGGTGCAAGGGACAGATCTGTAAGGACTGATGTGAGAGTGCAGACCAGGGAACAGTGGGGGGTGCTGGTCTGTTATCCTTTAGGGCCTCTGCCAATGTCTAGAGACTTTATGAAACAAGCAAATTATTTTCCTGAAATCAAGTAAATCTGATAAGCAGAGAAAAGACTCAAATTGTAATCCCCTTGCCCATAAGTCATCTTTTTCTTTCAAAAGAAAAGCTTCCTTTAAGGGTATAAGGCAGAATATCTTCACGCAATGCCAGTCAAAGGAAGGGAAATAAATAGTGTTTAAGGAACCAAAACAGGAAGGGAAAAAAGACCTCCATAGCTGGACTGGGAGTGTTTAAATCCCAGCTCTAGCATGTTTTATGTACCTCTGGACAAGCTGTAACTGCCTGAGGCTCCATTTTTCTCACTGGTGAGAAGGAGGTCGCCCAGGATTGCAATCCCGATGACATGGGCACTCAGAGCATGGTAAGTGCAAAATAAATATCAGTTACTATAGCTACTATTAAGATAGTCACTGAGTTAGAAAAACATGCTTTTCAAGCAAAGGAAACAAAAAAAAAACTGACTAAAATGATTTCTTACAAGAATATGCTTCCTTGGCAAAGTTATTGATTAAACCCCAATGGCAATGTTTTGCAATAGTTTGACAACACTGTGTCCTGTCATTGACAGATTAGATACCGAGGTCTACACAGAAACTACACAACCTTCAGAACATCAAAAATGGCCCCCCCAGAAGAGAATAATGCCAGTAACATTGCAGGAGGGATTTGTATAAAAGGGCTAAGGAAGATTAATGCATCTCTGTAAAAAGGCTTTTTTTAAAGTCAAACAGGATATCCTACAAATGTACATTTATGTACAACAGGCCCAGGATATACTTCGAAGAGGTAACTTCTTTTGTTGCTTCCTCCCAAAATATTAATTCTCAGTTCTTCTCAGTGTGAATACCATGTTCCTCTCTAGAACACGATTTGTCCCACAACATTTTTATGTGGCTCAGATCAGCAGGGTCTCAATCTGTTGCCTAGGATGAAGTGACATCCAGTGTCATGATCATAGCTCACTGTAACCTCCAACTCGTGGGCTCAAAGGATCCTCCGACCCAGCCTCCCAAAGCACTGGGATTACAGGCGTGAGCAACTGTGCCCAGTTCCTCTATCTGATTATAATGCAATATGCCTTTCTCATTTCCTAAATGCTGAAACAGTAAAAAAAATACTAGCTAAAAAAAAGTAATCTAAAACTATTTTAGATTATCTAACGATGTAAATCCAAACATCATAGCACCCTAAAATTCAAAATTAAGGGCTAAACTAATTTAATCACTTCAGAATTAGCCTGATAACAATAATCTATATTCTAATGACAGTGTTGCCAACAAGAAACACTCCATGGAGAGAAAAACAATAAAAACCACATTAGATCTATCAAATAACGTAATAATATATTTGATGGCTCAGAGACATAGGTTCAAAACTCCGTTAACACTTGACTCAGGAAAAACACCAAAATTTAAAAATCTCTTTTTTTTTTTTTTTTTTGAGACGGAGTTTCACTCGTTACCCAGGCTGCAGTGCAATGGCGTGATCTTGGCTCACCACAACCTCCACCTCCTGGATTTAAGCAATTCTCCTTCCTCAGCCTCCCTAGTAGCCGGGACTACAGGCGCGCACCACCATGCCCAGCTAATTTTTGTATTTTTAGTAGAGGCGGGGTTTCACCACGTTGACCAGGATGGTCTCGATCTCTTGACCTCGTGATCCACCCACCTCGGCCTTCCAAAGTGCTGGGATTATAGGCGTGAGCCACTGTGCCCAGCTAAAAATCTTTAAAGATAGAAATAAAACATTAATAGAAAAAAAGATACTTCTATCCAACATATCCTGATATGTAAAAATTAACAGTTACAATTTAAAATTATCGCCTTATGAATCTTTTTAAAACTACAATTTAAGGTTAAAATTGTTTCTTATATATCTCAATGTAATAAATTATTTTACATATGAATTATGTACATTACACAGCTGAATAAAAACTAACTTATCACTTTAATTTATGATACAAACTTTAATGCTACAAATAATTTTTATATATTTTATCTAAAGTAACGTGAATATAAACCCCAGGGAGGATCTATCAGGTTAGAGACTTTACTGAACTAGTAGGTGGAGTTGTGAAATCCTGTCCCGAGTGGGGGCGGCGGTGGGGGTGGAACCCTACATACAAATGCTTAAGCTTTCTGGTCTTTCTTTTTCTTTCTTTTTTTTTTTTTTTGAAGACAGAGACTTGCTCTGTCGCCCAGGCTGGAGTACAATGGTACAATCTCAGCTCACTACAACCTACACCTCCCAGATTCAAGGAATTCTCATGCCTCAGCCTCCCAAGTAGCTGGGATTACAGCCACCTACCATCACACTCGACTAATTTTTTTTGTATTTTTGTAGAGATTGGGTTTTGCCATGTTGGCCAGGCTGATCTCGAACTCCTGGCCTCAAGTGATCCACCCACCTTGGCCTCACAAAGTGCTGGGATTACCAGTGTGAGCCACCATGCCCAGCCTTAAGCTTTTTCATAGCATAATAATAACTTGCAAATCAAAGATATTGAAGAGAGGAACAAATTAATACTTAAATACAAAAAATGTTCAAATGAAAACTTTCTATTAGGAGTACACATAAAACTTTCAGGTCATGCAAATGTTGGCCATATTAATGCAAACTAACCAACAAAATTGGAAAACTGATAATTACAAGAAAACTAGTCAAATGTTCTTCAAGTTACTTCCTGTCATTTACTCCAGCAAACAGAAAAGGCAATAGACATTTCTAATCATCCCACCTGTAGTTCTTCCTTCAGAACATTATTTTTATTCAGCTATTTAATACAACTAACTATTCAGCAAAAAGACGGAAGAGCTATAACTGTTCTACTGAAATATTCTACCAGCAACATCAAGGCAAATGTCTATTACCTAAAGCAGGGGTGTGGAATCTTTTGGCTTCCCTGGGCAACATTGGAAGAAGGAGAGTTGTCTTGGGCCACACATAAAATACACTAATGATAGCTGATGAGCTATTTTTAAAATCTCATAATATTTTCTTTTGTTTTTGAGACAAGGTCTGGCTCTATCAACCAGGCTAGAATGCAGTGGCATGATCTCACCTCACTGCAACCTCTGCCTCCCAGGTTCAAGAAATTCTCCTGCCTCAACCTCCTGGGCCCCAAGTAGCTGAGATTAAAGGCACCTGCCACCACACCCGCCTAATTTTTGTATTTTTGGTATAGATGGGATTTCACTATGTTAGCCAGAGTGGTCTTGAACTCCCGACCTCAGGCAATCTGCCCGCCTCGGCCTCCCAAAGTGCTGGGATTACAGGTGTTGAGCCACCGCGCCTGGCCCACATAACGGTTTTTAAGAAAGTTTACCAGTTTCTGTTGGGCCGCATTCAAAGCCATCCTGGGCCCAACCTAAGGCCCGTGGGTTGGAAAAGCTCGATCTAAAGGGATGATCCTGGGGGCAGTAGGTAAATAAAGTACAATCACCTCTTGGAGCTTTCCTGGGCCTCTTAGAGAGCCATACTGGCTCTTCATTATCACTATATATTTGTCAGGTACTTGGGTATGTTACATACTAAAGAAGCAAAAATAGGCTGGATGCAGTGGCTCACGCCTGTAATCCTAGCACTTTGGGAGGCCGAGGTGGGTGGATCACCTGAGGTCAGAAGTTCAAGACCAGCCTGGCCATAATGGTGAAACCCCATCTTAAAAAAATAAAAGTAAAATAAAAAAGAAGCAAAAGTAAATGGGATACGGGTCTTCTTAAGTAATCCAAACTCTAGTAGGGAAGCGGAAAAGTAAAAAAGAATTACGATACACAAGTAAAACAACAGCCCTCTGTAGAGTACTCCAACATCCTTTATTCCTTATCATCTCCCCCAAATTCCAATATGTCCCCCGTATGACACTTTAAAAAAATCCAGTCCAGGCATACTGGCTCACACCTGCAATCCCAGCATTTTGGGAGGCCAAGGTGGGAGGATCACTTGAGGTCAGGAGTTTGAGACCAGCCCGACTAACATAGTAAAACTCTGTCTCTACTAAAAATACAAAAATTAGCTGGGCGTGGTGGCATGCCCCTGTAATTCCCAGCTACTCAGGAGGCTGAGGCAGGAGAATCGCTTGAAGCCAGGAAGCAGAGGTTGCAGTAAGCTGAGATTGCACCACTGCACTCCAGCCTGGGCGACAGAGTAAGACCTCGTCTCAAAAAGAAAAAAAAGTAAAGTCCACATGGATTAAAGACTTTACTGTAAAAGACAAAACTGTAAGCGTATTAAAAACATTTGCTTATAGGTCAAATTTTAAAAGATAAAGATTACATTAGAAAAATGGGCAAAAAGATATAAACAATTCACATAAGCATTGATGCAACTGGTCAACAGGCCAAAGAAAAGCTGTTCAAGCTCAACAGACAATAGCAAAAAATTGTGAAGAGGACCTTCACAAAAATAGAAACTCCAAATAGTCAATAAACCTATAAAAAGGTGCTCAACCCCATCAGCAATGAGACAAATTAAAGTTACAATGGGAAACCATTAAACATCATTAGAATGCAAAAATTTCAAAGTCCAAAAAAAGCAAGTACTGGCAAGGTTCTGCAGCAACAGAAACTTATATATTACTGAGTTATATAGACTAAACTGGCATAGCCACTTTAGAAAAGTTGCCCTTATATATTAAAGTTAAAGACAGAAATATTCCATGACACAGCAATTCCACCACCAGGCAAGTGCCCTAGAGCAGTTACTCAAAGGGCAGACTGCAGATGACACTTATTTTGCTATCTAAGCTATACAGATCCTAATGCACAGAAACAGTCCATACTTCTCTAATTTCTTCAGATACTTTTACATTAGGGCTTTCAAATACTTGCAACCTTCATTTGTAAGCAAGGCTTTAGAATCTTCTATCTACAATAAAGTAAGATCTACTGACATAATGAGACTGCAAGGATAATTATACATATTTCAAAGAAGGAACCAAAGATACACACTTTAAATGTTTTCCCCTTTATCTTAAAAAATTGGTAGCCAGTTCTCATTGAAATTTTTGCTTTATTTAACCTAACTCCCAAGAGATTATGAAACGAGGACATTTTCAGAAGTCGTTTTAAACTATATTATTATTTTCCTGTGTTTTTAATGTTTTAACATACATAATAAGAATTTTACAACAAATGAATGAGGAAGACAGCAAGTAATGCCACCATTCATTTAGAGAAGCTAAAATGAATTATTCAGGGGTCAGAGTGAACCTTGTTCTCCAAGTTCTTAGCCTAAAATCCTTGTTGCTATATCACTTTCAGTGTTTTTGCCAGAAGTGTTAAAATACACACTTTGCTACTTTGCTTGGTAATGGAGTTTCCTCTTCTCGTTTCCTCCTCCTGCCCCCATTCTTCAGAAGGCAATGCTAATGAGCAACAGTTAAAAGAAATGAGGCAGCAAGAGAGAAAAGAAAAGCAAAGGATGCAAATAATACACACACAATGCTCAGTACAGTGCCTGACAGGCAGCTGAAGCCAGATCATCTGGGTTTCACTCCAGACTTCACCACTGGCAACGTATAAAAGTCATGTAACCTCTATGCCTCAGTTTCCTCACCTGTAAAAATGGCAATAGCTAACTCATAGAGCTTTTCTGAGGATGAAATTACTAATTTGGGTTTTGTTTGCTTTTTAAAGACAGTCTCACTCTGCTGTCCAAGGTGGAATGAGTGGTGCAATCACAGCTCACTGCAGCCACGACCTCCTGAGCTCAAGTGATCCTCCCACCTCAGTGTCCTGAGTAGCTGGGACCAAGGTGCGCACCACCATGCCCAGCTAATTTAAAAAAAAATTTTTTTTTAAGAGACGAGGTCGAAGTCTATGTTGCCCAGGTTGGTCCTGTATTCTTAGGCTCAAGTGATCCTCCAACCTCAGCCTCCCAAAGTGCTGGGATTACAGCATAAGCCACGTGCCTCGCCTTGCTAACATATGTAAAGTATAATGAACAATGTTTGGCACACGTTAAGTGCTACTGAAGTGTTAGCCATTAATATAAATTATTAATAATTTTGTATTACAATGGCAACACAAAATTAGCCTGTTCAACCCCTACTTCTCCTATCAAGATATTGCCTCTGTAAAAAGGCCATCTTGAGCACCTCTGATAACTCTTTTCCTAACATTTCAAGACAGGTTCCTACTTAAGCATAGTAGGTCTAAAATACTCATATCAGAGTAAACCTTGTCACACTCTACATAAATTTTGCTCAACAAAAGTAAATTATAACTGATCAAAGTAGATGTTCTTCCACTCTTTAAGAAACGGTCTCCAACTCGTCACCCAGGCTGGAGTTGGAGTGGTGTGATCATAGTCCACTGCAGCTTCAAACTCCTGGGCTCAAGCAAATCTCCTGCCTCAGTTTCCCAAATAGCTAGGACTGCTGGCATGTACCACTGCACCCAGCTGATTTTTTAATTTAAAAAACTTTTATTTTCTTTTTTGTAGAGATAAGGTCTCACTATGCTGACCAGGCTAGTGTCAAACTCCTGGCCGTCAAGTGATCCTGCTGCCTAGGCCTCCCAAAGCACTGGGATTGATTAAAGGTGTGAGCCACTGCACCCAGTCTCATATTTATTATTAAAAGCATCTATCAGTTCCATCTTGTTTAACTCACATTTTAACATGTATTGTTTCAAAAACTTACTTTAAAACTAAATGCAAGTTAGCAGAGAGCCGAGGATCTGTAAATTGTGTTGTTCTGTTGTTATGGTCAACGAAATAAACTCTGCCTGTTGCCGTATTACGGATCTCCCATCCAGGAGGCAATGGACCAAGCTCTTCACAATTGATGTTGCTAAGATCCCTGCAAAAACAAATATAAAATAAAAAATACCTCATTGCTGGCCCTGCTGAACCAAGCAAGTGTAAATGACACAGAACAACTCCACAAAGTCTGAGAAAATGTATTGTTTCAGAAACTTGAGATGTTCAGCTGGAATCTTTAATTCCCAATGGTTTAACAAACTCGCATCTTCAAAACCCAATCCATAAATGGCTCAGAAAAACTTATCACGTAGCCTACATTTTTTAGTAAGTTCTGAGGCTTTAATGTAACACATATTTAAATTAATATAAAATCAATCACAGTATCTGCCAACATAAACTGTATTTCAATACTTTCTTGACAGGAAGTAATTTTGTTAAGTGTCAGTGATATAAGGAATTAAATGTTTTCTAAAATTTCCCTTCATTTCTTTCTTTACTGTAACATAAAATTTGTGTAAAATGTCCATTCCATGATTAATTTTAAGCTCTCCAACAAAGCGAAACTGGAAATGTTACTGAAATTACAATCCTGAAAATAATCACAGTATATTTTTAAAGAATAAACTGCAATTCTAAAATCTGTAAAGTTAGTCAATAAAGAACCTGTTTAAGATACATTACCAAGAATGTTCTAAGAGTTACCACTGCAATAAGAAAAGCTAAGATTTTTAATGGACCAAAGACTACTGTTACTATATTACACATTCTTAAAATACGAGTATATATAGACAAGGATTTATACGGCCTTAAAGAATGAGTAAGGAGTTTCTATGTTGGTGAACACACTGAGGTACTATGGGGGTAGCCTGCCCAGAGAGGGTATGGTAGCTCCTTGCCCTACCCCCATACTGTGCCCTAAGCATTGCTTCCATTTGGCTGTTCCAGAGTTGTAATCTCTATAATAAACTGGCAAGAGAACTGCAAATTTTTATCCCCTACACTGTTAGAACCAAATCTTTCAGTGATTCTCCCAAAGTGTTGAAATTGCTGTTGTCATTCACTAGAAGAGTAAAGTCACTGCCCTTGGTCACATAACTGAGGCTGCATGTAAGAATATATGATATGCTCAGGTAATCCTCCCAACTCAGGCTCAGGTAATCCACACCCAACTCAGCTTCCCCCGATAGCTGGGACTAGAGGTGTGCACCACTACACCCAGCTATTTTTTTAAATTTTTTGTAGAGATGAAGTTTTGCCATGTTGCCCCAGGCTGATCTTAAATGAATAGTTTAGGCTACCAGAGCCATCTGTAAATACCAAAGAAATGACATACCCTGAAAGTGACCAAGCAAAGTCAAGAATCTGAGACAGTAAAACTGTTTCTGTGGTCCTCTTTTTATTAAAAAAAAAGAAGAAGAAGAAGAAAATAAAAGCAGCATGTTTAATATAAATTTATAACAGATAATTATAAATAATGACAAATTTCATCAAAATCACATTTTAAAAGTTAAACTAGAAAGACATTTTTCCTGAGAAGACTTCTCCTTGGTCATGGTGAAACACAATGATGGGCACACGGTGACCTAAATTTGCCAAAGCAATGATTCTGACTTCTGTCATAGGTGTTCCAAGAGACTCCTGCTACATAACAGCTAAAGTGTGGGGGAAAAAACACTATTTGAAACACTGCTAGTCTCAAAGAGGCAAGGGAAAGTTCCAAGAATCCTCCTCAAATTAAAAAAAAAAAAAAGGGAGTAGGGGGACTGAGTGAAGCTGGTACGTGAGTGGCAGGTAGGCAGAGGGTCAGGCTAGCAGCAAGACTGGAATAGGAAACCTGATGCTTCCTCCACAAGCTGAGAACTCAAAGAGGGAATGAAGTGATTCCAGGAAAATATACTAAATTCCCACTGCAGGTCCACAGAACTCCCAACTAATTTAGTTCAAAGAATAAATTCAGCATCTAAGATCACCAAACCGCTCAGAAAAAAAAAAAAAGTCACTATGACAGAGTCCACAGCAGACTCAACACACAGCCAGCAGTAGAATCAACAATAAAATCCCAGAATTAGGTCCCCAAAGACTGTTAGAGACCAAAAAGAAAACAGTTGTGATATATAATGTTTTCAAAAATAAAAAAGTACAATCACAAAGATGAACTATCAAAGAAAACTTACTAGGAATAAACAAAAAAATATGTATTTTTTTGAGACAGGTTCTCATCCTGTTGCCCAGGCTGGAACGCAGTGGTGTGATCACGGCTTACTGCAGCCAGTGGTGTGATCACAGCTTACTGCAGCCTCAACCTCCCAGGCTCAGGTAATCCTCCCAACTCAGCCTCCTGAGTAGCTGGGACTATAGGCATGCACCACCACACCTGGCTAATTTTTAAATTTTTGTAGAGATGAAGTTTTGCCATGTTGCCCAGGCTGATCTCAAACTTCTGGATTCAAGTGATCCATCCAATTCAGCCTCCCAAAGTGCTGAGATTACAGGCACGAGCCATTGCGCCAGCCCCAAATAGATTTTTTAATGGTTCAGAAATAAAAAACAGGATCTGGAGGCCATTATCCTTAGCAAACTAAAGCAGGAACAGAACACCAAATACTGCATCTTCTCACTTACAAGTGGGCGCTAAATGGTGAGAACACATGGACACAAAGAGAGGAACAACAGATACTGTGGCCTAACATACTGAAACCCCATCTATACTAAAAATGCAAAAATCAGTCAGGCATGCTGGCACGTGCCTGTAGTCCCAGCTACTTGGGAGGCTGAGGCAGGAGAATTGCTTGAACCCAGAAGTGGAGGTTGCAATGAGCTGAGATCACATCACTGCACTCCAGCTTGGGCAACAGAGCAAGACTTCATCTCAAGAAAAAAAAAAAGGAATGTTATACAGTCATACAAAGTAATACAGATCTGTATTTCAAGACTATAGTCAATCTGTAATACAACAAATAACAAGGCGTTAATCATTGTTTTAAAGATAAATGCAAAACATGATGAAATGAGATTTCTTGAATAAATGTAGGTATCCTGGATATCTTTATAAAGTTTGTTTAAAAGAGTCTGACTTTCTTTTAAAGTTTGTTTAAAGAGTCTGACTTTCCAATTTTATAAATATCTTTGAATAGTGATATTCTAACACAATTTAATTATTTATAGTATACTTGGATAAAAGATCCTCCATACTTACTAAAGGATCCTCCAAAACAAAAGATAAAAGTTTTTAAGGTAATAATGGGGGATAGTGAGTAAGAAAAATAATCCCGAGTGTTATTTCATAAAATCATCATTCAAAATATATGTCAGTATTTAACATGGATATTCCTAAAGCTTCACAGAAATCCTTTACTACTCATTAATGAAAGACTGACATGTGTCCTCCGGAATAAGTGCTTATTACCAACAGTGGGTCTTAAAGCTGTCTCAATTTCAATTTCTGTTGCCAGCTTATATGCTATTCTTTCGACACATAACTCAAGGTCAACTTTCTCACTATTGTAAATCATCTAGTTTTAAAAAATCATGATCATTTTTATTCTATGCATTTGCTACAAATGATTTCTAATTATTTTAAAGAAAAGCTTATTACTGACCTTCAACTAGATAAACAGAATTCAAAAAACGTTTTATTATTTATATAATAACACTGATTTTGAGAAGTTAGGCCCTTGGATTATTTTAAAGTAACTATTTTTAAGTAAGCTTTTAAAAAATGTGAAATTTCCTCCCCCACTACTTTTTATTTATTATTTTTTTTAGAGATGGAGTCTTGCTCTGTTGCCAGGCTGGAGTGCAATGGCACAATCTTGGCTTACCACAACCTCCACCTCCCACGTTCAAGCAATTCTGCCTCAGCCTCCCGAGTAGTTGGGATTACAGCCACGTGCCACCACACCTGACTAATTTTGTATTTTTAGTAGAGACAGGTTTTCACCACGTTGTCCAGGCTGGTCTCGAACGCCTGACCTCATGATCCTCCCACCTCAGCCTCCCAAAATGCTGGGATTACAGGTGCCACTGAAATTACAAGAGCCACTGTGCCCAGCCCCCACTACTTTTTAAAAACAGCTTATACTGTCAAGACATAGAAATAGCAAAAATGATAAAGTAATGAGTTAAAGCATATTCCCTTGGTTGCCACCTTCAAAGGATTCTGAGCTCTGTAACACAAAGTAAGACATTTTCATTATCACAGTTTTATTTATAAATGGAGAGTATCAAAGCAACCCAAGACTATCCAGTCACATCTGTTTTTGATTCAAATACACAATAGAGTCCTGAGTATAAGCTTTAGGCAGAAAAAAACAACACTCTGTGGGTTGTTTTGGGGGGTTTGTTTTGGAGGAGGGAGGCTGCTGTGTTTATAAAATATCCACACCCTACAAATCCTTTGTATGTGCAACATACAAAGTTGCTTTAGAATTTAATTTAGAATTCAAGTTTTTTTGCAGTTTCAACTGGACTACTTGGTACTTCGCATGTATTCATTAAAAAGTAACTCAAAACAGGGCCAAGCATGGTGGTTCATGCCTCTAATATCAGCACTTTGGGAGGCGGAGGTGGGCAGACTGCTTGAGCTCAGGAGTTCGAGGCTACCATGGGCAACACGGCAAAACCCCATCTCTACTAAAAATACAAAAATTAGCAGGGTGTAGTGGCACATGCCTGTAGCCCCACCTACTCAGGAGGCTGAGGTAGGAGGACGGCTTGAGCCCAGGAGACAGAGGTTGTAATAAGCCAGGAATACACTGCTGCTCTCCAGCCTGGACAGCAGAGCCAGATCCCATCTCAAAAAAAAAAAAAAGGGAGGGATGGAGGGAGGAAGGAAGAAAAGAGTGTTTCAAAAATTATAGTAAATCACTAAATTCATTTGTGTGTCATTTCATCTTTTTGAAGTTAAAAGTAATTGACATTTTTGGTTAGTAAATGCAATGTCTGCAGCTGAAATACACAAGTTTGGATATTTAAATTACATTAGGGCCAGGAACAGTGGTTCACACCTGTAATCCCAGCACTTTGAGAGGTTGAGGCAGGTAGATCACCTGAGGTCAAGCGTTCATGACAACCCTAGACAACATGGTGAAACCCTGCCTCTACTAAAAATACAAAAACTAGCTGGGTGTGGTGGCAGGTGCCTGTAATCCTAGCTACTCAGGAGGCTGAGGCAGGAGAATCGCTTGAACCCGGGAGGTGGAGGCTGCAGTGAGCTGACATTGGGTCACTGCACTCCAACCTGGGCAACAGAGTGAGACTCCATCTCAAAAAAATTAATTAATTAATCAATTAATTAAATTAGGTTGTTTTCTACATTAAAATGAAATTTTATTAAAGAACACATAAAAGAACATGGAATACATTTATGAGGTTAAATTTTTTTTTTAATTTTTTTTTCCCTCTGAAGTGAATGAATTGAACCAAATTTAAAGATTTTTTTAAGCTGAACCATAATTAAGAATTTTATCAACCCACTAACCCTTTTTTAAAAGGTATGCTTTCTATGTTTTTCCCCCAGGTCAATTTTCTTTTCCTATCCTTTTCTTTTTCTTTTTTTTTTTGAGATGGTGTCTCACTACTCTGTCACCCAGGCTAGAGTGCAGTGATGTGATCTCGGCTCACTGCAGCCTCCACTGCCCACCTTAGCCTTGCGAGCAGCTGGGACTACACGAATTTTCTTTCTCTTTTCTTTTGAAATGGGGTCTTGCTCTTTTGCCCAGGCTGGAGTGCAGTAGTTCAACCAAGGCTCACTGTAGCTTCAACCTCCCTGGCTCAAGCAATCCTCTTACCTTAGCCTCCCAAGTAACTGGGACCACAGACATGCTCCACCATGTGTGGCTGATTTTTAATTTTTGGTAGAGATGGAGTCTCTATGTTGCTCAGACTTGTCTCAAACTCCCAAGCTCAAAGACTCCTCCTGCCTCAGCCTCTGAAATTGTTGAGAATACCAGTGAAAGCCACCCTGCTTGGTACCCAGGACAAGTTTCAAACTCCTAAAAGATCCATGTTGTGGGCTGGGCGTGGTGGCTCACGCCTGTAATCCCAGCACTTTGGGAAGCTGAGGCGGGCAGATCACTTGAGGTCAGGAGTTTGAGACCAGCCTGGCCAATACGGTGAAACCCTGTCTCCACTAAAAATACAAAAATTAGCTGGGCATGGTGGCACGTGCCTATAGTCCCACCTATTCAGGAGGCTGAGGCAGGAGAATTGCTTGAACCCGGGAGGCAGAGGTTGCAGTGAGCCGAGATTGCACCACTGCACTTCAGCCTGGGTGACAGAGTGAGACTCCATCTTAAAAAAAAAAAAACAAGAGATCTATGTTTTTATTCCACTTTTTTTAAGGGGGAAGCAGGGGAGGGGTGGCTAGGGACTGGTAAGGTAGGGGAGAACTGAGGTAGGATTGCAGAGAAGTAGGTAGCACTTTCTACTAAATGTCAACACTGAAGTAACTATCCGAAGAGTCAAACTCTTACATAAACTATTTTTAAAAGGTAAAAATTTCTTAAAAATCAAAGAAATCGTAGGTGAAATGGCTCTTTGATAGTGTAAAGAGTACTTAAAATACGTTCTTACCTGGGCACTCTTGGATCATGCCATGTGCTCACACCAGTCTGTGTATGTAGGAAATACACCTGACCTTGTTGTGTTGTCCTCTGTTCTGTAAAATTAATAAACACATAATAAAAACATTCAGAATGTCCAGATCAAAGATAGTTATATACACTAAGATGATACACTAATAGGGAAAAAACTCCAAATTACGAATCTATTTTATTTATTATTAAAAAAGGGCTTTACAAATCATTTGTTCTGTCCCTTGGAAACGATTTTATAAATGATGAGGGCCACAGGCCAGCTATCCAAAAGTAAACTAAACTTACAAGGTGGCTCAAATACTAAATATGTTGCAATGGAAAACAAATCAAGATTGTCCCAATACTAATAATTAAAACATTTTAAATGATGTAGAAAAGGCTCTGAGGGGAAAGGCTGGCGAACATTAGGAAGATCTGAGGAGGAACTTCCAGAAACTTTCAAAGAGTTTGGAGGTTGATGATGCTTATTATGCCAATTTTATACCAAAACTTATGTCTTCTCTTTGATGGACAAAGGTGTATTCTCAAGATTACATTTGAGCTCAAAGAGAAGCAAAACAGATGAGATACTGGGGAGACATTCTATGTCATAAACAGGTAGACATGCAAAAATAACCAAGTTAGAAAGAAGAGGACTAAAGAGCAAACGTGCACACTGGGGGAGAAAAAGTCAAGAATGAAATGAACTCGAAGCCCTTGGAAAGAGAGAGGAAAGGCCAGGGTGAAGAGAACAATCTAAAAAAGGTCTCTTTATGGTGGGTTTTTGTTTTGTTTTCTTTTTTTTAAAAACAACAGAATCACTTTTTCTTTAAACAAAATCTAATGAGAAACTTCAATACATAAAACAGTAAAACTATTACTAATATTTATTAGTAATAAATCTAATTTGTTTATAAACCTATAAAGTCAATAAATTTGAACTTTAAACTTTTAAAAACTATAAACATAAAATCATATTATAGAGGACAGCCATAATAATTTCAGCCTTACTATCCACTTTATTTGTATGTTTTGGTTGTACAATTTTTTAAACCCAAATCACAGAAATATTGTAAAAGTATAACCACTCCCACTCCAAAGAGCTTGCCTTATACAAAGAGAAATGGCAGGAGAGAATTTATTCTCAGGTCTAAACACTGATAATAACAGTTAAAATTTACTGTGCCAGACACTGTGCCAGCATTTCACAAGATTATATATTATTGATTTCTTGCAACAAACCTAGATGGTTGGTACTATTATTTTCCCCTATAGGGGACAAAACTGAGGCCAACGAGGTTAAATAATGTGCTCAGTGTTGCATGGCAAAGCCAGGATATGAACCTAGGTCTCTCTGTCTCTCCAGCCAATAATTTAATATGTGCTAAAAGTTAACCTTTGAGTCACAGCACAGGTAATGGACAGATTTTTTCAAATTAAAGAGCTAAAACACATTTAAAAATAAAGTTAGAATCATGCATTTGCAGGAGAGTTTTTAAAAATATTCTTGAGTAAAATAAAACTTGGTTGTTTTTTTTTTTTTTTTTTTGAGATGGAGTCTTGCTCTGTGGTCCAGGCTGGAATGTAGTGGCACAATCTTGGCTCACTGCAACCTCTGCCTCCTGGGTTCAAGCAATTCTCCTGCCTCAGCCTCCCGAGTAGCTGGGACTACAGGCATGTGCCACCATACCTGGCTAATTTTTGTATTTTTAGTGGAGATGGGGTTTTCACCATGTTGGTCAGGCTGGTCTCGAACTCCTGATCTCATGATCTGCCCGCCTCGGCCTCCCAAAGTGCTGACATTGCAGGTGTGAGCCACTGCACCTGCCCCACCTTACCTTCTATATGGTGCCTATTTACAAAATAGTCTCACTTCATTTCGTATGCTCCTCATACGATCTTTGTAAAAGGTAGTCATCTCACTTCATCACAAAAGAGCACAAACACTGATGTTAAAAAACTAGCGCAATGTCAAACTGCTGGTTAGATAGTCCTCTACAACTTCAAAGACTTTCAAACTTGGGAGGTTTTATATTTATATTCATGCAGAGTCCCTAAGCCCAGATTAATAACTTTTTTCAAAACTGATTTTCTGACTTCCTCAGCAAGCTGAATTCAGTAAACCACATTATATTTTTCTTTTGCTAGTTGTCATACCATAGCCTTCTGGTAGGTCTGGAGGAGTATGTAAATGTGTCCTGCTCATGTAATTTCTATGTCGTTGTGACCTGACTCTTCTCTCAGCCAGTCTGGGATCTGAAGACTGTCCACATGTTGCACCATTTGTTCCACTAATTGGAGTGTTCTCATCAACAAAGCAGCTAAGAGGTCTGCCAGGGCTAAGAATACTCAGATGCCGGTCTATTGAAAATTAACAAGAAAAAGACATTTTCAATTTAGATATCAAAAGTAGAGTTCTCTAGACATTGTATACACTAGAGTAACAAGCACTTATCATATCTGAAAACAGAATGACTAATACAAGTATAATGACTTCAAGAACTGTGAGTGAAAGCAAACCTGAAGTCTCTTAATTACCAAAGAAACCCAAATAAGCATGTCATCAACCATGTATTTAAATGACTTTATTTTAATTACATATAAAATCCACATATATCTGTGGATGTGAGTACTGGCTTACAAAACACTGTTTGATCTAACTACAGCCTTTCTCTCGGACCTGACTTCCCACCATTCTCCCCCCAACTCTGCTTCTGCCACACTCATATCTTCCTGTTCCTTGAACTTGCCAAGGTCACTCCACCTGAGAGCAGTTGTTCTTCCTTCCACCTGGCATATTCTTTTCTCCTACTTGCCCTAGGCCTGGCTCTTTTTTGTCATTCAAACCAGTTTATTATTGCCTCCCAAGAGGTCCTTCAGACCTCTCAATCTAAAAATGTCACCCAGTCATTTGGCAATACATCACAAAACGAAGAAGACGGTTTGTCTCTTTAAGGATCTGCTAGTCTACTATTGCAGATCTTCCAAAATAAAAAAATAATCAAGAGTTCATTCTTAAATTATTATGGCCAGGTGTGGTGGCTCACATCTGTAATCCCAACACTCTAGGAGACCGAGGCAGGCTGATAACTTGAGGTAAGGAGTTTGAGACCAGCCTGGTCAACATAGCGAAACCCTGTCTCTCTTAAAAATACAAAAATTAGCCAGGCGTGGTGGCGGGCGCTTGTAGTCCCAGTTACTCGGGAGGCTGAAGCATGAGAATCGCTTGAACCTGGGAGGCAGAGGTTGCAGCAAGCCGACGTCACACCACTGCACTCCAGCCCAGAGCGGGACTCCATCTCAGAAATAAATAAGTAACATTTAAGACAACAATCATCCTTTCATAAATGATGAAATTGAAGTTAATTTTACTGGTTAAATCAGAAGGAAATGGGCTTCACTTGAACACTGACACAAGTACATATTCATTTGTGCTCAAATATAATAAAAATGAATACTTCAATTAATTTCTTGGCAATTTAATACCAGAAATGCAACTTGGCAACATGAGCTAAGCTTTCATCTGAGAACTCATAATGTAAAACAGAAAACTTTGTGATCCAATGAGTTAAGCAATTTGTCCTCAATAAATGGAAATAGGTGCAACTTATAGAGAAGAATTTGGTATTTATGCCTAGTGCCAGTCCTGCTCAAGAGGAGGGAAATAGGAAAAACAAAACACTGCACAAGATGGCAAATTTTGTTCTCACTTAGAAGAGTGGGGGAGAGGGGGGATTCAGCCACTTAGACTATTTCTTTTCGGTTATTTAAAAAGCATCTCTTCAGGCCGGGCGCGGGGGCTCACGCCTGTAATCCTAGCACTATGGGAGGCCGAGGTGGGTGGATCACCTGAGGTCAGGAGTTCAAGACCAGCCTGGTCATCCTTGTGAAACCCCATCTTTAAAAAAAAAAAAAAAGAAAAAAAAGAGGAAAAAGCATCTCTTTGCAGCTTCCAAAAATTGTCTTAGATCCCAATGCCTTTTATACATTAAGTTCCATGAGGTGACTATACTTGACATTCTTCAAGATTTAGTTCAGAGATTCCTCTGCTTAACTTGCCAATTTAATTCATTCAATAATTTTATTATTTTTGAGACTGAGTCTCGCTCTATCACCAAGGTTGGAGTGCAGTGGCGCAATCTTGGCTCACTGCAACCTCTGCCTCCTGGGTTCAAGCAATTCTCCTGCCTCAGCCTCCTACGGAGCTGGGATTACAGGCGCCCATCACACCACGCCTGGCTAATTTTTGTATTTTTAGTAGAGACGGGGTTTCACCATATTGGCCAGGCTGGTCTCGAGCTCCTGACCTCAAGTGATTCGCCCACCTCGGCCTCCCAAAGTGCTGGGATTACAGGCATGAACCACTGTGTCCGGCCAATTTTTTTTTTTTTTTGAGATGGCATCTCATTCTGTCACCCAGGGTAGAATGCAGTGGCATGATCTCAGCTCACTGCAACATCCACTTCAAGAGCTCAAGCAATCCTCCCACCTCAGCATCCCAAGTAGCTGGGACCACAGGATGCACCACATGCCCAGCTAATTTTTTGTAATTTGTTTGGTAGAGACGAGGTTTCATCATGCTGCCCAGGCTGGTCTCGAACTCCTGAACTCAAGTGATCTGCACACCTCAGCCTCCCAAAGTACAGGAATTACAGGCATGAGCCACCACACCTGGCCTCATTCAATAAATATTTATTGGGTACCACTGCAGGCCCTGGAGCTATAATGACAGCGTGACCTGTCAAAGTGTTGAAGACAACCTTTAAAAAATAATAATGGCATCTGTTATAAGATCTACTGATCTCCAACAGCATAAACCAAGAAAAAAAATCTAGTAAAGCTGACAGATAAGTAGAAAAGGACTTTGGGATGGTGGCTAGCAAGACCATGGGAAATATTTTTATGTTCTTACCGTGTTGGGCGCTCCCATTGTGTAGTTCTTGTTATATGGTTTAGATACTGGATTCTTCCAGAGGCGGTTCGTCTTTCTTCCCAGCTTAAATAAAAATATTGAGTGATAGGCATTAATAGGAAACTTGGACATAGAATGTTTTCAGTGCAACAAGCAAGCCAGTAAGACAACTGCTGTTACAAATCAGGAATGTCAACCTGAAATAACCATTCACAGAATATAGAAGTTTTTCAACTTATTTTAGAACTGCATAATATATTTTATGGGATTCTGAAGCTTCTAAAGTATTTATGATAAGGTGTAACAAATATTTTCCATCAGCCAAACTCTGATAATTTTCAATATTAGCCATAAAATTAATTAAGATCATAAAACTGGTAAATAGAATAGTAAGGCTTGGGACCCAGGTAGTCTAAAAATATAAATTACATATATCATTTTTAAAAATTAAATTTCACTAATTAAAAACATATAAAAACTTTAAAAGCATTTACCTGCCCAAACTTAATTTTTTAAAATCAAGACCATTGGCTGGGCGCAGTGTCTCAGACCTGTAATCCCAGCATTTTGCGAGGCCAAGGCAGGCAGATCACCTAAGGTCAGGAGTTCAAGACCAGCCTGGCCAACATGGTGGAACCCCATCTCTACTAAAAATACAAAAACTAGCTGGTGTGGTGGCATGTGCCTGTAATCCCAGCTACTCGGGAGGTTGAGGAAGGAGAATCGCTTAAATCCAGGAAAAGGAGGTTGCATTGAGCTGAGATTGCACCACTGCACTCCAGCCTGAGTAACAAGAGCAAAACTCCGTCTCAAAAAAAAAAAAAAAAAAAAAAAAATCAAGACCACTACTTTCTATCAACTCTTTATCATAATTGATTTAATGAAAACAAGGCAAATGACTATAGAAATGTGATAATGTTAGTATTTCTACAAAGGTATTGACAGGGGTTGAAAGGCTCTAAAAACAGAAAGTGGTCCGGGTGTGGTGGCCCATGCCTGTAATCCCAGAATTTCGGGAGGCCGAAGTGGGCGAATCACGAGGTCAGGAGTTAGAGCCCAGCCTGACCAATATGGTAAAACCCCGTCTCTACTAAAAAAAAAAAAAAATTACAAAAAAATTAGCTGGGCGTGGTGGTGGGTGCCTGTAATCTCAGCTACTCAAGAGGCTGAGGCGGGAGAATCACTTGAACCAGAAGGCAAAGGCTGCAGTGAGCTAAGAGCACGCCACTGCACTGCACTCCAGCCCGGGCAGCGGTGTCAAGACTGCATCTCGGGAAATAAATTAAAAAAAAGAAAAGAAAAGAAAGAGATGCTAGGATTTTTCCTCCCTGTGATTACAATTACGGTACAATAATGTAGGGCAAGTTTAGAACAATAAGCCTTTTTACTGCTGGTACTCTCTCAATATTGATTAGTTATTTCACCCTAAATTTCCTCTTCAAAAATACCATAATCTACCTCACATCCATAAAAGAGCTAACAGACATATCTGGAAGCTAAAGTGATCTATAAATAGTTAATTACAGTAATTTTTAACAGTTTAAACAAAATGAGTAAATACTGTAACCTGGGTATAAAATTTTGTATAAAAAATAATTGGAGTTAAAATTTAACCATTTATACACTTAAACGGATACAATTTATTATATGCAAGTTATATCTCATCGAAGTTAATTAAAAATACTTTGAATGTTAAAAATAAAATCAGAAAAGAGAACTAGTATCAAGAAGAGCAATGATAAAAATCATGACTTTAGAATCAAGACAGGTTTGTGTGTTTTGGCTCTGCCACTTACTATGTGGCCTTAGGCAAATTACTTAACTTCTCTAACTCTTAGTGTTTGAGGGTAACAAGAGTAGTAGCAATAGAAATAATAGTAGTTAAATTATTTATTAAGCACTTATTTTATGCAAGACACTGTGCTGAAGTGCTTTACCTGAATTATTTCATTTAATCCTCTCAACAGTTTATGGAATATGTACTATTATCATTCATACTCTTTTGTTAATAAATATAAACCAAAGCCCATGGAAGTTAAATAAATTAAGGTCATAAAACCAGTACACAGAAGAATAAGGATTAGAATTCAAGTGGTCTAATTTCAGAAGGATGGCTATATGCTGCCTTCTAAGATGCTGTGAGAATTAAATGACACAACGTACATAAAGTGCTTATAATAGTATCTGACATACACATGCTCAAATGTTACTATGTTATTTTAATTACTATTAAACAAATTTTCCATCCCATCCCTCTTAAATACAGCAATGTTTCTAATTTAGCACTTGCATGCCCTGTTTTGAATTTAATCAAGCAAAAAGTTTTTAAAAATAGATAATATTTACAAGACAGTTATATTTGTCAAGAAATTTCATGTGTCTCCTAAACTCTTAATAACCAAATTTAACACATCTAATTTGTGACAAGATCCTCCACTAATTTTACCATTAGAAGGAAAATCTACATTCAAGTTAAATGTACAATAAACACTGACTTATTTCTATTCTTTTAAGGATATTATCTATATATTTCTCTAATGATTTCAGTGACATTAGCTTACCCGTCTGGTAAATCATTATCAAATAAACGACTGCAGTCCACAACTTGGCCTCCTGTGCCTATTCGGTCTCTGGACTGAAGACTTACTATTAAATGACAGAAATATTACTAAGATTCATAGAACTAGAAAGAATTATTATAATAAAAAATTCTATCTTTAAAAGACATCTGGTTTAGCAATTCAGAATTAACTCTTTGGTTTTTACTAAAATTTATAATTTCTTTTCCCATAGATTTTTCCCTTTAGAGTAATATTAGAATTCTAAAGTTTTCTACACTTTACCACGTTCATAGAAGAAGCCTAATTCCTTTTCTACTACAGTAATGGTGCATAGCAGAGTCACTACCCATCATGGACAATCATACAACATTAAAAATGCTATAGATTTTGCAAGCCTTAATGCAAGGTAAAAAAAAAAAAAACAAAAAAAAGTAATGATGCTATAGAAATGTATTTACAGGCCAATAAAAAAGATGTTTATGATAAATTTAAACCAATTTTAAAAAATCAGTATAATCTCATTAAAAAAAAACATAGAAAGGGTATACATCCAAGTGATAACAATGATGACAGATTATCCTTCCCATACTCAAACACTCCTCCTACCTCAGCCTCCCCCTGTAGCTGGGACATAACAGTTTTAAACAAGGAAAAAAGTTTGTACTCCTTGAATAAATTATCTCAATTTGGGAGATTTGTTTTCTTATGGTAACGATTCTAAAAAGAATAAAGCAAAGTGCATCAAAATGTTTGCAAGTTTCAATGTTGTAATAGCAAAAAAATAAATTTTAATTATTAAGTTGTGATATATCTATATACTTCATCCTTTGAAAATCATTAATTACAAAGATTATAAATACTAAAAATGATTACAGTAAGTGAAAGAAAGCAAAGTAAAAATTTAATGTTCACTGGAATTGAAGACATAAATATATAGATTTTTATATACATATTTATGTATATAAAAAATACTAGAGGAGAATAGTTTTTAAAGTTAGTCTTCTAGTGTCCTTTTCTCCATTTTCCAAAAAGTTTATAGATCTACTTACAATTATTTGTTAGAGGGCTAATTCTGAAAGAACGGGAACTCATTCTGTTTTTGAATGACAGAACTAAAGAATCATAATGTTTGAGTCTAGCCTGCCTCTCTGATCAGTGGTGACATTAGATTCTCATAGGAGCGCAAACCCTATTGTGAACTGCACACACAGGGATCTAGGTTGCCCCACTCCTTATGAGAATCTAATACCTGATGCTCTGTCACTGTCTCCCATCACCCACAGATGGGACCATCTAGTTGCAGGAAAACAAGCTCAGGGTTCCCAGTGATTCTACATTATGGTGAATTGTGTAATTAGTTCATTATATATTACAATGTAATAATAATAAAGTACATAACAAACGTAATGTACTTCACCGCCACCCCCAGTCTGGCCCATGGAAAAACTGTCTTCCATGAAACCAGTTCCTGGTGCCAAAAAGGTTGGGGAGTGCTGGTGTAGAGACTTCACAGCGATAACCACAATAACTTTGCTATGTGGCTACTCTGGTAGTTCTCTATGAACCAATTCACTGCCTCGTAAAATGAAGTCCTTCAAGTACCTTCAGTAACTAAACCTTTCTGATGGGTTCATAACAAAATAATATTATTCTAAGTTCTGCTCTATCATGAAGTGTGACATTCCTATTGCATTTTTCTTTTTCTTTTTTTTTTTTTTTTTTTGAGATAGAAATCTTGCTCTTGTTGCCTCTCTGGAGAGCAACGGCTTAATCTCGGCTCACTGCAACCTCTTCCTCCTGGGCTTAAGCGATTCTCCTGCCTCAGCCTCCTTAAAAGCTGGGATTACAGGTACCCGACACCATGCCTGGTATATTTTTATTAGAGCGTATTTTTTGTAGAGACGGGGGTTTCACCATGTTGGCAAGGCTGGTCTCGAACTCCTGACCTCAGGTGATCCACCAACCTCGGCCTCCGGAAGTGCCGGGATTACAGGCGTGAGCCACTGCACCTGGCCACATTTTTCTTCTTTAATTTAAAAAGCCTCTAAGACAAACAGTGTCCTGCCATACTATGCATCTTGATTAAATCTCTATCAATTCTTAAGAAAGGTCTCAGCAAATTTTATGTCAAGATCTTCCCTCCAGGTCAATTCAAGATACCCTAAATACCATGTAAGGCTACGAAGTGCCTCATGAGTAAGGTAACAATTTCTCACTTTTTCAAGTGTTACACCACCATTGCTCATTCTGTTTTTTTCAATTAGCATAGATTTTAAAGCTGTAAAGCATTAAACATTAAAACATGTTCAACAGAATGTTCTCTTCTTACTAATACTAGTTTTAAAATTACTTTCAATAAACTTTAATAACGTCTATAAAGTTTGAACTCAGTGCTCTATTTTATTAGGATACTTTGAAAGAATTATTTCCTAAAGGATCTTCACAACACTTTTTTTTACATTAAAGTTTTTAAAATTAAGTTAACCTGGTCCTGGATTCACTGTAACATTTTACCTGATTCATTTAATTCAGGCCAACATAATGAAGCTACAGTTATACTTTGATTTAAAAGGTATTTAGACCTTAGGTCAGTTTGAATGAAATCAAAATTCATGTAACTTTAAATTCCACACTTACCTACTATCTGTCCTCTAACTGTATCATTGTCATTTGGCCCAAGTTTACATAAATCCAACCTCTGATCTATTTGAAATCAACAAAGAAAGCAATTTAAAAATTAGCTGGTATCAGAGATACTAACATCTACAGAGTGACAATAAATTTCCACAATCCATTAGAAATCAAACCTATCATTTAAATTCTTTAAAGAATTCGAGTTTCAAAAACTATGAAACACTGGTGTATTACATTGCCAACATGCAGTCACTTTCTCTCCAAAACTTTTAGACCACTTTAGTCTGAGTCTTAATAGTGGTTGGTGTTAAGGAATTTATCCCTGAGCCTTGGTTTTCTCACATATAACAATATATGAATCCTCACAGTTTTAAGGATTAAATCAGACAATTATGCAAAGCTCTCAGCATAGTGCCTGGCACATAACTGGTCAACAAATGTTAGTTGTCATTACTATTTTTTAACTAACAATTTCAAATGACATGCACACAAAAATGTATTAAAAAGAAGCCAAGAATAAACTGTAAAATCTGGGTTTGCATCAGTTCTGCCACTAATTCATTTCGGAGCAACTCATTTATTCTCTCAGAAGCCTCATCTGTAAAAGAGATATAACACTGGTCTGACCCTGAAAGTTATAGTAAGGAACAACGTCACCTGGTTTTACTTTGATTATAGCACTTATAGCTGAATGCATTTACAACTGTATGCCATCTGTCTACTTATTTGTGAATTGATAAAAGGAGGAGACCATATCTTAGTCTGTATTTCACCCTCCAATCTGGTAGAACATTGCATAGGTAGGTGCTCAATAAATATTTGATAAATTCAGTATTACTGCACATCAAAAAGGTCAAATTAATACAATGAAATATTCACAAGAAACAGAAAAATCCATGCCCCTAAACTACAGTCCCTAGTTATCCAACCAAAAATACAGACATTTTTCTCTTTGCAAAATAAATGGGTGGCTATACAGTGGATTCTGCAGAGCAACTTCTCTCCTATTCAGTCCTCCTATTCAGAGCATGTGGCATGCTCCCTTTGCCAGCAGGCCTTTGCCCTTGCTTCTCAGAGAACAGGATTCATGCCTTTTTCTCCTTTATACAGCCAGGGTTTACAACAGTAGCATATTAAGTGTTCAATAAATGTTGGGTAAATTGAACTAGGGATAATGTCACACATTTGATCTGTAAGTTTACAGTTTGCTGAGTAATAAAACAGTTCTTTTACATGCAATTCATTTTTCCAATCCCAATGTCTTTTCTCTACTGTTGGTTATCCTGTCAGCCCAGAAATACAAGAATTTCTCAGATGCTTTTAAATACCTTGGACTAAGAACTTCTAGCTCAATTTTCTGCCTTTTTCTTTTTTTACAAGGTCAATATTATACCTACGCTGTACTATCATACTTCATTAAAAGAGACAATCTCTTAATATATTTAACATTCAATGCTAAATTTACTCTGTTTTTGTTTATTAATTTCCTTAGATCCTATGCGAGTTTGTTTAGCAAATGCATCTGGGCTAAAATCCCATGATAATGACTAACAGTATTTTTTATATTATATAAAAAAGAATTTTATAGAAACACACAGACAAAAAAAAAAACCTGTTGAAAAAGGAATTCCCATTTATGTTCCAATGGAAAGACCCATCCAAAAGACTGTCACCTGGTTATGCTAAGTCAACTTACAAATCCATTATGAAAACCACTTCTAATTTCTTGATCTTGGTCTAATATTACAATGCCCAAGTTGGTGATAAACTGAGCCACAGTTAAGTAGTTAATATAGCTGTTATACACTCAAAATAATGTCTAATTTTTCTTTAACTTTTAATTTTGTCACAGCAGTTTTATATATTACACCATTCTTACCCCTTCGTAATTGCCTTTTAACTGCCACCTCAAACACTCCAATCACCTAAATAAAAACATTTCATCCACAAATCCACCAAAACCAGAAAAGGGTACTAAGAAATTTTAAAAGGCATATACAACCTGACACCTTTCTTTTTGCCGTTCTGGATATTAATCATTTCTTAGTACTTTTAAATTAACTGGAAATGAAGCATCAAGCTCTGATTTAGCTGTAAGTTTCACATATTTAAAACATTTCATTTTTTTTTAAGTCTACAAAATAAATTTAGACTGGGAATTTTTACCAATGTTTCAGACATACACAAGCAGTTGTGTTTGAAGTCCTACCAACATATCAAATATACATACATATATATATATATATATATATAACATATATATAAATATGTACAGATTTATATAATATACATTGTTTACATATATTTGAGAATATATATATAGTGCATGTATATATGTATATGCACACATACATATACACAAGCACACACATATATATACATTTTTTTAATTTGAAAAGCATTAGTATCTACTCACAACCAGTGTCTTTGAGGCGGTTGATGGCATTGGAAAGAAGACGAACACAACCAAGAAATCCAGCACCTTGTTTCTTATGGATCTTCTTGTGATTCCATACACTGATCGTAACTGAATCAGACTTTCCAATATACCTAAAAAATAAAACAGCTGCACGAGTAAGTTGGTAGTTATAGTCAGTTAGTGTAAAATCTTTCTTTTGTTCTTTTGATACTCTAAAGTTACAAATATACTTCAAAGTCTGGCTAGATTATGCAAAATATGTCTTGAGTTAATCTACAGGATTGAATCTAAATTTTTTTAAATCTTGAAAGTAAAATCTAAAAAAAATATTTTTATCATATCTGCCACTCTCAAGCTGGGCTATAATTCTAGTTAATAAAAAGGCTATTTTAGTAGCTAGTGTCTAATAACACTAAGGGAGTTTAAATAACTTCTTTCCAAGAAAAAGAATCTTAAAAACTTTTATCACAGTCACATTTTAAATACATTTCAATGACATGACCTACTTTTCAAGGGATAGTGTCAAGGCTGACAGACCAAAAATCTGACCTACCTGTTATATTTTTAAATGCTGTAGAACAAAAGCTGTTTGTAACGCTTTTCCCTTGCTTCTTTCCTGTATGCAGGCCTTGAGCGAGCAGGACTCTTGTAGATTTCACTTCACTGCCTGCAGACAAGCAGAGCAGGGAAAAGCGTTACTGTACTTGTCTGTGCACACACCTGCAAGTATGTAAACACTCTACCACAGCCAATTGTTAACATGGCATCAACCCATTCAAAAAGATAATAAAATAACATAATTATGTCAGTAGAAACCTAGCTCTATTTCAATGACAGTAAGAGGTCAAATTTTTGGTCCAGCAACCTTGATCTTAAAATATCATTCATACAATAAATTAGCAATATCAGAAAAATTCACCTAGTACAGAGAAAAGCCTAAACCACTTAAGTAAGGACTAAAGCTTTAAACAAGGAACATGGAAGGTACACTCGAGCCCCAGGATCCAGCTCTGCCTAAAAAATGCCCACCCCTGGGCTTTTAATTATACAAATCAGTACATTCTCTTTTAAAAAATTAAGCCAATTTGAATTTGGTCTCTACTGCTTGCAAATGAAAAGATTTGAACTAAAATATTGTTCAGTATGCATGTACTAATTTTCAAATACACCTACCAGATCTATCTTGGCATGTATCTACTGGCATGTAATTCTAGAGCCAGAATCAAGTATTAAGTACCCAAACCAAACATTTTTTTAAAAGTCACATTACACCAGTTGTCCAACTAGTAAGCCTGGTTTATAGGTATGCTGAAATACATATATTGATTACCTCAGTCCTCAGGGCAACGCACCACTGGCTTAAGCAACTTTATCTATTTAGTCCATTGTGCCGTATTTTTTATGTGTACCATGATATGAAAAGGTTGGGAAGCTCATTAAACCATAATAAGAAATTGTTAATTATGGACCTTCTGGAAACAGCCTAACTCTGAATTACTAAAAATTGTCAAATATATTGTATTACTTAAGTGTACATGTCACAAACATTCTGTCCAAATATTCCTGTGCCAGAAATTAATCAGAAAAATTATCTTTTCTTATACATAGAAAAGTACATGCTTTCACTTTAATGAAACCTCACGTAATATAACATACATGGCAACATAAAAAGTAAATCCTTTTATAATTGAAAGTCAACTACAGGGCTCTATTAGCTTCTATTAAAACTCAGACTTCACTAACAAATATATGATTTATAAACAAGTTTCAGGACATTTTGTTAAGGGGGGAGGGACACCTCTGTAGATGAATATAATGTTACAATAGAGACCAAATATAATATATGTATTCAGGATTTGGGGCTAAAATTTAATTATTAGACTTCTGTTTGCACACTTAGCCAATTAAAGGCAAGGATTTTACAAAATGACCTCGGAAACAAGCAAGAGAGAAGCCTCAGGTAGCCAATTAATATTAACTGTAAGATAAAACCTAGTAAGCACATGACAATATGTTCAACATCATTAGTCATGAGGGAAATGTACCTCAAAACCATGACGAGGTAAAACTTCATACCCACTAGGGTGGCTACAATTTTTTCAAAGGAAAATAACAAGTGACAGAGGGATAAAGAAACTTCCAGTGGAAAACAACAGTCATGAAAGATCAAAATCAGGATGCCATCAGCAATACTCTAAACCTACACTGTCCAAAATGGTACCCACCAACCACAAGGGACCCTTGAGTACTTCAAATGTGGCTAGTCCAAATTGAGGCAAGCTACAGAATAAAGCACTGATTTTTTTTCTTAACACAAAATCAGAAAACCACTGATTTTTCAAAGACATAGTAAATATGTATATATATCACATATATAAGTAGCTCAATATTTTTATACTGACATGTTGAAAATATTTTTGATATATTGAATTAAATAAAATACATTATTATGCTTAATTTTAAAAAACAGGGTCTTGCTATGTTGCCCAGTATGGTCTCAAACTCCTGGCCTCAAGCTATCCCCCCACCTCAGCCTCCTGAGTAGCTGGATTACAGGTGTAAGCTACCATGCCCAGTTTATTATGCTTAATGTCATTTGTTTCTTCTTACTTATCTTAATGTGGATACTAGGAAGTTTAAAATTACAGATAAGCTCCTATTTGTGGCTTACATTATATTTCTACTCAATAGTACTATTCTAAACCTAGAAGATAATGAAGCAATGTATTCAACATTTTAAGGTAAAGTGGTATTTCACCTAGAAGCCTATACTCAAACCATATCAACAGATAAGAAGTCAAAATATACTTTCTGATAAGCTCTCAACTTTCTTCCCACCTTTGTGTTATTTCTCAAAATGACAATGGAAGATAGAGTACACCAAAACAGGAGCGTAAACAAACAAACAAACAAACAAAAACCGGAAGTCACTAAACCTAGAAGAGACAAAGGAAATTGCCAACACACCAATAAAGGCAAGTCTCAGGACAACTGCACAGCAGGTCTTAGAGAACCATCACACCAGACTGAAGAAAGAAACAGTGACTCCCAGGAGGGGCATCTCCAAAAGAAACAAACTCAATGGAATACTGACAGAACTGAATATATGGAGAAAAGAACTTGAGTTCTGTAGGAGTTTAAGGATTATGACATATAATTTCTCATTTCTATCTATGAGATAAATAGAAAACTAAATAAATGGGAAAAGTAGCTACTAACTTCAGAAAAAACAAAAGCAGTCAAGAAAGAAAATGTAATTCTTGTACCCATGTGATACAACTATGGATATTTACATAATAATGTAAACATTTAACAATGGTTTAGCCAAAAAGGTTCATATAATTATATTGAAGACTAAAGAAAAGAAGGGGCTTGCGAGTGTCATGGGAATGGGGATGATGAATACCAGTTTTAAAAGCTGAACCATTAGGCCAGACATCGCAGCCCACACCTGTAACCCAATTACTTTGAAAGGCAGAGGGGGGGAGAATTGCTTGAGCCCAGGAATTCAAGACCAGACTGGGCAACATAGCAAGATCCCATCTCTAAAAAAAAAAAAAAAATTAGCTGGGCATGGTGGTATGCACCTGTAGTTTCACCTACTCAGGAGGGTGAGGTGGGAGGATCAGTTGAGTCCACGAGTTTGAGGCTGCAGTGAGCTATGATTATGCCACTGCACTCCAGGCTGAGCAATAGAGTCAGTGTCTCTAATTTCAAAAGAATTTTTATTTTATTTTTTTTGAGAATTTTTAATAATAAAAAAATAAAGCTGAATCATCTTCTGGTAGGAAACTCAAAAATACCTAAGACTAGGCTGGGCATGGTGGCTCACGTCTGTAATCCCAGCATTTTGGGAGGCCAAGGCAGGTGGATCACTTGAGATCATGAGTTTTAGACCAGCCTGGCCAACATGGTGAAACCCCATCTCTACTAAAAATACAAAAATTAGGTGGGTGTGGTGGGGGCACCTGCAGTCCCAGCTACTCGGGAGGCTGAGGCAGGAGAACTGCTTGAACCAAGGAGGCAGAGATTACAGTGAGCCGAGATGGTGCCACTGCACTCCAGCCTAGACGACAGAGCAAGACTCTGCCTCAAAAAAATAAAAAAATTACCTAAAACCAAAAAAAGGAAACTGTGATGCTATAAAATAAGAAACATATCTAGAAACAGACTAAAACACCAGAATAATGGCCAAAGTCATTAAAGCAGTTACCTTGAGGATAGGAATCAAGAATGAGAACGGAGCAGGGAACTTGCTGTTTTCCATTAAAAGCCTTATACTTTATAGTATCATTTGCCTTTTTAAAAAGATGCATATACTCCTATGATTAAAATAAAATTTAAAAGAAAGAAACCATCTACATAAAGGCAAAAAGAATGCCTATTCAGTGCAACTCAAATTCTGATTGCTGGTGTTATAATTGGTCTAAAGTGGTAAATCAATACCTTTACTTAATTGGAAAAAGTGGCAGGGGACTGCTCTACTGTGAGCCAGTTTCATCATGTTCTTCACAGAATTTTAGGGATATCTCATCTTTCAAAACCTGTCCATAAGCCAAAGTACATTTCCACTGGGCTTTTCTTTACCCCTTTTGTGAAGATCAAATCATACCACAGATGAAACTCAGATCATTTTCCATGATTCTTTTCAAAAGACTGTATCAAGTAATATTAATTATTTGTTTCATTTCAAACTAATCGCTTAAACCTACAGGTCATAATGCTGATTCCACTTTGGATCGAGTGTATTCTTCACAGTATCTGTAGAATGGCATTGCCCAGATCCATCAACCACCACCTTAGCAAATGGGTCAGGAAGTCCTGTGAAAAAATATTTTTTAAAATTAATAATCTGACATGTAAGACAGAAGATTAATTATACAAACATTCCATTTGCTACAAAAGATTATTCCATTCTTTTAAAAAAGTTTAACATTTAGCTATAAATTATCCATTTTTAAAAAAAAGACTGAAGTTACTTCTATATTGAATACCAAAACTGTATTTTTTCTCTTTTCTGTCTCAAAACATTTCCAGTTTAAACTACCGAAGTCTAGAGGTTACCTCATAATGTGGAAGTTTTACAGGCTGTTACCAGCCCTCTAACCCTAGAAAGGTGAATTATTCTTATAATCATTCATGGTTTTTTCTTTCCAAATGTCTCCCTCAGTAGCACATTTAAAGAAAAAGCTTATTAAAGGTTTTTATACAGAAACACAGGCAACAGAGAAATCAAATTAGCAAATGAGTTTTGCTGAATAACTACCAGGAAAAATGAGACTGAAATAAAAGATATAACATTCTGCTTTAAAAGAGCTTACTATCTAATTGGAAAAATAAAAATACTACACATGAAAAAAAAACAAAAACAAAAATACCTCAGAATAAACAAGTGCTTAGTGATACTGATTATAATACACACACTTATATCACTATGTTAGGTACTATTCTTAAATACTTTACATTTATCCTTAATCCTTACAATAACCCTATGAGGTAGATACTGTTATTATCCCTATTTTACTGATGAGGAAACTAAGGCACAAGGGGGTCAATTAACTAGCCCAAGGTCACTAAAGTATAGATTCTAAACCCATGTCTGGCTCTCGACTTTCGTGCTCTTAACAACTATACTGTATTTCACCTCTCATTTACTATGTGATTCAACAGTGAATACAAGCAAGAGCTCAGAAAAACAGGAAAACAGTCAGGCATGGTGGCCCACGCCTGTAATCCCAGCAATTTGGGAGGCTGAGGCGGGCAGATCACCTGAGGTCGGGAGTACAAGACCAGCCTGACAACATAGAGAAACCCCATCTCTACTAAAAATGTAAAACAAGCTGGGTTTGGTGGTGCATGACTGTAATCTCAGCTACTTGAGAGGCTGCGGCAGGAGAACTGCTTGAACCTGGGAGGCAGAGGTTTCAGTAAGCTGAGACTGAGCCATTGCACTCCAGCCTGGGCAACAAGAGTAAAACTCCAACTCAAAAAAAAAAAAAAGAAAAGAAAAGAAAAGAAAGAAAAACAGGAGAACAGTTTGAACAGTAAAGAAAGGGCTTTGAGGGGAGCAGAACTCATCTGGGCTTTAAAGCGGGGGTCTCTAACCACTGGGCCATGGGCTGGTACAGATTCTTGGCCTGTAACAACCGCGTCACACAGCAGGAGGTGAGCAGCAGGAGAGGGGAGAAGAGCAGGCTTACGGCCTGAGCTCCGCCTTCTGTAAGATCAGCAGTGGCATCAAAGGCTCATAGGAGCTCAAACCCTATCCATGCAAGAGATCTAGGTTGTGTGCTCCTTACAAGAATCTAATGCCTGATGATGTGAGATGGAACAGTTTCATCCCAACACACCCTCGGAAAAATTGTCTTGCATGAAACGAATCCCTGTAGCAAAAAGGTTGGGTACTGCTGCCTTAAAGGACATACAGAAGAAGGACTTTCCTAGCAATAGAAAGAGTGCCAAGAAGGGTATGACAATACAGTATTTAAAAGACTTTGAAGAGTCTAACCAAAGAGATTGTGCTAAGGTATAAAAGTAAATACTGTTGGAAATATGACTGATCCAGTAAGAGAGGCTTAACAGTCAGACAACAGGGCTTGGACCAATTGAGATAGATAACAGGGAGCCATTTCAGGTTCTTGAGCGTGGCTGTAACTACAGTCATATTTTTCTATCAGTAGTATTCAGGGCCCACTAGGAAAAAGACTAGAGGCAGACCACATAAGAAGCTGTTGTAATAATCCAACAGTAGGATGAAAAGACCCTGAACGAGGGAAGTCACATGGAAAGGGAAAGGAAATGACAATTCAGAGAGCTATTCTGAAAGATTTAATACAAATTAATAAGAAACTTGTATCAAAGATGACAATACAGTTTTTGGCCCAAAGCAATAATGAAAATGATTCTTCTGACAAAAATTTAAAAGGTGGAACTAAAAATGTTGGAGAGACAAAAATGACACTTCACATGTTAGACATTTTGGGACAGAGTAGACTTCCTGTGGACAGCTGAAAATACTAGAAGTGGTGGTGACTGGAGAAATTTTGCACGTTGGTATCAATGCTAATTTTTTTTCAAGTTAAGATACTAATTTGCCAAGTTTCAAGGACAGACAAATCACCTGTCAGTTCCCCAATTTTATGATTCTGTGATCGATCATCTTCAAATAATAAAGGGAGACCAAAACTTAAGGATTAAGTTTCAAAGAAACTTGGTAAGTTAGGGTATTAAATCATTTGACTCTATTATTCTTGAAGCTGAGTGCCATGCACAGTATTTCAATAATACCTATTTATAAATTCAATGGAAAAATATTTTTATCTCTATCCTCAATACATGAAGTATTTCCTCCTGGGAAAGAATTCACTCTATCTTGTTATTTTTATCCTACTATTTAAATAAACATACAAATGTATGTTTATAAGCAAAAACAAAAAAAAAATCACATTTCTAAACTTTCCCTTTGGGTATTACTAAACTAGTTGAATAACAACTATTCTACTATTAAGAGTTGAATATTCAACTATTAAACTAGTTGAATTAAGTCTTTCTGCTAGTTTCTTGCTTTTTTAAAAAATAAAAAGAATTAAGGATTGGCCAGGCAGAGTGGCTCACATCTGTAATCCCAGCACTTTGGGAAGCTGAGGTGAAAGGATCACTTGAGCCAAGGAGTTTGAGATAAGCCTGGGCAACATAGTAGGACCCCACTTCTGCCAAAAAATTTAAAAGTGAGCCAAGCGTGGTGCCATATGTCTGTAGTCTCAACTACTCAGGAGCCTGAGGTAGGAGGATCGCTTGAGCCTGGGAGGCTGAGGCTGCAGGAAGCCAAGATCACACCACTGCACTCCAACCTGGTTGACAGAGTAAGACCCTATCTCAAGAGATAAAAAAAAAAAAAAAAAGTAAGGATTAAGAAAAACATCTGACAAAAGACTAATATCCAGAATCTACAAAGTACTCAAATCAACAAGAAAAAAACAAGCAATCCCATCAAAAAGTGGGTTAAAGACATGAACAGACAACTCTCAAAAGAAGATATACCAACAAGATAGGCCAACAAGCATATGGAAAAATGCTCAACATCACTAAGTATCAGGGAAACGCAAATCAAAACTACAATGCGATGCCACCTCACTCCTGCAAGAATGGCCATAATCAAAAAATAAAAAATAACAGATGTTGGCATGGATGCAGTGAAAACTGAACACTTTTACACTGCTGGTGGTAATGTAAACTAGTACAACCACTACGGAAACCAGTGTGGAGATTCCTTAAAGAACTAAAAGTAGATCTACCATTTGATCCAGCAATCCCACTTCTAGGTATCTACCCAGAGGAAAAGAAATCATTATATGAAAAAGATATTTGTACATTCATGTTTACAGCGGCATAATTTGCAACTGCAAAAATATTGAACCAGCCCAAATACCTACCAATGAGTGGATAAAGAAAATGTGATATATATGAATACACACACACACACACACACACACACACATCTACACATACATATATACACCATGGAATACTACTCAGCCATAAAAAGAAATGAATAATGGCATTCACAGCAACCTGGATAAAACTAGAGACTCTTATCCTAAGCGAAGTAACTCAAGAATGGAAAACCTAACATCATATGTTTTTACTCACTTGTGGGAGCTAAGCTATGAGGATGCAAAGGCATAAGAATGATACACTGGATTTTGGGACTCAGGGGGAAGGGTGGGGAGTGGCGAGGGATAAAAGACTACACACTGGGTACAGTGTACAATGCTCGGGTGATAGGTCCACCAAAATCTCAGAAATCACCACTAAAGTACTTATTCATGTAATCAAACACCAGCTGTCCCTCAGAAACCCATTGAAGTTTAAAAAAATAAAAGGAAAACAACTTTTTCCATACAAAATGGGGCTTCCAAATCCTGAATTAAGAAGGAAAGTCATAGCCTTTTATGTTTCCTTTATGTTAATAACACAATAAACAAAAACACAAGTTAAATACCTTACTGAAAAAATACATAGGTTTCAACTTAACTTGATTATATTATTCTACAAAAAATTAACTTGAAAGCCAAGTTACTCCAATATGGTCAAAAGCTATCAGGTTTTCTGAAGTTAGTGAGATATTTAGTGGTAAATACAAAGCGGCTAGAGAACTTTCTGCATTTTAAGAAAATTGTCGGCCAGGCGCCATGACTCGTGCTGTAATCCCAGCACTTTGGGAGGCTGAGGCGGGCTGACCATGAGGTCAGGAGATCGAGACTCTCCTGGCTAACATGGTGAAACCCCGTCTGTACTCAAAATACAAAAAATTAGCTGGGCGTGCTGGCACGCCTGTAGTCCCAGCTACCTGAGAGGCTGAGGCAGGAGAATCGCTTGAACCCAGGAGGGAGAAGTTGCAGTGAGCCGAGATTGCGCCATTGCACTCCAGCCTGGCCATCAGAGCAAGACTCAGTCTCAAAAAAAAAAAAAAAAAAAAAAAACTCAATTCTCCCCCATCATTTCTTAGACATATAAAATAACTAAAGCTCAAAACCCTCCTTACTACACAAATGCACTTGAATAGCTACAAATAATAATAAAATAACATTTTCAACTCAAAAGCATGTTACCTTCTAAAGAAAACAGCTTTATTTTCAATTGAGCAAAGAAAAAAAAACATTCAGCCAACACATATTGGTTCTAAATGACTGCAGTTTGGCCCCCTAAAAACACCTTAATATTACCTTACACATAAATCTTTTTTACAATACTGCAGAAGAACAAATCTGACACTAATGAAAACACTCTTAAAAAGATACATATAAAAAACACACATAAAACAGATAATGAAGGCTCGGCATGGTGGCTCATGCCTGTACTCCCAGCATTTTGGGAGGCCAAGGCGGGTGGGTCACAAGATCAGGAGTTTGAGACCAGCCTGGCCAACATGATAAAACCCCATCTCTACAAAAATAAAAATACAAAATTAGCTAAAAATACAAAAATTAGCTGGGTGTGGTGGCACGTGTCTGTAATCCCAGCTACTTGGGAGGCTGAGGCAGGAGAACTGCTTGAACCCAGGAGGCAGAGGTTGCAGTGAGCCGAGATGGCGCTACTGCACTCTAGCCTGGGAACACAGTGAGACTCCTTCTCAAAAAAAAAAAAAAAAAAAAAGATAATGAATAAATGGGTATATATGTGATAAAGTTAATGGTAGAATCTAGATGGTGGGTCTTTACTACAAAATTTTTTGTCTGTTGTTTTATGTTAGAAATTTTTCCTGCTAAAATTCGGGGGGAAAGGGGAAGTGACTTGTTTTTTAAAGCCAGTAAGCTTGAAAACAGTTCAAAAAACATGAGTTAATAAACTTTTCTCAACAAGGAATAAACAGTATTATCTCACGTACAAATTATTCTACAAAAGACAACACATGGCAGTGTACTTTTTCCTGTGATGAAAATATGCATCTATTTCATCCGCTTATAGTCATGCCTCATATTAAAATTTACTTTTCTCATTCAATACAATTAAATTGAATCACAAGCAAAAACTTAACTATATTTTACTATTAATACCTGCACTGATCAATAAACACACATTCGTTTATATTTAACTGAAGAATTTAGGAACTAGTGTCTCTGAAATTAATGTGGCAACGCTTAACACGTCAAAATCAAACATCTCTGTAACTACACATGTAAATCTACCACAGCATGGACGTGGGACCCTGGCCAGTGTGAACCTGGGAGGTAACTTCCATCCCTGGCTAATTCCCCTCTAACAGCTGAAGGATTAGCTTTCCTGTTTCCCTTTCCAGGCCATCAAGGGTCTCCCATTCTGAGTTTTAAGATAATCACACAGTTTCCCCCTACTCTTCTTGTCGCTAAAACAAGTTCACACTCTTAAAATTTTTATCAATTTTTACTGCTTACACCAATGAAACTTACAATTTAAGGACAATTTACTTACAATTTAAGGACAAAGATCATATAAGGGATAACAGCTCTCGAAGGTTCATAAAACATTAAAATATTATTCCTCTAGATTTCTTAGGAAAACTGAGATAAGAATATCCGGATATTTTATTAGAAGAAGCTGTGTCTTGGGACTACAGAGGAAGGAAATTTGAAAAGGAAAGCTGGAAGACAAAACTGAAGATTTTATCTTCAAAACCAGAGCAGACGTCTCAGAAGGTACAGAAGCAGCTGTAAGAGTGCTCCTCTCACTTCCCTCCCTTTCCTCCTTGTCCAACTCTATTTGCCACTTTGCAGTCCCACTAGGATAAATCCCACCTTAGATCAACCTTACCAAAGGCAAAAAAAAAAAAAAAAAAAGAGAGAGAGATAAAGACAAAAAAACTACACCTCAGTTAGTAGCAACAGAGATGAGGTAGGAAATGAGCAGCAGCCTGGGAGAGACAACAGTAATTGGCAGCAACAGGGAGAGATGTGGAGTTCTGCGGCCACTGGGACCTTCTACCGTGACAAGCTTCTGGGGAGAAGGCACATGGCACATAAATTTAAACTGCTTATAATTTTCTTCCTATGTTCCAAATTATCCTATTTCCTTTTCCATATAAGCAGAAAGATAACCATAAACATTTATAACTACATAATTTTATAAGATGTTATTTTATAAACTTTAATTCAGGTTCTGCTCTAGAAAAACTCAAAAGAGTATTTCAAGTGGAATGAATTAAGCATATTTTTAAATTATATTGGCCAGGCACGGTGGTTCACAACTATAATTCCAGCACTTTGGGAGGCTGAGGTAGGAGGATTGCTTGAAGCCAGGAGTTTGAGACCAGCCTGGACAACAAAGCAACACCCTGTTCTCTACAAAGAATAGTAAATAAATAAATAAATTAGCTGGATGTGGTGAAGTGTGCCTGCAGTCCAGACACTCAGGTGGGTGAGGTAGGAGGACCCTTTGAGGCCAGGAGTTTGAGGCTGCAGTGAGCTATGACTGTGCCACTGCACTATAGCCTGGGTGACAGAGCAAGACCCTTTCTCTAAAAAAGAAAAATACACACACACACACACACACACACACACACACACAACAGCTTATTTCTTTTAATCAAACCCCCGAAAATCATCTAATACCACATGAAATCAAACAGCACACATAGCCTGTGACTTGAATTTTAAAATTTAATGAATCATCTCTATTCTAATTTCAAATATTTTACACACAAAATTTTGTTGGCTGAAAAAGGTTTTTTTACTAAAAATTATACCATTTTTAACCAATAATTTAAAGCTACAACAGAATAAAGATTGTTAATATACATGCTGGGTACTTCCCAAACCCCTCTCACACAACTTAGTCCTAAGTAAAGCCAGGAAAAAAATCACCACAGAATGGTAAATACACTGCACATTTGGGAACCAAACATCTGCTTTAGAATCTGAGACGTAAGAGCAGCTAGGATCAAATGTAGCAGAGATTTCTTTCCTACACTCTGGCAATTCCAAGCAGGCTCAATGACTTTTCTACCTTCCTATGAATCCTGAATGAGTAAAGTTTTCTTACGAAATTTTCAAAAGGAAAAAAGTGTTCACAAAATATTCTCTTAAACCTCTTCTAGAATTCTAGTAGTAAGCACACCTTCAATATACACTACACTTCTGCATCTACATACCTGCATACACATGTATTCTCATAAATACGTGGGAGAGATGAATAAAAGGAAAGGGTAAAGGCGCAAAATAGTCTTAAAAAAAATGTGATGCCAAATGGCTCTCAACCAAAACATTCATAAAATAACACTCACTATATTTCTGAATAAACTCTTAGACAATTCTGAAAATGCTATTCCCAAAGATCTACACAGACTATACAAGATTTAAAGTTAATTTACTTACGGAAAAAATCCTTTTTCACCAGGTTTTTTGCACAGAGTACTGTAAAAAAAAAAAATACGTGGGAAAAATTAAAATAAAATGTTAAGAGTGTATTGTTACATTTTAAAACACTGAAAACAGCAGTGAATAATTAAACCCTAATGATAGCAAGGTATGAAACATGATCACAAACTTTCAAATTAGCAAACAAAAGACAGTTGAACCACTGGTTGCAACTTTAGCAATGATCACCAGTAATAGCTGAAGGCAAGAAAGTTTATAAATCTGATATTCTAACAATAAGATAGAAATTCAGTCCCCTATCTTCCATCTTCTATTCTCTGAGAAACTCAGTGGCAATGGGAAAAAATAGTTCAAAGAAAAAGAGATGTAAAGTCAGGTTGTTATATCTATTTTAAGGATAAAATAATTTTATACTGAAGATAATCATAAATAAACTAAAGCTTTCCTGATATAGATGAGTTTTTTGTTTTTTTTTGTTTTGTTTTTGTTTGTTTGTTTTTAACATTCTGTTCTCCATCTAACGCCACAGAAACTTCTCAGGAGAGATCAAATTACCTAAATCGTCAGTTCAATGGCAAGATATGTCTACTATGTCTTTTAAGAATTTAAAGTTTATATAAGGAAACTAGATATCCCAAATCCACATTTTCCAAGTTACTATGCATTAAATTACTTACATGGACGAATGCACAACCTTGTGAATATACTAAAAAATACTGAATCGCCCACTTTAAAAGGATACATTTTATAATATATGAATTACATATCAATTTTAAAATTACTGCTTACAGGTCGGGCACAGTGGCTCATGCCTGTAATCCCAGCACTTTGGGAGGCCAAGCTGGGTGGATCACTTGAGATCAGGAGTTTGAGACCAGCCTGGCTAACACGGTGAAACTGTCTCTACTAAAAATACAAAATGAGCTGGGTGTGGTGGCGCATGCCCGTAATCCCAGCTACTCAGGAGGCTGAGGCATTAGAATCACTTGAATGTGGGAGGTGGAGGTTGCAATGAGCCGAGATTGCACTACTGCACTCCAGCCTGGGCAACAGAGCAAGACTCTGTCATTAATTAGTTAATTAATTAATCTGCTTATAGAGTCATAAATTTAAAACTTCTTTAACTCAAACTTGATACAAGAGAAAGAAAAACACCAATTTTCACATATGTAAATTTTAATTTATAAAGTATCTATGAATGCAGTATTTGGTATTTTTATCTACTTCTACTCATAGTTTAAATGACTTACAGTTATTGGAAGTTTAGTGTATAAAAGCTCATTTGACATAAACTTGGGAATGAGTTTAAATAAACATAACTAATCACTCTAAGGGTTCATATAAAAAACCCTTTTGAAGACAGATGCCATCAGTAAATAAATAAAATTATTAAGTAAGCACAAGATACTGATATACTATGCAGAGTCGCTTAGGCAACGTGTAGAATTTTGTTTTTAAAAACATAAAAACTCAACCAATCATGAAAACCAGGGCCATAACTAAGAATACCAAATCATGGCCGGGCACTGTGGCTCACACCTGTAATCCCAGCACTTTGGGAGGCTGAGGCAGGTGGATCACAAGGTCAAGAGATTGAGATCATCCTGGCCAACATGGTGAAACCCTGTCTCCTAAAAAATACAAAAATTAGCTGGGCATGGTGGCGCATGCCTGTAGTCCCAGCTACTCAGGAGGCTGAGACAGGAGAATTGCTTGAACTCAAGAGGCGGAGGCTGCAGTGAACTGAGATCGTGCCACTGCATGCCAGCCTGGCGCCTGGCGACAAAGCCAGACTCTATCTCAAAAAAAAAAAAGAGAAAACAAAAGAATACCAAATCACAAACTTGGATTTAGAAGAACTTCTCCTCAAACTTTTGTCATAATATAAACTAAATAGAATATTCAGGATCAATACATATGTAACACACACAAAAATCTAAATTATAATCTTCAGTTTTAATGAAATAATGATTTTTTTTAAACAAACCACTATGCATTTCACTATCATGAAGTGAAATGATTTCATATCTGACTTCAGAGAAATAGAAAACATGAGATCTCCTCCAACACAATGCCACCAAACCTACATATTCATTCTTTTTTTCCCTCCTTCCACTGACAATGTCTACTCTCCTCTCTAAGACTATCCTCTATCTCATATACAAACCACCATGCTCTTGGGGATCTTCACCGCCATTATACATATCCTCCATCTTGTCCCCTTTTCTAACCACCTTGTCAGCATTTAAACATAATCAAGTCTTACCCAAGCCTCCCTTCAGCCATCATCTACCTCTTCCCTCTCATAATAAAACTTCTTCAAAGAACTGCTTACACTTTTTGACCTCAATTCTTTACCTCCCACTAGTGCCTTGACCCACTGCAATTTGCTTCCTCCCTCACCATTGCCTCTGAACTGCTGCTACAAAGCCCTGGAGATCTAATTACCAAGTCCATCCAATGGACACTTTTCATTCTTTACAGCACTTGACCCCCTCATGGGCATTTGCCACTGTTGATGATGCCCCTCTTCTAGAACCCTTCTCTTCCAGTTCTAGAAGTTTCTATACAGGGCATAAAACTTGAATTTCTATACAGGGCATAAAACTCATTCTACGTCTTCTTTGCCAGGTCTTGCTATGCTATAAAACTTGAAGTTCTTCAGAGTTTTGCCCTAGGTTCTCTTATTTTACTCTGTAACCTGAGGATCACAGTGTCCATTTTTGTAAACCTTGCAATTACATGTAAACCGTTACATATGTTTATTTTCTGGCGAGAGAATCCACATTTTTCCTGGGAAAGAGTTCACAGCTTAACAGATTGACAGAACATTTCCTCTCTCTCAAATAACAAAACCCGAAGAGCCACTTTTTCATATATTCTGTCTGGTCTTTACTATTTACTCTGTGGTTATGATGATACCTAAATTCATAAAACCCAATCCCTAGTTCTCTCCTGAACTCCAGGTCCACAAACCAAATATGCATTCCCCCCCAAAATCACAACTTTTCCTCTCCCCCGAAAGCCCGCTCCTCCCTGCAGTTGACTTTCTTTTCAATAAATAGCCTTCCTTTCCCACTCCACTGCCCAACTCAGAAATCTCCATAGCAACCTTCACTGTCCTTCTCCCTCCCAACATGCTGGCAATTACAATTCTCAGCAATTCTACCTCTGAAATATCCCTCATCTGTCCACCATCTACTATATAGGTAATTACAACAGTCCCCTGCCTCAGAAGCCTCACTTCCCTCCAGTTCACGCTGGACCTGAAGTGATCTAAAAATCTAATTAATTATTTCCACCCATTTCCCCTTCTAAGTTCCTTAAAACATTCCAAAGGTCTTCTGGCCCAAACTTACATTGGCTTCAATGCCCTTCAAGCCCTGGCTCCTGCTCACCTCTCTGACCTCATCTTTCGTCACCACAGCTCCCTGCCAGGCCCTCAAGTCTAAGATCCAGCCGTACTAACCTTCACTTTCTCACATGTACATCTCTCACCCACAGCCTTCATGTGCCATTCTTTCTGCCTGAAACATTCTTCCTAGGCTTCTTCACCGACTTATCTCCCGGTCTCAAAAGGGAAGGATACCTTTTAGAATATGTTTGTCTCAAGCCTTCCCCACTTGTATTTTCACAGAAGCTCATACTTATCATAAATACTTATTACATTTTATTGTTCTCATTTAAGTTTGGAATGTTGCTTATAACTGTGGAGGTGATAAGCTCCAGCATGAATCATGCCTGCCTCATTTCTTCGTATCGCCTGCACCAAGCACACATTGCACCTGGTACGTGATAAGTACTCAATAAATATCTGTTGAATGAAAGAAATAGACTCTAAAATAATCTAACTTCACTGAAAGAGAGCTTTTTTATACTATATAACAGTGACCAATCCTCATATAATCATAATTTTGACTTAAAAAATCTTATTTTAAGCCAGATGGCTCATGCCTGCACTTTTGGAGGCTGAGGCTGGCAGATCACGTGAGGCCAGGAGTTCGAGACCAGCATGGGCAACATGGCAAAACCCCATCTCTACTAAAAATAAAAAAAATTTTTAAATTAAAATTAGCCAGGTGTGGTGGTACATGCATGTAGTCTCAGCTACTTAGGAGGCTGAGGCATGAGAATCACTTGAGCCTGGGAGGCAGAGGTTGCAGTGAGCTGAGATCGCACCACTGCACTCCAGTCTGGGCGACAGAGTGAGACATTGTACCCCCACACTGCCAAAAAAAATCTTATTTTTGTCATTTCTCTTTATTTAAAACATACTTATTCAGTCATGTTTAACAAATTCTTTTTTTAAAAAAATCACAAAATGTGTAATATTCAGTTTCAAAGAACAATTGAAAAATCAAAAGAACAAAGAACTTTAAAATCAGGTTCAAAGTTTATGAAGAGAAACTGAATTTCAGTAATCAAGAGATTAAGGAAAATAGCATTAGAGTTCTAGAAGAAACAAGATTAACTTAAAACAAAGAAATAATATCAGGATTGGTCAGTCCACCATGCTTCATGCTGGATCTCAGCAGTTCCAGCCAGTTCTTGCCTAAATTACTTTCTGCCCTGGAAGCAAAAACTCTCATTTGTAACTTTTAAAAGGAAGACTATCAAAACATGACCTGAGAACTGGTAATGTTATTTATCTGTAAAAATAAATTATTTTCACACCTTGGAGCCTTTACTGCACTGTTCTTGTTGGGAATGTACCTTGAGGACTGGAACCACAGCTCACTGCTCTTTTCATTCTCTATTCTAATCACAGAAGATCAGTAAATGCTCAAAGAATCCATGAATTTCAATAAGACAGACTCCTGATTATGTCACCACAGTAAATCTCAACTAAGGAGGTATGTATCAGAATCCCCTATAGAATGTATATACAATATTATAATTTTATAATAGAAGAAAATTAATCTATCATTTTTTGTAATAGAAACTATGTAAAGTAGAAGATTAGGAATCACAGGGCTGGCGAGAGGGTGGCAGTGTGGGAGAAGTTACATTTTTTTTTCTAAATGTTTCTTAAAGAAAATAGGTAAAAATAGGCCGGGCGCAGTGGCTCACGTCTCTAATCCCACCACTTCGGGAGGCCAAGGCGGGTGGATCATGAGGTCAGGCGATTGAGACCATCCTGGTCAACGTGGTGAAACCCCGTCTCTACTAAAAATATAAAAATTAGCTGGGCCTGGTGATGCATGCCTGTAATCTCAGCTACTTGGGAGACTGAGGTAGGAGAATCGCTTAAACCAGCGAGTCGAAGGTTGCAGTGAGCCAAGATCATCGTGCCACTGCATTCCAGCCTGTAACAGAGCAAGACTCTGTCTCAAAAAAAAAAAAAAAAAAAGGTAAAAATGTGTAGAAAAGCTGGGCAGGAAGAGAATAACAGGAGAGAAATCTTGTTAGGTGGGCAAGGCCAGAACAAAGGCTAAGGAGTACGGACTTTCTCCTAGACCAGTAGTCCCCCTCCCCAACCTTTTTGGCACCAGGGCCTGGTTTCATGGAAGACAAGTTTTCCACAGACCAGCGTCAGGGGGATGGGGGTAGGAGGTGGCAAGAGGGTTTTGGGAATGATTCAATCGCATTACATTTATTGTGAATTTTATTTCTCTTATTACATTGTAACATATAATAGAATAACTATACAACTCACCATAATGTAGAATCAGTAGGAGCCCTGAGCTTGCTTTCCTACAGCTAGACAGTCCCATCTGGGAGTGATGAGAGACAGTGACAGAGCATCAGGCATCAGATTCTCCTAAGGGGGAGGCAATCTAGATCCCTTGCATGCACAGTTCACAATAGGGTTAACACTCCTATGAGAATCTAATGCCGCTGCTGAGAGGAGGCAGAGCTAAGGTGGTAATACATTTGGGAAATGACTGTAAATACAGATGATGCTTCACTGGCTCACCTCCTGCTGTGCGGCCCGTGGCTCAGGGTTGACAACCCCTGTCCTAGACAGCTATTAGTATTTCAATATCTTTAATGTTTAGTAAGCTTATATACATAGAAATGAAATTATATCTATAGAAAGGCACAAAAATCTGAAGTATTTGAATTAATTCAATTAATTTTCACTAATTTTTGTGTTAAAACAAAACATTACACTGGACTACAGATATTTAGCACTCACATGTCAATTTTTATTAATGCTAACTACAAATGTAGCATTATACCACCACAGTACCATGCTACAGAATCCACTAGGGACAATGTGTCAAACAGCCCATATATTTGCACTAGATTAAGTGTGCTTATACTACTTTGATCATGTTACTGCCCTTCTCAAACTCCTTCAAAGCATTTCTTATTCTTAAGTCTATACTCCCAGAACCTAGCTTGTTGTAGCTATTGTATTCACCCCTTTTTAGACAGATGGTTTGAAATGATTAGCAAGGATGATCAAAATAAGCTAACGTCAGCCATACTGGATAAAGCCTCTGTATTTCACACGGATGTAGGTATGATCACCCTGAGATACTTAGGGAGAAAGGAATACTTCTACATCATTCACTCTCATTCAACATTTCCTGAGCACTCACTTTCTGCCGCGTGCTATGACAGTTTCTGCAGATACAAATATAAATAAGACATGGTCCTTTGCTCTCAGAGCTCACAGGTCAGGTATAATTCAAATACCACGTCATAAATGCCTTTTATTGTTGTTTTCTCAAGATATGTTTTTCAAGTTTACGGAAATCTTATATTTCATTTGAGGCAGCAATTAGAGAAAACCATTTGCAGAAGTGCAGATGGCAATAACTACTATCATTTTCATTTACATCAATAATTTATTTTTCTGGTAGGAGAGGAGTTATCTACATGCAACAAACCAGGTAACAGTATCAGAGTAAATTCCAGCTGTAGAAATAGAATGCTATGCTGTTCTTACTGAGCTGTATTCACAATGAATGGCTGTCTATGCTTAATCTGAATAAAGTTCCCAACTACTCAGTATATCCTTGCCAAAAGTTCCCCTTCCTCCTCCAGATTGGAGTTGCATTCCAATTACACTGCTGATTGGAATGAGACTGCTTGAGAGAAAGAAAAAAAAATACTCAGATATCTCATCTTCCTTCATCCCACAAAAAGATTTTATAATACTGTTCCTGCAACTCAAAAGTTGTGTAAATGCTTTTGAACAGAGATTTCTCTGCATGTTCTTTAAACTTACGTTATCATTGTAAAATAAAACCTCAACCTCTGAATAGCTGGGGCTACAGGCGCATATCACCATGCCTTACTAATTTTTAATATTTTTTTTTGCACAGATGGGGTCTTGCCATGTTGCCCAGGCTCAAGCAATCCTCCTGCCTCAGTCTCCCAGACTGTTAGAATTACAGGTGTGACCTAGTCTCAGTTAACAAATTTAAAATGACCTTTCTAAAGCACTTGGTCTAGGTATCTGGTACATAGCAGGCACACTATGAAATCTATTATTTTGATAAACTATCTGAAAGCATTTCAGCTATATATCTTAAGTCAGTATTTCTGTGAATTCTTTACTCCAATATGAGGATGAAAATACATAAAAGTACTGTTCTCCATTCAAAAAGTGACCATAACTTAAAGACATGCTATGCTGTTTGCAGACCAAACATTATCCTGTCTGTTGCTGCTGGAGACTCCATCACCACCTTCTCTACTGGACCCCTTCATTCAAACAGACCCACTCATAACTGATGGCTGTTTGAGAGATGAATATTGTATATATAAACTAAACCATACAATTTACTTTCTTCATAAGGACAACAAGAGAAGAAAACCTTATTAAAGTTCAAGTATATACCTGCAATGAAGCCTAAACATGATTTTATATGTAGAAAAAGACTTGTATCACTTTTTGGCCACTTCCAAGTTTCTCTCCTTTAGAGGCAGTGTAATATAGTGTATTAAGTTATAAGCACTATAAAAGAGTTAAATGATTCGGGTCAGAATGCATGGGTTTGAACCTGGTGCTATCCCTTATGAACTTGTGACCCTAAAAACTACTTAACTTCTCTTTGCTTTAGATAACTCATCTGTAAAAATGAGAATAGGGAGACACTAAGAGCCCCCTCATAGTGTTGTTTTAAAGATTAAATTGAAACACAGAGAACACGAGAATAGTACCTGTACACAGCAAGTGCTCAATAAGCATTGGCTATTATTATTATTCAACTCTAAAATTTCTAATAAAATTAACCCAAGAGGTTACAAACTCCTTGAAAAAGAATATAATTTGGCAAGACGTTTGTCTTAGCCGAAACAAATACAATAGATTAAAGAACAAACATTTGTTTCTCACAAATCAATGGAGGCTGGAAAGTCCAAGATCAAGGTTCCAGCAGGGTCAATGTCTGGTGAGGGCCCTCTTTCTGGTTTGCATACTGCCACCTTCTCCATGTATACATGCATTACCCCCATCATCTCTCCCATGTCTCGTTACAGGGGCACTAATCCTATTCATGAAGGCTCCACCCTCATGACCTAATTAGCCCGCCCCCCCATGCCTCACCTTCAAATACCATCACACTGGGGATTAGGCTTCAACATATGAATATTGGGAGACACATTCCATTCATGGCAAAGCTTATATACCTAGCAAGCTTTTCCATAAATGCTGTTAAGTGAGTCCCAATCTGTTTCTCTAGCCTCACTCCTTTCCCAAGCTCCAAACCCAAATACCCGTTTAGATTCCTCACCACCACTTCAAATTATATTTATTCAAGACTGAATTCATCAGCTTCCCTAGTGAACCTGCTCTTTCTCCTTTTGATCCCCGTAGTGCTGTGAACTGTACCACGTTTCCAATCATCCAGAAGGCAATGTCTTTATATCTCTCCCCTCTCCCTGACCACCTCACGTATCTAAGGCAGTTGCCAGATTATATCAGGTTATCACATACCTCTGCTTATCTCTATTTCCAGTGTTCACATTTAGATAATACATCTAGAGTATTTTACAATGTGCCAAAAAACTTCTACACAGATTATTTTGTTTAACCCCTATAAGCTTGTGAGTTATGTTCTAGTATCCACAGAAAAGAAAGCTATAAGTGAATGTTGTGGCTCACCCTTAACTGCCACCTAGGAAATTAGTTTAGGGATTGTGAATTCAGGATCCATTCTATTTTTCTATAGATCCTCACTCAAACAGTGTCAATGATTCCTGTTTTCTCTCTCATTAACCCCTAGACTGACGAGCTCATTCCCTTCCCTCAAATAAGCCCAGGACTTTTCTGCCTTTCCCTTTATTCATAATGTTCTTCCCACCTTAAATGCTATTATCCCAACCACTGGCCCTCAAAATCTTATCCATTCATCAAACTTCTGTGAAGCCTTTTCTGACTCTCCTTTTACAGTATTTGATCTCTTCCTCCTCGTAAACCTCCAACACTTGGACTCTACTTGTTTTATTATAGTGCTTTCTCATTTTGCTTGTTATTCATGTGATGTCTTACCTCTGTCCCATTAAGCTATAAAACTCTCCTAGTTTATTATATAATATCTTAAACATAATATGCAAATACTTATTGAATCAAAGAAAATCCTCAGAAAACCACTGATGAGTCACAAGGATGAGCAAACTAAAAGGTAAATGATACATTCAACTCACTCCTTGCTTCCTCTAACCTAGTAAGCCTTTATGTTCAAATCAGGATGGCTTCCTTAACGACTCATAAATACTTTGCTTACCCATTCCTTAGGACCCAACTACCTACTGGAGTCCTCATCTAATAACAGATCTCATTGAGCCCTCTCTCTTATTCACAATAGAAAAGTATACTGTCCCATAATGTTCTAAAATTATATTTGCTTTGTTTCTGCAACAATGTAAGCAAAGGTAAGCTTCTACATCTTCTGTATTCTTCCAGACTCTAAAAACTGTAGTCACTCAAATACCTAATGATCTACTAATAGAACAAAGTACAAAGGTATTTAGCTTTCCAAATAGCCTCCACTTGAAAACACAGGCCACAAGCACAAACAGGAAAGACGACTGCAACTATAAAGCAGTGCAGGCTGGCCACCACGGCTCACACCTGTAATCCCAGAACTTTAGGAGGCGAGGCAAGTGGATCACCTGAGGTCAGGAGATGTGACCTCAGTGGAATATCTACATAAATTGTTTGGAATTATTCTGCATGGGAGATTTGTCTATCCCCTATTTATCTAATCATTCATATCAGTATGAACTCAAAAATATTTGTTTTGTACTTTGGGTTCTAATCCAATACTACTTTATTTTATTGCTCAAATTTTTCCAGCTTTGGCCATTGGGAGCTGTTTCCATTGGTTCGTGTGTTCCTTTGACATACTTCCATCATTGAGGGGGAAAGGGAGAGCTCTTTCTTACTTTCTAATACTGGAAAACGCTCTAGGCTCATTTTAAGTTCCCTACCCTGGCCTTAGAATTAGTCATTTCTCCAAGTAACCCCAGGAATTACCAAATGTAAACATCCATAAAGACCCCAAATTTTCAAATATGAACAGTTAAGCCAATAAACCCTTAAGCTCCTAAGGTCTTCCCCTCACTAGATCATTAAATTCCATGACACCAAGAACTTAATTTTGATCTCCACTGTATCTCCAGAGTCTAGAAAAAAGTACACAGTAGGCATTCAATAACTACTATAAACACTGAAATTCTGAGACTCCAGAAGGTGGCTCCAGATTGAGTCATAACATAACTTGCCATTCCAATGGAATCTGCCTATATTTGTCCTGTTTAGACTCCTGTTCTAACACCACTATGTCTAATTCACTGCATTGTTTTACAGTAAACAAAAAGCTTCCTTTTTCCACTGCTCCTCCCTTTATTCCATTGCAAGTCAAAAGTTTTGTTAAGTATTCCCCAGTAAAATTTCCAGTGCAAAGGAATATACATCACATTTCCTAGATTCTTTCTATAATGGCATATTGCCATTTACATCATCCCTTTCCAAGTTCTATTGAAATTACCATTTTTAACTTGCTATGTAGAGTTTAAATGAAAGGCATAATGCCAAATCCTTATCAACATTAGCAGAAGAAAAATCACTGACAATAAAAGTGCCCAAAATGTACTGATACCAATTTGGACATAATGCCTTTAAAACATTAGTATGTATGTAAAATAAAGCATCTGAAACCTACCAATATTCCTTGACAAATCTATAATAGATAGATAGAAAAAGCTTAAGTTAAACATAGATTGTCTTGTCTATACATTTTTTTTCCTTAACTGCCTATTCCAGGAAAGTCTATACATATTTGATAATGTGAAGACATGGTTCCCCTCCATAGCTCATCCATTTATATGCAAAATAAGCTAAAATTATAATGGGCTGGTTCTACTAAACAACTTTATATCTATGATATAATTACAATATTCACTAATTTGTGGTGGCTTTTCAGAGAAAGTTACTGCATGCAAAAAGAAAGCTACAACAAATGACTCACTATTGACTAAAAAGCAAGTCTGATAATCCTACAATAGATTCCTACTTCAACCTTAATCGGGTAACAAAATGCTATAAATTATTCTGCCTTAGAATAATTTATAATTTATTACAGACATTGGCACAGTGGCCAATGTCTGTAATCCCAGCACTTTGGGAGGCTGAGGCGGGAGAACTGCTTGAGCCCAGGAGTTCAAGACCAGCTTGGGCAACATGGTGAGACCTCATTTCTACACACACACACACACACAAAACAAAAAAAAATTTTTTTTTTTTAAACAGAGTCTTGCTCTGTCATCCAAACTGGAGTCCAGTGGTGCAGTCTCAGCTCACTGCAGCCTCCACCTCCCAGGTTCCAGCGACTCTCCTGCCTCATCCTCCTGAATAGCTGGGATTACAGGCACGTATCACCAAACCTGGCCTCTACAAAAAAATTTTTTAATTAGCAAGGTGTGGGGGCAAATGCCTGTAGTCCCAGCTACTCAGGAGGCTGAGGCTGGAGGACTGCTCAAGGCAGTACTTCAAGACCAGCCTGGGCAACATGGTGAGACCTCATCTCTACAAAAAAGTTTTAAAAATTGCAAGATGTAGTGGCAAATGCCTGTAGTCCCAGCTATTCAGGAGGCTGGCAGGAGGATCGTTTGAACACAGGAGGTGGAGGCTGTAGTGAGCTGTGCATTCGTGCCACTGCACTCCAGCCTGGGCAACAGAGCAAGACAGAAAGGGAAAGGGAGAAAGAAAATAATATTGCCTCTATAAAATATCATTTATAGAGAGTATGAGCCATAAAGGATAAGTGATCTGTGGCCACATTTGCAGTATGTGACCCTGACCCACCAGCCACTGCTAATTGGATAATAAGCAGCTACCACATCCAGTATGAGCCAGTCAGATTCTCTTCTTGGGAAATTAGCATTGAGAGCCAGAGCCTCCACAGAGAAGGAAGCATAAGCATTTAGAAAGAGGATGGTTCTCCTTACTCTAGGGGACCACTGGTAATAACAATCTCAGTTCCTCAGACTTTCCAGTTTCTGGATCTTGCCTGTCCAAAGCCAGGCCACACACCTTCCCCCACTTTGGGTACCAAACCTGTATCTTCCCAATAATTTCTCTTTTTGCTTAAGTTAGTCTGAATTGGTTGCTTTCCTGTTACCAAAGTACTGTCATAAGCCAAAAAGTACACTTAAGCAAAAATGCAAATACCTTAAATATCCAAATCATTATCATTTTACAAGTTAAAATGTTTTCAAATGTTAGTCCTAATCTTAAATGTTAACAAAAATGATATGTGTTCAAAACATTGCTATCCAGATAAGAGCACATGAACATGCTTCTAATATACAATTTTGTATTCAACAGAGATCTCTGTTATATGACACCACCAAATTAACATTAGTGTAGATTATGGGCCTACGTACGTAGACCTGGTATTGACTGCAGTATATCTACTCTAGTACCGTAAAGTCATTGTTGTCATGGTTCTCAAACTTTAGCATGTATCCCATCTCTTCCTAGAGGGCCTGTTAAAACACACTGCTGAGCCCTCACTCCAGAGTTCCTAATTCAGTAGGTCTAGAGTGGGGCCCCACGACTTAATTCCCAGTGATGCCGATGCTGCTGGTCTCAGCACCAGACTTTGAAAACCATGGCCTTAACGTAATGGTTCTTTACTTTAAGGGGGATGAGATGGTGATGGTAAAGGGCCCCTTTGAAAATCTAAGGAAAACTATGTACTTATACAACACACATACTTTAAAGGGTTTATAGAAACTCGAAAGCTCATCCACATACCCTTACAAATGATTCTAGGTTAAGAACCTCATTAAAGAACAACATAGGGGCTGAACCCGGTGACTCATGTCTATAATCCCAGCACTCAGTGGGATTATAGTGGGATACAGGTGGTGTGCACCTGTAATCCCAGCTACTCGGGTGGCTGAGGCACGAGAATCACTTGAACCCGGGAGGCAGAGGTTATGGTGAGCTGAGATCACTCCACTGTACTCTAGCCTGGGTGACAGAGTCAGACACTGTCTCAAAAAAAATCCAAAAAACACAGAATTATACATATCCATGAAGGGCCATCCATGTCCACGTAGGGTTGTATATAGCCATGTTTTCCAAATATACTTTGGAATTTTTATTTTATTTTTTTTGAGAAGGAGTCTCACTTTGTTGCCCATGCTGGAATGCAGTGGCACGATCTTGGTTCACTGCAACCTCTGTCTCCTGTGTTCAAGCGATTCTCCTGCCTCAGCCTCCTGTGTAGCTGGGATTACAGGCAAGTGCTACCACACCCAGCTCATTTTTTTGTATTTTTAGTAGAGACAGGGTTTTGCCCTGTTGGCCAGGCTGGTCTCGAACTCCTGACCTCAGGGGATCCACCTGACTCAGCCTCCCAAAGTACTAGGATTACAGGTGTAAGCCACAACGCCTGGCTACTTTGAAACTTTTACTTAAAAGTTATTTCACACATTCATCTTGAATTTTTAAAGAAGCACAGGCTATTTCATTCAAGTTACTAATTAACATAAAGCAGGAAGATTCTGTTTTAAAAACCTGCCTGGACCAGGCACAGTGGCTCATGCCTGTAATCCCAGCACTTTGGGAGGCCGAGGCAGGCGGATCATTTGAGGTCAGGAGTTCAAGACCAGCCTAGCCAACATGACAAAACCCCATCTCTACTAAAACTACAAATATTAGCCAACATGGTGATATGCACCTATAGTCCCACATACTCAGGAGGCTGAGGCAAGGGAATCACTTGAACCTGAGAGGCAGAGGTTGCAGTGAGCCGAGATTGTGCCACTGCACTCCAGCCTGGTTGACAGAGCAAGACCCCATCAAAAGAAAACTCTCACGTTAGCTATAGACAAAATCTATATCTAGATTTAACGGAAAAGAAAAACATTTAGGAGTAACATTAAACTACCACATGAAGGACATGCATGTATCCCCCCCCAAAACAAACAAACAAACAAACAAAAACCTCTAGATTAAAGCCAATGTACAAATAAGACAGGTTCCAGTCTTTGAGCCACCCCAGCTGATACTTAGTGAAGACAAGCTGATCCTGCCAAGCCCTACACAAATTACAGATTCACAAACAAAAGAAATGCTGTTTCAAGCCATTAAGTTTTTTTGCTTTTTTTTTTTTTTTACTTTGAGACAGAGTCTTGCTCCTGTTGCCCAGGGTGGAGTGCAATGATGTAATCTCGGCTCACTACAACCTCCACCTCCAGGGTTCAAGCGATTCTCCTGCCTCAGCCTCCTGAGTAGCTGGGATTATAGGCACCCACCACCATGCTTGGCTAATTTTTGTATTTTTAGTAGAAATGGAGTTTCGTCATGTTGACCAGGCTGGTCTTGAACTCCTGACCTCAAGTGATCCACCCACCTCAGCCTCCCAAAGTGCTAGGATTACAGGCATGAGCCACTGCATCCGGCCTCATGCCATTAAGTTTTGAGACACTTTGCTAAACACTGTTAGATAATGAGAACACCTTTAGATGAGTTGAGAAACAGATTAAAACCCAGTCAAGCTGACAGTTTTCTCTACTAGACCACTTTTCAGAGCTCCAGAACCACATGCAGACCTCTCCCCTAACATCCACTTCCTCATATCCAAATGACTACTAAACTCTGATAAACCCTAATCTGGCCACCTAGTCTGCTGTGGCCAATGCAGATGTGAGCAGGTGACATAATTCTAACTGAGGTATATCACATACAAAATAGAGGCAGCTAGACATCATAATTTCATACCACACATATGCTACAGACCATCTCCAGCCAGTTCCATGCTTACCAACCAACAAACCCAGATATCAGCAACCAATCAAGAACACTCAAAGATTTGGTTTTTCTAATACAGAAAAGGACAGTTCATGACCTTTTGGTTTTAAAGGATCTCCATCTCTGACAGCCTGCTTAGACCTTGTGCTGGATTAGGTTCCCTGCTTGGCAATAACGTTTTTTCACTCAGTACACAATCTTTGGTCTCCAACAGTCTTTATACTCTAACAGTTTGGAGGTCCCACACAGATCACATGACTGAGCCATCCAATAAAGCCAACAGGCCACCAACACCTTAGAACCTAGTGAGCCTTGGTTATGGCAAGTTTCCATCACCTTTTGATGGTGGTTCCACTGACTTCATCTATGAGTTTGTTCTGTTCTGTCTCACAAGTTTGTTTAAAGGCATCTGGTTTCTCGTGGGTAGAAATGGAGAGGAAATTTGGTCTCTTCCTTGAGTGACAAAAAAGAGCGGGTCTATGTTCCATTGTTACACATTTTTTATTTTGTTTTACACTTTGTTGGGTGTTTTTTTTTTTGAAACAGAGTCTCGCTCTGTCCCCAGGCTGGAGCGCAGTGGCGCAATGTCGGCTCACTGCAACCTCCGTCCGCCTCTCGGGTTCAAGCGATTCTCCTGCCTCAGGCTCCTGGGTAGCTGGGACTACAGGCGTCTGCCACCATACCCGGCTAATTTTTGTATTTTTAGTAGAGATGGCATTTCACCATGTTGGCCATGATTGTCTTGATCTCTTGACCTTGTGATTCACCCGTCTCAGCCTCCCAAAGTGCTGGGATTACAGGCGTGAGCCACCGCACCCGTCCGTATGTTCCATTGTTAGTCCACCTATGTCCTAAGAGATTATTCAGAAAACTCTAGTTTGGACCAGATTCAAGGGCTGGAGATCCTAAACTACTGGGTCTCTCTCAACTGACTAGGTATTCTATGTATACATTTTCTGTCAAATACTGAAAGAGTTCTCCTTTTTGGTATTTGTTATGGGGGTCTGCTAAGTAAAAGAGTCAAATCCTCTCAGGACTCCTGAATCTTACATGTTATTCATCATAGTCCAAATTCATATACATGTCTAATAAATACTATGGCAAAATTTTGCCAAGAATAGTTTGTAATTACAGTGGCCACTTTGGGGAACTTGGAATTTCAACAAGGCCTTATACCCCCACAATGCCTTAGAACCAAAGGAGGTAAAACCCCAAAGCAATCATCTACATTCTTAAACTCTCACACTAACACAACTAATGGCTCAGTAACTTAAAATTAACTTCCTTGAATAATTCCCTGGCTAGAGGTAAAGAAAAGGCAGCTCTTTCTTTCTTCATGACTTCCTGCCTTGAAAGCTCAGCCTTTATCTCATCTGCTAAAATCCCAATGTTCTGACTCTTCAGATGAAGACCTCACACTACTCTCACAATTTATCATCACAGGGCTCCCTCAAATCCTCCTGCCTTAGATATCATGGTCCTATCTCCCCTGTTGCTGAGCACCCACGTAGTATGGGACAGACAACCCCATAATTTCCATTAAGGACTTACCCCCACCCTTCAAAAGAAAGCCAGGCTGCTGTTTTCAAAACTCTGGCCTCAGGCAAAATCCCCAAGTCCACTGAAGACTAAAAGTTTTCTGAGGAGTTTAGAAAACTTTTACATATCTAATACTCCCATGCCCACCAGAACCTCACAAACTTACAGACTACTAGTTTCCCTAAGAGGGTCAAAGATGGTTCCAAAAACAGGTTGGAACCCTAATGCAGATCAGGTGTCACTAATCAGAAGGAAGTTTAGGGAGATCAGGGGTGAGAGGATCCCTTGAGCCCAGGAATTTGAGACCAGCTTAAACAACATAGTGAGAACCATCTCTATTTTTAAAAAATGTTTTGTAATTAGCCAGGTGTGGTGGCACATGTCTGTAGTCCCAGCTATCTGGAAGGCTAAGGCAAAAGGATAGCCTGAACCCAGGAGTTTGAGGCTGCAGTGAGCTATGATCACACCACTACACTCCAGCCTGGACAACAGAGAGAGACCCTGTCTCTAAAATAAAACAAGTAAAAAGTATCTGCTCACACCATCCCCAAAGTCTTACTTACCAAAGTAGATTAGACCAAAATCCTAAATTGCAAGCAAAATCATTTATAATCAGAAGATTTTAGAAACTTTTAGATTATATTTTTACAGACCTACTGGCAGACCACTAACGGGCCTTTTCAGCCTACTTTAATGGATTAAAACCAGAAACAGATTAGTGGGAAGAATGTCAGTGGATTGGCAAATAGATTATTTACATGAATTACAACAGAATATTGTCCAAGAACTCTAAACAAATTTTCTTAACATGTCTCTTCAAATTAAACAACTCATTCGAAGTATAACAATACTCATGCCTGTAATCTCAGTACTTTGGGAGGCTAAGGCGGGAGGATCAAGAGGTCAGGAGTTTGAGACCAGCCTACCCAACATGGTGAAACCCCATCTCTATTAAAAATACAAAAATTAGCTGGGCATGGTGGCACACAGCTGTAGTCCCAGCTACTTGGGAGGCTGAGGCAGGAGAATCACTTGAACCTGGGAGGCAAAGGTTGCAGAGCCAAGATCACACCACTGCACTCCAGCCTAGGCAACAGAGCGAGACTCCGTCTCAGGAAACAACAACAATAACAACAACAACTGAGAATGTAGTCCAACAAGCCAGGTTGGAGATACAGTGGTAACACAGTGCTTGGCGTCCCAATGGCACCCTATTATATTTTCTGCTCTCATTAGACAAAAATGATTTTCTGTTGAAGGATATGCCCACAAATTCTTAATAGATACAGGGCCTTCTGTCTCTACTTTAAATTCCTTCCAACTCTTCCTCAGAGTACTAACAGAATAACAGCAGGGGTTATCACTAATACTCCTATTATCTTCCTAGTCTCATAACTTTGACCAATTTCAATTAGTGCATCAGAAAAGGAAGACACTTTCCTACAGTGTGACTCTTATCTCATTTATTTTATCTAAAGAACAAAAGTTGAGGCTTTTTTTTTTTTTTTTTTAAGACAGGGTTTCACCATGTTGGTCAGGCTGGTCTTGAACTCCCAACCTCAGGTGATCCACCTGCCTTGGCCTCCAAAGTGCTTGGATTACAGGCGTGAGTCACCACGCACGGCCAAGGCTTGTTCTTTAAATAGCATTGTCAAATTAAAAGCTCTACAGAAGGCATATACTTAGAGATTCCCAATGAAAAGTATGCACACAAAATCAAATTACTGCAGCCTTAAACACCTTTGTTTTCTTGCACATATTGGCCTTTCCTAACTCGCTGTTAGATTAGATACCTGTACTCTTTGGGCTAAAGATTCTACTGACAGGCGGAATATATGCTGCTGACACTATTAAGATCACATTAATCCTTACACAACCCTGCCTCCCAGTTGCTCCAGTATCCACTTAAATCTGAAGTGATTATCAAAATAAACTTCTTTCATAAATGGGTTAACAAAGATTTATCGTCCTTGGTAATACACCTGTACTGCCCCTTCAAAAACTTAATAGAAAGACTATTAATTTTGTCAGGTTTTCAGGACAATGATAGAACTGTGATCCTTAGACTCCCAGTACCTCTTAAACACCACCCTATCCTCCATTCCTTACCTAAGTAATCTAACAGCACTGCTCACACCGGAAGCCTGCTGCTTACCTAGCTAAGACACACACTCCTTTGTTGTTGTTGTTGTTGTTTTGAGATGGAAGGCTCACTCTGTCTCCCAGGCTGCAGTGCCGTGGCACGATCTCAGCTCACCACAACCTCCACATCCTGAGTTCAAGCAATTCTCCTGCCTCAGCCTCCTGAGTAGCTGGGATTACAAGCGTGTGCCACCATGCCCGGCTAATTTTTGTATTTTTAGTAGAGACGGGGTTTCACCATGTTGGTCAGGCTGGTCTTGAACTCCTGACCTCATGATTCACCCGCCTCATCCTCCCAAAGTGCTTGGTTACAGGTATGAGCCACCGCACCCAGCCACACCCTCCCTGTTTGCATGTGCTGTTGCCAACATGGTGCTTGCTTCTCCATTCGATGCATCCCACATGCTATGTAATTCTTGTTATTTCTTTCTAAGCAACCTTCAATATTTCTGTCAGCCACCTTACTTCTTATGAAATCCTTTTATTGTTCACTCTGTGTATTGTTCTTCAACTTTGGTCAAAATCTTACATTATTTCTTTCTCAGATGATAAGGAACTACATGGCTGTTCAGCAATAACTCAAAATTAATTATGCCCAGCTGTGATCCTGCAGATACCCTCTTTTTGTCAACTCTGGTTTAATATTGTTGTGGAAATGACAACTTAAAAATGACATAGGCATTTCCAGGGCAAGACATGCTGTTAGCACTGCACATGTAGGCACTGAAGCAGTCTCACTGCCTAATGCCAATGAGGAATGCCTACTTTCCTGTCAAATAATCAAGTTCATTTCACTTGGAAGAGTTACACAAACTCTGTAATATCCTTCTCTTAACACAGAAACTCCACTGTTCATCTTATCCTTAAAGTTTTAAAAAACCCTCATTTTTCTTGGTGTAAGTTTAACCAGTAGCACTAATGGCCCTGCAATAATCCCCTCACAGCTCACACAGACTTTCTTCTCATGAAATTATAATATGCTCAATGCCACTGGGATAACTCCATAAAAATTTATCCTGTTCCCTTACATGTAAATATAGCTAAATAGTTTCAGCGACTAATCTGATTTACTCAGTCTTATGCCCAAAAATTATCTTTCTTCACTGAAAGGGATCATTTCAGGTCTCCTGTCAACAGCTACAACAGTCAAGTTTCAAGGTGTTGATGCACAAGATTACACGTCACAGTGAAAATAAGCCGTCAGTCCAGACCAGTGCATTTCCCTGCCCTTGAACAATCTTAAACTGGGTCAAATTAAAAGGCCTCCAGAAGCAGATGACTAAAAAACACACAATTTGCCCCAGAAGCCCCAGTCAAGCTGATCACTACTCATGTAGACAGCTTCTGCACAGAGGCTGGAAAACAAAGACTAATTTTTTTTTGAATGATTACTATAGTATTCTTCAGTGATATAATCAAATGCTAAGTAATCATCTTTCCATAGCATAATAAGACTGAGTTTAACCATATTTACTTCCTGGTACAGTTTAAACATATGTATTCAGGTTAGCCTGTGCACTAAAGCTAGCTACACACCACAATTTCAAGATAGGCACACTCACTTAAGACACATAAACAGACCACACTGGCCAGACCACTGCTGATTTTCTGGCCAACAAATCTATATACTGTATCACCAACCTATCAACAACACTCAAACTTTGCTTTCCAAACACAGAGAGACATTTCAGGATCATTCAGCTTTAAAAACCCACTCCTTTTCTTCTCCCCTAGAAGCTACCTAGACTCTGCTAGATCAGGGTCCCTGTTCCTGCTTGGCAGTAAAACTTCTTCATTCTGTGCTCAATTTTTGGTCTTTAATAATCTTTTTCTCTTTAGTAACTCTCTCTAGGGTTCTCCCCTTTATTAAATTCTAATGCATCTTTCCCTCTCCCCTCAAGTTTAATGGCATCACCCATCCACACAGTCATCAAGGAAACTTGAGAGTTCATCTTCACCCATCATGCATGCACCTTCCATAGCAAGCACTCTAAAACTGAACTCGTACTGTATCACTTGCTTAAAGTCCTTCGATGGTTTGCCGAAACATCTTAACACACATGGTACTTTATGATTTATCCTTAATGCCACCTTCTCTGGCCTAATCTCTCACTAAACCCTCAACAACTACCCTTCATCCACTCTCCTCCTTCAACCAGAATGCCTCCTTCATTATTCCCCAGCTTACACACCTGACTAAATCCTCCTAATCCTTAAAGACCGAACACAATCATCACTTAATATCTTCTCAGAAAGTGATCCTTAGCACCTACTCAGACCTCTACTGACTTGACCAAGTTTTCCTTTCCTAGTCTTCCCATGATATTGTTCATCACTACCACAGCACTTACAAAGTATACTGAAATACCATACTGTAAGCTACCTTAAAAACAAAGACAATGTCTTTACATCTTTTCTCCTACCACAGTGCCTGACACATATCAAGTACTCAATAAATATTTCTTTACCGAATGAGAGATCTGTTTCTGAAGGGGGAGAACATTAGTGGTGATGCTCACTGCCTTGTAGGTACCATCTTTTATATGAACCATGCTGTTAGTCTCACTACAAATGAAGTTAATATAGTTTTACTTACAAGGAAACTGAGACTTAGAACCTCAAAACTACCAAGTAAAAAAAGGATTAAAATTCAAATTTTTCTCACCTCAAAATTCATACTTTCTACTTTTTTTCTTAATAAAGAAAAGGAATTTACTTCTTACAGTTATGGAGGCTAAGAAGTCTAAGGTCAAGGGGCTGCATCTGGTGAGGGCCTTCCTGCTGGTGGGGGACCCTCTTCAGAGTCCCAGGGCAACACAGGTCATCATGTGGGAAGAGGGCTGAGCATCTACTACTTTTTTAGAACAATTTTATTTAAATGTAATTGGCAATACATTTCACATATTTTAGGCACACAATTTTCAGGGCACCAACCCACCTTAGCTGGAGCTGGAAGACCAGCTGGCCCAACCTCTGTCTGGTATAGGGCCCCACTCCAGGGCACACTGTCACCTTGTCTCGGGAACCATCTCTGCCATGAGGGTCTGAAGCGCAGCCACCCTGGGGGAGAGGAGAGAGCCAGACATGGTGGCTGACCCTGGAAGGCCATTCTGGCATGGCTGCCACGATGTGCAAATGTTTTCAAGTCAGCAAACATTTACTGAGCATTTATGATATGTAACATGAACATCTGCAACAAGAACCCCAATAAGACAGCCCCTGAGAAGAACATGTTAGATGGTGCCCTTTAAGACCAGAAGACCTTCCTGGAGCTACAAGGCCAGCAATCCCACTGGAACAGGTGGAGCTGGCCTCCTCACCTGCTCCAGATTGTGGCCTGACTGCTCTACTTCTTTACTGTGACCAGCTTTGAAGTCCTGGTTCCCTTCCTGCTTCACCACTGGGTGCCCACTAGCTAGCTCTAACCTTGGGAAAGTGTGGTGCTGGTGCATGGATATGGAAGAGTGGGGGCAATGGAAGACAGAACATGGCAGAGGCCTGGTGCTGGGTTCACAGCCTCAAAGAGCAAAGGGTAGGGCAGAGCAGGTTGGGCCTGGTCCAGGGACCAGCTGCTTACCTGCCTGGCCTTCAAACGCCATTTGACCCCTGCACCTGATAGGGTAAGTAGACAAACCTAAAGCACCTAGGAGCATTTAAAGCCCTGCACAGATGCAAATCTTATCAACTGGTGTACCACAGGTGTAATCACAGAAAAGAACCTTAAAACCACCTTTAACTGTGTTCAGAGCTAAACAAAAGACAAATTAGAAAATAATTTATTCCATTAATAAAAGAATGCACTTTTCAAAAAATAAAATGTACAATTTATATATACACACACACACACACACACACACACACACACACACACACACACACACATATATATAACGTGTATATATACACCTGAATAACACAACCAACTCTTTCTGCTACATTTTGCCATTTACTTATGGGTAAAATCTAGAGAAAAAATAGTTCCCTTCACCTGCTTTGGCAACTTCATGCCTCCTCAAAACATGATTAATACACTGTAAGAGTATGTAAGAACCTTTAAAGCAAATCAGAGCAATCACTGCATTGTAATTAAAGGGACAACCAGACAAGCATAATCCACATGTTTTTCAAGAGATGGGATTTCCAGAGGAACCAACTGATGCCCTGGGAAAGAATCTTGGAAACTCAGACAGATGTCTTAGGATAAAATCTTAAAGACAAGACATTTTAGTAACACTGTAGTGAAAAGAAAGGCTAAAGGCCAGACACAGTGCCTCATACCTATAATCCTAGCACTTTGGGAGGCCGAGGTGGGAGGATCACTTGAGCCCAGGAGTTTGAGACCAGCCTGGGCAATAAATGAGACCCTGTATCTACAAAAAATAGAAAAAATTAGCCAGGTGTAGTGGCATGAGTCTGGAGTCCCAACTACCCAGGAGGCTGAGCAATCATTGCACTGGAATTAAAGGGACAACCAGACGAGCATCCACAAGTT